>CM044309.1:100451627-101796627 GCA_024291935.2 Okapia johnstoni
ATTTCTTTTCTCGGAGGAGTATTTATTTGGAGCAACTGAAACAAAGACAGCACTGTACTGGTCAATAAGTCATGGCCACAAAAATATTTCTGTCCCCAAATATAACTAAATGAGAAAATCAGCTGCTCCATAATGGAATAGGGACTGATGAGGCTTCTAAGAGCCAAAGTCAACAAGAGAGGGGTCTCAATGGAATTAGGATTTTGGCGAGCCAGTGGGAAGATTGCCTGGTTCTGATAGAAGCCTAGGGACAGGCAAGGAGGTGAGGGGGCATGGGCACTGTGGGAGCCCGCATCCCGACCATACCAAGACCAGACTGCCACAGTGAGGGCAGCCCACCCCGTCAGCCAGCGCCCCAAGACCCCATCCGCCCCATTGCTTTGTTAGCAGAGACTCCTTAACAACAGGCCATGAGCCTCAGCCACATCTACCTCAAGAGGGAGCATACTCCAGAGAGAAGAGAGTCTGACCCTGGGAGCAAAGCAGGAGACTGGGGGATCGCTGTTGGCAAGCCTTCTTCTTTTATTTCATTTTCTTATCTGGTACCAAGAGTTTGCAATTTGGGTGATACCCACCATGGCTTCCCTGGTGGCTCAGACAGTAAAGAATCTGCTTGCAATGTAAGAGACCTGGGTTCAAGCCCTGTGTCAGAAAGATCCCCTGGAGAAGGAAATGGTAACCCACTCCAGTATTCTTGCCTGGAGAATCCCATGGACAGAGGAGCCTGGCGGGCTACAGTCCACAGGATCACAAAGAGTCGGACATGACTGATCAAGTAAAGAAACTGTGGACTCCTAAGTAGGAATTTTATGTTATTATATTCAGGGAGGAACTGAAAATGGAAGCCCTGAGTCTCTCTCTCGTATCTGAGTCAAAGGCACTCAGCTCATCCGAACCTCTTCCTCTCTACCATGTGCAGCACATGAAAATGTGTGCACACATACACACATACACTCACACGAGTGCACATTCCCCCTTTCAGCTACACTCCATGACCACCTCAGGTCAATAGTGGCCTATTTCACCTTTCCTGCGAGGCTAATAACCCCAGGCAGCCACTGCCTTCACTCCCTCACGGTCACCAGGCATGCTGCGGCCCCCTCCTTCTGTGATGTGTTTATTAAGGTGGGGACTAGCACTTGCTTACTGTTATTCTGTGGGCTTGCACGCTGCCTGACACACAGTCGGTGTTGATTAAAGAGGGGAGGGAGGGAAGAAAAGGGAGAGAGGAGAGAAGGGAGGAAGAAAAGTTTTACAGTTTAATTAACATTAACTGCTTCAACTTTAGTCATTATCTTGTTTCTTCTCTCATTTTTGCTTCAATTCCAGTTTCCCAAGGGGAAAGAGTGAGTCAAAAGTAAGATCAAATACTTGATTGCTCAAAATAAATGCATTTCTAAAAGAAAGTCTACAGGTATAAAAATAGATGCTATATTATCCATATGCATATGAACTATATAAGTCAGAAGTCTGTTTTAATTCCACCATAAAGATACTGGCACAAGGACAGCAATATAGATCAATGGAACAAAATAGAAAGTCCAGAGATAAATCCACGCACCTATGGACACCTTATCTTTGACAAAGGAGGCAAGAATATACAATGGAGAAAAGACAATCTCTTTAACAAGGGGTCCTGGGAAAACTGGTCAACCACTTGTAAAAGAATGAAACTAGAACACTTTCTAACACCATACACAAAAATAAACTCAAAATGGATTAAAGATCTAAACATAAGACCAGAAACTATAAAACTCCTAGAGGAAAACATAGACAAAACATTCTCCGACATAAACCACAGCAGGATCCTCTATGACCCACCTCCCAGAATATTGGAAATAAAAGCAAAAATAAAAAAATGGGACCTAACTAAAATTAAAAGCTTTTGCACAATGAAGAAAACTATAAGCAAGGTGAAAAGACAGCTTTCAGAATGGGAGAAAATAATAGCAAATGAAGCAACAGACAAGCAATTAATCTCAAAAATATACAAGCAACTCCTGCAGCTCAATTCCAGAAAAATAAACGACCCAATCAAAAAGTGGGCCGAAGAATTAAACAGACACTTCTCCAAAGAAGACATACAGATGGCTAACAAACACATGAAAAGATGCTCAACATCACTCATTATCAGAGAAATGCAAATCAAAACAACAGTGAGGTACCATTTCATGCTGGTCAGAATGGCTGCTATCAAAAAGTCTACAAGCAGTAAATGCTGGAGAGGGTGCGGAGAAAAGGGAACCCTCTTCCACTGTTGGTGGGAATGCAAACTAGTACAGCCACTATGGAGAACAGTGTGGAGATTCCTCAAAAAACTGGAAATATAACTGCCACTGCTGGGCATACACACTGAGGAAACCAGAATTGAAAGAGACACGTGCACCCCAATGTTCATCACAGCACTGTTTATAATAGCCAGGACATGGAAGCAGCCTAGATGCCCATCAGCAGACGAATGGATAAGGAAGCTGTGGTACATATACACAATGAAATATTACTCAGCCATTAAAAAGAATGCATTCGAATCAGTTCTAATGAGGTGGATGTAACTGAAGCCTATTATGCAGAGTGAAGTAAGCCAGAAAGAAAAACACCAATACAGTATACTAACACATACTGGAGAAGGAAATAAGGAACTGGCAACCCACTCCAGTATTCTTGCCTGGAGAATCCCAGGGACGGCGGAGCCTGGTGGGCTGCCGTCTATGGGGTCGCACAGAGTTGGACACGACTGAAGCGACTTAGCAGCAACACATATATATGGTATTTAATTAATAGGTAAAGATAACCCTGTATGCGAGACATCAAAAGAGACACAGATAACTAGAACAGTATTATGTACTCTATGGGAGAGGGCGAGGACGGGATGATATGGGAGAAGGGCACTGAAGCATGTAAATTATCATATGTGAAACGAATCGCCAGTCCAGGTTCAACACATGATACAGGGCACTCAGGGCTGGTGCACCAGGATGACCCGGAAGGATGGGATAGGGAGGGAGGTGGGAGGGGGGTTCTGGAAAGGGAAAACATGTACACCCATGGTGGATTCATGTCAATGTATGGCAAAACAAATACGATATTGTAAAGTTAAAAAATAGATACATAAACTAACTTAAAAAAAGAGAAAAAAAATAATTCCACCATAAAAAATAGTTGAGTAAATACATACAGGAGACCACTGCATCCCTTTAAAAAAAAATGTGTTTCAGAAGTGTTTTCAATTGAATGGAAAAATTCTCACAATGTATCTTTAAGTGGGAAAAAAAAAAGCAGATTGTACAACAAAATGTATAACACATCCCAATTTTAAATATATATATAAAAGAATGGGAGAGTATACCCCAGAATGTCAATAATAATTATTTCTGGGTAGTGAATGATCATTGATTTTTATTTTATTTTTATACCTTTATACATCTTCCCCAAATTCCTGCAAAATTCGCATGTGTTAAATTTATAATCAAAAAGGAAGCTATTACAAGAAAATAAAAGCCATGTGAATACTAAAATGAGAAAGAAACGGTTTAAGAAAATCGTTGCATGAATGACAAGATTCCCAGAATGGGAAGGTTAGTACCAGATGCCATGAAGGCAAGAAAGGTTGTTGTAATTATTGTTTTCCAGACCAAGATTCCCAGACACTCCCATTCCTGAGTAAGTGATTTCTGATTCTCCTGTACAACAAACAAGGCTCTTCATCTTACTGCTCGTTTTCCGAGCAAAGCTGATCACAATCTAGGGAAAAGAATAGGACTTTATCCTTAGGTTCTTCTGCAAACTGCAATGCTGCTGGAGCTAGTTTTGTTGCTTTTATTCTTGTTACTATTGTCTGCTTATTTGTATGTTTGTGAGGGTTGCACAAACACAGCCGCACACGGGGACAGGAAACCATTAAAAGACACGACCTTCCTGTTTGGAACCCCAGGAAGACCTGTCTCTGGATATACCATGATAACATCTGCTCCTAACTGAGATGATTTATCAAAGTGGCCATCAGCAGGACGGGTCAGCAAGAGCATAAATCTAGTACAAACACTTTCAGCTCTGAGCCTGGAAACATAAAGTCTGGTCTTGTTTCTGATGTTAAGTAGCTGGCTGGCTGAGCCCGTGTAAATCAATTAATCTCTCCATAACTCAGTCTCTCCATCTGCAGAGTGAAATTCATGTTAGATGTAGATTGGCAATTTGTATCTCTGGTCACAGAGACATTTCTCTTCCATTCATCTATCCTTCCAAGAAACACAGGTTGACAGTTTGCAACATGCCAGGCATTTATCCTCCAGGCCCCCAGGTATCCAACATTCCTCAGTCCCCACAGACTGGCTGCCTGAGGACGCCTGGGCCCCCCCTAAGCCTGTGCTCACACTGCCTGTCCCTTAGGCCACCAAGATGGAAATGGAAGAGGAAAGGGAACGTGGGAGAAAAGCACAGAAGGTGCCTGGCACTTGCTGGGTGTGTGATGAGGAGACAGATGACTTTTGTTAGGTAGAACACAGTTAGTTTCTCACGACATCACCCAGAAAGCTGAGAGCCGTCTTACTGTCCGGGTGGTCGTACCTGGAAATGATTAAAGTCCTTCTTTCTTTTTGTCTCACATCCATTTGTTTGTTTGGCTTCCTCGTCTTTGTTTTGGCTGTGTCTCCAGGACCTACTGCATGTCCTTGGAGAAGAAAATGGTGACCCACTCCAGTATTCTTGCCTAGAGAATCCCATGGACAGAGGAGCCTGGCTACAGTCCACGGGGTCGCAAAGAGTTGGACACAACTGAACAACTAGGACTTACCTAAGGTCAAAAGCAAACATACAGTAAACAAAAAGATGACCCCACAAGCTGCAGCAGGGTCAAAAGAGGAGTGATTTGGCTTCTTTTCAAAAATGTTAGAACTGTTTCCCTGGTCTCAACAGCGGGAGATGAGCAGGTTCGTTCTCCTCCTATGGAGGCTCAACCACACAAGAGGATGCTGGCACCAGATGTCTGCAAATGTTGGTGCTCATGACTTCATAGCTCAAAGGAACCCTGATCTTCAAATTTAAGAAAAAAAAAATCAATTCTGGGATCTCTGAATTCTTTACAACAGAGTTGGGGTTGCCATATGCTCTCTGAGTCACAGCATCAGAGCGGCCAGAACCCTCTCCTTGTAAACAACGTGGAAGTTGGATACCAGTTCAGAAGGCGGCACGTTGCCTGGCCCAGGGTGGGGGATGTTACATTTCCAGGATGTGTCTGAAGCGAGTAGGACTGTGGCTTGTTTGAAGTTTGTCTGATTTTTCACATTTTTCTTTCTTTGGACAAACCCAACTCAAACAGACAATTCCCAAGCTTTAATTTTTAAGCCACAGGGACTCATCTTAAGTATTTCTCTGAATAAGGGAACTGAAATAGAGGTAGAATGGCCACACTCACAGGTGTTATGGACGTGCTTCATGCTTAGTCGATAGGTCATGACTGACTCGTTGTGACCCCGTGGGCTGTAGCTTTCCAGGCTTCTCTGTCCATGGGATTTTCCAAGCAAGAATACTGGAATGGGTTGCCATTTTCTCCTCCAGGAGATCTTCCCAACTCAGGGATTAAACCCAAGTCTCCTGCGTCTTCTGCATTTGCAGGTGGGCTCTTTACCACTGAGCCACCTGGGAAGCCCATCTTGTGGACACTAGTCCTTATAAGCAGAAAAAACTTCATGGAATGATTCAGGGAGAAACAAAAAGGCATCACTACAGGATGGTGACTAGCATTAATCCTTACATGAAAAGAACTGAGCTGATAGTTATGCAAGCACATAATAACAATCTACACTACTCAAAAACAAAATGTATACATCCGTGTTCAAACAGCATTGTTCTCAACAGCCAAAAGGCAGAGGCAACCCAAGTGTCCACCAACAGATAGATGGATGGATAAACAAAGTGTGGTATAGACATAAAATGGAATATTATTCAGTCCTGAAAAGGCAGGAAATTCTAACATATGTTAAAATATGGTTGAAACTTGAGGACATTACATTAAGTAAAATAAGCCAGTCACAAAAGAACAAATGTATAATTCCACTTACATAAGATGCTTGAAAGTGAAAATATTAGTCACCAGTTGTGTCCAACTCTTTGTGACACCATGGACTATAGCCCACTAGGCTCCTTTGTCCATGGGATTCTCCAGGCAAGAATACTGGAGTGGGTTGCCATTTCCCTCTCCTGGGGATCTTCCCAACCAAGGGATTGAACCCACATCTCCTGCACTGCAGGCAGATTCTTTACCATCTGAGACACCAGAGAAGATTACACAAGATGCTTAGAGTATTTAAATTCATGGAGATAGAAGGTAGAATGGTGTTTGCCAGGGGAGGGGAGAATGCAGAATTATTTTTTAATGGGAACAGAGTTTCAGTGGGTAAAGATAAAAAAGTTCTGGAGACTATGATAGTGAAGTTTGCATAGCAACATGTGTGTGCTACCTTTGTGCTGAGTCACTTCAGTCATGTCTGACTCTGCAAGAGACTGTAGCCTGCCAAGCTCCTCTGTCCCTGGGATTCTCCAGGCAAGCAAACTGGAGTGGGTTGCCATGCCCTCCTCCAGGGGTTCTTCCTAACCCAGGAATCAAACCCATGTCTCTTATGTCTCTTGTGTTGCCAGGGAGGTTCTTTACCACTATCACCACTTGGGAAGCATTAAGACAATGTTACAGAGAGAATTCCCTGGAGGTCCAATGGTTAGACCTCTGCACTACCATTGTAGGGGGGCCAGTTCAATCCCTGGTGCCAAAAATAAATAAATGGGTTTTTTTTTTTAATGCTACAGAATTGTACATTTAACATAATTAAAATGGTAAATTTTATCTTTTACCACAATAAAAATAAAGCTTGATAGTCATAGAACATCTTTATCCAAAGTTAAAGTAATAAGTTCTTTGACCATGAAGATTTCTGTAAACAAAGACAGTCATCAGTGACAATGATGTGTTGCCAGTAGCAATGATGTATTTGTATCTGTTCATCTGCATGTTTTCATACAATGAGGGTAAGAAGGGGTGAAACGACCAACCAGGACGGACAGTGAAGTCTCTGACCATAAAGGGAAAGCGAAGGCCTTCCCTCGGGGTCCAGTGGTTAAGCCTTCACCTTCCAATGCAGGGGGCACAGGTTTGATGCCTTCTCAGAGAACTACGATCCCACCTGCCAAAAAATTTAGGAGAAAACGGAATTCTTTCCTCCAGCAAACTTCAGGCATTCACATACACATGAATCTCTGACCTTTGGCTTCTTTGCACCGCATACTACTATTCAACCACCATTTCCATCAAGCAGCATTGAATGAGCACCTACAGTATACAAGCCACCAGTTCAATCACAGTGGAAATGACAAACCAACGTGAAATACAGTCCCTCCTTCTAAGTCATAACAGAGCACTTGAGACAATGAGAGACATATGAAATGATAAATACCAATAAAGGATAGCATAGAGTAAGCCCAAATCAACTAAGAAACTCTGAGAGATAAGAAAATAAAAATTTATAAAATAGGGGGGCCAGGACTTCCCTGGTGGTCCAGTGGGTTAAGGCTTTGTCTTCCATTGCAGGGGGTGCAGATTTGATCCCTGGTTGGAGAGCTAAGATTCCACATGCCTGGCAGCCAAAAAACAGAAGCAATGTTGTATCAAATTCAGTCAAGACTTAAAAAACGGTTCATATCAAAAACATCTTTAAAAATAAAATAAAATGGGGGAGGAGCTAAATATCTTCTGCAAGTTCATATAGCAAGATTATATGCACTGTGTATACTTTTGCACAAATAATATCTCTTATTTATTAAATCTGTCCTATGCCAGGGACTGTGCTGAACTGTTTCTATAGATTATCTCATTTATTCCACATTAGAACCTGTCTAGGTGGTTGTTATCACTATCCAACACTGCAGATGAGGAAAAAGACGTTCGGTGAAGTTAAATGAGGCACACAGCAGAAACGAGAAAGCTGGATTCTTCTCCAAAGTCTGTCCCACTCCACAGCCTGTGATCTTAATTCCTATTCCCTACTGAACTTGTAGGATCATGCTGTAAATGTGATTTCCTTTTTCACACCCTTTAAATGTGACTTTGAGTTGCCATTTGGCTACACAAAATACAAAATATTCAGCAGTTGTAATTGCTGGGCGTATAAATTATGTGAGTCATCTTGAGCAAACAATGTTTAGATTTGGATACCCAGAGTCACATAGAGAGAAAAAAGAAAAGAGAATCCCCAGGTTGTGATTTTGTATCAGAGAATGACAATTAACATTCCAGGAATCACCCCTGCTAATTAATCATGGATGTCACTGATTGCTTTAGGACACATGGATAAGAAACCGCTTTTAATATCCAATTCTATATTAAGGGTAGTGCTTTTCATGATTCTAGGAGAAAAGATAGGTATTAACATCTTTATAATGACATCCATTTATAATGCTTATAGAGCTAGCCTACCATCTGGAAGTCAGAATGCTGGCTTTAAAAGATGTCTGGAAACTGGCCTTTTGCTTTCAAAAGATTCGGTCCAAGGTTTCTGAATTCCTACCTCTCACTACCAAGAAAAGTGAGCATTCTTTCACAGCAGCTTTACACTCCTAATGTAATACCATCAGCAGTGACAACTCGAATATGTGATTCTGGTCACTTTTGTAACAGCGAGCATCCACTTGTGCTGATTCATCCACAGATTTTCCAGCCAGATGCCCCACTGGCAAAGCCCTGGAGCCTTTCCCTCATTAGTTCTCCGCTCCAGCCATCCGAGGTAATTCCTTCCTCTCCTCTCTCCTGAGCTGCCGGTTGCAAACAGAATCTATCCAAGGAATAAACAAACCTTTGGGAATGGCTAAACCAGGCTGCTCTCTGAGATCCACGTGGGAAGTGTCCGCTAAGGTCAGAGCTTGACCTTGAGAAGGGGCTGCCTTCCCCTGTGCATGGTTGAGAGCAGGAAACACAAGGTCACCAGCGAAAAGAAGAAAATAAAGGAAACATTTGCTACTGTGGAGAAAAAGCATCTACCTGCTTCACAATCTTCTCTCTGTTCAAATTTGGTTTAAGTACTTGGTTCTCGTTAGTTTTTGTTTTGTTTTAAAGATTTATGTATTTTTATTTTTGGCTGTGCTGGGTCTCCACTGCTGCTCAGGCTTTTCTCTAGTTGCTGTGAGTGGGAGCTCTTCATTTAGGTGCACGGGCTTCTCATTGAGGTGGTTTCTCTTATTGTGGAGCACAAGCTCGAAGCTGCACGGGCTTCAGTAGCTGCAGCTTTCAGACTCTAAAGCACTGGCTCAGTAGTTGTGACGCAGGGCCTTCATTGCTCCACAGCCTGTAGGATCTTCCCAGACCTGGAATCGAACCGATGTCCCTTGCATTGTAAGGCGGATTCTTAACCACCGGTCCATCAGGGAAGCCCCCATTTTCTATTGTAGTAGAACTCTGAAACAAGAGTTTAAGTGAGCTAGACTTTGAGTCTCACCACTAAGAGAACAGAGAGAGAAATAGCGCAGTGTTTGTATGCATGTCACCATGCATGAAATTTTTTTTAACCAGCAAAATCATGTTTCAGTCCCAAAGGTTTCAAAGGTCGCCAGTGACTGGGGGTGATAGTGATGTGAGGACTATTGAAAATATGCCATTCCCACATGGCTTACTTACAACTTTGCCATGAAAAACACCAAACAGTCAGAGCCTGGAGAAGAGAAAGGAGACCAGACTTCATTGAGTACTTACTGTGTGCACAGGTGATTCACTTAAGGTAGTGTATTACATTCTCCAAAACATCTTTCCAGTTAGTATCATGATCTCTATTTTCTGGTTGTGAAAAAAGAATCCCAGAAAGGTTAACTTACCCAGTGATCCCTGGAAAGTAAGTTGGTTTAGAAGGAATTTAAACCAGGTGCTTCCTCCTTTACCCAGCAGGGGGAAGCTCACTAAACAGGAAGAAGGAGAAAGCCAAAAAAGACATCCGGTCCTTGGCAAACAACTGAGCAAGCATGATTTTTTTTAATATGCCTTTGACAATCACGATAGTCAAAGAAAGCACTTCCAAGCACTCTGGATATGAAGTCTGACATGATTACAATCTCCCAGAACATAAAATGGCTTCCCCAGTGGCTCAGTCGATAAAGAATCTGCCTGTAATGCAGGAGACCCGGGTTCAATCCCTGGGTCTGGAAGATCCCCTGAGGGAGGAAATGGCAACCCACTCCAGCATTGTTGCCTGGAGAATCCCACAGACAAAGGAGCCTGAAGGGCTAGAGTCCCTGGGGTTGATAGAGTCAGACAAGACATAGTGATTAAATCACCACCACCAGGGCATAAAAAAAAATCCTTGTACGATTCAGTACCTGATGAAAAGAACAGGTTAATTACAGGGCCATTGATTTTTTTTTTTAAGTTTTAAATATACAGGATCCATATGTAATTTTGGATTTATCAAATATTTATTTGATACCTGAAGTTTTATTTTTGATTATTTAATAGAAGTTGTTTCTTAAAATATATAAGCAAGGGAGAAACATGATAATCTGTTAATAACCCCCGTGAGTTAGTCAAAGCCATAAATTCACAACTAAGTCAGCACTTCCCATGACCTCCAATGTCAACACATACTAATAATAGGGAAAATCTGCAGGCAATAATCAACCTTCTCTAGGACACTGGACTTAAAGATAGAAAATTATAAAATGACAGCTTGTGATAGATCAAAGATGGCTACTTAAAAAAAAAATTAGCATTCTTCCCATCAAGAGTTGGGCTTTTGACCACTCTTAGACTAAATTCCCTTGAATCTAAGTGGGCTTGACTGCTTGATCAATAGAATATGGTAGAAGTGATTTTTTCCATTCCTCACCCAGACCTTAAAAGCCCAGCAGTTTCTTGGAACCTAGTCACCATGCTGTGAGGAAGCCCAAGCAGTCCTTTGAAGAGACTCAGGTAGAACAGAGATGAGGTCCTTAGCCCTAACTCCAGCTGAGCTCCCAAAGAACAGCCAGTGTCAAGTATGTGACAGCTGCCACAGAAGTGATGCTTCAACCCCATCAAGCCACCTCAGCGGATGCTGTGCTCAGCGTGTGTATGCACTAAGTCACTTCAGTCATATCTGACTCTTTGCAACCCCACAGACTATAGCCTGTGAGGCTCCTCTGTCCATGGGATTATCCCAGCAAGAATACTGGAGTGAGTTGCCACTTCCTACTCCAAAGAATCTTCTTGACCCAGGAATCAAACCCATGTCTCTTATGTCTCCTGCATTGATTGGCAGGAGGGATCTTTACCACTAGTGCCACCTTCAGCAGAGATAAGCTAGTCCCACTGTAGTCCTGCCTACAAATGGCAGATTTGTGAGCAAAATAAATGACTGTGGTTGTCTGAAGCCACTAAATTTTAGTGTGAACTGTAATTCAACAATAAATAACAAAAACACATTTCACTGCATCCTTAGCATTTAATAAAATTTGAAATTACAAGGATATTTGTTTGTATGTTGTTTATCGTCTGTCTCTCCCTCTAGAGAGTCAGCTGTTTCATTCCTCTCTCGATACACAGCACCAAGCCCGGTGCCTTGCCCTGGAGAGCTGCACATTAAAGTCGTTGTTAACTGAATAAATGAATGAATGAAGCCTCTCTTCTGGGTACTTTCTGGGGTGTCAATGATCTTTGCAGAGTGTGTTACCCAAGACTGGGTCAGTTCACTAGATGATATCAGAGCAGGATTTCTTGCAAATACTTTCCCCATCTATCAGTGCAGCCTGACAGCAAATGAGCTAATTCAGCAACCACATTCTAAGCTTCATTCACGTCATGCTTTCAACTCAAATGCCTGAGCCTTTTTTCTATACACTACTCCTAGATAACAGTTTCCCTTTTCTGTAATTATGCTTGTCCACACCTGGCAGGTGCCTTTAACTGTTCCCTCCCCACCCTTGCCTAAGGTCACTGCAACAGATAAAAGCAACCATCAGCACAGGAACTGCCCCAGGCTCTGCCTGCAACCTGCCTCCTGCTCCCTCTTCAAGGATTCTCTGTCACAGATCTCTATCTGGCTGCCTTTGTAGTCTGATGCTCCCTCCCCACTCCACCCTCAACCTCTTTGGATATTACTCTTGAGTGGCTTGGCCAGCCTTTTTTTAAAAAAAATATTTAATTAATTTGGCTACACCAGGTCTTAGTTGCAGCATGCAGGATCTTTTAGTCACAGCATGCAAACTCTTAGTTGCAGCATGTGGGATCTAGTTCCCTGATCAAGGATGGAACACGGGCCCCTCTGCATCGGGAATGCAGAGTCTTAGGCACTGGACCACCAGAGAAGTCCCTTGGCCAGTTTTTGATTCAGCATCTCCCTGGGACAACACCATCCTGCCTTCTACACTCCCATCCCTCACACCTGAATGCCACACCCAAGTCCAGGCTTTAGAACACATCTCCCTCACCTTTTAGAAGACAAGAACCACCGATAGTACAGGTGTGTGTGTGTGTGTGTGTATGTGTGTTGAACCCAAGCGTGAGACTTTACATTTACCCCTGTTGAAATCTATCTTGCTAGATTCCACCCATTGATCCAATATTTTTTTAATTTTTACTCTTTCATTGAATGTATTTGCTAAATTCATCCTGCTTCCCATAACCAACTAAAACGAACAGTGTGCCACGGATGATCTCATCAGATCACTGATAACTGATGCTGAACAGGGCAGATTAAGGACAGAGCCAGGATGAAGATGACTTATCCGCAATCCAGGAACTGGTGGTTCCATCAATACTACCTAAACACTGGCTCATCCAATCCACATGACCCCTCAAATTCTCAAGAGTTTGCCGAGTGTCTTACTGAGATGGAGTAGTTTGTTTGCCCATGTAATTCTTGCACCCCACGTGCAGGCAGCACAATTAGAACTGGAAATTTTCACTCCTGTGAGAACTGGGGCTGCCGTTAACTTTACTCCCATCTACCCACTAGGAAAGAACGTGGCCAGAGATCAAGGTTCAAAATAGGGTGTCCTGAGCTCGAGCTAGTGATAAAGAACCCGCCCAATAACGCAGGAGATTTAAGAGATGCAAATTTGATCCCTGGGTTGTGAAGATCCCCTGGAGAAAGAAAGGGCAATCCACTTCAGTATTCTTACCTGGGAAATCCCATGGACAGAGAGCCTGGTGGACTACAGTCTATGGGGTCGCAAAGAGTCAGACACGACTGAGCACGTATGCAGACAGGCACGCACACATGAGCTGTCCTCACTAAGAGGGTCTCTGGTGACACCTGGAAGCGATCATGGTCTGCTCAATGGTGACCAGTGCTCACCCACCTCTCAGAGAGCCACAGAGCATCCAGATGGATCCCCCTGCTTGCTCTGGTTGGATTTCTCCACCAGGACAGATTGATCACACACCCATATGGCTGTAGTTCAAAGCCGCGAGTGAAGCAGCAAGGTGCCCAAGGGACAGAATGTCTTTCTGCCAGAGCAAGAACACAGACAGTTATAAACTTCGAACTCTGAACCCCAAAATGCTACTATAATGGAGTAGAAATAGGGACACCATTCAGGTAAATCTTTTGAAAATATCTTGCACTATTAGTATCTTTTGAAAATATCTTGCACTATAAGGAAGGAAAGAGAAAGGGAAAGATTACTTCCTCTAGAGAAGAGGATGGGAAGGCTACTTTTAATCTGATCTTCCTGGTCCTCAGTCTCTAAAAGAGATGCACCTAAAAGCTGAGAAATGGGCCAGGGTGGGTAGGAGGGACGACTAGTAATTATATTATGACTTATTGGTTTTATATTGACATTTTTATTGATTTCCCCCCATTGACTAGATAATGCTGGTTAATGATTGATACATGTCTTCCCTAACAAAAATATTAGCAACGAAAGAAAAAGACTAGAACACTTTTCTACTGTTTGAGGAATTAAAGACAACATACTACAGACGCATCTTCTTCTTAGGTGACGAGCTCTGATGACCATTTAGGGTGAGTAGTATGAAAAATGTGAGCAAAGACAGAAAATGATCAGGACCCAGAATTTGTAGCTCAAATATATTTTATCCCACTTTCTATAGCACATCCAGTTTGGCTCTTAATTAAATCTGAAAAATGTAGAACCATTCTCCAATTTTTTCTTCTAGAAAAAAAAATTGCAATATTTTTTTTTGGGGGGGAATCAATTTCTCTTTATTAACTAAGAAGAAATAAGCATGAATCTTTCAACTACACAAACATAGAATTATAGATGCCAAATATCAGAAAGCATGAATCCAAACCACTTTTTGAAAATATCAAGAACAAACATGTCTTTGTTCATTCGTTCAATAAGTATTTAATGGGCATTTGCTATATGCAAAGGGACTTCCCTGATGACTCAGTGGTAAAGAATCCACCTGAAATGGAGGAGTTGCAGGAGACACTGGTTTGATCCCAGGGGATCCCAGAAGATTCTCTGGAGGATAAAATGGCAACCCACTCTCGTATTCTTGCCTGCAAAATCCCGTAGACAGATGAGCTTGGCAGGCTAGAGTCCATGAGCTCACAAAGAGTCTGACTCAACTGAGCAACTAAGCGTGCATGCACAATATGCAAAATTTACTACTAAATATTTTGAGGGGGATCCTAAGGCATATAAGAAATCATTCTTCTTTTCCAGAATTGCAAAATATTTTCTTAGCAGTAAAATAAAATCAAACATCTATAGCAAGAGAAGAATTGTATTTCAGTTCAGTTCAGGTGCTCAGTCGTGTCCAACGCTTTGCGACCCCACGGACTGCAGCATGCCAGGCTTCCCTGTCCATCACCAACTCCCGGATCTCCCTGAAACTCATGTCCCTCGAGTCGGTGATGCCATCCAACCATCTCGTCCTCTGTCTTCCCCTTCTTTTCCCACTTTCAATCTTTCCCAGAATCAGGGTCTTTTCCAATGAGTCAGTTCTTCACATTAGGTGGCCAAACTACTGGAGTTTCAGCTTCAGGATCAGTCCTTTCAATGAATATTCAGGACTGATTTCCTTTAGGATTGACTGGTTGGATCTCCTGGCAGTCCAAGGGACTCTCAAGAGTCTTTTCCAACACCACAGCTCAAAAGCATCAATTCTTCAACACTCAGCTTTCTTAATAGTCCAACTCTCACATCCATACATGACTACTGGAAAAAACAAAGCTTTGACTAGAGGAACCTTTGTTGGCAAAGTAATGTCTCTGCTTGTTAATATGCCACCTAGGTTGGTCATAGCTTTTCTTCCAAGGAGCAAATGTCTTTTAATTTCATGGCTGCAGTCACCATCTGCAGTGACTTGGGAGCCCAAGAAAATAAAGTCTGTCACTGTTTCCATTGTTTCCCCATCTATTTGCCAGGAAGTGATGGGACTGGATGCCATGATCTTCATTTTTTGAATGCTGAGTTTTAAGCCAGCTTTTTCAGTCTCCTCTTTCACTTTCATCAAGAGGCTCTTTAGTTCCTCTTCACTTTCTGCCATAAGGGTGTGTCATCTGCATATTTGAGGTTGTTGATATTTCTCCTGGCAATCTTGATTTCAGCTTGTACTTCATCCAGTCTGGCATTTCACATATAAGTTAAATAAGTGGGGTGACAATATACAGCCTTGATGTACTCCTTTCCCAATTTGTAACCAGTCTGTTGTTCCATGTCCGGTTCTAAATGTTGCTTCTTGACATGCATACAGATTTCTCAGGAGGCAGGTAAGGTGGTCTGTTATTATCATCTCTTGAAGAATTAATGTACTTCAGAGCATGTTAAATAACACTTATAAAGTCTCAACCATCTGTTCACATTGCGACAATTTACCATTCAATACAAGGGTCAGTGGCAAAGAAACATGCAGAGAAAACAGTTTTCCATGCCTTATTTTTAGTGTCTCTAAATGAAACCTAAATCTATTATTGGTAACATTCCCATGAAGGGTCATATGTAATTATTTTTCTCCTTCTGTTTCTCCCCTTTCTGTTCTCCCAGTCTCTCTCCTTCCTTGTCTCCTGACAATCTTTAAAACAAAGTATCATTCTCCCCAGAGAGCAATAATGGTTCTACCGGGAGGCTGCCATCCAGAGCAATACAGAGAAGTCTATGTGTCCAGGAATCAGTATTTTTTTCTTCTTCTTCTTTCTTTTTGGGAAATCGGTATTTTTTGTTTCCTGAGTAACGATTCTCTTGTGAGGCTAGGGTTGAGAGCAACTCCCATACTTGGTCTGACTCGCTGTGTTTGGTCTCTGTACTTGGAGGAGTAGAAAGAGGAAAAAGCTACGAATGTCAGAAAGATACCAACAACATCAATGTACCCTTAATACAGTGGGTTCAGTGAGAATTATGAATGTCAAACTTGGCACACATTAGTATCACTTTGGGGAGTGTCTTCAGTACTGATGTCCCACCTCATCCCAGGCCCATTAGGTGGGAACCTTAGGAAAGAGGACCCGGGTTTACGGCTCCCAAACAGACCTGTTCCTCTTCCTCTGAGACCAACTTGCCCTCGGTACTTTTTAATGATCTCCAGGAGATTGCAGATTGCAGCAAGGCAGAGAACTACTAAGTGAGGACCATTTCACTTTGCAGTCTAACCAAGCATGACATTTTAAATTTTTTATTTATTTATGGCTTAGCTGCATGGGCTTTTCTCTAGTTGTGAAGAGCAGGGGCTACTCTAGCTGCAATGCATGGGCTTCTCACTTCAGTGGTGTCTCTTCTTGCAGAGCACGGGTTCTAGGCCAAGCAGACCTCAGTAGTTGTGGCACGTGGGCTCAGTTCGGGCCCTGGGCTGAAATGCACAGACTCAATAGTTGTGGCGCACGGGCTTAGCTGTTCTGCAGCATGTGAGATCTTCCTGGATCAGGGTTCAAACCTGTGTCTCCTGCACTGGCAGGAGGATTCTTTAACATGGAGCCACCAGGGAAGCCTGAGCATGACATTTTGAATCAAGTCTACCTACGTGAACATAAACACTAACAACTGGCTAGCCTTCAGCTCCGTGCACTTCAACAAATTTCTGCAGGGCTCAGAACCAGTGTGTCAGGAGATGGGGATGAAAAAGTGATTACAACCTCTACCTGCCAGACCCTTATAGTCTAACAGGAGACAGACATAAATACATTGTGGTAAATGCTCTGATAGGCAATTAACAGGGGTTTAGGGAATATAGAGAGGGTACTCAGTTTAAGGTGGTGGTCGTACGAGAGAGGACAGAGAATGGCAGTAAAAGAACAACTTTTAAATTTTTTTATACAATTTTGAAAGGTTACTTTCTGTTTACAGTTATTACAAAATATTGTAGGAGGGCGTGGCAACCCACTCCAGTATTCCCGCCTGGAGAATCCCCATGGATAGAGGAGCCTGGTGGGCTATAGTCCTTGGGGTCGCAAAGAATCGGATACAACTCAGCACAACTGAGCACACAGTCACATATGTGACTGAGCACATACACAAAATATTGGCTATATTCCCCACGTTGGACAATACATACTTGAGCCTGACCTACACCCAATAGCTTGTAACTACCACTCCTCCTCCTCATGTTGCCCCCAAACTGGTAACCACTAGTTTGTTCTTGATATCTGTCAGTCTGCATTTTTTTGTTTCATTCTCTAATTTATTGTATTTTTTAAATTCTACATATAAGTGATATCATACAGTATTTTTATTTCTCTGTTTGACTTCTTTAACTTAGCATAACCCCTTCCAAGTCCATCCATGTCCCAGCAAGTGGCAAAATTTTGTTCTTTTTTTATGGCTGAGTAGTATTCCATTGTGTGTATATACCTCATCTTCTTTATCCATTCATCTGTTTGGTAGACAATTAGGTTGCTTCCATATCTTGGTAATCATAAATAATGCTGCTATGAACATTGGGATGCATATATCTTTTCAAATACACGTGTTTGGGGTGTATATATATATATATATATATGTATATATATATATATATATATATATATACACCTATGAATAGATTTAACTTCTTCGAGACTTCTTTTTTTCAAGCTGGCCATGCATAGAGGGTGTCCTAGGTAGAGGGAACAGCTTGAAGGAGACAGGAGATGTGGAAGTTCATGATACAGAAGCTTTCAGAATGTGGTTTAAAGCTGCAGAGAACAAAAATGGGACCAGAGTGGGCAGCAAAGCCCTAGTTAGAAAGCAAATGGAAGACTGTACCCAAGGGCCATGAGTTTGAGCAAACTCCAGGAGATAGTGAAGGACAGGGAATCCTGGCGTGCTGCAGTCCGTGAGGTCATAGTCGGACATGAGTGAGAGACTAAACAACAACCCAAGGGCTGGACTTGATCCATAGGAAAAGGGTGTACAGAATGTGCAGGGGAGTGCTGGGATCAAGTCTTGATTTTAAAGAGGTGACTCTGTTGGACTCTGAGGATCATGAAAGTTAGCAAGAGAAAAATTACAAGGGTTGAACTAAGCCCATGGCAGCAGGAAGAGGGAGGAGAGAGGTACGTCGAGATCTTGGGATTTGCGGCTGACTCATTGTGCCCTGACTTTCTGGACTGAGCAACAAAGAGAATCAGTGGAGCTGTATTAAGTGAAGAAGGGCATCTCTGAGGGGCACTGGTCCCAGGAAAAGATGAAGCCTGTGCATCTTTTTGGAAGAACTTCATGATTATCCCAGATATAACATGTAACTGATGTCTAGCAATCCCCAGAGTGAGGGATGCAGCTGTTACCTTGGTGAGCTTGGCTGAGTGCTTCTTTGTCCCCTTGACTCTGAAACCAAACCGTAGAGCCATGTTGAGTGGCTATTGGGATTTCTTGATTGTGTTTTAAGATGACTATCTTTTTTTCAATCAGAATTCAGATGAGCCAAAAAAATAAAAATCAGTCCTTCAATGCTGCTGGAATGTTGCTTTTCATCCTGTCCCTAACCTCAGATTTCCAGAACCCAGGGTTCTTATGATTCTCATCCAAAGAGAGGTCTTGGATTCACTATGATGCCCCAGTCCAGGAGACAAGCAGGACGTGTATGAGGCTCTGGATCACAGCTGGGTCCACACTACTTCTCAAGCAAAATTTGGTGGCTTTGGCATAGGAGAGGGAGAATGGCAAAGCTGAGGGTCATACATCTACATCTTTAGCTCCTTCTCCAAAGACTGGTTCTCTGAACACCAGTTCCCTGAGCTAGATCAGACCATCCCAGGCCAGTCAGGAACTCTTATTTCATCTGGAGAATACCACAGCGCCCTCTCCTCCAGGAAAATGAGAGTGGTGATTTAAAATGCTAGAAAGTGAATTAACTGCTCCCCAGATTCCATGCAACATTTCACATTCACATGTGGTCACATGGTGTGTGTATGGTGGTTCTGTTTTTGTTTGTTTGTTCATTTTTTTATTCTGACAAATGCTCAAAACATTGTCAAGGCAGAGAGAACTACAATCATGACTTGTTACACTGACATTATTCACACTTGCTAATGATTAACTCCCTTTGACACTGTAACGTTGTAGACTGCAGAGTTGAACAAACAGCTTCAGGGGGCCCAGAAATGAGTTACACTGCACTGGGCCAACTGCCCTGGAAGAGCTCCAGTGCTATTTCCCTAGTTTAGACTTGTCCTAAGGGGCATTTCCATTTGGGGACCTGAAGTTCTGGAATTCCTTCCTCTTCCCGGTTCAACAAAACTCTAATTTATTGACCTTCAGGGCACAGTGTAAGACATCTGTTAAGTCTGGCATTTCCTTGACCTACACAGAGAATTCTACTGGATAAAAAAAAAAGTTCACCTTTTTAAATTTCAGGTTTTTTATTTACTGCATACAGGCGTGACTCTGATCTAAAGGAGGTATCTTTTAATAAACCCAGGAAACAAAAACGTGTTGCTTCTTTGTGTCAAAGCTGCTCCCTTTGAAGCATCACCTCAATGCAGTGCTCTCTTTCAATGTAATAAAACTTTGGATAAATAACCAAATTTATTGTACTTGGGAAAGAGATGGAAATTTATTGAACAACAAATTTTTGTGCTCTGCATGGAGAAAATCAGTCCTGCAAGAATGTGAGAAAATTCTTGTATTCAAGCCAAACAGTTGTTTTCTGAGCCCTGCCTAAAAGCTCATGCTCACCTTGGATGAAAAAGATGATGAAACCTGAACAAGGAAAAGGAATAGATAAGCTCACAAATCTGCCACTCTGCATGTGCTCCGCTCTGAAACTGACAATGTCAAAGATGGAGGAAAGATAGGCTAAAGGTGATGGGGTCTCTACTTAAAATGAGGCATCCCCTGGGTAACACTTAATATTGTCTCCTCTCTAATTCCCTATCACCTGCCTTTGCCAGCATGGGAGATGTCCATTGGACTTAAGCTGAAAGAGGCTTGAGGTTAGATTTCCACAGTCCTTCCTTTAGCTAAAGAAAGAGGTGGGGAGAAAAACAAATACAGTATATTAACACATACATGTGGAATCTGAAAAAAATAGTATAGACAATCTTATTTACAAAGCAGAAATAGGAGACACAGGTGTAGAAAACAAATGTATGGATACCAAGGGAAAAAGGGAGGGGGTTGAATTGGGAGATTGGGATTGACATATATATACACTATTGATACTATATATAAGAGAGATAACTGATGAGAACCTACTGTGTAGCACCGGGAACTCTACTCAGTGCCCTGTGGTGACCTAAATGGGAAGGAAATCCAAACAAGAGGGGAGATATGTATACATACAGCTGATTCACTTTGCTGTATAGTAGAAACTAATACAACATTGTAAAGCAACTATACTCCAATAAAAAAATTTTCCTTAAAAGAAAGAGGTGGGAAACGTGCAGGGCTGGTGGACTCCCAATCCCACTGTTCTATCAGGAACAAGCTTCACTAACTTAAAAAAAAAAAAAAAAAAAAAAGCCAAGATTCTATCCCAAAATGAGAAATTCTTTTTTAGTATATCCAGATCAAAAGGGGAAATAATTCCAATTTGTTTATAGAAAATGCAGACATGCCTGGGGGTGATGATAAATTGAGATCTAGGTTTCATGTGGGATTTGAGTCCGCACAGCTTACAATAATGCCAGACTGTTTGCAATGTCTTTAATACAATGTCCTCAGACCTTACAAAGCTAGTATAATTGAAAATCGTAGACAAGGGAAGATTAAGCTGTTTGATCAAGGATAGAAAGAGATTCATTTTCACTGAACTTTAAGATGATCCAGCAAGTTGAAAAAGATGTCCAAAAGTAGTCTTATGATTACATATAAGAATTTCAGCAGTGACCACATAACCCTCTTCATGCAACATGTTCATTATCTAATCATCTGAACTAAAGATAGCATCAATGTTTGGAGAAAGAAGGAAGACATCTTAAGATATTTTTTTCCCTATATGTCAGTATTGAAAAACACTAAAATTATATATCTTAAACATGTGATCCCCTTGGAGAAAGAAATGGCAACCCACTCCAGTATTCTTGCCTGGAGAATTCCATGGACAGAGAAGCCTGGTGGACTACAGTCCATGGGGTTGAAAAGAGTCGGATATGACTAAGTAACACACAAACATGTGATTATGTATACTTTTTGCATGTTTTCTGAAGTACAAGACAGAATCCATGGAGAAAGAAGAAAGGGAGTCTCTTGTGGTTCACATGAAATCGCTAACAATAATAAAAAGTAATTAAGCTTAGTAGAGGGTCAGAGATACTGCCCAATAATAACAATAATAAAATAACAATAACAAGAATAACAATAATAACAATAACAATAATAAAAAGTAATTAAGCTTAGTAGAGGGTCAAAGGTACTGCCCCGGTAGGCTATTTTCTTTTAGATTTCCAGGTGCAACAGTGAAACGACATTGACCTGCCTGTGCATTTTTTTTTTTTTTCTAAGAATGACTGCAAAGTTGGCTACAATCTACAGATAGAGACTGCAGCTAACTGGCCCCTGCCCAGATCCAAACCATCAGATTGGTTTTCACCGGCATCCTTAATTACACCAGAGTCATCCAGCAAAACAGAGCAGGGCACCCTCCCCCCTACCCCAACCATGGCGTGTGTTTTTTGCTGATCAAATGCAAAGCAGTGCCAAGACCTTCTTAAATACTTTAGCCTAAACCCTGTAGCTATTTACAGTGGTAAGAAAAGATTCGAAGCCAAGATTCATCTCACTTTCAGAGTTGTTTCAGCTTTGTATGTTCTGCTCCAAATAGCAAGTTTTGCAAGGCCTCTGACTGCAGAAGCCAGGCAGGAGAGCAACTTTTGGCTGCAAAAGGAATGAAAAAATAATAAAAAAGAAGAATCTGATTGTGATAAGAAACAATGTCTCTGAAAAATCCATAATCATCTCATTGGCTATGGTTGCTATAACACAGACTGGTGGAGCTTAAACAACAAACGCTGCCTTTCTCTCATTTCTGGAGGCTGGAAGTTCAAGATCAAGGTGTCTGCTGGGTTGGTTCCCTTTAGCTTAACTGGCTCTTTAAAGACCTTAACTCCAGCAGTCACATTCTGAAATACTGGGTTTGAAGGCTTCAACACATACATTTGGAGTGGAGGCAGTTCAGCTCAGAACTATAGTTAAATACTCTAATGTCTCCACCGGGGACTACTGCGAGGAAGACAAAGAATCACAGATACAGAAGCTTGGAAAACTGCATGAGATTTCTTTGAAACAATTCAATATGCCTGCACTTGAGATGGAAAAATTCAAGAGCACTGCTTCCTCCACCCTCCATCCGCAGAAGCCTTAAATCAATCCCTGAAATTACATTAGAGGTTTTTCAGAATGAAACAAGGGCACAAAGAAACATGCTCCAGAGGACTTCCCTGGAGGTCCAGAGGTTAGGACTCCATGCCTCCACTGCAGGGGGCACAGGTTCCATTCCTGATGGGGGAACTAAGATCCCACATGCCATGTGGCATGGCAAAAAAAAAAAGAAAAGAAAGAAGAAGAATGTTCCATCCTTTCTTCAGGAAAAGGGAGTAAGAGTTTGTTGATCAACACAGCTACCTTCTTATGGCCCTTGAGAAACATGAATGACACCTAGCATAATATCCAGTGTGTAGCAGGCCCCCTCAGTACAAGTTAACTGTATCAAAATTACATGGTTTGAAAGAAACATGAGTCTTGTAATCACCAATATTACAAATAAATTATTTCTAAGAACTCAGAAAATCTATGCCTCCCTAAGATCAGATGACTGAAACACATTTCAATTTCCTTCCCTCCTTCCCCTTTTACAATATTAATTTACTAAATAAACATGTATCCAGGATCTACTACGTTTCAAAAGCTACCCTGGACACTGGAGGTGGCGGGAGACAAGGCAGACAGAAACACACATGGGTAACCCAGCCATAGACAAAAACTATAAGGCAAGTGTGATAGTTACTCTTATGTGTCAGCTTGGCTGGGCCACAGTGCCCATATAGTGAGTCAAACATTATTCTGGATCTTTCTGAGAAGGTATTTTGGGGATGGAATTAACATTTAAATCATTTAAGTAACACAGATTACTTTCCATAACATGGATGGGCCTCATCCTGTCAGTTGAGTGGAGAAAGAAATGGCAACCCACTCCAGTGTTCTTGCCTGGAGAATCCCAGAGACGGGGGAGCCTAGTGGGCTGCCGTCTATGGGGTCGCACAGAGTCGGACACGACTGAAGCGACTTAGCAGCAGCAGCAGCATCCTATCAGTTGAAGGCCTTAACAGAACAGAGAGGACTTCCCCCACCACCCAGAGCCACAAAAAGGAATTCTTCCAGCAGATGGTCTTTGATTCAAAGTGCAGTTCTTCTCTGAGTCTCCAACCTACAGTCCTATCCATCAGATTTGGAGCTTATCAGCCTCCACAATGGTGTGAGTCAATTGCTTGCAATTAATTTCTTTCTTTGGAGAATCCTGACTAATGCAGTAGGCTTCATTTTTTTAAACACCTTCCCAAGTTACACACAGTTTCACAGAGGAACTAAGATCTGTGTTAGATCTGCAGAAGAGAATGCTTTCTAAAACCAGCTAGTTATAAATTTGATTGTGGACTAAGCCAAGCAGTAGTATTTCTAAAAGCAGTTTCCATAAACCAGCCAAATATTCTGGAATCCAAAGATCTCTATAAAAGATTGTTTCTAATTTTATGTTTCTATTTTGATAATCTTTATAAATATTAATGTGAGCATTCTTGGTATCACTGGGAAAGCTGTGTAATATAACAGAGCACTTTCATGCAGTTTTAGCATCTCCAATCACGTTTACATCTATAAAAACTTTGCAAGAAATAACATTAAAACTGGATCTATAAGTGACATGATAGGAGAATTTAAACACCACATGGCACACCCTGCATTGCTTTGCCCAGTAGTCAGATCCAAGGAACGCAGAGGTACATGCATATAAATACACATATTCGTTCACATTTTTTAATTACTTTGATATTTTAATAAGTCTATAAAATAGCAGATTAAACTAAAACAGAAATGGTTTACAACCTAGAAGTAGTGCATGAAAATTGCATAGTTGAGCTTTGAAAGAAGAAAAAAAAAAAAAAGAAAGAGAGAGGGAAGAAGGAAGGAAGGAAAGGAAAGGAAGGATTTGTTTTTTTTTACTGAAGGATGATTGCTTTACAGAAT
This sequence comes from Okapia johnstoni, assembly GCA_024291935.2. NCBI lineage: Eukaryota > Metazoa > Chordata > Mammalia > Artiodactyla > Giraffidae > Okapia > Okapia johnstoni. Next base: position 100,476,195 of record CM044309.1, read on the forward strand.
TTTGTTGTTTTCTGTCAAACCTCAACATGAATCAGCGATAGGTATACATATATCCCCTCCCTTTTGAACCTCCCTCCCATCTCTCACCCCATCCCATCCCTCTAGATTGATACAGAGCCCCTGTTTGAGTTTCCTGAGCCATACAGCAAATTCCCGTTGGCTATCTGTTTTATATATGGTAATGTAAGTTTCCATGTTACTCTTCCCATACATCTCGCCCTCTCCTCCCCTCTCACCATGTCCATAAGTCTATTCTCTATGTCTGTTTCTCCATTGCTTCCCTGTAAATACATTCTTCAGTACCACTCTTCTAGATTCCATATATATGCGTTAGAATACAATATTTATCTTTCTCTTTCTGACTCACTTCACTCAGTATAATAGGTTCTAGGTTCATCCACCTCATCAGAACTGACTCAAATGCATTTCTTTTTATGGCTGAGTATTACTCCATTGTGTATACGTACCACAACTTCTTTATCCATTCATCTTTTGATGGACATCTAGGTTGCTTCCATGTTCTAGCTATTGTAAATAGTGCTACAATGAACAGTGGGATACATATGTCTTTTTCCATGTTTTGGTTTCCTCAGGGTATATGCCTAGGAGTGGGATTGCTGGGTCATATGGTGATTTTATTCCTCGTTTTTTAAGGAATGTCCATACCATCTTCCACAGTGGCTGTATCAATTTACATTCCCACCAACAGCGCAAGAGCATTCCTTTTTCTCCACACCCTCTCCAGCATTTATTATTTGTAGACTTTTTGATGATGGCCATTCTGACCCGTGTGAGGTGATATCTCATTGTAGTTTTGTTTTGCATTTCTCTAATAATGAGCTATCTTTTCATGTGTTTCTTAGCCATCTGTATGTCTTCTTTGGAGAAATGTCTGTTTGAAGTCTTTTTCCCACTTTTTGATTGGGTTGTTTGTTTTTCTGGCATTGAGTTGCAGGAGCTGCTTATATATTTTGGAAATTAATCCTTTGTCAGTTTTATCATTCGCTATTATTTTCTCCCATTCTGAGGGTTGTCTTCACCTTTCTTATAGTTTTCAGAAAGGAAGGATTGTAAAGAAAATGGTAAATATATTGATTGATTGTAGATATGGTCTGGTCAAAGAGTCATTTTAAAATTTTAAGGATAGCCACTAAACAAATAGAAATCAAATATGTAACAGAGAATAAAGAGAGGAATTTTTTAAAGTAAGAAAGCTAGTAAAAAAAAATAATAATAAAGAAAAAGCAGATAGAAAGCATAAAAGGAGATGGTAAAAAGAAATTTTAAATATCAGTAATCTCATCCACATAGTAAATATCACTTACTAATTAATATAAATGGATCACACTCACCAGTTAAAAGACAGAAATTCTAAGATTGGATAATTTTCACTCAAAGAAAATGAAGGGGATTGTAGAACAAGATAAATGATATCACAAAGGAAAACACAGACTTCATAAATGCAGAATACAAGGCATTCTATAGGAAGCTAACTTGTTTCTGCAACAAGTCTAGAGTATGAAAGAAAAACGAATGGCTCAGTATTAAAGGAGCTAAGAGATGTAACAAGCAACTTAAACACTGACCTTGTTTAGATCCTGATTTAAATTATCAGCTGTAAGAAATCATGAGAAAACTGGAGGAATTAAATTGTATATTGGGTATAAATGATACCCAAGAATTATTATTAGTTTCCTTGGATGTAGTAATGGTATTCTGTTATGTAGGAAAGAAAATTCATATTATTTAGAGGTACATATGAAATACATAAGGTGAAATGACATGATATATATAGAAAGTGCTTTAAAATAGTTTTGCAAAGAAAATAAAGGATACATTTTTAAAGGGTTGGGGAAGTAATGTGATACTCCCTTCACCAGAGTATCTTCCTGACACAGGGATCGAACCTGGGTCTCCAACACTGCAGGTAGATTCTTTACTATCTGAGCCACTGGGGAAGCCCAAATGTGATATAATTTTGATAATTAATGAATCTGGTTAATGGGTGCATAGGGGTTCATTGTACCACATTCTCTACTTTGAATATGTTTTTATAAAGTTTTAGTTCAACTCTAAGCTGTTCTCAGAAAATACTTCTAAAAGTTAATAAAACACAAGAAAATTAAATAAAATCATAGAAAATGATACAACATTTATTAACACTCACCCAAAGAAAGCTAGAAAAACTGTATTCATATCAGAAAACCAGATCTTAAAGCAAAAAAAAAAATGGTGAGCAAGAGCATAAAGAAGATCTTTCGTAAAAATAAAAAGAAAAATTAGGGACTTACCTAGCAATCCAGTGGTTACTTCATGCCTCCAATGCAAGAGACACGAGTTTGATCCCTGGCCAGGGAACTAAAGTCCCACATGTCATGTGGTATGAGCAAAGAATTAAAACAACAACAACAAAAAAAAAAACCCAATTAATGGGGAGAGATCCTGAGCCTGCAAGTACCTAATAACAGCACCCCAAAAATACATGAAATAAATATTGGCAGAGGCATGAGAAGTTAAAAAGTGATGAGCAGAGTGGGAAATTTTAATACACTGTAGTGGGTTAAATTGAGATTTCCAAAAGAATGGCCCCCTCCTGCCTCCCCTCTAACATTTGTTCATGTGACCTTATTTGGAAAAAGTGTCTTTGCAGTCGAAATCACGGATGAAACCACTCCAGATTATCTGGGTGGGCCCTAATAATAAATTCAATAAGACATCTTCTTGTAAAAGACAAGAGAGAAGACACAGACACAGAGAAGACAGCCATGTGAGGATGGACACAGTGGTCCACGTGATGCAGCCACAAGCCAAGCAATGTTGGGAGCCACCAGAAGCTGGAGGGGAGATTCTTCCCTACAGGTTAGGGGACTCGGAGCCCTGCCATCACCTTGATTTCAGACTTTTGGCCTCCAGAACAATAAGAGAATAAATTTCTGGTTTTTTGAGCCACCAAATCTATGGGGATTTGTTACCATAGCCCTAGAAAACCAATACATATACCTCTATCAACAGTTGTCAGATTAAGCAGACAAAAAATAATAAAAACATATAAAAGATTTAAACACTATAATTAGCAATTTTTGCCTAATGGGCATCTGTGCACTCCTGCAGTCAATTATGTTTTAAAAATACACATTCTTATTAATTGCACAGGAACTGTCTATATAAATTTGAGCAATATTATAACAGACAATAATTTAAGTCAATATCATAGAGCTGAAAAAAGAGCAGGTGCATTGCCCAAGTGTGAGAAAAATTGGCTTAGAACTTTCTGACCCTTTAATCTGCTGGAGACAGCCTGTCTTCTTTGTGTTTAGAAGAAAAGATAGTTCACTAATTAGCCACAAAGAAACAACTACACCCAGGCTCTTAGTTTTATCTATTTTGAACAACTCTTATAGGAATTCAAATTTTCAAGGACACATAGATTCCATTGTCATTTCAAAATAAGCACTCATGCTAGATTCATTGTCATCATTACTAGCAGGATAATTACTCTTAAAGTAACAGTCCCCAGAAGCAAGAAGGTTTTTTTTTTTTTTTCCTTCTTCCTGGTGTTGCTGATCAACCCTGAGGCTTCATAAGTAAAGACACACAAAGTTAACATGCTTAAATAAATTTTGCATGAATCAGATCGTACATTTTACATGCCTCTCTCAAAACGAAGTAGGTTAACAAGTGCAACACCTGGACATTTAGATGGTCAAGATAATGTTCAAAAATCATGATATCTATCCGTCTTTCTTAACCGGCTTCCCTGATGGCTCAGATAGTAAAGAATCAGCCTGCAATGCCAGAGACCTAGGTTTGATCCCTGAGTCAGGAAGATCCCCTGGAGAAGAGAATGGTTACCCACTCCAGTATTCTTGCCTGGGAAATCCTATGGATAGAGAAGCCTGGCAGACTACAGTTCATGGGTTCACAAAGCGTCAGACATGACTGAATGACTTTCACTTTTCATCTTTCTTAACTAGTATGTGCATGCATGTATGTGTGCTTAGTCACTCAGTCATGTCTGATGCTTTGCAACTCAATGAACTGTAGTCCGCCAGGCTCCTCTGCCATGGGACTTCCCAGGCAAGAATACTGGAATGGGTAGCCATTCCCTTCTCCAGGGGATCTTCCTAACCCAGGGATCGAACACAGGTCCCCTGCATTGAGGGCAGATTCTTTACCATCTGAGCCACCAGAGAAGCACGTCTTAACTAGTATACTAACATGAAACAAGAATCAAAATAGAGCAACGTGATAGGTGGGTACCAGGATGGTGAATATCTTTTCCTTTCTTTCTGCAGTGCATCATTTATACCATTACCTCCTTGGGGCAAACACTAGGTTGTTATATTTTTTTCAGCACATTTCTATTTAACCATGAAATGTGTGTATACTTCCAGCTTGTAGAAATATTAGATGATCATTTTATTAAAGGAAAAAACTCTTTGCCACTTCTGCAAACTATTGTGTCTCCTGGCCCCCAGTGAGGGCAGAAATCTTTAGAGCTGAATCCATTTGGAAGGAGAGATGTTTGCCCAGTGAAGTGTGAAATGTGTCCTAGGATATCTGGGAGAAAGGTCACTGTGCCAGGGTTTCCATTTCATGAGCTGTACACTGTCACGGCATTTCCTGAAGAGATTATGTAATGTTTTTGGACGAAGACCTCTTTGGTTGCCCACTCTTCGTGAAAAGCAAGCTTTGGAAGGGACAGGTGAAGGCCTGAAAAAGACAATTCCTTAGGGTAGCTATGCAGATAAAGCCACCGGGTCTGATGACCCATAAAATACTTTAAGTTCTAACCAGCTCTTGCCACAGAACAGTGTCACAATCACTTCTAACAGTGAGAGCCAAGTCTGCCAGCAGACGTCATCTGATGGGTTCCAAATTTCTCCTGCATCCTCACTCTTCCTCATGTTGTGGGGATTTTTTTGATTTTGGTTTGTTTTTTTTTTTTTTTTTTTTGAGACTAGATTGATTGCTTTTGAATTCCCAGGCTAGAGACCTACACTAATGTGCATGACTGCCTTAAAGGGGTGGGATGATACCTGCTGAGAAGCCATCTCCAATGTGAGGGAAAATCAAATCTGGAACCATGAACTTTTAGGCTAGCCCAACCCTCTCCAAAGATAAATAGTTTCCGAATCCTTTCTGTCCTTTTTGCTTCCTTTCGTCAACTCCCTGAGAGTTTCTGCGGCCCTGCCATATACTTCCTTGTCCCCTGTTACATTCCCATGGAATTCCCACTCCACTGGCTTTCCCTGTTAGTGCTGTGCTCAGTCACTCAGTCGTATCCAACTCTTTGTGACCCCGTGGACTTTAGCCCATCAGGCTCCTCTGTCCATGGGATTCTCCATGCAAGAATACTGGAGTGGGTTGCCATGCCCTCCTCCAGGGGATCTTCTGGACTCAGGGATTGAACCCAGGTTTCCTGTGTTTCTTGCATCGCAGACGGATTCTTTACCCACTGAACCCCCTGGGAAGCCCCCTTCAGCTGTTTAGCAGGTGCCTAGAGGAGTGTGGGGGTGGGGTCTCTATATTCATAAGAGAAACATGGCATGTCTCCCACAGGATACAATGTGTCTCCAACTGAAGATGGGTTGAATGAGGGGGTAGAAATTCAGCTATTCACCTAAGTAATTTGAAACACTGCTGCTGCTGCTGCTGCTAAGTCGCTTCAGTCGTGTCCGACTCTGTTCTGTATTAAAACAAACACAGATGTGTTATGGATTCGCATGCAAAAGCCACATTAATTTTTAAAGTGAAAGGGAGACTTCAAAGAACTTTAGCATCTGTGGAGGGTGGCTCCTGGCTGCACCAGCAGACTCTCTGCTCATCCATTCTCACTTTCCTCTACCTGCCATGTGAGCAAGGGCACCTGAAAACATCTGCCCAAATCCCAGACTGCTCTCAGCTTGTTATGGACTTCATTCATCGCCTTGAACGCCTACTATGTGCCAGAGTGCATGACTATAAATACATTTAAACACAGCCCTACCTTGAAGTAGCTTGTACTTCAGAGAGACTAACATGATTAAGTAGCTATGATAGAATGTCACAACTTTTTAAAAAATACTCAGTATATTCATTCATTTATTTATTTATTTTTGGCTGCACTGGCTCTTCATTGCTGTGCACGGGCTTTCTCTAATTGCAGCAAGCAGGGGCTACTCTCTCACGGTAGTGGCTTCTCTTGTTGAGGAGTATGGGCTGTAGGGCGCGGGCTTCTGTAGTTGTAGCACACGGGTGCAGTGTGGTACACGAGCTTAGTGTCCTGGGGCCTATGGAATCTTCCTGGAGCAGGGATCAAACCCAAGCCCCCTGGGCTGGCAGGTGGATTCTTAACCACTGGACTGCCAGGGAAGTACAGAATGTAGGTTTTATAAGACATAATTATAATAAAGGTATATCCAACAGCTATAATATCACACATAAGGTGGCAATTCACCATTTTGGACACTACCAAAGAAGAGTTCAAAGTCTGGCCATCTGGCTGTATTCTTTAAACTGTGTATACTTCTCTACCACATCTCCTACTATCAGCAAAGCCTGCCTTAGGCAGTACATTTCTGTGTCTAGTTAATTTATTTTCCAATAGTACCCAATGCATATGGACCCTAATGTATTATTTTGATGCTATGAAATGGTATTGGTTAAACACAATATTATGGGTTGAACTGCTTTCCCCCAAAGAAAAATAGGCTTCAGTTCTAACCCCGTGTCTCAGAATATGGCTTCATCCAGAAATAGGGTCTTCACAGAGGTAAGCAAGGTAAAATGAGGTCTTTAGAGTAACCCTAACCTAATACTGAACTGTGGTGTTGGAGAAGACTCTTGAGAATCCCTTGGACTGCAAGGAGATCAAACCAGTCAACCCTAAAGGAAATCAACCTGGAATATTCATTGGAAGGACTGAGGCTTAAGCTGAAGCTCCAATACTTTAGCCACCTGATATGAAGAGTCAATTCACTGGAAAAGAGCCTGATGCTGGGAAAGATTGAGGGCAAGAGGAGAAGGGGGTAGCAGACGATGAGATGGTTGGATGGCATCATCGACTCAATGGACATGAATTTGAGCAAGCTCCAGAAGATGGTGAAGGACAGGGAAGCATGGCGTGCTGCAATACATGAGGTCGCAGATTTGGACACGACTGAGCAACTGAGCAACAACAACAACCTAATATGACTGGTGTTCCTATAAAAGGGAGAATAGTGGACACCTATCCACAAAAAGGAAAAATAATGGGAAAAGAAACTGGAAGAAGACCATAATGGGACTGGAGCGATTCATTTACAAGTAACACTAAGGATTGCAGGCATCCCTCCTAGAGCCATCTGACAGAGCCTGGCCCTGCTGACACCTTGATCTCAGACCCCAAGCCTCCAGGATTGTGAGGCAGTAAGTTTCTACGGTTTTGAGCTGCCCAGTTCGGGGTTCCTGCTACAACAGCCCTAGGAAACTGACACACACGTTCTCCATTTCAGAATAAGTTTATAATCTCTTTTCCGAAAATAAACCTCAGCTCTGTCATCCTCGGCACATTCTCTGCTCAAAGCTAGCCTCCAAGTAAATGTCTCTACTGCAGTGGTTCTCAAAGTACCATCTCTGGACCAGCAGCAAAGAGCATCAGCAGGGAACTTGTTAAGAAATGCTGGTCCCCATTGACATATCTACATTATCATGTATAAAAGAGATTGTTAGTAAGAAGCAGCTGTATAGCACAGGGAGCCCAGCCCAGTGCTCTGTGATGTCCTAGACGGGTGGGATGTGGAGTGGGGAAGGCTCGAGAGAGGGGATATGTGTATACTTATAAGTGATTCACGTTGTTGTACAGCAGAAAATAACACAACATTGGAAAGCAATTATCTCCCAATTAAGAAAGGAAGGAAGGAAGGGAGGGAGGGAGGCAGGAAGGGGAAAAAAAAAAATGCTGGTTCCACCCTGGATCTGTGAAAATCAGAAACTTAGAGCAAGCCAATGGGGTGAATGTGGCTTGAGAATCACTGCTCTACTGCATGTGCCAGCCAATCTCACTTGCCCCTGAATTGTATTCTGTTCCAAGTATTAAGGATTATTGGGTATGCATTCTCATTTTCTGAAATATCACAAGAGTAAGAATAAGCTCCAGCTTTCATATGATTTTCTCCCAACTGAATCTGCAAACACCCTACAGAGTTTCTTTTGAAGATTCTTTAATTCTGTGATAGACAAAACTGGCAAGGGAATAATGTGTAGAGTTTTTTGCAATTTTCTCCCACACTTGGAACTGGAATCCCAGGTGCCCTGATACCCAGGACCCTCTCCTACATCAAATTCAGCAGACCACCCCATCCAACCCTACGTTTTCCCATAATATCCCATGCTCCCAAATCTCCTTCTCTCTCCCCCTCCATAAAGTGCCCATTCACTCAGAAGACTGGAGTCAACAATGTAGAGGAAACTGTGGATTCATTCATTATTAAAATATGAATGACTCACAGCCCTTCTTCTTTAACTAGACTAGGTTGCTTGATTTTACTTTAAAGGTGATATTTCACACAAAAGAACTCTGTTTGGGCAGAACTCTAGTTGAAAAAGCACAATATAGAAATAAAACAGAAATCTGTTTGTTTTACTTATTTTTGAGGGTGGGTTTGAGGAATGGATAACCGGTGCCCTTTAAATTACAAGTTCCTGAGCAAACACTCAGCTCACATGAGGCCAGTCCTGTTTGGCAGCTCTAACCCATTCCTGGTCACCAGGCTGCCAGCTTGTTGACCTTGAAAAAAATGGCACCAGGCCTATCCTTCTACTTTTGCTACATTCTATTTTGGCGTTGGTTTTTTTTGTTGGTGGTGGTGGGGATTTTTTTTTTTTTTGATATTTCAATTTTTTAACAGGAAATTTTAGCTGCTGGTTTGAATCTAATTGAAGTATTTTGTATGCACACACTAAGACCCCACGGCTAGGGTGTATTTTTAATAAATCAAACAAATAAATTCCAAGCTTTGTACTAACTGAAATGTCCTCATGCCTTTAATGGTTGCCCCCTGAAATGGAAATACTAAGAAATGCAGGAACAATGTCTCTTTAGTGGCAAACAAACCCAAGGAAGCAGGGGTGGAATTTAAAAGGAGTATGAAATTCATGGCATAAATTGTCCTGGAAATTGGCCCCCAGTTCTCAGCTTGTAGAGATTACTCTAAACCTAAGGCAATGGATGGGGAAAGGGAAATTAACGTGTAATGAACATTGTGCCAAGTACTTTACTTCTATTATTGGACAGTTGGGTTAAAGACTTCAACCAATCCATGCAGTCCCCTGAAGAGTAACCTCAGCCCTTGGTCACATTTTATGACTGATTTAGATTTGTCACTATAAGGGATCAGAGCTTCCCAGGTGACACGAGTAGTAAAAAACCTACCTGCCAATACAGGAGATGTAAGAGATGTAGGTTCAATCCCTGGGTTGAGAAGATCCCCTAGAGGAGGTTATGGCAACCCACTCCAGTATTCTGGAGAATTACAGGAATTTCTTATTCCTATAAAGGTGGCATGTGTCTGGGTGTACCTGGTGAACTGATCTCCAGGCAACTATCTGTACAGATTGATTTGAGTTCAACAGAAAGAAACATACTAGAACATGTTTTCTGAGTAGGCACCTAGAAGCAGAGAAGGCGCCAGAAGAGGGAAGGACTTACCAGAAGACAGATGCTTCCTCTGTCCAGACACACCATCTAGCTCGGTGCCCCATGGAGAGTCAGGGTGCAAGCCACCACCAGGGACAAGCAGAACTACTCAAAGCTTGGGTGACAACTGGCTGGAACATCCTCTGACTCTATATAGAACTCAGTGAGTTCTGGCTCTCTCTTGGGTCTTGCTCTAATCTGGCTTGCCTTTCCATCATTCCACCTAAACTGCTCTTGTGACAGTCACAGGTGACCTCTGTGTTGAGAAATGTCAGCTCTCCTCTTACTTCAATAGCGACATCGCTCATCTTTTATGTTCTTTTCCAAAAGTTTTTATTTTATAGACGTTCAGTTCCTCTGAATGAATGTCAAACAGCTAAAGGAAAATGAATCCATTCAATAACTGAACTAATAAGACTGATTACAACAGTAATATCTCACACTGTTGAGCATTTACCATGGGCTTTATATAGTCCAGGGTTTCCCTGGTGGCTCAGACAGTAAAGAATTTGCCTGCTGTCCAGGAGACCCAGGTTCAATCTCCGGGTCAGGAAGATCCCCTGGAGAAAGAAATGGCAACCCACTCCAGTATTCTTGCCTGGAGAATTCCATGGACAGAGGAGCTTGGTGGGTTACAGACCACAGGGTAACAAAGAGTCGGACATGACTGAAGCTACTCAGCACACATGCACGAACTCACGTCAATAAAAATTAATAATAAATTTAAAAAAAGAAGGTCAGGTTCTTGGAAAGGTCACCACACTACTTTGCTTCCCCACGTTACTGGCCCAGCTCAGGCCCTGGTGTCCTCACCTGTAGCCTGAGGGGCAGAGCTCCAGTCGTAGGAGCCAGGACAAGCACGCAGCCCAGCAGGCAGGAGGTCTGTGGGTGACCATCAACAGCTGAGATGCCCAGGGTTCCCAGAGCAGGGTGGAAGGAAACCTCAGCAGTGGCTGCTGCTCTCATTAAAGGCTGACGGGGAAATTGGAGGGTTGCAGACGCTCAGATATGAGGTTGGAGTTCAAGGGTAGAGATCTTATCCCTGAAGAAGGAAATGGGAAAACAAAGCAAGACAGTAACACTAAAAAAGATTTTTCAGCAGATTACAAAAATTGAAAATAAGGAGCAGTGAACAGAACACAAAATCATAGGCTCCTGGGGTGGGTGGGGCTAGGGGGAGAACAGAGGGAAGGATAAATAAGGAATTGGGCATTAACAGATATACATTACTATATATAAATAAATAAACAACAAGGATCTACTATGTATCACAGGGAACTATATTCAACATCCTGTAATAACCTATAACAGAAAAGAATCTGAAAAAGTATATATATGTACATATACATATGGGCTGGAAGAAACACAAGCTGGAATCAGGATTGCCGGGAGAAATATCAATAGCCTCAGATGTGCAGATGACACCACCCTTATGGCAGAAAGTGAAGAAGAACTAAAGAGCCTCTTGATGAAAGTGAAAGAGGAGAGTGAAAAAGTTGGCTTAAAGCTCAACGTTCAGAACACTAAGATCATGGCATCTGGTCCCATCACTTCATGGGAAATAGATGGGAAAACAGTGGAAACAGTGTCAGACTTTATTTTTTTGGACTCCAAAATCACTGCAGATGGTGACTGCAGCCATGAAATTAAAAGACACTTACTCCTTGGAAGGAAGGTTATGACCAACCTAGACAGCATATGGAAAAGCAGAGACATTACTTTGCCAACAAAGGTCCGTTTAGTCAAGGCTATGGTTTTTCCAGTGGTCATGTATGGATGTGAGAGTTGGACAGTGAAGAAAGCTAAGCGCCGAAGAAGTGATGCTTTTGAACTATGGTGTTGGAGAAGACTCTTGAGAGTCCCTTGGACTGCAAGGAGATCCAACCAGACCATCCTAAAGGAGATCAGTCCTGGATGTTCATTGGAAGGACTGATGTTGAAGCTGAAACTCCACTACTTTGGCCACCTCATGCGAAGAGTTGACTCATTGGAAAAGACCCTAATTCTGGGAAGGAGGGCAGGAGGAGAAGGGGATGACAGAGGATGAGATGGCTGGATGGCATCACCAACTCGATGGACATAGGTTTGGGTGGACTCTGGGAGTTGGTGATGGACAGGGAGGCCTGGTGTGCTGCGATTCATGGGGTTGCAAAGAGTCGGACACAACTGAGCAACTGAAATGAACATATGTATAATCACTGAATCACTTTGCTATACACCTAAAACGTTGTAAATTAACTATACTTCAATTTAAAACTTTTTTAATTTAAAAAAGCCACATGAAAAATTACATTTTTTTTCCTTTTTAAGCTTGATCTGATTTGAACATTTATGGTAAATACATTATGAAAATCAATTTATATGTTTTTCAAATAAAGACATATATTTTTAATTAAAAAAAAAATAGAATCCTGAAAAGCAAAGGAAACCCCTTGTCCTGTGCCATCATGTCCTCCACACAACCTGGCTCATGCCCCAAACTGTTCAGTGGGTTCCAGTTATCTAATCTCAAGCCAAAGACCTGGCATTATAGTATGCTCAAGGTCATAGTCAATGGATGTGGAGTACGTATACAGGTTCCCTCATACTGAATCATATTGAGTGCTGGACGACAATTTCCTGACCCTCTCCAGCCTAAGGCTGTGTGAGTACTGATGACTAACAGCTCATGTAGTACTGAGTACTGTGTGAGTACTAAAGGTCAGATTGAGGCTGAGTCTGCAGTTTGGGGGTTCAGTAGACAAAAATTGAAGTAATATGAAGGACAAAGAGTAGATCAGCTGAACACTCTTCTTTCTTACCATGAATACTCCTCATATTTCTTAATTTCCATATAATTGTTCATTCAACTCATAGTACTGACAGCTAAATGTATTACCATACGGTCCTGAAGTCTGATAAAAAACTGATGGAATAGTCTGATAATTTTTGAATAACCTTAGCAATGGAATCAATTTAGATCAGAAGCAGATTATTTCCAAAAATCCATTTTCCCCCTGTAAATATCCTTTATTGATTTCAATCTGATTAAAATGCTACTTAGACACTTTTTGACTCATTTGAATTCTCCATGGAAAGTGAAAATGTTAGTCATACAGTGCTGTCTGACTCTTTGTGACCCCATGGACTGTAGCCCACTAGGCGCCTGTGTCAATGGAATTCTCCAGGCAAGAATACTGGAGTGGGTAACCATTCCCTTCTCCAGGGGATCTTCCTGGAGATCAAACCCAGGTCTCCTGTATTGCAGGCAGATTATTCCCACAAGGGAAGCCCATACAAAGGACAAATTACTAAAACCAAATGCCCAGATGACAAGGGGATCATTCTCATGAGGACAGAGGCAACTTATCTTTTTATAAATACATTGATCCCCTGTTAACCAAAAATGCAAACTATGAATTTGTTACCACACAATTTTCCAGGGCTCCTAAAATATACTTTTGTTTCCTTGTGACAACAGTGCACCTCTGTTTCTAGTTAGTTAGTTTTATCATGCCATGAACCTTTAAGTCTTTGTTTCAGTTATCAAAACTTTAATTCCACAAAGCCCCTGCACCATCAGAAACCTCGTGTCACTCAAAAGATGGCATTCAGAGTAAACTGTCCTTGCTCATATTCCATTTTAACATTTCTCTCTTACCAAGAAAACTTCGATCATCAAGAAGGACAGAATAAAGGACTAGATCAAACAGGTGGAGTAGAAATCCTGCCTGTCCTAAAGTTGAATTAGAAGTAACAGTATAAATTTAGTATAAACAAAAAGGCTGTAAAAAAAAATTATGAGACAGTTAGAAATAAAAACATTGGATAGTTGATAATATTAAGGGAATTAATGCTAAATTCCTTGGTATGATACTGATATTCTGTTTGTATTTTTTAAAAGCCTTTATCTTTTAGAAAACTATACAGAAGTATTTTTCCATAAAATGACATATCTGTGATTTTCTTAAAAATGCTGCACAAGTGGAGGAAGCAGGTGTTGGATTTGGACAACGAGTCTACAAGATGTTAATGGTACTAATCAGTCTAGCTTTGCCTGTGTTTGAAGTATTTAAATTACTGGAGAGTCAGAACTAACTTGCTTTGCAGTTCAGCAGTGTTTTTCTTGAGAAAACTCTCTTCCCATCTCTTTGCAAATTAAGATACTAAATTCTCTTGCTTTTAAGTGAGTTTTCAGAGGTTTCTTGTCACAGATTTACATCCTCCTCTTCTACTCATGGGGAGAAGAATCAGACTGAATATGAGTAAAGAGGACTAAGTTAGACATCAATTAGAAATGAAGTCAATTATACATGTTGTTTGGGGCCTGCAGCAATAGTAAAACACTGGTTTATTTTTCACTTTCTAAGGAACTTATTACTTATTACTGGTCTTCAACACTGGGGGGAAAAAAAAAACGTTGACCATCATAGAGCCTAAGAGAGCCCTCAAATGTCTTCTGTCCATCTGGCAAAATATTAATTCTACCAACTCTAGTGGTCAAAACACTGAGGAACATTACCATGCCTTTGGCTGCTCTTTTAGAACGTACCTCCCAATTCCCCTGGGGTACCAACAGTTCATTAAGGAAAATAAATGCCAGAGGCAAGTTTCAGAGGACTAACCTCAGTCACTCTGAATGGAAATAATAATAATGTTTAAAATTGTTTCTGGGAGACCTCTCTGGTGGCGCAGCGGACAGGAATCTGCCTGGCAATGCAGGGGACACGGGTTCACTCCCTGATCTGGGAAGATCTCACATGCCATAAAGCAACTAAGCCTGTGCAACCACAACCACTGAGGTTACACTCTGGTGATACCCAGCTGACTGGGTGTGACACCGAGCTGACTGAGGTGACACCCAGCTGCTGAGTGTTACCAGAAAGAGCTCACAATTCCTGTTTCCACTTTAAATTCCTGACCACAAATCCTCAGCAGGTGCTCAGCTCTTCTGAGAAATGCTGCTACACTCCTATAGGTAGTTCTCACTCCCACTTTGCAAAAAGAGGACTTGACTCTCTTTTCTTGCTCCTCTAAGGCCCAGTAACCTCTTCCCATCCCTTCTCTCATAACAAGTGACTTTGCCTCAGGCTTCTTTGGGAAAAGGAAAGCCATCAGAAAGGAATTCCATTGTCTTCCCCCAAACAAATATGGCAGCCCACTCACATCTCTGCCATTGATCTCTGCCCTCTCTCCTGTTATCCACAGAGACTGCTCTTGTGCATGAACAGACCCTCCTTCACCCATCTCCACTTCTGGAGGAGTTTGTTCTTAATCACGACCTCACCGTGCATCTCAAAGACTGTCTGCCAAAGCAGCCCATCAGCAGAGAAACGTGCTCTGTTATCCATCATCTATAGCAAGTAGAATAACCTCACTGCTCTTTCCCTCACATCCCCCTTCAGCTGTTGCCCCATCTCTCTGCTCACCTTCATAGCAAAATGCATCAAAAGAGTTGCCTCTGCTCGCCTTCTCTCCTCCACCCACTACAATGAAGCTTCCACTCCCATCAGGGAAACTGCTATTGTCAGAGGCTCCAGTGACCTCCCTGTTCCTGAAGTTACTGTGTGATTCTCTTAAACAACGTACTCACGCTGTCAATAACCTCTGCACAGCCGGCCGAGTCCTCCTTCTTGAAATTCCCTTCTCTTAACCTCCATGATTCCACCCTTCGTGTACCTAGGCAGGGATTCAAGGAGCAGAAAAGAAAACCAATGTGGCTGCAGTTTTCTGAGTGATGGCAGAGGAAGATGACCTGAAGTCAGAATGCCAAGGGGACACAGCATCTTGTAAGATCTTTTAGAGAGGAAGGAATCTGGAAGATTTTTAGGGGATTTTAATCAACATGCTGGTAACTTAAGTTTTTACAGGTCACACCGGCTGTTGGTGGAAAGTGCACTGCATAGACGTGAAAGTAGGATTTTGGACGACAATTAGAAATCTCATAAATTCCAAATAAATGTTTGTTGTCTCACATTAAATCAGGAAGAAGGAAGGAAGACACCAGTAAACAGACACATCTGGAGAACAGAAATAAAACCAAGGAACAAAACTCCGAGGAACAGATAAGGAGCGCTTAGGAATTAGCAAGAAGACAATTTCACCCATGAGATTGGGCCCAGTTCCCTGCAAACCCAAGAAATTTACAAATAAGGACCTCTGTCTGAACCTGCCCATGGAGCACATGCATGGCTCCTCCAAACTCTGAACACGCAGCCTTCTTCTGCGCCTCCATCCCTATCAGGCGATGTTCTGCACCAGGCAGAATTGACTCATTATCCTCACTGTGTCTGTCCTGTCTTGTTACTCTTCAGGTTCTGACAGAACACTCTAGACTCATGATACACAATGCTTGACACCAGGTACCTAGCGCCCTAGCTCATTAGAGGGAACAGAGGCGACTTGAGCCAGTAGTAACTCACTTTGTACAACCCCGACTCTCTCCACAATTTCATTAGTCTCTGGATCTCTTTGTGGTTGTCATTAGAGGCTCAGAGTTTTATGTCCTGGTAAATTTCCAAATGACAGCTCTTAGTGTCAAAGTGATCAAGGAGAGCTGCTTTCCCCTCTCCGCAGTGACAGCAGCAGACAATCACAGGAAATTGATCATGTTTGGTAAACTCACCTGATCCTAAAAATGATATTGGCTTCATGCTCCAGGGCAGGGAAAAAACAACTGAAAAATAATTGCCAGTAGACCCCAGAGGGAAATTCTTTTCCTTCCCCAAATTTGACAATCAATCTAACTTGGTGCACGTAACTAAAAATCACTGCTTTAAAGAATGTGATTTTACTTACACATCAAAAGACCATGGCAATTTGGTTTGAACTGGGAGGGTCATTCTATCTGGGTTTTTATTTTTCCTTATGAAAGATTACAAGAGCAACAGTGCTTACCATACAAAAAGACAACCATATCTAGAACAAATAAGCATGTCCTGCTGGTTAGATTCGGAGAAGGCAATGGCACCCCACTCCAGTACTCTTGCCTGGAAAATCCCACGGATGGAGGAGCCTGGTAGGCTGCAGTCCATGGGGTCACTGAGCGACCTCACTTTCACTTTTCACTTTCATGCACTGGAGAAGGAAATGGCAACCCACTCCAGTGTTCTTGCCTGGAGAATCCCAGGGACAGGGGAGCCTGGTGGGCTGCCGTCTATGGGTCTATGGGGTCGCACAGAATCGGACACGACTGAAGTGATTTAGCAGCAGCAGCAGCTGGTTAGATTATCAAGAGATTATCTAACCAGATATCAATCCTGGTTTCCTAGGTGGCGCAAGTAAAGAATCTGCCTACCAATGCCTGAAATGGAAGAGACAAGGGTTCAATCCCTGGGTTGGGAAGATCCCCTGGAGGAGGAAATGACAACCCACTCCAGTATTCTTGCCTGGGAAATCTCATGGACAGAGGAGCCTGGCGTGCTACAGTCCATGGGGTTTCAAAGAGTCAGGCACGACTGAGCACACAGCACACACAGCCATCTTTTGATTATTCCCTCTCAATTTTGAAAACATTTTAAAAATGTGGCACCTTGTAATCTTTCTGAACTAGTCTCAGAGTTAAATGTGCTAACTATCTTTAGAAAGCATACCACATTTTGTAGTAGTCTTGAAAGTCTCTGTGAGCATGCAAGTGTGCTAAGTCCCTTCAATTGTGTCTAACTCTTTGTGACCCCATGGATTGCAGCCCACCAGGCTCCTCTGTCCATGGGATTCTCCAGGAAAAAATACTAGAGTGGGTTGCCATGCATTTCTCCAGGGGATCTTCCCAACCCAGGGATCAAACCCATGGTTCTTATGTCTCCTGCATTGGCAGGTGGGTTCTTTACCACTAGCACCACCTGGGAAGCCCTAGAATGGGTTTCTTCATCTCTCTAGAAGTGAGGGGTCCAGCCGGACCAATATAATTCAGAGACACACTTTCTGTCACCAGAAAAAAATAGTTTGCATTCCTTTACATTTAATTTTCAAATGCAACCTGGGCTTTTAATCTTTGTATCCTTTGAATTTTCAGGGAAGTACTGGAGAAGGCGCTTTGGGTAGCTGCTCTCTGAATTAGTAAAAGAGCCTGCGGGTTAGGTTGTGGCTGTACGCAGTGCTGTCCTTTGAAGATCTTGAACTAATTAGGGCATGTCTGCTCACCACTTACAGTACCTGACCTTCCATAGCAAAATGACCTGGCGCTCATTTGCATGTTATTTTGAATATGCTTGATTTATAGTTTTCCACTCAGTAGGCTCTGCTCTCTCCCCAAGCCCTTCAAAGACCAGAGGTCCTCAGTCATCATGCTTTCTTCTCAGGAGCCACGGCCATACCACTTCTCCTTTATGCATCGTACGTAGGTATATCCAACTAGGGAAATGACCCTGATTAGCATGCCAGACACCAAGCCATTTGGAAAAGAAAGCCAGGTTCAGAGTCCTGGCAAACAAACCTGGATCAAATGTCAGAACTGTGTTTTCTAGACTCTGTTAAATAGTTGATAGGAGATTCAGAAACCAATAAACATACAGGAAACTGTAAAACTGTTTGATAAGATTAATTGATCAAGGACAGGGAGACACCAGAAGACAAATGTCAGGCTTGCCTGATGTCATTCAAGGACAAGAACTGGCTTGTGTCAGCAGCGTCCCCCATTCATTTATCTACATCTATCTATCTAGTTATTTATAGATGAATATCTCTGTTTTTCTTCAAATACATTTTCCTGAATATATTTGTTGTTTTGTTGTTATTGTTCAGTCGCTCATTCATGTCCAGCACTTTGCAACCCCATGGACTGCAGCATTCCAGGCCCTCCTGTCCTTCACCATCTCCCAGAGTTTGCTCAGATTCATATCCATTGAGTCAGTGATGCTATCTAACCAACTCATCCTCTGCCATCCCCTTCTCCTTTTGCCTTCAATATTTCCCAGCATCAGGGTCTTTTCCATTTAGTCGGCTCTTTGCACCCCATTAGGCGGCCAAAGTATTGGAGCTCAGCTTCAGCATCAATGCATAACAAAGGCCATAAAATTTAGATGATAAGAACTACGATTGGAAATTGTATGATGTCCATGGTTACTTGATTTGTATTAGAGGGCTTTATGGTCAGGTATTTTGGACGCGTCTGAGGTTAAGTCTACTTGGGTACAGGGTAATCTAAAATCTTGGGATGAATGAAGTTATGTTGACCTGGCTCAGGTAGAATCCCAACTCCACTATTGATTTATCACTGGGTTAATTTTGGACAGGCTTCCTAATCCCACTGCATATCTGTTTCATTAATTTTCATTGGGCCAATTATAACACTCATAGGTTACTGAGAGGATTTAATGAATAATGCATGTAAAGCAACTAACACGGTTTCTGGTACATTTTAGGTGATCAATAACATTAGATTTTCTCCCTTTTACCTCCCATTAGATCTCCAGAGACACACATCAATCAAGGTTTATAAAGTTCTTAGAAGTCCATCCTTACATCTTAATATGATCTGTAATAAACTTGAAGATAACTATGAAGTGTTTCTCTTTACTCTAGAGGCCAGTTTACACTTTCTTCTTGCTCCCTGGAAGACCAAGCCCGAAATGTCCCTACCATCATGACAGTAGCCACACGTGGCTATTGAGCACTTCAAAAGTAGCTTGGGGAATTCCCTGGTGGTCCAGTGGCTAAGACTCTGAGCTCCCAATGCAGGGGGCCTGGGTTTGATCCCTGGTCCGAGAACTAGATCCCACATGCCCCAACTTAGAGTTCTCATGCCGCAATTAAAGATCCTGAATGCCACAATGAAGACTGAAGATTCTGCACGTCAAAACTAAAACCCAATGCAGCTAAGTAAATCAATATTTTTTAAAAAAGAAAAATAGCTTGTATAATTTGAGGGATGCTATGAGTATAAATACAAATCACATTTCAGATACTGATGCCCCTCAACATGTAAAATACCTTTAATAATTTCTGCATTTATTATATTTTAAAATGATAATATTTTGTACGTTGAGTTAATACAGATTATTAAAATAGACCTGGGTGTTTTTTCCCTCCTTTTAATGTGGCTGCAGGAAAATTTTAAATTATATATGTGTTCCACTTTATATTTCTACTGGACAGTGTTCATCTAGAGGATAAAGACCCAGAGTTAACTTGAAGGATCACAAAAGGTGAGTTGTTTACCAATCCCACCAACATCCTCAGGGACAAACTCAAAGAATTCAGGGCCCATATATTTATTTGCTTCAAACATCTGTGGTACCCACATATCCCCAAAAGTGCTTTGTGAGACTTCTCTGGTAGTCCAGTGGTTAAGACTCCTAGCTTCCCATGCAAGGGGTGTGGTTTCAATCCCTAGTCAGGGAACTAAGATCCTACATGCTGTGTATCATGGCCAAAGATTTTTTTTAATTTAAAAAATAAAAAACTTGAGTGCTTTGCCTCTGGTGCAGCTGACCCTTCCCTTCCTATCCCTGCTATTTCTGATGATGACAAGTAAACGACCACTCCAAAAGAAGCCCTAAGCACTGCTGTCTCTCAGTCTAGATGAGTCACATCGACAGTAATCAATGACCACAGACTCATGTGGTCACTAGACTAATGACTAGTATGTTGCGTAGATAAGCTGCAAAGTATAATTCCTATACTATATTATATTATGTGGCTTCCCTGGTGGCTCAGTAGTAAAGAATCTGCCTGTCAATGCGGGAGACAAGAGTTTGATCCCTGGGTCGGGAAAATCCCCTGGAGAAGGAAATGGTAACACCCTCCAGTGTTCTTGCCTAAAGAATCCCATAGACAGAGGAGCCTAATGGGTTACAGTCCATGGGGTCACAAGGAGTCAGACACGTCTTAGCGACTAAACAACAACAGCAACAATATTATATTGTATATTATTCTATATATTATATGTACTGTATTTCCTTGAGTATAATAATTGGAGTGAATCATCAAAACAACAGACATACAGACTTCAAGAGGACTAATCTCAAGCTTGTCCCTTAATCCTAATCAAACTCTACATTTTCATAGGTTACAATCACCTTTATTTAAACATGGCCTCTATTCAATAGTTTGGAGTTGGCCTGTCAATGAGAAGTGTTTGTCCCTTAGTAGGTTTACAAAGCAGACAGATACACAGTCTAAGAGGAAGCAACTTAATATCTCATTTGCTACTAGTTACCAGATGATGCATTTCAACCCTTGAAGAATTCAGAGGCATACAACTTGATTAATTGCAAATTGGATATGGAACAAAATAACATGGAAAAGACTAACCACATGAGGAGTCTTGAATCAAAGGATCTTTTTAAGGATTTAGCTGCTCTTCCTGCCTTTCATTAAATGACAAAAGACTTGTAAAAATCATAAAACACCAAGCAGTGTGCTTCTCGGGTTTCTAAGGCCCCATTGGCAGAATAGTTCTGAGTCTGAAATGGTTGTACTCTATACAATCCCAGAAGTTTATTTTGCACTGAAGATTGTATATAATTTTCAAAGTGACACCTTCAAAATGTTGAGAAAATAAAGGTTAACTCTTTCCGTACACATTTCTTGTAACAAATCTTGCAAAGGCATGAATTATTTACTACCCTGGGATAAATGCATTTTGAGATATTTCCCCCACAGAGAGAAAGTTCAAGAACAGGAAGAATGAGGAAGCTATTGTGAACTACTGTTGTATTCTGCTCTGAGGACTAACTTTATGGCTTCCTATTTTTTTAATTTGACTATATATGTTAAGTTGATTTATCCACTTCATGAGATGTATTGACTTTAGAAAGGCAAATCTGTATTTTTTTTTTTAAGAGCAGATGTCATTTAGTTGAGTCGTTGGACCACACAGGAAGCACAACGATAAGAGCAGTGGGATTAGGAGGACTGTGGTCTTCTCCATCTCTGAACCCTCCCCAAACAACCATGGACTAAGCACTTAACCCCCCTGGGTCTCTGTTTCCCATTAGTAAATTGAATGTAATGACTCCAGCTCTTCTCTACCACACAAAGACATTTAGATAGCTACAGAAATAAGAGTTTGACTTGTCCTTCGGTCTTAGCCACACAAGGAACATAGACTTGAGGACCCACCCCATCCCATAACACCCCTCCTCCTCCTGCCAACCCATCTAGCTCAAGGAGAGAGGCAGTGATTGTACAGCAAGACTCAACTGGAAAAAGTAGTGAACTGAAATCAGTGAATTCTTAATAGTTTCAAGAAAATTCAAAATCCCTAGCTAACTTGATTTCATTCCATAAGTCACAAAATGCCCGGTGCCTCTTCTGTCTCCAGCACTGGACTGGTCTCTGGAGGCAGTGCAGGAGATCCTCCACACATGGTTGTCACACATTGTTCATTATCTTGTCATGCAGAAAACACTCATTCATGAAGCCAGCAGAGCAGGTGTGGGCAACTGTTGGAAAATGAAGTAGTTCATTGTCTGTTCCTGTTCTGCTGTGATGCCAAGGAAGAAAAGAGCAATCACCATGCCTAACCTCACATCTGGTTGACAGGGGTGGAGAAAGCTCTGCCTGGGCCAGGTCTTGAAATTTATTGTGTGCCGATAAAGAAGTTCACTACTGTGGTGCATCCAGACCCTGACTATGAATAATATATTGTCTCAAAACATAACACATACAATTAAATTCATGGATTTTTTTTAATGTAAAATAACAGATTTCAACAAAATGTTCATAGCTTGCAGCTTCAGTTTATCCTGCTCAAGGGGGCGTGTTAACTTTCCTTTGCCCTTGGGGGTTCTTTGGTGTACATTTCTGAGAACTTAACTTCCTGAATTTTTCTGATACCACAAGTGATACTTGTCACCAGAGGGTCTCAACAGAGGGTCCTCATGGAGGCACTGGGAGAACATGCTGCCCTTAAAAGGCTTTTGATAAGGAAATAACACATAAGACAGGACTGCATACGCAAGAGAAGAAACGATCAGAGTTGAGATAAAGAATCACCAAAAATGAATACACAGAACAATTTCTAAAGTTCACACAGGGCTGAAAATAGTCTGTGTCTCCCACTGCAGACAACTTGGAAAGATATTGCAAAATGGGGCATGAGAGAGAATCCATGAAAGGGTATTATTATCTTGAAAGTGAAAGTGATAGTCGCTCAGTTATGTCTGACTCTTTGCAACCCCATGGACAGGAGTCTGCCAGGCTCCTCTGTCCATGGAATTCTCCAGACAAGAATACTGTAGTGGGCTGTCATACCCTCCTCCAGGGGGTCTTCCTGACCCAGAGATTGAACCCAGGTCTCCCACACAGTAGACAGATTGTTTACCATTTGAGCTGTAAATTAGACCTAGACTGAAAGCTGCTTTGGACCTGCCATAACAAAGTTTATAAGCAAATCAAGAAGACAACTGATTTCAAGTTGCTTAGCTGTGAGCCAGAACAAAATCAACAATATTTTAAAATACAACAAAAAATTTTAAAATACAACAAAAAACAAGTGTTGATATAAACTCATAATGTAGAGTATCCAATGAAAAATTATAAGGCAAGAAAAGAAGCAAGAAAATGAGTTCTATAACAAAAGAAAAATGGAAACAAGCCAAGAGATAAGAGAGGCGATGGGATAAGCAGATAAGTATGTTGAAACCAATAAACTATAATAATAAAATGAAAAAGTATAGCTAATAAGTAAACAATAAAGATAAAAGTAATCATAAACATTTGATCTAAAAGAAGGCAGGGAAATAAGATAAAAAGAACAAAGAACAGATGAGATAAATAGAAAACAAATAACAAGATGAAAGTTTTAGACTCAAATAATTACATTAAATATAAAAGGTCTAAACAAATACAGATTCTGAGATTAAGTTAAACAAGCAAGATCCAATTATATGCCACCTACAAGAAATCTTTATTTTTTTCCATTTCCTCTTCTATATTTTTTTAATTTTTTGTTTTTTAATTTTTACAATGGTGTTGGTTCCTGCCATACAACAATGTGAGTCAGTTGTAATTATATACATATCCCCTCCCTCCTAAGCCTCCCCCCATCCTACCCCTCTAGGACATCATCGAGCACCAGATTGGGCTCCCTGTGTTATACAGCCACTTCTCACCAGCTATCCCTTTTACACATGATAGTGTATACATGCTGATGTTACTTAGATAAGTTAAAAATTAAAAGGAGGAAAAATTATATACATTAAAAATATTAATCAAGTATTTGATAATAAATATTACTCAAAAAAGTTGTAGTGACTATATTAGACAAATTAGACTTTAGAACATAGAACATTACCTGGAATAAAGGAGAAATTTCATGATAAAGCAATCATCTCATCGAGAAGACATAACAATCCTAAATACCTGTACCCAACAACAGAATTTCAAAATATATGAAGCCAAATCAACAAAATTCAAAAGAAAAATAAACAAACCCACAATTACTGTTGGAGAGCTCAACTGTCTTCTCAAGCAATGGACTGAACAAGTAGACAGAAAATTTGTACAGATACAAAAGATTTAAACACTCTTATCATTGAACCTGACCTGACATTTATAGAACACTCCATCAATAGTACCCAGAATAGTCACCAAGACAGGCTATACTGCAGGCCACAAAAACAAGCCTGTGTATGTGTACAATTTTACATGCATATAGAATTGAAAAAAGAATGGAAATGAAATGGAAAAATTATTCGAAAGACACAACAACCAAAGCTCATTTGAGAAATAAACTGAGCAGCCTTACTTGTAATAAAGAAACCTAATCCATAGTTTAAAACCTCCACATGTAGAAAACTCCAGAAAATTTGACACAAGAAACTCACTAATGAATTCTCTCAAAACTGTAAACATTATTTAATAAATAATACAAATTTTATACTAATGTTTTTCATAAAAACAAAAGATAAGTGAACATTTTCTATCTCATTTTATGAGGCCCACATTACCTTGATACCAAAACCAGATACGATATTACAAAAATATAATTACAGATCAATTTCCCTTATAAACATAAGCATTAAAATCTTTAACCAAGTTGTAGAAAATCAAATCAACAATACATAAAAAAGATAATACTTACGACTAAGCAGAATTTATCCTAGGAATACAGGACTGATTTAATATTCAAGACCAATTGATGTAATTTACCATCTTAACAAACTCAAAAAGAGAAACCACCAATTCATCTCAGTGCATTCAGAAAGAGCATCTGACATAATACAACACCCATTCATGATAAAAGCTCTCAGCAAACTTGGAATAGAAAGAAAATTCCTCAACTGGATAAAAACAGATACAAAAACCCTATAGCAAACATTACGCTTAATGGCAAAAGACTAAACGCTTTCACCCTAGAATCAGGAACAAGGTGGACTTCTCTCTCACATAGACTGAAATATTTGCAAAATCTATATTGGAAAAAAGCCTTGGATCTTTAAAACTCTATTGTTGTTCAGTTTTTCAGTCCTGTTTGACTCTTTGTGACCCCATGGACTGCAGCACTCCAAGCTTCTCTGTCCATCACCATCTCCCAGAGCTTGCTCAAAATCTTGTCCATTGAGTCAATGATGCCATCCAACCATCTCATCCTCTGTTGTCCCCTTCTCCTCCTGCCTTCAATCTTTCCAAGCATCAGGGTCTTTTCCAATGAGTCAGTTCTTCGCATCAGGTGGCCAAAATATTGGAGCTTCAGGATCAGTCCTTCTAAAGAATATTCAGGACTGATTTCCTTTAGGATTGACAGGTTGGATCTCCTTGCAGTCCAAGTGACTCTCAACAGTCTTCTCCAACACCACAGTTCAAAAGCATCAATTCTTCAGCACTCAGCTTTCTTTATGGTCCAACTCTCACATCCATACATGACTACTGGAAAAACCATAGCTTAGACTAGACGGACCTTTGTCGACAAAGTAATATCCCTGCTTTTTAGTATGTTGTCTAGGTTTGTCATAGCTTTTCTTCCAAAGAGAAAGTGTCTTTTAATTTTGTGGCTGTAATCACCATCTGCAGTGATTTGGGAGCCCAAGAAAATAAAGTCTGTCACTGTTTCCATTGTTTCACCACCTATTTGCCATGAAGTGATGGGACCGAATGCCATGACCTTCACTTTTAGAATGTTTTTGAATGAGTTTTTTGAAACTCAATAAGAAAAACAAACCAGCTGAGAAACAGGACAAAAAATTGTTGGACACTTCAGTAAAAGAAGATACACAAATGGCAAATAAACACAGGAAAAGATGCTTAACATCATTAGTCTTTAAGGAAATGCTCATTAAATCCACAGTGAGATACCATTCCATGCCCATAGAATGGTTAAAAATGTTAAAGTATGCTGACTAGGATGCCAAGAAGGATGTGGAAAAAACAGAGCCCTCATTCATTGTTGATGGGAATGCAAAATGATAGAGCACCATTGGAAAACAGATTGACAGTTTTTTTATAAAGTTAAAAATACACATACCATTTGTTGATGTTGTTGTTGTTCAATCTCTAAGTCGTGTCTGACTATTTCCAACCCATGGACTGCAGCATGTCAGGCTCCTCTGTCCTCTACTACCTCCCAGAGTTTGCACAAATTCACGTCCATTGAGTTGATGCTGATATCTAACTATTTCATCCTCTGCCACCCCATTCTCCTTTTGCCTTCAATCTTTCCAGCATCCCGGTCTTTTGCAATGAGTCAGCTCTTCACATCAAATAGCCAAAGTATTGGAGCTCCAGCATCAGTCCTTCCAATGAATATTCAGGGTTGATTTCCTTTAGGAGTGACTGGTTTGATCTCCTTGCAGTCCAAGGGACTCTCAAGAGTCTTCTTCAGCACCACAATTCAAAAGCATCATCAAATCTTAGGCACCCAGCCTTCCTAATGGTCCACCTCTCACATCTGTACATGACTAGTGGAAAAAGCATAGCTTTGACTATACAAAGCTTTGTTGGAAAAATGATGTCTCTGCTTTTTAATATACTGTCTAGGTTTATAATAACTTTCCTTCCAAGGAGCAAGTGTCTTTTAATTTCATGACTGCAGTTGCTGTCCACAGTGATTTTGGAGCCCAAGGAAAGAAAATCTGTCACTGCTTCCACTTTTTCCCTTTCTATTTGCCATAAAGTGATGGGACTGGATGCCATGATCTTCATTTTTTGAATGCTGAATTTTAAGCCAGATTTTTCCCTCTCCTCTTTCATCCTCATCAACAGGTTTTCTGGTTCCTCTTCAGTTCTGCCATATCATCTACATATCTGAGGTTGTTGATATTTCTACCATGTTACTCAACAATTCCTCAGATATTTACTGAAAAGAAATGAAAATACAAATTTGTACAAAGTCTCATACTCAAAAGTTCATAGCAGTTTTTTTCATAGTAACCAAAAGCTAGAAACAATACAAATGTCTACCAAGTGTTGAATGGATAAACAAATTGCAGTATATTCATTTAATGGAATACTCAGTTCAGTTCAGTCACTCAGTCGTGTCCGACTCTTTGCAACCCCATGAATTGCAGCACGCCAGGCCTCCCTGTCCATCACCAACTCCTGGAGTTTACCCAAACCCATGTCCATCGAGTCAGTGATGCCATCCAACCATCTCATCCTCTGTCGTCCCCTTCTCCTCCTGCCCCCAATCCTTCCCAGCATCTGGGTCTTTTCCAATGAGTCAACTCTTCGCATGAGGTGGCCAAAGTATTGGAGTTTCAGCTTCAACATCAGTCCTTCCAATGAACATCCAGGACTGATCTCCTTTAGGATGGACTGGTTGGATCTTCTTGCAGTCCAAGGGACTCTCAAGAGTCTTCTCCAACACCACAGTTCAAAAGCATCAATTCTTCAGCGCTCAGCTTTCTTCACCATCCAACTCTCATATCCATACATGACCACTGGAAAAACCATAGCTTTGACTAGACAGACCTTTGTTGGCAAAGTAATGTCTCTGCTTTTAAATATGCTATCTAGGTTGGTCATAACCTTCCTTCCAAGGAGTAAGCGTCTTTTAATTTCATGGCTGCAATCACCATCAGCAGTGATTTTGGAGCCCATAAAAATAAAGTCTGACACTGTTTCCACTGTTTCCCCATCTATTTTCCATGAAGTGACGGGACCAGATGCCATGATCTTAGTTTTCTGAACATTGAGCTTTAAGCCAACTTTTAAATAAAATGAACAAACTAGTGATACAAAACACAATATGGATAAAATTCAAAAGTGTATGAGAAACAAAAGAAACCAATCACAAAAGATTGCATACTGTATGATTCTGTTTATATGAAACTCTAAAAAGACAAAACTATAGAGACAAAAAACAAATTAGGGATTGTCATGTAAGAGGTAGGGAAAGAGGAATGCTTACAAAGGTAAACAAGGGAAATCTGGGGGGTAATTAAAAGGAAACTTTTGGGATGATGCTACTACAGACATCTGTATAACAATTTTTGTGTGAACATGTTTTCATTTCTCTTGGTTATGTCCCTGTGAGTAGAATTGCTGGGTTTTATGATAGCTCTTTCTCTGTTTAACTTTTTGAGGAACTATATCTATGTCAAGATCACAGTGGTGGTTACACACTGTATACATTTGTCAGAACTCATCGAATTGGACACTTACGTGGTCAGTTTTATTATATAATTTATAATTATGTAAATTACAATGCCATAGCATTTATTTTTCAAGCAAGAAAGAAAACAATTGGGACCAACCAGGAAAAAAATTGTAATTAATTCTGAATCACACACTTCACTGACGCACAGTGCTCAAATTAACAAAAGGCTGCCAAATCTCTATTCAGTTTGTGCTGTGTAGACGGAGCCAAGCCCAAAGTGTCCTAAGCTTGTCTCAGAAGTTGTGACAGGAACACAGGCATTCGAGAGAAAAGGCCTAATTTCACTCCTGGAACTATCACCTACTACCAGACAGGTATGTGGCATCGCTCCCAGCACCCCTGCTTCAAGAACTTCCTACCTCCACATGGTGCCTCTGTGCCAGCATTTCACATCGGGGTTTCCTTTCTTCCACTTCCCATCTTCCACCTTTCCAAGGTTCCTCATAGTTTATGGTCACTGAGAAGATTCCTACTCTTGTCTTTGAATGCATGTGTGTATTTTCGAGGTCTGCAAAGGAACAATGTGTGTTTAGTTTACCTTCTTGTATCTCTCAGAGCTCAGTCTCCTGACCTAAAAATTATAATATAGTCTTCTCTTCTCAATTTTGTTGGAAGAACCAAACAACATAATGATGTAAAAGAACTATGTAAACAGAAAGCCAACAAAAGGCTTATAGTAAAAGCTAATGTGTTCTCCAGAGCGAGCTGAAATCCAAACATGAGATTTCCCATTAAGAATGCAACTCTTTTTTACTAATAAATTTTTCTTGTTTTGCTTGAGGTCCCCCACTTTTCCCAGGAAAATCCTACAAGGTAGTGACTCAGAAAGACAAATTAAATTTGTGCTGCATTTTTAGAAAGACAGATTGATAAATAGACAGACAGATTGATAGATGATGGAGACAGATGATAGATAGATAGAGACAGATGATAGATAAATAGATGCATGGATAGAAAAAGTTGTTTATTTCCCAATATTTTTACAGAAGCATTAAACACACTTGAATGTGTCATTATTTTAAAATGATGAAACTGAAGTCCTTCCCCTTTCCCCGAGTGACCTTCTAAAATTCTGCCTTAAAGCACAAATGGAAATGCATCTGTCATCTTTTCTCCACCGTACAACACACATTCAAAATTCTTAGAAGCTCTCTTAGCTTCTCTCAGCGAATAGAAGTGGGTGCTCTGCTCCCAGCTACACAAAATTGCACCAGGAACACTCACCTGATGGTGTCTGCTCAGTCAGGCCTGAAGTTGCCCTGCCAGAGGTTTTCTCAGGACAAAAGAACCGTGCCAGAGAGCAGAGGACTGGCAGGGAGCCAATGTCAGACACTGGAGACAAGAGTGACCATGTGGGCAGACCTGAGTCACCCTTGCAGGGCGCTGAAGTCTGGGTTCCCAAGGGCCGCAAACCATTGCAAATGTTAGCAAATAAAACTCGTCACGCACAAAAACATGCAAATACCAGGTCTCAGTGCCAACCGTATTTAGCTAACAAAGGGAAGGTTGGACTTGGCCAGAATTATGAAACACGAAAAACCAATTCACGATCATTTCAACAGGCCAGCAGATGCGGGACAGGGCCCACAACCAGGAGACAAAACCCAGTCAGCAACTCAGACCTCTGCCCCACTTCCGGGTCTGCCCCACTTCCGGAGGGTGAGCCCCTCAAGCGGAAGCGAGAGGGCAGCTGTGACCAAGACATTTGCTCACAAGGCTTCCAATGCAATAGAGACGCACGCAAAGATCAACTAATAGAGAGTGACATTCCTTATGTTGTGTCAGTTTTCAAACCCAGCGAGACGGAGATATAGATGTCAGCGCCGAGGACAGGCCGGCTTCCATGCCCAAGGCCATCACACTGCCAGCACCTGTCCACTCAGCAGGTTGTGTGCCCTAAAGTGGGGGAAGATGCGTGATTCCACCCCAGCCTCTCCTCTGTGGGCTGCAGCGGCCGTAAAGGGGCGCCTCCCCTCCCTCTGTGCCGGCACATGGAGAGCAGTCAGGGAAGACGGCTTCTAATTATTCCATGCAGATGGTCACTTCATTTGCATATACGCCAGGCAGCCCGTACAGGGTGTCACGGTGCCTACCAGCCCCTCCTCCTACACAAGTTCTCGGGCAATATATTTTAAGTAAAGAAAAGTCTCTCTCATCGCCCTGGAGGCTTACGTTGTAAGACAGGCAGAGGCATTTCAGGAAACCCCAGAATAATGGCAAGTGTCTGGGTTTGTGTGACTTCAGAGTCAGATGCAAATCTGAGGCTCAACCATTCCTGAAGGAGGTCATCACGTGCGTGAAACCCTTCATCAGAGCAGGTAGGTTTCTTAGCCCCAGTCCCATGGGTTTAGACCATGTGAAGTATAGCAGATTCTGAAGTTGTAGAAATGGGTCTTCATTATAACAGGGAGCTAAGATTCATTTCAAAAACTCATCAGGACAAAAAAGGAAAATTGGGGTTTTCAGAACAGCTGGGGACTTGGAGCTCCAATTTTTTTTTTTTTCCAATTGGAGTACCTGATGGCTCCGTGGTGAAGAATCAACCTGCAAACACAGGAGACCCAGGTACAATCCCTGGGTCAGGAAGATCCCCTGGAGAAGGAAATGGCAACCTACTCCGGTAATCTTGCCTGGAGAATTTCATGGACAGAGGAACCTGGTGGGCTACAGTCCATAGCGTCATAAAGAGCCAGACAGGACTGAGTGACCAACACGTTCACTTTAATAGTTGCTTTACAATGCTGTGTTAGTTTCTGCTGTACAGCAAAGTGAATCATTTATATTATACATATATTCCCTTTTTAGGATTTCCTTCCCATTTAGGTCATCACAGAGCATTGAACAGAGTTCCCTGAGCTAATAGTGTGTTCTCAACAGTTATCTACTTTATACATAGTAGTGTGTATATGTCAATCCCAATCTCCCAGTTCATCCCACCCTTCTCTTCCCTGCTTGGTATTCATACATTTGTTCTTTACATCTGTCTCTCTATTTCTGTTTTGCAAGTAAGTTCATTTGTACCATTTTTCTAGATTCCACATATAAGCAATACTACATGATACTTGTTTATCTCTTTCTGACTTACTTCACACTGTATGACAGTCTCTAGGTCCATCCATGTCTCTGAAAATGGCATTATTTCATTCCTTTATATGGCTGAGTAATACTCCATTGTATATATGTACTACATCTTCTTTATTCATTCCACTGTTGTTGGACATTTAGGTTGCTTCCATATCCTGCCTATTGTAAATAGTGCTGTAAAGAACATTGGGGTACATGTATCTTTTTGAATTATGGTTTTCTTCTACATATATACCCAGAAGCTTGGCTATGAGGTAGTTCTATTTTTAGTTTTTTTTTTTTTTTTCAGAAACTAAAATGAGAAATATATTCTTTGCAGCCAAAGATGGAGAAGCTCTATACTGTCAGCAAAAACAAGACTGGGAGCTGACTGTGCCTCAGATCATGAACTCCTTATGCCAAATTCAGACTTAAATTGAAGAAAGGAGGGAAAACCACTAGTCCATTCAGGTATGACCTAAATCAAATCCCTTATGATTAAACAGTGGAAGTGACAAATAGATTTAAGGGACTAGATCTGATAGACAGAGTGCCTGATGAACTATGGATGGAGGTTCATGACGTTGTAGAGGAGACAGGGAGCAAGACCATCGCCATGGAAAAGAAATGCAAAAAAGCAAAATGGCTGTCTGAGGAGGCCTTACAAATAGCTGGGAAAAGAAGAGAAGCAAAAAGCAAAGGAGCAAAGGAAAGATATTCCCATGTGAATACAGAGTTCCAAAGAATATCAAGGGGAGATAAGAAAGCCTTCCTCAGTGATCAATGCAAAGATATAGAGGAAAACAACAGAATGGGAAAGACAAGAGATCTCTTCAAGAAAATTAGAGATACCAAGGGAACATTTCATGCAAAGATGGGCTCGATAAAGGACAGAAATGGTATGGACCTAACAGAAGCAGAAGATATTAAGAAGAGGTGGCAAGAATACAAAGAAGAACTGTACAATAAAGATCTTCATGACCCAGATAATCACAATGGTGTGATCACTCACCTAGAGCCAGACATCCTGGAATGTGAAGTCAAGTGGGCCTTAGAAAGCATCACTACGAACAAAGCTAGTGGAGGTGATGGAATTCCAGTTGAGCTATTTCAAATCCTAAAAGATGGTGCTGTGAAAGTGTTGCACTCAATATGCCAGCAAATCTGGAAAACTCAGCAGTGGACACAGAACTGGAAAAGGTCAGTTTTCATTCCAATCCCAAAGAAAGGCAATGCCAAAGAATGCTCAAACTACCGCACAATTGCACTCATCTCACACGCTAGTAAAGTAATGCTCAAAATTCTCCGAGCCAGGCTTCAGCAATACGTGAACCGTGAACTTCCAGATGTTCAAGCTGGTTTTAGAAAAGGCAGAGGAACCAGAGATCAAATTGCCAACATCCGCTGGATCATCGAAAAAGCAAGAGAGTTCCGGAAGAACATCTATTTCTGCTTTATTGACTGTGCCAAAGCCTTTGACTGTGTGGATCACAATCAACTGTGGAAAATTTTTCAAGAGATGGGAATACCAGACCATCTGACCTGTCTCTTGAGAAACCTGTATGCAGGTCAGGAAGCAACAGTTAGAACTGGACATGGAGCAACCGAGTGGTTTCAAATAGGAAAAGGAGTACGTCAAGGCTGTATATTGTCACCCTGCTTATTTAACTTATATGCAGAGTAGATCATGAGAAATGCTGGGCTGGAAGAAACACAAGCTGGAATCAGGATTGCCAGGAGAAATATCAATAACCTCAGATATGCAGATGACACCACCCTTATGGCAGAAAGTGAAGAAGAACTAAAGAGCCTCTTGATGAAAGTGAAAGTGGAGAGTGAAAAAGTTGGCTTAAAGCTCAACATTCAGAAAACTAAGATCATGGCATCTGGTCCCATCACTTCATGAGAAATAGATGGTGAAAGAGTGGAAACAGTGTCAGACTTTATTTTTTGGGCTCCAAAATCACTGAAGATGGTGATTGCAGCCATGAAATTAAACGACAGTTACTCCTTGGAAGGAAGGTTATGACCAACCTAGATAGCATGTTTAAAAGCAGAGACATTACTTTGCCAACAAAGGTCTGTCTAGTCAAAGCTATGGTTTTTCCAGTGGTCATGTATGGATGTGAGAGTTGGATGGTGAAGAAAGCTGAGCGCTGAAGAATTGATGCTTTTGAACTGTGGTGTTGGAGAAGACTCTTGAGAGTCCCTTGGACTGCAAGGAGATCCAACCAGTCCATCCTAAAGGAGATCAGTCCTGGATGTTCATTGGAAGGACTGATGTTGAAGCTGAAACTCCAATACTTTGGCCCCCTCATGTGAAGAGTTGACTTATTGGAAAATACCCTAATGCTGGGAAGGATTGGGGGCAGGAAGAGAAGGGGACGACAGAGGATGAGATGGTTGGATGGCATCACTGACTCGATGGACATGGGTTTGGGTAAACTCTGGGAGTTGTTGATGGACAGAGAGGCCTGGCGTGCTGCGATTCATGGGGTCGCAAAGAGTCGGACACGACTGAGCGACTGAACTGAACTGAAAGTGAGAAAAGAACTTAAGAGATGCACCAGGCTAGTGGTTTTTCAAATGTATTTGGGTAGCACAATTCATTAGCGCATAACATCTTTGAGTGAGTGCCCATGTACAGAAGAGGAAAAGCAAAATGCTTTTGATAGAGAATTTGGGGCCCAAGGCTTAGGAAGCAACAGGAGAACACTCAAGGGAAAACCCAGGTCTCCTCAAAGTGCAATTTGGAAAACTCATCAGAGATGTTCTTACTGTAGTCAGTAAATGGGGTCCCAGCAAAAAACCTCATGATCTGTGATGCCATTTCCCTCTCCTGCCAGGCAGTGCTCCATACTGAGCCACAGACTCAGAACAGTTGCTAGCAAAAGAGCAGCGACCTTCTTGGTCAGAGAACATTCAGTTCATCCACAGCCCTGAGTTCTCTCATATGTACAAAATCGAGAAGATACAACATACCCACCACCCAGCACAGCTTGCACAGCCCCTCAGAAAGGCACCTTAACCTTACCACCTGCCCAGCCTTCCAGCTGTGAGCCACCAAGAGGGCACACAACCAGCCTGTGCTACAAATTTTGTGGCGAATTTATAAGCAGGTCTCACCTTCCCAAGGCTCCCCTGGTGGCTCAGTGATAAAAATCCATCAGTCAATTCAGGACAGGCAGGAGACTTGGGTTTGATTCCTGTGTCGGGAAGATCCCCTGGAGGAGGAAATAGCAACCCACTCCAGTATTCTTTCTGGAAAATCCCATAGACAGAGGAGCCTGGCGGGCTACATTCATGGAGTCGGTCGCAAAAGAGTCAGACATGACTGAGCCACTAAGCACACTCACTTGCCTTCCTAAGGAAGAAGAATTGAGGAGGCAAGTGTCTGAACTCGATCAATGCAGACAGACTATCTGTAAGAATATTTGCCTCCGTTCCTTCCCACCCTCCTCCCAACAGAACTTTGAGGCCCCGGTTATCTATATAACTGCACTTTGCCTGACCTTCCACAGACGCAGCCGAAAAAATCATTCCTGTGCACGAACAGACATCTCCTCGGATTCTTCTCTGTCTTCTGTTCATTTTAAAGTCTTGTAACAAAAACTTGCAGCGTTCTTTAAAAGTGCCAGCTATCCAGAAAGCCTATCTTAATCTTGGAGTACAAGGTTGATCCATATTCCTGGGCAATCATGACTGAGATACCAAACCCCATTTATTTAACGGTTCGCAGAAGGCCCCTCTCTCAGAACAGTCACCATGCATCTTTCCACCAGTCAAATCAACATCAGTGTCTTTTTAAAAACACAGTAAATCTCTTTGATTGGGACTCATTCAATTTGTGTTCAGCTAAACTGTCTTATCTCCTCGTGTGCCAGGCTGTCCCTGGCATATCTGGAACTGCATCCTGCCATGGCCTGGGATGCCAGCGCATAGAAGCAGCGAACAGGAGCATTCAAGCAAGACAGACAGGCGCTCTCTGGCTTCCCACTCCTGGGATCCCAGTGATGACAGACAGGCAAAGGTCACGTGATCATTACTCTAAAAATAAGAAGGCTGTTTGCCCCTGTACAGAGCAGCCTGAGCACAGGCCTATTAATTTCAAAAAGGAAGAGACAGCTGCACATATGTTGCCTGTGAGTGATCTTAGGCAGAGCTTCCAAAATACCGGGAAAAATATTTCTGTTGTAAACTATTTTTTTTAAGAATAGCAATTTTCCTGCCTTTTTAACGTTCTTTTTTCCCCCTTTTTTATCCATTCATTCCATCACCTGACATCTATTGAACACCACCTACATGCAAGCATCATTGTGCTCCTGTGTGCTTTTACTCATTCACTCCTCTAATGACCAAGTGTATGTGTACTTAGTCACTCAGCCATGTCCTACTCTTTTGCAACCCCCATGGAATGCAGCCCTCCAGGCTCCTCTGTCCATGGGATTTCCCAGGCAAGAATACTGGAGTGGGTTGCCATTTCCTACTCCAGGGGATCTTCCTGACCCAGCGATCAAACTCGAATTTCCTGCACTGCAGGCAAATTACCACCTGAGAAGCACCACCTGAAAAGCCTAACATCCAAGTACTGAACAAATATTATTGTCAGGAACCCTGCCAGGTGCTGGGTACAGAGAGCAGAGCGTTCATCAAATGCTGAGCAGATACAAAATGTGATATGTTTATCCAATGGAATATTTTTCATCCATAAAAAAGAATGAAGGGACTTCCTTGGTGGTACAGTGGATAGGAATCCACCTGCTGATGCAGGGTTGGATCCCTGCTCTGGGAAGATTCCATATGCCATGGGCAGCTAAAGCCCGTGCACCACATCTACAGAAGCTTGTGCACCCTAGAGCCCACGCTCTGCAACAGAGAAGCCACTGCAATGAGAAGCACGTGCACCGCAACTAGAGAGTAGCCCCTGCTCACCGCAACTAGAGAAAAGCCCTCTCAGCAATGAAGACCCAGAGCAACCAAAAATAAACAAATATTTTTTAAAAAAATGAATAAAGTACTGATACACCCCACAAGAAAGATGAACATTGAAAACACTGTGCTGAGTGAAAGAAGCCAGATACAAAAAGCCAGGTAATGTATGATTCTGTTTACATGAAATATCCAGAGTAGGGCAAATCATCGGTAAAGACAGAAAGTAGGTTAGTGGTTCCTGGGGGCTGGGAGGAGGGAGCAGAGAAGAGTGACTGCCATTGGGTATAGGGTTTCTTTGGAGGTGATGAAAGTGTTCTAGAATTCGTGGTTTTGGTTGCACAATCTCAGGAATACACAGAAAGCCACTGAATTGTACACTTTTAAATGGTGACTTCTGTGATACATAAATGACAGCTCAATTGAAAGAGGCGAGAGACAGAGGAGAGAGAGAGAGTAGTCTGTAAGGAATCAAGATGCTGGTGAGGATTCTGATTCCTCCTCCCCAAGAGCTTTACTGAAAGGCCCCTCTGCCAGCTCCTGCTGCTTCAGCTGGTCACAGCAGGGCAGAAGTCACTTTGTGTGAGAACCTCTCCATTCCTATTGCAGAGACTAAGGTGGGGGAGGGGGCAGCCTCTGGCAAGGTTTCAAAGCAGGTGATATTTATCTCGGGCTCTCAGCTGTGCTTTTCCTGAGCCGGCCCTTGACTGAGTGTCAGCAGACTCTGGCCCTGGTCTCAGCCCAGCCACCAACTTGCTTTTGACTCTAGACAAGTCTTAGTGCCCATTTGAATCGGCTCATTCTTCCAATTTTTTGCTTCAAGTAGCAGCAGCAGCAAATGAATGAGAAGGTAGGGAGATTATCTTTATCCATGGTTTTTCTCCTCTCATACAATGGCAGCTGCAAATGTGACCTTGGCTAAGACTAAAAATCAAGCAAACAGTTACTGGATGTGAATGAAAGTTCATTGGCACTCAGCATGCCAGTTCTAAGATGGGACAGCCACAGACCTAGAAATTTTCTACCAAGGAAACACACCTTCATCAGGGTACTCCTGGAAGAAACTCATAGCTGCCCAGAAGGGCCGGTTGGGTGCTTCAATTCATTAAGTCATAGATCTTCTGAGGTGCTGTGGCCTTCCAGATCATTTAGTTTAAGTCTCTCATTTTATAAATGAGAAAGCTGAGCCTTGGGTGCTTCAAGTCCTCACCCCCAAGCCACAAGCTAATAGAGGCACAACCCCATTCTCTCCTGCCTCCTGCCTAGGGCTCTTCTTACCAAGCACACTGCTTCTGTAGAGTCATCTCTTATTTGTAGAAATCCTGAGCCCAAGATGGCCAAAATACATCTGTCCTAACACCTGCATCAAACCCAACCCTCTCTCAACCCGCAGTAGACCAGACATGAAATTTCATTCATTTAGAGCTTGTTTGCAGGTTCAAACAGAGTAGGACTCTGATTATATGAAAGTCAAGAAAAAGCAAGGCTCATCACTTAAGACAAAATAAATGCTGCCCCTAAAATCTTAATTTCAAGAGTCTTAATCCTTGAAAGTATTCCTCTCATCACAGCATGTTTCATGGGTTAAGCCTGTTCTTAAAAAAAAAAAAGAATACTGTGAGTGGGACTTCCCTAGGGGTCCAGTGGCTAAGACTCTGTGTTCCCAATGCAGGGGGCCCAAGTTTGATCCCTGGTCAAGAAACTAGATCCCGCATGCCACAAAAAAGATCCTGCATGGT
The DNA here is from genome assembly GCA_024291935.2 of Okapia johnstoni. Lineage (NCBI taxonomy): Eukaryota > Metazoa > Chordata > Mammalia > Artiodactyla > Giraffidae > Okapia > Okapia johnstoni. The sequence goes on from CM044309.1 coordinate 100,514,104, forward strand.
GCAACTAAGATTGAGGATCCCACATGCCACAAGTAAGACCCAGCACAGCTGAATAAATACATAAATATTTTTTAAAATACTGTGACTATTAGAAATCTTAACTGAATGTGAAAAAAACCCACCTCAAACTTGCTTATGAAAAAAAGAAAATTTATTAGTGCACAGAGGTAGCCTTTAGGCAAGGTTTGATTCAGGCTTCCAAAATGTCACCAAAGATTCCACATCCCTTTCTCTAGTTCCTGACTCTGCCTTCTTCCATATTGGCTCCATCCTGTTGGAAACTCATCCCATTCCAGAACTTGTTCACTCTATGTTCAAGACCAGTCTGCTTAGTGGGGCTTCCCCTATGGTTCATCGGGTGAAAATTCACCTGCAATGCAGGAGACACAGGTTTGATCCCTGGATTGGGACGGTCCCCTGAAGGGTATTCACTCTACGTTCAAGACCAGTATGGAAGAGTAAACATTCATTTCCCTGAAAGCTCCAGCAATTTGAGTCTCACTGCCTCCAAATGGCCCAAAAGATTATTTTTCTGCTTCCATAGAAATATTGTCTTATTTTCTCTCCCTGTGATTGTTGTTGTTGTTTAGTAGCTAAGTCATGTCCAACTCTTTTGCAACCGCATGGACTGTAGCCTGCCAGGCTCTTCTGTCCATGGGATTCTCCAGGCAGAAATACTGAAGTGGGCCGCCATTTTCCTTCTCCAGGGGATCTTCCCTCTCATAAAATGAGACGGCTCGAACCTGCGTCTCATGCGCTGGCAAGCGAGTTCTTTACCATCTGAGCCATCACTCTGGAGGTTTGCGTTGCTAATTATAATACACAGTTTGAGACCTTGGAATTGATCTAGTATGAAAGCAGACTAAAGCCTCCTGCTATCTGGATGATTCATCAAAGCCAGAAAGTGTGCTGTGTCACCCCCTACAAGAGGAAATTGCTGGAAGGCACATTATTTTTATAGAGTCATTTGGCTCAGCAAATACATTCGTGTTAGTCAGGGTCAGCCCCAGGGTAAAATGAAGTGGGATCTTCACTAATAGCAACACTTTTTACCCCAATCTCATTTTGCGCAAATTTTCTCACTTTTCAATAGCCTTGACCATTCCATATCTGAACTAGTAACCCCATGTCGCCCCCTAGATGTCCAGAATTCTCCTCCTTGGAGCCCAGGTATCCTATCTCCTGGAAACACTTCATCATCATAGTCAACAGACATTGGTAGAATACCCATCATGTGAACATACTTATGTGGTGAGCTGGACATCTACTACTTTTTTGGCTACCTTGCATCAATTTCTTTGGGGACTAGGTCTTGGACTGGTTGAGTAGCTAGACTTGCCGCCAACAAATTGGCTCATTCTCCACTGACCTGATTCTCCTGGAGTCTCAATCAGGCCAGAACCTGATAACTTGTGTCCTGACAGAACCAGAACCTATCTTTTTATGACCAAGGAGGCAGAGCCATAGTGATTTCCAGAGTGATACGTTTATCTGTTGCTCAGACCTGCCTATCAGAACAAAGGCACAATGACCCCACCTGACAGAATGGCCCAGCAATGACTCAGGGCTTGATGGATAACAAGTTACATGGCTTGTTATCTCTCAAATAAAGAAATTGAAGGCTATCTGGACAATAAAACCAAAACCAAAGCCAGGGAGTCATCATACTAAAGGGAAAAAGCAAAGGACAGAATCCAGAGAATCCACGTAAAAATGTCACAACAGAAGCTGGGGTACGGCATGGACCAGTAGCACCTGCTGCATCTCACCCAGTCCCAGCCAAAATAGCCTCTCTCTTCGTCTGGGTCACTAACCTGGCTTCTGAGCACAGCTGACACCAAAGTCGGTAAATGAGATGTGTATAAATATACTTCCCTGGCGGTCCAGTGGTTAAGAATCTGCCTGCTAAGGCAGGGGACACGGGTTCAATCCCTGGTCCAGGAAGATCCCACATGCCACAGGGCATCTACTGAGCCTGCATGCCTAGAACCTGTGCTCTGGTAACAAGAGAAGCCACCACAGTTAGAAGCCCACACACCACCATGAAAGTAGCTCCTGCTCACTGCAGCTAGAGAAAGCAACAAAGACCCATTGCAGCTATAAATAAATTAAAAATGCTTTATTTTAGGAAAAAAGATGGCATAAATGAAAAAAAAAAATAATTACAACAAAGACAAGACTTGATAAATAAATGATACAGGTCATGAATATTAGGAATTCAGATAGGAAGAGTTCACCTCTTCCCAGGTAGCCCAGAAAATCCTGCAGGAAAAAGATAAGAATTGAAGTGGACAGTGAGAGTAATGTCAATGGTAGTGAGGGTACATTTAAAGCAATAGAATATACCTTCACAAAGTCACATGGTCAAGACAGCAGAGGGCCTATTGAAAATACTTTTCTCTAGCCCCCTTTTCAATCAAACTAGGCCTCCTATCTCCCATTCCTTGGGGCCCTAATCTCTTTCCTCTGATCTGATAAACTAATCCTTGCTAAGGTCCAAATGGATTGATGAGTTGCATATTTGCATTTTAATAAGGACCTTCTGGACACAGGGCCTTAAACCAGAGAAATGGCTACAAAGACTGGCCATTTCTGGTGCTAAGATGAATTGGTAGGGAAGAAAATGTAGGGCAGGTAAGTCATTTTTCTTCAAATCACTCTTTTACACGTACAGTGGGTGCTCATTTCAGCATTTAGAGTTTAATAAAATCCACTTTGACTGGTAAGTCACATTTCTCATGGGAATAGCAGTGTTCATGTACCAGGCACCTGAAGTATAGCTATCTAAGTAAAGTTCACTCACAAACCCCTGGTATTTTCCTTAACATTCCATAGGATGAATGAAAACTTTGTAACAGCCAGAATTGTGCTTTGTGCCATGGACTTGCCATCCTTGTTTGACAAGATGGGACAGTCCCTTAATTATTTGAAAACACTATAAATATAGCATGTTGCTTTGAAAGTTCTTGATTCTAAATGCTCTTAAGTTTGGGAAATCTTGTGGAGTAGTGACTAAGTAATAAATATAAATCACAAAGGAAATCTTCTCAATAATTAAATGTATAAATAGCTAAAAGTTTTTTACTTTAACTTTCTTTTTCTTTCTGGTTTCTTTCTTTTTTTTTTTTTTGAAGTAATAGTAGTAACATCCCTCTGAAAAGACTGTTTTATCCAGAAGATAAAATGGAAGGTAACTATGGTTGTAATTTTCTTATACTAGCTCACATTTGTTTCTTTTAAACTCAGGTGCTTGTCATCAAACCAGAATTAAACATTAAGATATCACTGATACTAAACTAAATACATTGATGACCCACAAAACACACAGGACTCTCAGAGTTCATGATAGAAGAACGCATGAACTGATTTTTAAGACAAAAGAAAACAGTTGGTTTGGACTCTATCTCAACTTCTTTTGTGACATGAGTAAGTTCTTAATGTTTCTGGACTTTACTATTTCCCTTAGCAATATCGAAAATGTAGATAAGTCTTGGTCAACCACAGAGTAGTATTATAATGACTTTTTTTTGAAAACCCAACTAAACACAGTGTTGAAAGTATTAATTATTTCATATTATTTCACTCATTACAATTCAGCTTTAAAATATAAAGGAATATATACAAGGTTACTTTTGTAGGCACTCTATAAGGACTTCAAAACCAGAGGATATACTTAAGTACATGATTAACTTTTTACCACATCCATAGGATAGAAAAATTAGCCTCCTCCAGTGACCTTTATAGGGACAATGATTAAAGTCAAGCCCCAAATGGCTATTGTTGGCTACAGAGCATCACCTGACATTTTATCAAGGGTCCCTGGTTCTCAACATGGTGATGCCTTTAAAGAATTTTCTTGTGTTTTTTTTTTCTTTTTTTAGTTCCCAGAAGAGCCAGTGTCGGCTTCTTACTTTCTCCAGAGTTTAACATATGCACGATTTCAGACCAAACACATTTCTTCTAAAAACCCACACATCAAAATTGTGCACTGCATCTTAATGCCGTCTGTGCCCCAGTATGTGATTTGTTTGGGGTTTGCTGTTGCTTTTTTGTTCTTGTTGCCTTACTTTGAATAAAGAAATTAACCAATGGATGCCTGAGGACACACAGCACATGTTCAGGGTTTGTGACACAGGAGGGCATAAAAGCAAGGATGGTAATATCGGCTAATAGAACTCCCCATCCCATCGGGGGTTTTCATTTCTTTTGTTTGCACAATTTAAGTCGGCAAAGCTACCCCTTTAAATGACATGAACCTTTTGTCCCGATGAGATTTTCAACCCTTATCTTGTTTAAACCCCCCCCCCCAATCCTCTCTAGATATTCTCTCTCTTCCTTCCCCCCCCCCCCCAGACAGAACATGACCCCCACACCCCCACCACCACCCAATCCAAAAAGTTCTCCTCACAAGAAAAAAAAATGTTTCTTATAACTTTGGTGACAGGCAGGCGGGAACTAGATTTATTATGATGATCATTTTGCAGTGCTTCCCTGGTGGCTCAGCAGTAAGAATCTGACTGCAATGCAGGAGCCGCAAGAGAAACGAGTTCGATCCCTGGGTTGGGAAGATTCTTCTGGAGGAGGGCATGGAAACCCACTTCAGAATTCTAGCCTGGAGAATCCCATGGACAGAAGAGCCTGGCAGGCAGGCTACAGTCCATGGGGTCACACAGAGTTGGACACAAAGCGACTTAGCATGTACGCACAGATATATTGAATCATTAAGTTGTACACTTGAAACTAACATAATGTTGTATGTCAATTATACTTTGATAAAATAAAGTAAGACTGGACAGGGACCTCCCTGGTGGTACAGTGCTTCCAAGGCAGAGAATGTGGGTTCAATCCCTGCACCAGGAACACAGTCAGAAAATTAAAATTAAAAAATTTTAAGTTGTTTTTGCTTTTTTGTTTGTTTTTTTCTTTATTGTTCTGAGGGATTCAGAAGAGGTTGGAGAAGTAACCATAACAGAACAGAGAGGTCTAGGTCTTCAAAACTGTTTTTTCTGCATTTTATTGGAAGCCTGCCTCTTTTGACATTCAGACCATCAATCTTTCTCTGAAAAGGAAGAGAAATTGCAATCCAGCCTGAGAAGTTTGACAAAGAAATAAAGCTAAGAAATGTCACAAGGGTTAAAGCTGAGCATCCAGATTATAGAAAGAGGCCTTAAGTGAGCTTATTGTCCTGGGAGCACGACCCTAAAAATTGGTACTGCCCCAGCTCTTCCATCTGTCAATCAGAAAACAGGCGGGCAGCAACTTAGAAAGCTGAAGCGATGAGTTTCTAAGTGAACTCTAAGGAGATTCTAATATTATTTGTGCTAGAGTGTGATCCATCACTCCATCATAACCATCATCCTTGCTTCAAAGTCACTGTTCTCCCCAACATCCACCAGAATGAACGGCTACATTTAAAACATTTAAAAAGACAGATCACACCAAGCACTGGAAAGAAAATGGAGCAACCAGAATCATCATGCATTGTTGGTGAAAAGATAAAAAGGGGCAAACACTTTGAAAAAAGACCTGATGTACATCTACCCTGTGGCCCAGGAACACCTCTCCCAAGCATTTACCTGATAGCAACAGAAACATATTTATAAAAAGACCTGTACAAGAATCTTCAGTGCAGCTTTCTTCATGAAATCTGGAAACTGAGAAAAACCCACCCATGGAAAAATGGATAAACAATAGTCATACAAGGACTACCACTCAACTATAAAAAAGAACAAACTACTGACTTGCATGACAACATGCCTGTGTACTAAGTCGTTTCAGTCATTTCCGACTCTTTGCAGTCTTTGGATTGTAGCCTGCCAGGGTACTCTGTCCATGGGATTCTCCAGGCAAGAATGCTGGAGTGGGTTGCCATGCCCTCCTCCCTTCCCAACCGAGGGATCGAACCCGTGTCTCCTGTGGGTCCTGTATTGCAGGCAGATTCCTTACCGCTGATCCACCAGGAAAGCCCCAAGACAACACGGATGAATGACTTTCAAATACAATATACTAAGTGGAAGAAGCCTTACACAAGAGTACACTGGTGGTAAAATATAAATAGGGGTTGTCGCTGGGGGTGGGGGTGAGGGGGACAGGAAATAGTATGAAGGAACTTTTTGAGGTGGTGGTAATATTTCATATCTTGAGTGGGGGTTTGATTTACACAGATAGCCCTATTTATCAAAATGCAGCAAATGTACACTTGTGATACAGGCAATTCATGGCATGTAAATCTTAGATCAAAAGGAAAGAGATGTAAACAAATACTAAACTGTAGTTAAATATGTGTGTTATGAAGTATTTAGGGAGGTGTATACTTCAAGCTGGTTTTAGAAAAGGCAGAGGAACCAGAGATCAAATTGCCAACATCCGTTGGATCATCGAAAAAGCAAGATAGTTCCAGAAAAACATCTATTTCTGCTTTACTGACTATGCCAAAGCCTTTGACTGTGTGGATCACAATCAACTGTGGAAAATTCTTCAAGAGATGGAAATACCAGACCACCTGAACTGCCTCTTGAGAAACTTGTATGCAGGTCAGGAAGCAACAGTTAGAACTGGACATGGAACAACAGACTGGTTCCAAATAGGAAAAGGAGTACGTCAAGGCTGTATATTGTCACCCTGCTTATTTAACTTATATGCAGAGTACATCATGAGAAATGCTGGGCTGGAAGAAACACTAGCTGGAAGCAAGATTGCTGGGAGAAATATCAATAACCTCATCTATGCAGATGACATCACCCTTATGGCAAAAGTGAAGAACTAAAGAGCCTCTTGATGAAAGTGAAAGAGGAGAGTGAAAAAGTTGGCTTATAGCTCAACATTCAGAAAACTAAGATCATGGCATCTAGTACCATCATTTCATGGGAAATAGATGGGGAAACAGTGGAAACAGTGTCAGACTTTATTCTCTTGGGTTCCCAAATCACTGCAGATGGTGACTATAGACATGAAATTAAAAGACGCTTACTCCTTGGAAGGAACGTTATGACCAACCTAGATAGCATATTTAAAAGCAGAGACATTACTTTGCCAACAAAGGTCCGTCTAGTCAAGGCTATGGTTTTTCCAGTAGTCATGTATGGATGTGAGAGTTGGATGGTGAAGAAAGCTGAGCGCTGAAGAATTGATGTTTTGAACTGTGGTGTTGGAGAAGACTCTTGAGAGTCCCTTGGACTGCAAGAAGGTCCAACCTGTCCATCCTAAAGGAGATCAGTCCTGGATGTTCGTTGGAAGGACTGATGTTGAAGCTGAAACTCCAATACTTTGGCCATCTCATGCAAAGAGCTGACTCTTTGGAAAAGACCCTAATGCTGGGAAGGATTGAGGGCAGGAGGAGAAGGGGACGACAGAGGATGAGATGGCTGGATGGCATCACCGACTTGATGGACATGGGTTTGGGTAGACTCCGGGAGTTGTTGATGGACAGGGAGACCTGGCGTGCTGCGATTCATGGGGTCACAAAGAGTCGGACACGACTGAGCGACTGAACTGAACTGAACTGATACTGATGTCTGGGCTTCCCAGGTGGCGCTAGTGGTAAAGAACCCACCTGCCAATGCAGGAGATGTAAGAGGCACAGGTTCAGTCCCTGGGTCGGGAAGATCCCCTAGAGGAGGACATGGCCACCCACTCCAGTATTCTTGCCTGGAAAATCCCATGGATAGAGGAGCCTGGTGGGTTACAGCCCATAGGGTCACACAGAGTCAGACACGACTGAAGGGACTTAGCACACACACACACACACATGCATACTGAGGTCTACAGTTTACTTTGAAATGCCTCAGATTCAGAAACTCATAGACAATAGAAGGATGGATAGATGGTAGATAGATAATAAAACAAATGTAATAAAATATTAATGGCAGGATGTATGTGATAAGTATACAAGTGATTGCTATAAAATTCTTTCAACTTTGCTGTAATAAAGAAAACCTCATAATAAAACATGGGAGGCAAATGCCCAATCCGTATTAGCAAATCTCACCTTCTCTTCACATACCAAGTATCTTGTGCTCTAGGAGTTTCCAATCCCAGGGGTAAAAGTAACTAATTTGGAACTCTGAGGATCCTGTGAGCTTGCACAAGAGGAAGTAGGGTGGCCCCAGCAGCAAGGTGGTGCCATCTGACCAGCTTGATCTTGTGTCCTGGAAATACTACTTCGAAGAAGTCATCAAAACTCTCTTCCCATCTATAAAATGGCTCATCATCACCCAGCTGTGCAAGTTGGGATGAGGGTCAAAGAGGACCATGTACAGCATCAACTGGCCCCTGACCTCTACAAAGTGCTCAGCATATGGACCTCTCATGTGGCTGGCTGCTTAACAGCAATGTTCAAGTTAGTTTGATGACAGGTTCAGTTCAGTTCAGTCACTCAGTCGTGTCTGACTCTTTGCAACCCCATGGACTGCAGCACACCAGGCTTCCCTGTCCATCACCAGCTCCCAGAGCTTGCTCAAACTCGTGTCCATCGAGTCAGTGATACCATCCAACCATCTCATCCTCTGTCTTCCCCTTCTCCTCCTGCCTTCAAACTTTCCCAGCATCAGAGTCTTTTCCAATGAGTCAACTCTTTGCATGAGGTGGCCAAAGTATTGGAGCTTCAGCTTCAACATCAGTCCTTCCAGTGAACACCCAGGACTGATTTCCTTTAGGATGGATTGGTTGGACCTTCTTGCAGTCCAAGGGACTCTCAAGAGCCTTCTCCAACACCACAGTTCAAAAGCATCAATTCTTCAGTGCTCAGCTTTCTTTATGGTCCAACACTCACATCCATACATGACTACTGGGAAAGCCATAGCTTTGATTATACGGACCTTTGTTGGCAAAGTAATGTCTCTGCTTTTTAATATACTGTCTAGGTTGGTCATAGTTTTTCTTCCAAGGAGCAAGTGTCTTTTAATTCCATGGCTGCAGTCACCATATGCAGTGATTTGGGAGCCCAAGAGAATAAAATCTCTCACTGTTTCCATTGTTTCCCCATCTATTTCCCATGAAATGATGGGACCAGTTGCCATAATCTTCATTTTCTGAATGTTGAGTTTTAAGCCAGCTTTTTCAGTCTCCTCTTTCACTGTCATCAAGAGGCTCTTTAGTTCCTCTTTACTTTCTGCCATAATGGTGGTGTCAGCTGTGTATCTGAGGTTATTGATATTTCTCCTGGCAATCTTGATTACAGCTTGTGCTTCATCCAGCCCAGCATTTCACACAATGTACTCTGCATATAAGTTAAATAAGCAAGGTGACAGTATACAGCCTTGTTGTACTCCTTTTCCAATTTAGAACCAGTCCATTGCCTTCAACATATTAGATAGGACATCGCTGGTGGTCCAGTGGTTGGGAATCCGCCTGCCAATGCAGGGGACACAGGTTCGATCCCTGCTTTGTGAAGATTCCACATGGCATGGGGCAACTAAGCCTGTGTGCCACAACTAATGAAGACCGCGCACTCTAGAGCCCGTGCTCTGCAACATGAGAAGGCACCACAGTGAGAAGCCTGTGCACTGCATCTAGAGAAAGACCAGGTGCCACAACGAAGACCCAGCGCAGCCAAAAAATAATAATTTTTAAAAAACATTCTAGAGAGATCTTCATGTAGAGAACTATGCTTGAGAAATACTCTATTTGGAAGCACACTGTTTTAACATCTGAACTTCCTTCAGAGCCTTCCAGGTGCAGCAGTCTGGCGGCGGTGTGGGACTCAGATGAGAAGGAATGTCCGTGTGCCTTGTACAAAGCACAGCACTATAGAAATCAAAGCAGATAGAACAATACCATCAAGCCAGCAGCGGTCGGGGCACTCGTGTTCCTTGTTGGTTTTGCAGTGTTTCCAATTTTAAGCACACACACAGGCACATGCATACCATTGCCTTCCACTGTTGGAAGGATGTCTTGAAGGGCAGGCTAAGCACAGCACGGTTATCCATTCACTCCTTCTTTTCTTCTGAAGACCCTCCACCCCGCACCCCTCCGGAGTAACTACTTCATCTGCATTTCTTTGGCCGGCACAGGGCCCTGACTTGCTCAACAATAAGTGCTCTGTTTCTCACAACTGTGCTCCTGCCAAAAAAAAAAAAAAAAGCCCTTTATACCATGCCAAGGTTAAAGCTTCTTCTCGTTTTACTTGAATGCCTGTGTTTCAACATAATGAATTCTTGGAGGAAACCATAATCTAGGTAGTCCAAATTGTATACAGTCATCATATATATATTACATTATTTGAGGAACTATATTGAGAAAAATGCTGTCCCTGGAGACTGTTGCCATCCTTCCTTCTGCAGAGCCCCACCTCCCCCACTGCCCCTACCGCCACCAAGCAAGAAATTCTGTCGTATACTAGCAATCATACATAAAGCCACCAGCAAGCTCTGATTAATCCTCCTTGCCTGGTAAGAACATTCCCTTGGCAGTTTCATAAATAGTGCACATTGCTTAAGACCACTGCCTCTGATTGAAGGATTCTGATTATGGTTTCAAAGGACGGCCCATAATAAGGAAGTCTGAGAACTGAGAATGAGATAGCTTGAGGTTGCCAACAAGATAGGTGACTTGCAGGCTGAATATAATGCTGCATGTTAATGATGATGTCACTGGCCCTCTCTAGTGGAGACCCTGTATATTATGGTCCAAGGTCAATGGTGGGCCTGAGTGATCCTCTCTGAACCATAAGCAGACATCATACTTGACTCCACTGTACCCAGCCCACCTCCCGACACCTGGAAAGCCCTTGATAAAAGTGGACTAGATGAAATGATGAGGCTGCAGGACGGAGGCAGGATAGTGCCATGTTTGCATGCACAGAATCTGGGCTCCTATGTTCAGTTCTTGACTGCGAGAGCCTGGTGGGCTCCAGTCCATAAGGTCACACAGAGTAGGACATGACTGAAGCAGCTTAGCTCTCACACGTGTGTGTCATCCTTATATAGCAGGCCTTGGAGTTCTCTAGTCTGCGTATGAACTGGCCTTTTATCTTTCAGCTCCTCCACTGCCCAATAGAAATTCCCTGATTATGGTTGATTCTCTCAGAAGCAGCAACTACCCACCACAGAGAAGGCACTCAGTAACTCTGGAGGGAACATGTGTTTGGGAGTAACACTTAGACCTGTATCCTGAGCTTCCACGTGTGCAGAGGGGGCTACACAGGCACTAACACACTTCACCTTCCTGCCTGTTCACTCTCATCCTCACCAGGAAAAGTGAAAATATTAGTCACTGTCATGTCTGACTCTTTGTGACCTCATAGAGGGGGGCCTGCCAGGGCTCATTCCAAGCAAGAATACTGGAGTGAGCAGCCATTCCCTTTTCCAGGGGGTCTTCCCAGCCCAGGGATTGAACTCGGGTCTCCTGCATTGCAGGCAGATTCTTTACCATCTGAGCCACCAGGGAAGTCCCCATCCTCACTGGGAGAAAGAATGACTAAAGCATCTCACTGGGAAACTCAGGGGAAATCGCTTGGCAATGGTGACTCAGCCCCTCACTCTCTGCCATCTGGTGAAAGGATCTACCAGGACCCTTGGTAGGAGGGTCTGCTCTTTTCCGGAGATGCCTGTGCTGAGTGTATACGTTTGGAAAACCCTGGGTTTCAGGATTTGCAAGCCTACTTGCCCACAGAGTAAGGCCACACTCTCCAAAGTCAGCTTCATCTTTCCGAAGTCATTTGGAGGTCCAAGACCAAAACATGAGTCTCTTGGCTTTCATTTCTTTTCTTTTCTTTTTTTTTAAATTTATTTATTTTTTTTTATAATAAATTTATTTATTTCAGTTGGGGGCTAGTTACTTTACAATACTGTAGTAGTTTCTGCCATACATTGACATGAATCATTGGCTTTCATTTCTTGATTAAGCCTCTGGACCAAGCACACCACCTCCCTGTTTATATAATACAATGGAATAGAGCGCTTCATGTAGATGGCAAGAGGGGAAGGAAGATAAGAGGAAGGTAGTGCCACTGTGTTCGAGTCAATAAGGAAGAATGTGATGGGATCAAACAGGGCTGCAAAACTTGAAAAGTAAACTATTTGTAAGTTTTTGTTGTTCAGTGGCTAGGTCGTGTCTGACTCTTTGCAACCCCCATGGACTGCAGCACTTCAGGCTTCCCTGTCCTCCACTATCTCCCAGAGTTTACTCAAACTCCTGTCCATTGAGTTGGTGATGCCATCCAACCATCTCATCCTCTGTCACTCCCTTCTCCTCCTACCCTCAGTCTTTCCCAGCATCAGGGTCTTTTCTTATGAGTCGGCTCTTCACATCAGGTGGCCAAAGTATTGGAGCTTCAGTACTGAAAAAAGTATTGGAGGTACCTGTAGCAAGTACGTCTTGCAACTTACCTGGGACACTTTTGTTTGGCAGTAAAATCATGGTGTTGGTTTAGAAAAGGACTGATCTTTCTATTAATAGACTTAACATGTCCCTGACATGTATTTGCCTTCTCTAAGGATCACTGCCCCTGCAGTAATCCCACTTCCTGGAAAAGTGGTTCTCAGACACTTTGGTCTTAGAACTCCTTTCCATTCTTCACAATGAGAACTCCAAAGAGCTTTGGCTTATATAAGTGATATCCACCTATTCAGGATATATTAGAAATTAAGACAGAAAATTTATAAATATTCATGTAGTCATTTATTTTAAAAAACAATAAGCCCATGACATGTTAATATAAACTACACTAAATAAAATTTTATTTTAAAGAATATATTTTCCAAAACAAAAACTAATAGGAATACTTCTGTTTTACCTTTTTATGAATCTCTTTAATGTCTGTCTGAAGAAAAGATAACTAGATTCTGGTATCTGTTTCTGCATTAAATTTGTTGCATGCATATTCAGTCTTCCAGTCATGTCCACCTCTTTTTGACCCTATGGACTGTAGCCTGCCAGGCTCCTCTGTCCATGGGATATTCCAGGCAAGAATAACTGGGATAGGTTGCCATTTCCTACTCCAGGGGATCTTCCCAATCCAGGGATCGAACTTGCATCTCCTGCATTGGTGGCAGATTTTTTTTTTAACCACTGCACCACCTGGGAAGCCCCCAGTTTGATGCACTATGTTGTTTTAATTAATGTATTTGAAGAAAATCCATCCTCACACAGGTCACTGGAAAAGGTAGGTCCCTCATAGGCCCCCAAAAGGGACTTGGGGACCTTCAGAGTCTCCAGACCACACTTGAGAACCCTGAAACCAGCGGACTTTTGAAGTCATGAAAGAGAAGACTGAGGCAGGGTTTTCTCTCTCTCATCATCTCTCCTCTGCACTATACTCCTTGAGCTCCATACTTTTCTGCTTTGACCTCTTCCTTCTCAAATGTAGGTAATGAGGAGAAGTCGCATCTGACAGTGTTTTCTACTTTAAGACCCTCCTAACCCACCCACTGCTGCTGCCAAGCAGAGCATGGGTAAAACTATACCAGGACTTTGCCTGGAATTTTCTCTGCCTTGAACATCTCCTGGGAACCAAGGGCAACAGCCATCAACTTATTGCATATCCACTCACAGGCTTTGTATTTCCATCAAAAATGTCATTTCTAGGACTTCCCTGGTGGTCCAGTGGTTAAAACTCCAAACTTCCACTGCACGGGGCATGGGTTCAATCCCTGGTCAGGAACTAACATCCCAAATGCTATGCTGTGTGGCCAAAAAGAAAAATGTCATTTCTTTCCTTATTTGCTTTTCATCTCTTAGTACCACCCAACTGTCTCCCTAGATGTGCCCATGGAACATGTGATTTTACAACATCTAAGAACCCCTGGAGTAGACTCATCTGAAGAGGTCCAGAAAGAGATATAGAAACCATCCTAAGATATGTTAAACAGAGGCAAAAATCAAGGATCCAGGAGAATTAATATAGAGAAGAAGCCCTTTGTGTGTGTGTGTGTGACTTTTTCATGTATTCCATTATAATTTCCAAGGAATTATTTTGAAAATATAAACGCTCTAAAAGGAAACATATTGGGCCCAGAATGGGAATAAGATTCCACTGAAGAGCTACAATATCCACAGCAGCGGCCATTTCATCTTATAAATAAGCAATCTGTATTTACTTTCCAGATAACAGTTACCAAAAGTGAGCCAATGGACAACCAAGTCATGTGGCTTTTTCACCAGCATCTCCTAACACTACAGTGGGTGTCTATGTCTGTGGAAGGTTATTACTAATTTCCATAAACCTGAAAATATGTTAATCGCTTAGTCTTGTCTGACTATTTGCAACCCCATGGACTGTAGCCCGCCAGGCTCCTCTGTCCATGGGATTCTCTAGGCAAGAATACTGGAATGGGTTGCCATGCCCTTCTCCAGGGGATCTTTCCGAGCCAAGGATCGAACCCAGAGTCTCCCACATTGCCCGCAGATTCTTTACCATCTGAGCCACCAGGGAAGCCCCCAAAGACCTGAGGATACTTGCTTTTCACTTTTCATTGAATGAATAAAAGATATTTGTTCAGATATATTGAACAAAGCAATCAGCCCCTGCCTCGAACTCTCAAGTTCCCTATACAGTATTGATATGATGTAGAACTAGCAGAAGGACATGTGCACCAGCCCGTAGTGGTGGTTTTAATGATGCAGCCTCTCATCACAATCAAACTTTGAAGTATGTGTGCCCATCTAGACCTCCAGCCCCGCACACCCTTGCCCTCTCCAAAGAAGAGGAAGAAGTAGCTTTTCCCCGCCTGCACCCGTTCATCCCAATCCTGCTCAAATGTCTCTCATTTTCTTCCTTTTCTTTAGAACCAGGAAACTTGAATCTTACAAGAAGTTGCTTAGGGACAGCTTCCGCAGTGTCTGCCCCAGAAAGACGCTTCTAAACTTTCAGTAAATGGTGAAGAGGCCATGCGTAGGAGATTGGAGCTAATTCTGTAATTTTTCACCTTTCACCACTGGCCAAGCTCAATCACTGAAGAGAAGATTATCAGCCCCAAAGAAGGACTCACTTCCTCCCTCTCTCTCCCTCTCCCACTGTCTCTCTCATCCCCTCCCTTTTCAGCTCTTACTGCAAGTCATCAGAATTAAACCCTTCTTCATCCTGGTTTGTGGGTGAGGGATGTACATTCCCCAAACCTGGGTGCAGGTATAAATGTACAATTCTTTTTTCTAGTACATCCTACTCAAATGCCGGGAGCCCCAGAGTCTCTATGCCTCTGGGAAGCCCTCAGTAGCCAGCCCCATAACCTCCAGGAGAGAATGGCCCCTCCTGCAACCCTGCCCCACCCCACCCTACCCCCCACATTAGAAGGGCACTCCAGGAAGAGCATTAGCTGACAGGGTTCTTGGAAGAATGTTTTCCATTCCCATAAGAGCATCTTCCCAAAGGTAGATTCCTATCACTGCTTTGGTTTATGCTTTCACTTTAGTTTGCATCTACCCTTCTGCAGGAAATCAATCAACAAATATTTAATCAGCATCTACTATGTATCTATCACTTGGAGAGGCTCCAGAGTAAGAAACAAGAAGGACAAAAGCATAATCTTCGCCCTTAAGGAGATCGTGACCTATTTAAGAAGAAAAAGCTAACACAAAACAATTAAATGCTACACCGCATGGATCTAAATAAGGGAGAGAGTAATAGGAAACTATATCTTAGAGGAGACAACATTTGTCTTAGGACTTGAAAGATATCTAGGATTTAAACAAGGAGAGGAGAGAGGTCACCAAAAGCAAGAAGAGATGGTATAATTAGGGGTGCTAAGGAGCCTGGACCAATTAGGAATAAGATAACACCCCAGGAAGTCCTGGGAAATAGAGTGATTAGAGACCAGAGTGTGGAAATTCAGAAACTTCAGTCCAACTGAACACAAACTTGGTGTTTTCTGCCCTTCATAATTTTAAATTTTCCCTTAGATTCTTTCCCTGGAAAACCAGGGATATTATCACTGTGTTTTGGTGGCTGAGATTTCTGAAACGATGTGATAAACACTTTACCTGAAATTCCATTTAGAACTGTAAACACAGCCCTTTAAAAAAAAAACAAAGCATTATTAAAACAATCAAACTGAAAGGCATAAAGACATTCATTCTGATGATTCTTTAGGGCAATTGCTTTCACCCTGGCTCCTCGGAGTCCTCGGATTCCACAGGGAGGCCCCCTCTAGGACAGCCTTGGGAGATGAGACAGAGATAAGGCAATGGGGGCCTGGGGGCCCGGGGGCCTGAGAGCAACAGGCTTTGATCCGCTTGTTATCCGGTTTCTATTTAGGATTTTCAAGCAAACACATAAATAAATCCCTGCAAAGAAATCTTTGATTACCAGTCATTTGTGTGTCATCAGAAGTACTTATCAATGTATTGGGGTTGAATTATTTTAAGGAAATGCATACAAATCTCACACTGTAATTATGATAGTATTGATGGATTTATTGTCTTGTTTCTCAAGAACTTGAGTACCTACTGCGTACTTGACACCTACAACTGGTCAACATCACACAAGAGGTGAAGCCAGATCAGTGGAATGAAAGGATAAGGACACGGATATGAGAAGGCTTATGGGGCTTCCCTCATAGCTCAGTCGGTAAAGTATCACCTGCAATGCAGAACCGGGTTCAGTTCCTGAGTCTGGAAGATCCCCTGGAGAGGGATAGGCTACTCACTCCAGTATTCTTGGGCTTCCTTTGTGGCTCAGCTGGTAAAGAATCTGCCTGCAATGCAGGAGACCTGAGTTTGATCCCTGGGTCAGGAAGATCCCCTGAAGAAGGGAAAGGCTACCCTCTCCAGTATTCTGGCCTGGAGAATTCCATGGACTATAGTCCACGGGGTCCCAAAGAGTTGGACTCGACTGAGTGACTTTCACTTTCACTTTCATGAGTAGTCTGATTCTTGAAAATAATGGTGACGCCCATGACAATGATGATGACGCCACTAAGCACTTTCTATGTGCCAAGCACCATGTACCGTGTAATTATCTACTTTTTACCACAGTGTTATGCGATATTATTAAACTAAGCCTGATAGCGGTATAAGATATCTGCCCACAGTCATGCAGCTAGAGAGAGGCAGAAACTAATCTCAGAGGTTATGTCACGAGTCACAAGGATTAATTGACAAGTGTGTGCTCGGTTGTTCAGTCGTGTCCGACTCTTTGTGACCCCATGGACTAGAGCTTCTGTCCATGGGGTTCTCTAGGCAAGAATACTGGAGTGGATTGTCATGCCCTCCTCCAGGGGATCTTCCTAACCCAGGGATCGAACCCAGGTCTCCCACATTGCAGGCTGACTCTTTACCCTATGAGCCACCAGCAAAGACCAAGAATACTGGAGTGGGTAGCCTATCCCTTCTCCAGGGGATCTTCCCAACTCAGGAATTGAACTAGGGTCTCCTGCATTGGAGGTGGATTCTTTATCAGCTGAGCTACCAGGGAAGCTCTACACACTCTCTTGTACTTACAGGTTTAAATAACCAACCTCTGGGTACCTAACCAGGGAAGAACTCTCCCACCATATTTCTCTTTGCCTTGGCTTCTGCTCCTGCTCAAGTTCGAGACGACAAATTCAAATAAGAAAATGAGGACAAGATTGAAGACTGATTTTAAAGAAAAAAGAAATTACTGGACCTGAACACTGGATATTTTTTAAAACATGCGACTATTAACTTCATCTCTGATGGCACATACCCTGTAACATTGTTAGTCCAGAAGCCAAGTTCAGAAATCACATTATTGGCTAACAAGATTTGGATACTTGCTGTTGTCACACTGCAATAAAAAAAAAAGAGGGGGGTGGAGGGGAGAAAAGAAGCATCTCTAAATTGCTCTTGGAAGAGGAGGTGTCTCACAAAATTGCCCAGTTGCACCATACGGAACCATTACTCTTACAATCACTAGGAACGAAATCAGGCATACTCTGCAGAAGTCAGCAAAATTAACTGGGCCCTAAGCAACTGCTTATTTGTTCATTTCAGAAACACATTATCAACAGAGGCAAGAGGAGGAAAGTGAGACTGTAGGATGCCACCAAAATGTTCTCTTGCTGAAGTTATCTCAGTTCACTGTCAATTCCATCAAAGAGCTTTCAGAACATTTGCCTTTCTCCTCTTAATCAGGTGGTGGTGGTTGGTGTTGTTTAGTCACTCAGCCACCTCTGATTCTTTTGCAACCCTATGGACTGCAGCCCACCAGGGTCCTCTGTCCATGGGATATTCCAGGCAAGAATACTGGAGTGGGTTGCCATTTCCTTCTCCAGGGCATCTTCCCCACACCGGGATCGAACCTGAGTCTCCAGCATTGCAGGCATTTTCCTTACCACTGAGTCACCAGGTTGTGAAGCATTGAAACAGCACCAAATAAAAGTACATCATTAGCATAAAACAATATTAGCATAAATATGTAAACAGGAGGATTGAGATTTTTAGGGGTGGGAGAAAGCAGCTCATGTAAGTGGCCTCCTCATTTCACTGTAGCCGATAAACTGTGAAATTTCCATAATAACAGAGAGTACAGAAAACAAACAGCAATTTTATTTGATAGGGAAATTGCATCCTGTTACTGGATATAAAATTCTACAGCATGTTCAGTGGTATTTTCAAAGCACTGAAAATGTAGACATATGTTTTCATTTTTAAGTTCAGTTGTAATGTAAATAATAAATCCACCACAATTTGGCTGGTCCAGAGACTGCTGGCATTGTTAACTCAGAAACTCAGAGATACAAACGCTCTGCTTACCATGCTAGGCCCTCAGCCAGAAGATCCCTATAACTCTGCAGATGTTAAGATATGCCCTTTGTCTCATCTACATTTCTGTCCTGCTCAAAGTTCTTCTGGCATTCCCTGTTGTTATTTGTATCACATCTTCACCACTCATTGTTCTTTAATGCCCTTCTTTCTTTCTTACATGTATCCTTTTTAATTTCTTCCTACTTCTCTGTTCACTCACTCAACAACAAATCAAGTCTATCTTCCCTCAGCTCCTCAATACACTCCATTCTGGTAACTTGATTGAGAAGGGGCCATGCTCCTCCCTCCCCTGTATCCTTGCATTTTGAAATGTGACCTTGCAGCCTCTGTCATCAAACAAGCTAGCCTTATCAACAACTAGGGCCAACAGCATCCAGTGCCTGTAACAGAGGACTAGACCAAGATGGGACCTCAGTAGGCCCAGTGTGTTTACACTTGCTCCTGAAACACTGCCATTGTTGCGGGAATCAGCTCATAATAACCTTCCAGAGGATGAGAGACCACGTGGAGGAAGGAGAGTCATCCAACCTCCAGAAGACTAGCCTCGTCAACCCAGGGGTTCCAATAGACGCTCAAGGAAGAGTAAATCAAGACAACGAACACTTCAGTCAGTTCAGTTCAGTTGCTCAGTTGTGTCCGACTCTTTGCAACCCCATGGACTGCAGCACCCCAGGCCTCCCTGTCCATCACCATCTTCCGGAATCTACCCAAACTCACGTCCATTGAGTCGGTGATGCCATACAAACACCTCATCCTCTGTCGACCCCTTCTCCTACTGCCGTCAATCTTTCCCTGCATCAAGGTCTTTTCAAATGAGTCAGCCCTTCGCATCAGGTGGCCAAAGTATTGGAGTCTCAGCTTCAGCATCAGTCCTTCCAATTAACTGGAATTCTTCAGTGCTCAGCTTTCTTTATACTCCAACTCACATGCACACATGAATACTGGAAAAACCATAGCCTTGACTAGATGGACCTTTGTTGGAAAAGTAATGTCTCTGCTTTTTAATATGCTGTCTAGGTTGGTCATAACTTTCTTTCCAAGGAGTAAGCGCCTTTTAATTTCATGGCTGCAATCACCATCTGCAGTGATTTTGGAGCCCCTAAAATTAAAGTCTGCCACTGTTTCCACTGTTTCCCAACTATTTGCCATGAAGTGATGGGACCGGATGCCATGATCTTAGTTTTCTGAATGTTGAGCTTTAAGCCAACTTTTTCACTCTCCTCTTTCACTTTCATCCAGAGGCTCTTCTGTTCTTCACTTTCTTGCATAAGGGTGTGTCATCTGCATATCTGAGGTTATTGATATTTCTCCTGGCAATCTTGTTTCCAGCTTGTGCTTCCTCCAGCTCAGTATTTCGCATATGTACTCTGCATATAAGTTAAATAAGCAGGGTGACAATATATAATATACTCCTTTTCTTATTTGGAACCAGTCTGTTGTTCCATGTCCGGTTCTAACTGTTGCTTCCTGACCTGCATACAGGTTTCTCAAGAGGCAGGTCAAGTGGTCCGGTATTCCCATCTCTTGAAGAATTTTCCACAGTTTATTGTGATCCACACAGTCAAAGGCTCTGGCATAATCAATAAAGCAGAAGTAGATGTTTTTCTGGAACTCTCTTGCTTTTTCGATGATCCAGCGGATGCTGGCAATTTGATCTCTGGTCCTTCTGCCTTTTCTAAAACCAGCTTGAACATCTGGAAGTTCACAGTTCACATACTGTTGAAGCCTGGCTTGGAGAATTTTGAGCATTACTTTACTAGCATGTGAGATGAGCGCAATTGTGCAGTAGTTTGAACCTTCTTTGGCATTGCCTTTCTTTGGGATTGGAATGAAAACTGACCTTTTCCAGTCCTGTGGCCACTGCTGAGTTTTCCAAATTTGCTGACATATTGAGTGCAGTACTTTCACAGCATCATCTTTTAGGATTTGAAATATCTCAACTGGAATTCCACCACCTCCACTAAATTTGTTCGTAGTGATGCTTCCTAAGGCCCACTGACTTCACATTCCAGGATGTCTGGCTCTAGGTGAGTGATCACACCATCATGATTATCTGGGTTGTGAAGATCTTTTTTGTACAGTTCTTCTGTGTATTCTTGCCACCTCTTCTTTATATCTTCTGCTTCTGTTAGGTCCATACCATTTCTGTCCTTTATTGAGCCCATCTTTGCACGAAATATTCCCTTGATATCTCTAATTTTCTTGAAGAGATCTCTCCTCTTTCCCATTCTATTGATTTTCTCTATTTCTTTGCACTTATCTCTCCTTGCTATTCTTTGGAACTATGCATTCAAATGGGTATATCTCTCCTTTTATCCTTTGCCTTTCACTTCTCTGCTTCTCTTCTTTTCATAGCTGTTTGTAAGGTCTCCTCAGACAACCATTTTGCCTTTTTGCATTTCTTTTTCTTGGGGATGGTCTTGATCCCTGTCTTCTGTACAATGTCACAAACCTCCATCCATAGTTCATCAGGCACTCTGTCCATCATATCTAGTCCCTTAAATCTATTTGTCACTTCCACTGTGTAATCATAAGGGATTTGATTTAGGTCATACCTGAATGGTCTAGTGGTTTTCCCTACTTTCTTCAATTTAAATCTGAATTTGGCAATAAGGAGTTCATGATCTGAGCCACAGTCAGCTCCCGGTCTTGTTTTTGCTGACTGTATAGAGCTTTTCCATCTTTCTCTGCAAAGAATATAATCAATCTGATTTTGGTGTTGACCATCTGGTGATGTCCATGTGTAGAGCTTCTCTTGTGTTGTTGGAAGAGGGTGTTTGTTATCACCAGTGTGTTCTCTTGGCAAAACTCTATTAGCCTTTGCCCTGCTTCATTCTGTACTCCAAGGCCAAATTTGCCTATTACGCCAGGTGTTTCCTGACTTCCTACTTTTGCATTCCAGTCCCCTATAATGAAAAGGACATCTTTTTTGGGTGTTAGTTCTAAAAGGTCTTGTAGGTCTTCATAGAACCGTTCAACTTCAGCTTCTTTGGCGTTACTGGTCGGGGCATAGACTTGGATTACTGTGATATTGAATGGTTTGCCTTGGAAACGAATAGAGATCATTCTGTCGTTTTTGAGATTGTATCCAAGTACTGCATTTCGGACTCTTGTTGAGTATGATGGCTAATCCATTTCTTCAAAGAGATTCTTGCCCACAGTAATAGATATAATGGTCATCTGAGTTAAATTCACCCGTTCCAGTCCATTTTAGTTCGCTGATTCCTAAATCGTCGAAGTTCACTCTTGCCATCTCCTGACTGACCACTTCCAATTTGCCTTGATTTATGGATCTAACATTTCAGGTTCCTATGCAATATTGCTCTTTACAGCATCGGACCTTGCTTCCATTACCAGTGTTCCATAATGAACACTTAACCCAGCCTAAATTACCAACTCCCAGAATCATATGCTAAATAGATGGTCATCATTTTAAGCCTCAAAATCATATGCTAAATAGATAGTCATTGTTTTAAGCCTCTGAGTTTTAGGCAGGTTTGTTATACAGCAATGGCAAATGGATATATCTATATTATGTTGTTTTCCACTTATGCCTCTGCATTAGTCACACATGACAGTATATATTCCTAACACTTCCAGAAATTCCAGCACGCCTTGGAAAATGACACTCACCCACAAAACAAATCCTACCCATCACTAACTGCCATTTATGAAGGTGCTGTTGTTGGTTGTTCAGTTGCCCAGTCATGTCCAACTCTTCAAGACCCCGTGGACTGCAGCACTCCAGACCTCCCTGTCCCTCATCATCTTTCAGAGGTTGCCCAAGTTCATGTCTGTTGCATCAGTGATGCCATCCAGCCATCTCATCCTCTGACACCCTCTTCTCCTCCTGCCCTCAATCTTTCCTAGCACCAGGGACTTTTCCAATGAGTCAGCTGTTTGCTCATCAGATGACCAAAATACTGGAGTTTCAACTTCAGATTCAGTCCTTCCAAAGAGTATTCAGGGTTGATTTTCCTTAAGATTGACGTTTTTGATCTCCTTGAAGGTGTAGTAGGCACCAAGATAGTGGTCTCCAAGCTAAAAGGATATAGATGACATTCCCAAATTATCCCACCACAAACCCCGATGGTCTTTTTCAATTTCCTTTTCTACCTCAATATCCTTCAACATGGGACTTGAGATGTTATATACCTGTTATGGAGAGATTACTAAAAAAAAAAAATTTTTTTTTTCAGAGTTCTTCATAGATTACATGACATCCATTAAGCTCCCCAATTTTAAAACCAAAAAATATTTACTCTTGTTCAAATTCACCCAACAATGTAAAGTACTTCTGTGAGGCAAATAGAATTGAATCCATTGATTTCCATGTAATTTATTAATTTCAGCCCTGACAAATACCTGCAGAATCTGAATCACAGCTATTATGAGACAGGGGTTCTCAGGCAGTGTTTGTACCATTATAAACAACATTTATCCAAACTACAACGTGCATAACACTTAACTTCTCACTCCCTTCCTAAAATACTCCAAAATTTATCTTCAAATGTGATTTAATTAGTTTGTGACTCTAAATTAAATGTGTGTGTCACATTCACAACTTTGTCATTGACAAATCCCATTAGCCTAGCACCTCACTGGGCAGGTAGGAAGAACTGAATCCTTTCAGCTTGCATTGAACTTAACCTGAATATTATAATAATTGTTTACATAATCTGTATTGAAAGACTATACCAACATTTTGTGAACTTTTCATACCTTGACTGTACTCATTTTCAGTTTCATGGATAATGAAAAAGAGATTGAAAAGATAATTTACTTTCTTATAAAACATATTCTTAGAAGTACCATCAGGGAACAATAGTTAAGAGTAGACTTGACACTAATGGTAACTCAAATAAGACAAGTTTCTTTCTTTCTCAAGTAAAAATTCAGGTATAGGCCAACGAGTTCTGTAAAATAACTTGCTTCCTGAAGTCGTTAGGGACTCAGGCTCTTTCCAGCTCATAGCTCTGCTACTTGAGCCCTGACCTCATGGTACAAGATGGTAGAGTCCAGATATCACATCACATTCCAGGCAGTAGGATGAATAAAGAAGAAAGAAAGGCAGAGAATACTTGCCAGCTATCTTTTAAGAAAATTACCTGGAGGAGCTGCCGAAATTAAAACCCATTGGCTGGAACTTAGCCCCATTGGCCGGAATATAGCCACACTGAATCCCAAAGGCATCTCACAAAATCTCTCTTTAAAAAATTTGGTCATGTGCCAGCTACAGTCAGGATTTTAAGAGGCAAGAACAAATATCAGAGTAGGTGACTAGCAACTTCTTCAGAATGTGCTCGTTGGAGAGATAGTTTTTAAATTTTCTCAAAGTATAAAATGGCCCATAATGTGCCAGTTTTCAATTTTTGTCCTTGTTTTGCATAAAAACCTATTAATGGACAAGTCTATAATTCCCCTGGCATAGAAGTGTAGCTAGAGATACTTGCCTGATTAGGATGCTTTTCTGTTGAACATGAAAAAACACTCCATGAAAACTGGCTTAAGTGATAAGGGAATTTATAGGCTCACTTAAGTAAGAAGTTCAGAATGGGACCCTCTTTCAGAATGTTTTGCTTTAGGCTCCATTGAGGTGGTCATCAAGGCCCATTTTTGTCCATCTCATAACTGGACTCTGCATTCTTCCACTTAACTGGACTAATTCTTGCTCTACAACACTCTGCTGCTAGGAGTGGATTTGACACCTTTTAAAAGTGCGTAAGGATATGAGAGTTGGACCATAAAGAAGGCTGAGCACCAAAGAGTTGATGCTCTGTGGTGCTGGAGAAGACTCTTGAGAGTCCCTTGGACGGCAAGGAGATCAAACCAATTAATCCTAAAGGCAATCAATCCTGAATATTCATTGGAAGGATTGGTGCTGAAGCTGAAGCTTCAATACTTTGGCCACCTGATGCGACGAACTGACTCATTGGAAGAGACCCTGATGCTGGGAAAGATTGAAGGCAGGAGGAGAAGAGGACAACAGAGGATGAGATGGTTGAATGCCATCACCGACTCAATGGAAATGAGTTTGCGCAAACTCTGGAAGATGGTGAAGGACAGGGAGGCCTGGCATGCTGCTGCAGTCCATGAGGTCGCAAAGAGTACAACATGACTTAGTGACTGAACAACAAAAATATGTGACCTGAGAATGGTAGTTTCCCAGAGGGAATTTGGCATATTATTTTGCCATAAAAACAGTAAGTGGAGGGACTTCCCTGTAGTCCAATGGCTAAGACTCCAAGCTCCCAATGTAGGGGGCCTAGTTTCAATCCCTTGTCGGGGACTAGATTTCACATGCTGCAACTAAGACCTGGCACAGTCAAATAAATAAATAAATATAAATTAAAAAAAAAAATAAGTGGATACTGGGCAAACAACAAATCTCTGTTGTGGAAACTCATTTCACACATGATGGAGCATTCAACTGGTGTTGTCCGTGTATCAAGATACAAAGAATCTGTCTGTAATGCGGGAGACCTGGGTTTGATCCTTGTGTCAGGAAGATCCCCTGGGGAAGGGAATGGCTACCCACTTCAGTATTCTTGCCTAGAGAATTCCATGGACAGAGGAGCCTGTCGGGCTACAGTCTATGGGGTTGCACAGAGTCAGACATCACTGAGTGACTAACACTTTTACATTTTCAAGACATTCCTAAGGCCATCAGGCTAAAAATAAAACCAACTTCACAGGCATATGATAGTTAAATGATATTACACACTCAAAAATATATAACTTCTCTAAGTAGCAATAAAGATACTATTTGTGAGCATGCTTATTACCTGGTCTGCCAGATTAGGCCACTAGGAAGTTGTCTTCATCATTATTGTTGCTGGTATTCAGTGGTGCTCAATGCGAGAACTGGTGAAATACTAAACCAAGTTATTTTCAGCTTTCCCTGTATTCTATTCTAACTTCATCCATCAAAGTCTATTACATCTGCTGAGTCTTTTCTTAAAGAGATGGGAATACCAGACCATCTGACCTGTCTCTTGAGAAACCTGTATGCAGGTCAGGAAGCAACAGTTAGAACTGGACATGGAACAACAGACTGGTTCCAAATAGGAAAAAGAGTACGTCAAGGCTGTATATTGTCACCCTGCTTATTTAACTTATATGCAGAGTACATCATGAGAAATGCTTGGCTGGAAGAAACACAAGCTGGAATCAAGACTGCCGGGAGAAATACCAATAACCTCAGCTATGCAGATGACACCACCCTTATGGCAGAAAGCGAAGAAGAACTAAAGAGCCTCTTGATGAAAGCGAAAGAGGAGAGTGAAAAAGTTGGCTTAAAGCTCAACATTCAGAAAATTAAGATTATGGCATCTGGTCCCATCACTTCATGGGAAATAGATGGGGAAACAGTGGAAATAGTGTCAGACTTTATTTTTCTGGGCTCCAAAATCATTGCTGATGGTGATAGCAGCCATGAAATTAAAAGAGGCTTACTCCTTGGAAGGAAGGTTATGACCAACCTAGATAGCATATTTAAAAGCAGAGACATTACTTTGCCAACAAAGGTCCGTCTAGTCAAGGCTATGATTTTTCCAGTGGTCATGTGTGGATGTGAGAGTTGAATGGTGAAGAAAGCTGAGCACTGAAGAATTGATGCTTTTGAACTGTGGTGTTGGAGAAGACTCTTGAGAGTCCCTTGGACTGCAAGAAGATCCAACCAGTCCATGCTAAAGGAGATCAGTCCTGGTGTTCATTGGAAGGACTAATGTTGAAGCTGAAACTCCACTACTTTGGCCACCTCATGAGAGGAGTTGACTCATTGGAAAAGACCCTAATGCTGGGAAGGATTAGGGGCAGGAGAAGGGGATGACAGAGGATGAGATGGCTGGATGGCATCACCGACTTGATGGACATGGGTTTGGGTAGACTCCGGGAGTTGTTGATGCACAGGGAGGCCTGGCGTGCTGAGATTCATGGGGTCGCAAAGAGACGGACACGACTGAGCGACTGAACTGAACCGAGTCTTTTTTCTGTATCCTTCTCTGTTACATCTCTTTTATGGAGACTTTATACTAAATATGGGAGAATTATTAGCCCCTCTGTCTTCAGTGGCCCAAAGTTCTCATTTTGTCTACAAAATTTTCATCACTTGACTTTCTAGGTAGATTTGCTGTCTTCCAGCACATAGTGTCTGGGACAGTACTAGCTGTGGCAGTCTTCTGGAATGGCTATGCATTTTTTGTCTTCACCCTGAAGGAATTCTGGGAGAGACTTTATAGGACCCAGGTTTGGGCAGGAAGTGAGTAGTTTTCAGCAGTTTCCTGTGCACCCCAGAATCCCCTAATATTTCCTCAGCAGCCTCATCCCATCTCTCCACTGCTTCTCCTTTTCATGTCCACCTTTTGTGAAATCAACAGCTATTTGTAAATGGTGAATGATTATTATTATCTACCCCAAGCATTTCTTGCATATTGTTCATTTTTCTCTCCAACCTGGACTGTTTACAATTTAAGATTCCCACATCACAAGCAAAGAAAGAGTTCAGAGACATTCAAGTTTTGCCAAACATCCTATGAGGGTGAGCCATAAAACTGATTGGAAGCCAGAGTTACCTGATTTCAAAGTCTCTGCTTTCTCCACTCTGACATGCTGCTATTAAAAAGCTATTTCTTCAGCAGACTCACAAATACAGAGAACAAAGTAGGGAAGCAGGAGGGGTAACGTAGGAGCGGGAGAGTAAGAGGTACAAACTGTTGGGTGTAAGATAAGCTAAACGGATGTATTGTACAAAATGGGGAATATAGCCAATAACGGAGTACAACTTTTAAAATTTGTATTAAATTTTTTTTTAATGTTTGGGGCTTCCATAGTGGTTCAGTTGCTAAAGAATCTGCCTGCAATGCAGGAGACCCGGGTTCAGTCCCTGGGTCAGGAAGATCCCCTGGAGAAGGAAATGGCAACCCACTCTAGTATTCTTGCCTGGAGAATTCCATGGACAGAGGAGCTGTGCAGGCTACAATCCATGGGAATCACAGAGTCGGACATGACTATGTGACTAACTTTCACTTTCAAAGCTATTTTTTAAAAATACCAGTTGAGTGGAAAGCAATTTAGTTTTACACCTAATAAATTATTTCAAATAGAACTATAGTTAGGTGTGGTGATTTTTCATAGGCTTGCTGTCTCAATACCAATCAAAGTTTACCATGGAGTGAATAAGTATGCTCCAAAGATGCCCTTGATCAAGCAAAGCAGGGCAGGGACTAGGAAGTCTTATGACTGAGAGCATGCTTTAGTTTGGGCTGAGCTCCAGGACACCATGAAAGGTGGATGATGAAAGCATGTGAAGTAAAAGTGTGGACAGAGCAATATGGTTGGCTTCCACATTAGACCCAAGAAAAGAAGTCCTCAAATATTAGTTTGTGTGCATCCCATTCATGTGGACATTTATTACACAGTAGATTTGTTAGGGGAAGCACACTGACTGAAACTGCCCACCCTGGCCAGTCACCATAGTAACTATTTGCATGAGTTGTTTTACAACAGGAGGTCCTGGTAAGGAACACAGAACTAATAAGCCACCACCAACCAGAACTGTTCGGGAAAGGTCAAAAGGAGACACTGCATGTCCGACCACCTCCCAGAATCCTTCTTGCTGGCATCCACCTTGGCTGAACAAGGCATGCACCATCAGGAAGGACTCTGAGTCAGAATGATTGGCTAAAGACAACCCGGAAATTAATCCCATCACCATAAAACCTGAGACTTTGAGCCAAGTAGTGGAGCAGTTCTCCTGGGTTCCCTTACCCTACTGCTCTCCACCCAGCTGCCCTTTCCCAATAAAATCTCTTACTTTGTCAGCATATGTGTGTCCTCGGACAATTCATTTCTGAGTGTTAGACATGAGCCCCGTTTCAGGCCTTGGAAGGGGTCCCCCTCCCTGCAACAGATTCTTGGGCTCGACAGCTGGGTGATTCTATGGATGTGGATGACGGCCCACTGGCCATATTTGGAAAACCACAGTCCAAGATCTCAAAGCCCCATTTAGGATGCAAATAGAAAGACCTGGGAGTTGGCTGAATGTGAAATTGATTCTCCACTTGAACACACTGTTCATTCAAATCATTTATTGAAAAGGATCTGTCTATATGAAAATATTCTGACTTGCAGTGTTTCTAGAAGGAGTTTTGAGAAAGAAACACACATTCTTGGAAAAGACTGAATTTAATCTTTTCAATTGAATTCAATTTACAATTTTGTAAATAAATTTATCACTGTGGAAATGGTCAAAATTCACAAGAAGCCTACTGTGGATGAGCTTAACACAAAGAAGAACTTTCTGTAAAGCAAAAATTGGCTCCAATTTGTCTACTCTGAACCCTTGATATTCATTTAGATTGAATGTTCTCAAAGCAGAACATACCTGAAATCTGGTTTGTCTAAATACTTAGAAAGTCAAATTGTCTAATTATTAAGCTCTATCCTTATTTCCCAAACATGTATGAATGAGCTTTCAGGGCATTCACAGTGATGTTCAGAGACAAAAAAAAAAAAAAAGCAAAAACCACAACCCTCCCCTCTGCAAAAAAAAAAACTCCATTGTTCTTAAATGCATTTTCCAAAGGGTCCTTGTTTAAACTTTTTTTTCTAATAAAGGCAATAAAATTGTTTGGGACCAATATTGCCATATAACTTGAAATTCCTTGTCTACCGAAACCCTAGCCAAAAGGCTTTCTTTAGTTTTATATTAAATTATCCCATTTGGTTGGCTGCCTTAATCAACTTAACTGATTGTTTACCAGATCACCATTTCACAGTGTGCAGACACCCCATCAGGACTCTTGTGAACAATTTCTTGGGCTCCTTTTTGTCTAAACATTAATACCATCTCCCACTATATTTAAAATGGATCATCAACAAGGACCTACCATATAGCACATGGAACTCTGCTCAGTGTTATGAGGCAACCTGGACGGAAGCAGGGTTTGGGGGAGAATGGATACAAGTGTATGTATGGCTGAGTCCCTTCGCTGTTCACCTGAAACTATCACAACACTGTTAACTGGCTATACTCCAATACAAAATAAAAAGTTAAAAAAAAAAAACACACACACACACACACAACAAGACTATCTTCCATCTTACCTTCAGGCCTCTGCCCACAACCTCAGGTTCACAAGGCTTTGCAACTGTTATTGGGTTCGTCTGAAAAAAACTTAGGAATTTCAGATTTTTCTTTCCTGTTTGGGGGACAGCTGACTGGGGGGGGTGGTGGGGAGAATTGGTGAGGTGACTGAACAAAACCAGTTGAACAGTTAATGCTTTAACCTTGCGTATAATTTATACAATAAACAAAGTCACATGTTCCCCTAATAATTTAGATGTAAGCAAATGTTGATTTATTCAGGAAGGCTACTGCCCGAAGCCAAGCCTGAAGCACTAAAATTTGAATTAAACTAGGACAGAAGCAGGCTAGTCTATAATAACATTTGTATAATTTTATTTTTGCCCTTGGCTCAGTTCATTTCCTCGTACAGTAGATGCATGAAATTGGTTCTTCAGCCACCTTTAGCTGATGTTCACTGATATCCGGGCAGGCAGGGAGGCAGGAGAATGCACCTTTCTTAGCTTTGTGTTTTCAATCATAAGGCCTTGAATTCCTAGGTCATTTCTGACAATGATTATCTTTCTCTGAATTGTGTTTTCGGCAAAGATCTCTGAAGAGCCTCATTTCACCTAGAGATACAGTTTTCCCCTCCTCTCCCTGTGAGGGGGCTCTTAGAACGGAGATTGTTAAATAGATGCAAATGTTGTGCTGTTTTTATTCCTTTATTCAAGCCTGGGGGCATGAAATCTGAGTTCTCTTACTCTGCTTTCAGCAGTGAAATAAGGGCCGTAGGAAAGTCTTTAAACGACGGTGAAAAAAATAAATATTAACTTGAAACAGTGGAGGACCAAACCCCCTCATACTATTAACCTTTGACTTAAATAAAAATTAGGAACTACATCTTACCACTTAGCACTTTTGTGAGGGACCGAGGCTCCTCTGGAGGAATCAGGTTTAAGCCAGTAAATAATTTGCAAGAGCTTCTGAAAAGTGGGCAAAGTTTTCCATCCAAACCAGGAGAAAACTTGTTTTTCTCATAGTAATTCCCTGCAGACCAACACCCACCAACATGCACAGTGCACAAAAGAAAGCACTCGCAAAACCCACAATCGCTTTACACATCTAACCACCTTTATTCAGGCTTTCAGGCAAAAGTAAGAGCTCTTAGGGGGTCAAAAGTTCTGAAATAAGGAATTTCTTCCCTTAGGTCAGGAAATCAAATATGCTAAAAACTCTCCCTAACCTTTTGTTTAGAGGGAGCTCAGAGAGGGGGAAAAAATCCCCAAAATTAGAAATGAAAGAATTGGTATTTGCGCTTTATGTGAAATCTGCATTTCTCTTTCACTTCTTCCAGCTGAGAAGGTAAATAGCAGCCGTGGTGTTTTGGAGGCAAATATTGTTGTGTCCTATTCTTGGTAACGAAATCTGCTCCTAGGGCTTCTCCGTCCCTGGCTGATTGTGCCCTGGGGCTGTCGCAGGCAGCCAAAGGAGCCTTTCAGAAAATCCAGGCCATGTTTTGACTTCATTACAAATTCCAAATAGAACAAGTTTTTGCCTGGCTTAGGCTTTGGTTATGAAAGTTTCCCACAGCTCTCGAAAATATACAGAATAATAAATGGCCGGGCAGAGAGAGAGGAGGCAGTAATTCCATCAAAAGTTTTTGGTCACATCCTAGAGCACAATCACAGAGCCCAGAGAGCTTATGTCACTAGGACCCCGAGATAAAATGTTTTGCCTTGAGCCCGAGGTCACACATTGGGTCAAGAACTCTGAGGTTCTGTCCTTTGTTCCCCTGTGAAGGGGAGAAAGCCTCCTCTCTACCCGACCCTGGCCCCCTAGCCTTCCCTGGAGACACACTGTGAAATGTTCTCACCCCAAGGGGTGGCTGGGAAGCTTCAAATGTTTTTCGGGCATTTCCAGCCTAAAAGCAAAAATTGATGCGTTTCAGTGGAATAAGCCACGAGACACAAAGGAAAAACCCCCACAGCGGTGGGTGTGAAGAGGAAACTTTTTATTGTCTTGCTGCGGATTTTTTCTTTCATTTTTCTTCTCTTTTCCTTTTGCTAGTCTCTTTATTAAGTCAAGACATTATAGAAAGGCACCAGTTAAATATGACATGCAAGCTTCTGAAGGCAAGCCTTTACTCCCTAGTTACAAATGAGAACCCAGGTTGGCCATGTTCCTGATCTCCATCCTTCTTCCTTCCTTCTCCCTTGTTCCAGGTTCTTCCTTCTCACATCCTTTTTTTTTCTGGAAAAAGACATAAAGAAACACCTTAATGACAAATTCTAGAAGGCCATGCCCTATCCTCCAAGAACCCCAACTACTGATCTCATCATCTTCACAGACATGCCCTTTCTTCCTGCACATCTCTCTTTTAGAAAACATGAACAAAATACTTCAAATAAGGGGACTTCCTTTGTGGTCCAGTGGTTGAGACTCCATGCTTCCAATCCAGGGGGTGCAGGGCTAATCTCTGGTCAGGGAACTATGATCCCACATGCTGTGTGACCAAAAAAACACATTTTTCAAGTGCAAAATACTTCAAATAAGTCCAACAATGGGGCACTTACATTAGGTTTTTTTTTTTTTTTTTTTTCCCCAAAAGAGCCTATTCACATATATGTCCCTCCCTAGAAAAAGAGTTCACTAGCTCCTTTTTAAAAAATATTTTTGTTTATTTATTTTTGGCTGTGCTGGGTCTTCATCACTGAGAGGGCTTTTCTCTAGTTGCAGAGAGCTGGGGCTGCTCTCTAGTTGTGGTATGTGGGCAGTGGCTTCTCTTGTTGCAGAGCACTGCCTCCAGGGCATGCAGGCTTCAGTAGCTGCAGCTCTGGGGCTCTAGAGCACAGGCACAATAGTTGTGAAGTTTCTCTGAAGCATGTGAGATTCTCCCAGACCAGGTAGGTATCTGGACCTGTCTCCTGCATTGGCTGGCAGATTCTTTACCACTGAGCCACCAGGAAACCTTCACTACTAGCTCCTTATTTTTGAAAAACCAATAACAATAACCTGACAATCCCTCACCCATCACGCTGACATCATCGGATTGGTGGGCTGTGGCTTCTTGGCATCAAAGCCATGGATTATGGCTTTTCCATATGTGGTTCACAATCCAGTCATTGCCATCATCCATACATCATCCACTGTCCTCTTGAAACCCTTGAAATGATGGAAGAGTTAGGCAGTGGTTGGTGATTAAAGGCTGGACCCTTAATTGCCCCCAAACTCATTTTTGAAGAGTCTTGGAACCTGAACAAAATTGTATTAATGAGTTTTAGCCAGGAAGAGCAAGCACTGTTGTGTCTCTGTTTCCCACATTTAGTCAAACGTGTAAACTCACCCTTCAGATGGCTTCCATTGGTAGCTGAACCCAACAGAAGCATTTGATAGAATCCATAAGAAAATGCTAATTCTGTTTTTCTGATTATATATCACCTGGTAGAGAATATACATCTTAAATATAAAAAAGGCATTAGTAAGTATTTGTGATGTGACCAGACTAGAATTATAGTATGAAGAGAAACTGTTACTGGGAAATCTACCATTGGTGGGGGCAGCAGGCCAACAAGAGTGCCTTGGTGTGTGAAAGTGAAAGTCTTAGTTGCTTAGTTGTATGCTACTTTTTGAGACCCCATGGACTATACCCCCATTAGGCTTCTCTGTCCATGGAACTCTCCAGGCAAGAATACTGGAGTGGGTAGCCATTCCCTTCTTCAAGGGATCTTCCTGACCCAAGGATTGAACCTTTGTCTCCTGTATTGCAGATTCTTTACTGTCTGAGCCACCAGGAAAGCTCTAAGAATACTGGAATGGGTAGCCATTTCCTTCTCCAGGAGATCTGCCTGACCCAGGGGTTGAACCCATGTCTCCTACATTGCAGGCAGATTCTTTACCATGTGAGCCACCAGGGAAGCACCAGGAAGGCTTGTGTGTCTATATTAATATCAAGGAAGAAACACAGCCAAGAACAAGGTGAAAAGAAGTTCATTCATTGTCTCAAGGAAATAAAGACCTCAGACATTTCCAGTGAAAATATACCACTGGCATCAGATACTAATCACAAGGTAATTATTTTTTAAAGAGTTTCCTGAGTAAGACACAGACACCCATGACACCCTTAGGCTAATATATGCACCTAGAGACTAATTCTGCCCTTGGTTGTATTTGCGTTAGTTGTCCTTGGAGTGAATAAAAGCTGCTTTCCATGTTACTCTAGCCTCTTATTATTTTTTTTTTTTTTAATGCCACTTCAGAAGATAGGGATAAAAATGCATCAGATTAAAAAACACTCCTCAAGGGCAATTTGTATGAAAAGTTAAGCTGGGCAACATCAAACTAGGCCCCTTCCTGTAAAATACATCAAATTCAAAGAAGTACTTTTCTTTAAGTTACTAATCTTTCTAATGAATATCAGACTCCATCAGCCAAACTGCTTTTCTGGCAACAACAGTTTTTAAAAATGTAAAAGACTGCAAGATGTATTAATAGAAAGTATCCGAACTATTAATCAATTGCTAAAATACTTTACTATCCTTTGTCCAAGGAAAAATGCTTTGTTCAAGGAATTTCAAACTTTGTTCAAGGAATTCTAACACTGGAAAGGATGGTCCCTGTCAATCACGCTAACTTGGTATTGCAGGTCTTATTCCTGGGACACCCAGTCAGTGGGCACTCTGAGAGAACCACCCTCCCTGCATATTCCCTATAAAAGCCCTGGAATGAATGTAACACCAGCTTATCTCCCCAACACCTCTGCATTAACCCACCTCCAATTGCTTAAAATATCAGATGCCGTGCATGATGCTGTAGGAATTTTTTTCAAGTATAAGGAAAATTCCCAAGAATTCCCAGGTAGTCCAGTGGTTAGGACTCAGTGCTTTCACTGTAGTGACCCAGGTTCAGTCCCTAGTCTGAGAACTAAGATCCTGCAAGCCATGTGGTGTGAAAAAAAAAAAAAAAGAAAAAAAGAAAATTCCTGACCTCATTAGACTACATTTCAGATGTCATAAACGGCCATATCTTACATCCAGCTCATGAGCCATCCAATGTTCTATAACTCTTTTTGGAGTTATATTGTAGTCAGAATTTTGCCTTCATACATGCATTCATTCATTATTTATTGAAAACCTACAATGTATTAGTCACTGCTTCTAGGAACTGGGGTAAAGTGGTAAAGGAGACAGTTAACAACATCCCACTCTCAATGAGTTGATTTTCTACCAGGCAGAGGCATCAACAAACCAACCAACAAATGAAGACAATCATTTCAAACAACAATAAAAATAAAGGAAGATGATGACACAGAGTGGGCTCCCAAGGATGGGAAGGTTTCCTAGGGGAGGGAAAAACATTGAGCTGAAATCTGAATCCCAAGAAAGACTCAGCTGCTGTGAATCTAAAAAGATAAGATGAATTCCGTGTCTTAGAACATTTATTCATATTATTCTATAGATTGTGTACCCTCACAACCGGAACACCTACATGATTCCAAGCAGAAATCGTAAAACCCAGCCATAAAGGCATACCTTTTACTTACCAGCAGGACAACTCCAGGCATTATTTCTCAGTTGAGGGCATATTTAATTACCAAATGTTCTGCGGGTATCTTCCAAGTTGTATTGATTGCTGACTTTCAAGAACATAGACTTCTTCCTTTATCACAGAAATACCACTGTCCTTGATGAATTTGCATCTGCAATGATTTATCATTTTGTACTTTACAATTATTTAAGTTCTTCTAAACGACCAGGTACATGCAAAGCACGCTTGCTTTTATTTCATTAGATAACTAACCTCAGAGCCCCACAAGCAATTTTAAGCTCGAGAAAAAAAAAAAATTCAGCTGTGCTATTTCACTGTTCAGGCAACACACTCACCACGCCAGTCAGATTGAGAAATGATTGCCTTTGCTAGTGGCTTACAAGAAAAGACTTCAGGTCACATATTAATTTTTAAAATGTTCTTCTTAAGCCCCTTTTAGCCTTTATGGCACATTCAGAGGCCAGGTATAAAGGAATTCTTAGAATATGGTTTTGTTCAATGGCATGCAAGATTACCCCCACACCATGTCACATCTGGACACCTCTATTCTGGTTGCTTAGGTGTCTGATGGTTTGTCAGAAGGCTAGCCATAACTTAGGCGGAAAACTGGACTCCATTAAAAAAACATTAAAAGCTGAGAAGGAGGCAAGTTGATGTGGCATGGCTCCCAGCAATAAGGAAGCAAGAGTGCACACTGAAGCTTAGAAATAGAAAGTGATGTCCTCATAAAAACATGGCTCCAGGCTGGTGTGCCACTAGAAATTCTTCTGTCAGTTTAGAATATTTAGCTTGAAGGGATTTCGACTTTCAAATGTATCTCTGGATGCAAAATAGGCTGCACAGGAGGAGATAGCATTGAAGAAGGGAAAGACGAACTGCTCCCAATTACGATCAGTTTACATGAAGCCGAAGATTCCTTTTTTTTCAGATAGCATATTTGATCAGAAAGCGTGCAAGTGGGATGTACAAGCTATCTCGCTGACACCGAGTGATCCGCTGGCCTTCATAACTAGAAAATCATGCTAAGAACTGATAGGCCAAAACAATATTAAAAGCTTTAGCACTACTGGTTATCAAGGGAAACTTTCAGCCTAATTGGAAAGCTCACAGCTTCAGGCATCTGAAAAGTTTTGGTTTGGGGCTCTTCTGCGGCATTCCAATGCAGTATTTCCAATCAATAATGGGATGCTATTCAGAGCTCCATCATGAGTCCCCTGAGTTTTGTATTTGACTTGTTAAACTGTAAAAAGAGTTGGAGAAACAAACAGAAAAGAAATATCTCAGTCCCCAGCTGCCCAAATATAAAACAATCAAATAAAAAGACAGACTGACACATTTTCGTGCACAAAGAGTGAGCATCTTGGGTGACCTTCCTGAGTGCGATCTGTCCTGCTGGGTGTTAGGCAAAGAGCTCATCTCTCCAGGCAGATCAAATTATGTGTTAAGATTATGATGATGTAGATTGTCCCCTAAAGCCCACAGACACAAGACTTTTCCTTCCCAACAGATGTGGCCTTCTCAGCCCCACTTAGCTATAAGCAGTAGGTTACAAACTCCAATGAAAGCATAGCCCCAAAAGACTCAGAACAGTGCTTTCCTCACAGCGACTGTCATCTGTACCTGGAAAATGTCACAATTTTCTTAGCCAACCACCTTGCACAGAATGGAGCAACAGAATCTTCATCCCTTGACAGTGCCCATGTTTACGGAATGACGTGCTCCAGAGAACTTCCACTGACATCACCAGGGAGTGTTGAAAGGGAACAGGTCCAGAACAAGTTCTGTACTGGGTTTTGATTTTTCTTTTCCCCCAAAGGTTCACCCAATTGCCTTCATCAGAGGTTTGAAAGGGAACACAGGAGATCTGAGCTGCTGAGTGAGAGGTGAGGAGCTGAAAATACCGATTAATATAAATACTGATAAACTAATATAAATACCAATTTAAATACCGATTCAGCCCAGCATTTGCCCCGGCCCTTTGGTGTGAAACGTCAATTTCTGGAACCAGAGGACAAAAGCCTCCTTTGTGTCCAGGGTAAGAGAGAGACATACTTCAGCGTGAACCTAAAGAGACATCTTGGGACTTCCCTGGTGGCTCAGTGGTGGAGACTCCATATGCCAACGCCAGCAGATACGTGTTGGATCCCTGGTCCGGGAAGATCCCATGTACCTCGGAGCAGTTAAGCCCGTGTGCCACAACTACTGCACCTGTGCTCTAGAGCCTGGGAGGTGGAACTACTGAAGCCCGGGCACCCTAGAGCCTGTGCTCAGCAACAAGAGAAGCCACCGCAATGAGAAGCCCGCTCACCACAGTGAAGAGTAGCCGCCATTCGCCGCAACTAGAGAAGGCCTGTACAGCAGCAAAGACTCAGCACAGCCAAAATTAAATAAGTAAAATTACTTTTTAAAGAGACACATCTTTACCCACATTTTAGTATTTCTGAAATCGAAATACATCTTACCATCACTGTTAGCCACCAGTAGTTGGCTACAGTTATCACTGCCTTTAGACCAGCATAAAACACGTGACATGACGCAGAAGGAAATCCTAGAGACAGTAGTGGAGGAACCTTTTAGGAAATGCTCCATCACCAATGCTTTTGATGGCACAGAGGACAAGCCTGCACAGCAAAACGTGAAGATTACAGGCTCCAAGTAGGAAACTGATTCATAAGAATCACATTCTGAAAATGAAGTTTTATAAATTCTTCATCTAATGTATTTCATTTTTAGTTTTCCTTTTACATACGCACAAGAGCTATATAGGGGCAAAATCAATGCCAAAATAAGTACAAGAACCTTCCCAGAGACTTCCCTGGCAGTCCAGTGGTTAAGACTTCACTTTCCAATGCAGGGGATGAAGGTTCAATCTGTGGTTGGGGAGTTAAGATCCCACAAGCCTTGGGGTCAAAAAAAACAAAACAAAACATAAAACAGAAGCAGTATTGTAACAAATTCACTAAAGACTTTAAAAACGGTCCACATCAAAGAAAACTTTAAAAAAAAAAACCTTACCAATAAAAATTCTAAGGCATAAAAAAAAAAAAATCATGATGCTACAGTTGTAGGAGTAATTTTTGTTTTCTTGGTGGAACATAAAACCATATGTTCAGCTATGACACCTGAACTTCATTGAAACACAATAGTTTACTTAACAGCCCGGAACTTCACATCTCTCTTCTGAAAAAGGTCCTCGGAGAGATGGAGGCTGACCCCAGTAGCTGGCCCCAAGTTGAATTCACAGAGGTCTATGTGACACATGGTCTATTCCCAGTTGATGGTGATATTACTCTCTAGCCATTTATCTGCTTCAACCACAATACAAATACCACAAACAAACTCATTTGCTCAGCCCAGTATGCTTTCCTTTTTTCGTTTAGCTTGTCAACTCTGTACCATGTGGACAAAACCCCAGAGACATCAATAAAGCCTTGATGGCAAGAGTACTTTTTGGTGATCATCTGTGAAGCAAACGAAATGAAATGATTACCTGATTCAGTGTTTTAATGATAGAAAGATTGTAACATGAGATCCAATTGTTTTAAATGCCACTCCAGAAGAATAGAAAAAGACACTAATCTCAAGGTGGGTAGGGTGTGTGTTCAGGTGCTCAGTTGCTCCATCATGTCTCACTCTTCGTGACCCCATGGACTGTAGCCCACCAGTTCTCCCTGTCCATGGGATTTTCCAGGCAAGAATACTAGAGTGGGTTGCATTTTCTTTTTCCAGGGGATCTTCCTGACCCAAGGTTTGAACCCTGGGCTCTTTCATTGGCAGGCGGATTCTTTACCACTGTGCTACCTGAGAAGCCCAAGGTGGGTAGAGGAAATTGCTTTAAATTTTTTTTCACTAAAATGATTTTTTAAACCTTGACCATCAGATTATAAGCCAACTAAAACACTTAAATATCTTTAAGTTGAATGGCTGGGCAACAGTTATTTTTCTGATTCTAAATGTCTCTCAAAAAAAGAAAAAGTAATAAGCAGATCAGCAATCTTCAATTGAAACTAAAATTTCTAACATTAACTTTTATTTTTACTTGATTCTTTTTTCCTTCTTGAAAATCCATTTTTAAATAGCCACTTCTTTGTCAGTGAAAAAAAAGAGAACCTACTGGCTTTCCCGCTATCTTCTTCCTTTCCTTATTTGTATTTTCCTTCCCAAATCCTCAAAATGATACTGTGGATATCTGCTTTCTGCTTGGTTGAGGCCACCATTAGTGGAGTCAGAATACAGGGGCAAAAAAAAAACTAGCCAATTTAAGCCTTAACAAATGCGCAACTTGCACTTTAAAACGGGTAAGTGGCTATTGAGAGAGAGAGAGAAAAACATCAAAATAGAGCACGTCAAGATAAATCAGCAACAGTTAATGCAGTCTGAGATGCATGGCATTTATAATACTTCTAAAAAGGGCTTCTCAGGTGGCTCACTGGTAAAGATTCAGTCAGTTCAGTTGCTCAGTCATGTCCGACTCTTTGTGACCCCATGGACTGCAGCACGCCAGGCTTCCCTGTCCATCACTAACTTCCGGAGCTTGCTCAAACTCATGTCCATCGGGTCGTTGATGCCATCCAACCATCTCATCCTCTATTGTCCCCTTCTCCTCCTGCCTCCATCAGTGGTAAAGAATCTGCCTGCAAATACAGAAGGTGTAAGAGACCCAGATTCGACCCCTGGATGGGGAAGATCCTCTGAGGGAAGAAATGGTAACCCACTTCAGTATTTTTGCCTGGAAAACCTAACAGACAGATGAGCCTAGCCAGCTGCAGTCCACGGGATGGCAAAGAGTCAAACATGACTTAGCGACTGAGCGTGCACACTCACATACTCTTTATTAGCATTCAGATAAAAGGTGTTGACACTTACTGAGCCTTTATTATACCCAGCTACTTAGTGTTGTGTGTGTAGACACTTATTTAATCCTTATCTACCCTTCTAAGTAGATACTATTATGATCATCCCGACAGATGAGGAAACTGAGGCAAAGAGAAGTTAAGTGGCTTGCGCAAGGTCAGACATTAAATAGAGCTGAGATTCAAACCCTAGCAGGTTGACCTATGCTACATATTTTAGCAACCGCTGTGCTACATATTTTATGATTCTAAGTTGCATATTTTTTTCCACATGATGGTCTTACAATCAGTGATAGTCATAGTTTAATTGGCTACATTCTTTTTTTGTGTGGGGGACATAAAATATGTCTTAAAATTGATGTCATCTTGGATTCTATGAAATAGGGTGTATTGCTTCATTACAAGAGTGGAAAAGCTCTGGTTTCTACTGAAAGGTCTCAAACAAAAGACCCTTCACCATCCAGAAGACTGATGCCAACAATAGGGACCAGAGTATGAAACTTTGCAAGGCCTGGAAACTTTCTTGTGTTGTCAGGAGGAAGGCCGCAGTAGGACGCTAACCCTCCTGTACGCTGGGTAGCAAAGGCAGCCTTGAGGGGTTGGGACTAGATCAAGGCAGCCCTGGAGGGCTGTTTGCCTTCCTTCTCACCTAGAAGGTGTGGATGTGTGAGATTCCTGAAATGCATTCT
Source organism: Okapia johnstoni (assembly GCA_024291935.2). NCBI lineage: Eukaryota > Metazoa > Chordata > Mammalia > Artiodactyla > Giraffidae > Okapia > Okapia johnstoni. The sequence continues at coordinate 100,554,918 of CM044309.1, forward strand.
CACTGATAAAGCTGACAGACTGGCCAAAGTTCACAAAACAAAGGCTCAGAAGCAAATTAGAAGTCGGAATCCAGGTATATCCCTCCAAGGAAGTGTGTTAGTTGCTCATTTGTGTCTAACTCTTTGTGACTCCAAGGACTGCAGTACGCCAGGCTCCTCTGTCCATGGAATTTTCCAGGCAAGAATACTGGAGCCGGTTGCCATGCCCTTCTCCATGGGATCTTCCCCACCCAAGAATCAAACCCTCCTCTCCTGCATTGGCAGGCAGATTCTTTACCGTCTGAGCCACCAGGGAAGCTCGGGGCTTTGACAATTAAAATTGTTGAAGACGATGTTAGTTCAGTTCTCTTTGGGGCACTGACCACAATATAGGATGGTAAGAACATGCTAACTCAGCACAGGGACTCTGCACAGGGGCAGAGGCTGTCTAATAGGCGGGGCTGCCGGCAGCCGCATCCCCACCAGAGACAAGTTTGATGCTGTCATTTGAGGGTGACTCCCCAGAGAAAGTCTCAAACGGTGAACTTGAGAGAAAAGGGCAAAATCCAGGAATAAGAAGAAAATGGTGAATAGCAAGCTGAAGGGCAAAGAGAACCTCAACGTTCAGAATCGGCTGGAGGCGAGTTAAGACGCCGAGTAGCAAGGCTCAAGGTCTCCGCGCCTCTAAGCACAAAACCGGAGTCTGCAAGAGAGACGGAGAGGAGAGGCTGCCAGACGGAAAAGTGTGTGGATTTATGAAATCTTGTCAGAGCTACTCTAGATCTCTGATTCCCCCCCTGCTCATTCCAGTCCATGCTACGTTCTGATATATCTGAAAAATTCCATTTTTTCTGCCCTTCCTACCACCCCAAGGTGGCCTCAGATTGCATCGTAGGCTAACGCTGAACTGTGACGCGTGATCTTCACCGACCTCCCTCGACGCCCCACCCGCTCCCACAATTCTCTCAAGTCCTCGGTTCACTGCCTGGATCCCAAGGTCCCTGTCTGCTCTGCTCTGCTGGCTTGCTTCTCTCCAGTTGTCCAAACACCTCATGTCTTTCAACTTTGCTCAATGCTATGTGGCAGCCTGGATGGGAGCGGGGTTCGGGCGAGAATGGATACATGTATATGTATGGTTGAGCCCCTTTGCTGTCCACCTGAAACCATCACAACATTGTTAATCAGCTATAGGTATGTGCGTTTGTGCTAAGTCGCTTCAGTTGTGTCCGAGTCTGTGTGACCCTATGGACCTTGGCCCGCCAGGCTCCTCTGTCCATGGTATTCTCCAGCAAGAATACTGGAGTGGGTTGCCATGCCCTCCTCCAGGGATCTTCCCGACCCAGGGATCAAACCCACCTCTCTTACGACTCCTGCACTGGCAGACGGGTTCTTTACTACTAGCACCACCTGGGAAGCCCTAGTTGGCTATATGCCAATACAAAATAAAAAGTTAAAAAAAAAAAATTCACCTTTTTTTCTTTTTTTTACTACTTTATTGAGATATAGTTCACATACCATCTACTTCACTGGTTTAAAGCATACAGTTATTTGGTACATTCGCAATGTTGGGCAACCACCACCACTAATTCTAGGGTATTTTCATCACCCGCAAAAGGAAACTCAGATCCATTAGCAATTATTCTCTTTTCACCACCACCCTGGTAGCCACAAATCTACTTTGATTTCTATGGATGATCCACCTGTTCTGGACATTTCACACAAATGGAATCATAAATCATATAAATGGATCTTTTGTGCCTGGCTTCTTTCATCTGGATTTCAAAGTTCACCCATATTTTAGTGTGTATCAGTACTTCATTTTTTTCTGTTACTGAATAATATTTCACTGTGTGGAAACATGACATTATGTTCATCCATTTATCATGGATGGACATTTCGGTTGTTTCTAATTTGAGGCTGTTAGGAATAATGCTGTTCTGAATATTTGTGTATGTGTTTGTGTGTATATGTTTTCATTTCTCTTGGAGTGGAATAGCTTGGTCCTATAGTAACTCTGTGCTTAATATTTTGGAAACCTGCCAGACTGTTTTCCAAAGTGGCTGCACTATTTTACATCCCCATGGGGCTTCCCTGGTAGCTCAGCTGGTAAAGAATCTGCCTGCAATGCAGGAGACCACGGTTCAATTCCTGAGTTGGGAACATCTGCTGGAGAAGGGATAGGCTACCCACTCCAGTATTCTTGGCTTCCCTGGTGGGTCAGCTGGTAAATAATCCACCTGCAACGCAGGAGACCTGGGTTCGATCCCTAGGATGTGGGTTGAGAAGGGAATGGCTACCCACTCCAGTATTCTGGCCTGGAGAATTCCATGGACTGTATAGTCTATGGAGTTGCAAAGAGTCATGAACGACTGAGCGACTTTCACTCACTCATGAGCAGTGTATGAAGGCTCCAATTTCCCCACACCTTTGACAACACTTGTGATTGTTTAAGATTCACCTTTAACGAGAAATTATATATATATATATACATTTCTCACTATGTGACAGAGTCTGTGCTTAGCGATCTATATATATTATCTGCTTAATCTTCAAAATACTTGAGAAGCAAATATTTTCTTCTTTTTGCAAATGAGGTGATCAAGGATTAGAATTTAGTGACCAGACAAAACTATGGTCGTGGTTCAAGGACTCATGCCTCCAAAGCTCACTTTCAAATACAACTCTAGATAGTCCCCCAAGATGCTTTTACAAGTCAACTTCAGCCCCTGAGACCATTCTGAACACAGAGTGAGTTGGTAATGGTTTGCATACCACCTTGTATGGTTCTCTGGTTGTCTGCTGTATAAAATATTATTTTCCCAATTAGACAGTAAACACTGTTAGCTGGAATTACTTTCCTTCCATTTTGTGCTGGGGAAATAAAATGTTTAATAAACACTCTATGAGTTGACAGAATTTTTTGAGAATTTTTTGTTTGTTTTATTTTTTTCTGAGACGTGAGGGATACACTGAAGTCATACTGTTTGCTGCTTGTTTCCATGATGTCTGAGTGAAGCAAGAAGGAATAGATTGTGACGATGCTCACACTCATACTCACACACTGCTAGAAACTGCAGAAATGTGTGCTATAGAGAACATCACCTGTTATCTTTCAAAAACAAAAAAAAGCAACACTTTATAATAGAAAACCTCAACTTTTCCTTTGGAATCCAACACACACACACACACACACACACACACACACTCACCCCACCCCCTACATACAAATATACCATGCACACACATACATCATATGTACATACATGTGAACATTTTTTTGCATGTATCATACATACCAGGAACTTTATTTATGTCACCTTTTATCCATCTAACATAACCACAAGGTAAGTATTAATTACTCCCATTTTATACATAAGCAAACTGATGTACACAAGTTCATTTGACCAAGGTTGCTATTATTTAGTCGCTAATACATGTCCGACTCTTTGTGACCCCAGACTGTAGCCCAGCAGGCTCCTCTGTCCAAGGGATTTCCCAGGCAAGAACACTGGAGTGGGTTGCCATTTCCTTCTCCAGGGGATCTTTCCAAGCTAGGGATCAAACCCCTATCTCTTGCTTGGCAAGCGGATTCTTTATCACTGAGCCACCTGGGGAGCCAGCTCAAGGTTACACAGCTAGTAAATGACAGAACCGACTTTGACCATTAAACCGACGGTCTTTTCCCCACACCACACTCCTCTCTCAGGTGTTCCAGGAGGCATGGAGCTTGGTCACGGAGCTTCACTAATTCGTCCCCTCATCCTCTTTCAGCACCTATCCTGTGGCCGCCACAACCCGTCCCACACAGTCCAGCTCAGTGTAATCTCGTCTGTGTTTCCATCCCTGCACCCTGCACAACCAAACATCCTCCTCAAACTCCGGAGATTTACATAAAAACATCCCAGGACAAGAAGCAGGTGAAGTTTGGGTTTATGGACCTGGGGCTTATGGTTTTGAAACGATGCACTGGGACTAGATGATGTTCAACTCCTCATATCATGCCCAGCCTCAATGGATTCCAAAGTGTTACCTGATAAACTCTGAAACAAAAACAGTAAATTCCACATGTTAAAATGGGGCCCACTTGATCACGTTCTCATGAGCTATATCCCCTAGACAAACGTGAATGAGGACCATCAAAAGAGCCTGCAACTAATTCTAGATCGGTTGGTTTTAATCCAGTGAGACATTAATCACTTAATCTCCCTGGGCTTAAGTTTCTTCGACTATTAAAAAAAAACTGATTGAATTACATGATCCTGAAGGTCCTCTTTAAATATGAAATTATATGATTCTTTAATAATGAGGAAGAGTCTCTCGGGGTGAAGAGAATGGGGAACAGGGTAATTTACCTGGAGTCAACAGATGTGCTTCAAGGGGACAAAAACTCCCCAAAGGAAATGCGGATTATTTCGTGAGTTCACATTGGAAGAGAGAGGATTCATGGTTTCACTAGATTCGCGATGGACTCAGTAACCTCTCATGTCTGCCAACTACTTGGTTGTAGGTTGGAGTTCAAAAGTGGGAAAAAGTGGGGAAAATCATTTTCCCCAGAACACTGAATTCATGTTGAGGGCAACTTCAAAGTCCTTTTCTTACTGCTTACAAATAGTTTAAGACACAGTATTTAGACAGGGCATTCCCTGGTGGTCCAGTGCTCAGGACTCAGTGCCTCCACAGCTGTAAAAAGGGTTCAATCCCTTGTTGGGGAACTAAGACCCCGCAAACCATACAATGAAGGAAAAAAAAAAAAAAAAAAGACAAAGAACACACCCTTAGCTGAGCTCTCAATGTTCTTCCTCTAAGGTGGCGAGTTAGACCAGTGATGCTTGAGTGTGATGACAAGTAAATAAGTTACAGGGTATAATGTTCCCATAGGAAATATAGTCAATTATATTGGAACAGCTTTGTATGGTGACCAGTCTTCCTGCCATGATCATTTCATAATGCATAAAAATGCTGAAAAAATATTGAATATGTTGTACACTTGAAACAAATATAATATTGTTTGATAATTATAACTCATTTTTTAATGTCCAGAGATGATGGTTTTGGACACAGATTTTCATCATCACATGCCAAATTTTCTGGGTAAGCCTTTTCAGGGCTGGGATTCTGGAAATCTACAAGGGGGTTTTATGCACATCGAAGAAGATTTTTCTTCATTCATTACAATGTTAGAGATTAATATACTAGCTGTACTCTTTTGTGCGTGATCCCAATGAAAGTCTAGATTCAGCTTTAAACTCTTCATCTCTCGGATTTCAGATTATCTCTATAGATAAATAACAGATTGGGTCTGAGAGCCAATCAGACTTACAAATTCAGAGAAAGGATACAATCAAGGGCTGTGTTGGTTTCTCCTAGAGATGTTTCTAATCGGCAAACAGTGTGAAATGAAAGTTTGCATGTGGGCGTGTTCAGTCATGTCCAATTCTTTGGGGTCCAGGAACTGTAGCCCACCAGGCTCCTGCCTGTGTCCATGGAATTTTCCAGGCAAGAATCCTGGAGTGGGCTGCCATCTCCAACTCCAGGGGATCTTCCCAACCCAGGGATCAAACCTGCATCTCTTGTGTCTCCTCCTGCATTGGCAGGTGGATTCTCTATCACTGTGCCACCTTCAAGACCGATGTCTTGTTGTGGAGGTACTCTAGTTCTGTGTCACTCTGCCATCAGAGGAGAAGGTACCTCTGCAGAAAAAGACACGGATGCCCACACTGCATGACCACTACTCCTACCCACCACTCAACATGAGGGCAAAGAGGAAGATCTGGATATTTTAAAAAGAGAAATTACCAAATGAAGGGTAATAAACAGGTGCGTTTTAAACAGAATTATATACCTACAAAGGGCCTTCACTTTAAGCAAATGGACTCTGAGCTTGAGGGAATCTTAGGGGTGTGTGTTTGTGTTGTCAACATTTCGTTGCTTTTTGTTTTAACTGTGGTAAAATATACATAGGCTCAAATGGTAAAGAATCTGCCTGAAATGCAGGAGACCTGGGTCAGATCCCTAGGTCAGGAAGATCCCCTGGAGAAGGGAAGGACTACCCACTCCAGTGTTCTTGCCTGGAGAATCCCATGGATAGAGGAGCGTGGTGGGCCACTGTCCGTGGGATCACAAAGAGTCAGGCACAACTGCGCAACTAACAAAAAAGAAAATACATACCATAGAATGGTTTTAACCATTTCTTAGTGTACAGCTCAGTGGTATGAAGTATGTTCAAACTGCTATGCACCCATCACCACCATCCATCTCTGGAATGCCTTCATCTTCCAAACTGAAATTCCAGACCCCTTAAACATTAACTCCTCCTTCCTTCCTTCTTCTCCCACCCTCCATCAGCCCCCAGAGAGCACCATTTAACTTCCTATTTTCTCTGTGAATTTGACAACTCTAGATTCTTCATGTAAGTGGAAGTATACAATATGTATCCTTTTGTTTCCAGTTTATCTCACTTGGCATCTTCAAGTTTTATCTATGTTATAGCATGTGCCAGAACTTCATTTCTTTTTAAGATGGAATAATATTCCATTGTGTATAGAGACCGCATTTCGTGTATCTGTTCATCTATCAGTAGACATTTGGGTTGTATCCTCCTTTCTTTTGGCTATTGTGAATAATGCTGCCATGATCCTTGGAATACATATACTTGAGTCCCTGCTCTCAATTCTTTTGGGTAGGAGTGTTAGATTTTTAGGAAAAATTCTCCAGGACTTCAGAAACCTATGTCAAAAAACGTTAATGCCAAACTGATAAAATCACCAAATCCTGGGGGCAGTAATTCCTCTCCTTGTGTATTTACTCACTAACTCCTGTTTGACTCTTTGCAACCCCACAGACCACCCTGTCCATGGGATTTTCCCTTACCTACTTGTTAACAATCTTGGTCTTTTTTCCTTTCAATTGTTTTTCTAATGTGTTCTTCCCTTTATATTCATTCGCTCACTCATTAACAAGTATTATTGGGCACAAATTGTGTGCCAAGCTTTACATTAGGCCCTGAAGACACTAGTGAGAAAAGGCAGATATAGTTCTTATGTTGTAGAAGCAGATGGTAATCAAATAATAAACAAACACAAAATTGCAAACTGGTTAGTATTCTAAAGGAAAAGGCCAGTGAACTAGGAGTGCTTCCCAGTTTGAAAACACCCTAAGTACTGAAGTTTAAATGGACCAAACTGAGCTCAGGACTGAGCTGTTCTAAGGGGAAGGCTTCCCTGAGAAAATACTTGAGCTAATGGATGAGCAAGAGTTCCTAGGCTAGAGAAGAGAAAGAGCCTCCTACATAAAGGAGGGGCCTCTTGTGCCATAGAGAAGGCTGAGCGCCGAAGAACTAATGCTCTTGAACTGTGGTGCTTGAGAAAACTCTTGAGAGTCCCCTGGACAGCAAGGAGATCAATCCAGTCAATCCTAAAAGAAATTAACCCTGAATATCCATTGGAAGGACTGATGCTGAAGCTGAAGCTCCAAGACTTTGGCCACCTGATGCGAAGAGCCAACTCACTGGAAAAGACCCTGATGCTGGGAAAGATTGAAGGCAGGAGGAGAAGGGGGTGACAGAGGATGAGATGGTTGGATGACATCATCAACTCAATGGACATGAGTCAGGGTAAACTCCAGGAGATGGTGAAGGACAGGGAAGCCTGGTGTGCTACAGTCCATGGGATCACAAAGAGTCAGACACAACTTAGCGACTAAACAGCAACAAATTGTGCAAAGGTCCTGGGGCAGAGAGCTGGGTGGAAGGAGCTAAATGGGACCCAAAGTACTTGGGGCAATCCAGAGTCAGGAGAGAGAAGCCTCCTGTGGATGCAGAGGGAGGTGGGCCAGAGCAATCAGGGCCTTGATTAAATCTGGAGAGCAGGGAGAAACCATGAAAAGATCTTCCTGCATACTGACAGCCTCCTGAGGGTTAGGTTCCTTCTATCAACAAAAGAAGTCTGTACACAAGAAAGCATAAGAGGAGGGTCTCTGTCTTGCAGTTGCATCTTTCTGGAATGTGAAGGGGGACTCATCCCTCTACTTAACATGAAGGCTGTGGGGACAGCGGTTAACTGGCTGGTTATCATTATTAGGAGTTGGTGGCTTGGAGTCATACTCTTTTTTTTTTTTTTTAACTGGGGTATAATTGCTTTGGGCTTCCCTGGTGGTTCAGTGGTAAAGAATCCACCTGCCAATATATGAGACACATTCGATCCCTGGGTCAGGAAGACTCCCTGGAAAAGGAAATGGCAAACCACTCCAGTATTCTTGTCTGGAAAACCCCATGAACAGAAGAGCCTGGCAGCCTACAGTCCATGGGGTCACAAAGAGTCGGACATGACTTGGCAACTGAAAACAACATAGTTGCTTTACAATGCTGTGTGAGTTTCTGCTGTACAACAAAGTGAATCCGCTATATGTATGCATATATCCCCTCCCTCTTGTATCTCTCTCCCATCCCCTCTACCCCTGCCCCATCCCACCCCTCTAGATCATCACAGTGCACCAAGCTGAGCTCCCTGAGTGATACAGCAGCTTCCCACTACCTATCTATTGTCCACATGGCAGTGTTGACCCTCCTCTTGTTAAAGTCCAGACAACTCTTACTATAGCTATAGACGTGGAGTTTAGAATTCCACAGCAGTCAGACCTTGTGTTGATTACCAAGGACATTGAGCATTAAGGCAGCCAAAGGTAGTCAGTTCTGATGCTTTAGGCTATTAGATCACCGTGGGGCTTGAGAGCGATATTCCCTCTCTATAGGAAATGCCTCAGTTGGCTTTGTGCGTGAGGGCTCCCTTTCTCCCATGCTCTCTGTCAGTACCTCACCCTCTGCCTCCTACCTCTGCCAGGGACAAGGTACCTGACTGCCCAGGTCAGGGTCCTATTCAGTTTGCAAAATTTTAGGTTCATTAAAAAAAAAAAAAGGTATCTGTTTTTACGTGCAAGAACAATTTCCTTTTCCTCCTTCAAAAGGAAAGGTGAGGATCTCTACCCATAATTCATATGAAACTGCACATGGAGACACAGTCCAAGCAGAGAAAAGAAAACGGCAGGAATCTTACAACATTCAAGTGTTAAACTTGGACTGCTGCAAGACTGCTTTGTGATTTGATACACAACGTAATGGCTGGGCAGAGGGTTCAAGGCATTCATCTGAGAAAAGGTTCAAGTTTAACTGCGGCCGAAGTTGGGTAACGTAATTACAAAGAGAAAAAGGCATAGCTCCCTCGGATGGTAGCTGTTCTGTGTATGCGCCTTGCCTCGGGAGGCAGTGTCAGCGCTCCCATTTGGGTTTCCTAATTAGGTAACGTACACAGTCATGTTTCTCCAAAATTAAGAGCCTAAGAGCTAATTAGGCTGTGAAGATGTTCCTCTAGAACTTGCTTTGGTTGGAAAACACCTTTCCCTTTTTTTTTGTCACCAACAGAGGACTAGGGAAGGTGCCAAGAAGAAGAAGAAAGATGTGATGCAAATTGAAACAAAGAGGGTAGAATACAAATGGGGTACCCAAAGAATGGAGAGTGGGCTTCCCTGCTGGCTCAGATGGTAAAGAATATGCCTGCAATGCAGGAGACCCAGGTTCCATCCCTAGGTCGGGAAGATCTCCTGGAGAAGGGAATGGAAACCCACTCCAGTATTCTTGCCTGGAGAATTCCATGAACAGAGGAGCCTGGTGGGCTACAGTCAAGAATGGAGAACTTAGGTTCTACCATTTCAAGTCCGTCTATGCCCATTTAGCTTCCAGGCATCCCTGAGTTGAACTCTGTGAGCTAAGCCAATTCATAAGGATTATGACCCAGCACTGGGTTGCAGGGGTGTTTATCAGCTTAGGAACATGAGGAAGAGATTTTCTGCTACTTGCTTGCCTGCCTCCTTTCTTGTTTCCAAAATTGAGGGTGGCATTGGCATTACAGGGATTCCCTGGTGGCTCAGATGGTAAAGAATCCGCCTGCAATGCAGGAGACTTGGGTTTGATCCCTGGGTTGAGAAGATCCCCTGGAGAAGAGAACAGCCACCCACTCCAGTAGAACTGCCTGGAGAATTCCATGAACAGAGGAGCTTGGCAGGCTATAGTCCATGAGGTTGTAAGGACTCGGATATGAGTCGGATACGACTGAACGACTTTCATTTTGGCATTACAAAGTCTCAACCACCCTAGTAATAGTTACTCTTTACTCTAGACAAAGCTACCCCTTTCCTGCTCACTTCCAGGAGAGGAAGGTCTTACTGAGGTTTCCAAAGCCAGCTGCATCTCGTTCAATGTCTCTGAATTGTGGGTTTGACTACCCACCCACCAGTGCATCAGGAAGCAGGCTCTGCCTTTAGAGAGATCATCACAGAACCTCAGGAGACCGTAGAAGAGTGAGGACAGCAGAGTAACTACAAGAGCCAAAGTCTTCATAGAAAAGAGACAGAGAAAGAAGGAGGAGGGAGAAGAGGAAGAAGTCACTTTCCTATTTCATCATACAAACCAGGAGCTTAGCCTATGGATGAAGAAATTGGTTGACTTTTTTCCCTCTTGTTTTATTTACTGAATACTGTGGCACAGGATGAATTATTTGAAAGGCTCATTCACTATTTAATTTTATATATGTTTCCTGCAAGAGCCAGTTTTGGGTCTAAGAAGCCAAAGATGAATACAAAATAGATGAGATTGAGAGCAAAACGCCTGGTTATGACCAAGACAAATGCAAGTTCTCATCTGATGGAGACAGTCTGGTCTTGGAGTCAGAAGAAAGCTCTTCCTCTAACTACATGTCTTTCTCTTTCTTCATCTTCAGTACAACTGGGTTAACACTCCTGGATGACAAGACCAAACAAAGTAATGGAGGTGACAGTGTTTGGTTAACTGTACAAACAGAACTTCTTATTGTCTCAGTTTGAATGAAGAAGGTTAGAAAGAAAGGAAAAGTCTTAAAGGGAAACCAACAGGCTTAAGTGGAATAGTGGCAGAGTTAGTTACAGCTAAATTTGTGGTATATTAAAATATAGACTCAAAGTCAGAAAGAGGAAAACAAAATCTATTCATGCATATATATGTAATTTATAAAAATGGTACTGATGCACCGAGTTTCAGGGAAGGAATGGAGACACAGATGTAGAGAATGGACTTGTGGACACAGTGCAGGAAGGAAAGGGTGGGACGAATTGAGAAGTAGCATGGACATATATACACTATCATGTGTAAAACAGCTAGCTAGAGGGAAGCTGCTGTATAACACAGGGAGCCCAGCCTGATGCTCTGTGATGACCCAGAGGGGGTGGGATGGGGGAGGGGAGGGCAGCTCAAGAGGGAGGGGATATATATATAATTTTATGACTGTTTCACCTTCTTGTATAGCAGAAACCAACACAACATTGTAAAGCAATTTTCCTCCAAAAAAAATTACTAAAATATAGACTAAAATCTGTATCAAGATGCTTTCAAATTCAACACGTTGCCTTAAAATGGAGATTCATATTTGTTGTTGTTGTTGTTCAGTCACTAAGTTATGTCCAACTCTTTTGACATCATGGACTGCAACACGTCAGGCTTCCCTGTCCTTCACTATCTCCCTGAGTTTGCTCAAACTCATGTCCATTGAGTCAGTGAGGCTATGTAACTATCTCATCCTCTTCTGCCCTCTTCTCCTTTGCCCTCAAACTCTCTCAGCATCAGGGTCTTTTCCAGTGAGTCAGCTCTTTGCATGAGGTGGTCAAAGTATTGGAGATTCACATTAACATCTTAATTTACTCCTTCTGGTTCTTCAGGGAATGGAAATGGGAACTTGTGACTTCTAAGAGACGAAAGAAGGGAAAGGAGAAGTAGGTTTATTCATTCTCCACCACCTAACCCCAGTCTTGCTCCCATAAATCTGCAGAGACGTGGGCTCCTTGAGTTGGGTCTGTCCTTTAATTTATTCATTATCAATTAATTTCTTTTTCTAGCATCTCTACCATAGGCTCCATTCCTTTTGGATCAGACATGAGGAAGAATCTTCTATTCTGTTTAAGAGTCTCCCTTTTGCTTCTGGAAGACAGATTTCTGGGAAACTCACAACACGGCTCTGGGAGAAAGAGTTGAATAATACCAATATCTCAAAAAGGCACTTCTCTAAATGTGATTTTGATAGTCCCTCTCTGCTATCAGCAACAACATTCCTTACCAAGAAACCATAGGAAAGAGGAAAAGATGAACCACAGATGAAGACCAGTTTTTAGGTTGAGTAGATTTAAAAAACCAGTGAGCGACATACCTCTATGAAGAAGGAAAAGAAGAAAACAGAAGAAAGCTGTGTTCTTACTCCTCAACATCTAAAGATTTCTCTTGCTGCTGTTTCCAGAAACAAAAAAGAAATCTATTTCTGGGAAACAGAAGGGCACCAATAAAACTATAACGAATTACCACGAGGCTAAAGGAAGTGGGTGTTTAAGCCGAGAGAACGGATCCAAGCATCTGTGGATGGCCACAAAGAATGAAGCAAGAAGACTAGGCCTGCAGCCTATGAGGTCGATCCAAACCAACCCAAACCCCAAGAGAAATGAAAAAGTAAAAACATGGACTTTTAGTTTCATAACTTCCCAAAACAAAACAAGGCATCCAGTTCCGGTTCCCTCAACTAGTGTTACATCCATAACACGAAGCAAAGAGTTCCATTTAGTTAATTATTTCATTAATCTACAAACTGCTTTAGATTTTGCATTTCCAAGGTGCAAGGTATAAGGTCATGTCTACAGAATGACAAACATATAGGACATGTCTAAAATATTGTCAAGGGATTTCCCTGGTGGTCCAGAGGCTAAGACTCCATGCTCCCAATGCAGGGCCCCTTGGTTCAATGCCTGGTGGGGGGACTAGGTCCCATATGCTGTAACTAAGATCTGGCACAGCCAAATAAATAAAAATAAAATATTGGTGAACAGAAGGCTCTTTTGCCTACGTAATTCCAAGGATCTAGACATAAATGCCTTCTCTTTCATATTCCTCTTTACCACATAAAGATAAGTTTTAAATTATGTATTTGTTGCAGACCAAAGACTGAGCCCTTCCTACCTCCCCCAACATCTCTTTAACTAGGATTTGTCAAAGGGGAACACACAGGGGGAGCTCAGCAATTTCTAGGGATTTGATCCGACTCAGAATATACAAGTTTTTATAACACAGTGAAGGACTCTGCAATGAACTTGAGCTGAGTACAGAATGGTGAAGTGGTCTGGGCTCACACATGAGTTGGTAAAGAGACATTTGCAGTTTTTTCTTTTTTGTTGAGGTGATGGTGGTAAAATATAGGTAAGTTCCCATCTTAGTCTTTTTTAAGTGTACAGTTCAGTAGCATTAAGCGTATTCATGTTGTTGTGTAACTCACCACTGTCCATCTTCAGATATTTTTCATCTTCCCAAATTGAAGCTCTGTACCCAATAAACAATAACCACATTCTCTCCTCTTCCCCAGCTCCTAGTAACTACTGATGTAGTCCTCTCTCTATGAATTTGATACTCTATCTAGGTACCCATGTAGGTGAAATCAGACAATATTTTGCCCTTTGATTCCCATGATATTTTGACATGAAAGAGCATCAAAAAATTTTTAAACAGCTAAACCCTAGGTGTAATAAATAAAAGGAAAAAGATCTACTAATATTACCATACTGTTACTAACAATACAAACCATGTTCCAGGTTCTGAGTCAGATGCCTCCTCTTTCTTGTTAGTTCTCATTCCCACATAACAATGTTTTAAGTTATGTATTGGTGATAGACCAAAAATTTCATCCCTCTCACTCTACCCCCCAAATTTCTTTCTGAAAGCTTTCTACTGTAGGAGGAAAACCTGGGGAAATTCTCTCCCCCCACTTTGGGGAAATGAAAAGTCACAGGATGATCGAACAATTACCAATCAAAAATCCTCAGAGGCAGACAAATCACATAAAAGACTGATGAGTTACTATCGTTATCTTCTAAGGTCTTTCACAAAGCCTTTGTTTTTTGGGGACAACAACGATTAGGAAAGAAAGAGACACAGAGGCTTTGTTTTCTCAGCAGGAGCTGCTGTACATTTGGTACAATGGATATGAGGGGTTTTTTTTTTTTCTTTTTAAAAAATTAAGATATCCATTATCTACAAAGCAACCTTAGAGGGACAGATTGAGGATTTTAGAATTTCATGTCTGACTCTCATAGCCAGATGGTCTTTACACAATTGAAGTTCCCTTCCATCATTCATAATTGTTTCTTATCACTACTATCATTAATGTTATTATTAAGAATAATATTGAAATCATTTAAACCCCCATGCTGAATAGTCCTATCAACTTGTTCCCCCACCTCCCAGCACCCACTTTAACTGTTCAGACTTATGCTCAGTAAGACTCTAGAACTGCTTTCTCTCGATAACTTTAAAGAAGGTACAAAATTTTTGCTTCCTATAGCAATTTATTTATAGTGGCTCCTGTACATCTTGAACAGTAACACATTTGTTTCTTGTTTAATTATTATTTTTTCACCAGATACTTTTTGTTGCTGTTCTTGGGTTTATTTTTAACTAAAGCCTACTCACGATTTTTTTTTTTTCTGTTAAATAAATGTTATACTTTTAACCATAAGATGATGGCCGTTGGATAAGTTTTACAGGGTCGTTTTCAGGAGTGGAGCAGGGAAAGTGTTTTATTTTATTTTTATTTCCTAGAACCAATCATTTGAGTAGACCTTCTTAACTAGGTTCTCATTGTCCTGAAATAGGACATAGCCTGAGCATTTGTTTGGGCTTTTTTAAAGAAAATATTTATTTGGCTGTGCCAGGTCTTGGTTGCAGCATGCAGGATCTAGTTACCTCACCAGGGATCAAACCCTGGTCCCCTGCATTGGGAGCATGGAGTTTTAACAACTGACCACCAGGGAAGTCCCAGGGAAAGGTTTTTTAAAAATTGAAATATGACATTCATATCATTATAGTTTTAAAGTTAGTAATGTGCTTAAGGCAGATTTTTTATGGTTAGCAAAGCTGAGAGGTTCTGACACCCAGAGGATGCATGAGAAGATAACTTTACATAAATGTATATGGTGCCCCCGAGGGGCCTCAGTTGTATTATGGGGTTTCTCATGAACAGTCTTGGTTCAGACAGAAGAACAGTGAAGCAGAGCTAAGTATTTCTCTACCGGATGAGCTGTGCATGAGACGTATCATGCTGCAAATAGAGGTACCTTTCAATGCCAGCTAGTTTACCATGGGATGCTAACAAAACAGCTAATGAAATGTTTATCTTCTTTAAAATGTTTCCTTAAAAGAACCACTGCATAGCTTTGTATAGAACAGTCTGAAAATAATACTGTTTAAAGCTTGGGAAAGAAGAATATACATAAACTGGAAAGTGTAGAAAATTGGGTAATATGATGTGATTGCCTGACTGGACTGTTTCTTAAAGATGTGAATCAAGCCCTGAAGTTCATCTCTTTTGATTTTTCAAATGCTATTTTCTTTTCTTAAACTTTTGTTTTTAAAGCACTTGTTTGTGCTGATCCTGTAATTCCTGAAAGGAGAAAAAGCAAATAATTAGGAAGAAAGAGGTTCATGGCAGAATTCTAGTTGAGTCCCGTTTTTTATATGAATACAAGCAATTATACAAAATGCTTAATTAACTGTTTTCTATGCATGAGACAGTCTTGTCAAAATCAAGGATCCTCAAAGGAACAAAAAGAGTCTTTCCTCGTGAGGAGCATCATTCATATAGGATGTTTCCTTGCTAATTTCCCCTGGAGACAATCTCATTTCCCCCATTATTTTATATGAAAAAGGGAGGTTTCTGTGTGGTTTCTAGATGAAATAACAAAATGCAATTTAATAATCTTTAAAGAAGGTCAGCCACTGAAATTCCAATAAATGAGATACCTCTCGTTGCAAAAATATTGTTCTTCCTGTGCTACTCATGGAACATGTTATTTATTCAACAATAATACTACATATTCAACAAACACTACTATAAACCATAGTGATCATAATTGCTATCACTTGAGAACTCACTGTTCTCCAGGCACAGTTATAAATACTTTCTATGTATTAGCCCATTCAACTTCAACATAAGGCTTCAAGTTGGGAATGTTCGTTCGAATTTTATGCCTAAAGAAACTAAGGATCAAGTTACACTGAAAGTTGCAGAGCTGCGAGTGGAACTCAATTAATTAGGTTGATAACACTTAGTACCATTTATATATTTGAAATACAGAATGTGATGGTCCAGCAAAGGATTTTAAATGCCAGGAAGAAATATAGGTGCTACCCAAGTCTTTTCTTTACACATCAACTTCCTTGCCAACAAAGGTGTTTCTCTATCAAATAAGACTAAAGGGTGGTAAGGGTACTCCATGACACACAAGTTTTATTTCTGCATTCATCTTCTGTACTGCTTCATAATGTGCGATTATAAGCAATAAGGTTTGATAAAAGATCAAACTGATTTAAGGGCCTCAGTACAAGGATTTGATACCTGTTTCTATTCAAAATCATGGTTGAGATGAAACTGATGCCCATTAGCAGGTCTGCCACCGTTGTAAGGTCTACCTTTTCGGAAAGTGAGATATACAAACTCTTAACATGGACAGTGATACAGAAAACCAGTCTGTTTTCCAGAAGCTAATTATATATAGGTGGTGGTGGAGCCAAACCTTCAGGAATCACAAACCCATTCTGTTTGAGCTCATTAATGCTTCTATTCAACTCTAGGAAAACGTACACATTCCACAGAGTTATGGGGAGTTTCGGGTTGGCTGATAAAAAACAGGTGGTTTCCTCCCCCAAACTGACTGGAAGATAAAATAAAACAACCCAATTTGCTTCCTGGGTTAAAGGGCCTGTCAGTGTAGTTTCAGGTTGACCTCTTTGGAGCAATGATGGAAATATCAGCATTTCATTACGTAAAGAAAGAAAAGGGTGATGATACCCAGGCCTGTTCAGGCTGAACCCAAGCACTGAGGCTCCTTCCTTCTTCGTGATGGAAAGCGCAATGGAATTTTCAGCTTTGGTCTGGGTGTCTGGCTGCTTCAGTGGAGGGCTCTTCAATTTCACATTTCATCTCAGCAACTAATGTCCACGTCTTGTCAAATCACCACCAAGACTGTCCCGCAGGGCTTCCCCTGGACAAAGCCACGATTTCTGTGCAAACTTGTGATTTGAGGGTTCGGTGGCTCGGAGACGGCCAAATGAGCTGTCCCCACGTTCACATTAGGAGGGGCTGCCGCTCCCCTTAAAGAAGGTCTCTTTTTCTCTTCCTCAGAGGTCCCAGCAATAAACTTTTTTCCACCAAGCTTCTGGCTTCAACTCAAAAAATTCTATCATTGTTTTTCTGCCTTTAAAAACTAGTGGAACTCATTTGGAGAGAAAGACACCGGAAGATGGAAACAGAGGCCTGCGTATTCTTTTTGATTGTTTTCTTGCTGACAATTTTATTGCCATCATTTTCCATGTTGCTGATGGTTTTTAGGCTGTTGGTCTCACTTCAACTATTTATTGAAAAAGAAGGTTGGAAGGATTTTTAATATACTTTTTCCCAGTTCCTTAATGATCGGCGGGGAGGGAGGGGGAGCACTGCAGAAATCACAAAATATAGAAATTCACTTGCACAGGTATTAATTAGATAAAAAGTACTTTAGTTACGATTACAAGATTGATTGAAATAAAATCAGTAAGTTCATATCTTGTACTTAGCAAGATATGGACCCCGCTTTTCACATGCCATTTCATTAAATATCTATTTTAAAATTTGAAATAAGTTTACATTGTCCTACATTTGAAGGCTGTGACATTGGTTCATCTCTTTAAATCGCACAGGACAAAATAACTTTTCAATCTCAATCCGCACCATCTGAACTTTGAGTCTCCTTCAAAGTATGAGAACATTAAGGTCCTCATGACAGTAAAATAAGGCCTTATTCTGCAGTCTATTTGCCACTGGATTACCACAAATTCAGGAATAGGGTGGATCACTTAAAAATGTCACTGACCTAATGTCCAAGAAGTGCATCTTCTTGTAAGTGATGTCATTCTGAAGTAAGAAAACATCTTAAAAATGAATGCTTCAGAAGTTAATTTGCTCAATGAATATTATTCCTTTCCAAGTAGCTATCCTGGAAAACAAAGCCCCAGTAATTCCACTGCTGAAAACATTTTGAGAATTGTCTTTAATCCATTTAAGTGCTAATAAGAAAACTGGCCTCATTGTTTACTGTTTTTGGTTATTCTTTTTTGACTCTAAATAGCATAAACTGTCTTCCATCATTCACTTATTCCCCAGACCTGGTACTAATTTTTCTTTTTTTTGGTGGGGTGCGGGGAGGCGGAGGGGGGGATGGCTTCCACAAGTTAAACATCAAAGGACAAAGATTTGTTGACCTCAGAGATATTAAAAGGAATATGCTAATAGGATTTTGGCCTTCCCCTATGGCTCAGCCAGTGAAGAATCTGCCTGCAATGCAGGAGACACAGCAGATGTGGGTTTGATCCCTGGGTGGGGAAGATCCCCTGGAGGAGGAAATGACAACCCACTCCAGTATTCTTGTCTGGAAAACTCCACGGACAGAGGAGCCTGATGGGCTACAGTCCATGGGGTCACAGAGTCGGACACGACTGAAGCGACTAAGCTCAACAGGCTTTAAGGACAATTCCAGAAAGGGAATTCCAAAAACACGGTTTAAGCCATGTCAGCAGAATTTGGAATGCTGTATGGTTTCTCCAGGTGAGTGCCTTTGGGGAGCGAGGGGGCACCATTCACCTTTCTTTTGGCCTGCCTCTGTGGCCTAGCCTTGGCCCTGTCAGTGGCTGGCTTACGACCTTGGGCAAGAGGCTTTCGCCTCATCTGGAAAATAATGGGAAGAACCAGATGCCCTCCCACAAATGGTCTTCCTGGCTCTCACATTGCAAGATGATGATACACAGTTCTCCAGACTTGGATGAAGTCACTTTAAAGCCACACCTTTAACGTATTAAGTCATTTCAATGAATTGAGGCTGGTTCTTCCATGTGTCTTTTCTGCTCATGTTCTCCTATATTAACGTTTAGTGCCATTTGGGGGCAAGAATGGGGCTTCCCAGGTGGCGCTAGTGGTAAAGAACCCATCTCTAATGCAGGGAACAATGTAAGAGATGCGGGATCAATCTCTGAGTAGGGAAGATCCCCTGGAGAAGGAAATGGCAACCCACTCCAATATTCTTGCCTGGACAATCCCCATGGCCAGAAGAGCCTGGCAAGCTACAGTCCATGGGGTTGCAAAGTCAGTTACAACCGAACTGACTCAGCACACACACATACACACACACACGGGGACAAGAACAAAGTTTTTACTCAATTGTATTTGGGGTTTTGTAGACATTAAATTTTTTTATAGCAGATCAGAGACTATATCTACCTTGTGTGTGTGTGTGTATGTGTGTTGGGGGCGGGGGGAGATTCAAAGAGAACATGCACAGAACAACATAATTTTGTTTTGAGTTGTGGAAGCTACTCTTTTCTTTTTATAGGGTACTGATATTCTCAAACCAGATTTCTATGTCATAGGAACTTATGTTTTTTAAAAAATCTACCATCATCCCTGATTCTCATGATGACATTGATCTCATGCCACAGTAGAACCGATCTAATCAACTACATATTTTTTTAAAGCTTGGACCTGCCCTTTTTTGCTGGTATTTCGGGAGGCGGTTGCTTACCTTCTAGGTAAAATGATGGTGAAAAAGTACTTCCCATGAAATGCTGCCAATTGCAGGTATTCAGGACATGTCTGGTTCTAGTTAGTGCTTCCCCCCACCCCTTTCTTTTTTTAGTATCCTTGGCCTTACAGCCTGGTCTTTTTCATAAGAAATGTCAGCAAAGTCTTTGAATTAATGAACTGTGAAGTGCTCAAAAAAAAAAAAAAATACCATTTCAAAAAGTATCCTGCATGGCTCTAACACTAATGGGAGGTGATCCTTGAGTTACAACCAAATATCCCATGCTAACTAAAAAGAATTAAGGTAAGGAAGGGCTTGAGCACAGTCTGTTTGAACAAAGACTCAGAGAGGAAGGAGAAGTGATGGGGAGTGGGGGAGGTCAGAATCAGAGTAGCAATCTGGGGAAATGTGTTTATGTTAGAGTCTCTTTAGCTCTGGTGAGCAAATAATGGAATTATACAAACCCCCTATAAAAGAGACCAGGTGGAGGGAAGCAAAGAGAAGAGAGAAGGGGAGGTTATGTTTACAAGGTTGATCAAATAAACCTTAATGGTAGGTCCCTGGCTACACCTAGTGTAGGTTTTGTTTTCTTTTAATTTTGCTATTTAAAAAAAAAAATGCGGTGTAACTCCTTCAATCTTTTTGCAATTCTGCATGGCTGAACATTTGAAATGAGTTTGTGTATCACCCCCAGGCGCTGATTCAGACTTGACTGGGGCAAAGCACACTGCATGTGCTTATTTTTATCCATGTCATTTGGGACGTTTTGTCGCCAAAGGAACCAAAAATGCGCTGCTCGATTGCCAAATTATCACCTATCCTTTGATCAGACAGGGCGGTGATCTTCATCAACAAGTTGCGCGACCTTAGTGTAACAGCAGTGTCAGGTCAACTTGAGAAAGTGAAGAGAGAGCCCTAAACACAAATAAAAAGAAACAACCAACAATCCTTATAATTATCATCATCTGCTGCTTTTCCCTCTTTTGGCAAAGAAACACTCCATCCATTTGCAGAAATCGCCCGCGGAAACGTTACATCAAAACTAATCACAACGATTAAAATCAGCTTTTCTGTGCAAGAGGAGGGTAAAAAGCAAGTTGGAGGCTGAAATAAGACTGTTTTTCCACCAAAAAAAAAATCTGGAAAAAAATTTTCCTATATGTATATTTTTCTATACGTCTATGTAGAGCTTTATTTTTTGAAGGAGATCAATTGTCTGCCCTGTGATCAGTTAATTTGATTTAAGTTTTATTTTGGAGATTGATTTAGACTGGAGGTAGAGGCATGAGCTAATTGTATCCTGATCCTTGCCTTGAGGGGTTTCAAAGCCCTGGAGCAACTCTTCTCTGTATTTTGTTCTGTCTACCTTAGCCAAGCTATTGCATTTCTCTCTGGTGTGGCGAGCCGAGCAGATCGCTGGGAGAGAAATCGGAAAAGGGGGGAGAGGAAAAGGAAAAGGGGACTTGGAGAGAGACTTTGTGCTTCAATGTTTCAGGTAAGATCTGACGGTTTGGGTTTGTTATTATTTGCTAAGGAGGGTATGGCTGGGACTTTGGGCGCAACTCGCTTTTACGCATGTGCCAGGCATGGGGCGAGAGCGCGGCACACTCGCACACACACAGCCCGCCGCGGCGGCTCGGGAGCCGCTCGGACCGGCTGCGGGGCAGCGGCCGCCCCCTCCTCCGGGGCTGCTCCCGCCGCTCCTCGGCGTGCCTCCCCGAGAGGGAGCGGGGCGGAGCGGGCGCGGCCGCGGGGGCCGGGGCGGCCGGGGGCCGGCGCGCCAGGGCCGGGCTTCCGGATCTGGGGGCCCGGTTCCGGCTCTCGGAGCGGAGCGGCTGCGGCTCTCGGAGCCGGTGCCAACGCCGCCCGCCTGCCCGCCCGCCCGCCGGCGGCTCGCGCGCCAGCCTCCCCGGCGGCCGCTCTGCCGCCGCGCTGCCCCCGCTCTCCCTCCCCCGCCCTCCTCGGCGAACCGCGCGTGTCCCTTTCTTCCCGGGCGCCGAGCTCCGCGAACCGGCCCCGCCGAGAGCCTCCCAGCGCCGCGGGCCCCGCACCCGCCGCCGCCCGGCGGCGGCAGGAGCGCCCTCGGCCGAGAGCACGGCGCCGCAGGGCGCGCGGGGGGCGCCGGCGCCCGGGGCTCCGCTCCCGCCCGGGGGTGGGGGGGAGAACCGCCGCCCCCTCTGCCCGCAGCAGCCCCGGCGGCGCCCCCCGGACGCCCCGCGAGAGACGCCATTGTGGCGGCCGAGCGGAGAGGGCCCCGGGGCGGTTTTTCTCCTTCCCCTCCCCGGTGCCCGGGCCGGACCGCCCCGCTCCCCTTTGTGAGCGGCGCCCGGTGCCCAGCGCTGTCCGCCGTCCGTCTCGGGCCGGGCTGATCCGGATCCGCCGCCTCCGCCCACTGGGTGCCTTTAAAAGCCCCCTCTCACCACCACCCCCTCCCTTTTCCAGCTCCCCCCACCCCGCGCTTTGGATGCAAACGTTTCATTTATTTTTAAAAAGCTCTCATTCCTCTTCCTCTCCACCGCCTCCCCTGATAAAGGGCACAGCACGTGCTCCGGATTAGAAGTCTCCCCGGGAGGCGGGGACCGGGGAGGGGGCGCCGGGTGGGGGAAGGACGGGAGCGCGGCAGGTAACGGCTGGGGCTCTGCGGCGCCCGCCTCGACCCGCGGTGCCTGCGGCCGGAGCCCCGCGTCCTTCCCTCCCCTGCTGGCAGCCGGGGCTCCCTTAAAGGGACAGGGTTTCCTGGCCGCCTCCGCCGTCTGAACCGGCGCGGGGGCCGGGGGGCGGGGGGAGGGATGCAGTTTGGCTCCTTTTTGACCTCTTTCCTCTTCTCCCGCCGCCCCTCTTTATGGAAATACGATGTGTGCTTCCTCTCCCGTCCCCCAGAGGGACTGGGCTGGAAAATAAGAGCCCGCGCCTCCTGGAGGAAAAAAAAAAAAACAGAGCCAGGGTGGGGGGCGCATCCTGGTGAAATCGCGTGAAAAGTCAGGTCGGACTCGCAGAACATCCAGGAAGGGGAGACGGGAGCCGCGGTGCGGGAATCCCTTACCTGGACGCGGGCTCCGCGCAGCCGCGCCGGAGTACCGCAACTTGCTAGCTAGCGCGCGGGTCGACCGTGCGTCTGCCTTTGTGCTTTCGAACCCTTGCCACCGCCTTGGAAGTTGAGTTTCTGGTATCGACATGTTTTCACCGTGACGGTGCTGCGGGGGCCGGCTGGGCGGGAGCCGACTAAGTTAGCAAAGTTGGATGTCGGCTTTGTGCGTGGAGGCACGCGGGAACGGTCCGGTGTCCCCGCGCCCCCGGCTTCCTCGCTAAGAGGTGCACCTCAGTGGGCAGAAGTAATTGGGTACAAATGCTGCGTTACCTCTCTGATCATAGAACTGCTGCTTTCAAGCAAATCCTTGATGGATATGTGTGTGTGTTTGTGTGTATGTCTCCCCGTGTGTGTGTGTGTGTGTGTGTCTGTGTCCCCGTGGTGGAGCTGGGAGAGATTTAACAGTTTAACATACTCATTCTTTAAGAAACATTTGCCTTCTGTTTTCAATCAACGAAGCTGGCAGCTACAGATACAAGTTTATTTGAGAATACCCTCTGGGTACCAAGCATGCTTGGATTGTTTTAGCAAATTAAAAATGAGCAAAATGCTTTTACCTTCTCAGCAGTAGACTCCTTAAGAGACCTCCTGTTTTGTGTGTATGTGTGTGTTTTAGAGAAACATTTTCTGTGTGTCTGTCTCACAAATGTGTTTTTAATGTGGAAAAGGGGGGAATAAAAGTTTGAAAGGCTGAGGCTGATGCCATCGAGTGATGCATTAAATCCGCTTTTACATCAAGGAATGTACCTGCCTAGATGGGAATCCGTGGAAACTAATCGCTAAGCTACTTGGTGAATTTGAAATAGAAGTGGGTCCATTTGTCTCCCGGATAATGGGCAATGTGCCGATCTCTTCCTCGTGTTTATATTTGTGTGGCAGTTGGCTTACCATGAGGGGCTGGTGTTTAGAAGACTGCCCACTGACTACAACAATTTGGCTCAGGAGTCCTGCTGCTGCTCATTGGAAAGAATTGTTAGCAATTGTTTCGATGACAGTAGGTTTCGTGTTTACTAATTAGGTTGCAAAGGTGATCATTGAATTTTAAAACTTTGCATCCCAGAGAAAACTTCACGGGTTTAGGCAATGTGTGTATGAAAAGAAAGCCACTCATTAGACAAAAATGTCATACACTGGCTGGGAAGAAATTTTGAAATGAATCTAGCGTGAATGAGAGTTGGCAAAAAAATCTCCCACCACAGTATTCAAAATGACTGCAGTGATTTTGCTGTATTAATTATGCCCGAAGCCCAATATAAAGTTCTCCAATACACACTAGAGGTCTCTCTTCTAGCTGTAAGATTTTCGTATTCTTTGCCAGGGCGTGCATCCTGGAGTGGGAGATGACAGCTTGGTTCAGACTTATTTAGTAGTAGTGATTTACTGGCCATTTATATTACTCTGATGTGAGGTATTTATTTTGGAGAATATTCAGTAATTATTGTACAAATTATGCTACCTAACTACTAAGAAAGAAACTGCAAAAGACTGCTACTACATGATGGTGAAAACAGATTAGTCAATTTGTTGAATAGCATTATGGACCTTTTGGCAGACAATTATTTATCCAGAGCAATTTGGTTTTAAAATGTAAAAGTAATTAGTGAAAGATGTATAATATCAGAGAACTTTCTGAAAATTAAACTTTCATTTATGTCTTAAGTTCAGCACTAAAGTTGATTGCATAAATGCTTTCTTGTCTTGCTATTTCTAAAATCAGAATGATTATTTTCTAATCCTGAAATGTGATGTTTTCTGCTAAGATATTTTCCATTTACATTGCTTTTGAGTCATTCAAAGGATGTTTGTGAATTGTCAGTTCACCAAAGCTTTTATTTAGTTGAATCTGAAACTGCATTTCTGAACTTTCTTTGGGAGTGCAATTTATAATTTCCCAAACAAGTGAAACTTTTATTTTCTTTATCTTTAGGATAAACCATCTTGGGGGAAAAAAGGAAATTTTTGGATGCAAGCATATATGCTTATTTTAATAGCTCATGCAGAAGTGAGAAAAATGTTTTAAAAAATTAACACAGAAGTGTGAAATACTCCAATTTTCCTAGGCACTGTAATAGTGCTCTGGTTTTTCTTAAAAACGTACTAAATGTTAATTGCATTTTACTTGACGATTTTTGTTTGAGATCATTCACTGCAGAGAATGAAACAGAGATTATCCTTTAAGAACAATAAGCCAGGATTCATTCATTAAGTTCATTCATTCAACAAATATTTGTGTCTTCTGTACACAAGACCCTGTGCTAGATGCTAGGGACATGATGGTGAGAAGAATTATGCAGAGTCCCCAGTCCCCTGGAATTTGTGATTCAGATAGATGGACGTTAATCAAACAGTTAACAATGGACAGAGAATAGTGCTTTTGAAGGAAAAGAAAATAACCAAAAGAGCAAAGTGGCCAAGACTGGGGTCAGGGTTTTGGAAGAAGTGTTACAAACTGAGATCTAAGCAAGTAATGAAAAGGCAGGAGAAGCAGAGCGAGAACAGGAAATAAGTTCCAGGCAGAGGGAAGAGGGAACGGCATTTGCCAAGCAGGGAAAGGCATGGCCAAGGGAGAGGAACTCAAGGATGCACGAGCTGGAGTTGAGAGAGGGAAGAGGCAATGATGAGAGAGCAGGTTGTGGGGACAGGCCTCTAGTCTTAACTCTAAAAGCAGAGTGAGGGGGCTTGGCCAGGAGGATTGGGAGGAGGGCAGCAGTAACATAATCAGGTTCGTGTTTTGCAAGGATAATTCTGATGTCACTGTGGGCAGTGAATAGAGGAGCTCAGAGTAGATGAAGTAGAGCCCTTGGAAGGCTATTAAAGTCATCCAAGCAGGAGAAGGTGCAGCTGGGGTTAGGGCAGTGGCAGGGGAAACAGAAGGATAGAAGATCTAGTCACAAGGTGAAATTGACAGAATGTAGTAAAGGATTGGTGATGGGTAATCAAGGACAGAAAGGGATGTCAAGTGAACGCCTAGGTTTCGGACACTAAGTGGACACTGGGATTCTGCAGACTATAGGTTTTGTGCTTTTCACTTCGTTTGTAGTAGCCAGAATGAGGAGCAATGACAAGCCTCATTCACGTCCCATGTAAGTGAACTCACACAGGAATTTGTTCCCCAATCTCATGGAGTACCTAGTACGTCAGGCACTGATCTCCCTGCTCTTGTCTTTTATCCAAGATGTCTTTTCCTTTATAAACTGCACCTTGAAGTTTCTTTCCTCCAAGTTGGAATTTGTCATTTGAATAGGCCTGTGTTTAACCTTCTGAAACAAAAATCAAGTCTGTGCCTTTTAGTACAAATTAATTGTGCTTAAAAATATTATGAACTTGAATTAAATGACTATAAAAATGAGCTGCTCAATCATGCTTTCTAAAAGCCCATTTACATACAAATAACTGGCACAGTTCTTGTGAATCACTCATTGAAGAAAACTTTTAAGGGCCTTATTAACATGGTAAAATTTGTTTGGTCTGATTTGAGTTTACTCGGCTCTGCTTTCTCCCAGATTCTAGTATGTTTGACTTTCCTGTGTCTCTGACTTTTTGTACTGATCCTTGGCTAATCTTGTTTCAATGCAACATTTTCATACTTTTCTTAAGTGAACACTGTTTTTGGTATTTCTAATATCCTATGTATCCTTTCCATTTGTTCTTATTTCTCTAAAACTCCCTCACATCTGGCTTCACAAGCATGCATAACAATAGAGAAGTGGTGTTTGGGTGGTTATTCAACACTAAAAGGGCATCAGTTGATGAACAATTAATTTTAAAATAATCTAAAATGAGGCATTCAGTTTTTCTTTCAACATCAAAACTTATTAGAGAATTTCAGGAAAAAATAAATTTGCCATGAATGTTTTGTAATTGCTTTTCCCCTTTCTCGCTGTCCTCCTTCTAGGAAAGTCCAGGTAGAAGAAGTCCAGTCCAAGAGATTTGGTACTTAGTAATTTCCAGGAAACAATTTGAGTTATCACTGTTCATTGGGGCTTGAGATACACCTGCAGTTCCATAAGATACTTTTCTTGGTGGTTATCTATCGTGTGGGTGGCCTGGAGGGTAGGCTCTGGTTGGAAACACATCGTTATTTTAGCCAAGTCACTTGGGGATCCATTTCTTCTGTGTACACAGGAATGATTAATATCTCGCCAACCTGCCATATAGGATTGTTGAGAGGAAAAATGAGTATGTATGGTGGAATTTCCCTGGTGGTCCAATGGCTAAGACTTCATGCTCCCAATGCAGGGGACCCATGTTCGATGCTTTGTTGGGGAACAGAATCCCATATGCCTCAACTAAGAGTTTCCTTTCTGCAAGGAAAAGATCCCAAGTTCCACAACTAAGACCCCTTGGCGCAGCCAAATAAGTAAATAGATATGAAAAAAAAGATACTGCATAGAACAATGCATTCAGTTTCATTCATTCTTTTTAAAAAAGTGGGTAGGTATGGCAAACTGATATGCAATAAATAGCCTCAAGCAACCCTAATAGGCAGTTTTTCCTGAAGGACCCTCCCACCTTGGTCCCCCAGATTCTGGCCCCTTGCTGCAAGTAGCAAAGGCCAGTCTGGACCACCTCACTGAACCCCTAAAACTACACTGTGGGGCAACCGCATCTCACAGGTGAAAAAACTAAGGATTCGAAAGACCACATAACTTGGCTTGCCTGAGGTCAAAGTCTGTGTGTTTAGTTGCCTCAGTGGTGTCTGACTCTTTGTGACCCTATGGGCTGTAGCCCGCCAGGCTCTTCTGTCCATGCGATTGTCCAGGCAAGAATACTGGAGTGGGTTGCCATGTCTTCTTCCAAGGGATCTTCCCAACCCAGGAATTGAACCCACGTCTCTTGTCTTCTGCATTAGCAGGAGGGTTCTTTACCACTAGCGCCACCTGGGATGCCCAGTCAAACTCTAGGCTGGTGGCAAAGAGCAGAGGTTCTAGTCCAGCATGCCGACTACAAACCTCTAACCTGGCCCCTCTTACACTCCTGGTTCTTTCTGTGCAGTAAATGGCATCTGAGCACTGTCACAGGCGCTTTCTTTTCTGCCATCGGCTTCTATTCATCACCATCCACCCTGGTCTCATCTCCCCAAAAGCACCCCTCCTCTCACACCAACAGAGAAAAAAATAAAAAGCAGTTTGAGATTGGTACTGTCAGACATCTGAATTGCTCCCTAGCTCACGCAGAGCAAATCCAGCACTTCACATCCTCTGTCATGCTGACCAAAATACAGATTTGTTTTCCATCCAATGAGAACTGACAACAATGCACGTCTTGCTGCCAAGACCAAGGCTGCTATTAAGAAGAAGATTTATGAACTGAAAAGAATGTTAACTAGATAGATTTCAAATGCTTGCTAGAGGAAGGGATATTCTTCCTGATAAATCTTCCCAAAGCATCTATTGCTATCATCATTTACTGTTTTGTAGCACTTTCACTTCGCTGGAAATTTGTAGCTAATAGAACAGAAAATGTGTGTGAAACTAAAGATCCAAACTGGTCCATGTTACCAACATTTGTCTCTACCTACAGGCGTGCATGCTTGCGCGCTTAGTTGCTCCAGTCGTGTCGGACTCTCTGTGACCCCATGGACCATGCTCCAATATTCAAATTCCACTCCAACTCTTCCCAACTCTATTGTCTTGAGTAAACTAATTAAGTCTAAGTTTCAGTTTCTTGAACTGTAACTGAGACATCAATAGTCACTATCAATGAGACAATAATATGAGATGGTTACAAGTGAGATAATAATAGATTCTAAGGTTGTTCTTAGGGTTGAATGTGATTTTATGGGACATACATGCCTGGCACATAGTAAGTACTCAGCAAATATCCATATCATATTGTTAATATCAGGGACTATGTTTATTTGTCTTTGCTTCCTCAATTCCTGATACAGTGCCTGGTACACAGGGTAAGTGCTCAATAAATAATTGTTGGGTACATAAACACAGAATTTCAGAGAATACAAGAATAAAGCCAGCTGTGATTTCACTTCCCTGTAAGTACTTTTTGCCCCTGACAAGAAGGTCCAAGTTCTGCCAGATGCCCTTGCCTGAGAGTTATGGGCTTTTCCTAATTAATTAAATCAACCATTTGGGAACAGATCAAATTTGACCTGGAGAAGTATTCATGCTAAATAGGATGTTGCTTCAAAGATGCCGTCAGTTTACCTTTTAATGACTCAACGTGAAGGTCCTTCTATGTGCAGTTGTCATGAGATTTCCACAACATGCAGACATTTAGGAATGATGCTATGGAATGATGCTATGAAATAATGAAACCACTAAATTCTGAACCCACAAAAGGTATCAGTGACTTCGTTTATTACGCAGCAAAGAAACATCAGAACTGGTGTGATACCCATTCCATCCAGCAGATGGCATTGCTACGCATTCACAAGCCATTTCTCGAAATAGCCTCTGGTCTTTCTCCTAGTTTCTCACCGTTGCCCCACCCTCAGTGGAAAAGGAGGTCTGAACGAACTCTGAAAACCTCCCTTGACTCCTTTGCAGGAATAACCGAGGCTCAAGAAGGAGCTGGAAGAATTCACACCTCGGAGTCACCCATTTCCCCCTGTGCTGTGGGCCAGGTAGGGGGGAGCAAGCAGGCACCCTGGGCTGTTAGAATCCACTCACTCCCAGACATAAGTAGGGAGTCTGTTTTGTTTGCTTAAAGCAAATCAGTAGAAGAAAGTGCTGTCAACCTCCAGCGTCTATGATGCTACCACATGCTGTGGGTTGAGAGCGTCTGGGATGCCTGTTAGTAATCTGGAATACTAGTAAAGATGATAATCCATTTTAGGTAGGTTTGTGCCTCCAGGGAATGGAAGTGTTGTATGCAAGTCAAGATCCACCTGTAACCCTCTTGTGTAGGGTTGTGAAATGACCTTTGGTCTCCAAATCACTTAAAACTGTGGGCCCACTGTTAGCTGTGTGACCCTAAACCTTGGCTTTATTACGTGTACAAATAAGGATGCTGAAAAACACCTCAGAGGATTGTAAGAATTAAATATGTAACACTAGTACAATGCTTCTATGTAGCAGGCTTCTTTCCAAGGACTTTGCAATGTATTATCCCATCGGATCCTCATCCATCATTCAAGAAGGGATACTCTCAGTATCTCCATTTTTGAGATGAGAAAATCAAGGCACAGAAAGATTAACTTGCCCAAGGTCACATATTGGTGAGTGGAAGAGCTAGAATTTGAATGAGGCACTCAGGCTTCAGGGTCTATGCTCTTAGCTCCCTGGCACTACTGTCTCATTAATAATGATTGTTACCAATAGCTAATAATTATTAAGCACTTTCCTTGTGCTAGGAATTGCATGTATATTAACTCCTCTCAGCCACCCTAGAAGGTGGATGCTATTCTATTACTTTCTTTATCTTACCAAATGAAGGAAAAATGTGCCCCACTCTGTAAGACACAGGAAAGACAAATTAATGGAGACTGTAATATATTAAAGCACTAGATGGTAAGTCCCATTGTAACTGCCACAGTGATTTAGAGATAAGAGAAATTAACAATGAAAGTATATGGGGTTATATTCTTATTGTATAAGATGAAGCAGGTGGAAAAATGTTAAATGCCTTATCCTTTAAATTTTCCATCAGGATCCTTAGATACTTATAGCGTCGGAACCATTTTCAGGAATGGTGAGTGGCCAGTGAAGATTGGGGTTGGTCCCACTCATGAAAGACGTGGCTCATTATTTTATGAGGGAGTAGGTAGATCCCCTGGAGTAGGAAATGACAACTCGCTCCAGTATTCTTGCCTGGAAAATCCCATGGACAGAGGAGCCTGGTGGGCTACAGCCCCAAGAGTCTCAAAGAGTTGGACACGACTGAGCAACCGAGCACACACGCATGCACATCCGGGAAGATCCAGTGCTTTGCTAAATGACTGTCGCCTTCCTCTCATACGTGAGGGCCAGCTCTTAGCACAGCTCTTTTGCCGGTGAGTTCCAGGAACTCACAACAGTGAAAGAAAATCACCTGTGATATGAACTGTGTTTCACTAATCCAAAGTATCTGAGAAGTGGACCATTCTAAGTTTGCACAAGTCAAATCAGCTATATAAGAACTGCCAGGGGACTTAAGTATCCACCTTGCAGTGCAAGGGAGGTGGGTTAGATCTCTGGTCAGGGAACTAAGATCCCACATACCTCGGAGCAACTAAGCCCACGCCGCTGCAATGAAAGATCCTGCATGAAGCAGTGAAGATCCCAAATGCTGCAACTAAGACCGGACACAGCCAAATAAATACGTATTTTAAAAAAGAAGAAGAATTTCAGGTTCTAGACCTGCCTCCAGGGGCGATCATCCATAAAAATAGTCACAGAGTTCATGATCATTGGAGTCACAGGGACCCCACCAGTGATATACTTGTTGTTCATTTGCTAACACGTGTCTGACTCTGCAACCCCACTCATTGCAGCAAGCCAGGTTTCCCTGTCCTTCGCCATCTCCCAGAGTTCGCTCAAACTCGTGTCCATTGAGTCATTCAACTATCTCATCCTCTGTCACCCACTTCTGTTCCTGCCTTCAGTCTTCCCCAGTATCAGGGTCTTTTCTAATGAATTGGCTCTTCACATCGGATGGGCAAAGTATTAGAGCTTCAGCATCACTGCTTCCAATGAATATTCAGGATTGATTTCTTTTAGGATTGACCGGTTTGATCTTGCAGTCCAAGGCAATGAACCAGGGCTGAGTAAGTGAGAGACAGAATAGGAGTTCTACAAACTTCCACCTTAAGAAATCAGGGACATTTTTTATCACTTTTTTTCTTCTAAATAAGCCTTTGTGCTCATGCAGATCTTTGCACAATTTATCCTTTCATTTCTGATTTGTCTTTATGTCTAAATGCATCAGAAACAAGAATATTTTTAGCTAAAGCATTCTTAAAAGCTCAATCATTCAAGTCTGCATAATTGTTCAAGGGGTCTTTGTTTCTTTTTCTCGCTTAAAAAATTGAGTCAGATGCACTTTTAGACTTTTCAAATTTTTCTTTTGAATAGATACACCCAGATTCCTTTTATAGTCAAAGTTTTTTTTTTTTCCATTGTACAGTTAAGCATTCGTATATCTGAGTTATTTTTGACAGCCCTTCTGCAAACTTTAAGTGTATGGTAAACACATTTCCAAATTATTCTGCTAAGGAATAGGGCAGATACATTTTTTAATCACTTGAAAATTATATCTTTTGATAAATTTCTGTGTTAACCCAATAACCATTTATTATGAAAGTGCACAGTTCTTCTGAGCCGATCTATTTTCTAAAGCTCTTTGCAAATAATTGCTTTTAAAATTAGTTTTCTTTTTTTTTCAATTTAAAAAAATGTTTAATTGAAGGATAATTGCTTTACAATGTTGTACTGGTTTCTGTCATAACAACGTGAATTAGCCATATATTCTCTCCTTCTTGAGCCTCCTTCCCACCCTACGCCTCATCCCACACCTCGAGGTTGTCACAGAGCACTGGGCTGAGCTCCCTGCGTTATATAGCAGCTTCCCACTAGCTCTCTGTTGTATACATAGTAACGTATATACGTCAATGCTACTCTCAATTTGTCCCACCCTCTCCTTCCTCCGCTGTGTCCACAAGTCCGCTCTCTACTAAAATAAGTTTTAAAATGAGTTTATATAGCCACACATATAACAGATACTTGAGCTCACTTTTGGGGTGATTTAATAGCTGATGACCCAGTTTCCATATGATCTATCTTCTCTTATTCCTTTCCATTGCTGTCTACCTTTTGGCCTCATAATTACTTTTTTCAGTATCTCTGGAGAAGTGGGGAAAGGGGAAATAAATTTCAAATTTGTTTCTCTTTCTTTCCCTCTGCCCCCTCACTGACTGACAGTTTGACAAATTGTGTCGGAGAGGAATCGGCTCTTGATTCCTGCTAATAGAGAGACGTAACAGAACAAATAATTCAAAGGAGTCGGTGATCCAAACTCATTTTTATTACTATTTTGTTGTGACTTAGTAATTAGGCTAGGATTAAATTTTGCAATCCTTGTACGCACATTTTCTTCTCCATTCCAACTTCTGCACTCTTATTATATAACTTCAGCACTAATGTAGATGACTGAAGGCACCCCTGAACAAGGAGTCTTCCCCAATTATGAACATGAATCAGTCTTTTACAAAGTATTTTCTAGGTCTGTGGTTCTGGACTTTAGTTTGCATTTAGAAGCGCCTGGAGAACTTGTTAACACGCAGATTCCTGGCTCCACCCTGAGTTACTGATTAGGCAGGTGGTGTGGAGCCTGCATAGTTGCATTTCTAACAGGTTCCCAGAGGATGTTGATGCTGTTCTAGGGACCACCACACTCTTGATGATCTGATCTCCTTGCAGTCCAGGGGACTCTCAGCACCACAGTTCGAAAGCATCAATTCTGCACTCAGCCTTCTTTATGGTCCAACTCTCACATCCATACATGACTACTGGAAAAACCATAGTTTTAATTGTATGGACAAAGTCATGTCTCTGCTTTGACTATAAAACCTTTCCTTCTACGGGTATCAATCAACTCAGATTTGCTAACCAATCAACTCGGATTTACTATCCCGGAGCATGGTGGAAGACACTTCCCTTTCTCCTGGTGCCTTGATGGCTAAACTTCAGCACCTCCCACCTCCCACTTCCTGTTGGCAACCACCTGCCTTGAACACAGACCAGACAGTTTCACCACTTGGCAACTCTTCGGCTCGGCAGGTCTCCCACTCAGCTTTCTTCTTTTGACCAGAGCATCTCATCCTCCTACTCACACCCACTCAGCCTGCTTCACGATGCTCCCCTGTTCCTCTTGTCCCTCTGCCTGTCTGATCTCTCTCTGCCTGATCATCCCTGCCTGTCTTCCTCGTCATCTCTCCCTCCTTATCCAGCCGAGGCTCAATGACACCCTTAATTTCTCCCCCGTCTTTCCCTCTTTGTCCTTCCTGCCTTGCCAATACTCAGTCCTGGAAAACCTTTCTTTTCCCACACTTTTGACCCTGGGAGCCTGAGTGATGATGATAGAATGGCACATAATTCTTCTCAGTGTTTCCAAAATCATTCAGCTAGCAGAGGCCTCTTTGGGTTTTATTGTGCCAGGCACTACCCTAAGTTTTAGAAATGAAGCTACAGACAAAACTGAAAGTTTCAGGGTCTTATGGAGTTCACATCCTATTAGGGTGGAGTAAGAACTGAATCAGATACAATTATGTGCTATGCATAAAATTACTAATAAAACAGGGTGGTCAGGGGAGACCTCCATAAGGGGTGACATTAGAGCTGATATGACAATCGTGTTATTGCAGTGTGGCTGGCCCTTTGATATTGCGTGACAGTCCCCAGTTCATTTTTTTGGCGGGGAGGGACTATGCTGGGTCTTCCTTGCAATGCCCAGACTTTCTCTAGTTTCAGCCCAGCAACTTAGTCGCTCCTTGACTTGTGGGATCTTCGTTCCCCAACCAGGGATCAAACCTGTGTCCCCTGCATTGGAAGGCAGATTCTTATCCACTGGACCACCAGGGAAGTCCCTTCCAGTTCACTTCTTATTTCATTTCCCATGGAGGCTCTTCTGGTTCTTTTTCACTCTTTTAAAATTACAACCCCATCCCTACTTATCAGATAAACTTGCCTCATGATTTACTGAGAAGCTGCCCACTCCCTGACACCACAAACCCCATCCATGGCTCCATGAGTCCTCTCTTCCATTCCTGCTGTCCTTTCCTCGGTGTTTGACTTTTCCTCTCTCCATTGGCCCCTTCCCCTTAGCCTTTAATCATTAAACAATCTGAATGTGTCCCCCTCAAAATGCACATGTTCAGTGTGACTAACTCCCAGTATGACTGTATTTGGAGTTAGGCCCATGATGGAAGTAGTTAAGGGTCAAGGAGATCAGAAGGTAGGTCCCTGATTGATAAGATTAGTTTCCTGGGACTTCCTGGTGGTCCAGTGGTTAAGAATCTGTCTACCGATGCAGGAGATGTGGGTTCGATCCCTGGTCCAGGAACTAAGATCCCACACGCCACAGAGCAACTAAGTCCACAGAACACAGCTGCTGAGCCCCTGCACCACAACTAGAGAATCCGTGCACCACCGTGAAAGATCCCTTATGGCTCAGACCTGGCGCAGCCAAATAAATTTAAAAGAAGAAAGATTTGTTTCCTTATAAGAGACACCAGAGAGCTCACTGTTTCCTCTAGAGCACAAAGAAGTCACGTGAGCAACAGCTAGAAGGCGGCCATCTACCAGCCAGTAAGAGAGCCCTCTACAAAAGCCACATCAGTCAGCACCTTGATCTTGGGCTTCCAGCCTCCAACACTAAGAGAAATAAATGTCTGCTGCTTAAGCCATCCTGTCTATACAGTGTTTTGTTACAGCAGCCTGAGCTGGCCAAGACACCACCCTTCATCACAAAACAGAGACCTCCCCGTTTTGTACTCTCCTTCCCTTGCCTCCCCTCACAGCCAGCACACAGCCTCTTCTGTGCACACCCCGCCCACCACAATCTGGCTGCTCACACTTCTTTCCTTCCTCTCCTCCCTCGCAGGTTGTACTTTTCAAACCACCTTTTATTTTAGTGTGTGTGCCTGTGTCTTTTCAAGATGGAACAGCGTTGCAAAGCTTAGGATGTTCTAAAAGACTTTATTTTTAACCTCTCCTGAGATCAGAACCTCTGTAGTCATCTAGTGCTTCTTGGCCACTTGTTTTTCTTTTCCCTGAAGAATCACATCTTTTTTTAAAAAAAATATATTTATTTATTTGTCTGTGCCGGGTCTTAGTTGTGGCATGTGGGATCTAGTTCCCTGACCAGGGATCGAACCCAGGTCCCCTACATTTGGGAGCACAGAGTTTTAGCCACTGGACTACCAGGGAAATACCACCACTTAACTCTCCTTAAACACCAGATTTAATCTCTGCTTGTCTGCAATCGTATTTCTCAGTGATGTTCCCTTTTTAGAATTTCTTCACCTGAATGTTGTCACAATTTAAGGAAATAGGGAGTTGTTATTGCTCAACTTTGTATTTTTCTACATCAATACTATTGGTTTTCTGCCACTTTCCAACTGAAATGGTAATAGCCCTAAGCAAAACTGGAAGTTTAAAAGTCAAGATTGGGAAGATGGTTTCTTCTTTTTAAGGAAACTTTCCCTGAACACTATCTTCTCTTTTAAATTTAATTAGAATTCCATCATGCATTGCTTATTTAGTGGAATACTGTCACCATCACATGCCCCACAGGCACTGGGTCTCTGGGGGAAGGTCAAATGTCACTGCTTCCCCAAGTCGATTTGTGGCTTCCAGGCCCTGGTCACTGTCTCCAAGGGAGGGGTGATAAGAGGTAGAGATGAGGCAGGATCAGGTTATCTTACTTCGCAGCTGCCATGGATTTCTTCCAAAGCCTCTGCACTGGTCTTCTCCCATCACACCCCCAAAGGGAAAGCCAGAAATTCATATCTCACATTGCAGTGATTAAGAGCCACCCCGAGATTCCACAGGGCATGAAAGAGCAGCAGGGAAGGAGGATTAAGGGAAACAATTTCTATAAGGCACTTTGCTCAGTGCCCGGCATGTGGTAAGTGCTCAGAAAATGGTAGTTATTATTATCAACGCCATTGTCATCCTCAGTATCACTGCTGCTCATCATACACACATGCACACCAATAGACATACACACACACGTGTATATGAGTGAGGAGTCTCTCTGGCTTCACATGGAACCTACAAGTCTTTTTTTAAATTAATTTTTATTGGAGTATAATTGCTTTACAATGTGGTGTTAGTTTCTAGTGTACAACAAAAAGAATCAGCCATATGTATACATATATCCCCTCCCTTTTTGGACTTCCTTCCCTGTCAGGTCACCACAGAGCATTAAGCAGAGTTCCCTGGGAACCCAGAAGTCCTGAAGGAACTCACGATGAAGTTGTGAAGGGCTTGGTGGAGATCTGTTACCTGCCACCCCTTATAGTTGTTTAGAGGACTGGTGAAGAGTCATAGTTCTGTGCCAGAAGAAGGGGCACAGAGCAGACAGTCCCCTTCTTAACCTCAGGTGAGTGCTGAGGTTGCAGAGTCCAGTGGTTAGACAAACATGGCTCGTGGGAAAGAATGCACTCTGAGTTCTAGGATGAGGGGAATGTCGGAAATTGGGGGTGAGAAAGACTGAGGTGTGACTGTGACACAGATCAGTGGAGAAATGGGAAAATGACCGTGAACAGAAAGTATCTCAAGGTCATGTAGACACTGCCCTATTTAAAGTGGATAAGCAACAAAAACCTACTGTATAGCCCAGGGAACTCTGCTCAATGTTATGTGCCAGCCTGGATGGGAAGGGGGTTTGGAAAAGATTAGATACATATGTATGTGTGGCTGAGTCCCTTCACTGTTCACCTGAAACTATCACAACATTATTCATCGGCTATATCCCAATACAAAATGTTTTTGATGTTTAAAAAATAATAAAAAATTTTTTTTTAAAGTTATCTCGGCTCCAAGACTGTCTGTGAGCATTTGAGTAGCAAAATGCCAAACCAGCGGGGGAGAATATGCCATGGGAAGAATCCACAGAGCTGGGACTGAGCTAAAAAGGGCAGAGGAGTTTCTGGTGCAGAGAAAGTGTACTTTCAAAAATCCAAAGCTATACAAGCAAAATAATATGCTCTCCACCGTGGATTATAAACATCCAGCTAATCAGCACCTTGTTGTCAGGCACCATGGGATGCTGAGAAAGAAAGAGCTCCTGCCCCAGCTGCTTAGAATCTGGATCTATGACAGGATCTGTGACAGTGAGGGGGGATGTTGTGGGAGGGCCTGTGAACCAAGAGCTAGAGGCTCTGGCGCAGGCTGGGAGGGCTTGCTGGAGGAGGTGAGAGTGTAAATAGGCCTTAGAGATGCAGAGGCGTGGCATGGCAAGCTGGGACAGTAAAGTGAACTGGAGATGCATATGCAAAAATCATTTTGAAAGCTAAGGAGGGATTAACCCCAAACTGGGGCTTGGGGAGGAAATCCGTGGCTCCATCAGCCTCTTCCCATTCCCCTCCCACCCTGCCCTGTGGTCTCTGCGTGTTGGCCACTCTGGGATCTGAGCATCCGATTCTGCTGTCCTCTCTGCCCCTGTCCACAAGCTTCCTCTGCAGATGCCACCTTTATATTCTGTCTGTTCTTCCCAGGGACCCTCACGTTCCTTGACTTCGGTACAAAAGTGCGACGACTCCCCTCTGTTTTGCCACATGTAGGTCTCTGTGTGTGTTAGTCGCTCAGTCGTGTCCAACTCTTTGCAACCCCATGGGCTGTAACCCACCAGGCTCCTCTGTCCATGGGATTCTCCAGGCAAGATTACTGGAGTGGGCTGCTATGCCCTCCTCCAAATCTTACCGACCCAGGGGTTCAACCCAGGTCTCTCTCATTGGCAGGTGGATTCTTTACCATCTGAGCCACCAGGGAAGCCCTGCCAGTGACCACATCCGCCTGGTGGCCAGCGCCCTCTCAGGGGGTCTCATCAGCTTCCTGGTCTCCCAAACACTTTTCCCTCTCACTCAGGTGCTCAGTAAAGAATCTTCATGATTTTCCTTCATGTCTTCCTTTCCCTCAACTCCCGCTTAGACACACACACAGAGACACACACCCTGAATCATCCAGTTCTGTTATTTCTACTCTTGAAGTCTCTGTGGACTTCCTTCGTGGTCCAGTGGTTAGGAATCTGCCTGCCAATGCAGGGGACACAGGTTTGATCCCTGGTCTGGGAAGATTCCACGTGCTGTGGGGCAGCTAAGCCCAATGCCACAACTATTAAGCCTATGCTCTAGAGCCTGCAAACTGCAATTACTGAGCCCACGTGCCACAACTATTGAAGACCTTGCACCCTAGAGCTGGTGCTCTGCAGTAAGAGAAGCGCAGCTAGAGAGTAGCCCCAGCTCTCCACACCTAGAGAAGGCCCACATGCAGCAACAAAGACCCAGCGCAGCCAAAAATAAGCAAAAACAGAAGTCTCCAGGTGCATCCTCTCCCCCGCCCCCACCCTGGCTGCATCACCACCCCCTTCGTCATCTTTCACGTGACCTTTGCAGCCCCATCCAACCGTCGCCCTCCCACACCACACTTGCTGAACTGCTCCCCACCTGCACAGCTCCTTCAGGCTCTCATCAAAATTCATTTTAAAACCCCAATCCAGAAAATTAGGGTGCCAAGCTGTGTTTTAAAGAAAACGCTACATCTCTCTATGTATATTATGTATGTGTATACGTATTGACTGTGTAATCGCCGAAAAGCCTAAGGATTCAGAACTCAAAGGCTGGAGCCCCGTTACTTGGTCTGAAATCCAACTCTGCTACTTACTGAGTTAATGAGTTTGCCTACAGTATAGAGTTTTTATGAGAATTACATAATGCCTGGTAAAAATACCTGGTATGTCGTAAGCACTCCTTACGTAATAGCCACAATAAGAGAAAGGAAGAGCAAGAAGACGATAATGTTATCAATGTTTATCATTGGATTTTTATTACCTCATTAATTTTTACTTTTCTATATTTTTCCAACTCTATGATAACCATGAAATCCTTTTATGATCGTTAATCTGATCTTTTCTTTGGAAATTGCACAGTGTTACACCTTTGCTTAAGATCGTTCAGTATCCTCCCACCTCCCACAGGTTACACCCAAGACCCCCGGCTGGCCTCTGGAGCCTGTGCCACCTGTCTTGGCTCCATTTACTGGTGTCACCTCCCACCGCCCCCATCACCCCAGACTTCAGCTTCTCCAGGCTTCTGTGTCTCCAAACGCAATGTCCTGCCATCAGCCTCTCTTTTTATTGTCCTTTCTTCCCAGGGACTCTCACCTCTGACTCAGACATGACCAACTAGCCCCCTGTTCACAGGCAGAGACCCAGTGCAGACCTCAGCTCACCTGGGGGTGTCCGTCCCTCCCTCTGGGCTCCCCTGGGACTCTGGGCCAGCCTCACACCCTGTCCCCTGGATGGAGTGCTCCCCAAGTCTGAGGACTGGGTCTCAGTTCTATTAGTACCTCTAGATTTTTTGCAGAATCCCCAGATGTTGGAAGACAGGTGGAGGGGGGCAATTGTGAGGCTATTCCAGGCAGGACTCTCCATGCAAGACTAATCAAGAGGGAATTTTTGAAGATTTTTTGAGTCAAAGGACACCATGCTAAAAGTCCCATTTTAGGAAAAGAAGTTGGCAAAGTGGATCATGTGGGGTAGCCAGAAAAATGAGGCTTTAGCTCTCAGATGGACTGATCGTGCGGCTCCCGGTCCTGGGCTCCTGCTGTGGGAGCCTCTCAGCCCTGCCCTTCCTCCTACGGGCATATGGACCCCACCAGCCTTGGGCAGGTACTAACATCAACCCACCTTACAAACAGGATTTGGTCACAAGGCTGACTGCTAAGCAGGAGAAATATGATTCAAGCCTAGATACATCTGATGCCCAAACGAGAGCTACTAACTAAGCTTCTCAGATACTAAGCAGCCCACAAAACACCTTCAAAACAGAAACACCAAGACTGAGAAAGAAAATTGGAAGGTGTGCTCAGCCCCAGAATATTCTTGCAGGTGTACTTTAAGGAAGTCTTCAAGTCACCAGAACAACTGAAGTGAGAGATAAATAAAATATTTAGAGATGGAAAAGATATTTAAGTGTCTAGGAAATGATGAGGGTTAGGAAGACAGGGGCTTCCCAGGTGGCACTAGTGGTAAAGAACCTGCCTGCTAATGCAGGAAACATAAGAGTTCCATCCCTGAGTCAGGAAGGTGCCCTGGAGGAAAGCATGGTAACCCACTCCAGTATTCTTGCCTGGAGAATTCCATAGACAGAGGAGTCTAGTGGGCTATAGGCCATAGGATCCCAAAGAGTCAGACATGATTGAAGCAACTTAGCAGGAAGACAGTGAACTTGGACCCGTGCACCATTGAGCTGTGAGAGTGAGAGCTTTTGGGAAATAAAAGAAGCCTCTGTTTTACACAGCAGGCTGCAGAGCTTTTAAACTTCATTACCACAGGGGTGATAAAGACTGGAAATAGAAAATGAGTGCTAAAGGTTTGGCTCTATCGATGGATGATTGATTTGCAACAGGGTTTTCAAAACTGACTACATATACGTGGGAGGTATTCCCCCGGCTTTTTGAAATGACACCATGGAGAACCAGCTCATGATCTCAGACTGTCCTCTATGAGACCACAAAAGACTGGACTTCCCTAGTGGTTCATTGGCTAAGATTCCAAGCTTCCAATGCAGGGAGTGTGAGTTCGACCCCTGGTTGGAGAACTAAGATCCCACGTACTGAAGGGTAGCTAAGCCAGTGCACCACAAGGAAGACCCAGTGCAGCCACATTAAATAAATAAAAGAAAATAAAAACAAAGTGTTGGTGGATATCGTTTTAAATTTTTTTAATTAAAAAAGAATAAAAACAAAGACCATCTAAGATAAAACAATTCAACAACAATAATAATGGCTGCAGTGTCCCCTGTACTAGACAGTGTCCCAGCATCATCTTTTTTTTTTTTAAAGTCGCTCAGTCACGTCTGACTTTTTGCGACCCCATGGACTATACAGTCCATGGAATTCTCCAGGCCAGAATACTGGAGTGGGTAGCCTTTCCCTTCTGCAAGGGATCTTCCCAACTCAGGGATCAAACCCAGGTCTCTTGCACTGCAGGCGGATTCTTTACCAGCTGAGCCACAAGGGAAGCCCCCAGCATCATCTTCTTTAATCCTCACAACAACCATTTGACGAAGGGATTTTATCCCCACTTTTCAGATGAGAAGACTGAGGCACAGAATGTTTGTGTAACTTCACAGGGTCACACAGCAGGTGTACCAGCAAAGCTGGAGTTCCGGGGGAGCCTTCCTGATATTCTTGTGTTCTGGAATCTTCCCACGGCAGAAAACAAGCCTGACCCCACAGAAGCAACAGGACTCCCTCCTTCTGCTGGAAGAACACAGAGCCTCTTAGTCATGCATCACCTCCCCTCTGTTTCTGGTTGTTGAAACCCGCAGTGGGGAGTGTGACCACCCTAGATGGGCCCAACCCCATAATAGAAGACAACGCGCCTCTCTTTCCTGCCCACTCGCGGGCACCTCCTCCTCACAGCCAACCTCAGCACCACCCCCAGCAATCTGGATAGTCCCTGTGCCATTCGAGGGAACATCCTGAGTTTTTCACAGTCCCTGCTGTTCACAGGAAGCCCAAGTTAACGCTCTTAAGTGTTTCTGTCGTCCTGGGACAAACCTGGACTGGGGCTCAGAAGGAGCACGTGGGGCCCCTGACAGTATCAGCCCAAAGATGTGGGGTGGGGAGGAGAAAGGAGCAAAAGACCCAAACGTGGAGGATGCAAGGAGATTTCCAAGTACCACGCGGAAGAAAAAATTTTTGTAAGCCATTTAAGCAATTTTAAAAGCAGAAATTACAATTACTTTGTGTAATTTCCAAAGAAAAGATCAGATTAATGGTCTAAAAAGGATTTCATGGTTATCATAGAGAGTTGGAAAAACATAGAAAAGTAAAAATTAATTAGATAATAAAAATTCCATGATAAACATTGATAACATTATTGTATTTACTTCTCACTCTTTCCCTTTCCCTCATCATGGCCATGTGGCTACTATATAACGAGTGCCTCCGGATCTGTTTATTTTTGTTTTTATTTTCATCACTCTCACAGGTGGATCCAAAAAGATCTTGCTGCGATTTATTTCAGAGAGTGTTCTGCCTGTTTTCCTCTGAGTTTTATAGTATCTAGTCTTACATTTAGGTCTTTAATCCCTTTTGAGTTTGTTTTTGTGCATGGTATTAGAGGGTGTTCTCATTCCCTTCTTTTCCATGGAGCTGTCCAGTTTTCCCAGCACCACTTATTAGAGTGTCTTTTCTCCACTGTATATTTTTGCCTCCTTTGTCACAGATTAGGTGACCACAGGTGCGTGGGAGTGTTCCAGACGTCAGCGCAGTCACTGGGGCGGAACACATCTGAGGCGCCCTTAGTTAGCTGGTGGGTGGGCAAGGGAGAGTGTGGGTTCGAGCACCTGCTAAGAGCAGGCTCACCAGAGTTCGCTGCCCCATCACCAGCTGGGGATTCACCGGGGAGTTGCTTAACCTCTGTGAACCTCAGTTTCCTCTTCTTTGTAATGGGGATGGTAACAACTGAGACAGTGAAAAATGGCCTCAGGCAGCTGCCAGCTAGTCTGTGATAGTCTTAGATGTGTGTGACCCCAGGCAAATATATTTTGTGGGATCCTGTCTGTATAAGCAATTTGAGTGGAATCTATAAAAAAGTCAAACTCAGAGAAATAGAATACAAAAGTGGTTTTGGAGGTGGCAGGGGTAGGGGGGTAGGGTGCGGAAAATACCAAAACTTTGGTAAAGGGGCATAATTTTCAGCTACAAGATAAGTATGGTCTGAAGATCTGATGTATATCACGGTGACTGTCGTTGGTAACACTGTGTGATGACATTTGCTGAGAGAGTAGAACTTAAATGTTCTCTCACACACACACAAAGAGATAAATATGTGAGGTGATAAATGTGTTAATTAACTAGGTGGGGGGGTACCCTTTCACAATGGCTACATATGTCAAATCATCGCGATGCACATTTTAAATACCTTTTGTCAGTTTTAGCTCAGTAGAACTGAAAAAATTTAAATTAAAATATGCATTAAAAATAAAGAAAACACTGAGTGTTAAAAAAGTTACTTCAAATCAGCACCAGTCTGACAGTTCAGTTTCATGTGCTTGCGTGCTGTCATGTCCGACTCTTTGCGACCCCATAGACTGCAGCCCACCAGTCTCCTCTGTCCATGGGATTCTCCTGGCTAGAATACTGGAGTGGGTTGCCATGGCCTCCTCCAGCGAGTCTTCCTGACTCAGGGATCAAACCCGCGTCTCTTACATCTCCTGAAATGGCAGGTGGGTTCTTTACCACTAGTGCGACCCGAGAAGCCCAGTTTACCTCCACACATTTCTTGGAAAGGAATGCTCTATTTAGTCCCTGGGGATCATCTGCTTGTCAGGCTGCCCTCCTGAGACAGGTGGCCACACACAGGCCACAGATGACCACGTGGACACGAGTCCTCGAGCATCTGAGGGCCTCAGGATGACCCCTGAGCAAGGTCCATTCACAGGGTAGTCCTCTGAAGGAGAGAGACATGAGTACCAGGCCAGGCTTAGGGCAGCCCAGCATGATGGCACTGCAGCCCTAGCTGATATCAGGCACCATGGGGGACTCAGAAAATCTCAAGAAGGCTGCCCACGTGTGAAGTGCCCTCTGTGGCTTGGAGCCTGAGTCACTGACCCAGCTCGGATAGATCTGGACAGCAGTAGCTTCAGTGTTCCTAAAGAAACATAAACATCACTCAGAAGGGACACAATAATCACAACAGGTCACTCCATGGCTTTGTTGGAACAAACCAGCAACATGGTCATTTGTGACACAGAGAGAAGGACACTGCAGCCACAAACAGAATTAACATCCACCACTTCTGACCAGAGTACATCATGAGAAAGGCTGGGCTAGAGGAAGCACAAGCTGGAATCAAGATTGCTGGGAGAAATATTAATAACCTCAGGTATGGAGATGACACCACCCTTGTGGCAGAAAGTGAAGAAGAACTAAAGAGCCTCTTGATGAAAGTGAAAGAGAAGAGTGAAAAAGTTGGCTTAAAGCTCAGAAAACTAAGATCATGGCATCCAGTCCCATCACTTCATGGCAAATAGATGGGGAAACAGTGGAAACAGTGGCAGACTTTATTTTTCTGGGCTCCAAAATCACTGCAGATGGTGACTGCAGCCATGAAATTAAACGGCGCTTACTCCTTGGAAGGAAAGTTATGACCAACCTAGACAGCTTATTAAAAATCAGAGACATTACTCTGCCAACAAAGATCCGTCTAGTCAAGGCTATGGTTTTTCCAGTGGTCATGTATGGATGTCAGAGTTGGACTATAAAGAAAGCTAAGCGCCAAAGAATTGATGCTTTTGGACTGTGGTGTTGGAGAAGACTCTTGAGAGTCCCTTGGACTGCAAGGAGATCCAAACAGTCCATCCTAAAGGAGATCAGTCCTGGGTGTTCATTGGAAGGACTGATGTTGAAGCTGAAACTCCAATACTTTGGCCACCTGATGTGAAGAGCTGACTCATTGGAAAAGACCCTGATGCTGGGAAGGACTGAGGGCAGGAAAAGAAGGGGATGATAGA
Organism: Okapia johnstoni; assembly: GCA_024291935.2. Taxonomy (NCBI): domain Eukaryota; kingdom Metazoa; phylum Chordata; class Mammalia; order Artiodactyla; family Giraffidae; genus Okapia; species Okapia johnstoni. Next base: position 100,599,830 of record CM044309.1, read on the forward strand.
GGATGAGATGTTTGAATGGCATCACCGACTCAATGGACATGAGTTTGAGTAAACTCTGGGAGTTGGTGATGGACAAGGAGGCCTGGTGTGCTGCAGTTCATGGGGTCACAAAGAGTCGGATACGACTGAGCGACTGAACTGAACTTCTGACTAATGGCTCCTCTCTAATGCCAGTTCTACCCAAGTTAACCCTCCATCTTCCTGGGCCAAAAAAAAACTTATAAGGAGCCCAGTCATCAAGCTGCCCTGTGCCTGGAGGGCACCCACACCAGAACTGGCCCCCAGCCCTTAACCCTCCCGAGACTCCCCCAGCTCAAGATCAAATCCCATAATAAACCCCTCCAACTCCCTTGTCGGGTCCCTGGGGGTGTGTCCAGCCTGCAGCAAGCTGAATAAATCTTTGTGCAGCTAGCAGTGTGTTTGTGGTGGTCTTCGGCTGGTGAGTGTCAACATAGCAGAATCTACTCTACAGGGCTGTAGTGAGGATTAAAATGTTCACAACGATGCCGACGTATGGTGCCCTTTCACTTATTGTTGTTCAGTCGCTTAGTCGTGTTGGACTCTTTGCGACCCCATGGACTGCAGCACACCAGGCTTCCCTGTCCTTCACCATCTCCTGGAATTTGCTCTAACTCACGTCTGTTGAGTCAGTGATGCCATCCAACCATCTCATCCTCTGTCGCCTCCTTCTCCTCCTGCCCCCAGTCTTTCCCAGCATCAGAGTCTTTTCCAGTGAGTCGGCTCTTCACAACAGGTGGCCAAGGTATTGGAGCTTCAGCTTCAGCATCAGTCCATGAATATTTACAGTTGATTTCCTTTAGGACTGACTGGTTTGATCTTGCTCTCCAAGGGATTGTCAACAGTATCCAAAATTAAAAATTGAAAAAATAATAAATAAATATTTTAAAAGTTTTAAAAAATAATAAACAAATACCAAGAAACCCTCAATAATTGAGATTTTCATGGTGGTCCATTGGCTAAGACTCTGCCCTCCCAATGCAAGAGGCATGGGTTTGATCCCTGGTCAGGGAACTAGATCTCAAACACTGCAATTTAAGATTCCACATGCTGCAGCTAAGACCCAGAGCAACCAAATAAATAAATACTTTTTTAAAACCCTAATAATCAAGATAAACAATATTCTAATGCAATATTATAAGAGAAGACTCTACACATGGACATCACCAGATGGTCAATACTGAAATCAGGTTGATTATATTCTTTGCTGCCAAAGATGGGGAAGTTCTATACAGTCAGCAAAAACAAGACAGGGAGCTGACTGGGGCACAGACCATGAACTCCTTATTGCCAAATTCAGACTTAAATTGAAGAAAGTAGGGAAAACCACTAGACCATTCAGGTATGAAAGTGAAGTCCAACTCTTTGCGACCCCGTGAACTGTAGCCTACCAGGCTTCTCTGTCTGTGGGATTCTCCAGGCAAGAGTACTGGAGTGGGTTGCCATTTCCTTCTCCAGGGGAGCTTCCCGACCCAGGGATCGAACCCGGGTCTCCCACATTGCAGGCAGACGCTTTACCCTCTGAGCCACCAGGGAAGCCCCATTCAGGTATGACCTAAATCAAATCCCTTACGATTATACAGTGGAAGTGACGAATAGATTTAAGAGATTAGATCTGATAGACAGAGTGCCTGATGAACTATGGATGGAGGTTAGTGACATTGTACAGGATGCAGGGATCAAGACCATCCCCAAGGAAAAGAAATGCAAAAAGGCAAAATGGTTGTGTGAGGAGGCCTTACAAATAGCTGTGAAAAGAAGAGAAGTGAAAGGCAAAGGAGAAAAGGAAAGATATACCCATTTGAATGCAGAGTTCCAAAGAATATCAAGGAGAGATAAGATTTATAAGATTGATAAGATTGATCTTCCTCAGTGATCAATGCAAAGAAATAGAGGAAAACAATAGAATGGGAAAGTCTAGAGATCTCTTTAAGAAAATTAGAGATACCAAGGGAACATTTCATGCAAAGATGGGCTCAATAAAGGACAGAATGGTATGGACCTAACAGAAGCAGAAGATATTAAGAAGAGGTGGCAAGAATACACAGAAGAACTGTACAAAAAAGATCTTCACGACCCAGATAATCACAATGGTGTGATCACTCACCTAGAGCCAGACATTCTGGAATGTGAAGTCAAGTGGGCCTTAGGAAGCATCACTACGAACTAAGCTACTACAGGTGATGGAATTCCAGTTGAGCTATTTCAGATCCTAAAAGATAATGCTGTGGAAGTGCTGCACTCAATATGCCAGCAAATCTGGAAAACTCAGCAGTGGCCACAGGACTGGGAAAGGTCAGTTTTCATTCCAATCCCAAAGAAAGGCAGTGCCAAAGAATGCTCAAACTACTGCACAATTGCACTCATCTCACACTCTAGTAATGTAATGATCAAAATTCTCCAAGCCAGGCTTCAACAGTATGTGAACTGTGAACTTCCAGCTGTTCAAGCTGGTTTTAGAAAAGGCAGAGAAACCAGAGATCAAATTGCCAACATCCGTTAGATCATCAAAAAAGCAAGAGAGTTCCAGAAAAACATCTACTTCTGCTTTATTGACTAAGCCAAAGCCTTTGACTGTGTGGACCACAACAAACTGTGGAAAATTCTTCAAGAGATGAGAACACCAGACCACCCAACCTGCCTCTTGAGAAACCTGTATGCAGGTCAGGAAGCAACAGTTAGAACTGGACATGGAACAACAGACTGGTTCCAAATAGGGAAAGGAGTACGTCAAGGCTATATATTGTCACCCTGCTTATTTAACTTCTATGCAGAGTACATCATGAGAAACACTGGGCTGGAGGAAGCACCAGCTGGAATCAAGATTGCCAGGAGAAATATCAATAACCTCAGATATGCAGATGACACCACCCTTATGGCAGAAAATGAAGAAGAACTAAAGAGCCTCTGGATGAAAGTGAAAGAGGAGAGTGAAAAAGTTGGCTTAAAGCTTAACATTCAGAAAACTAAGATCATGGCATCTAGTTCCATCACTTCATGGAAAATAGATGGGGAAACAGTGGAAACAGTGGCTGACTTTATTTTCTTGGGCCCCAAAATCACTGCAGATGGTGACTGCAGCCATGAAATTAAAAGACACTTGCTCCTTGGAAGAAAAGTTATGACCAACCTAGACAGCTTATTGAAAAGCAGAGACATTACTTTGCCAACAAAAGTCCATCTAATCAAGGCTATGGTTTTTCCAGTGGTCATGTATGGATGTGAGAGTTGGACGGTGAAGAAAGCTGAGTGCTGAAGATTTGATGCTTTGGAACCGTGGTGTTGAAGAAGACTCTTGAGAGTCCCTTGGACTGCAAGGAGATCCAACCAGTCCATCCTCAAGGAAATCAGTCCTGGATATTCATTGGAAGGACTGATGCTGAAGCTGAAACTTTAATACTTTGGCCACCTGTTGTGAAGAATTGACTCATTGGAAAAGACCCTGATGATGGGAAAGATTGAAGTCAGGCAAAGAAGGGGACGACAGAGGATGAGATGTTTGGATGGCATCTCTGACTCAACGGACTTGAGTTTGAATAAACTCTGGGAGTTGATGATGGGCAGGGAGGCCTGGCGTGCTGCAGTCCATGGGATCTCGAAGAGTCAGGCACGACTGAGTGACTGAGCTGAACTGATTTGAATGTAATATTAATGTAATTGGCCCAAATTACTGTAAGAATATATATGATGAGTAAAGTATCAAAATTATCAATAAAGGCAAGATCCCTTGGAGCTGAGATTAGAGTGAGGTGAGCAAAGCTGTGAGGGCAAGTGCAGGGTGGGATCCTGTCTTTACAGAAAATATAGATATTTTTGTTCAGTGTGGATTATTTGTCAAATATTATTTCTCCTGCTTTCTGAATTTCTCAACATCTCTTTAAATTGTTCCCCAAGATGAGTGCCTCACTCACTTCTGCTAAACTCTCAGAAAACATTTAACAAATGCTGAGAACTGTGTGTGTGGCTTGTGGAGTTAGTCTGCCTGGGTTCAAACCCATTGTTGCCACTTCCTCGCTGTGTTCATTTGGGCCAGTCAGTGAAGCTTTACAGCTTTAGTTTCTTCCCTGTAAAATAGAGAGGACTAAAGTTGAATTTACTTTATTTTCAAGTGAAAATAAAGAAGGACCAGTATGATGTCGTTCAAATACATAGTTCCAAAGGTCTAGTTCAATCCAGTGATCAAATGGAAAACATCAATATTTACAATACGAGCAGCATTTTCTTTGAGTAGTCCTCTATGAATATAAATTTTAAATACACACGTGCACAACTTTAGACATATCATTAGCTTCCCTGGTGACTTGGCGGTAAGGAATCCACTTGCGCTGTAGGAGACTCAGGTTCAATTCTTGGGTCGGGAATATCCCCTGATGAAGAAAATGGCAACGCACTCCAGTATTCTTGCCTGAGAAATCCCATGGGCAGAGGAGCCTGGCGGGCTACTGTCCATGGTGTCTCAGAGAGTCAGACACGACTGAGCACACACACACAGCTATGGTAAATTCAAGCAGCTTTTTGTATATTTGTTACGTATCTGGATTTGTGCTTCTATAAATTGCTTTTTCATATTTTTTGACCAGTTTTCTGTTGAATTGCCAATTTATAAAATCTTTCCATATTATATAAATTAAATTAATCCTTATATAATTCCTGTCATTAATTTCCACACAATTAGTTTCTATACTATATGAAGTAATACAAATATTATATAAGTTGATTTGTCATTACAAGTATTTTTTTCACAAATCAATCATTCGAGTTTTGAGTTTGTTTATGTCTTTTACCATAAACATTTCTAATGTGGTCAGATATATCTTTTCTTTTATGGTCTCTTGGTTTTCTAATCTTGTTACAGTTTCCTTCTCCCTAGATTGGACACAAAGCCTCCTAGATATTAAGGCAATATTTTGTTCTGTTTTGCTGTTTACAATGAAGATTAATCTCTGGGGAATGTATTTTGGTATATGGTGTAAAGTAAGAATTTATTTTATTTCTGATAGACAACAGTTATAGTGGTATCCTTTTAAAACTAATTTCTTATTTTCCCAATAAATTGAGCTACCACATTTGATGTATAACATATATTAAATTCTCATATATAAGATTATTTCTGGATTCTCTTTTCTCTTCCACTGAACTGTGTCTCATTTCACACCAATACCATGTTTATTTCTTAATAACTTAATAATGTACTCTGATGTCTGGTAAGGCAATTCCCTTGTCACTGTTCTTTTTTATACACTTGAACATTTATTCTTTCATATAAAGTTTAAAACTGTTTATCCTGTCTCTTCCTCAACTCAAATAACAAACAAAAAAACCCCCATGCAACTGTAATGATAATGACATTATATTTATATACATGGAGGTGAAGTAATAATTTTGCGATATTTCACCTTCTCATTAAGAAAGCAGTATATCTTTCCATTTGTTCAGCTTTATTTTCTGACCCTTAATGAGATTAGTACTTTAATTGTTAACTGCATCCCTTGATATTTTTACTTACTATTTAATGAATAAAATATTTTCCCTTTTCCATTTCTACATGTTTATTGTTAGAATTAAATAAAAGCTAATATTTTGTGTGTATTTATTTAATATCCTCTGTTTCTTAAATTCTCATATTAATTTTTAGTACTTTAAAAAATAGGATCTGTTGGAAATTCATAGTCAGCAAAAAGATCTAGTATTCATTTCTTTTTAAGTATTTACTTATAATTCATTTTTAAAAATTGCATTCACTAGATCTCCCAAGACAAACTGTTATAACAGACTTTCCTGTCTACATCTTGATTTTAAATGAAATAATTTTAATGTTGCCATTAAGATATTTGGAGGAGACTTTTTTGGAGATATTTTTTATTATAGTTGCAGATTCTTTACCGTCTGAGCCACCAGGGAAGCCCTGTTACTGGTAAGGCACCTGCAATTTGACCCACCTTTGCTTTTGCATCATTCCTGTAAATGTCAACACAGTGAAAGAAAACAAATAGCAAATATCGCAGTGTCATGATGAACACAGTTTTGACCTTGCTGACTTCCTGATGGTTCTCAAGAACCCCATGGACCACCCTTTGGGAACCACAGCTCTTAGACACCATGGGCTCATTTTGGTTCCTTGGAAGGGTCAAGCTCTTCCTCACCTCAGGAACTTTGCCCACACCATGCTGTTCCCTCTGATTGGAATGCTAATCGCACGACACTTTGCCTGGTCAACTTTCCTCCTCATCCTTGAGATGTCTGTTTAAATTACTCTTTCAAAGGACAGGTTTCCTTGGGCCCAGCTAGACTGCTCAGCTAGACTCAGTCCCCATGTTCCGTTCTCTCAGGAAACCTTGAGATTTCTATCATAGTTCTCATTACAGTTTTAATTAACATATTACTTGTAATAGTAGAAAGATTTGTACTCAAGGGTCAAAATTTAATACAACTAATGAGTTTTATTGCCTCATCAAGGACATTCTTAAGCAAACAGCCATTTTTTAAAACCGAGTCTACGGCAGTGAAAAACAATGACTATGGGTACTGTTTGGCGCCCTTTATTATTGGTAAGTGAAAGTGCTGCACTCAATATGCCAGCAAATTTGGAAAACTCAGCAGTGGCCACAGGACTGGAAAAGGTCAGTTTTCATTCCAATCCCAAAGAAAGGCAATGCCAAAGAATGTTCACACTACCACACAATTACACTCATCTCACACGCTGGTAAAGTAATGCTCAAAATTGTCCAAGCCAGGCTTCAACAGTATGTGAACCATGAACTTCCAGATGTTCAAGCTGGATTTAGAAAAGGCAGAGGAACCAGAGATCAAATTGCCAGCATCCGTTGGATCATTGAAAAAGCAAGAGAGATCCAGGAAAACATCTATTTCTGCTTTATTGATTACGCCAAAGCCTTTGACTGTGTGGACCACAACAAACTGTGGAAAATTCTTCAAGAGATGGGAATACAAGACCACCTGATCTGCCTCCTGAGAAATCTGTATGCAGGTCAAGAAGCAACAGTTAGAACTGGACATGGAACAAGAGACTGGTTCCAAATCGGGAAAGGAATACGTCAAGGCTGTATATTGTCACCCTGCTTATTTAACTTATATGCAGAGTACATCATGTGAAATGCCTGACTGCATGAAGCATAAGATGGAATCAAGATCGCCAGGAGAAATACCAGTAACCTCAGAAACGCAGATGACACCACCCTTATGGCAGAAAATGGAATAGAACTAAAGAGCCTCTGGATGAAAGTGAAAGAGGAGAGTGAAAAAGTTGCCTTCAAACTCAGCATTCAGAAAACTAAGATCATGGCGTCTGGTCCCATCACTTCATGGTAAATAGATGGGGAAACAATGGAAACAGTGAGAGACTTTATTTTCTTGGGCTCCAAAATCACTGCAGATGGTGACTGCAGCCATGAAATTAAAAGACGCTTGCTCCTTGGAAGAAAAGCTATGACCAACCTAAGCAGCATATTAAAAAGCAGAGACATTACTTTGCCAACAAAAGTCTATCTAGTCAAAGCTATGGTTTTTCCAGTGGTCATGTATGGATGTGAGAGTTCGACTGAAAAGAAAGCTGAGCGCAGAAGAATTGATGCTTTTGAACTGTGGTGTTGGAGAAGACTCTTGAGAGTCCCTTGGACTGCAAGGAGATCCAACCAGTCCATCCTAAAGGAAATCAGTCCTGAATATTCATTGGAAGGACTGATGCTGAAGCTGAAACTCCAATACTTTGGCCACCTGATAGGAAGAACCGACTCATTGGAAAAGTCTCTGATGCTAGGAAAGATTGAAGGCAGGAGGAGAAGGGGATGACAGAGGATGAGATGGTTGGATGTCATCACTGACTTGATGGACATGAGTTTGAGCAACCTCCAGGAGTTGGTGATGGACAGGGAAGCCTGGCGTGCTGCAGTCCATGGGGTTGCAAAGAGTCAGACACGACTGAGCTACTGAACTGAACTGAAAGTTTAGTCGCTCATTTGTGTCGGACTCTATGCAACCCATGAACTGTAGCCTGCCAGGCTCATCTGTCCATGGAATTCTCCAGCAAGAATAATGGAGTGGGTTGCCATCTCCTTCTCCAGGAGATGCTGTATTGCAGGTGAATTCTTTACCCACTGAGCCACCAGGGAAGTCCTATTACTTGTATGTTTATCCATTAATGTCTGCTTGCCAATAATATAAGCCTTTTGATCCTGTGCACCTTTTCTGCCTCAGTACCCCCTTCATCTAGTTACAATCAATGAAGATAGTTGAATGAATGATATTGTTTTGCTGGTGACTGGTCACCTCAGTGGGTTAACCTGAAAGGCTGAGGCCAGTGTTGTGGGTTCAACCTACCTTATCCTTTTCCCCTTTATCTCTCCAGTAATCAGCTTTTACTTCCCAAGCCCACACTGCAAATGAACTGGGATGAAGGATGCAGGTGAATAAGGGCAAATCCATCACCATTAGTAGGAAAAGGACTCAAAACTTCCTCACTAATAACGTGTTGTGGATTTGTTGTCATCTGCAAAGCCAGAAAGACAAGGACAGCACTTCCCGATCATCTTCCTGATCTCATCTCATCTGAGACCTACTTAAACTTCCTGAGACTGTGAAATCTACTTTATTTATTCGTTTGCTGCAAGTCCCCTGGTCCCCCAGCAAATACACATGCTTTGCAGAACCTTGGAAAGTCATCAGAAACTCTCCAGCAGTTATGAACCATAGTTTAAAAAAAACCTCTGAACTAACAAAATTATCATTCCGTCCCAGATTTAAACTGAATTGCGGTGATTATAGCGTATACTCTGCAGTTCTGGTTGAGAGGGCAATTTAATTAGAAGCCTCTATCTTGAGGCTCTTATAACTTCACCCTTTCCCTCCCCCCTCCAAAAAAAATAATTCTTTAGGATGAAATTTCTTATGCTGTCTCTCAGCCTAAAGGTATGTTTTCTTGTAGAAAGTTGAGTAAGATTCCATTTAGGCTATTTTTAAAACTCAAGAAAAAGGGCAAAAAGAGAGATTTTACCACTTAAGAAATCACTCCGATACTTTTTTATGATTTTTTTTTTCCCAAATGCAAACTGCTTCCTTTAGAACTTTTAAGTTGTCCTTCTTAGTGCCTTTGGCATGTTTGAAGAAATTTGGTTGATCTGTAATGAAGTTGTTCACAGAACGTGTGTTGCTCACATGAAGATTTATTTCCACTCTTTGAAATAAATTTGCAAGGAGATGCTACATGGGGAATTATGATTCAAACCAAGTCTGTGAATAAAAGTGTGCATGTGCGTGCGTGTGTGTGTGTGTGTGTGTGTGTGTGTAACTGGTGCATTCACACTTAACCAATAAAACGTTACTGGTCGACCGAAGAGTATTTGCTAAAAATAAACTTTGAATCAGTGTGTGATAAAGCTGTTCAAAAAATATATATGAAGATTTATTTCCACTCTTCAAAAGAAACTTCATGGAGAGGTCTCATAGAGAATTATAATCAAAATCAGGTCTAGGATTAAATGTGAAAGGATGTAAGAGATAGAAAAGATGTAAAAAAACAAAGACTAACCAGATTTGATGACTGATTGGACATAGATGATGAATAAGAGGATTAAATGAAAGATGACCTGCCATGTGCTTTAGAACAAAGCTGTCCCTGGCTGGCCTCCAGGGTTCCGGGGGCCTCTTCCACCTACTTCTCACCCCTTTCTCGCTCACTCACTCCCCCATATCACCCAGGCCTTCTTTTGACGCTGAATGCTCCGTGTGCGTCCCCTCTCTAGCCCCAGCGCCCGTGCCGCCCTCGTCCAGCTGCTTCAGGGCTCACATGAAATGTCATCTTCTCAGAGAATCCTCTTCTGGCCATCCAAAGCTGGTACGTCTCTCTCACGGGCACACTTGTGTGTGCACACACACACACACGCATGCTGGCATTGTTTTCAATTAAGAATCTTCTTTTAATAAAACTTACGACCCTGTATAATGGCCTGTGTATTTGTTTGGAGAAGGAAATGGCCACCCACTCCAGTGTTCCTGCCTGGGAAATCCCATGGACAGAGGAGTCTGGCGGGCTACAGTCCATGGGGTCGCGAGAGTTGGACATGACTTAGCGACTAAACCACCCCCCCTACCACCACCATGTATTTGTCAACTCCATGCTCTCCCTCACCAGACTTTAGTTCTAGGATTAGTGGCTGGCAAGGATGCCTGGGTTTGGGTCCAGGAGAGGAGGAGGGAGCTTAGAGAGATATCGCCAAGCACGGATGATGGGAATGACAGATGGTTTATGGGAGAAGGTGGCGGCTTTGATGTGAGGTAGTTGAGTCTCTGGCAGAGATTTAAGTGAAAGTATAAAGTAGGAAGTAGAAGAACATCAGAATGAGAGCTTGAAGAGACCTGGGTCCAAGGTTTTCCCCAAATGCACAGCTTTGTCAACCCAAGCCCGCCCACCTCCCCTGCCCTTACCCGTAGCTCATGACTTGGTTCCTCTTCCCTTCCTCACCTCTTTCTCCTACTGCTGTGGTCTTGGTAGAGAATTTAGATAGCTTGCAACCCACAGTGTGATTGGATTGAGAATTGTTGGCCCTAGTGAGTCCTTCTATTTTGCAAATAAGAAAAATATGTCCCAGAAATGCTAGATGCCTTACTCAAAGCCACACAGCTAGTTAGAGAGAAAACCTGGACTAGAATCCTTTTTTTTTTTTAATTACAGTTCACTGCCCTGTCATTAGCCCACACTCAGTACAGAAGTTCAGGTCAAGCCTTGGTAACTGATTGCCTGAAAAAAATCCATGAACTTCTTGGTTCCTTTCTGGAACTAATTTATTTCTCCTACAATGAGCCACAGAAAGCAAATGAGGAACCCTAAATGCGTATTTTGTTCCTATTTAACATAGATTAAATGTGCTTTCTGGAATGCACGATGGCACTATTAAAGAAAGATTTGGCTGTTCCACTGCCTTTTAATAAAAGAAGGTGTATTTGCAACCACCTGCATATTAACAGATATTATTAAAAAGTAACATTATCAAGGATCATACTATTCAACAGGTTGGCCTTCATCACAGCTCGGAGCTGCCCCCTTGTGCATATCTCATATTAGTGCATTTCATTGGAACAGCTGAGTGGGTGGGGGTGAAAGTGGGATTCTTTCTTTGCCTAGAGGTCCCCCTCTTCCCTCCGAGCATCCCTCCAACTACTGTTTCTCCATCTATAGTCTGAATTACAGAATCAGTTCATGGACAACTTGGATTTCTGTGTAACCCTGACTTCCCGCCTCACTTTTTAGCCATCATTCAACAAATTGTGGGGGAAATTTGAAGTGCTGAGTTCAGGGGTTGAGGGCAAACACGGTCCCTGACTTAGAACGTGCAGTCAGTCTTACAGGGAAAACACGCATGGAGTAAGAGGTCACTGGCAAGGTCACATTGCTGCTCTGAGAGGAAAAGGACAAAGGGCAAGGAGAAGAGTTATTAGGGGGCCCTTCCACATTCATCCAAACTAGTAGTCAGCACCCTTATATTTTTTTAAAAAATGAATTCTTAGACGCAGCTTTGTGAAGAGTTCTTTTTTCGATGAGGCATCGGTATACCGATGAGTGCTATCCAACCCAGGGTTACACCACAACATTTTTCTCTTCTTTTAATATTGCTAAATATCCCATTTTCAGTTTTGACCCCAATCGTCAGTTTCAGGTTAAAATGTTATTCAGTTCAGTTCAGTCGCTCAGTTGTGTCCAACTCTTTGCGACCCCATGAACCGCAGCACAGTTTTTCCCTAAGATTTACCTTCAGCAAACGCAGGCTCCAGCGTGACTTTGGTAAGCCCAGCTTTCTGTAGAACAACTGAGTACTGAATGTTCATGCTCAGTAATTGCCACCTACAGTCTGGTGGCTTTTTGGTCATCGGTTTCCTCATTCCACCAATTTCACCATTTTCAGTGCCTGCATTGTGCCAGATATTGTACTAGGGTCCGAGTATGAGGGCAAATGGAGTAGGAAATGGAAACCCACTCCAGGATTCTTGCCTGGAGAATGCCAGGGACAGAGGAGCCTGGCCACCTACAGTCCATGGAGTCTCAAAGAGTCAGACACGACTGAAGTGAATTAGCATGTGTGCAGAAGGGCAAAAAACAAAAGTCTCACAAAACAAAAAACAACAAAACCCCCAATCTTTGCACTCAGAGAGCTCAAAGTCCTGTGAAAAAGAAGCTAACCAATCATCCCAGTTTTGCAGTGTCTGCTTTTGAAGACTATTTTACGACAAGGAAAGTGCACACAATACACTATTGAGAGAGTGAATGCATGATGAATAGGATTGCCTCGGCTATAAGTAACAGAAGCACAACTGAAAGGGACTTAAACAAGGCAGCCACTTGTTATCTCACAAAACAGGAAGTCCAGCGATGTCATTCTGGAGCCCGTGAATTCGGTGGCCCATCAAGAAGGGAGGGGTCCTTCCTTCCTCCGCTCTGCCATTGGCAGGGCTGGCATTGTCTTCCCTGATGATCCAAAGGTGCAGAGAGTACCCGGGTCAGTGCCAAAGGGGCATCCCTCCCGTGCTTCCATTTTTCAAGCCCCCACGCATCCCGTGGTGTCTTCTCTCGTCTTAAGGCATCGTTGGCCCAGCAACAGGAGACCTGAGAGCGACTCCAGCCAGCCTCCCTCAAGCATGTGGCTCTGAAAAAGCTGAACACAACTAGGTTCCAAAATCAATGAAAATGGGGAGAAATGGCTGTCTTTGGACAACCTGTAGTGTCAACCACAACACATCTGCATCACCCCGACCAACAGGCAGACAGCATGAACCAAAATGTTATCAGAGACATTGCTGGGAGGTTATTGCTCTGGCAGCTTTTCATTTTCTTCTTTTTACTTTCCTATTTCTAAATTTCCAAAAGCAAGCATATACTTTTTTTATAATCAGAAGTAAAATCTATTTTAAAAGTCAAGTAAAGAAATAAGCAATACCTTGGGACAATTATCAAGGAAACAGTCTTAACAGGAAGAATGGAGTAGGGACACAAGTAGCATAGGATATATTTCTTATCCTAAAGGAATGTGGTTGTTTGTAAACAGCTAGGTTCTGCACTCAAGTCCAGTATAGGCAGTTTGGGGATTTCCTGACACCAACAAGCAACTCTCAGACACCAGCTGAATGTCCTGTAATTCAACTCAGCTCTCCTGGGACAGAGCATCGGATCCCACAGGTAACAGGCTCCATCCTGCAAGATTGACCCCCACCCTCCACCCCTGTTCAGACACCAGTAACAATCCAGGTTGTCAGCCTCATCCTGGGGTTGGAGTAATTTGCTAGAGTGGCTCACAGAACTCAGATAAGCATTATACTCACCAGGTCATCAGTTTATTTCAAAAGGATATAACTCAGGAAGGACTTTCCCAGATGGCTCAGTATAGAGCCTGCTTGCCAATGCAGGAGATGCTGGTTTGATCCCTGAGTCAGGAGGATCCCCTGGAGACAGAAATGGCAACCCACTCCGGTATTCTTGCCTGAGAAATCCCATGGACAGAGGAGCCTGACGGACTACAGCCCATGGGGTTGCAAAGAGTCAGACAAGATTTAGCAACTAAACAACAACAGCCAAGATGCAGTGAGAGGTGGTAGGTGGAGCGAGCGCAGTCCCTGGAGCATGAACCCCAGTCCACCAGGCAGTGTTCTCTGAAATCACGTAGACATCGTGATTTACCATAAAGGAGTACTGACCAAGGAGGTGCTTCATCTCCCTAATCCATTCAATTAACTTCCTTGAAGGCATATCTTCTTTTGAACCTGGGGGAATCCCTCACACTTGTATAACACTTAAAAATTTCCCAGTGTACCCACTTAGTCTGCACAATCCCTTGTAAGATAGTTGTCCCACCGATTATACCAATGAGAAAAAAAAATACGACTTAGAAAGAAAAAATAGTTTGCTCAGCATCACATGGCTTTGAGTGCGAGCCTATTTTTCTTTTCTCTTTATTTATTCATTTACTTTTGGCTGCTCTAGGTCTTCAGTGCTGCATGGGCTTTTCTCTAGTTGCAGCGAGTGGAGGCTACTGTGTAGTTGCGGCACGCTGGCTTCTCGTGTTGCAGAACATGGGCTCTAGGCCACACAGGCTTCGGTAGTTGCAGCTCCTGGGCTCTAGAGCACAGGATCAGTAGTTGTGGTGCACAGGCTTAGTTGCTCCGAGGCATGTGGGATCTTCCAGGACCAGGGATCGAACCCATGTCTCCTGCATTGGTGGGAGGATTCTTTACCTCTGAGCTATCAGGGAAGCCCAAGTATGTTTTTCTTAACTGGGGTTTTCTTGTTCATCTGCGTTTCAGGGTTTGTTCCCCCATTAACACCGTCTTGATACTCAGACCTAGGGAATCAGTCCACAAGGAATCACTCGGTACTTGGATCATGTGAAGAAGATTATACGTCAAAAGTTCACATAGACTTTCTTCGTTTCTACCGTTTATTGTTTCTTTCTCTTTTCTTTTTTCTTCTCTCCCTCCCTCCTAGCCTGTCCATCATTGTTTGATACCAAGCTCACAGCCTCAGTGTTTGGGATAAAAGAAAATACATTAAGCTAAGTTGTCCTTTCACCCACTCCTTATTGCCTCTTCTAACCTTTTCTCTGTAATTTATTTATTTATTTTATTTTTGGCTATGCTGGATCTTCACTGCTGCACACAGGCTTTCTCTGGTTGCTTTGAGCAGGGGCTACTCTCTAGTTTCGGTGTGTGGGCTTCTTATTGTGGTGGCTTCTCTTGTTTCAGAGCATGGACTCTAGGGAGCATGGGCTCAGTAGTTGCTACTCAAGGGCTCCAGAGCCTGAGCTCTGGAGCTGTGGCACACGGGCTTAGTTGCCCCGGGGCACATAGCATCTTCCTGGACCAGGGAACTAACCCGTGTCTCCTGCATTAGCTGGTGGATTCTTAACCACTGAACCACCAGGGAAGGCCACCTCATCCAACTTTTGATTCAATTATAACCAACATATGGGAGACTGGGACACCGCATTCTAAAGGCCAAAACCATTCTCTACCACACGGAGACTGTGGCATAGTTTGAAAAATTAAATGCATTAAAATTATATTGTTGGGTCCTTAAAATACCTCTCATCATTTTTAAAACATTATCCCTTTTGGTTTCTCATATTTTTAGCTCTGTAAGTATCCAGTGGACCAAAAGACACTTACTTATTTATCCTGAATTTCCCATATCGTATTTCAAAAGCTAAATTGTCAGTTACCCTGACTATTGCAACACTTTCCTCCCTGGACAAAGCATGGCAGAGAATTATGTCGAGAAGCTTCAGCTATGATAGGTATCTCTGTACAGTGGTTGACAACGTACATTCCTCCTGGCTGATATAACTAGCTCTGTGGGTTATCGCAATGCCTGTTCCTTGACCCTGAATTAACAGTACTCCAGACATAATCTATTTCTTGAGCAGTGGTTTTGAATGGACTCAGCCTGGAGAAATGACCTTGAAAGATTACCATGGAATGGCCAGTTTAAAATGCATGGATCTACCGCTCAAAGGTGTTAAGTGAGCAGAGAAAGACAAACTCAACAATTCCCGTCTTCTTTCCTTTCCTTCCTGCACCAAGTCAAGGTCAGACAGGGTACACAGAACAGTCTAATAATAGCAGGACAAGTTTTGTTTGTTCTCCACATTGGCAAAATACAAAGAATTGAATTTCTATAAAACCCTACTGGACTGGATTGAGTTCTCTGGCCAGGCAACCTCTAGCTCATGACTGGGAGAATGGATAAGGAAAACTCGGTGGAGTTCTAGGTTGTTTTAGAAGTAATGGGTTAGAGGTAGCCATCTGGCAAGAGGTGTACTACAACAACAACAACAACTCATCTTAAACCCCCGGGGAAGATGGTGTGTGGTGGGAGGAGGGATGCAGTGGGAGGATGGAGATCAACGTGCTTGATCAGTCAGTTGAGACAGGGCCTGGCACAGACCCATGAGGATGAGTCAAGAGCGGAAGAGCATGATCAACTTCAACTCAGCCCCTGGGGTCCAACTAGGAGAAGAAGAGGAAGAAAGAAAGAAAAAAATTTTAATTATTGTCTTCCATGACAATTGAAAACATGTGCTAAGTCGCTTCAGTAGTGTCCGACTCATGGATGATTTCAATTTCTACTGCTACAGGCTATGCTGCAGTGTTTTCTTTTCTCTTTGGGCCCCCCTGCTTGGCTTGAGGAATCTTAGTTCCCTAACCAGGGATCGAATCTGGGCCTCCGGCAGTGAAAGCATGGAGTCCTAACCTCTGGGCTGCCAGGAAAGTCCCCTGTAAGGTCTTCTTTAGAGTCCAGGGGGTGTCCTTGGAATTTCCTTTTGTTTCCATCCAACAAAAACACTTCCATTTAAAAATAGGAAGATGAATTGTTGTGAGGGGGGAAGGGTCAGTTTAAGACTTTGGGAACATCATGAACACACTGGTATGTTTAAAATGGATAACCAACAAAAACCTCTTCTATAGCACAGGGGACTCTGCTCAGTGTTATGTGCCAGCCTGGATGGGAGCGGGGTGCCAGCCTGGATGGGTGCAGGGTGCCAGCCTGGATGGGAGCGGGATGCCAGCCTGGATGGGAGCGGGGTGCCAGCCTGGATGGGAGCAGGGTTCGGGGGAGAATGGATGCATGTGTATGTATGGCTGAGTCCCTTCATTGTTCACCTGAAACTATCACAACATTGTTAATCAGCTATACCCCCAATACAAAAGGTTTTTGATATTTAAAAATAAATAACAAATAGGAAGATGAGTACTCAATTCCATTCACAGTGGGGTAGGATACTGTATCTCAAACTTTTTCAGTAACCAGTACCAGTACCAGGGGACAGAGTAACAAGCCTGGAAAAACCCACCTAATGCATTTTTCTGTGACATTTCATGTTTCAGATTTAAAACCTAAGTAGATTTTTTCCTCCTCAGTCGTGTCCAACTCTTTGTGACCCCATGGACTATAGCCTGCCAGGCTCCTCCATCCATGGAATTTTCCAGGCAAGGATACTTGAGTGGGTTGCCATTTCCTTCTCCAGGAGATCTTCCTGACCCAGGTATCGAACCTTGGTCTCCCGCAATGCAGGCAGACTCTTTACTGTCTGAGCCACCAGGGAAGCCCCTAATAGGTCCTCATTTGAACATTAAAATGTGCAATACTATGAATTTCTGAAATTATTTAACTCTTCTCTCTCCTCCTCCTCTAACTACCCCCTCCCTAAAACTCTTAAGTAAAGCTGACAGACTAGAAAAGTGGTCACATTGATGCTATGGTTTCCAGTGGCCCTGACGTAACCCGCTTTAGCCACAGAGATGAGGGTAGAAAGAGTCCTGACCTGACTCAGGTTTGATTCAGATGCTGAGCAGCTGGGAGCCATTGGCTTTGCCATTCCAGCTGGCTGAGGCTTAGATTCTTGGTGGGATTGGTTTGAGCTGGATGGAGTGAGAAAGGCTGGGAAGTTGTTCACAAAGCTCTGATAGTCTATAAGTTTTCCATCAGACCGTAATC
Organism: Okapia johnstoni; assembly: GCA_024291935.2. Classification (NCBI taxonomy): domain Eukaryota; kingdom Metazoa; phylum Chordata; class Mammalia; order Artiodactyla; family Giraffidae; genus Okapia; species Okapia johnstoni. The sequence continues at coordinate 100,617,342 of CM044309.1, forward strand.
CTTCCCTGCTCAGGTAGGGAGAATATTATGATTTAGGTCCCCCTTCACTGTTCACTCCTTCCTGCACTGATTGCATTGAATTCACTGGGCACATGCAACCAGATCCAGTGGCTTCTTTGAGAAAATGCTGGGTTCATTTTTACACCAAAACATAAATGAAGAGCCCATGTAAGGTAAGTATATTATTATTTTTTTAAGTAAATTAATCAATGAGCAAAGTGACATGAAATCCCTTAATTATGCTTACAGTGGGGCCACATTTTCATGGTACATTTTTGCTGATGGAAAATCTATAAGTTTAGGGGGTCAAGATAAGCATAGTCACCACATCAGTGAGCTCAGGTTCAGTGGTACCCTGATAAACACCCAGGTTTCCTGGACAGGAGATGGACCAGCTATAGTTTTAAAATCCTACCTTACTTAATGGTGCCTTTAAGATAAAATTCAAAAGCCTTTGCTGGCTTTCCGTAATCAGGCCACCAAACCTCCATTCTCACCTTATCTCCTGGTACATCTTTCCAAACTCAACCAAAACATGCCTGCCGTGGTCAGGACTCCAAATGCCACTTGCTCTGTGCCTTCAGGGTGGACTTCTCAACCCTCCCCTCTGCCCATCACACTCCTGTGGTGAAGGGTCATCTCAAAAGCCACTCTCCCTCCTTTCTTTGTGCTTCCAAAATACGTTATTTAATCTGTTCTCTTGGTTTGTAGCATAGTCCTGGATTTTTGTGCTTGTCTTCCTTTTGGAAAATGAAGTCTCCAAAAACAGGGGTTGGGGCAATTCATACCATAGTCCCTCCAGTGCTTTCTCACAAAGTATGTGTGTGTTAGTCTCTCAGTCGTGTCTAACTCTTTTCAACTCCCTGGACCATAGCCCACCAAGCTCCTCTGTCCATAGGATTCTCTGGGCAAGAATACTGGAGTGGGTTGCCATGCCCTTCTCCAGGGGATCTTTCCAACCCAGGGATCAAACCCTGGTCTCCTGCATTGGCAGGCAGATTCTGTACTGTCTAAGCCACGTGGGGAGCGCAGGGTAGGAAAGCAGCAAATATTTGTTTATTTATTCAGCAAATATTTATTGATTGCATACTGTGTGCAGGACACTGTTCTAGATGCTAAGATGATAGCAGAAGAAACTTCTATTCTTATGGAGTCTATAGTCTAGCCAGGCAGAGGGTAGTCAATAAACAGATGCATATGGTGGAATAAACATATGTATGTATTCATATATACTTTTGACTGTCAGATGGTGAGTGATAAATGTAATGAAGAAAATAAAGCAGGGTAGGTTGCAGGGGCTGGGGGGGTGGAATTTCACATGGCATAGGAATCAGGGGGTGAAATGCTCTTTTTGAAAAAAATTTTTTTTGATTAATTATTTTTTGGCTGCGCTGAGTCTTCAGTGCCCCTCTCGGGCTTTCTCCAGTTGCAGCGAGCAGGGGCTACTCTCTAGTGCAGTACCTGGGCTTCTCATTGCCGTGGCTCCTCTGGTTGCAGAGCACAGGCTCTAGAGTATGAGAGCTTCCATAGTTGAGGCACATGGGCTCAGCAGTTATAGCGTGCAGGCTGGGTTGCTTTGCAGCACGTGGAATCTTCCTGGACCAGGGATTGAACTCATGTCCCCTGCATTGACAGATGGATTCTCAACCACTGGAACACCAAGGATGTCCCTGAAATGCTCTTTTGGATAGAGTCATCAGGGAAGGGCTTGCTGAGAACACAGGCTCAAATGAAGTGGAGGAGGGAGCCTTGCAGATAGATACCTGGGAGAAGAGCAATCCGGAGGGAATAGCAAGTGCAAAGGCCCTGAGGTTGGGACCTGCTTGCTGATTCTTAAATAAATGTATAAAGTGAAAGTCACTCGGTCGTGTCCGACTCTTTTGCAACCCATGGACTGTAGCCTCCCAGAGTCCTCTGTCCATGGGATTCTCCAGGCAAGAATACTAGAGTGGGTTGCTGTGTCCTCCTTCAGCGGACATTCTCTACCCAGGTGGAACCCAAGTCACCCACATTGCAGGCAGATTCTTTACCACCTGAGCTACCACAGAACACTAAATGTATAAAATTATGTTATTAGCACATTCTGTCAGCAGTCCGGTCATGTAAAAGTGGCTCTTTTCTCTTTGTTGAAAGTGGAACAAAAATTCCTGCCTGCCTTGTAAATAAATATATTAAAGCCATGAATCTAAAGCTATGTGATTCAAACAGCTTATACTTGGAAAATCTTAGACTGGAGTTCCTTGCGTATCGTTAGCTCTCAGTGGACCCCTTCTTTTAGCATAACAACAAAAACTGAGTTATTTTGAATCTCCAGAATGAAACCAAAAAATCTAATTCTCTGTTCTTCCTTTCATGGCTTTGTCAGTGAAAGCCTGGATACCAAATAGTGTCCTATCCTTCTTTGAAAAGAGCTGAGAGACAAACAGAAATGACAGACTGGAAATCCAGATGAGCAGTGACAGGCTGTTCATTTTACTTCACAGTCTGTGTGGTATGGGCCCAAGAATTTCTCCCACAGCTCTGTGCTGTAATGTATGTGGCTGTTAATTTTTAAAAGAAATAGTCAAAGCATCAGTTCTTTGAAAACAAGATAGGAACAAAGATGTTCTCGTTTCAGGCTTTTTTTTCACATGCTACAAGTAGCAAGTGGAATAAGAAATGTCACATCCATTGATTTTCCATCATGAGTCAATCCTCAGTATGCAGAGTTCCAGGAAACGAAAATGTGATGGTCAACTCAGAGATACGTTCCACTCTTAACTGTGTGCACAATACTAGCCCAGGCGTTGTGGTCAGTACAAAGAAGTGTTAGAGGTGGCCTCTCCTCCCAAGGGTTATAATCCCATTGGCAGGGATAGGGTCACAAGAATATTAAAAGTGATAGTGGGCACCATGCAATCAAGAATCTAATAAGGGATTTCCCTGGTGGGCTAGTGGTTAAGAATCTATTCTTCCACTACAGTGGGCATGGGTTTGATCCCTGGTCAGAGAACTAAGATCCTGCATGCCCTGTAGAATGGCCAAAAAAAAAAAAAGAAGAATCAAATGACTGAGGACTTCTGCTTTCCATGAAGCAATAGCAGGGACCAGAGTTCCCCTTTCATTTGGAACAAAAAATCACAGATGCTAGTTTTTAAGACACTGGCTATCAGACCATAAAGGACTGTGATCCCTGAGATGGGAAACTTACCCTGTGATTGTTTCGGCATCCTGACTTGAAAGAGTTCCGAAAGCAGAGTGCAGGGAGAACGGCTGCCTTAGCAAAGTGTCACAGACAGCTGCCTTCACCCACAGAAATGTATGAGCCTCAGTTCTAAAGGCGAAAAGTCATGAGGCAGGGGTTGGTTCTCCTGAAGGTTGTGGGGAACATCCAAGATGGCTCCCTCGCATGGCAGAAAGCTCAGCTAGAGCTGGCTACTGGCGTGAGCTTCTCACAGCATGGCAGCTGAGATCTGAGAGGGAGCATCTCAAAAAAAAAAAAATCAAGAATGCAGGTGGAAACAGTAAGACTTCTTGATCTAACTTCAGACGTCCTGCAGTTTCTGCAGCAGCATACTTTTGGCAGAAGCAGGTTAGAGGCTAAGATCAGCTTCAAAGGAGGGAAAACAGATCCCACCTCTCACTGGGAGGAATACTCAGAACTCCTTGTCATCTCTGATCCACTACACCCTCCCTTCCCACTATACACTCGCCCATGTGCGTTTATATTTATGTATAAGGAAATGGCAACCCACTCCACCATTCCTGCCTGGGAAATCCCACGGACAGGGGAGCCTGGCTGGCTACCGTCCATGGGGTTGCAAAAGAGATGGACACGACTGAGTGACTAAACAACGACAATACAACAACAATACGTAGGTTTACAAGGCAAATATAAACAGGGACCATACACATCTTATGCCATGCCTCATTCACTTGGCTTCTCAAAATAAATTTTCAGTGAAGCACTTTTAATGAGTTGTTCGATGTTTAGTATTATAGATAAAATATTCATGAGCTGGACATAATGCAAATATCCCCATTTTTCAGATTACAGACCAAAGTTAGCAAGCTGACCCACTATATATTTTAGTGAGGAAATTTAACTCACTTTTGGCAACACCATTTTATAAGTTTCTATCATTGGAGCCTCTGGAATTTGAATGAACTATCCCAAGAGAAACAACTGGTTTTATGCTTGTAAAAGTCACATTTTGAAGGCTTTTTTCCCTAGAATTTGAACATTTTCATTTCAACCACTGAGAGAACAGAAACTCCTGTTGGTGGTTAGATTGGCAGGCAGGCCAAGTTTAAGCCCTGGAGTTGATCCAAACTATCCCATTTACAGCTCAAAAGCAAGACTTCCATACCATTCTTAGAAATAATCTTAACGTGAAGAAATTCAGTCCCTGGGGACTTCTCTGGTGATCCAGTGGCGAAGACTCTGAGCTCTGAATGCAGGGGGCCTGGGTTTGATCCCCAGCCAGGGAACTAGATTCCACATGCCGCAACTAAAAAGAACCAGCCTGCCACAACTAAGACCCAGTACAGCCAAAATAAATAAATAATTTGTTTTTTTAAGTCGCTCAGTCATGTCAAACTCTTTGTGATCCCATGGACTGCCTACCAGGCTTCTCTGTCCATGAAATTTTCCAGGCAAGAATACTGGAGTGGGTTGCCATTCCCTTCTCCAGGGATCTTCCTGATCAGGGATCGAACCTGGGTCTCCTGCATCGCAGGCAGATTCTTTACCATCTGAGCCACTGGGGAAGCCCCTTTTAGGAGAAGAAAGAAAATCAGTCCATCATTTTAAAAGTAAATTGTATCCAGAATTTTAAAGAGCCAAGAATTTTATGTACAGTGAGGCATCACCGTTCCCTTCAACTGTTGATGAGATTACACGTTTAGATCAGGTGGTCTATCACCAGGAAATATGGCCCCAGTAACCTCCTGAGGATGGGCTTCTCTGGTGGCTCAGATGGTAAAGAATCTGCCTGCAATGCAGGAGATCCAGGTTTGATCCCTGGGTCAGGAAAATCCCCGGAGAAGGGAATGGCAACCCATTCCAGTATTCTTGCCTGGAGAATTCCATGGACAAAGGAGCCTGGCGGGCTACAGTCCACAGGGTAGCAAAGAGTCGGACACGGCTGAGTGACTAACACAACCTCCTGAGTGAAAGTGAAAGTTGCTCAGTTGTGTCTGACTCTTTGCAAACCCATGGACTATACAGTCCCTGGAATTCTCCAGGCCAGAATATTGGAGTGGGTAGCCTTTCCCTTCTCCAGGGGATCTTCCCAACCCAAGGATTGAACCCAGGTCTCCTGCATTGCAAACAGATTCTTTATTGAAAGACGCTTGCTCCTTGGAATGAAAGTTTTTAATATGATAAGCCTAGACAGCAGTTCAAAAGCAGAGACATCACTTTGCTGACAAAGGTCCACATAGTCAAAGCTGTGGTTTTTCCAGTAGTCATGTACAGATGTGAGAGTTGGATCATAAAGAAGGCTGAGAGCTGGAGAAATGATGCTTTCAAACTGTGGTGCTAGAGAAGACTCTTGAGAGTCCTTTGGACTGCAAGGAGATCAAACCAGTCAATCCTAAAGGAAATAAACCCTGAATATTAATTGAAAGGATTGTTGCTGAAGTTGAAGCTCCAATACTTTGGCCACCTGATTGGAAGAGCCGACTCATTGGAAAAGACCCTGATACTGGGAAAGATTGATGGCAAAAGGAGAGAGAAGCAGCAGAGGATGAGATGGTTAGATAGCATCACTGACATAATGGACACGAATTTCAGCAAACTCTAGGAGATAGTGGAGGACAGAGGAGCCTGGCATGCTGCAGTCCGTGGGATTGCAAAGAGTCAGACACAACTTAGGGACTGAACAACAACAACCTTCTGAGGGCTGAACTTGTGCTTGAGCAAGAAGCATTTTGCCTCAATGCAGTTGACTTGGTCTGCCCAGCATGGTGATGTACTGTGCGAGGGATGCAAGAGCCAAATTCATTTTGAAATTACAGCTCTTTAGAGAGAATTAGGCCGTGATGTACTAGTGTCAGGCACTTGAGATATTTCCTCTTTCCATTAAATCTTTTTCTTCTTAAATATTTAATGTTTAGAAATTTTTATTTAAATGTATCAGACAAAAATGCAACAGCTGATATGGCAGGACTTTTTCATTGCATTATATGAGATCTTGCTACTATTTTAAAAATTTATCTTATGAATCCAGAGAGGTCTAGTGGACAGAGCACAAGGGTCCTCACCTCAATTTTGACATTGTCTTCTCAGCCTTGGGCAAGGCACTCGTTTCTTGTCTGTGCTTCAGTATCAATAAAATAAGCATCATTACTGTGCCCCACCAGAATGCAATAGTATAACTAATTAGTGTTTACAATCTGGTTTGATGAAAGGCGTTAAATGCTATTGTTGTATTATTATGTAAATGAGTGTTAACTTTGACACCGGAAACGATTGGCTGTGACAGCAAAGCTTTCTGGTGAAATCAGATCTCACATGAGGCACGAAGCACATTTCTGGCCAGTAGATTTCCTTCTTCGAAATAATTAAATATACTGTATTCAATATAAAGTCGTTGAGGCATTTCTGCATAATAAGACATAGTGAAAATGTTAAGTTGCTCAGTTGTGTCCAACACTTTGCAACCCTATGGACTGTAGCCCACCGGGTTCCTCTGTCCATGGGATTTCCTGGGAAAGGATACTGGAGTGGGTTGGCATTCCCTTCTCCAGAGGATCTTCCCCACCGAAGGATCGAACCCATGTTTCCCACATTGCAGGTGGAGTCTTTAACACCTGAGTCACCAGGAAAGCACTAATAAGACATAGAGTGAAAGTAATTATACTTTCAGACGTCTAGGGACTGACACGTAAAATAGAGTCAAGAACAATGAAGGGGGCCATTGTTTGGACTGGCAGTACAGAGGATGGACAACAGCCCAGGAAAGTCTTTCTTGAGCGTGGACTGGTATCATCTCCCAGGCTCCTTCCAGAAAGGTGACGGAGATGAGCAGGATCATTGTCATGCCTTTCTTCAGGTCCATCCTGTCACAGCTTCATCCTTTTGCACTGAGGACTGACAACTGAGTCATGTCCAGCTGGCATATAACAAATGAAGCTCTGAATGAATGGGGTGAGATCTAAAGAACTGAAAACCACAGGTCACAAAATCCTATCTCCTTGCCTATAAACCTGTGGCTAGAACAATTTACTCAGTTATCTCTACTCTCACTTAGAAACAAAATTAGTGAGGCAAAAAAGATGAGAAAGCACACAGGGTGATTTTTAATAACTTTTCTGAAAAGGCTTACAGTAGAGCGTTAAAGGCACATGCGTACATTTTATGAGGATTGTGGTGCATATGATTGCCAACTGAATCAAATAATTGAGAGACTTTAAGGATTTGAATCCACCGGCAATGCAGGAGACCCAGGTTCCATCCCTGGGCCGGGAAGATCCTCTGGAGAAAGGAATGGCAACCCACTCCAGTATTCTTGCCTGGAGAAGCCCATGGACAGAGAAGCTTGGTAGAATACATTCCATGGGGTTGCAAGAGTTGGACTCAACTGAGCAACTAAACCACCACCACCAAGAATTTGACATTTTCAGAGAGTATTTCAAGTAACATGACTGTCCAATATAGGAAATCACCAATCAAGGAAAATACGGCACTGCATAGACTTTAAAGCCACACAAGGACAGGGAAAAAGGTATAAATACACCAACAAGCCTGTGATAAATGACTGAAATTTGGGGAAAGCACAGAAGAAAGGACCCAGGTGGAAAAGAAGGATGGAGAAAGAGAGAAAGAGGGAGAAAGAGAGGCTGAGAAACTGGCTCATGTGATCATGAGGGTCTGGCAGACAGACTGGAATTTCTAACAAGAACTGACATTGCAGTCTTGAGTCCAAAGGCAGTCTGGAGGTAGAATGCCTCCTTCTAGTCTTTACATTTAAGGAACTAATTGAATAAGATGCACCCCTGTTATGGAGGACAAGCAGCTTTACTGAAAGTGCACTGATTTAAATGCTAATCACCTCTAAAAAATACCTTCACAGCATCTAGACTAGTGTTTGACCAAACAGGTGAGCACCACAGCCCAGCCAAGTGAACAAAACAATGAACCATCCCCAGATCAAAAGGACCCCGACAGGATTAAAATACTGGACAGTGTTTTGTGCTGCAGTCTTCAAGATCAGGCTACCTAGAGATCCTAGAGCACACAGCGATTTTTGTTTCATTTCTCTAGCATATGGATAGCACAATCATAATGCACTATATGTATATATTTGAGAGGGTGCCAGTGTTTTTTTTCCCCCTTCCAGTTTTATTGAGATATAATTGGCTCAGCAGTAAAGAACCCACCTCCCAATGTGGGAGATGCAGGTTTGATCCCTGGGTGGGGCAACCCACCCCAGTATTCTTGCCTGGAGAATCCCATGGAGGGGGAGTCTGATGAGCTACAGTACACGCAGTTGCAAGAGAATCGGACACTACTGAGTGACTAAACAGCAACAGTTGACATACAGCATGGTATCTAATGTATATCATGAAATGATTGCCATAAGTTTAGTGAACATCCACCATCTCATATAGATACAAACTTTTTTAAAAAAAGAAAAACATGTTTTTTCTTGAGATGAGAAATCCTGGAAAAACTGGAAAAACCATGTATGGATGTGAGAGTTGGACTGCAAAGAAAGCTGAGTAGTGAAGAATTAATGCTTTTGAACTGTGGTGTTGGAGAAAACTCTTGAGAGTCGAGAGTCTCTTGGACTGCAAGGAGATCCAACCAGTCCATCCTCAAGGAAATCAGTCCTGAATATTCATTGGAAGGACTGATGCTGAAGCTGAAGCTCCAATAGTTTGGCCACCTGATGCTAAGAACTGACTCATTTGAAAAGACCCTGATGCTGGGAAAGACTGAGGGCAGGAGAAGAGGGCAAGAGAGGATGAGATGGTTGGATGGTATCACTGACTCAATGGACATGACTTTGAGCAAGCGCCAGGAGTTGGTGATGGACAGGGAGGCCTGGTGTGCTTTGGTCCATGGGGTCGCAAAGAGTCAGACACGACTGAACTGAACTGAGAAATCCTGGGATTTACTCTTTTAACCACTTTGATATATAACCTATGACTTATGGCCGTGTGCTTAGTTGCTCGGCCGTGTCCGACTCTTTGCGACCCCTGGACTGTAGCTCGCCAGGCTCCCAGGCAAGAATACCGGAATGGGTTGCCACTTTCCAGTGTCAATTATATTAGTCATGTTGTACAGTACTTGTTTACTGTGTAACTGGAAGGTTGTATGTACCTTCATCTAATTCTCCCACCCCCTTTCTATAAGTTTGTTTTGACATATAATTGCCGTACAACACTATGCTAGTTCCTGGTGCACAGCATAGTGATTTGCTATTTCTATGCATTACAAAATGATCACTGCATAATACACTGTAACATTAAAAACTTAATTTGTTATCATAAATACAAACTTTAGAATTTTTAAGGGGACTGAGAAGTCTTCACCTGCTGTCTAAGCATCAATTAAGAAATGAGTCAGCATATGGATGCTAAAATGATACCTTTACCGCTAAATAAGCTTCTATAGGGGCTTCCCTCATAGCTCAGTCGGTAAAGAATCTGCCTGCAATGGAGGAGACCCGGGTTCGATTCCTGGGTGGGGAAGATCCTCTAGAGAAGGAAATGGCAACCCACTCCAGTATTCTCACCTGGGAAATCCCATGGACAGAGGAGCCTGGCGTGCTACAGTCCATGGGATAGCAAGAGTCGGACACAATTTAGCAAATAAACCACCACAAGCTTCTATCAGAGAATGCAGCAGACAGCCTCAGCCTCCTGAAGTCTTTTAGACAAATTTACCCATGCTGTCACTGGCAGCACTTGACCTAGGCCTCCCTAGTTGGAAGTGTAGAAGCAACCCCTTTAAGACTGTTCTGTGGGAGAGCCCAGGAAATGCCTGGAAGACAGAAAAGGAGGAACTGCTTCCAAACTCCCCTAGGCATTAACAGGCCACTTTTATGTTAATGGAGTTTCTGGAGGAAGTATTTCCCCCAAATGCAAACATTTATATAGTCCACAATCTTCAAACTTTTCCGTCTCCTCCTCCTATTCCCTTTCTTCCTTCCCTTCTCCTCCTTTCTCCCCCTTCCCGCTTCCTTTATAAATACACTAGAAGCTTCAAAAACAGAAATGCCTAGGGCTTCCTGGTCAATCTGAAAGCCCTCAGCAGCCTGGAAGCAAGAATGGACCACGGAAGTGTGGTGTTTCCCCAGGAGTAAGTGCTAACCAGGATCAGGTGGTGAGACGTCAGAGGGAAGAGTTAATAAAATGACTGACTTGGAAGCCCAGGGAGGGATGAGAGACTAGAAAGGTCCCTGGATCTGCCTTCTCTTTGAGCTCTAAGAACACAGTTGTAGGTGTGAGTACTAAAGAGAATGGAGGGGAGGGGAGAAACCAGCTTTTCTGAGCATCAGCTCAGTGTCTTGCAAGGGGCTTTTAGTCAGTCCCAGGATCATAACCCACATTACAATCCTGCAAAATCAGATTTTTCCCCTTTCATACATGAGGAATGAGAGGCTCAGAAATAAAAAGTCATTCGCCTAAGGCTACACAGCTAGCAAGTGGCAGAGCCAATATTTAAACCCAGTTCTCTCTGGTTCCCAAACCCGTGTTTTATTTGCCCATTGTATCAGCTGCCTCCAGGGACGGGAGACAACTAGAGAGTAGAAAGTTGCAGAGAAAAGAGGATTAGAGTGTTTAAGCTCCTAGAACTGGAGTAGTTCTGAGTGAAGACCAGTACAAGGGTATGGCCTTGGGGTGGGTTGCTGAAGTGGACTGGAGGTCAAGGTCAAGTTCCTTGGAGTAGAGAAGGTCACCACGATGGCTTATGTTGAATGGGCTGTTGTAAATCAACCTAGGAGGTTTCTCCCGGATTGGTAAACAGGAAATGGGACTTTCCTGGTGGCTCAGTAGTAAAGAATCCACCTGCCAATTCGGGAGAAGCCGGTTTGATCCCTGAATCACGAAGATCCCCTTGAGAAGAAAATGGCAACCCACTCCAGCATTCTTGCCTAGAGAATCCCATGGATAGAGGAGCCTGGTGGGCTGCAGTCCATGAGGTCACAAAGAGTCAGACACAACTTGGTGACTAAACAACAACAAGAAGCACAGAATGATGTGCACAAAACTGTTACAGCTTGGTGATATGGTAGCCATGGGTAAGTGAACACTCCCGAGGTAAACATGGAATTCTGAGTTTTTATCCCTTTCATGGTTTTTTTTGAAAAGGACTTGTTTCACTCTCACGGGACCATGGGCATCTTCATTTACTTCATGGCAGAAGAACTAGGCAGTTTTCAAGAATTATTTAAATTATTTTTCCAACCAAGACTGGGGGAGCCCTGTTTCCAAGTGTTTGTTATGTGAGATTTTTTTCAGCTCAGTTCAGTCACTCAGTCATGTCCGACTCTTTGGGATGCCATGGACTGCAGCACACCAGGCCTCCCTGTCCATCACCAACTCCTGGCGCTTGCTCAAACTCATGTCCCTCGAGTCGGTGATGCCATCCAACCATCTCATCCTCTGTCATCCCCTTCTCCTCCTGCCCTCAATCTTTCCCAGCATCAAGGTCTTTTCAAATGAGTCAATTCATAGCATCAGGTGGCCAAACTATTGGAGCTTCAGCTTCAGCATCAGTCCTTCCAATGAATATTCAGGACTGATTTCCTTGAGGATGGACTGGTTGGATCTCCTTGCAGTCCAAGGGACTCTCAAGAGTCTTCTCCAACACCACAGCTCAAAAGCATCAATTCTTCAGCACTCAGCTTTCTTTATGATCCAACTCAGCATCCATACATGACTACTGGAAAAACCATAGCTTTGACTAGACAGACCTTTGTGGGCAAAGTAATGTCTCTACTTTTTAATATGCTTTCTAGGTTGGTCATAGCTTTTCTTCTGAGGAGCAAGCATCTTTTAATTTCATGGCAGCAGTCACCATCTGCAATGATTTGGGAGCCCAAGAAAATAAAGTCTCTCACTGTTTCCATTGTTTCCCCATCTATTTGCCGTGAAGTGATGGGACCATATGCCATGATCTTAGTTTTCTGAATGTTGAGTTTTAAGACAGCTTTTTCACTTTCGTCTTTCACTTTCATCAAGAGGCTCTTTAGTTCTTTGCTTTCTGCCATAAGGGTGGTGTCATCTGCATATCTGAGGTTATTCATATCTCTCCTGGCAATCTTGATTCCAGCTTGTGCTTTTTTAAAGGATGGTATACTAATGAAGATAACTCCTCTTTTAATAGATCGAAACTGAGAGCTTAATCCTTTGCTACTCAAGTAACAGAGTAGTCAGTAGTTATGGTTACGGTGTTAAGTGTGTGATTTTAGGCTCTCATGTTAAAAATAATCCATTGTCCCAGGATCTTCAATTGCTTTTGATAAGATGTAAGTGTAACTTCTCTGGTAGTTCAGACGGTAAAGAATGTGCCTGCAATGCAGGAGACTGGGTTTGATCCCTGGGTTGGGAGGATCCCCTGGAGAAGGGATGACAACCCACTCCAGTATTCTTGCCTGGGAAATCTGAACCACCAGGGAAGTCCCAGAATGCTTGATCTTTATATTCCCTTAGCACAGATATCAACAATTAACTTTCTTGGTCTTTCAAATAAACCAGCAATGACCTGGAGTTTACCATCAGGACAGTCAGATGTAAAAAAACAAAAAATAAAAACAAAAAACTTTCGATCATTAATTAGATGGTTTTCTTTTAAAATTAGTCTCTGTAAAAGGGACAGTGTGGGCCCTGGTCAAAATCTATCGAACACATGATAAAATGCTGTGCCTGATGTATGTAATAGATCCAGATTTCTGAAGTTAGAACTACCAAAAATGCATAAAGGCACCTTTCACCCGTTAAGGAACATAAATAGTAACTAAATAACTGAATATTTGCAGGTACATCATGTAACCTTTTAACATAGATCTGCAAATAGCTATACATTTTTCAGCAGGTACAAGGGTACCAGATAACCAGAAAATAAAGCCTAATTGAGTTTATATTTTCTAAGAGAAGCTTTGCTAAAAACAAAAGGATTGTTTTTAAGCTATTTTTAAGATATTGCTTGATCAGCTACCTTTCTATATAAATAGGGCAATATAAGTGACAATGTCGTTCAGGATGCTTTGAGAGGCAAATAATAAAAGACTCAAAAATGATTCAATACACTTCTAAGTAAGAAAAATGTATCATCACTTAAGGACAGAGGTTGGGTTGTTCCACGGTTCGAAAATTCAGCAGCTCACTAACAAAAGCTTTGGGACTTCCCTGGTGGTCCAGTGCCTAAGACTCCTGGCTCCCAAATCTCGGGACCCAGGTTCGATCCCTGATCAGGGAACTAGATCCCACATGCAGCATCTAAAGATCCCTTGTGCTGCAACTAAGACCTGATGCAATAAAAAATAAAATAGAAATAAAAAGCTTTGCTTTTTTTCAGTTCTGCCACCTCAGATCAGCTCTCCTCATCGTCACAAGATGGCTGCCACAGATCCTAGTATCACATGTAGAGTGACTACATGGAATGGGAAAAAAGGGCTGTTTCTCCCCCATGCAACTCTTTGTCAGCAGGAGCATATAACAGTCCCCTACAAAACTTATCATATCTCACTGTTCAGAATTGCCTTGTCCACCAGTGTCTGAACTATCAAGTGGATAGAATCACTCTGCTCGGCTTAAACCAGTTAAGATTGGCCCTTTATGGTCCCTTGATTCACATGGCCACCAGATATAGGAATAAAATTGGAGTTTTGTTAGCAAGAAATAAAGAAAATGGTCGAAAGGTAACCTGTTAATAGTGACTACTGCAGTGACTAAAGTATTTTTAAAGCATTGTTGCCATGTCTTTGATAACCTGTTTCAAGTTTATTTAAAGTCTTTCAGACTTTATATGACTAGTTTTCCTTAAGGATTTCAGAAACTTGGTGCTAATAATATATGAGTATTGATTTTTTTTTTTTTAAGAATGTAAAATACCAGGACAACACATAAATGGCTTTCCTAGGGCTTTCTTTAATTACTCATCACTTCAGAATTTTTTTTAATCACAATTTTTTTCCAGCTTTATTGAGGTATAATTGACAGATAAAATTGTCACATATTTAAAGTGTGATTAACGTGAAAATTTGATATTTTGATGCACATATATGTTATGAAAGAATCTCCACTGTCAAGTTAATTAACACATCTGTCACGTCACATATTTGCCTGTTTTTAACTTTTTATTTTGGTGAGAATGTTTTTCTCTCTTAACAGATTTCAGTTGTACAATACAGTGTTATCAACTATATCATCATGTTGTAAATTAGATTCTCAGACCTTATTAGACTTTAGAGCTGAAAATTTGTCCTCTTTTACCAACCTGGCACTTGACAACCACTTTTCTACTCTTTGTTTCTATGAGTTTGACTTTTTTAGATTCCACATATAAATAATGTGTGTGTGTGTGTGCGCGTACCATGCAGTATTTGTTTTAAAATCATCTTCTGTTGTCTTGGCTACAGCCTAGCTACATTTCCAAAGCAGTGTCTCCAGCTCAGACTCTATTCTGCTGTCAGTTCTGACTCAGGATACCTCCAGGGAGACGTCTTGTAAACACTAAAGATTAGATATTGAGAACTGGGCTCCCTGAGGACAGGGACCTCGTTCACTGCTCTGTCTCCTGCAAGATATTAGTAGGTGCTTCACAAATTGTTGCTTTGTTTTTTTTTCAATAATTTTTGTTTGTTTGTTTTGGCTGTGTTGGGTCTTCATTCCTGCGTGGTCTTTTCTCTAGTTGCAGGGAGTGGGGCCACTCTCTAGTTGCGGTGTGCAGACTTCTCATTGTGGTGGCTTCTTGTTGCAGAGCACAGGTCCTAGGCCCCCGGGCTTCAGTAGTTGTGGTGCATGGGCTCAGTAGTTGTGGTTCCCAGCCTCTAGAGCACAGGCTCAGTAGGTGTGGTGCACAGGCTTAGGTGCTCAGTGGTACGTGGGATCTTCCCAGACCAGGGATCAAACCCGTGTCCCCCGCACTGGCAGGCAGACTCTCACCACTGAGCCACCAGGGAAGCCCACAAATTATTGTTGAATGGGTGGTTGGAGAAATGGTGGAAACAGCGAGCTCATCACTGTTCTTAAAGAGCTCATCACTGTTCTTCTTAAACCAGGACAACTTTATTTTAAAGGACAAGGGCTGCAGGATCACATATCCAAGTTCGAAGCCTGGCTCCACGGCTCACACCTTTGCCCCCTTTGTGCCAGTTATTTCTTTCAAGCTTCAGTTTCTATAAAATGTAGAAGGTAGAAAAACCTCATAGAGGTTTTGTGAGGGTTAAGCAAAATCGTCCTTGAAAAGTGCTTAACACAATGCCTGGTATGGGACTTCCCTGGTGGTTCAGTGGCTAAGATTCTGTGCTCCCAAAGCAGGGGGTCCGGGTTCAATCCCTGGTCAGGGAGCTAGATCCCACACGCAACAGCTAAGAATTTGTGTGCCGCAACTAAGATCTGACCTAGCCTAATAAATACATAATATATTTTTAATGCCTGGTATATAGGACTACTTTCAGTGCTAACTGTTATAAACCCTTCGCTCTTCACAATGTCCTCATGTGGCCAATTGGCTGGCCTAGGATGCAAGACTCAAACGCTGAGCCCTGATGATCTGTTCCAATCCTCTCCCATCTCTAATCCCACAGCAAGGGTTCTAGTCAGAGCCTTTAATTATGACATAGCCTCCTATAGATGTGCCTCCTTTCCAAGCTTTCCTGTCCGCGTCTATCCTCACATGCTTGGGCTTAGGTGAGGGGAGCCTTGGACAGTGTGTTTACTGGTTCTGCTGATGGTTTGCAGTTAGATAGAGGCCCCAACTGCGTTGAGTATATAACACACTCCCTTGCCCCACTCCTTACATGCTTCAGAGGAAGACAATCCTAGCCCACCTTTCAAGTTTTTAAGTCCTGATGAATTTAAAACAGAGTTATTTCCCACTAATCAGTGATTAGTTTGCCGTTTGACACGTGACTCTGTTCTGGCTAATGAGATGAGAGGGCAGGAAGAGCCGGAGTTGAACATTCTGAGAAGGCTTTCATTTGACCTCCTAAAAGGACACTGGAAAAGACAGAATCTCTGGATTTGATGTTTCCTGGGTGTGATGCCTGGAATATCTGCATCATTCTGTGACAGAAACAAGATGGACAGACTGAAGAACCAGGGCTGGTGATGATACAACTGAGACACTGAATTCACTCACCTCAAAGTTAACCTACCTCTGAACTTGTGTGCTTCCTTGCTCAGTTGTGTCCAATTATTTGCGACCCCATGGACTGTAGCCTGCCAGGCTCCTCTGTCCATGGATTCTCTAGACAAGAACACTAGAGTGAGTAGCCATGCCCTTCTCCAGGGGATCTTTCCTGACCCAGGGATTGAACCTGGGTCTCATGCATTGCAGGATTCTTTACTCTCTGAAACCCAGATTCCATCCCAGGTCTGGCTCTGAAGCCTGGATTCTTTCCACTTTATTGCACTAACTTTCAGAATTTGAAACTGTGAAAAACAAGAGCTAGAAACGTCTGAGTCCTGTCAGGAACCAGCCAATGGCCATTGTTCTAAACCACTCAACTGTCTACTCTAGCATATTCTTCATACATTTAACAGTAGATTTAGCCACTGCATAGGTTGTGTTGTTCAGTCACTAAGTTGTGTCTGACTCTTTGTGACCTCATGAACTGCAGCCCGCCAGGCTTCTCTGTCCTTCACTATCTTCCAGAGTTTGCTCAAACTCATGAGTCGATGATGCCATCCAACCATGCCATCCAACCATCCCCTCTGTCGTCCCCTTCTCCTGCCTTCAGTCTTTCCCAGTATCCTCAGGATCTTTTCCAGTGAGTCAGTTCTTCTTATCAGGTGGCCAAAGTATTGGAGCTTCAGCTTCAGCACCAGTTCTTCCAATGAATATTCAGGATTCATTTCCTTTAGGGTTGCCTTGTTTGATCTTCTCACTGTCCAAAGGATTCTCAAGAGTCTTCTCCAGCACCACAGTTCGAAAGCATCAATTCTTTGGCATTCAACCTTCTCAGTGGTCCAATTCTTACATTCATACATAACTACTGGAAAAACCATAGCTTTGACTATGTGGACCTTTGTCAGCAAAGTGATGTCTCTGCTTTTTTACTACGCTGTCTAGGTTTGTTACAGCTTTTCTTCCATGGAACAAGTGTCTTTTAATTTGATGGCTGTGGTCACCATAGACATGCAGTGAGTACAAGGTAACGCTTAAGTATATTTTGTATTTTCTTCTGTAATTGTCCTTATCTTTGCATATGAATCATAAGTTTTCTGAGGACAGCACCCATGTCTTGTTTTGTCATAAATTTGTCTATACTTGTCAATTTTCTTTTCATTGCAAGTGGCAGAAACACATAATGAATTAACTCAAAAGGTGAAAAGTGAAGCTCTGGCTCCGGTAACCAAATCTCAGTAACGGTGAAGCTGACCTCATGGATGAATGTGCCCGGGATGGACTGATGACTCATACACAGTCAGGATTCTGCAACTCAGAAGGCTTTCCATGGAACTTCACGCCTTCACGTTTCCCTATTTGGGTGGGAACATGGCTGCGGGCCGCTTCCAGGTCACAATTGCTCCTAACAAGTGAGAAGTGATAAGGGTTTCTTCAGCTTCTGCAGAAACATCCTGGAGAAGGCTCCTGATTGGTTGGACTTGGGTCCTGTGCCCATCCCTGAACCAGTCCCTGTGGGTAGAGTACCATGATTGGCCCATCCCAATGTCTGTGTCGGCTTCGAATTTCACCAAGATGAGTATGTAAAAGGAAAGAATCCCAGGTGGATAAGGAAAGGGGATGCCCTCTTCACCACCACCACCCCATCCCACCCCACCCCAGGCTTCTTTTCAAACTATTAACTGAGTGGTGGGTAAAAAATAGTGATTCTGCAAATACCGAGAGAGCTGATGAACACAAACTTGTCCCTCACTGGTTATTAATGAACACACACACACACACAGTGGACCCTCACCAAGTTCTTTCCCAACTTCAGAACTCCAAGCAGACACCATGGGAAGAGTTCTAGCTCTTCCCATAAGGGTGTATGCGAATGTGCTGTGCTTGGTTGCTCAGTCATGTCTGACTCTTTGTGACCGCATGGACTGTAGCCCACCAGGCTTCTCTGTCCATGGGGATTCTCTAGGCAAGTATATTGGAGTGGGTTGCCATACCTTCCTCCAGGGGATCTTCCCAACCCAGGGATCAAACCCAGGGCTCCCTTGTTGCAGGTGGATTCTTTACCATCTGTGTCACCAGGGAAGCCCTCCCTTATGGGTGCTGGAGCTCTTTGTTAAAAAAATTTTTTGGCCTTAAGTCTTCAAAATCCCATGTGCATTTTACAGTTACAGCACAATTCCATCTCTGCTAGCCATATTTCAAAGCTAGTGGCTACTTTATTGGACAACATAGGTAGATCCAATAAACCCCAAGAAACTTATTGCCAGAATACTGATGGCCCCTCACTGCTCTCACACCAATCCCAATATTGCTTTGGAATCCTGGAATGATCTCAACCTTTTGAGTCAGCACCAAACCCATCTGGCATCTGAAAAATACAGAGGCCACTGTGTAGGATTTGCCCCTTGACCTTTGGATTGATGTACTGGAGGATGTAAGACAACAAGCTAAACTCAGCAGTGAGTAAAGCCTGGCGTTCATTTGGAGGGAAACTGGGTAGCTGGCTGTACTGTGCAGTGAGAAAATAGATGTCATTACAGAGATTGTTGTCATCTTCCCCCAGGGTCATGAGGAGCTGATTTTGTATTTTAGACTGAAAAGTCTGACAGCTTTTCTTGAACAGAAAATATATTTCTAAATTTTCTAAAACAACTGTTAAGAAAATATGTAATCAAAACAATAACCGACATGAATGACAAGTGACCTCACTGTATCTTTATTGTGCCAAAGATCGAGATGGTAACAGGATCAGATGAAAGAAACTGTTATCCATCTTAATTCAATTTATCTACAGCCGAGTTCTTGTGCATTCCTATAAGGTAAAGTAGACTGCATTAGATAGTACCTACTTACATAGAATAAAGTTACATGGAGCTAAAATACATTTTTTAGATGACTTGGTGGTTGTAGTAGCTGTCATAGTAAGTCTTATTCTCTGACTAAGTAAATAGAAGCTTATACTCACTTTCGCTTTCCTGTATCTTCATTATGACTTCTAAAATTACTATCTGTCCACTATTAAATATTATAGAAATATATAATTCAAGAATGAAAATTCCATATGATGTTAATTATATATATTCTTTCAGATTTTCCTGTGTTTGTTACTTTTTCAAAATTAAGTCCATATAATTCATATTCCAATGTTAATTGCATTAATTAAATATGATATAAAAAAGAATCAAAAGGTATTAAGTAGAAGTAAGGCTTCCTTCCTCCCTGTTTCCCAGCTAAACAGTTCCCCTTTCCAAAGACAACCACTGCTAACTACTTCTGTATTTTCCTGAAAATAGTCTATGCAAGGAACTACATATAAATCCTTTTTTTTTTTTTTAAACAAATGGTATCATTCTATCCAGGGACTTCCCAGGTGGCGCGGTGGTAAAGAATCCGATTACCCATGCAGGAGACGCAGTTTCAATCCCTGGGTTGGGAAGATCCCCTAGAGGAGGAAATTGCAACCCATTCCGCTATTCTTCCCTTGATAATCCCATGGATAGAGGAGCCTGGCAGTCTATAGTCCATAGGGTCACAAAGAGTCAGGCATGACTGAGCGACTAACACGTACACAGGAACAATCACTGTAATAATCAAATAGTAATAAATCACATCCTCAACTTCAGAGAACAAAAAGCCTGTTCCCCGAGACTGTATGTGCTGCAGTGTTTGTTATCACAGCTGGAGTCCACTGTTATCACAGTGGAGTCCTTACTAAAATGTTTAGTTGCTAAGCTGTGACAGGCTGTTTGCAACCTCATGGACTGTAGCCTTGGCTACCCCGCTCCTCTCTCCATTGGATTTTCCAGGCAAGAATACTGGAGTGGGTTGCCATTTCCTTCCCCATGGATCTTCCCCACCCAGGGATTGAACCCATGTCTCCTGCATTGGGAGACAGATTCTTTACCACTGAGCCACCAGGAAACCATTAATATGTAGATCTGGTTAAATGAGTAATGTGCCAGGTTCCTTCTGTAATCACTGCTCACTGAGATCTGGGGCCACTGGGCATCCCAGTCTCCTCCCTTTACAGCAGCAAGCCCCACCCACCCCCAGCCATTCCCTTTAACTCTATCCACCAAACTTGCTTTGTTTTTTCCTGGTTGTGCTGACTACAATTGATACCTGACAATGCATCATACATTCCTGTGTTTCTTGTTCCTCTCCCCCAGCAGAAAGGGGGCAGAACTTTGCCCTACTCGCTATTGATTTCAAGCACCTAGAACCCGGCTTGGCATAGGGTGGGTGCTCAATACTAATTTGTCGAGTAAATGAATCACCTCTCCCCGAAGTCACCTTCTTAGCATTGACCAGGTGGAGCCTGAACTCTCATAAACAATGGAAAGTCTTACTAAAAATGGAACTTATCTGCTTCAGAGAGAATGGGTGGGGATCAAGTTACTGTTGCCCAGTGTCTCCAGACAGTCGAATAGAGGAGGAAAATGGGGGCAGCTCAGGGTTTCTTCATTGTCCTAGCTTCCTCTGTGAATCAGAGGATAAACGATGCTCCTTCGCTTGTCCCAAGACCTAAGCACCAGTGATGAAATAGTCCAGAAATGGCCAAACGAGAGCCTGAGAACAACAGATAGACATCTAAGTGCTTTGTTTTTGACTCTTAAGCTGGAAGGAGAAGATCAAAAGAATTTCGCTTATAATAATATTGGAATTATTTTATTAATTATTATATTATTATATATATATATATATATATATATATATATATATGGACTTCCCAGCTGGCACAGAGATAAAGAATCCTCCTGCCAATGAGACACAGGAGGCCCAGGTTCGATCCCTGGGTGAGGAAGATCCCCTGGAGAAGGTAATGGCTACCGACTCCGGTATTCTTGCCTGGAGAATTCCATGGACAGAGGAGCCTTGTGGGCTACAGTCCAGGGGGTTGCAAAGAGTCAGACACAACCAAGCAACTAATGCTTTCACTTTTCTGTGCTATACAGTAGGTGCTTGTTGTTTATTTTATATATAGTAGTAAGAGTTGGATACGACTGAGTGACTAAGCACAGCACAGTGTGTAGCTGTTCACCTCAAACTCCTAGTTTACCCCTCTCCCTGCTGCCATTTCCCCTTGGTAACCATAAGTTTGTTTTCTCTGTCTGTGAGTCTGCTTCTGTGTGTAAATAAGTTCATTTGTATCATCGAGAATATGAAATTTTGGTGATGGGCAATAATTTCTGTCTTTTGCAAGTTATCTATGGGAAAATCAGACTTTTTTCCCAAAGTATTTCTATTATATATGTATATATATATATATGTATGTATATATTTTAAGTAGAACATAACTAAGAAGAAAATTTAGCCTCCTAGAGGAAGAAGTACAGAAAACTCTAGTAAATTTTATGTAAATCAGGTTGAACACTCCACACAACAGTTATTGAAAACAAATGTAGGGTTTGGTTTTCTCTACAGTCATTTGAAAATGCTTGTCCAATTTAATTAGCTCCTAAGGTCATGCAAAAAAAGATGAATAAATAAGTAAAACAACTAACAATTATCAAATAGCTTGTGACTGCCAAATGTGTAAGCCATTTTCAGACACTGTTAGTCTCTCAGTCGTATCCAACTCTTTGTCCAGACTCGTGTCTCACTGTAGCCTGCCAGGCTTCTCTGTCTGTTGGATTCTCCAGGCAGAATACTGGAGTGGGTAGCCATTACCTTCTCCAGGGGATCTTCCTGATTGATCAGACTTGAACCCGGGTCTCCTGCATCGCAGGCAGATTCTTTACCATCTAAGCCACCAGGGAACTGGGGAGAGGTTCAGGGCAGATACAAGGGTAATATCTGATGAGCTGTTTGCCTACAGGGTGATTATAGCCAAGTGGAGATAGTAGAGCATAAACCACAAAAGGGGCTTTTTGGCCTTGTGGTCACATCATCAAGTTTAGCCTTATTTGTATCCACTGTGCAACTAATGTGTGGAGGGAGAGGGGAGAATAGATTGTTAATCACTAAAGTAATTTCTAGCTCTAAAACCTTTTATAAATTTAAATGCCACTCTGGCAACTCAACATTCAGAAAACTAAGATCATGGCATCTGGTCCCATCACTTCATGGCAAATAGATGGGGAAACAGTGAAAACAGTGACAGACTTTATTTTGGGAGGCTCCAAAATCACTGCAGATGGTGACTGCAGCCATGAAATTAAAAGACGCTTACTCCTTGGAGGAAAAGCTATGACCAACCCAGACAGCTTATTAAAAAGCAGAGACATTACTTTGCCAACAAAGGTCTGTCTAGTCAAAGCTATGATTTTTCCAGTAGTCACGTATGAATGTGAGAGTTGGACTATAAAGAAAGCTGAGCGCCGCAAGAATTGATGCTTTTGGACTGTGGTGTTGGAGAAGACTCTTGAGAGTCTCTTGGACTGCAGGGAGATCCAACCAGTCCATCCTAAAGGAAATCAGTCCTGGGTGTTCATTGGAAGGACTGATGCTGAAGCTGAAACTCCAATACTTTGGCCACCTCATGCAAAGAACCGACTCATTGGAAAAGACCCTAATGCTGGGTAGGATTGGGGGCAGGAGGAGAAGGGGACGACAGAGGATGAGATGGTTGGATGGCATCACCGACTCAATGGACATGAGTTTGAGTAAACTCTGGGAGTTGGTGATGGACAGGGAGGCCTGGCATGTTGCAGTCCATGGGGTCGCAAAGAGTTGGACGTGACTGAGTGACTGAACTGAACTGGCACATTCAAGCCTTTGGAAGATTTTGTGTGCGTATGTGTGATGGCAAGAAAGAGCTCACACTGTAAAAAATTAACTTTCTTTCTACTATAAGTATTTAAAAGCTCCAGGGACTTCCCTGGTGGTCCAGTGGTTAAGACTTCGCCTTCCAGTGCAGGGGGTGCAGGTTTGATCCCTGGTTGGGGAGCAAAGATCCCACATGCCTAGTGGCCAAAAAATGCATAAAACTGAAGTAATATTGTAACAAATTCAATAAAGAGTTTAAATGGTCCTCATTAAAAGGAAAAAAAAAAGCACTTATAGCATACATAGCTTGGTGCTGGAGATGTATTGGAACAACACATGCAAAGAGTTTGTGGTCTAGTGTGTTTCCTATTTCTTAAGCCTTTGTCTTCTATATGTATTCAGTATTTAGTAGAGTTTAAGAAAAAAGCAGGCAAGAACAGATCCTGTGGTAGCTATATGGGACACATAAAATAAGCCTAGCTTTGTTGAAAAGCATTCTTATTTCCTATGCAATTGGCATGTGGTAATTATATTTGCTTTCTAATTCCTAATGAACACTTCTTGAGTAATTGGCACCCTGTTCATGCTCCCCAGTACTAAGAATTACACTGGATAACCTCCACGGAAGTGGTGTGTGTATAATTTGATGAACTGGAAGGGTAAGGCATCCACTATAATTGAAATCAGTTTCCCTGTTGCATTTAATGTTGGTGTACTAAGAAGGGGAAGAGAAGTCATGTATAATTATGATTAAAAGGGAATTTCTCAGGCATTTCAAGGGCTCCTTCATGCTCTGACCTAAGGAACAAATGGGTGAAGTCT
Source organism: Okapia johnstoni (assembly GCA_024291935.2). Classification (NCBI taxonomy): domain Eukaryota; kingdom Metazoa; phylum Chordata; class Mammalia; order Artiodactyla; family Giraffidae; genus Okapia; species Okapia johnstoni. Next base: position 100,641,160 of record CM044309.1, read on the forward strand.
TGCTGTTTGTGTGGTATAGAGTCCAGAAGTCTCCGGGGGCGGTGGGGGCATGGGAATCTACTGAATCAGTTCAATTAAGTTCCACAGACTTAGTTGAACATCAACTATATGACATGCACTTTGCTAGGTTCACATTTAAAAAAACAAAAAATTGGGAATTCCCTGGAAGTTCAGTGATTAGGATTTTCACCAGGTTTTAGCTGGTTGGGGAGCTAAGATCCTGAAAGTCCTGTGGCATAGCCTCCCACCCCCCAAAAAATTAATAAGATGCAGCTTCAGAAGTTTTTGAAGGGATCAGAGGAGAGATAAATTAGGAAGCTGAGATCAAGATATACACACTACTATGTATCAAATGGGATTCCCTGGTGACTCAGCAGTAAAGAATCTGCCTGCAATGCAGGAGACGCAGTAAACTCAGGTTTGATCCCTGGGTCTGGAAGATCCCCTGGAGAAGGGAATGGCAACCCACTCCAGTATTGTCTCCTGGAGAATCCCAGGGACAGAGGAGCCTGGTGGGCTACAGCCCATAGGTTCACAAAGAGTCAGACACGACTGAAGTGACTTAGCATGCATATATCAAATAGATAACCAACAAGGACCTACTGTATAGCACAGGGAACTATACTCAGTATTTTTCAGTAACTTATGAGGGAAAAGAATCTGAAAAGAGGTATACCTGCACACATATATTGTATAACTGAATCACTGTGCTGTACACTTGAAACTAACACAATAGTAAATCAACTATGCTTCAATTAAAAAATAAAAAATAAATAAAACAGAAAAAGCTGTGGTGAGTGCAGTGATGGCAGGTAAATAATAACCTTTACTGACATCTTTCCAAATCCTTTAATTCCTTCTAACACAATTCAAGTCACATACACAATTGTTCTTGTGGGCAATTAGAGTTAAGAGATGCTAGTGTAAGGGTCCGACACGACTGAGCGACTTCACTTTCACTTTTCACTTTCATGAACTGGAGAAGGAAATGGCAACCCACTCCAGTATTCTTGCCTGGAGAATCCCAGGGACGGCGGAGCCTGGTGGGCTGCCGTCTATGGGGTTGCACAGAGTCGGACACGACTGAAGCGACTTAGCAGCAGCAGCAGTGAATTTATCTGAAAGAAATAATGACATTCAGCAGAAGAGCCCAGTTCAAGATGGCAGGCTAAGTATTTACCTCTACTACCTCCCTAAGCCCCATCAAAAAATAATAATAATAAAAGATATCCTAAAAAGAATTGGTTTATAACATCTCTAACAATGAGATAGGTGTTAGTAACAGACAAGAAATCTCATCTAATTTCTGGGTGCCAAAAGCAGAGCACAGGAAAAATGGAAACATTATAGCCTGGATATAAACGTCGTAGACCTTGACAGCAATGGTGTAGAGGAAAGAAATTTGAAGGAGTGACAGGAGAGGAGAGTGCAGAGGCTCTAACCTCTGCAAAGCATCAGCAAAACACCAGTACTTTCTGGTTAAAGTTCAAGCAGAAGACAATTCTCAGGACATTATATGAAGTAATCAATATAACCACTAAAATAACTAAACACAATGGCAGAAAGAAAATCAGGAGGTGGAAGGGGGATGGGATGGAGAGAAAGCCCTAAATTCCTCAACTTCCTTATCAAGGAGTAGATAGATACTATCTAACGTTGAGAAATCAAGAAGTAATTGCAGTTGTTGGGATAACTACCAAAAGTAGTAAAACTAGATATGATTGCAAGTGTTTGCCTCTAAGGTATAGAGCTTCCCTGGTGGCTCAGACAGTGAAGAATCTGCCTGCAGTGCAGGGGACCCAGGTTCAATCCCTGGTTTGGGAAGATCCGCTAGAGAAGGGAATGGCTACTCACTCCAGTATTCTTGCCTGGAGAATTCCGTGGACACAGGAGCCTGGCCGGCTATCCATCCATGGGGTTGCAAAGAGTCAGGCATGACCAAACACAGTTACTTATGGTGTGTCCAAAAGAGGAGCAATGGACAAAGACGATTTTACTTTACATTTCTTACTTTTAGGACTGTTGGATTTTTCAAGCAAGTATATTGAACATTTTTATAGTGAACAAATAAGAAGATAGGTACTTGAACAAAGAAGTATTCTGAGTTTAAAAATAAACAAGAATGAGATATTTTATATATTAGGTAGAAAAAGAAACTATACACGGAACAATACCTAAAATATAATCCTGTTGTGTTTCTAAAAAATTTCTGTCGATATATGAAATCTATGTTTATAAATGCAAACAAAAGGCTTTACCAATGGTTTCCCAGCAAAGGATGGATGGAATTGATGAGAAGAGATGAAAGGAGAATCATTTTTGCCTCTTAATGTACTTCTGAATTATTTGAAATGGTTCCAAGGAGCTTCTATAACTCTTGAAAGCTTATAAAAACAATTTATTAAAATGAATACATTCAGGATTTTCTATGGAACACTAGAGTGGCTGCTATTTATCATAGAAATGTGGGAGATGCATTCAGAGATCTATTTTTAAATAATAGGCAGGAGGACTTACGTTTTCTGCTGTAATCAGTAAATACCACAATTCTACACTGCACTGAACTTTTCACTCCCCATTTCCACCTCCTTCTGTTCTCTCATTGTTCCACAAAAACACAAAACAAAGAAACAAACGAAAGTCAAACACCATCAAATAATCTCTCCATGTTTCATCAATGCTCCTGTTTCCCCTTTGCTCAGTGACATATCTTCTAGCAGGACGGCAGAGACAAAACTGAATGGCTTCATATTTATGAACCAGTCTTTGGTTTACACAAACTCAATGGTTTTAGTGGGAAAATGTTCAAGAACTATGTTTATTTATACAAAAAAGCAAAATGAACACATTAATTAGGAAAATGGCAAAAATACACTGAAATCTGCACACAGGTGTGTCCATTCGTCCATTTAACAATTGTAGACTGAATTCCCACCATGGGCTATGCATTGTACTAATCACAGGTGAAAGGACATAGATCATACTATCTCTTGCCTTCAAGGAATCCGTAGTCACGTGGCTCAAAGGACAACAAATACACAATTACAATACATGGCGAAAAGTGCTTTGGATTGATATAGGCAGAATGCTCAAGAAAAGTTTATCTACCCTAATTTGTTGATTATGCCAAAGCCTTTAACTGTGTGGATCACAACAAACTGTGGAAAATTCTTCAAGAGATGGGAATACCAGACCACCTAACCTGCCTCCTGAGAAATCTGTATGCAGATCAAGAAGCAACAGTTAGAACCAGACATGGAACAACAGACTGGTTCCAAATTAGGAACGGAGTACATCAAAGCTGTATTTTGTCACCCTGCTTTTTAACTTATATGCAGAGTGAAAGTGAAAGTAAAGTCGCTCAGTCGTGTCCAACTCTTTGCAACCCCATGGACTGTAGCCTATCAGGCTCCTCCGTCCATGGAATTTTCCAGGCAAGAGTACTGGAGTGGGTTGCCATTTCCTTCTCCAGGGGCTCTTCCTGAACCAGAGATCGAACTCCGGTCTCCCGCATTGCAGCCAGACACTTTACCATCTGAGCCACCTGGGAAGCCTATATGCAGAATATATCATGCGAAATGCCGGGCTGGATGAAGCACAAGTTGGAATCAAGATTGCCAGGAAAAATATCAATAACCTTAGATACCCAGATGATACCACCCTTATGGCAGAAAGTGAAGAAGCACTAAGGAGCCTCTTGATGAAAGTGAAAGAGGAAAGTGAAAAAGCTGGCTTAAAACAAAATTCATAAAACTAAGATCATGGCATCTGGTCCCATCACTTCATGGCAAATAGATGAGGAAACAATGGAAACAGTGAGAGACTTTATTTTCTTGGGCTCCCAAATCATTGTAGATGGTGACTGCAGCCATGAAATTAAAAGACGCTTGCTCTTTGGAAGAAAAGCTATGACCAACCTAGATAGCATATTAAAAAGCAGAGACATTACTTTGCCAACAAAGGTCTGTTTAGTCAAAGCCATTGTTTTTCCAGTAGTCATGTGTGGATGTGAGTGTTGGACTATAAAGAAAGCTGAGTGCCAAAGAATTGATGCTTTTGAACTGTGGTGTTGGAGAATACTCTTGAGAGTCCCTTGGACTGCAAGGAGATCCAACCAGTCCATCCTAAAGGAAATCAGTCCTGAATATTCACTGGAAGGACTGATGCTGAAGCTTAAACTCCAATAGTTTGGCCACCTGATGCAAAGAACTGACTCACTGGAAAAGACCCTGATGCTGGAAAAGGTTGAAGACGGAGGAAAAGGGTATAACAGGAAGAAAAGGGGATGACAGGATGACATGGTTGGATGGCATCACCGACTTGATGAACATGAGTTTGAGCAAGCTCCAGGAGTTGCTGATGGACAGGAAAGCCTGGCATGCTGCAGTCCATGGGGTCACAGAGAGTCAGACACGACTGAGCGACTGAACTGAACTGAGCGGAACGATAGATGGGGAGGGGGGCAGTGTTAGTAAGACTTCCTGTTAGAAATGATGACGTCCAAAGGGAGCACAGCTGTGTCAGTGTCAAGCACACGTCGAGGGTGCACTTCTGGAGGTATTTTATGCATAAGTGTTTGTATGAAGTGAAAGCAAGTAAGCCATGCCAACAACAGAGCCATATCATACCTCGCTGTGACTGACTTTACAGCCTCCACCCTTGCTCTGTTTCAGGAGCTCCACTGTCCACCCCCTCACCCCCCAGTACCCCCACCCCCCGGCCCAAATAGTTTGTTAAGTGAGGCTTTGGGGAGAGTCGAAAGGAGAGAAGATAAATTCTCAAATTTCCAAGTGATCCAAACTCCCCAAGAAATCCAGGGGGTACAATGAGGTATGACCAGCATAACCTAAAAGACCAACAAATATTTGCCTAATGGTTGATCTTCCCTTTGAAAATCCTGAAGCACTTTTGCAAATAAAGACTCTCCTCTTACAGATGGCAAGCCTGAGGCTAAGAAAGTCATTTCCCCAAGTCACACAGACAGGCACTTGGAGAAACAGACCACACCGTTTCTGGCTTCCCTCTTGGTTCTGCTGTTGAGATCAGGACCCTCTTCCCACCAATGAAGACACGAAAAGTTACAAGTGGTTCTGCTCAGGGGGGTAGGCAAATTTGGTGTTAACTGGTACTGTTCCCTAAGCCCAGTTCGCAGGCACACCTAGTTCTTCAGGACACGCTGCGTGTGGTTTCTGAGGAAGGCAGGCCTTGGCAAAACACTTAGCATTTCAAGTCTGCACGCGTATCCAGGTTGCCATGATCGGCAAGGGTTTTCTGGCAGGTGAGTTATGCCCTGCAGTATTTTTGGTTTGTTTTTATGGTCTTTAAAGCCACCAAGAAAGTCAGTGGCCCTGGAACTCAAACTTCTGAAATCTTTAACTCTGTTGCGGAGATTTCAGTGTTCAAACCTGTTTCTTTTTGCAGCAGGAGTTTCAGCATTTAAGACCAGATAAACGTGATAAGACAATGGCAGAGGAAATTGTGGGTTTATGTCTCCAGGTGGGCTAATTTCCAAATTACACTAGAGAAAATTGCTCAGGATAATTTCACAGGTTTCCTCTATGGTTCGCAGTGGCAGGATTGTTGCACCTGCAAAATTTAATTACACGTTTATTTTTTTTTCCACAGTGAAGATATCACTATAATTGGGAGTTGCTTGCCTTAGCCAAACTTATTTCTTGTAGGGACCAGGAGAAATAGTTTTATCCTGGGAATGAAAAAGTGATGACGTGAGGCTATCTGACATAATTGCTCTGCAGATTTCAGGTTAGTTCATTTTATCTGCAATGAAATCACTGGAAGAATACCTTCGTGAAGAGTTTTGATCTCCATCACAACTGACTCATGTTTGTTTTCACTGATTGTGAGATGATGACATACTTGAAAGTGAATCGTACATTAAAGTTTCATCTATCAAGAGGGATTGAAGCTAGGGTGTTTTGATTAATTTAACATTGATAGTGACTATAAATATCTTGTTGTTCAGCCGCTCAGCCATGTCCAACTCCTTGAGACCCCATGGACTGTGGCCTGCCAGGCTCCTCTGTCCATGGAATTCTCCAGGCAAGAATACAGGAGAGGGTTGCCATTTCCTCCTCCAGGGGATCTTCCCAACCCAGGGATCAAACCTGCATGTCCTGCATTGCAGGCAGATTCTTTACTGCTGAGCCACCAGGGAAGCCATAAATATCTTACATGGGCAAATTTGAATCATTTTCATGAATATTTATTGAGTGCTTTCTAGGTTCAAGGCCACAGGGGAGACACTGTGAGAAACAAGCAAATGGAGAAAGTCTGCTCTCAGGGTATTTGCATTCTTGAAAATAATGATTTTTTTTCTTTTTAAATTTTTAATTTTTTCTTGGGGTATAGCCAATTAACAATGTTTTGATGGTTTCAGATGAACAGTGAAGTGACTTAGCCGTACATATACATGTATCCGTTCTCCCCCAAACTCCTCTCCTGTCCAGGCATTGGACATGACATTGAACAGAGTTCCATGTGCTATACAGTAGGTCCTTATTGGTTATCCATTTTAAATATTGAAGTGTGGACATGTCCACCTCAAACTCCCTAACTATCCCTTTCCCTATCCTGCCCCCCAGCAACCATAAGTTCTTTCTCTAAGTCTGTGATTTTTTTTTTTTTTTGAGTCAAGAGACTACAGTAAAAGTTATGTGTTAACTCGGATCCATTTCAAATTTCAGTTAGTCTTCTTTAAGTGACTGGAAGTATTTCAGGTCACCACACTTGCTTGAAGGCCAGTGGTGAGGGGTCCCTCAGCAACATGCACAAAGAATTAATTTTTAGACCCAATATCTGACATTAGCTTGTTTGTCAGCTTTTATAAAAGTAGAAAGGAGAGCATGTTGATTTAAGATCCTTTGTTACTTGGTTTTCAGCTAATTGGGCAACACTGTTAAAAGCCATTGTATTATGTATGATCAATAAAAGACAAGCTAGCTATGAGTTCCAAGAAGGAGGAAATCATGGTGGAATGAGAAATCTTGATGCAGCATCAGCGAGAGAGTGACTGGGTCTGGGGCACTAAGTAGGATCAGCATTTGTCAATGGCTGTCAAGAAAGGGCATGATGAAATTGTTGGGGGGGACTTTTGGTTGTCACAATGACTGTGGGATTCTACAGGTATTTGGTGGGCAAGAGCCAGGGAGGGGAGATGCCCTGCAGTGCTAGGAACAGTCTCAAACCACAAAGACTTATCTTATGTCCTTCACAACCCAGCATGTAAGTGAAAAATCAGTTCATAATCACCTAAGGATCCAACTTTTTTTACATAGAAACACAGGGTATCTTTGCATGATTCTAAATATGTTGAATTTAACCCCAAATGCAATACCATGTACATAGAGAGAAAATTGTATTTTGTTTTGTGAACTTCCCAAGAGTCCTTCACCACTTGGTAAATACCATCCTCAGCATCGCTGCTCTGGACACATACATATCAGACCGAGTCTGTACCACTCACATCACGGCGATTCCATGGAGAGCCAGTTTCTTTTTGTTCTGTTTTGTTTGTTTTTGTTGTTGTTGTTTTGGCTGTACTGCATGGCTTATAGGATCTTAGTTCCCCCACCAAGGATCGAACCTGGGCCCCCCGCAGTTCAGCGTCCTAACTACTGGACCACCAGGCAGTTCTGATAACCAGCTTCTAATCAACTCCTTGTTTTCATAGTTGTGGCCAGGCATTAACGTTTTGGTAATTGTATTATTTCAAAATAAATTACTTTCTCTTTTACATTACATGTTGGTCAATATAATGATTTTTTTTTTTTAAATTGTGGTAAATACATTTAACATTTAGGTATGTTTAACTTGGGTCTCCTGCATTGCAGGCAGATTCTTTACTGTCTGAGCCGCCAGGGGAAGTAAACAGTTCAGTGATATTAAATACACTCATGTTGTGCAACCATCACCACCATCCATCCATATAACTCCTTTCATTTGCAAAACTGAAACTCTAGACCCATTAAATAACTCTCCCTCCTTCCTCCACCCACTGGCAACTACCATGCTACTTTCTACCTTTATAATTTTACTACTTCTACTAACGATACAATGATTTTTGATAGTCTGTGTGTAGATAAGCTATAGTATCTATGACTTGTGTTGCAGGACAGTAAGGAAGAATTATACGATACTTGTTATGAAAAGGAGGCCTTGAGTCTAATAGGGTTAGAACTACCAGTATCTATGAATCAGCTAACAGTACGTTTGCATGGTCTGTATCTTAGAAAATCAGCCTTTAACTTAACAACGTGTTTAACATTTCCTGCGAACCTAAGCCATTTAGAGGTGGGCCTTTATTTCCTTGAGCTTTTCCAGCCTTGTTTCAATTTCCACACTAGCTTGATCTGATCTGACAACCATCCTGAAATTGAATTTAATCCACAAAAATAGGAGCTCCTTGTCTAGACCACAGTCTACTTTACTTAGTATCTCTGGGTTCTCCAGCATGCCTGGCCATTCCTGAATAAACAGTTGCAGTGTGTTTGACTGAAAGACATTTTAAAGGGAAGTATACGTGCATAGTAAGTCACTTTGGTCATGTCCGACTCTTTTTGACCCTTTGGACTGTCGCCCACCAGACTCCTCTGTCCATGGGATTCTCCAGGCAAGAATACTGGAGTGGATTGCCATGCCCTCCTCTGGGGATCTTCCCAACCCAGGGATCGACCCCGCATCTCTTGTCTCCTGCATTGGCAGGCAGGTTCTTTGCCACTAGCACCACCTGGGAAGCCCAAACTTGAGTATTTGGCAGCTCTAACCCAAGAGGCGGAGAAGGCAATGGCACCCTACTCCAGTGCTCTTGCCTGGAAAATCCCGTGGACGGAGGAGCCTGGTAGGCTGCAGTCCATGGGGTCGCTGGGCGACTTCACTTTCACTTCTCACTTTCATGCCTTGGAGAAGGAAATGGCAACCCACTCCAGTGCTCTTGCCTGGAGAATCCCAGGGATGGCTGAGCCTGGTGGGCTGCCGTCTCTGGGGTCGCACAGAGTTGGCCACGACTGAAGTGACTTAGCAGCAGCAGCAGCAACCCAAGAGGCTCATCGATATCCATCCATATCCCACTTGGCAGGTCCTGCCTTCCTCACCTGTCTCGGGACGCCCCCCACACTGATCAGTTTTAATAGGAGCACTGTACTGTTAGTCATCCTGATGTGACATCCACTAGCCCCTCTGATAACTCTGGCTCTAATAAATTACCACCCAGAACCCAGTGACTCAGTGGTAAAGAATCTGCCGGCAATGCAGGAGGCGCGAGGGAGACACGGGTTTGATCCCAGGGTTGGGAAGATCCTCTGGAGAAGGAAATGGCAACCCACTCCAGGATTCTTGCCTGGGAAGTCCTTCTGGCAGGCTACAGTCCATGGGGTCTCAAAGAGTTGGGCGAAACAAAGCAACTGAGTATGAGAACCAATAAAAAGACCTTGTAATCTGACTCATGCACTGGTTTGTAGCATGCCTGTGACTTCACTCTCTTTGAATTACCTGAGGTAATTTTCTCACGTGGAGAGAAATCTCATTTGTCATTCTTTAATAGTGCCAGCTAAGAATAAAAAAAAACCTTACCACTAGCATGAGGTTCGATTTCTTTAGATGGTTGCAGAATTAAGTACCATCTACTATTTTGCATTCGGTGTAAACTCACTCAGTGAGTTAATTTGTTCTCCGCGACTGCACCAAACACTTCCTGCCCATTAAAAAAAAAAAAAAAAGATTTGTTGCTGTTTAGTCACTAAGTTGTGTCTGACTCCTTTGTAACCCCATGGACTATATAGCCCGCCAGGCTCCTCTGTGCATGGAATTCTCCAGGCAAAAATACTGGAGTGGGTTGCCATTTCCTTCTCCAGGGGATCTTCTCAACCCAGGGATTGAACCCGAGTCTCATGCACTGCAGGCGGATTCGTTACTACTGAGCCGCCAGAGAAGCCCTTAAAAGACAATATGGAACATTATATATGTAGGGATGTTTTAGCAAAGCTTACATTTGCTACCCTGTGATTTTTTTCCTAAGAAATGTCTGTTTGAAATGGGTTATATTATGACTGCCAGTTAATATGCAAAATCACCATAAATGATTCCAAAATACCAGTAAATACAACACTAACTTTTTCATTCAGCTATGAGTATTTTTATGATTTATTTTTTAATTGGGGTATAATTACAGTGTTGTGTTAGTTTCTGCTATACAATGACATGAATCAGTTATATGTATACATATATCCCCTCCCTCTTGAGCCTTCCTCCCACCACCCCTCCACCATCCCAGCCCTCTAGGTCATCAGGGCACCAGGCTAATCTCCCTGTGCTATACAACAGCTTCCCCCTAGCCATCTATTTATACGTTGTAGTATATATATGTGTGTGTAGTATATATATATATGCTACTCTCTCAATTTGTCCCATCCTCTCCTTCTCTGGTGGCTAAGTGGTAAAGAATCTACCTGCCAATGGAGGAAACACAGGTTCAATCCCTGACTTGGGAAGATCCTCCCGGGGGTAGGAAAGGACAACCCACTCCAGTATTCTTGTCTGGGAAATCCCATGGATAGAGGAGCCTGGCGGGCTGCAGCTCCCGGGGTCTCAAAGAGTCAGTCAGACACAACTGAATGACTAACCGACAACAATGAAATCTACAAAGGCCTTAACAAACACTTCCCAGTGGGTACACAAAGCTCCCTCCACCATCTCCCGGAAGCCCTCCTGGGTTGTTCCAAAGTGTATTTAGCTCACTCTATTTGGAACTTAGTTGCTCTGCTCCTTAGCACATGAATAGTGCCTGATAGGTATTGTGGGCTAACGATTTTATTAATATGTCTTTCCTCAATATTGTTGTCAAGGAGCTTCGGTTTCAGAGAGGTTAAATTCTTACTGCACACAGGTTGGAGAAGGCACTGGTGACCCACTCCAGTACTGTTGCCTGGAAAACCCCATGGACAGAGAAACCTGGTAGGCTGCAGTCCATGGGGTCGCTAAGAGTCGGACACGACTGAGCGACTTCACTTTCACTTTTCCCTTTCATGCACTGGAGAAGGAAATAGCAACCCACTCCAGTATTCTTGCCTGGAGAATCCCAGGGACGGGGGAGCCTGGTGGGCTGCCGTCTATGGGGTCGCACAGAGTCGGACACGACTGATGCGACTTAGCAGCAGCAGCACACAGATTATCTGTCTTACTCATGGGCTCTTGGCTTCTCCCAGAATTTTAACTTGCACATGACTTTGGCCGGCTTCGGTGCCAAATCCCTGTGATCTTTTTGTTAATTGACTGCCAATGTCTAATTAGTTTAGTTTCTCAGTATACTACTCAATTATCTGTGAGTGAATAACTTTATAAGCACTGTGTCTTTCTAAGTTCCAAACTAAGTTCCAATCTAAGTTCCTAAGTTCTGGTCTAAATTCCAAACTAAGTTTCCATCTGTGATATTGGATTTGAGTCAGGAGAGGGTTAAAATCAAGTTAGAGGAATTATTTCATAACCAGAGGTGAGTCGGGAATTTTCTGTTCCTTGTGAATAATCTCTGTGCCGACTTCCCCTTCAGCAATGAATGTTAAGAGTTTAGTTGTCACTGCCATGAGAATCAAGGCAAAGTGCCCTCTCCTCCCCCACTGGAGTCCCAAATGCTTTGCAAGAGGAATCTGACAGCCTGAATGGAAGAGAAGAGTGTTGTTGGGGGCGGGAGAAAGGCGAGAGGGGTAGGAAGTGTTTCTTTTCCCTGACATTTGAGCTGTGAATTGTCAGGAAGGGAGAGATCGTGAGTGGGTTTTATCAGTTACTGAGTGGAGCTCTGCTCCAAGCACTAAGCTTATTTCTCAGAACCCCTGGGATACAGTAATTTTTTAGGTGGCATCTGTAATAGTGAAGGAATACAGGATTTGGGGTCCAAGCATTGGGATTACTGCATCTTAATACGTGGGTTAAATAATTGGGTGCGAACTATTTAAATGCTCTCTGCCTCCGTTTTCTTCTGTGTCAAGTGAGGAATAACAATAGCACTCCTTCATGCTTTGCTGTGAAGTTGAGATGAGATAAAACATATGAAAGTGCTTTGTAGACACTAACGCATCAGACTAAGGTCAATTACACGTTATTAAAAGTGCCTGCTCTGTCTGGTCCGAATAATAAAACACTGTTCATGCACTGGAGGTAGAATCCATGAAAAGGCTAAGCTAATTGACTTTTTAAAATGTTAAATAGTAATACATCTCCCTTCCCCTCAACCCAAAGCAAATTTTTATGTCAAAAAGAAAAAAGGAAGAAAAGAAAAATAACACTGCTTATTGTCAGAAAGAAGAAACATTTTGAATGCAACTTCTGATTTTTTAATAGTACCAACAAAGCACAAGAAGATACTAGGGATATTTGCTGGGCTTTCAGGGTTCAGCTTCCATTCTATTGAGCTTAGTCTCAAAAGTCTATCAGTAGCAGCAAATTAGTTACAAATTAACACGGAGCAAACCCAGCATTGACCTTGGTTAAGCTCTCAATGAATCCTGTTAATTACCTTATTTTTTACTTGTATTATTCTAAGGTGTAATGGTTTTAGATACAGTTATACAAATGAACTGCCTTTACACCCTACCTACCTCTTTTTCTTCTTTTTTACGTTGAAGAAAAAGAATATTTAAAATTGCATGAGCTAGTCCATTTATATTGTTAACTTCTCCACTCTTTCCCTCTTGATAATTCCACTTATATTACTTTTGCTGTTTTGGGGGTTTCATTTAACATCACCTTATGGAATCTGTTAATCATGCATTATTAAGTAGAGAGGAAATTGATAGGGAATGAATTTTCAAGTGGCCAGAGAAGAAAACAATCTAAAATGCCCTAATTTAAAGTCCTACAGATGTTTAAGAAAGTAAGGCCTTGGTTATCCTGATACTAATTTCATAAACAATATTTTTCTGAAAAGATATCATTTCACTGATGGTTTTCTTTTCATGGGGTCATACCACACACACACACACACACACACACACACACACAACCAAAGACATCTATTTCTTTACATAGAAAATTGTCATCATCAGTGTGTATTCAATTCTAATTTGCTATGGATTTTAAAAAATTACAATTGACAGACAATGTTATATTTGTTTCAGTTGTACAACATAGTGATTCAGTATTTTCTTCTCATACAAAATGATCACCATGAGAAGTCAAGTTACCATCTGTCACCATGCAAAGCTATTACAACATTATTGACCATATATTCCTTACACTATACAATTACATCCCCACGACATTTATTTTATAACTGGAGGTTTGTACCTCTTAATCCCCTTCCCCTATGTTGCCCAATCTGGCAGGTATTTTAAAAGAATTACTAGATCTGTGTCTCTATAACAACAGCAGTTCCCTCTCATTACCCCTAAGATGAGTCTTTCTTTGGAGTTATGACAATTTCTCTACCCCCTTACTCGCAAGAAAGCACGTTGGAATTGCAAATAGATTCCAGGGTGCTAGTTATATAATTTGTATGTAAATAATTTTCCAATTTCAACATTTTAGAATTAGTAACACATTTCTTGAAACAATGAGAAATGCCTGGACGTTTCTTATCCTTACATAAAGATTAGCAGAAACCCTCCAACTCTAGAGACACTGATGTTTAGATGTTGTTGTTTAGTTGCTCGGTCTAAATAACAGTTTAGACTCTTTGCAACCCCATGGACTGTAGCCCGCCAGGCTCCTCTGTCCATAGGATTTCCCAGGCAAGAATACTGGAGTGGGTTGCCATTTCTTCCTCCAGTGGATCTTCCCAGAGCAGGGATCAAACCTGCATCTCCTGCACTGGCAGGTGGATTCTTTACCACTGAGCCGCTAGGGAAGCTGATGTTTGGATACATCTTTTTAAAAAAAAAAAATAGTGGACAACTAGGCAACTACTGTCAAGGGAAACCTCAGAAGCATTTCAACTCTACTGGGAGAGAGGGTTTGCAGGAGACCTCCAGAGTCATTTCCCTTCGACCCTGGATCCCAGAGGGTCTCCTGCTGCAGGGAAAATGTTCCCTTGTTGTATTGTCTCAGGAAGCGGCTCCTTGTGGCATCAGCCTCAGAGATGATGCCTAACTAGCCTGAGGACACAGGGGCACAGATTCCTGGGCAGAAAGAAACACAAAGCTTCATCACAGCCCTCTCATCTCCCCTTCAACCTTGCTTCCAAAACAGAGCTTGAGTATTATCGTCTAAGATTCTCCAAGCCACCAGGGGAAATGCCAGTTGTGTGGGCTGTGACTTTGGGATCAAACCACAGAGCCGGTAGAGTCAAGTCCAACCTCCAAGTGCCAGCACACAGGCTGCTCCAGCACAACGTTCCTACAGTTGCTCCCCGAACAAGCTCCCTCCCCCAAATGCAAATTCAGATCTCCCCAACAGATTCGTCAAGCTGGAGATCTCTATATATACCCACTCTCACCCTCTGTAGGCAGGAGCAATTTCAGAGCTGTCTTTCTCGGTGAATTGTTAACCAACTCCGAGTCTGGCAGTGAACCTAGAGTGAGGAAAACAAGAAACAAATTAAAGATAGTCTAATTTATTCAAAAAAGTAAGCTGGGACTCAGAAGAATCAAACCAATGCCCACAAAATGAAAGTCAACAGGAGAAGAAGTGTACATTTATTTCTTGCAGTCAACAGGAGAAGAAGTGTACATTTATTTCTTGCAGATGGAAAAGACAAACTTTAATGTACCTTAGACATTCTTGTGGGGCTTTCTGTATTTCTCAGGGATCTAAGGTCCTGAGTATATCCTGAGAAGTCTTGCTCCATATTCAAAGAGGGAATTGCTTCCTCCTGTTTTAAAAACAGAATGGAGAGTAAAGATTTCATTTCCATCATATAATATATAGAATCAAGTTGATTCAGTGATGATCTCCAAACCCTTTGATGGGTCCCCTTAGAACCAACCAACCATATCCATATGAAGGGAAAGGTTATGAATGAAAGAATTCAATTGTTTGCAGGAAAAAAGTGAGTCTGCCAGAGATGGAGGTGATCTGGAACAGATCTGATACCTAATTACAAAGTAATTCGATACTTAACAGTCTCACCTGGCAATCTGCATCTTCAAAGGATCAGACCTTTGAATATTAATGAATTCTTCACCTCCTTTCCTCTCATCTACTCCCCGAATAGCTACTCTTTCAAGAAAAGTTGGTCTAACTTCGTAGCAGACCTGACTCTCATTATCCTATCATTGTAGGATACAGTTACAAGTATCTCCTTTTTCCTTTTGATGTTCTGTGATATTGCCTTTGGGCTTGTTTTGAATTGATATTGTATATTGTATGACCCTTAAAAAATACACAGACAGGCACATTGGAGCCTCTATGTGGAGATATTACTATTATAATAAAATAATATGGAAGTATTAGCATAGGACAAAGATCAGAGATGGCTTTATAAAAGCCTCTAAGACATGAGTTGGGTCAGATAAGTACAGATAAGTGGGAACGTGTCAAATATGGAGGTGGATTCCCAGGTGGCTCAGTGGTAGAGAATCCACCTGCAATGCAGGACACTCGGGTTGGATCCCTGGGTCAGGAAGATGCCCTAGAGGAGGAAATGGCAACCCACTCCCGTTATTCTTGCCTGGGAAATCTCATGAACAGAGGAACCTGGCGGGCTACGGTCCATGAGGTTGCAAAGAGTCAGTCATGATTTGGTGATTCAGCAACAACAACAGGTGGAGGGTGGGGTGGGTGTTGGGAAGTGGTAGGTGGCTCACATTTGTTGGTTTTCAAGGAAGAAAAGCTGACACAGATGGGCCAAGCTAAAGGCTATAAAGGCATCCTGTGGACATCTAAGGACAAGACGCTAATCCCAGCCTGGACTCGGGCGGAGGCTGCGCCCTCCTGCGTGCTTGGTACAGCCTCAGTCTTGGCTGCTTCTCTGTTCCCTGAGTCACAGAACAGCGGAGGATGCCTGGATTAGGGTGATGGCACTGGAACTGCGGAGCACAAGCCGAATGAGATAGACCCAACATGAACGCAGGGGGAACAGCGATGATGTCTGCTGGGTTCCTAGCTTGGGTGCCCTGCAGAGACAGGAGGTATGAGGAAGAGCAGGTTTGGAAGGTGTTATGGACTGAGTTTGTGCCCCCAAATCCATATGCTGAAGACCTAACTCCCAGTGTGGCTGTATTTGGAGATGGGGCCATAAGGAGGTAATTAAGTTGAATGAGGTCATAAGGTGTGTGTGGGGGCCCTAACCCAATAGGACTGATGTCCCTATAAGAAGAGATATCAGAGATCTCCACCTCCATCTGTGTCTCCACACACGCACAGAGACACAGGCAGGTGAGGACGCAGGGAGAGGGCGGCCATCTTCAAGCCAGGAGGAGAGGTCTCACCAGAAACCAGCTCTGATGGCACCTTGATCGTAGATTTCCAGCCTCCAAGACTGTGAGGGACTGCATGTCTGTCTAATCCACACCCGGTCTGTGGTATTTTGTTACGGCAGCCAGAACTGGCTGATACAGAGGGAAACACAATTAATCCACACTTGAATGAAGATGGATTTAAAGCAAATGGTGACTTAGGATTGGCAGGTCTTGATGGTTTGGTGGAAGTGGAGGGTGAGAAAGAGCAAGAAGGAAGCAGGAGGAAGGGATGCGGTCCAGGTTGTAGTCTTGGGTAAAGGATGAACTGTGGTGACTTGCCTTGAGTCTAAGGTTCTGGAGCTGAACTGGGCAGAGGGTGAATGTGTATATAAGCTCTTGGTTGTAAGCAAGAGAAATTAAGTCAGGGAGATGAACTGTACTGAGGTAGTGGGATTGTAATGGAAATGAAACCTCGCCAAAACCCAGGGTCAGGATTCCAGTAGAGTCATTCCCCTGGAGTCCAGACACAGAGCAGCCCCAGGACTTTCAGCAGATGCTCACTCCTGGAGCAGGACCGGGCTGCCTCGAAGGCCTGTCTTCTCCCTATTGGCTGACTTACTTTCATCGTAATTCCGAGAGAGAGAGAGAGATTGTTTGGTTCAGGAGTTTCGATACAGGCTTCTAGGTAGCTTAGGGGTTGGTTATGTAAGGACCTATCCTTGATCCAGTCCATTAAGGTGTGGGTCATGTGATAGAATGACTACTTGGCTTGACAAATCTGTCCCTTCAGCAGTGGCTGCGAGCAAGGCAGCATCCTCTAGAAAGGTCTCGGGTGTGCCAAGCAGTGTCACTGAAACATCTAGAATGGAAGGTGGGGTTGGTAAGAAGATCTTTTGTGTGTGTGGT
This sequence comes from Okapia johnstoni, assembly GCA_024291935.2. Lineage (NCBI taxonomy): Eukaryota > Metazoa > Chordata > Mammalia > Artiodactyla > Giraffidae > Okapia > Okapia johnstoni. The sequence continues at coordinate 100,658,409 of CM044309.1, forward strand.
TTTAGGCTTGTTTAGGGGCTTCCTTGGTAGCTCAGAGGGCAAAGCGTCTGCCTGCAATGCGGGAGACTCCAGTTCGATCCCTGGGTCTGGAAGATCCCCTGGAGAAGGAAATGGCAACCCACTCCAGTACTCTTGCCTGGAGAATCTCATGGACAGAGAAGCCTGATAGGCTACAGTCCATGGGGTTGCAAAGAGTCGGACACGACTGAGCAACTTCACTTTCACTTTCACTTTAGGCTTGTTAGGTACATTCACAAAATGTGCATATATCATTTTGGTTCAGTTTTTTCAACAAATGAACTCATGTGCACGCGTGCTCAGTTGCTTCAGTTGCGTCAGACTCTTTGTGACCCCATGGACTGTAGCCCGTCAGGCTCCTCTGCCCATGGGATTCTCCAGGCAAGAATACTGGAGTGGGTAGCCATGCCTTCCACCAGGGGATCTTCCCAACCCAGGGATCAAACCCGTGCCTTCTGTGTCTCCTGCCTTGCAAGCATATTTTTTACCACTGAGCCACCGGGGAAGCCCCAAATGAACTCGTATTCTACGTTAAAGTGGTGGTGGTAGTGTAAGAACCAGCCTGCCGATGTTGGAGACCTAAGAGATAAGGGTTTGATCCCTGGGTTGGGAAGATCCCCTGAAGGAGGGCATGGCAACCCACTCCAGTATTCTTGCCTGGATAATCCCATGGGCAGAGGAGCCTGGTGGGCTACAGTCCATAGGGTCGAAAAGAGTCAGACGCGACTGAAGTGACTTGGCACACACACATGCACTCCAATAATAAAACATCTTGGAAATCCTTCCACTCATCACCTACAAATCTACCATATTCATTATATCTACAGCTAGTATTCTGTTGAATAGATGAGATACAAATTTATTTATTCACCATCCACTGCTAGAGTTAGATTGTATCTTATGAGCCTTTATTACAGACAATGCTTCAAGAACATCCTTGTACATTTTTCTTTGTGTGCTCCTAGATTCCTAGAAATGAACTGCTGGGTTGAAAGGGATGTGCATTTTGCATGCTGATAGCTACTGCCAAATTGTCCTCAAAAAACACTGTACCAGTTTATACTTCTAGCAACAGAGCATGCATGTGCTTATTTCTCCACATCCATATGACATACACAAAAGCAGAGAACTGAGCACCCGCATGACCTATGAAAAAAGTGAAAGTGTAGTCGTTCGGTCATGTCCGACTCTTTGTGACCCCATAGACTGTAGCAACCCCAAGGACTGTAGCAACCCCATGAATTGTAGCCTTCCAGGCTCCTCTGTCCATGGAATTTTCTAGGCAAGAATACTGGCGTGGATTGCCAGTTCCTTCCCCAGGGGATCTTCCCAACCCAGGGATCGAAACTGAGTCTCCCACATTGCAGGCAGATTCTTCACTGTCTGAGTCACAACACTTACTAGAATTTTTGCCACATTTGCTCTGTTCTTGTGAGTGGGGCGATGGGTGAGGGCTGACATTTCTCCCTCAAATAATTCAGTGGCATTGTTACTTTTTAAAAGTTGCCCCTGGTGATTCTAAGGTGTAGCCAGCATTGATCATCATTGTGCATTGTGAAGCCTCCCAAAGAGAAGGAACCCCGAGAAATGAGAGTAGAAGGAAGAAAATCCAGGGAATTCCCTGGTGGTCCAGTGGTTACCGCCTTGCAAGGCAGGGGACCTGGGTTCCATCCCGAGTCAAGGAACTAAGATCCCGCATGCCAAGGAGTAACTAAGCCGTTGAGCTGTAACTACTGAAGCCTGGAGGCCACAACCAGAGAGTCTGTGTGCCGCAATGAAGACCGCACGTGCCGGAACTAAGATGTGATGCAGCCAAAGAAATCTAAATAAATATTTTCTAAAAAGAAGAAGGAAGAAAAACCACATGCAACCCTGAGAGCCTGCAACTTGGACCAATGAGCAGAGCAAACCCCCAGTGGGTGGCCTGACCAAAGGGCCTGGCCATGAAGGTCAGGAGCAGTGACGGTCTGCTTCAAGCTGTAAGGATGAAAGAAGGCTTCATGGGGTAGTAGAATTGGAAGCTGGGCCTTAAAGAATCCAGACAGTTTAGATCAGCAGAAGGGAGGGGAGGAGGAATTTTCCAATCTGAAAGGAAGCTGGTAGTCAGGGCTGGTTCAAGCCTTCTGAATGTTCCTCCCATTATAGACTCAACCACAGGAGTCATAGGAGAGATTTCGTTCCCCCTGGTCCTGCTGGATTAACTCAGGGAGGCTCTCCAATCTCCACAACAGCCCCCCCTCCCACCCATTTCTAACCTCATCTTTCTTCCTTCCTGTGCTGATTCTTCCCTTTAGAAATGTTTATCTACCTTCTCCAAGGCCAGCGGTTCTCAAAGTGGGGTCTGGGAGCTGGCAGCATCTGGGGACCTGGGACAGAACCTGGACTGCTGCTTCAGACACATGGGGGGTGAGTCCAGCCTCTGTTCTGACAGCCCTCCAGGGGATTCGGGTGCACACTCAACTTTGAGGATTAATGTCATGGGGACTTCCAGCCATGTCTGCTCCCTCCCCAGCACTGTTCTGTCTGGAGTTCTTCCTCACAGAGGGCTGGATTCATGGTAGGAGACACAAGGAAAAACTGTTGAGAAATCAGCCTGGGGCAAGGCTATGAGGAGTCTGGACTTGAAACTGAAGTAAGAAAGGAGCCATGAAGACATTTGACCAGGGGAGTAAAAGTACTCAGATGACGTTAGAGACTATGGAACAGTGTTTTAAGAATGCAAGTGGCCCCCAACCTCATGTGTGTGCCTGCTAAATCACTTCAGTCCTGTCTGACTCTTTGCAACCCTATGGACTGTAGCCTGCCAGGCTCCTCTGTCCATTGGATTCTCCAGGCAAGAATACTGGAGTGGGCTATCATGCCCTCCTCCAGGGGATCTTCTCGACCCAGAGATCGAACCTGCTTCTCTTATGAGGGTTCTTTACCTCTAGTGCCACCTGGGAGGGAAGCCCCCCAACCGCACCCCAACCCCTGAAATGGTAGGCAGAATTCATTATCAAGTGCATCTTATGAGGAAGTGGTTTCATAACTTCTATTTGATTTTCAAATGAATTATGGCTTCCAAATGATTTAGTGATCATTACTATAAAGAGGAAATTATTGTATTACTTGCTAAATTATATTAGCTTTTGAGGCCATGTTTCTCATGCGTGGTCAGGCTAGTATTAGAGTTTATCTGAGCTGTGTGATAGAAAATGTACCTTCTTAGGCTGTACGTTGGACTAGTGAATCAGAATCTCTGCAGTTGGCACCAGGAATCTGCATTTTGAAAGTTCTCTAGGTGATTCTGTTTGACTCTGATGCATTCTGAGGTTCATGAACTGCTTCAGGCTTTAAATTCAAAAAGCCAATACTTCTGCTGCTGCTAAGTCGCTTCAGTCATGTCCGACTCTGTGCGACCCCATAGACGGCAGCCCACCAAGCTCAGCCATCCCTGGGATTCTCCAGGCAAGAACACTGGAGTGGGTTGCCATTTCCTTCTCCAAGGCATGAAAGTGAAAAGTGAAAGTGAAGTTGCCCAGCGACCCCATGGACTGCAGCCTTCCAGGCTCCTCCATCCATGGGATTTTCCAAGCAAGAACACTGGAGTGGGTTGCCATGTTCTCCTCCAGGGGATCTTCCCAACCCAGGATCGAACCTGGGTCTCTTATGTCTCCTGCATTGGCAGGCAGGTTCTTTACCATTAGGACCACCTAGGAAGCCCCAGGAATGACATATACACATTACTATATTTAAAATAGATAACTAACTGTATAGCACTGTATAGCACAGGGAATTCTGCTCAATACTCTGTAATCACCTAAGTGGAAAAAGAATTTGAAAAAGAATAGATACATGTACATGTATAAGTGAATCATTTTGCTACCCCTGAAACTAACACAACATTGTTAGTCAACTATACCCCAATATAAAGTAAAAATTTTTAAATAAATAAACTTGAAATAAAAACAAAAACAAAACAAAAAAACCAGGGCTTCCCCAGTGTATCCATCTCTGAGCAATCCACCTGCCAATGCGGGAGACACAGGTTCAATCCCTAGTCTGGGAAGATCCCACAAACCACGGAGCAACTAAGCCGGTGTACCACAACTACTGAACCTGAGCTCTAGAGCCCATGTGCTGCAATTGCTGAAGCCCATGTGCTCTAGAGCCCATGCTCTGAAACTAGAGAAGCCACCGCAATGAGAAGCCCATGCACTACAACTAAAGAAAAGCCTGCACAGCACTGAAGACCCAGCACAGCCAAAAATAAATAAATGAAATCAAAAAAACATAAAAATAAAATAAAGCTAGGTCCTATGTGTATTACCATCTGGATGGCAAAAACAGATTTGAAATGAGTTCATCCTCAAGTTTTGATAGTCCAACTCAACTTCCCAGAGTTGGATAAAGAATCAGTTAACCTGTTTTCCTGTGGCAGATGGAAATAAGATAACTAAGAAAAAGGCAGAAGGAAAACTCCTGATCACATGAATCTACTGAAGGTTCACCCCTCCCTGGAGTCAGGCCAGTCGTATTCCTGGAGAGAATCTTCTGTTTTATCTGCCTCTTAGCATATACTTGGCATTTTGCCAAAAATCCACTGACTACATATTTTGAAATATATATTGTTTAAACACCAAATCACCTGAGATCGAATTCATAGAAATATAGTCAAATCAAAGAGTGGTTTTTTTGGGGGGGCAGGGAGCGTGCTGTGGAAAACGTTAGAACCGAAGGACCTGTTTTGGTGGATTAAGTGTGTGTGCGCCCAAGTTCCACCCCCATTAGCTGTGTGATGTTGACAAGTTATTTAAGCTCTCTGAATTTCTACTCATATGGAACTTAGGAACAATGCTCACATATATTTTCGAGAACAACTTGAGAGTGTTAATATAAAAAACAAGACTCACAGCAAGCACTCTCTAAACCTTAGTAAGAACGAAATATGGTGCATATATGTTTTTCCAGATTTCTACACTTTCTGAATCTGAAAAACCACTGCTTTTATAATCAGAAAAGGATGAAAATCAGTTTTGCTTTGTTGCTGTTTTTTACTTGAAAGTAAAAATGAGCTGAAAAGATAGCGAAATAAACAGATGCCATCACCGTTAGAGGAGCCTGTTTTTATTTGGAGTGGCAACAACGTGTAACCCCTGGGGTCCCCTAATCTAACCACAGACTGTAGGAACAGTAAACACGTAGAATGATGAGTTCTGTACTGGTATCTCCCGGTGTCCCGGCTCTACAAACTTAGATCCCAAAATAGAGGAGTTAGGTCACACTGTTTCCAGCTTTCCCGCCCCTCTCCAAGGCAGTCTTCTTCATCAAGTGCAAAAGCCTGGATCTCCAGCAACAAATTAAAGAAATAGAACAAGCCCATCCCAGGGCTTCTTTAAATATTCAGATAAACCCATGTGCCCCTATCAGTTAAATTAAGCTTTCCTAAGAAAAAGTAAGTCAATTAGTTCAAAATGTGGGTTAGTGCTTCTGGGTATTTAAAAGGGGATTTTTTTTTTCTTTCTTTTTTAGTTCATTTAGAAACAGCCACGGGGCAGGCACATACCTACTCCTCTGCACGTCCCGTGAATTGCCACCACATACCTAGATACTAGGCTATCTAGAGCTTCAAACTCTGGTCCTTAAACTTTCTCCAAGTCTTGACGATATTGCAATACCAACTTTAAAATGTATCTTGCTTTGCCCTTTTAGTTCATATACTTTATCTTCACCTTCTGACAAATTACTGATATTTGTCAAAGGGTGCTTGGCATTGCTGTAGAACATGAGAAGACAGGATTCTAGCCTAACTGAACTTCTTCCTTCTTTCATTCAACTAATATTCTCTAAATGTCTGTAAACAAAGGTCAAGTGTCCAAGACACAATGAAATGTAGTTCCAAAGCACACTTGATGACATATCTTGCAAAACTCATTTGTCCAAATGGTTCAGATGAAATAAACCAAACTTTACCAAAACACAAATACAATTAGATACTTCTTATGAAGATGAATTTCTGGAAGCAATTTCTGGGTCATAGAATATGAACATTTTCATGGCTTATGAGAGGTTGCCTACTTGCTTTCTTAAAAGGCTATCTGAATTGATATTGACAATAAAATATATGAGAATAACATTTTCATAACAACATTTAGGGATAAAGTGATGACATTTTTGTTGTTTGTTTTGTTTTGCTTTTACTAATTTAATAAGTTACTTTTTTGGCATATAGCTAATAGTTTCATGAATGTTTTATCTTCTGAGACAACTGTAATAGCTCTTCCATTATGTAAGATATGGAGGAGGGCATGGCAATCCACTCCAGTATTCTTGCCTGGAGAATCCCATAGACAGAGGAGCCTGGCAGGCTACAGTCCATGGGGTCACAAAGAGTGCGACCCAACTGAAGTGACTTAGCACGTGTAAGATATATATATTAGTTATGTGACATTAACACATATCTTAATCTCCTTTTCCACTTTAATTAGTATTGTAATGGTATTGAAATAAATGTTATTTAATAATAGGACTAACATCCACTTCAATCCTACAAGCTCTTTAAATATAAATGACTAGAAGAGAAATTACTATCATTACTAATTTTATGTTTGACTTAACTTTGACAGCCTTTACATTTGACTTCATTATTAGCCAAGCAGAGTTTCATTATCAGAATAGTATAACAAAGAGAAATAACACACTTTCAGGCTCTACAAAAACACAATTCTCTTATGGAAAACTACATTCCTTTAAGATATTATTTGTTTTACAAACAGCCTAGGAGACTGGTAGGTGATTATTAGGTAGAAAGATCAAGAATTATAGTTACCAGGTGGCAATTAGAAACGAAAAATTCTACTCCTGTGAATCACTGTGGTAAGTTCACTCTGACCTATTTTTTTTTTTTTTTTGACAAAACATCAAAGATAAAAATAGGTAAAATCCTTCTTACTCCCTAGAGAGTAATGCTGGACAACCTAGGATTTCAACAGAAAACCCCTAACCCTAGTCTAATTGGGTTTGTGGGCATTCCTTTTGTCTCTAAAATCTTCATCATCATTTCTTCTAAGACACAAATGGGTCTCTACTTCCAACAGCCCTGGAAAATAACCCCAGTGTTTTAGGTGCCAAGTGATAAAGGTGACAGCTTCTTAGGCTATTTCTGCTGTGCTCACAGTCCAAGGTCTTGGTGTAGTCCTATTCTAACCCTCCAAGATCCCCAAATCGGATGACACAGAGAAGTATTTTACTGATAGGGAATTGTTCCCTTGAAGATTTTTATTTTTATTTTCATTCTTTGGTTCCTAGAAGCTGATTGTGACAAGCCACTTAAGACTGGGCTACAGAGCCAAAGTTTCCTGACCTACAGAGGTCTCAGAGAGCTTGGGCGAGTGGTTTAATCTTTGTGAGCCCTTCTGGCCCTGGTTTTCTTGTTTATATTCAAGCCTGGAAATACTAGAGTCTTAGTAACTAAGAGCTAACAGTTGAATGTTTTCATTTCAAAACGAATCACTTTACTGAGAGTGGACTGTATAATCAAAGCTATGGTTTTTCCAGTAGTCATGTACAGATGTGAGAGTTGGACCTTTAAGAAAGCTCAGCACCAAAGAACTGATGCTTTTGAACTGTGGTGCTGGAGAAGACTCTTGAGAGTCCCTTGGACAGCAAGGAGATCAAACCAGACAATCCTAAAGAAAATCAACCCTGAATATTCATTGGAAGGACTGATGTTGAAGCTCCAATACTTTGGCCACCTGATGTGAAGAGCCTACTCATCAGAAAAGACCTCGATGCTGGGAAAGATTGAGGGCAGGAGGAGAAGAGGACGACAGAGGATGAGATGGTTGGATGGCATCACTAACTCAATGGACATGAGTTTGAGCAAACCGTGGGAGATGGTGAAGGACAGAGAAACCTGGTGTGCTGTAGTCTATGGGGTCGCAAAGAATCAGACATGGCTTAGCAACTGAACAACTGCTCTGTGAACTTTTGTGGTGGTTAGCTCTCACCCCACACATAAATATTTGTATGTTTATTGAGTGTCTACTAGGTACCAGCCACTCTGCTAAAATACACTGAGGAACTGTACTGGAAATGAACCAGAGATGAGGTGATAAATGACACAATTTCTGCTCTTACAGAGTTTTCTTCCACCTCACAGAGTTAGATTACATGGATTCTATTTTCATCTGAGTTCAAAAAAACATTACTCAAGATGATCTTCAATTAAATTCAGCAGAATTTAGTAGTAAAACTCTGAAACAAAGATATGTCAAAATAGTTTTGATTTGAATTCACATTTAACCTCCAGACTGCTTTATAAATCTTTTAGTAATCAAATCAAGAAAGCATGACTTTAAAATGAGGAACGAAAAACAGTGATGAAATAAAAAATGACTGTTCAGTTCAGTTGCTCAGTAGTCACCAACTCTTTGCAACCCCATGGACTGCAGCATGCCAGGCTTCCCTGTCCATCACCAACTCCTAGAGCTTGCTCAAACTCATGTCCATCGAGTCGGTGATGCCATCCAATCATCTCATCCTCTGTTGTCCCCTTCTTCTCCTGCCTTCAATCTTTCCCACTGATGATGAACTGATTTCTTTTTATGACCTCCGCCCTCAAGAACACACAATACTTCTTGAATTTATCCACTTAAATCCTCCCCAGCTCATGCCTCTTGACAAATAGCTACCTGCATCCCCCAGTCCCTTACTCCTGCAATAACTTCCTATAATGTGGTCCACTAGAGCGGGAACTAATTAAACCAAAGCAGTCATTACATTCACTTTAACTTGTAAATATTACTGCAAACAGTAATGTCTTATATTTACTTTCCATCCTACAAAAATTCTTTAATATAGAAATTCAGACTCATGATATTTCAGATTTTTCCCCAAAATGTTTATTCCTTAACACAGGGGCTAACTAAACACAGATCCTATTCATTCATTCACAGTAAACAACTGGAGTGCTGACTGTGTCCTAAGCACCAGCCTAAAGGACAAAGGTATATTGATGTAGGAGAGGAAACATATAAAAAGCAACTACATTATTATATAACAGACAAGGTCAGAAGACTGCAATCAAAGAGTTGAATATGTTTCTTTACGGCACAAACTCACAAAGTATGGACTGAATGGGAATAAGTAGGTGGGTTAGAAAATGAAAAGAAAACATTTGGAATTTTTCCTTCCAAAATAACCATGCCACTACCTTCAAGTAATCTAAGAAATGGAGAAGCACAAATATATATGCGATACTTTATAATGATAATGAAGAGACAGAAAATGTGGAGTATCTTGAAGTTGTAAACCTCTTAGGGTAGCTGACAGTTAAATAATTGCAGTAAGTGCTCTATACAGTGCTGGAATCGTCTTTTATATGCAGAAGCTGTATGTTTCCTATGTGCAGAAGCTATCCTGCACAAGAAATAACCATCTTTACAAGGAAGGAGAAGCAGCTGTCAGTTTCAAGTGGTGAGCTAAATGGACTTCATGGTAGGGCAAAATCAAAGTGGAGGAAGGGAGGCTGGGCTCATGGGCAGAAGATAACCAATATTGCTTCGCTACCAAAATAAGAAGAAGAAAGAAAGATCTTTTGATCCTCTCAATTTGGAATTGAGTGTGTGTGAACCACAGGATGTTTTTAAGGAATCATTTATTAAAGCTAGAATTGAACTCCTTTATGAACTCTGCTGTAATTCTGTGTTACTGGGTTTTAAAAATTAAGCAACATTTGGGGAAGGTGTCAGTGTGTATGTGTTTGGAGTGGGCGGGGGAGGGTGTCGTTGGTAAACAGGTTTATAACTGCTTGGTTTTCCTGGGTGCTCTCCCTGGTAAATACTCTAAGTATTATCCTGAAGAGGTCTTTTTCAATATTTGATGAAGTATCATTATGGGCAAAGAATTTTGGTAGCGTTTCAGGAGCCGATGCCACGAAGCCGATTCCCAGTCGCCCGATAATCAGGCCAAGGCGTACTTTCCAAGGTGCGTTTTTTCGTATCTAATAATAGCGGGGGTCCTGCCCGTTGTTTGCAAAATATCCAGGCAGCCTCAAAAGCTGCTGTTTTTCCAACTCCGTTAAAAAGTTATTTGCGCTTGGGGTTTTTTTGGTTCTGCTCTTCCCCACCCCCGCCCCCTGGCTTTTGCCAGTAGAGACCTGCCCTGGGGGGGATTTTGTCCTGGGAGCACAAAACTATTTTCTTTTCTGGAAATAAGTTGACGTCAACTGAGAGCTGTTTTTGGTTGCTTTGTTTCCCGGAGCGTCCAACCCAGCACACCGCCTTCGGCAAATTGCGAGCAATTCAAAGCAGCTCGCCCAGCGGGGAGGGGAGCCGGGGCGGAGGGAGCGGGGGGCACCCCCGCCGCCCGCAGAAGTGAGAAGACCTTGGGAAGCTGCTCCGCTCCTGGACTGTGGGTCCGAGTCCCCGGGCCGAGTCCGGAGCACAGCCCCGAGCCAACGCGGCCCCTGGGCTCACTGATTCCGCGGTGAGGGCCGCCGGGCGGGGAGGAGCCCCTGGAGGGGAACTTGCCGGGTGCCCACCTGAATTCTCCGCAGGGCTGAAATGCCCGGCCGGAGGGCTCCGGAGGCCCCCAAACCTGGGAGCATCCCGGGACAAAGGGCCAGCCCTCCGGAAGTAGCCAGTGCGGCTGATGTGTGCCAGGTCGTGGGCGCGGGTCCGCGAGTGCGACTAGCTTCGCTGCCTTGGGCTCCTTTCTACACATCCCCAGCACAGTGGCGTTTGGACACAGCCGGCCGCACCTCGGAGAAGATTCCCGAGGAGTGCCACCTAAGGATTCCAGCCCTTCCCCCTACTCCCCAGACGGTTCTCTGCAGAGAGGAGGACTGATGAGAGTGTGGTGTGTGTGTGTTTCACCGAGAAGCGGGAGAGTGGGGTGTGTATGTGTATATGTGTGTTTCCCGGAGGAGCGGGAGGGGGCCCGCAAGGCAGTGACTTGCTCTAACTTGTTCACACCTGGCGCGGTTTCCCCAAAGCTCGGCGGCGTCCAGGGCCGAGGAAGCGCGCGGAGGGCGAGACTAGTCGCTGGGGAGACGCTGTCAACTCCCACTTTAGACGCCCATGCGGCCCAGAGACCTAGTCTTCCTTCCTTCCTCTTCTTTTTTTTTTTCCAATTACAAATTGACGCATGGGTTACTTTTTATGCGCAAGATTATAAACTGCCCTGAAAGCAAGACAGAGGGCCTGGTGTGTGTGTGTTGGGGGGCGGGGGGCTGTCGCAGGGGACTGACTACCAATTGAGTAGACCCTCGCAGCCCAAGTGCTGAGAATTCGGACTGAGATCCGAGGACGCACACGAAGGGCTGGAGAGGCAGCCTCACCCGCGGGCTGGCCTGGGACTCAGAGTTGACCAGCGCGCTAAGGGGACACACTCGGGCTCCCAGAGGAGGAGAAAGTTAGAAGGCATTCCAAAATCCGGAGATAGCCGGGGCTGTGCCTCCAAAGAAATGAGCTGAGGTCTCGGTGGGTCTGGGGGCGCTGCCCCCGGGCCCGGAGACCTGGAGGCGGTGACAAGGACGTGCCCGGAGCCTGGGCGCGCCGTGGGCGGGCGTTTGGCTGGAAATGGGACAGTGTCTCCGATGGGAAAGCGGGACCCGGAGAGCTCTCTGGCCGCCTTTCCAGTTTCGGAGGTGCCCGCCCCCGCGCGCCGAAGGCAGCACAGCCCCGAGGGCGAACGATTGGCGGTTGGCAAACTTGGAACCGAAGCGCGCCCAGGATCCGAATTGCCGGAATCGTGGCGGCGGCGGGGGCGGCCGAGACCCAAGTTCACTTTTTTCCCGCCCACCCGCCCCCAGGGTCTTAGGGACCGGCGTTGCCTGCTCCAACCAGGTGCAGCGCCTCGCCGGCGGGAGTTGTGTCAGTTTGCTTCCAGGCAGGAAGGCGGTGGCCTGGGCGTGTGGGGAGGGGTCCCTGGGGTCCCGAGCGCCTCTCCCCCGCGTCTCCCCTCCCACCCGCCCCTCCCAGTCTTTCTGCCTTCGCTCCTTCCCCAGGCTGGCTGGACCGGCGCGGACTTGCCCCAGACCTACGGGGAGCGCCCCAGGTCTTTAATGACAGCTTAAAAGTGGCTGTTGGAAAAGTCGAAAGGGATGAGGCGGACGTGGGGCGTGTTTCGCTCCTTTGCAAGAGTCGGAAAGAGAGCTGGGAGCCTTGCGGCTGGCCCCAGGCCCCCGCGCCTCGCCCCCAGCAAGTAGGTGGGGGAGCCGCCGCTGCCGCCAGCCCCATCCCGCTCCCAAGCCTCGCCCGCTGCGCCCTGGCCGCGGGCGCAGAGAGGGTGCGGGGCCTCGCTGTGCCTCCTCCACCCTGCTCATTAACCTGCCTGCTCCGCTCCGCTCCGGGCGGCCCCAGACACGGGCTTCTCGAAGCAGCATCCGCGGCCCGCCCGGTGCAGCCGCCTCCCCGAACCCCCGGCTCCGGGGGGCAATGAGGGGGCGGTGGAAGGGGCACTGCTCCTCGGGCATTACTTAGAGAAGCGAGACCGCCCCGCCCTCCCAGCCGGCCCTCCCTCGCTCCCGCCCGGGCCCGCGCGCCACTCCGCCAGAGGGTAAGTTGGGAGTGTTTCACCCCCACCGACAGCTCTCCCTCCCCTTCCTTCCCCCCCCCCTTCAAAGTTTTCCTCGGAGTGAGTGGGGAGAGGGGTGGGGGAGGAAGAGGGTCCAGCCAGCCTCGGTCCTTACGCTCTGCCTGTCTAACGTACCCCCGCCTCCCTACCCCTCCGTCCCCCGCGCGCCGCTGCCCCTCCGGAGCCGCGCTCCGAACTGACAATTGGCGCGCGGCTCCTTTAAGAGCCCGGCTTTGCCTCCCGGTAGCTGAAGGTCATTAAACACAAAAGCTCTCAGCGCTGCGGTCCAATATAGCGCATGCGCCCTGCCCGAGGACTGGCAGAGAGACGGCAATATGGCGAGAATGCCTGGCAGCGGGGACTGTAACACCAGCGCGGGCGGCAGCGCCGCCGCCGCCGCCGCCGAGAACAATGGGGAGCGGGGCGAGGGCGAGCGCGGGGTGGGGGGCCGCGGCCGCCGCCACGGCCGCCCGCACTACTGCAGCGCGGGCGAGGAGGAGGAGGAAGACGAGGAGGAGGACGAGATCCAGGAGGTGCAGATAACGGGGGACGAGGAGGAGGAGGACGGAGGTGGGGGGCTGGAGGAGGACGAGGAGGAGGAGGAGATGGGGCTGGACTGGGACGAGCCCCTGGAGCCCGAGGACTCGGCCGGGGAGGAGCTGGAGCCCGAGCCGGTCCATAGGATCAATATGGACCAGAGCGCCGCGCTGGAGCCCGAGGCGCCGCCGCGACTGTTGGCGCCCCGGGCCCGCGGCGGGCCGCCCGGGGCCGGCGCCGAGCTAGACCCCGACGTGCTGCAGCGCCCCGAGCGGGCCCGGCTGAGCGAGAACACCCGGCTGGCCACCCGCTACGCCGTGCGCATCTTCCGGGAATACCTGAGCGAGAAGGCGCAGAGCCCGGACTTCGAGACCATGGACAAGGGGGCGCTGTGCCGCGTGCTGCGCTCCTTCTACGCCGAGGCCCGCTCCAAGAGCGGCCAGCTCTACAGCAAGTCGTCGCTCATCAGCATCCGCAGCTCCCTCAACCGCTACCTCAACGAGCCCCCGTACTGCCGCACGCTCGACCTCACCAAGGACCCCGAGCTGCGCAGTGCCAACCTGACGCTGGCCGCGGTCATCCGCAAGCTCGAGGAGCAGGGCGCGGGGCCGGTGGTGCAGAAGCAAGCCATCACGCGCGCCGACCTGCGCAAGCTCTACACCTCCAGCGTCTTCAGCACCAACACGCCCTTCGGGCTGCTCAACAAGGTCTGGTTCGAGACGTGCATGTACTTCTGCACGCGCGGCCGCGAGAACCAGCGCGAGTTGGAGGAGGACTCCTTCGGGCTGGCCATGGACGAGGACGGCCGCAAGTTCGTCTACTTCAAGTCCCTCGGGCCCTACCACAAGTCGCGCTCGTCGTCGTGGAGCAAGAAGCGCGCCGAGAGCAGCGACGAGGAGAACTTGCCGCGCATGTACGAGACGGGCACCGAGTTCTGCCCCTACGCCAGCTTCGTCAAGTACCTGTCGAAGCGCAACCCCCTGTGCAAGGCGTTCTTCCAGCGGCCCCGGGACCACTGCAGCGAGGGCGATGTGACCTGGTACGAGAACAAAGCCATCGGCAAGAACTTGCTGGGCACCAGGATGCAGATGCTCTCCAAGGCGGCCAAACTCTCCAAGACCTACACCAACCACTGCATCGGCGCCGTCTCCATCGCCACGCTCAACAGCATCGCCGGCATCGGTACCAAACTGGGCTCGCCCGCCCCGCAGGGCTGCTACGCCGAGGCTCTGAACGGGGCGGCTCGCCACCACTCCCACCACCCCCCCACCCATCCCTCCCACCACCACCGCCCCCAGCCGCCCTCGCTGGGGAACACCTATATCCTCCCCAGAGACAGCCAGGTCGGGCCCGACGTGAAATCGGAGGCTGCGCCCAAGCGCGCCCTGTACGAGTCCGTGTTCGGGTCGGGGGAGATGTGCGGCCCCTCTTCCCCTAAAAGACTTTGTATCCGCCCCTCGGAGCCTGTGGACGCGGTGGTGGTGGTTTCGGTGAAACACGACCCCCTGCCTCTTCTTCCAGAAGCCAATGGGCACAGAAGCAGCAATTCTCCCACAGTAGTTTCACCTGCTATTGTTTCCCCCACCCAGGTAACCAAAACAATGTGTATGCATGAAGTGTTTTTCTGATACCACTTGGAGACTAACTTGGGCTCACGCTGGTCTGAGTTGGGGCGGGGGGCGGGGGACGGACAGTTTTTCGAAGTAGCAGATAAGCTGAATTGGATTTGATTTCACTGTTAGAAGCTTAACTCTCTTGATGCTTTTCAGGAAAGTTTCCACCTAACCGTAAAGGCTGTGACAGGGCCAGCTACCTAACACTCCCTGCTGCCCAGTAACGCTGAAAACTTCAGACTTCGAACAACAAAAGGGTCGGCTCAACCCTCCTTTGAATGTCTGGGTTTTAGAAGGCAAAGCGTGCTGGAATACTGTGCCTCTAAATGAAGGAGTTACTTAAAGTATCTTTGAATAAAGCAACCATTAAAATACTCGAGTACAAATTCACACTAACTTAGGAAGGTAGAAAAGCAGTTATAAATGATTATTTATAACTCAGACGTGCCATTCCCACTTCCTGTAAGGGGCGGGTTTTGGAGAGTGGTGGGTGAGTGCCAGTTTATATTGTGAGGTGTAGTTGAATGTAAAGCAACCCTTTGGGATGTCGTTTTCATCAACTAAGTCACTTGTTGATGGTTTGGAAAGAGTGTCTGTACTGCCAGCCAGGCTCCCAGTTGGAGCATGCTTTATGTGCTGGGCTGTGTGGGCACTGGAACTTTGCTGTCTTTCCTAGCGCCATGGAGCTCTTGGTCTAGGGCGCAGTAAAGTGATGGCAAAATAGACAGGTGAGATAACAGCAGAGCAGAGTGGAAAGAGCTCTGAAGTAAGAGTCTAGCTCAGAAGCTGAGCCACCTCTGGTAAATCAGTTCACCTCTTTGGGCTTCAGGATCCTCAACAAAGATAAGGGAGCTGTTTGAACATTAAAATTATCTAATTCTAAGTGGTTAGAATTCTGGGTTGAGATTAGAGGTTCAACTGGATGTTTGTCTTACTATTTTTCCTGGAAGAATATATTCATATTCTTTTAAAGCTAGGTTTATCTTTTGGATACTGTGCTGTAGGAGCCAAAAAGCAGAGGTCCTTGGGGACCCTCCTCTGTTCTTCAGACAGAAGTAGCCACTGGGTTTTTACAGCTTGGCCCTCCCTGGCATCAAGCAGAAGTAGGAATTTCAGCCCAGGGTTTGGGGGTGTAGGGCAGGCCTTTCAAGGCACAGATGTCAGGTACCTCTGTGCTTTTTCCAAAGTGGAAATCCCAGTTCTGAATAAACTGACCCTTTCAGACGTTGACTGGCTAATCAGCAAGCCTCAAGGCCAACTGAGAAAGCGTTTGTGAATGGTACTATAAACACCAGAGTTCTCTAAAATACACAAGACCCGGAGGCTGTGTGTCTTTCTGTCCTTGTAGCGCTCAGTACTTTCTGACAGACCACGAGGTGGTTTAGGGAGTTGGAAGGATGGTGTGGAGAGTTCTTTCTCCTGTATGGAGAATTTGGATTTGCTTTTTCTTTGAAAGCAGAAATAAATGATCACATTCTTCTGATAAAGTAAAACCCTTAAAATGTCCTGATTGCAAGTAGCACCTGATTAATTAAGAGTCAAAAGCCTAAGAGAGTTTATTAAAGCACCTATCTACTTGAAATAACAATGAAGCAGTTGGTCCTCTGGCATCTGTCTACTGATTTTTTGACTCTAGCCTCACATGGAATCCTGACTTAAGATCCGGAAAAGATTAGGGGACCTTTGTTTTGTTGGTTTGGTTTTGTTCTAAGAATTACAGCACTCTGTCACAGTCTTTTATTTTAACTGAATGAGATCAGTCATTTCTATAAACCTGGACACTGATGCTTTTATTCTTGAGTTCTTGTTAGGTAACTCTCAAGTTAAATATAGATTTGAGTGTCCATATGTCCATATGTTGGTTATGTTATCACTATGCCTTTCAAACAGTATCTTAGCTAAGTAAGTCCTTTTCAGTTAAAATACTACAAAATGTTTCTTTGCTTTCGCTAATGTTAGAGTAAAAATTTTTTTCATCAGCATTAAGAAATTTAAGAGAACTATTTAGTAACTTCTGTAGAATTCCCTTCAGAAGTCTGAGCATTCCAAGTATGAAACGCATGTTCTATGTAAGTACAAAGCTGATATTAAACTTTTTTCTCCTATATTTACTAAAATCAGTATTGAGATTCAGGGCATTTCCTGGGGTTTAATGACTGGCTGGGGTTACTGGCCCAAGGCATCACTTTAGGTCGGCAGCTCCTCTGGCTGGTCATTAATCCGCAGGAAATGCCCTCTGTACCTCGAGCTTCAGTCATTATTACTTAATTATAAACATAGGCTGTCTAACCTTAGTACAGGCTAGACCTTATCAAGTGGAGTCACACTGAATTCCACTAAGGACTACTTGATGACACAGTGACACCCTGTTTGATTCTTTCATCGTATTGGAAGTTTCTCAGCAAATGAAGAGCCTGTTACTATAAATGCATTTACTCTTTTTACTTCTTGAGGGTGTTCATAAGTGTATCACTTATGGGACTGGCTGACAAGTGAATGCACTCAAGGATTAATGAAGATTATGGAATTTGTGATTCTTTCACTTCATTTTGTGAAGTTCCTGGCTTTAGTTAATTTTGAAGGGAGTGGGAGGCTTGGTGGTTGTGATGGTTACCTTAACTGATTCACTCTTTAATCTCTTGACTGTCTGTGTTCAAAGTAACAGATAGTCTTAGTTCCCTCCCCTCCTCCACCCCAAGGCTGTTGTATCTAAGATGATCTTACTGGTACAACTTCCTAACTCCCAGGTGGAGATTACATGGTACATATTTAAAGGCTTAGCATGCCTCCTGTTCGACCTCTTCATAGCTGTTCTCTTTGCATGAAAATGCGGCATTTTTCTTGCTTCATCAACACTTGGCAGCATTTGTAAACTTGTGAGAAAAGTGTTTTCAGTTGAAGTTACTTGACCCTAACCCAGATTACCTCCAGAAATACTTTCAAGGAATTCTGTAAGTAGGAAACCTATCAGTGGCGAGATTCTGGGGTTGGTGGTACACCTCCAGTGTTTTCTGTTTCATCGACTTCACTAGGGACCAGGGTCTGTCCTTCGAATCTCCAAGATGAAAATTAGAGCAGCTTCCCTGTGGGGCACACCCAGTGGTTCATGACCTTGCCTTTGAAGAAGCTGGATGCTGACAGGTCTTGGAAATCCAGTCTTCATTCAGGTGCTGTCATGCGGGAAGAGAGAAGGAATATTCGTTCTAACTACTTACTTGAAAAAAACATACATTTTACGTGTCATTGAAATAATCGCCAAAGTCTTATTTTGAATTTGGAGACTAGGCAGGCAGGATACTCTTTTTTTTCTTTTTTACTTAAAGATGGAATCAAACTTCTGTAAATGTGACAGGTGTGTTCATGCTCAGTCATGTCCAACTCTTTGCAACCCCAGGGACTGTAGCCTGCCTGTTCCTCTGTCCATGGGATCATCCCAGTAAGAATTCTGGAGTGGGTTGCCATTTCCTCTTCCAGGAGAGGATCTTCCTGACCCAGGGATCAAACCCACATCTCCTGCATTGCAAATCGGGTTCTTGACCACTGAGCCATCTGGGAAGCCCCTCAGTTGAGACAGAAGGGTGTGTTTAACAGTTATGTCAACTGTAGGTTATCTGTAGCGGTTAGGATTAACCACCTTGTGTAAAATGGATGTTTTCCGGATTTTTAATAATACTTCGTGGCTGTATTCTTTTTTCTCGTGCAGGAATGTTTGCTCTCCTTTATAGAAAGTTCAAATTGGTGAAGGAACTAAGTGGCATTAGCCTAAGTATGGAAGTTTCTTCATTCTTTCAGGAAACAATTGCTGAACACCTACTATTTTGGCTTCGGTACCAGAAATCTTTATAAATTAATCATTTTCCACTTGGCAAGTAGTCCCATTGGCAAGATTTTGGCCTCATTAAATATTAAAGGAGATTAAAATAAAGACAGTTAAAAGGTAAAGCACTCAATGTTTTGAAAGTCTGTTTTTGCAAGTCGTTTGGGAAAGAAATCTGTAATTTTACTCTTTCTTATTAATATTGCCATGAGTATCAGGTATATTATTTTAAATTGATACAAACCCACATATATGTCATGGGCACTCCAGTATTCCTGCCTGGAAAATCACATGGACAGAGGAGCCTGGTAGGCTATAGTCCATGGGGCCACAAAGAGTTGGACACAATGAGTGACTGAGTGTGCATGCATGCACACATGTCAGCTCACTGTCAAATCTAATCCAGAAGAGGGAGAAGAAAGTATTTGCTGCCAAAGGAGAAAGTGGATGCCAGTCATCTAAATGTAAATCTTTGGATCACCTTGATTTAAAATCTGGCTCCCCTGACAAATGTTACGTAAAAGGCCATCCTCTCATCATTGTAGACAGATTTCAAGCAAGAAGAGTTTCTTCAAATGGGACTGCATGTTGTATATGAGACCTCTTACATTTTCACCTTGATTTACGCCAAAGCTCCATTTCAGTGATTTATGTAAAGTTCACTTTCGGGTTATCATTTGGTGTCTGCATTGCCATTTCAAAAGCAAAGTTGATACAGAAGTTGCTTTGTGGTTACTTATGTTGAAAATCTTAGGACCAGACGTATAGACTAGGTATCTAGAACTTTTTTTTTTTTTTTGACTTCTCTTTGATCATTCATTCATTCACTGCATTTTAGGGTGCCATTTGAAAGACTTCTCTTTTTTTTTCTTCCCTCTGGAGAATTTTTTTTGCTGCCCCCACCCGCATACCCTGAGTGATGTGGGATCTTAGTTCCCTGAACAGGGAGCAAACCTGCGCTCCTTGTGTTGGAAATGCAGAGTCTTAACCACCGGACTAGCCGGGAAGTCGTCCTTTGGAGAATTTAGATACAGGGTAGAGAGGTGGGAAGTGATTGGTCTAAGAAGGGAAATTGATTGCCTTTGGTAAACAGAAATGAAAGAAAACATAGCTTTAGAATTTGAAACATTGTGCTGATAGACGTTTTTATTTAACACTGCTGTTGCTAAGTTGCTTCAGTCGTGTCCGACTCTGTGCGACCCCATAGACGGCAGCCCACCAGGCTCCCCCGTCCCTGGGATTCTCCAGGCAAGAATGCTAGAGTGGATTGCCATTTCCTTCTCCAGTGCATGAAAGGGAAAAGTGAAAGTGAAGTCGCTCAGTCGTGTCCGACTCTTAGCAACCCCATGGACTGTAGCCTACCAGGCTCCTCCGTCCATGGGATTTTCCAGGCAAGAGTACTGGAGTGGGGTGCCATTGCCTTCTGGTTTTCTAAAGATGCTGACTTCCACTCAGCCATTGTTACCTGAACCTCTTGCTTCCTGCTAAGGGTTGCCAAGAGGAGCTAGATTCAGAGGACATTGCAGAGGATGGGCTTCCAAGCTGAAGTGATTCTCTGCTTGATGTGCGAACATTGCAGGAGAAACAGATGAACTTGTAAAGTTGTAGGCCCTTTGGGTTTCCAGAGTCGCGAAAGTTTCTCTTTGGCTGTTCTTCAAGAGAGGATGGTCTTCTTCGAGAAGAGAATGAGCTGCTTATGGTCTAGAAATAAGTGAGCGTTTTAACTTTTTGAGATATCTCACTAGAGCAGGGGGCTATGGACTGAACCTGCATATAGAGGGGGTTTACGTAGCGCCCATGACTATGAACTAGACAGTAGACCCCATTGAAGCCTCTTGGACTACTGGAGGCCCAACCTAATTAGATGTGTTTTAGATTTTCAGTAATTCTGCTTGGGTTTCTATTCAACACTTTCTTTACAGTCAGATTTTATTCCTTTTGGCTTATGTGTTAACAATCTGATGAAACCTTTTCTTTTCCCCCCCAAAAAAGATCCATTTGTATCTGACAGCAAACTCTTTCTTAGAGACTGATTATTTTTTTTGTCATAATTTTTTTTGTATTATATCCTACATTTGTCCAAGTCTTGGGTCACAGAAACGAATGGGAGTGGGGAACATCTTCCACTATTGGAAGGCCAGAGTGTCTGAGCTTTAATTGGAGGTTTTGTCACAGCAGTTTGCTCTTGTGCTGCTTTGCAAACCCCAATGGGAACTTCCTTTTTCTGGAAACCCACTGCTTTCTGAGATTTGTGATTTGTGTTTAGCAGCTGGAAGCAGTTCCGCTTCTGTGGGCCTTCCAGGCAATGAGTTTGGTAATATGGAGGAGGGGGGTACAGTGAGGTCCCAAAGGTGTGAAGGCAGGGGTGGTGTAAGTACCTCCTCTGTCTAGTCCATTTCTGGAATCCTCAGAAGTTGGGGAGACCTTGAGGGGAGCCCTGGACATCTGCCAGGCCCTCTCAGTTTTTCCCCATCATCAGCTCCATCTCCAGCCAAGGATAGGCTTTGAAAATCATCTTTGTAAGGCAAACCTTCCTGGGAATATCTATAGACTCCTTCACTCCCTGAATTACTGCTTTCCCCTGATCACCTGGCTGTGAACCCTGGCAGATGGGTGGTTTGATTCAGTCTGTAAGGAAAGAAGGTGGATGTGAAAGTGTTAGTCACTCAGTCGTGTCTGACTCTTTGTGACCCCATGGACTGTAGCCCTCCAGGCTCTTCTGTCCATGGAATTGTCCAGGCAAGAATACTGAAGTGGGTGGCCATTCCCTTCTCCAGGGGAACTTCCCAACCCAGGGATCGAACCTAGGTCTCCCCCATTGCATTCTTTACCAGCTGAGCCACTTGGGAAGCTCTAGGCACATACAGAAGGAGGCTAAAATATGCTACCTGCAAAGGGCTGACAGATTTATGAGACCATCCGGCTGTAGGCTTCTGGGAAGAAAGAGGAATTCGGAAAGGAATGTGGGAGAATGGCAGAGATAAAGTGTTGCTTCCTTTGTGAATAATTCGGTTCCCGAATGTCAAGACTAGTTTGGAAGCTTGTAATTATCGATTTCTAGTTTTATTACATGTCCCCTGTCCAGCTTAACTCACCTAGTTCAGTCCAGGCTCTCCCCATTCATCCCCATCCTTCCTCTCTTAACACAAGACAAAGGAAACTATGATTTATAACACTGGGTCCCATGTGGGCTCTTGAGCTTGTGGATTAGTTCTGATGCCTAAACTTGCTGTGGTTTTTTGCTATGTAGTTTTTAAGGAAGTTACAGACATTGAGCTAGTTCACCATTGTGGCTTATTTGCCATTCTGGGTGGACAATTGGACCAGATCAAGGCAGGAGTGAAGGGACGGGGCGTGAGGCTGCAAGGCTGTCATGTCACTGGGCTGCGGTCCAGATACAAACATGATTCCCTCCTTGTAGAATCTGATGTCAACTGTCTCAACCTCTGACTGACTCTGTAGTCAGGAAGTGGAGTGTAATCATTAGTATTAATAATAACCAAGATGAACCGAGGACTTTAAACTGGGCCCCCAACCGGCAGCCTCAGCATCACTTGGGAGCAGTGGGCTACTTGGTCTAATTTAATCCTCACACAGTCCTTCAAGGAGTTGTGGTTATTATTTCCACTTTACAAAGGAGGAATCCAAGGTTAATAGATGCTGACTTAATTCCCTGAAGGTCTAAAAACTGGTTAGTGACTGTGCTGGGATTTGAACCCAGGACTGTCAGATTTCAGAGGCCGTTGATTCCAAAACTCTTAGCTGTTCATATAAAAGAATCCAGTAAAGAGAAGATGATATAACATTAGATTCATATCACTGCCTTAGGTGCTTTGCTAGAGCAACGTAAGAACTGATTAAAATACAGCAAAAGAAAAAAAAGGCGGGAACACAGACTATTTCTAGTACTTACCATGCTTCCGTTTGGCTGCCGAATCTGGGGACAGTATCAGCCAGACTCTTTGAGAAGCCCCATCACAGAGCACGTTAAGAGCAGACTCTGGGGCCAGACTGCCAGCGATCAATCTCAGCTCTGCCCAGAACCAACCTGTGCTTCGGTTCCCTCCTGGGTCACATGGGGACAGTGGTCATCCTCACCTCCTAGGGTCATCAGTGTTCAACGAATTACTGTTTGAAAATTGCTTAACACTGGAGTGTTTGATAAACATTTGAAAAACGGCTGAGCTTGCTGATGAAGTCCCAGTCTCATCATGTGAATAGCTCATCCAGATGCAGGCCCTTCTGCCTCCTTCTGGGGCGTCCGTTGCCTCGGGCCAGTAGCACACCCTCTGGTTTCCTAGGAGGTGAGCAATCCCCAGAGATTTCTGGTGCTGTAGCTCTCCCAGACCCCCTCCCTCTCGCTCACCTCCAGCTGTCCATCCAGGTGTACTTTACACCAAAGCTGTTTTTTTCCTCCCCTCTACTTTTTTTTGAGATTCCACTGAGATTCTTCTGAGTTTGTTCTGCAGACCTTCCTATTGCTAGAGGGGGTAGGAGGCACCCTCTGGAGGCATAATTGCCGCCCAGATTCCAGGGGATTCAACAAAAGTTGGCTTAGATGGAGATCAACAGCTTTTCACAAGAGGCTAAATTTTATTTGGAATGGTTTGGGATTAGGGGAAGCAGTCATAATACATAGTCTTAAAACATTATGAAGGTTGTTTTGGCAATTGCTTTCATAAATTTTAATTCCAGTATTTTAGAAGTAGGGCCTGTATTTGCCTACATCTTCTGTTATATTGTTGTGTTTCCCTCCTGGCCTAATTGGATTATCATTTTCTAATTCTTGACTTTGGTCTTGGAGACTATATAAAATCAACAGAAATTTTACTTAAAGTTGATGTGTACTAACACATGTTTTGAATAGACGACAGAATCAGGGTAATTGATTGGTGTTCGGATGCAGCATTTCGGACCAGTTAGTGACTTCTTCTGCCTTATTTTAATTTGACAGAGTGAGCGCTATTATAAGATAGAAAGGATCGCTGTGATGATACGGGATCTGTTACCTGTAGCTTGCTCTTCAAATGACTACAGTATTGTAGTCCCAATAGTATAAGTTTGTGGGTTTTTAGAATTATATTATTAATAACTTTAATAATTCCATTTATTTCATTAAGCCAGCTCATCTGGAGTGTTGGTTTCTATCTCGTGACTTTTTCCGGACAAAATTATATATAAATAGATTTTAGCTATTTTCTTTCCATCTTGAACAAATATCTCACTGTTTTTTACTCTGAAAAAAAAAAAAAGAGAGAGACTGGCAGTATATTTATTTTTCAGTGAAAAACATGTTGCTGCAGAAACACAGGGACCTAAATAAAAGTGTAACAAGAATATTAGAAAATGGATTATGCTAGCTTCATTTTCTTTTCTTCTCAACGTGATGTTCCCTCACACATTGCCTTTTTCTAACTAACAGTAGGATGTTCATAGTGCTCGTGATTTCACTAGTTTCAGGATTATTTTTTAAGGAGGAGGGATGGTAAATTTCCAGGTATGTCTCTCAAGTTTTTTTTTTTTAAACTTATGAAGAGGATCCTGGAATCCTAGATCCCTTTTGTGCATTTAACTACTATCTCGAGTGACAGATTTTAGAACCACCCCTTGGGATGTGAGTGGTGATCTAGGAAAAGTCAAGATGTTATACAAAATAACTCTGAAAGTAGGATTCATTTATTGAGCACTTACTGTGCGCAAGGGCAGGAATTTGGAGGTAAAAAATAACTTAGAAATAGTTAAAGGAAGACGCTGGAGAAGCTACAGTGGGAATATCTACAGTGTAAGCTACGGTGGGCAAGTCAGGAGGAGGACCTGAGGGAGGGGTTGACGGTCTTGCCCCAGCTATTGACTGTTCACCAGTAAAGCCTGGGGAGTAAACGGTGTGTGTATCACTTTCTAAGAAATGGGACCGAAGGTGGCCTGACCAAACTGAAAGACTAAACATTTAAACCTTAAAAGTGTGTGAGGAGAAAATGTAAAATCTCAGAAGAAATAAAATCTTGCCTTGTCAAAATGTAAGCCTTCTCACTGCTGTGACCTTTTATGGGAAAGCCTTACTTCACTGCTCTCTTAGCTGTCCCAGCATGAAGTAGGCTGCCATGTCTGAGGTACACGAGAATAGTGCTTTACAGGTTACAAAGGGCTTTTTTGTGTGTGATTTCATTCTAAGGAAGCTTTGCAGGGCCCTTCCTAGTGTCAGTTACTGGGCTGGATAGACTGTGGGGACACAGATAAACTCCTTGTCCTGGGAGGACTCAGCTTTGTGGAGGAGGCAGACAAGTGACTCGATATGTGATAACTCCTGTGATACTGCTGAAGGGGAAGGGTAGGAACTGGAATTATCCCCATCCTCCAGATGAGGAAATCTGACCCTTAGAGAGGTTCGGCAGTTTCTCAGGTTCACCTCGTTACTGAGGAATTAAGTTCCAAGTCTAGTTTAGGCCCTTTTACAGTGCTATTTTGGGGGCTGTCATGTATAGCGGAAGGTTGTTTTGTTTTGGTTGTGTTTTTTGGCCATACCTCATGGCTTGCAGGACCTTAGTTCCCCGACCAGGGATTGAACTGATGCCTTTGGCAGTGAGAGCACAGAGTCCTAACCACTGGTCCCCCAGGGAATCCCCTAGCTGAAGTTATAAAAGCATTGCTGTCAGGCACTGAAGAAAGAGGAAAAAAAGTACACTGAAGCACAAGTATGTGGATGGATGTGTCTTTTAAAAAACTGAAAGAGTCTTAATGTGATTTTCGTGCTTTTGGTGTTTTAGGACAGTCCAAGAGAACGTTCTGGATGAGGGTGAAGTAGAATGGTCCAGCAGTGCTCCAGATGTCCGTGGCTGACAGCTCCAGCCAGGCTGACTGGGGGGGGGGGGGGGGGGGGGGGGGATCTTTCCTCACGGTGAAGCCCAGCTCTTGGAGCCTCCCCTGCAGTGGTTGAGGGCTGACCCCCACGGAGAGCTGGACCGTTCTGTCTTTTCCCACTTGAGCCAGAGCACTTAATTAAAAGAAAAAGTGTACACAGTTCTAATGCAGTTATGACTGGTAAAATGAGCCAGTAAAAATGACAATAAAGCGCCTGACAAATAGAAAATGTTTAATAATACTGAGGTACTTTATGGGGCAAGCTTTACCTCCTGGCATGGGATGACAGGCTTCCCACAGAGGCTTTTCCTGGCGGCTGCCCTTGGCCGCCAGCTCCCGCCCAGACGGTACAGGCGAAGTGCCCGGGCACTGCTGTCCTGGAGTCACCCAACTTCTTCCTGCAGGAACCTCGCTGGGTAGTGACCGCCGCAGACATGTAGCCCTTTTAATTGTGACAATGGGTAACACAAGGTTTACAGGACACTTTAGTGAGAAGGGAAAAGGCACAATAGCAAAAAAGTAAAGGGAAGGCAAGCAGTTAAAGTGCCTCTGATCTTACTGGACATTTGGAGCAAAACCAACATTCTCCATCAGTTCTAATTAGACCTCTCAAAGGAGAGACCAAATTAAAGTTAAGCCAATAATAACCCTGAATTATCCTGGGCAGGTTACTTAGTTTCCCATCTCTTAGGTGGCAGTCCAGTTGTTCCTCGGTATCCTCAGAGAATGTGTTCCAGGACCCCCTGGGATGCTCAGGTCCCTTATATAAAGTGGTGTAATATTTGCATGTAACTGGTAAATGTCCTCCCTAAACATTACATCATTTTTAGATTACTTACAATGCCTGATGCCATGTAAGTAGTTATAAATACAATGTAAATGTTCTTAAACAGTTGCTGATACATAGCAAATTCAAGTTTTGAATTTGGAAGTTTCTGGAGCGATTTTTGCAATATTGTTAAATACTTTTGATCTGCAGTTGATTGAAACTCTGGGTGCCCATAGATACAGAGGGTTGACTGCACTCCTGCTGTAAGTGGTAAAAGCCCATAGTAAGTGCTCAGTAACTAATAGCCTTTAAAAATTTCAGTTGATTAGAGATTACTGACAGGGTACAGGAGAAGTAGAGGGGCAGTATACAATTTCCAGTTGATCCTCAGTGTTCTCTTTTCAAGCTAAAACAGAGGATACCCCCCCCATAAAAAACCCACAAAATGTTTATAAACACAGGTGAAAGAATGGAAATATGGAAATAAACCAGCTGGAGAACCCCAATCTGTGATAACAACAAAATAATGAAAAACAAAAGGCAAATAATAACTTTAAAGTTTATTTAGAAAAATGCATGTTAAATTCTAGATATCCCTGTTGAGCCAGTGTGTAACTCATTAAAATATAAAAATAAAATTAAATCCACAAGTTTTTATTCTCTCCTTTATACCATGAAGAGGATAATTTAATTAAAGGATTAATTTTGGACTGTTTTAAGTAGATCTTTAAAAAGTTGAAATGACTTACAAGTATTGACAATATGTCTACAGTGTTCATTACAATTATCCATTTCATTAAAAATGTACAATTTGATTTCTTTTAATTATAAACAATAAATTTATGGAAATTGATCTCTGATTTTCATTTGAATGTGGTGAGTCTGGTAAAATATATTCTAAATTTATTTGAATAAATAAAGTATCTTAATCATATAGAATATGGAATTAAGGTCTTTTAAACTTTTATCATTAAAAACAATACATGTGACCAGATGATTAATTTAATTTTTTAAAAATAATAGTTTTGAAAATATGCTCACAGCCACTTTACAACCAGAAAAGATCTCATCCAAATACTAAAGAATATGAAACTTTTTGGCAATGTATTACATAGAACAATGGCACTCTTTGTGTCAAAGTGCTAATTTGAGAGAGATTATGTCATGCTTTTAACTCTTTTCCAAGTAAAGTACTTGCTCAACTAAGATAAATCATCAAATATTTCACATTTTAGTCGTAATTTAGTTTATACCAACATGTTTAGAAATGAAGTCAGTAATATTATCTGTATCATGAGCTATGAATTACCATTAGATTATTAGTCTTCAGTGCACTGCCTGGTAGCAAGGATACCCATCTCGTTCCTAAAATATTCATCCCCATGATCCACCCAGTAGCTGACACGTATGTGTGTAACATGTTATGGTAAATACTTAGCCTATGTGATTCCATCTGCATAATAGTCTTGATTCCATGATTCCAATCCACATAACCGTCTTGTAGCCTGGAGAGATGAAGTAGCCTGCCCCAGGAAGTTCAGTTAGTAAATGGCAAAACCAAGGCTCTCACTTGAACTTTCATTCAACAGATATTAATTGAGTGCCTACTATGTGCCAGTCACTGATGATCCAATAAAGATTGAGGTGGAAGGTCTCATTTCTCATAAACTTGACATTCAAATAGGAGAGACAGACATTAGAACTAACAAAACTGTCACTGAAATAGACCAAAGTGACTGGGCAGCTGCTGCCTCCCCATCACCTGGGCCCCACCCACACCAGAGCAGGCTGCCATCACCTGGGCCCCACCCACACCAGAGCAGGTTCCACACACTAAGCCTGTGTGCTCATCTAGCCCCAGCCGAGGCTCTGCGAGCCCAGAGCAGATGGACCTGTGACTGGCCTCGTCCACTCCCCTAGGTATGGGTGGGCACTTTGAAATCAGACTTAGTTTCCCCAGTTAGAATAATAGGGGGGACTTCCCTGGTACTCCAGTGGCTACAACTCTGTATTCCCCATGATGGGGGCCCCGGTTCAATCCCTGGTCCAGGAACTAGATTCCACATAAAGTAACTAAAGATCCCATATGCTGCAACAAAGACCCAGCACAGCCAAGTAAATATTTTTTAAAAATACTAGGGGAAGGACCATAACCTGCATAGAACAGATGTTAGTACTATTCCTTTCTTAAGAACTCAGAGTGGACAACACATCTGACCACCTCAGCTTGAGGGCAGATTGAAGATATGGAAGCCCAGGAAGTGATCCGGATTCAGGGCTCAGAATCTACTTCCTGGAAAACAAAGCCCCGCCTCCTCATTTGCTGAAGTGTTACTGTCTCAGTCGTGTCTGACTCTTGCAACCCCATGGACTGCAGCCTGCCAGGCTCCTCTGTCCATGGGATTCTCCAGGCAAGAATACTGGAGTGGGTAGCCATTCCCTTCTGCAGAGGATCTTCCCAACCCAGGGACTGAACCCAGGTCTCCCTCATTGCAGGCGGATTCTTTACTGTCTGAGCCACCAGGGAAGCCCTCTCCAGCTAGATTATGTGTAACCCTTATGACGTGATAGCTTCAGAGTTTATCCAGTTGATTCTGGGCAAGGTCCTCCTATGCCTTCAAAGGACTGGGGTCTTCTATCTCTCGGGACACACTTCCCCAAACTGTGTCACTGAGGACATTTGTCAGAAAATCTGTGCTTTTCTCCCCACTCCTGTACAAGAAAGCAGCTAAGATATTATTGCTGGAAGCAAGAGAAAATATCATCTTGGGTGGGTACTGGCTCCTCCGTATTTGTGATGCTGAAGGACCGTGGGATTAGCGTTTAAGAGTGAGGTCACCTGGCATGGCTGCTGGTTACTGCCCTCCCCTCTCTGGGTGTTAATCAGGCCAAGTCACTTAAACCAACTTATGAGAAGCTCTTGATGAGACAGGCATTACCGGAATACCTGGTCAGGTGACCTCGAGAATCCCTTCTGCCCTAAGAACCTATGATTTCATCCTGGACCAAAAAAAAAAAAAAAAAAAAGTCTACAGATTAGAATTGTACAAAAGTTTGTAAATTAGATCGCAGTTGAAAGACATGAAGGAATTCTGTTTTGGAATCCTCATTTTTTCTTGATGTGACCTCCAGTATCTGGTCAGGCTGTTTAATGTTAAAGATACCTTGCTATACTCTCTAGTGTCTGTTGCCATTTTGGGTTGGGTTTATGTTTCAAGGATGTATGTCTTTTTTTCCCCCCGTAATATTTGAGTTAATATGATGTATAAAGTAGTGTATATGATTTAATGATCTCAACCTGTGGTTGAAAATTTCTAACCCACTTAGGGTTATTTTCTCCTTTATTTGCTGTATGCAGAGTGGGTAGCCCTTCAAGAACTAATGGTTGAATGTTTTTTATAAAGTGAGTTGATATTTTCATCAGACCCCTTTGTAAAAGGATCATTCCTAGAATGTTGCTTCCTTTTCTCACTGCTCTATCCCCAACGCCTGGCACAGTGATTGGGCACATTTTAGGTGCACAAAAGTATTTGTAGAAGAAAATAAAAATATTTTGTAATAACAGTAAAAGTTAATGTATAACCTCTGCCCTCCTAGCCTTGAGCAGAATGGATCTAAATATTTTGCTCTCATTTGAAAAAATGAAAATGAATTCTTTCCCTGTGAAGTTTGGAAATAAAACGCTCCTCCAACAGCATGTTAGGGAAAAAAATAAAACACACCTTTCCATAAATATCTGTGGCATACATACGGTATACCTGGCAGTTCTCTGCTCCAAAGGTCAGACGATTAAGACAGTGCCCCGAAGACAATCCAGTTCTGTCCTGTGTATGTTGCAGATGTAATTCGTTCTCTTCTGCTGATTTCCTAGCACATGACAGGGATCACATACACTCAGATGAACGAGCCGCCAGGTTAAATATGGTGATGGTAGCCGTGCTGGCCTAGTAGAGATGCAGGTCTGTGGTGGTGCCCTCTGGGGATGAGGGATGAGGTGGGAGGACCAGGGTGGCCTTGCCTTGAGTCCACACCCGGACTTCGGCCGGTTCTGTGCTTCATGTCTGGACAGTGTTCACCTCTCCACCTCCAGCCTACTCAGATTTTCCTTTCTTTTTTCCCTTCCCCAGAGCTCTCATTTCTTCTACTCCTTTCCCTGGCTCCACCTCCAACCTCATAACAATGAAGAGAAACCCTTTTGCAGAGAAATCCATTTGATTTCATAGAATCATCCAGAATGTAGTGTTTGCTGCAATTACAGCGTTGTCAGTGCACAACTACGAATGTCTTAGGGAGGGAACTCCAACTTTAGGGAGGTCAGTGTTGGATAACTTGGGTTTAGGGGAAAGAGTTCCTTTTGCTTGTCTGTCTGTCTGTGTCTGTCTCTCCAGTTGTCTGCATTGGGCTTTTGTGGTAATTTGGCCTCTTGTTTCTCTCCTGTGTCAATTTTATCAGTATTAGGACGTAGCATACTGTATTAGAAAATATGAATGACTGTTGTCACTAATCCCATTTCTCTTTTATGAAGTTTGGTCATAGACTCAAGATGCCTCTTTGATTTTTGGCAGATAAATCTTTAGATAGATAAATAAACCCTTAGATAGATAGATAAATAAATCCTTATCTGCCAACAATCAAAGAGGCCTCTGGTAGCCCTGGTAGCTCAGCTGGTAAAGAATCTGCCTGGTAAAGAATCCACCTGCAATGCAGGAGACCCCAGTTCCATCCCTGGGTTGGGAAGATCCCCTGGAGAAAAGAATGGCTGCCCACTCCAGTATTCTTGGGCTTCCCTGATGGCTCAGACAGTAGAGAATCTGCCTACAATGCTGGAGACCTGGGTTTGATCCCTGTGTTGGGAAGGGAGTGGCTGTCTCCTCCTGGAGAAGGGAGTGGCTGTCTGCTCCAGTGTTCTTGCCTGGAGAAATCCGTGGACAGAGGAGCCTGGCAGGCTATAGTCCATGGGGTCACAAAGAGTCGGACGCAACTGATGGTCTGGTCTGTTGTGGATGGGCTCTAAGCAGAGGAGGACAGGATTCAACTTGTTTGCATTTTTGTGTGTGTGCTTTTGTTGTTGTTGTTAACAAGTTCTGTTGAGAGATGTGGACCTTGGATTGCAGAGGAATTGGAGCAAGGGACAGGTGATGGTGTCCAAGGACTAAGATAGTAGCAGATGGTTCCCGGAGATATTTGGGAGGTGGACTCCTCAGGGCACGCAGGTTGGTGTTGTGGGGACAGGAGTTCAGGTTGATGGACAGACAGATGAAGGGTGATGCTACTTATTGAAACCTGGCCCCTCACCAGGGTTGGGGGTGGGATGGGGTGGGAGGTGGGGGCAGGGGAAAGCCCTGGGGGCAGATGTTGGGGGCAGATGTTGAGCTCTGCTTAGGGATTTGAGAGGCTCAGGGACACCCGAGGGGCATGTCAGATAAGCAGGCAGATAAACAGGTCTGGCAGAAGTCATCTGGAGGATAAAACCTGGAAGTTCACCAGTTTGTAGATGATAATGGAAGCCACTTGGGGTGGATTGTTTTGCTTAGAAAGAAATCCTAGCTGGAGAATAAAAGAGAGCCTGAAGAAACTTGAATATTGGGTGGAAGGACAGAGAAAAAGATGAGACCTTGGGGTATGCCCTCTGGCTTCCCTGTGGAGCGGGTGTCAGGCAGCAGGCAGAGACCTTAGGGAGGGAGCCGAAGGAGGGAAGAGAGGTGAGGACCTGGGAACAGCTGAGCTACTTCCAGGTTTGACCATCCAGGAGAAATGAGCTAGAGGGAGCTGGGGCTGAGATGAGTTGGCAGGGGATTTCATATATTTTTAACACGGAAGACAGATGAACATGTTTACATGCTGATGGGGAGGAGTTGATGGGCAGCAGGATGAAAGGAATGGGGGTGAGAGTGGGAGCATACCAAGGACAGATGGTTTGGGGCGGTCTTGTTCACATTTGACGTACTTTTTGAAAATCGCAGAAGGAAAATACTGATCCAGGTTAGACTCAGATGACGCTGAGACCTCACCTCCTCTGCCAGCCCTCAGTATCTCATCCCCCTCCAGCAGTGCTCCCCAAAGGGGAGGTAAAAGATCCCTGGTGGTAAAAGATCCACTTCAAGTGCCTTCCTCATTCAACCGGAGAACATCCATTGTGTTTTAATTGAGTCAGTGATAGAGGGGAGGATCCCTTTCAAGGTAGGGACCCATTTAATCCAAAGGGACCCTAAGTAAAATAGGAACACGGTCTGAAACTGTTTCTCAGGCAGGGAATGAATGAGTTACCGGAGAACGTGCTGGGTCTCAAGTTTCTTAGAATAAAGATGAACATTTGTTAGCATCACTTTAACTGATGCTGAGTATCGCGCATGTGTGCAGAGAGAAACAGTTTCTAACTTTCAGGCTTCTATTTTCTGGCTTTTTCTGGGTGGAAAAAAAATTACTGTAATTTGTAACAAGTATGATTTTAAAAATTTTTTCTCAATTGATAAACTTTTTATTTTAGAGCAGTTTTAGGTTCGCAGGAAAACGGAGCAGAAAATTCACAGTACCCATAGATACCATGTCCCCAAACAGTATGGGCTTCCCAGGTGGCACCAGTGATAAAGAACCTGCCTGCCAATGCAGATGTGGGTTCGATCCTTGGGTCAGGAAGATCCCCTAGACTAGGGCATGGTAACCCACTCTATTCTTGCCTGGGGAATCCCATGGATGGACGGAGGAGCCTGGGGGGGCTACAGTCCACAGGATCGAAAAGAGTCAGACCTGACTGAAGTGACTTAGCACACACACATACAGTACCGCCTGCCCCACTATCGGTGGTCCACCGTTACAGTTGGTCACCCTCCACTGACACCTCCGAGCACCCAGACTCCAGGGTGTACATTAGGGCTCATCCCTGATGTCGCACATTCTATAAGATTTGACAAATAAGCAGTGATGTGCATGCACCGATGTAGCATTGTACAGAGTGCTTTCACTGCCCTAAAACGTCCTCTGTGCTCTGCCCGTTCACCCCTCCCTCCCCTTTGTTTCTTTCTATGTGTGTCTGTTGGCTTTTTTGGCAGTTATCTTCTATGTAAACATAAAAATTAGTTTTTCAGTATCTCCTTTGGAAGATCTTGATAGAACCTTAATAACAGCTTTGTTTGAGTTTTGAGTACTTTGGTACATAACAAAATTTCAGTCCCTGGTCTGGAATTATGACTTTAAAGCAATAATAGTAATTATTCCATCTTTATCCTTCTATCCCCGCCCCACTTTGTAAGCCCCCTGTAGTTAACATTTCAGGGCTTCCATGGTGGCTCAACAGTAAAGAATGTGCCTGCAGTGCAGGAGACCCGGGTCCAATCCCTAGGTTGGGAAGATCCCCTGGAGAAGGAAATGGCAACCACTCCAGTATCCTTGCTGGAAAATCCCACGGAGAGAGGAGCCTATCGGGCTACAGTCCTTGGGGTCGTAAAAGAGTCAGACATTACTGAGCGACTAAACAACAGTTAACATTTCAAGGAAGGACTTTTCCTCCTCCTGCTTTGGGGGGGGGTGGCAGGAAGGGCAGAGAGATTTGCTATTGACCCTCCTAAACCGCCACAGGGCAACTCTCTAAGGAAGTGTCCTGGGTCTCTCCTGAGTCTTGAGTTCTGTTCCTAAAGGGCCAGAAGAGAATCAAAGAAGCTTCTTAAAGGTACAGGCAACAATGTTGGCTGCAGGGGCCTTAAAAGATGAAGAAAGGTCGTTTGGGGATTAAGCGGTTAAAGCATTAGTGTTCAAGGCTCTGCTTTTTACTCTTAGCTACTTTGTACAGAAAGGATGCTGCCTTAAAGCCTGCGGAAACTGGTCATTGTAAATTCTGCGGTTTGAAAATCGTTGGGGAAAAAAAAATCCCAAAAGGTGCAGGGAGAATTGGACTGCAAATACCAGTTCAGAGAAGAGCCTCCAAGCGTTCAAGCTTCTTGATTATGGGTTGTGTTTCCATGACCAAGGCTTTACCCAGGTCACCTGGGTTTCCAGCATCCCTGTGGATGCCTCAGAGGAGATGGGGTAAAGTGGGAATCACTTCTCCAATGTCACTTTGCAAGGATGTCGTGACTTTTGATGTTTCTCGTTTCGCCGGGGTTCGTATTTGCCTAATGACTATTTCACACTCATCCCAAGTGAGAGTAGCCAGGAAATCATAGCTTTGATATCCTAGCTGTATTTTCTACTCCTTACTAAAACACACAAAACTGTTTATTTATTAATTTATTTATCAATTTATTAAAGCAAGAAGATGCACTGGTCCCCTGTGTGGGAATGTCCATCTAGACCATTGTCTCCCAGAGGAGGACCCCTGATAGCCTGAAACCCATGAATCAAGGCCCCAGGAGGTTCATCATGCACCCGAGACACGGTCGGTCTCTTTCCTCCAGTTGCTCCCTGGTCCCCAGAAGTGTTGAGGAAGGACTGCTTCCTTGCTGGTCTCTCCTCACATTCGGCTAACTCACAGTTTTGTACATTCTTGGATTTTTTTTTTTTTCCTTCGCACCCAGAGGAAAATGCTCTTAAAGACTGGTCTCCTGGGACTTGCCGGGCAGTCCAGGGGTTAGCTGTTTGTCTTCCAATGCAGGGGGTGCAGGTCCGATCCCCAGGTCAGGCAGCGAAGATCCCACATCCCTCCCAGCCAGAAAAACAAAGGGTGAAACAGAAGCAGTATTGTAACAAATCCATTTCAGACTTTAAAAATGGTCCACTTAAAAAAAAAAACAAAACTGGTCTCCAGCCTCCAGGATAGGGTGACTGAGTGGCCTCCACCCTAGCGGGTGGAGCTTAGAGATACTTAAATCATTTCTGTATTTCTCAGTTGGGCTTCCCTGGTGGCTCAGATGGTAGAGAATATGCCTGCAGTGCGGAAGACCTGAGTTCAGTCCTTGGGTCAGGAAGATCCCCTGGAGAAGGCAATGGCTACCCATTCCAGTATTCTTGCCTGGAGAATTCCATGGATAGAGGAGCCTGGTGAGCTACAGTCCGTGGGGTGGCAGTGAGTCGGACATGACTGAACGACTAACACGCTCAGTTACTATTATACACCTGTCGGCAGGTGATGTTTGGGGTCTGGAAAGGACAACTGTTGTCAGAATGACAAGGGCCTCCCCTGAGCTTATATATTCTAAATGGACAAAAAGGGGGAATAGGTAACAGCAAGAAAGTAGCACCATGCTATATAGTAGGCTGTGTTCTACAGAAGAGAAAATCCCAGGGACATGACAGGTGGTTATGGGGACGTGGGGCCGCTTAGAAGGGACACCAAGAGGCCCACCCTGGGAAGAGTGTTTCAGGCAGAGGAAACAATGTGTGTAAAAGTTTTGGAAAATCTTTGGGAAATGCCAAGTTAGTTCAGTTTAATGCTGGGCTGCAAAAAAAGGCAATGAAGTGGGACAGCTGGTTGGATCTTCCTGGAGGCGATGGGGAGGTAGGGACCCTGGCTTACACAAGGTTATCATGTCCTAGAATTGAACACTGAACAAGAAGCAGATTGCTAAACCCAACGTGTGCATGTTAGTGTAGTTTGTCTGAAGCTTGAAGCAGGTTCGTCATGATGGTTTAGTTGTTAGGTCATATCCGACACCATTCATGCCCATAGCCCACCAGGCTCCTCTGTCCATGGGATTTCCTAGGCAAGAATACTGGAGTGGTTTGCCATTTCCTCCTCGGGGAGCTCTTCCTGACCCAGGGATCAGAACCCTCGTCTCCTGCATTTCAGGCAGATTCTTTACTGACTGAGGCACCAGGAAAGCAGGTTGCTGCACCTCTTAACTACATCTGATCTGTCAGGGAGCCTTACTGGCATCTCTGTCTCCTGCAGGGGGGTCGCTTGGCCAAAGACCCTGCACGCTATTGCAGCTGGTGAAGGTTTTGCTAGCCGCATCTCCTGTTAACCCCTGAGGCCTTCTGGAAAGTCCTTATTGGTAGAAAGAGATGCATTGTGAGAAATAAACCAAGATTTGCAAAGTTGTTTGGGTAATTCTGCTTTTTGCCAGCCTCATCAAAGGAAGACTGTCGAGACTTGGGGCTGGTATTGGCTGCATTTTCTAAAAGAGGGATTTTTTTTTTTTTTTTTTTTTGAGGAAAATGAACTCTATTGATATTCAGCATTCTTTCCAGCGAGCCTTTTGGGGCAGAATTTATCCAGGCAGTACATATAAACAAGGAGATCAAGGCATTTTGTTAGGCAAAGAGTAAAAGTCATGGCTCTAACAGATAACTCTGGAAGGGCATATGTGGCTTTGAGCCTTAAGAGTCTTTTCTTAATTTAAAGAATGTTTTGTAATTTAACACATGCATGTAGTAAATTTTTAAAATATGCCATGAAAAATTACTTTGCCACCCACTCCTGACCTCTGGTTCCCCACTAGAGATAGCCACTGTTACATTTTCTTATAAATTGTTAGGATTCAGCCATTTAATATGCATATTCAAAATATTGTCTGCATCCCCTATGAGTTTTGAAAGGTAGTGCTTTCTTAAATATTTGGATGTATGGCAGCTATTCAAAGGTCTGGAGGAAAAAAATCAGACAATACAGAGAGAAGGTGGAATAATGTCTTTGGGATACTAATTCCTGAGCATGAGTGAATTGGGGGGTTCACATAAGTAAAACAAATCATTGCTAAGGAAAAAGTTAAAATCGTGTGTACAGGGGCTTCCCTGGTGGTTAAGATTCTGTGCTCCCAATGCAAGGGACCCGGGTTTGATCCCTGGTCAGGGAACTAGATCCCACATGCCGCAACTAAGACCTGGCACAGCCAAATAAATATTTTAAAAAAGAGAGAGAGATCTGGTTACATATTTAGTTGTGAAATTTTGTACTTAGTTTTTTCCCCCCTTAGAACTACTTTTTTTCAATACTTTTATTAAGGTGGGATTGTTGTTTAGTCGCCAAGTCGTGTCTGACTCTTCGCAACCCCATGGACTATAGCCCGCCAGGCTCCTCTGTCCATGGGATTTCCCAGGCAAGAATACTGGAGTGGGTGGCCATTTCCTCCTCCAGGGGGATCTTCTGAATCCAGGGATCGAACCCACGTCTCCTGCATTGGCAGGCAGACTCTTTACTAGTGAGACAGGAGGGAAGGCCTAAGGTAGGATTACATAGAACAAAATGTGTCCAGTTTAAGTTCAGTGAATTTTGACAAGCATATATACCTATGTAACTGCCATCCCAGTCAATATACAGATCATTTTCATAATCCTAGAAAGTTTCCTCTGGTCCCTCCTCAGTCAGCCCCCTGCCCATGCCCAGCCCCCTTGGCAATCCATCACTGATCTGCTTCTTGCCACTGTGGCTTATAGTTGTATCTTTTCTAGCTTTTCATATAAATGAAAATTTACGGTGTATATATTCTTCCTGCTGGCTTTTGTGTGTGTGTCTGCTTTTCAAGTGAACCATTAATCTATAAGAATCTAGTGCAGAATTTTTTAATAACTATAAAACCAGCCCTTAGAATTCTGTAGCTAGATGGACCCCAATTTTGATAGATCTTTTTAAAAATTGGTTACTTCCTTAATCAAAGTGGGTCCATATTAGATACCTTATACCCTCATTAAATCCTCAGATTAACTTCATGAGGTTAGTATTCTTCTCTTCATTTATAAAAGGGATTTTCTTAGCACATTTCGGGGGGGTGGTCTTTGATTACTGCTACTGGTAAATGTGTTTAGTTGAGGGAAGAATATCAGAATATAGCTGTAATGGTATTTTGAGTGAAGTATCACAAGGTTGATCCAAAGATTAAATGAGATAGTGTGTGTCAAGTGTTGTGTATTGTTGCCTCGCACACAGTGAGGGCCCCCAAATGCTCCTTGTCACTGTGGTCATTGGTGGGTTTGGGGTGTCACAGCAGGAGCCCTTCTGTGATAATCCAGGCCCAAGCTTCTCACCCTCCAGGGAGGGGTGGGTGTGGTGGAGGGAGGGTGGGCCTGTCTCCCCTGCCCCCTCCTCCCCCCATCCCCACCACCCTGTTCCAGCAGCACAGCCTTATTTTGCTTTTCAGCTGTGACTCAAGTGTAAGCTTTCTGGGACTTCCCTGGCCATCCAGTGGTTAAGACTTCACCTTCCAATGCATGGGGGTGCAGTTTCCATCATGGGTCTGGGAGCTAAGATCCTGCATGCTTCATGGTCAAAAAACCAAGAACATGAAACAGAAGCAGTATTGTAACAAATTCAATAAAGACTTTAAAAATGGTCCACATTAAAAAAAAAAAAATCTTAAAAAAAAATAAACTTTCTTCTGAAAAGTAAAGGTTCCCCATGAACAAATGTGGGTGCTCTGCTGAAGTTGAGCCTCCTAGTTTAATGGCAGGAGAAGGTTTATCACCTTTGGGCAGCAGGAGCACTGGAACCCAGCTCTCCAAATTTCTAGCCTTTAGAAAATTAAAACAGGGGCGATGCCAGCTCCACATCGACATTGTAACTTTGTGCTGGTTCATAATGGGGACTGTTCTTACCCATCTCAGCATTTCCTGGGCCAGTCAGGCTGGAAGAAACATTCCTAGGCATAGACATTGTAAGTTACCTGACATTGTAAGTTACCTTACAGCTTCTAGTGGGACATATTAGTTTAGGACATTTTTAGAGCTAAAATGTGGAATTGGCTGACACCATCCTTTTAGCAGTCATTTTCCTTTTTGTTTTTTAACTCTAATTTGTCATATTTTCCTCATCCCTTACCCCTTCGTATCACTTTTGAAATACGTGTGAATTAAGGTCAATTAGCATGTGTGTTGACATCCACCTCCAACTAAATTTTCGAATTATCTTCCTATCCATCTTGAAGAGGTAGTAATTTCAGCTTAAGTGGCAATTAAAAAGCAAAGAATTACACTTAATAACCTCCACCAGGGTACCCAAGATCTTCTGTTGTGGCGTCTGAACAAATATTGTTCGTTTAGGCGGGATAGCACATGACTTCCATTTAGTTTTATAGGGTTACCAAGGGCTCTGGTTCTCCCTGGGGAGATGGCAGAGGCAAGGAGCTGGCCTTAGAGCCTGCTTACCAGGCGCTTCTCAGCTGTGGGCTGGGAGCAAGTCACCCTGAGCCTCAGTTTCCCTTTTTGGAGAACACTCAAAATATACCAGCTCTTTTCCAGCTCTGAGTTCATTTGGTGTTTATTATCAAAACAGTAATGTGCAAATTCTGTTTTAGACCTGCTACCTCAAATGTGATCCCACGTTGTGGACTAACAGTAATTTAGTTAAGTGTATTGTCAGAGTTGACAGTGAGGATATATTCATGCTAATTAGAACAGGTACAGTGAATAGGCTCCTGCTCGAGCTGTCTCATTAAGACTGAATTGAATTGATTTTGATGCTTTTTTACAGATTTTTAAATTAACAGTAACACGTGGCAGCGATTGGCTCTAAGTGTATAGACTTTTACCTAAAACAGCCATATTCTCTCTCCACGATGGTTATTCTTTTACCTTTTAAGTACAGTATGCTAATTTCTTACCTCCTCCTACATCCTTCTTTATTATTATCCAACTAAATGTATTAGCACAACCGAATATAGATTTAGAGAGAGATGTGATAATCACTGCTTAATTTAACGTTTTGATTTCCGTGGTCCAACTACATGAAACAGGATATATCAAGTACATTATTAGCAGGTAAAGTAATTCCAGTGATGAAATTTATTTTGAGTCTTTATATAAATGGTTGGCTGAATATTAATGCTGAAATTAATACTGAGATCCTCCCCATTACTACTAACTTCATTTGACTACCTTTTAGTTTAAGATTTCTAATAGAAGGGCAGCACATCATTAAATGTAAAGATTTAGAATATTTATTTGTTTCAACAAAACACTTTCCCATACAAATCTAGACTGACTTACAAACAAGCAGTTACTATTTTAGCATCACTCTGTTTTTTTTTTTTAATTTTTTAACTTTTAGTTGGAGGATAATTGCTTTACAATGTTGTGTTGGTTTTTGCTGTACAACAACTCAAACCAGCCATAAGTATACACATATCCTGTCCCTCTGGAGCCTCCCTCGAACCCCACTCTCCATCCCATCCCTCTAGGTCATCACAGAGCACTGAGCTGAGCTCCCTGTGCTGTGTAGCAGCTTCCTGCCAGCTATCTGTTTTATGTATGGTAATGTATATGTGTCAGTCTACTTTCTCAATTTGTCCCACCCACTTATTCCCCTGCTGTGTCCACAAGTCTGTTCTCTATGTCTGCGTCTCTATGCCTGCCCTGCAAATTGGTTTATCAGTACCATTTTTCTATATTTCATATATGTGTGTTAATATTACACCAGACTTGCATATTTTGCTTATTTGTCAGACGTAAGAGTTACATAAGGAGGAATGTTTTCTATTTCTGTGGGCACTTCTAGTCTCAGGGGAATTCTCTAGGCAGTGGCCGAGGCCTTCATCAAAAGTAGCAGTTTCTGAAGACACGTGAAAAGCAATACTTGTGGGATTTAACATAATTGTGAAAGTCGGGCAAGTTTTCATTCATCAAGTGTCTTCAATGAGCTAGAAGTTGTCCTTAAACAGACTTCAGAACAAAGTAATAAACTAAAAACATGAAAAAAATGAATGTACTGCTTATTATTCTTGGCAGCATAATATCAGAAGTTCATCAATATATACTATATGTGTCAGATAGCATATATTCTCTTTTCTCAGCAAGAAAATAATAATAATACTTGTAAAGTTTAAGTTCCTGGGTATTTGTATAGTATGGCATACTACATAGTGTAATGTAAGCTAGGAGCTCACAACAAGTTCAGAACCACTGGAAAACAGAGGGGATGAGAAAGGTTGTGTGAGTGACATACGTGTAGACAGGTATTTTGTAAGTATCTCTTAAAATAATCATTAAGTCCTTTAGAAATAAAATAATAATTTGTAAAATTAAGACCATCATTAAAAGTAATAGCTTTACTTGGGGACTTCCCTGGTAGTTCAGCAGTTAAGACTCCGAGCTTCCACAGCAGGGGGCACGAGTTCAATCCCTGGTCGGGGAACTAAGATCCCATATGCTGCAAGGTGCTGCCCAAAAGAGAAGGAAAAAGATAGCTTATTATTAAAGATTATATTCCAAGTACTAGGTAAGTGCTTTTCGTAACTGTCTACTCCATAACATGAATTATTGATTTTTCTCCATAATCACAAAAAAGCTTTATTTTGACCTTGTTTAAAGAATGGGCTTCCTTTGTGGCTCAGATGGTAAAAATGTGCCTGCACTGCAGGAGACCAGGGTTTGATCCCTGGGCTGGAAAGATCCCCTGGAGGAGGGCATGGCAATCCACTCTGGTATTCTTGCCTGGAGAATCCCATGGACAGAGGAGCCTGGCAGCTACAGTCCATGGGGTCGCAAAGAGCTGGACACAACTGAAGTGACTTAGCACACAGCAGCACGCAAAGATGGGGAAACTGAGGCAGAGAGCTGTTAAATCAAGCCCAGCAAGCTTATGATGAAACTAGTATATGGAAGCCCAGCACTCCGGCCCTGGAGCCCTCAGTTCAATTCTGCCTCTGTGCACCGCTGCTGATGCGTTAGTAATATTTTTCCAAATAGAATTTAGAAAGAATAGCTGTCAATTCATCAGATTATGCCATAAAATATTTTACTTCATTTGAAAATGTTATTACTTCTATTACCAAATAAATGTCCACCTAAGTTACTCATAACATTTCTCATAGTGTCTGTGTTTAAATCGAGCACTGCTCTCTGTTGCTTGGTTATGTTGCTGGAAGCATTCTGCCTGTTGCAGCCTCAGGTTCATTTTTTGTTGCCCCTTCTATTCCTCTTCTCTCTACTGAAGCGGATTTGAGCACCTTCTGTGGTTAGTGCAGAGACGAGAAAGCGACTAGTGGTACACCCCACCTTTCACAGCCCCTCCTGGAATTCAATGTCAAGTTATTCAGTCAGTTGGTTTTTAGGCTTCCCTGGTGGCTCAGTTGTAAAGAATCCACCTTCAATGCAAGAGACCGGGGTTCAATCCCTGGTTGGGAAGATCCCCTGGAGAAGGGAATGGCAACCCACTCCAGTATTCTTGCCTGGAGAACTCCATAGACAGAGGAGCCTGGAAGTCTGCAGTCTGTGGGGTGGCAAAGAGTCGGACACGACTGAATGACTAACACTTTCACTTTCAGTTGGTTATTAGTGCCTGGGAAGTGCCAGGCTGCG
Organism: Okapia johnstoni; assembly: GCA_024291935.2. NCBI lineage: Eukaryota > Metazoa > Chordata > Mammalia > Artiodactyla > Giraffidae > Okapia > Okapia johnstoni. The sequence continues at coordinate 100,700,740 of CM044309.1, forward strand.
TGCTGGAGACTGAGCAAAGCATTGCTGCGGGCCCTGCGGAGGCGCAGCCTAGTTGATTCCCAGGAGTGACTCTGTGTGTGTGTGTACTTAGTCTCTCAGTCGCGTCCGACTCTTGACTGTAGTCCCGACCCCATTGACTGTAGCTTGCCAGGCTCCTTTGTCCACGGGGATTCTCCAGGCAAGGATACGGGGTGACTCTGAGTACTTCTCGTTTATGAAACGCTTCACTCCGGACTGGGATGAAGTGGTGTTCGACTCTCTTCTCTTGTCCAGCCTTGCACCCAGAGTCTGTACCTCAGATCTACAGGGACCTAGAGTTAGCCCCACCGAGCTGGCCCCTTGTCATTTTCCGCAAACCTCAGCAGTGCCAAGACGCCTCGCACCCTGCTTCTCGGAGTGTGGACTGCTAACCCCGAGTGCTGGTCTTTTTGTTGTGCAGTCTGACAGCATTAGACTTATGTCATGGGAAGTACGCGTTTACTTTATTTCCACAAAATCCCTTTCGCCTCATTAGTGTTTGATTTTTCCTTAATTGACATTCGTGCCTATTAACACAGCCAGTTGGTGGGTTTTGTCTTGTCTTTTTCACTTGACGGATGGAATGGGTAGATAACAATCAAAAAGCGTTTGAGGGCCATTGCCCGAAGGAAGAAATCGCTAAAGTCGTTTACTGGAAGGCGATCAGAGCCCTCAATTATGGAGCCTTATAGACTTGCTTTATCATCATCAGTACTGTGTATTCATTTTCCACTGTGTGCAAAAATAAAAATGTATTTCATTAAGTACTGTGGGGAACTGGTAGGAAAAATAACCCGGCAGTGCTGGTAGGAAAAATAACCCGGCAGTGCTCGTCACACCCTGGTTTCACTCTGATGATGGCTGTAAGCTTTCACTGGATGCCTGTGATCTTCCATTCTGCTGGCTGGTGTCACTGGTCTCTGAGCTCATTTATGGGGCCAGCTTTGCATGAGGGTCACGGATCTGTCTACCTCATTCTCTGAAAATTAGGCTTCCTCCTGATAATCTTCAGAAGGAAGCAATACCTAGAGGGATCTTTCAGATTGGTTATAAAGGAGACCCTTGCAAATTGTAGGACCTAGAGGACCCTTCAGACCTTCCCCACACACCTCTGTCTTGACTGTCCACTTAGAGTAGTGGTCCCCAACCTTTTTGGCACCAGGGACCAGTTTCGTGGCAGACGATTTTTCCACAGATTGGGTGGGGGAGAGGGATGGTTTCGGGGTGATTCAAGCTCATTCCGTTTATTATGCTGCCGGTGATCTGACAGGAGGTGGGGCTCAGGTGGTAATGAGAGTGATGGGGATCAGCTGTAAATACAGATGAAACTTCTACCAGCGTGCACCTCCTGCTGTGTGGTCCAGTTCCTAACAGTCCACAGACTGGGGGTTGGGGACCCCTGACTCAGAGGGATCAAGTGAGATCTACCCTGGAATAAAAGGAGGACCTGGGGGCCAGCAGCCGGGCATTAGAAACTGACCTCCTGAATAGAAGAGCAGACAGGTTGGTTGGAAAACAAGATGAAACTAGTCTGATCCTCCCTGCTTTCCCAACACACCTGCGTTTCTTCCTGTCTCTCCTGTGTTTCCCTCTCCATCAGTTTCTCTCCCTGTCTCCCTCCCACATCACTGGCCTTTCCTCCCTTCCTAAACCTCTCTTGCATCCCTTCTTGTCCAGTTTCTTCTTGGTCTCAGCTCTTGGGCTATTTTCTGTTCTGCTGCTGCTGTTCTAACAGCAACTGTTTTTCCTCTTAGATGGAATTTTGCTATCCACCTCCTCACTATACCACCACTGCCGTTGTTGTGGTGTTACATACTGTATCTTGTGGTTAAATAACCATCTAATAAGATTAAACTGGGACTTTTAAGACTACCAAAGACTGTCCTGCACGGTTCACTGCCTTAAGTGGAAATGCTCCAGTGAAGTCCTGTCTGCTGTTGCAGGCAAACCAAATGACTGCTTTCAGAGTCTTAAGTCCTGGTGGGTTAGATGCTACCAGATTGCCCCAGGCCAAGGCGGCACATTTCAGGAGGAAAAATGCAGGCTTAGATCCCAGGATATTTTGCTTCTGAATTTTTTAATCAACTAACTTTTGATGACTTTGGGCTACCATTGGACAATCTGAATAGTCCTGCTTCAGTTTCCTTCTTTGCAAAAAACAGTATTGGCCTTACCCCCCTCCTTCTCTGGACCTTTTAGAAGGGTTATGAGTTGTTATTTCAAGGTCAGGGATTTCATAGATAAACTGCTTCATATACATAAGGCACTATGTAAATTCCAGGTATGATTTTTTTTTTTCTAATTTGTTTCCTTTTTTGTACCATAGTTTTCTGGCCACTAAGGTTGATCTTTAAAAAGTTAGTTTTTTTTTTTTTTTTTAACTCTTGTTGGTATTTATTTTAAGATACTTCTCCAAGAACACAGATGTCTCCTCCTTTACAGCATGAAAACTGTAAGGAATGGCTCGTTGCAATAAAACCGGAGGAGAGAGACGGCCTCGATGCTGCCTTTACTGCTCATTCACTTTCTTTTTAAGCTGTGCTTTCAGTGTTATCTCCTCATCCATCTGCTCCTAAGCAGGAAGTTTCAACAGTCAACGTCCCCTCTAAAATTTCCCAAGAAACATGTCTCATACCGGGACCAGTAGTTCAGCTCCAGGCACTGTCACCTCTCCAGGGGTCACTGGCCACAGCTGGCTGCTGCCAGATCTGACTTCCACCACATCATCGGAAGCCGACCCAGAGCATAGACTCACCTCCACTCTTGCTTCATACCACCAGTGGCTCAGAGGGGACCCATGTAATAACTAAAAACCAGGATGATCCAAACAGCCAGAATCAGCCTCCATCTTTTGAAAACAAAGATTCTACCTGGCAGGAGATGTCGCCTGAGTGGGTGAGTGAGTGAAAGTCGCTCAGTCGTGTCCGACTCTTTGCGACCCCATGGACTATACAGTCCATGGAATTCTCCAGGCCAGAATACTAGAGTGGGTAATCTTTCTCTTCTCCAGGGGATCTTCCCAACCCAGGGATCAAACCCAGGTCTCTCACATCGCAGGCAGATTCTTTACCAGCTGAGCCACAAGGGAAGCCCAAGAATACCGGAGTGGGTGGCCTATCCCTTCTCCAGCAGATCTTCCTGACCCAGGAACCGAATCGGGGTCTCCTGCATTGCAGGTGGATTCTTTACCAACCGAGCTATCGGGGAAGTCCGAGCTGTCCCCTAGGAGAAGCAGTTTTGGCAAGCCATTTGCCCTCTGGCATGCCTGTCAATACGACACACCGCCCATTGGTTCTGGTGCAGAAACATTGAGACAGTTACTCTCAGTTGCCCTGATTTTTTTTCTTCTTTATTACTCAATATTTCTTTCTGAAAAGATGACACTGATGTGGCTTACAAGAGATTCTTACTTTATTAAAAAGCATTTGTTTTCTATCCCCAGAATAAATGTTTTCTATTTTGTAAGGGAATCTCTAGTAAGCTGCTTTCAGGCCGCTCTAGTATCGTCGAATAGTACAAGAGAAATAACACTACGGAAAAAAATCTCTCTGAAGTAGGCATTCTAGTCATTAAGCACCATATTTTGTTGGCTGTTTCATCCTGTCAGTGAAGGCAAATAAAAAGCAGTAGTGATTAAAATTTAATCTTTCCTAATCAGCTGGAGAAAATGCTGTGATTATTAAGAAATCTCTCTGTGTTGGCTTCTTCTTTTTTTCTGCTTTCGCGCTCATAGTTTTGAAATGCCTTTCATTTCATGACCAGTTCTTTCTTTCAACATAATTTTGAATTCTGACCTCCTAAAAGGCTAACTTTCTTAAAGCATTTGAATCTCTTATGCCTTGTGTTTTTAACAATCACATAATTATTTTTAAAAACGAGGACTGAAAAAGCATTATAGATTAGCTGGGTCAGCTGCATCTATTATAAATGGGAAAATGAAGTGAGAAATGACACATTTTGCCACAAAACTCACCAGTGACGTGACTCAGGCTAAAGCTTGGGCCTCCACTCTGTCACATCCTCAGGGAAAAGTCTCTGAATTTAGAAACTTAAATCGATGCCGACACTGTTAGAAACACTGCTGCTGGTATTCTTTGCAAAGGTAAATGGAAAAATTAGGAGTATGATCCTGGTAATGTGAAATTACTAAATACAGACATGTCTTATTTAAAAATAATGTACTCTAGAGTCATAAAACCGAGAGTGATTACTTTCTGACTGTACCAAATTATTATTTGCTTAAGATTGTCCATAACTAGTTCTCAGGACATTTAAAGCATAATTTGATTCATTTTCTTTATTTCCATGGGGCTCTCTTGTCATCAGGAATTCCCTGTGCATGTATATGGGCTTCTTCCCAAGGCAGACTCTCACTCCTTGAATTGTTCACATCTACAGTGCCCCAAGTAAAAGTGAAAGTGAAAGTTGCTCAGTCTGACTCTTTGCGACCCCATGAACTATACAGTCCATGGAATTCTTCAGGCCAGAATACTGGACTGGGTAGCCTTTCCCTTCTCCAGGGAATCTTCCCGACTCAGGGACTGAACCCAGGTCTCCTGCACTGCAGGTGGATTCTTTACCAGCTGAGCCACCAGGGAAGCCCAGGAATGCTGGAGTGGGTAGCCTATCCCTTCTCCAGGGGATCTTCCGATCCAGGAATTGAACCAGGGTCTCCTGCATTGCAGGCAGATTCTTTACCAACTGAACTATCAGGGAAGCCCACAGTGCCCCAGCCCCACACCAAATAGTGAGCCATCATTTCTCAGTGAATGAATAAGTGATCAAATGAACTTTCGAACACCTCTATTATGTAAATGAGAGTCAGTATACTTAAAAACTTGTGTGCATTAATGTTTTATTTTTTAAAGTGCATATAGGTAAGCAGAAAGGCATCTAAGAATCTTAAGAGAAGCGTCCAAGGGACTCAATTAAGTCCTTGAAAGGAACTTATTTAGCTTTTGACACTGTTGGACAAGGAATTTTTATGACCACATCCAAGAAGACAGTGAGTCAAGTTTATTGTTTATTTAGAGGCAGATGTGCCCTGTAGTTAGCATCAAGGACTAACAGTTAGAGGAGTGAATGAAACGCCAGTTCCTTTGTTTCATTTTGGGAAACAGAGATGGGGGCTGGGGAGAGGTGTCTGCTTCCTGGACCAGCTGTCTCTTGTCTTCTGCATGACCGCTGACCATCCATCCTTCAAACTCCCAAGCCCGTTGTCTTCATCCCAAACTAGACCGAGAGGAAGAAGGTAGATGGAGCAAGGCAAGTCTCTCCTTTCTCTTGTGAAAGCCAGGGTGTGGATCACCTAGTAGTGGAGAGTGGTAACCTTACACTGGTACACAATGGCGAGCGTGTAGAATATCACAGTAAATTCATTACTAGATAATTATAGACTAAGCCACTTGACCTCAGAGTCAACTTCCTTTTCTGTGAAACGGTAATAATACTTAACATTTTGCAGGGGGTTCTGGTTTCAGACTCGAAGGCCTCTCTGAGCCTGAGAGAGTGTTTCACTGCCAGCCTTTTTGCTGCCACCTGCATCTTCTTGCAAGAAAGCAGGTGCCAAACCGACTTCCGGAAAAGCAGGCGGTATTCACGTATAGCTTTTATCATCTTGCTCTTGCTGGGTTTTAGATCTGGGAATCGAGGGGACCCCGAGGCAGGGACAGATGACCAGATAGCTCCCAAGAGTGTAGAGACCATAGGCTTCTGCCCCTTTCTTTCAGGATCAAGCTAAATAGACTTCCGTGTCAGCTAAATATGAGCTTACCATGACCTGAGGCCCATTTAATTTTTTGTTCCTCACATTTCCTCCCTGGCAAGAAAATGAAAGGAAAGGAAGCTTCACTCCTAAGTTCTGTTGCATTTCTGTATCTCTTCATTCTGATCTTCATTTTAAAATGTCCACAAAATACTGATGATGAAAGTAAACTATAACAGCATGACTAGACTATGTACTAATTGATTCAATTGGGCAATATAGTGCTGGGTGTTTTTTTCTTGTTCTTTTTTTTTAAATAGAATTTTTTTAAAATTTCAGTGTTCAACATCATAAAGTACAAGAGACAAAACAAAAACAAAATTTGCCTGTAACATCATTACCCATTCCTACACCCTACTGATATGTGGGTGCATTTAATTTCAGATATTTTCATTGTACCTACACCTATTTTTGCAAAAGAAAAAAAAAATGATCTTTCCCTGTATAACTGTGACAGAGCCTGCCTTCACTTTAATGCTATGTTTTAATTTTTTAAAAAACAGTAATATCCATAGTTGAGCTATGATGTCTATTTAAAAATACTAGTCTGTGATTTTTTAAGTATATTTGAAACTGTCCAAGAAATCTAATTTAAAAATTAATCCAGCTATAATAAACACAGCAAAATTCTATCAAAATGTTATCTTTTTATAAATTCACTTTGATTTTTGAGGGAAGAAAAAAAAAGGCAGAGAAATCTTGGCAAATAGTTTTCTTTTCACGGTCCCAGCTTGATAATCTGTTAAGGGAACTTCTTGGATACATATTTCACTATTGGAGGGAAGAAGGCACATTGAGGACGCTTGATATCTGGTAAATATTGTGCATTAAAATAGATAAACAGTAGTAAGCCATCCTACTGGCCTGAGGCAAGAAGAGTAACATTTTGCTATTTCAGATTAGGAAGTAATTACAGATTAATTTAACACAGTTGCTAGTCATTTTGAAACATGTTTGAAGCCTCCTATTTTTTATTTCCTTTTTTTTAATCTGTGAAATTAAGATTTGATCTGAAAACATAATCAGTACAGCTCACATGCTATTTCATTTTATGAACCTACTGTGATGATCTCATTTTCTACTTCTTTTTATAGGCTTTGTCTGACTCTTATCTTGTGATGTTCCATCCTATTTTTTTTAATTAAAATTTTTTTTCTTGATGTAGACCGTTATTTTTAAAGTGTTTATTGACTCTGTTACAATTTTGCTTCTGTTTTATGTTTTGGTGTTTCTGCTGTGAGGCCTGTGGGATCTTAGCTATGGACCAGGGATAGGACCTACAGCCCTTACATTGGAAGGCCAAGTCCTTACCACTGGACCAGCAGGGAGGTCCCTGTCCTATTCTGGTTTTCTTTATCTGTACCCCATTATGTAATATTTTATCAGTGTGAAATGCCCTTTCTCATCTATGAGTCTTTACTCCTCAGCTGCCTTAAATGTTCTCAGTATGTCTTGCTGGATCCATAGACATCTCCTCTCTACATGGAGTGTATGGATGTTTCTGCAGAAATTCCTCTGTCTTTTCTCTGTGCAACATCCTGTATTGCAAGCCATCACCAACATCTCACCTGCTGCCAGCTTTACTTACCTCTCTGCTCTGAAGACTTCTTAGCCTACTTCTCCGCTGACTTCAGAGACTGACAGAAACAGTCTTCAATTTTGAAATATTGAACATGCTCAGGCTTGTTTTTTTTGTTTTTTGTTTCAACTATGTGAAATTATAAGAAGCAATTTATTTCTCTCTCTCTCCAGTATCACTCTGCTATTAAACTTTGACACATAGTAGGAGCTCAGTCTGGCTTCCCTAGTGGCTCAGATGGTAAAGACTCTGCCTGCAGTATAAGAGACCAGAGTTCAATCCCTAGGTGGGGAAGATCCTCAGGAGAAGGCAATGGCTACCCACTCAAGAACCCAGTCCATTTTACTTGAATGAAGAAACAGTGAAGGCACTTACAAAACATCCTGGTTTTACGGTTGAGAGTCTCAGCACACAACTTAAGAGATGTTTCTCTATAAGAATCTTTACTGTGAGTCCAGCAGGACGGTGTCAGCTTTAAACTAACCCTCCCAAGGCAACCCCAGATTTCTACCCTAGGAAGCAAGATCCTTGTCTAAGACACTTTGATTACAAGCTGCATGGCCGAAATGGTTGGCTGAGTATCAGAAAACAGAATTAATCAGAACACTCCACTCTTTATGCATTCCATATAATTGAGATGCTACTTGGGTACGTGTGAGAGTACAGGTGATATAAATACATGTATTTTAAACACAGGCTGAATTTTGTGGAAAAGTTAGGGTTTGTGTTAAATTCCATACTGCTCTATTGCATGTATCAAATAATATAGGTAAATATTTTACTATTGACATGCTTTTCTGGAAGTATCCCAGACAGTAAAGAAGCTGCCTGCAACCCAGGAAACCTGAGTTCCATCCCTGGGTTGGGAAGATACCCCTGGAGAAGGGAATGGCTGCCCACTCCAGTAGTCTTGCTTGAAGAATTCCATGGCCAGAGACTACAACCCATGGGGTCGCAAAGAGTCGGACATGACTGAGCCACGTACCCTTTCATTTTCTGGGTATGTGTGTGTGATATACATCACACTGTGATATACTTGGGTACGTGTGTGAGAGTGCAGGTGATATAAATACATGTATTTTAAACCCAGGCTGAAATTTGTGGAAAAATTAGGATTTGTGTTAAATTCCTTCATTGCTCTATTGCCTGTTATGAATGACAGTATCAAATAATATAGGTAAATACTATTGACATGCTTTTCTGGAAGTATCCCTGAGAAATGTGTTTCTTTTCCCAGTGAAAGAGATAATATAGTCCAACCCGATAGTGAAACGTGACATGAGACAGGGGCATACGTTCTTAACGAATAAAATCATTAAAACTTTCAGTTTAAACTTCAGCTCATTTGTTCCAAGCGGTGCCCCAGGGGCTCCTGTTTGAACAGCACACAGCAAGGTTAGATTTAGGAGGCACATTTTTCATTAGCTTCTTTTGAAAGCTGCCTGAAGTCAAATCCCTTGAAGGACTCTCCTCACCCAGAATCATTGCTGCTCTGTTGGGTAGGTGAGATGGATGATTAAGGTACAAGGAAGCAGCAGACTGAAAGCACCTGAGAAATGGAAATTTTATAGATAAACCGATCAACATGCCTAAAAAATCTATACAGGATAGAAATGAGGGGATGGAGAATTAGAAGTAGAATTTCAGGCACCGTTTCATGTCTGGATATTAGAGTCAGATTTGGTAAATTGGATGGGAGGAGATAATAAATGTCTTTTTGGCTTTTAAAAGAAGTATTTCACAGAAATTTAAATGAGTATCTGAACAGAAAAGTGTTTGGATTGGAGGAGTTTCTTCCAAGATTATTTTTTGGTTTATTTTCTTTTTAAGTAGAACTTAAAAGTCACATGAATAAATCTTAGGTGCATGTTTGTATGGGCTTCTAAGGTGGCTCAGTAAGCAGTTAAATAATCCACCTGCCAACGCAGGAGATTCAGGTTCAATCGCTGGGTTGGGAAGATCCCCTGGAGAAGGAAACAGCAACCCACACTGGTATTCTTGTCTGGAGAATCCTCATGGACAGAGGAGCTTGGCAGGCTATACAGTCCATGGAGTCTCAAAGAGTCGGACACGACTGAGCACACATACCCATGCACATATGTATGTATATAACTGTTTAACTTCCCGGATCAAGATTCAGGACTTTTCTAGCTCTCCAGAAGATTCATTCTTAGCCCCTCCTAGCTAGCCACCCGCCCTGCCAAAAAAAAGGTGACCGGTGTTCTGAGCTCTGTCATCATAGATTCCTTTTGCTGCCTGTAACCTCTTGGGAACGGAGTCATTCGGGATGTGCTTTTATGTCTCAGCTGCTTCTCTGAGACCCAGAGATGTAGTGTGTGCAGCATCCTCACTGCATGGTTACTCATCTCTTTTATTTTCATAAAATCAGTAAAGAAGGTAGAAGGAGAGAGGGAAATGAACGTGTTGGAGGGGATGGGGTCATAAACCATTCATATTCACTTTAAAATGCCCCTGCTTCTCCCTGAATAATTAAAGTTCAAGTTTATCATGATTTGGTCCTCCATGTATCAAGAAAAATTCAAACAAGGTTTACCGCGCTGTCCTGTCCAACATGACACCCACTAGCTACACTTGACCTTAGTGTTAGTTGCTCAGTTGTGTCCGACTTTTGTGACCCCATGGACTGCTGCCCACCAGGCTCCTCTGTCCGTGGAATTCTCCAGACGAGAATACTGGAGTGGGTTGCCTCCAGTGTTGCCTCCAACAGTTGACCTACCTGTATTACATTTAAACTAGTTAAAATGCATTAAAATTACAAATTCGGTTCCTCAGTCACACTAGCCACATTTCAGGTCCTCAAATGGCCACACGTGGCTCATGGCCACCTACTAAATGGTGCAGATACAGAACATTGTCTCCATTCTTACAGAAAGTTCTATTGGACAGCTGCTTAGAAAACTGGCTGTGAGTTTCCTTCCTCCTCTTCTTCCCCCTTTTCCCATCATAATAATACTATGGTGGGTTTATTTATATTTTCGTTGTAAATTGTCATTTAATTCTGTCGTCCTCAGACCATCATCTTCAAGCTTCCGTTTCCTGCACTTTCTCTCCATACTTGGAAAGAAAACAAGTAGAAGAATTCTCACAGCATACTGAAATTTTACTAGAAATTTTAATTTCTAGAATGTACCATGTGGTCTCCTTCCTGCATCCCACAGTGAGCTGACTTCTCATCCATCAGATTTCAGCTTAGACTGTCTCCAGGGAGTCTTCCCCACCCCCCTCCTTCCAGCCCCCAAGCCTGGATTACATTTCCTTGCAGTAACCTTCCCCCTGCCTATTGGAGTTGATTGTTTCCTGTCTCCTCTCTCCCACTGAACCAGCTTGCTGAGTCCAGGAACCAGCTTGTCCTGTTCCCCATGGTATGTGCATCTTTAGGGACACTGCCTGAGACTGTGGAAGGGGGGAACAGTGGGCTACACGAGGAGGGGACCATAACTGAGTCACTTAACATTAGGATGGGGTTCCTTCCGCAAGCCCACCGCCCGGGTGAGGAGTCGGTACCAGAGGGGGAATTATCAGAAACACCACCGTTCTGTCTGGCCACTTTTCCAAATACACCTCAGTGCCCTGAGCTGCTTCTCCAGCAGTGATATTGGCACATTCAAAACACTTGTGCTCTCTTCTGGTTAAAGTTCATGGTTTTCATCTCATCGGAAGTGATGTTGAAAGACACACACAAACTAAGGAGATGATGCTGGGAAAGTGATTAAAGATGGGAAAATGGAGCTGAAGCATGGTGATAATAGGATAGAAAGTTTTGCCGCATCTGTCTGCAGGCAGCTGTTCTGGGCATCACAGGCCAAGTCTCACCAACCCAAATGACCTCATGGCGAGGTGGCTGTATCCAGAAAGGTAGGAAGCAGGGTAGGTAACAGAAGTCCCAGCTCAGTGTAGCTTTAAAGATGAACTTATCTTCCTGAGTATCAGGAAACATGGAGATTGGAGGCTCAGAGTTGGTGCATTCGGTGTCTCAACAGCACCAGGGAGGATCCAGCTCAACCAGCCTGGGTGTTGGCTTCATTCTTAGGCTGGTAGGGAAGTGGCTGCTGCAGGCAGGTGCAGACATCCTATCTGAGACCTCAGTGTCCAGTTAAAGAAGAGAGAGTGCCAGTTCTGGTCACTGGAGAAGGGAGGAGGTAGCCACAGCTGAGTCAGCTGAAGCACCTGGAATCAGTGCAACAGATCTGAGTGTCTTCTACAAGCACTAAGACCACCCAGCCCCAAACATGCCCCCCTGTCCCCAGCCTATGAATTTAAAAAGTCCTTTCAGCCTGCACCAATGTGGAAAATACTGAGTGAAACCCTTTATTCCATTAGCTAATAGCTGTTAATACCTTAGAAATGATCTAACTAAGGGGACAAATACAGAACACCCCCGATGAGAAGAGAGAGCCTCAGAGAAGAGCTAGAAGTGCTCACCAAAGACTAATTGTAACACTTCAAGTCTTACTGGAACCAACAGGGACCTACTGTATAACACAGGAAATTAGATTCAATATTTTATAATAACCTATAAGGGAAAAGAATCTGAAAAGATAGATGTGTGTGTGTGTGCACGTGGGTTTGTGTGCTCAGTTGTGTCCAACTCTTTGTGATCCCATGAACTGTAGCCTGCCAGGTGCCTCTGTCCATGAAATTTTCCAGGCAAGAATATTGGAATGGGTTGCCATTTCCCTCTCCAAGGGATCTTCCAGACCCAAGAATCGAACTGGTGTCTCCTACATCTCCTGCATTGGCAGGCAGATTCTTTATCACTGTGGCACCTGAGAAGACTAGATATATATACACATACATATATACATATATATGTGTGTATGTGTGTGTACATATGTGAAATGAAAGTGTTAGTTGCTCAGTCGTGTCTGACTTTTTGTGATCCCATGGACTATATAACCTGCCAGGCTCCTCTGTCCATGGGGATTCTTCAGGCAGGAACACTGGAGTGGGTATCCATTCCCTTCTCTAGGGGATCTTCCAGACCCAGGGATAGAACCTAGGTCTCCAGCATTGCAGAGAGGTTCTTTACCATCAGAGCCACCAGCGAAGCTGTATAGATATAGATATAGATATGTATAGTTGAATCATTTTGCTGTGCATCTGAAACTAACACAACATTGTTTCATCCACTATATTTCAATTTAAGAAAAAAAAGGGGACTTCTCTTATTGTCCAGTGGCTAAGAGTCTGTGCTCCCAATGCAGGGGCACAGGTTTGATCCTTGGTCAGGAAACTAGGAGAAGGGGATGACAGAGAACAAGATGGTTGAATGGCATCACTCACTCAATGGACATGAGTTTGAGCATGTCTGGGAGGTGGTGAAGGACAGGGAAGCCTGGCGTGCTGCAGTCACAAAGTCATGGGGTTGCAAAGAGTTGGACACAACTGAGCGACTAACAACAGGGAACCAGAATCTGAAGCTGCCACAGAGATAGAAGATCCCGTGTGCCACAAGATCTGGAAGAGACAGACCAATTAAAAAAAAAAAAAAAAGTCTTACTAGTCTGCCTGAGCCCACCCATTAGGAAACTTCCTCCTTGTCCTAAAGGGTTAATCCCCCACTTCCCATCCTCCCCCCACAAGGAAACACTGGTTTAATTTTAAGTTTAGCAATATCCATACATATATGATTTTCAGTGTACATGGTATATATTCTGAGAAATCTGGATTCCTTCAACCGATCAATTACGCTTTCTTTTTTCCTCCTTCTCCGTAGACCTGGCAGTGTTCGAGCTGTGCTGAGTGAGGTCACAGTCTAACTACAGTATTAACCCTGCAGATCTGTTCATTTTCACCCCAGCACCCTGAGGCAGGGTATAGAATGTGTCCAATTGAAAAACTATTACAGACGCTGCAGTACTGTGATGGACTGAATTGTAACAGAGACTGCTGTGTGTGTGTGTGTGTGTGTGTGTGTGTGTGTGTGTGTGTGTGTGTATGGACTGAATTGTAACAGAGACTGGTGTGTGTGTGTGTGTGTGTGTGTGTGTGTCTTTAGCCAAGAAATCATTTTCTAAAAGGAAGTCAGGTAGTACGTAGCTCTTAAAAGTGGAGGTTATATGATTGTACTTTTAAAGGAAAAAACACATTTTCTGACACCCAGATTTTAAAATGCTGTTGAGTATTTCCCAGCCTTCACTGCTTTACATTTCCTACTGATTGTGTCCTTGTTTTTTTAGTTCTTTTCCTCATCCAGTACCTCTTTCACTTTTCTGTGTTGCAATCATCTCTTGTGTTTTTTAATATCTATATTGCGTTGTTCAAAATATACAGGAACATACAAAGAATAACACAGTGACTATCTACAAACCCACTTCCCCCAGTTTAAGAAATAAAGCATGAACTCTTTCTATGACTGTTCCTGGGCTCTGTTTAATTCAGCACGGAGAAAAGCACCACACAGATGGTCAACATTTTGCGTAAAAGCTCAATCACCACCCCATTCACAGTAGATGCAGAGTTTCAGAAGGAACGTGCATTCCCAGTCTTGCCTGGACATGTGGTTAATGCTAACTAGTCCAACAGTTGTGCCCCAGGTAACTCCTGAAGCTATTTTGGATCATCAAATCTAGGATGTTTTGCAAATTTTATATTTCATCATGCTGGGCTTTATGCAGAAAAACTAGATGACTTCCCGTTTGTAATCTCCATCAAAGGCATTTCTCAAAATCCCTTTATTATGCCTTATCACTGACTCTGCCGCACATTGTTTGCAAACAATCTCTGGCTAAATTGTAAATCTACAAGCACCCTCGTGGCGATCGTAAGTGCTGTTTGAGCTTTTTCCTAATTGTAGATTCTAAATATTTGACCCCCTTCTTTGGGTGCCAGAGACCTGACTTGACTTGTCTGTGGTTTGGGCTCTAATTTGAAAGCGAGCGACCATGTTTGGATGGTGTTTGAAATATTTATAGTGTATCCATGGAAAGGATGGCAGATTTTATTTTCTCAAGAGTACAGTTTCTTCAGCACGTTCTCGTGCCATCATGTGATGTCCTCCTTCTGCTTCGTTTGTTTCCAGGATACCTTTGCCTGTGGGCAGCACATTGTACCCGGACATGTGCCTCAGCTCCAGCTTGGAAAATGATCTCTTCTACGAGCTCAGCACGCACAAGAGCGGCTGGCTCGTGGCTCCCAAGCACATACCTAATCACTGGAGGGGACACACTTTTCAAAGTGTCCCCAGTTCCATAGTCTTCTAGTGAGAGAAGCAGGAACCCAGTGGGTAGATGTGGGTTATTTTTTTGTTTGTTTCATCTATTGACTGATGAATTTCTGGTACCTGTTTACAAGGTTGCTTTGAGTGTGTGAGCTGATGGTTAGACCAGTCATGCCCCCTTTTTCCTGATTTGGAAAATAGAAATTGAAGAGACCATTCTTCAGAACCCAAGTGCTAAAGGTCTCTATTTATCCCTAGCCCATAGCAATAAGGTAGTTTTACAAGAGAAGGATAAAGCATATGTATTTTATCTGGATGGAGACCGTTTCAAGTATTGATAATCTTTTCATTTGTAATGAATAGTAGTTCTCCACAAGCCATTAACCAGTTGTTAAATGCAAGAATTCATTAGTAAAATAAGTCATCACAGTGCGTGGTTCGATGTGAAATGGACATTAGTTCAGCTTCTTGTTTCCAAGCATAGGAGGTTTTCCTTTTCTTTGTCACATATCTCGGGGTTTTTTCATATGCATGACAGTGAAAGTGAGAGCTTGTTGATTTTCCAGATTTTATTAGTGAACAAATATCAGTGCTAGTCACTGGCTTATTCTGTAGGAGGTATGCATTTCCTTTCTCTCCACTGAATAAAGCAAACATGTCTAAATTTGCTTCTCTCTCTGTAGGACAGTCGGCCCAATATGTCAAGACCTCTGATCACTAGATCTCCTGCATCTCCACTGAACAATCAAGGCATTCCTACTCCAGCACAGCTCACAAAATCCAACGCGCCCGTCCACATTGACGTGGGCGGCCATATGTACACCAGCAGCCTGGCCACCCTCACCAAATACCCCGAGTCAAGGTAATCCAAAAGTGCATGTGTTTGATGAGCTAACTTTTCTTCCTTTGACCAGCTTTGCAGCGTGGCCTCACCGCGGCCGGAAGTAGGATGTGAAGGCATCACGCACCCGCCCCCCCACAACCCTGCCCCGGCCCCATCAGGGTTTGATCCAGAGCTTAGCCGAGTACGCGTGACAGTGTCACCGAGGATGGAGTTCTGCAATATTTCACTCCTCTGAGATCTTCACATCTCTTAGCAGAGTAAACAAAGGATGGCGATTTCTCCCCCTGACCTTTTTTCTGTCCTCTTCTGTTAAAACACACTTTCTTATCAAGCATTAGAATTTTATAAGGGATCACTTGGCCCACCAACTTGTGAACTGGAAAAAAAAAAAACGAGAGACTCTTATCAGTAGGGCAGTATATTTAGAACAGCTGGCAAAAGTCCAGAAAGATAGTCTTGCTTGAAAAAAAATGAAGGGCAGTAGAACTGTAAGAGCTCAAGGCAGGTAAGCAAACATAAAAAGGATGTGAAGCGGGGAGGCTGTTCTACAAACAGGCTGTGTACACCACTCTGAGGAGAGCTCCCCTAAGTCCCCGTCGACCCATTTCTAAAGGAGTTCCAAGGAAACAATGTACTTTGCACCCCCGGACCCCACTGCCCCCCTCCCCCACCTCAGCCCATCTGGATGTGGGGGCTGTGGCAGAACCTACTAGGGAGTTTATCTTAGGCAGTTAGGCTGTTGAGTAGAGAAAGAGGCATGAGCTCACATGGGCTGATGTCAGGATAAAGAGTTTTCCCTGCTGGTTTCTGCTCAAATGAAATGGAAACAGAGCACTTGGGCTTCAGAAGAGCACTCATTGCATTTTTTGAGCACCTGCTACAACGTGACAGGTAGCAGGTAACTTACAGCCTAAGTAGAGAGCACTGATGAGGTCACCGTCGTACCTGCACGAAGCCTGCTCTTTTGTTTTTTGTTAATCTCACTTCACTATCTGATATTTTATGAAGGACTATGCGTGTGTGCCAAGTCGCTTCAGTCGTGTCTGACTCTTTGCGACCTTATGGACTGCAGCCCACCAGGCTCCTCTGTCCATGGGATTCTCCAGGCAAGAATACCTGAGTGAGTTGCCATGCCCTCCTCCAAGAGATCTTTCCAACCTAGGGATCGAACCTGTGTATCCTGTGTCTCCTGCACTGTAGGTGGATTACCACTGAGCCACCAGAGAAGCCCCAGTAGGATAATATATTGAGTCATAAATAATAATTGAGTTAAATAAAATATATCAAAATTGATTTCACCTGTTCCTTTTTACTCTTAGTGTGGCTACCAGAAAGCACAGAATTACACACATGTCTCGCTCTTGATTACTGTTGGACAACACTGAACTATGTACACAGAGATTCAAAAAGCATATACATAATTAAACCTCTCCCTCCCCAAACCTCCTGATACTTACCATATATCATAAATTGAATATCTCTTTCTCCAACTTAGAGAAGATACAGTGTTCATCTGTTTTCTCGATCTTTCTCTGTGCTTTCTTGTTACATAGGGTGAGCCACAGTACCCTGGGAGCAAAATCAAAAATAATTTGTGGCTCATTATTCCCAGGTTTGAATGTTGACGCTCCCATTTAATAGTTATTTGGCCATGGATAGGTCCAATTTCTAAGCGCCTATCTTCTGTCTTGTGAAATAGACGCAAATACATATTCTTCCAAGGTTATTGGGAGGATTATATGTGATTACAGAAAGCACGCCATGGCCCTGTGCCCAACACATAGTATTACCTTTATACTTAATCCTCTGCCAAACCCAGCAATTGTTTCTTTGCAAACTGCCTTCCAGATTCCAAATATATCCCATTCCTTCATTTCCTAGACCACAGAAACAGCCTCACTTCTGAATTCTTGCCTGGATTCTTACAGGCTCAAAGGCCTCCTTGCCTGCATCTTCTGGTCCTTGATCTTTAATGTCCCCACCTGTTGCAGAACTGCTGAGCCATTCCAAGGAGATATTCTTAACCATATGTCCAGACTTTTGGAAACAAGCCTTACAAGTAACTTCTGTTTCTGTTGCTTACACCTAAAGCAGATGACACTGGTCAGAAAACAGTGGTGTGGATGTTGAATTGGTCACTGCGTGTTGCTTTGCTTCCTCTTGGATTTGGGGCAGAGGGGCTTGGAAAGCAATTAAATGGTCATTTCAAAGCAGCAGTCAGTTTAGTGGGACCAATCCCAGGAGGTGCTAGTGGTGAAGAATCCGCCTGCCAGTGCAAGAAATGTAAAAGACTTGGGTTCGATCCCTGGGTTGGGAAGATCCCCTAGAGGAGGAAATGGCAACCCACACCAGTATTCCTGCCTGGGAAATCCCTTGGACACAGGAGCCTGGAGGGTTACAGTCCTTGGGGTTAGAAAGAGTCATACATGACTGAACTTCTGAACACAAAAGATAGCCAAAGATAGGGAAGAAATAGTTCTTCATGCTTTTTTTCATAGATGTCAGATGCTCCTTCCAAATTCTAGGAAAATCTCATCTGTATTGTCAATGTTTGGGGGATACATTTTAGGATATTAGGTTGGCCATGGCCATGGAATGACAAATAATAATTCCAAGCCAAGTTCTCTAGATTCTAAGGTGTCTTAAACCCTTCTCAGCCTGTAGGACCTTTCCCAGCCCCCTGGTTCCTCTCTTATCCATCTTTTCCTTGGTGTAGCCCAGAGGGGAAGGGGTTTCTCCTTGGTTTTCTTTTCAAGGATTTCAGGAGGAGACCTGTAGTATAAAAGTACAAAGCTGTTTGTAACAAGTGATCTTAAAAGATATGATGTCTTTCTATAAATTCAAAGGTCCTGCAAGAGTCTTTACTTCATTTTGAAATATTGTAGGTGATTTTTTATTCTATTTCTATTTACTGTCTTCTGGACTAAAGATTACCTTTAGAACAGTGGTCCCCAACCTTTTTGGCATCAAGGACAGGTATCATGGAAAATAATTTTAACACAGTCCGGGGTGGGGAGGCTTTGGGGTGATTCAAGCACATTACACTTATTCTTCACTTTATTTCTATTATTATTACATCTGTTCTACCTCAGATCATCAGGCATTAGATCCCAGAGGTTGGGGACCCCTGCTTTAGAACATTGTCCCCAGAAAGTGGTAAATTGGACACAGGTAAACATCAGAAGGACCTGGGAAGCATTAAAAACCATGTGAGACCCCAGACCAATGAAACAAGAATCTCTGCAATTTTCCTAAGAGATCCTGATTTTCACCATATGGATCTATATGGTCCCTCCAAGTGAATATAGGTCTCTTACTCAATGAATATTTTGATATTTTGTGCTATATTGTAATTGCCATTCCACCACTGAAAATATATCTTCATCTTCATTTCTTTAATTAGCAAGGTTCCCTGGTTCCACTGTATGCACCATTGCGCCCTATTTTTGTTTGGCTTACAAACCCTAAGTAAGGATTCAGTAAGCGAGTTGACTTTTACATTTTACAACAAGGTTAATTACTCACATTGTTATTCATTTTTATTATCAGGTGGCTTTTAGCTAACAGGACTGGACATAAGGGTTCAAATTAACTGTAGTACTGCATATATCTGTGATGTGGTCTGTCTTTACCAGTGTTTCATGTGAGATGCAAAACAGGTCTTTGGAGGTGTTTATGAGATAGAGGCTGATCCATACCACCTCAGTGATGAACACTGTTCCCTTTCAGGGGAACCTTGCGTGTGTGCTAAGTCATTTCAGTTGTATCTGACTCTCTTGTGACCCTATGGACTGTAGCCCACCAGGCTCCTCTGTCCATGGGATTCTCCAGGCAAGAATACCTTCCTCCAGGGATCTTCCCACCCCAGGGATCGAAACTGAATCTCCTGCGATTCCTGCACTGCAGGTGGATTCTTTATTGTCTGAGCCACCCAGAAAGCCCTCATGGGAGCCTACAAGTCTCCAATTCAGGCTGCTTTTTGGAATTGGAATCACCAGGAAAACCACCCAGTTCAGATCTGTAATAATTTTACATCAAATAGGTGAAACCAAAAATTAAAAAGAGTCAAAAAATATTATCAGCATGAAAATATTTTAAATAGATATATAAAGAAGATAGAATACATTTAACAGTTTGTGAGCTTGATTTCTAAGTTGTAAATATCTAGACATATGGGAGGTGGACCTCACTTGTACTCTTGCCTTGTGCCCTGCACAGTTTAAGGACAGACCTGATTATATCTAACTCAGAAGTCCAAGGTCCCCACTAACATCAATGGTAACAAAAAATCTAGGTATCTAATTTGTCCTAAGTAATATTGGTAACAAATTACAGGCCCTTTTTAAAACTTCCTGATGTTGACACTGAGATATCTACCTAGGCACACATGTCTGTGATACTAAATAAATGTTCTAGGCAAGAATACTGGAGTGGGTTGCCGTTTCCTTTCCCAGGGGATCTTCCTGGTCCAGGGATCAAACCCAGGTCTCCTGCATTTCAGGCAGATTCTTTACCATCTGAGCCACCAGGGAAGCCCATGCTTTAAAACAGTGGTCCTCAATCTTTTTGTCACCAAGGACCAATTTTATGGAAGATAGTTTTTCCACGAACCGGTCCAGGGATGGGGGACGATGGTTTCAGGATGATTCAAACACATTACATTTATTGTGCACTTTATTTCTGTTATTACATCAGCTCCATCTCAGATTATCAGGCATTAGATCCTGAAGGCTGGAGATCCCTGCTTTAAAAGAAAACATAAATCTGAGTTCAGAGTTAGGTCTATCTCAGCCTTAATGGTCACCTCGAACAAAAATAATATTAACAGCAGTTGTTATATTGATGGCTATTCCCTCGTGGACTTCTTAAAACCAGGAAGTGGGCTGATACAACTGATTAACCAAACCTATCGGGTGGCAGTGAGGCAAGGCCTGGCTAAAAGAGCTGCTAACCTGGAAGGGAGAGACAAGATCTCATGTTACAATCCCCTGAGCCATCCTATCTGTGTGCTTCACAGAGCTTTTGTATCTTTTAAACCAAATATATGAGTTAACTCCCATATAAGGAGATTATGCTGAATTGGTCTCTTCTAAATAGCAGCGGAGTTACTAAGCACACTGGCATATGTAGCTAATTGCAAAACCCAAGAGACTCAGCTTTCAGCCTTCCGGTCGACACCCATGGCCACCCAAGGGGTGTGTGTATCTGGTGCTTTAGGATGGCAGTACCAAGCGTGTGTGCCTTGCCAGCAGAGAGGCGGCTCTGGCAGGCTTCACCCCCAACGTGCTGGCCATTCCCGGGCACTTCACCTGGAGCTGCACTGATGGGAGGGCTTCCCGGTGACTTGGGTTCGATCCCTGGGTCGGGAAGATCCCCTGGAGAGGGAAGTGGCTACCCACTCTAGTATTCTTGCCTGGAGAATCCCATGGACAGAGGAACCTAGCGGGCTACGGTCCCTGGGGTGGCAAAGAGTCGGACATGACTAAAACAACAGCTGCAGCACTGAAGGGAAAGGTGGGCATGTGCAACATTAAGAGGTTGGTCCGCAGTTTGAGAACAATTGAATTCTCATGTGTGCATTTCCGAGGAACTTCTGTGTGCCAGCCTCGGGAGTTTTCTGTAATCCTGTGTCAGGGCTGGGGGTTCTGTGCTCTGACTGTGACGTCAACAGTTCACACTGCGGTCCCTAGACACACACAGTGGGTCCCCAGGTGTCATCTCACAGGCTTGCACTTTAGGATCTCAACAAAAACGCCCCCAAATTAATGTACCCTGTTTCGCAAACTGTTCCCTAAATGTTCATTTGGAATTACTGCATGGCACTGAATATAACTCCGATGGTAAAGAATCTGCCTGCAATGCAGGAGACCCAGATTCGATCCCTGGGTGGGGAAGATCCCCTGGAGGAGGGAAAGGCCCACTCCAGTATTCTGGCCTAGAGAATTCCATGGACTGTATAGTTCATGGGGTCACAAAGAGTCAGACACGACTGAGTGACTCTCACTTCACTTCACTTCAAATGGAAAGAGACAGCTGCTGGGGAAATGCCTGTGGACCTTCACACCGTGAGGACGGTCTAGTGGTGAGCGGTTCTGATTGGCAAGATTGGTTGATCTTTATAAAACACTAAAAGAAGGGACTTCCCCAGTGGTCTAGAGGTTGAGAATCCTCCTTGCAATGCAGCGGACTTGGGTCTGGTCGGGGAATTAGGATCCTGCCTGCTGTGGAGAAAATACACCCTCATACGTAGGCAACTGCTGAGTCCAGCAACGTGCAAAAATAAATAAATATACTTAAAAAAAAAAAAAAGAAAGAAAAGGAAATTAGTTTATGGGGTGACTCAAAAGGAGGAAAAGCACCTGGCCAACGAAAGCCTCTCCAGGATAATAAGGGAAATTTTTCCTCTTCTCCGTTTCTTCTTTCCATCTTACAACATTGCTTTTCCAAAACTGCTCCTCAGTTATATAGGCAAAGAGTAAATAAAACCAGCTTGAAAAGACTGTTTGTTTGTTTTTCAAAAACGATGAAGCTGGATTTTCTGTTTAGGGCTGAAAAGCCAGCTTCAGTAACTTAGGCTAGCAGATTCAGCCAAGTTGTTTTGCCACTGGGAGCAACATAGGCCTGAGTTTTAAAGTAATCTAGCTCATCAAGTCTTACCTTAGAGCATTATTTGAAGAAAAGTACAGCCAAGTTACAGGCACTGGCCTGTAGTTTTCCCTGTCATATTCTTTTACTCATTCCACAGATGTATTCTGTGTTCTCGGTCAACTGTGGCGAACACTAGCCAACAAAAGTCCTTGCTCGCTTGTCGTTTAAAGGGAGTGGGGTGGAAGGCAGACAGTAAACAAATACACAGTCGAATAATATTTGAGGTGATGGTAAATGAAGTAGGAAAAAAACAAAACAGAGTAAATGGCCTTGGGATGTAGTTTGCTTCCTATTCTAAGTCTGCAGGTAATTTTATTCTGTGGTCTCTTTCTCCAGGATACATCTTTATTTGTTCATCTACATTTTTCAAGACAAAATCTAGGTTACATTTCAGGGTTGATGAAGAAGCAGATTGTTGTGACTTTGGTATCACAGATCACCCTTGATCTGTGATCAACAGCCTGTCCTTTTTTTTTTTTTTTTTTAAGTAATTAATTTTATTTTTTATGTATTAATGTGTTTGGCTGCACTAAATCTTCATTGTTGCACACAGGCTTTCCCTAGTTGCAGCGAGCAGGGGCTCCGCTCTAGTTGTGGTGCACGGGCATCTCATTGTGGTGTCTTCTCTTGCTGTGAAGCACCGGCTCTAGGGCTCCAGGACTTCAGTAGTTGTGGCACTTGTGCTTAGCTGCCCCCTGGCATGTGGAATCTCCCCGGACCAGGGACCGAAGCCCGTGTCCCCTGCATTAGCAGGCAGATTCTTTACCACTGGACCACCAGGGAAGTCCCAGTGGCCTGTTCTGCGTTCTGTGATTCACCTCCTATTATCTAATGTGTGGCAGATACACACGTTCACCCTTCATCTTAGAGGGGGAAGTTCAGGGTCATGTCTGTTGTCTGGGCTATGGGTACGGAACAGCTCCAGCCCCGTCTATCATGTCCAGATTACCCCGCTAGTTATATTAACCATAATGCTGTTTCTGGTACATTTTCTATATTTTTGCATCTGGTGGTGACTGAAGTTTTATTTGGTGTTAACCAAAGTAGAGAGTTAACAGATGTTCAAAATGAACATGGGCAGAAGGCCCTTGGAGGCAAATAATAACAAGGCTGGGATCCCTTAGCCCGATCCTTAGACACAGAAGAAGGGGCAAGTCGCCTTGCCCCTGCAGATGGAGCCGGAGCCTTTGATGGCAGAGCAGTGACAGTGGGCGGGGAGTAACACCGGGTGTTTAGAGTGAAACAACTCAACAGGACTGTAAGTCCCATCTCAATTTTTATTAACTTCTCACTTGCCGAGCACTCAGCCTCCACTTAGAAACCTCCTCGGAAAGCTCCTTCTAACTTAGTTCTCATCCTTGAATTCTTGGTGCCTAGTATCAGGCCAGCCACAGTGGACATACAAGAGTTTGCTTAATATGTGAATTAATTATGGGGTAAAATACTGTACGCAGAGGCCAGAGCTTCAAAACAATGAAGGTCGAATAATCAAGTGAAGCTTTTCAAAATAGAAAATTACATTTAAAGCTGGCCTGAGTGCATTCGTTACCTCCACCATTCCGTGTGCTGCCATAACATTATAGGAGGGCCTGTTATTGACCTCATTTAACAGATAAGAACATGCAGCTCCACAAGGCTCAGCAATGTGTTCACCCTTATTCAGCAAATGGGGGAAGGACCAGGACTGCAGCTCCCTCTGGCTCCAGGACCTTGGTTTTTTATTCTTTTAAAGTCATGCATTGAAGAATTGATGATTTTGAATCGCGATGCTGGAGGAGTCCCTTGGACTGCAAGGAGTTCAAACCAGACAATCCTAAAGGAAATCCACCCTGAATGTTCATTGGAAGGACTGATGCTGAAGCTCCAATACTTTGGCCACCCGATGTGAAGAGCTGACTCGCTGGAAAAGACCCAAGACTCAGGCTGAAAAAGCCTGGCGTGCTGTAGTCCATGGGGTCCCAAAGAGTTGGACACGACTTAGCGACTGAATGACAATCACAACACAACAGAGCCATGCTTCTCAACCTTAGTGGCATGTTAGAATCAACTGGTACTTGAAAAAGAAAACCTTGCCCTGCCCACAAAGATTCTGATTGCACTGGCCTTGAGCAGGGCCTGGACGAGGGATTTGCAAATGCTTCCCACCTTCAGCCTCACAGTCCATCTTTCCACCTTCTGGAACTGTGTTCTGAAGGTGGACTTTGGCCAAGGGAGCAGGTCATCTACAATATCTCGAGCTCCTTTATTCTCAAGTGGCCTTCACCTAATGCTGAATCAGCCCTGGGGCATGTGGGACCCCTGAATTCTGGAGCTCCCATGCGGGTTTCCTGCCGTGAGCATGTGGCCCAGGGTTGTCCAAATACCATGCTCTCCATTTCTATGTGTCATGACTTGAAAAAGTCTGAAAAGCACCACCTTAAATGGGAATAGTGGGATAAATGAGTCTTGTTCTTCTTTGCCATTGGATTTCAGGATGCCCTTTTTTCTGTGCCCCATGTCCAGCATACACACCCTTCCCACAGCAAGGGACAAAGTTGGCCTTGGACCAGTGGCCACCCGCTGATGGCTGCTGGGTTGCACCTCTGAAGAGAAGTTCATTAGCAAAACTTTCAGGGACCAGCTTTGGCCCCAGCATGCTGTGCCCAGGGGGAGGAATGGTCTAGGGGACGCCAGGACAGGTAAGGCTGCTCATCAGGTTAGGGGGTCTCTAAGCCCACCGATGCATTACTCACCAGCTCTCTGCTGTGCTCCTCCTTTCCTGTTGCTGATAAAGCAGTGAACCCGACTGCAAGATGCTACAGACTATCTCACATTCACACCCCTGTGCAAAACACACGTGCATGCACCCATCAGAAACATCATTTTAAAGATTTTTAAAATGTATTTCTAAAACATGCCCCCTAAGCTTATGCTTCGGGTTTTAAGCCAAATAATAGGTCTATCAGTAGTCTTCAGCGGCTTGCACTGTGCCTGGCCATGCTGGATAAATATTTGTTGAATAAGTTTTGCTTTGTTGAGTGGCATGAGTTTTGCTCTTACCTGGAGCAGCTTAACCACCTCAGGGCTGCTTCAGCTCAACCACATTTTGAATCATCAGATGCTACAGTGATGTCAGATCTTAGCGGCAAGCCTGGTCCAAATTGGGCAGCAAAGATTAACATCCCATTCTCTTCAAAGCAGAGCCTAGAAAGGGATTTTCTAGTCTAATTACCCTGAATCGAAAAAGTAAGAAGGAGAAGGGAATCCATCAGTCTGGTCGTGACCCAGACATCCATGAACCAGATGAACAGAAGGGTGATGCCTACCTTCAGAATGTTTTCCTCCCACTGATAACTTCCTCCCTGAACCTCTCACATCAGGGTCATCTCCAGATGCTTGAAAAAAAAAATCGTGCAGGTTTCTCAGCTCCGCCCATCTGTATCCTAGGATGTGAGGGAAATGAGCAGTTTTCATTGACATCCAGGTGATCCATCTACATCTCAGA
Organism: Okapia johnstoni; assembly: GCA_024291935.2. Taxonomy (NCBI): domain Eukaryota; kingdom Metazoa; phylum Chordata; class Mammalia; order Artiodactyla; family Giraffidae; genus Okapia; species Okapia johnstoni. The sequence continues at coordinate 100,726,257 of CM044309.1, forward strand.
GTTTGGGCCCCGGATCTGCAGAGAAGGACTGTAAAACATGAACGCATCCACCTGCAGCCCGGTGGAAATGGTGGTGGCATGGCCAGGGACACGTTGTTAGCGCGAGGCTTTCTTATTGATTCTTTCTTGATTCTCAGCACTTGGGACCATAATATGGACTGTGCTCATTTTGATCTGTCACAATGAATAGTGTCATTAAGCAACACCAACGTCGTTTTTGCTCTGTGTTTATAATCATATTTTCATATTTCCTGAAGAAACTACTTTCATAATAAACTATATATTCTATTTACTTACTTGAAAAAGTTAATTTGTAGGTATTTCACAGAAAATTCCAGTCATCTAGTCCAAGGTTAACATGTGAAAAATATGCTCTGCTTTACTGTGTTCTTGAGAACAATTCCATTAAAAGGGCTTTAAATTACCAACGTTATTTTACACAACCCAGCTAACAAATCTCCCACGACTTTGGTTCCCCAAACCCGGTAGTTTCTGTTGGTTACATAATTCTGATTCTGGTTGAGTGCTTTGTTTGAGAGCTTTTTCATGGCAAAGGAGAACCAACATTAATTTTAGGTGAATTTCCAAAAGACAGACTACATTTTGGCTCCATAGGGAGTTTTGTGAGTAGAATATTACACCCCACATCTTGTGTCTACCATATCGGTCTTGATTCCATCTTCCCAAATTGCTGTGGTCTACTCTACAGAAAGTTGAAACCTCTCTGTATCTCCCTGTATCAGAACACAGCAAGGTGTGTATGCTATGTGTATTCTTGGCTGGAATAAACAATGTATAATTCTAAAGTTGAAGGATCTTTTTCTATGAAGCCAACGGAGAAACTAAACTTTTTCCCCCTTCCAAAGAGAAGCATTTATTCAAAACAAAGAACACATGGTGTTAACAATTTGCATGTAAACTCTGAGGAGTTAAAAATAAAAAAAAAATTGAAAGTCACACTGAAGGATCCCTTATGGGTCCACTGGACACCCACATGCCCTCAGCCGAAGCCTGAGCTGTGGTGCTAGATGTCTGGCACCGTTTCCGTGTCTGGCAGTTCTTTCTATTATTGGTATATAAATAACCGATATTAAAATGCCATTTCTTTTCATTAGAAATGCAGGATTCATTGTCTCAAATCGATGAATTATCAATATTCTGCTTCCAAATGGTAACTCTCGAGGTGCCTGGAGATAGAAAGTTGTGACAGTCTGTCTCCAAAGCAGCAAGCTGAAGTGGATACATAAGGCTTTACGTGTGGCTTCCGAATGTGCCCAGCGTGGTCCTGGTGGGAGGATGAAGGATGTGAGAGGCGGCGGGGGATGAGAAGTCAGCTGTGCTTTTATGGGCATATGCTTTTCATGTAGTCTTATTCCCAAGGCAGACACCCAGAAGTTCCAACTGGGTGGCAATTCTGTTTGCCAAAAAAAATTAAAAAAAAAAAAAAATTTGGTCCCACAGATGTAACAGATTTTTGCTGGACTGTCTGAATCTAATCAAGACACAGCGTCAGTAGAAAGGACACCATCACTTGGATAATGTTCTCCTGCTGCCACATAAACGCCGTGTGTCGGTTTGCTTAGTAATGACCTCACTGTTTATCTTTTTCGGTAGTAATGATTATTTTTACGCCTGTGCAGCTTCTGTTAGTGTGTTTCCCATATTCAGAACATAAATGATAGCTGTGCACATCAGCTAACCACCACTTTCAAACAGTGGCCTACCCCGCCCGGCTCAGAGGGCTTCGTAACCGAGAGGTGAATCTCAACTTGCCCAAACCTGTTTCGATGATTTGAACCAAACCTGCTTCAGAGCCCCCACCTGGCCTCGTGAGGGCTTGGCTAGGCCCTGGCCACCCCTCTGAAAACTGACTTTAAAAAATCGCAGCTTAGGAGGCCCTGAGGGCTTCAGACCTTACCTCAGAAATGAAACTCTTCTAGTCTCAAAGCAGTACAAAACAGTCAATGTCAAAGAAAAAAAGGATTTTTTTTTCCCTTCTATTCACTGTGAAATAATACTTATTCATTTAGCCTAGTGACAATAAGAGATTTCAAAGGCAAATACAGACTACTTAAAAGGTAAAGAAATTTTATAGTCTGTTGTAAAAAGCAGATCACTAATACAGCATTGTAAATCAACTGTACTTCAATAAAAAGGGGAAAAAATCAGATCAATAGTCCAAGGAAACGTTGTCCTCTTGACAGAGAGAAAACCAAATTCTAACTTTGTACCACCTTATATATTAAAATGCGTTCCAATCTTAACCAGTTCTGACCTCATATAAAGCTCCTTTATCAAGGTTTTTTTTTTTCCATAAAACTTCTACAGATTCTGTTCACCTTCAGATTTTTTCCTTTTCTCATTTTCTCTTTTTTTAACCTCCTGGGAAAAAAAAAAGGAAGGATATACATTTAAGTGTATCTTGCTAACCCATAATCTTAGGGACCCTGAGGAAGGTACTTCATCACAACATGATCATTTTGATGATACATTGCAAAAGGAATAAGGTGGTGTGAAGGATGGAACTCAGAGAAGATTGCTGGACACGTTAAGTGAAAGTGTTAGTCGCTCAGTCATGTCTGACTCTTTGAGACCCCATGGACTGTAGCCCGCTGGGCTCCTCTGTCCATGGGCTTTCCCAGGCAAGAATACTGGAGTGGATATCCATTTCCTTCTCCAGGGGATCTTCCCAACTCAGGGATGGAACCCAGGTCTCCTGCATTACAGGCAGATTCTTTACTGTCTAATCTATGATAAAATGGACTGGAATAAGCTTATAAGAGCCTAGTGAACTTAGGGAGCCGTGAGCAGTGCAATTGAAGCTCTGGTCTCCACTCTGGCAGACAATCTATGATGATTACAAAAACCCAACAGTCATGATACAGTTTGTATTTCCAAGTACACATCCTGCCAGGCTCTTGAAGAACATGTTTGTAATACTTTATGTAGATTTTTAAAACTTCGAGAAAGTCGCTATTTGTAAAAAGAAGCTTTGGTTTTAGACTCGAAAGTACAAAGTTATGGGAGCAACAGATATGGGAAACAGTGGTATCAAGTGACTTCTGCAGTTTATCCCATTTATATGATCACAGTAAGGAAGGGGAAACATGAGAAAATCTTGTCATTAGCAGGGAGACTTTTTTTTCTTTAAATGTGTTGTAGGTCAGGGCTTGGTCTGGTTTTTGTTAGAAGGGACGAGGAGAAACACCGGTAGATACACCTACCACCCAGCGAGTCTATGGACGGGCTTGGTGCCTTTGGGTAAATTCTTAAACTGTAATAAACCAAGCCTGAGTGCCAGAAGGGTGTGGACAGTTGCACAAGACACACACACCTATGACAACGCATTGTTGACCTTGGTGCAGCCAAAGGCAGGTGCTGTCAGTAAGAACCCTCCTTATTTCTCAACCCCCCACACCCGAGAATGTTGTCTTTGAATCATGAGCTGATAAAAACTTCATATTTTTCACATGTCACTTTTGAGTTGGTGACTGTGTAAATAATCTTGCGACATAAATTCAAAATCTTAAGCCTCTCAGAGTACAAAGCTAACCAGGCACATCATCTTCATGATTTGAAGAGATAATTGAACGGTGTTTTCAACAAAAGGGTGGTATGGATATTTTATATATTCTTTAAAACGTTTAGATGCTTTTGAAGCTGTGTAAATATGACTCTTGTCCGATTAGCAGCTTTCTTTCCTTCTTAGCTTCTGAGGTGGTATAACTCACAGTCCTGGGGCTAAATCTCCTCCCTTTTGGCTTTGTCATCTCAAAGCCTAGTTTGTGAAAGTGTTTTTAAGCCTCCTAGTCACTCTGAAGTCATACAGTGACAGAATAATTCATTTTCATTCATCTAACCACCTTTCAATCCTCCTGAGTTTTTGAATGATACTCTGTTTGTTATAAGACCTTTGAACAGTGTCAGTAATGGCTCTGTGTGTGTGTGGGGGGGGGAGCAGGAAGGGGATACAAACAAGTCAGTATAGATTCACTTACTTTCTTCCATACGTCTTCTTTTAAGTTTTCACAAAGCATTTACATAGTCTTTAGGTAAATTGTGTTTTTCTTCTTTCTTTTTTGTTTTATCAAGCACTGTGTGAAGCCTCTGGTTTTTCACATTTAGGTACTATGCAAAATTTGTAAATGCTTTGTTGTAAACTGCTATTTTGCTGGCCCCATTACAAGTGGGAAAACACTGTTAAATTGAAAAAAGAAACAGCTGGCTTTGCCATAGCTCTCTCATAGTGTCATATAATTAATAGGATGCTTTTATTTGAAAGGACTGCTGTGATGTACTGTGAGCCAATTCCAACAGGCTGGGGTGGTAAGACAGCAGAGGAAATGGGAAGAGGCTCCAGTCCACATTCTGTTGTTGCTGATAGTCTCCAAGTATGGTGGAGACAGTGGGGGGCCACTGGGGGACCACAGTCACGGGGGGATGGGCTGAGTCCCTTTCCCATATGAGGGAAATTGATGACCAGATGGAGGAGTCGGGAATGTTTCATCACAGAGGAAGGCAGTCCTTCAATAGTTGGGGCTGATGATACTCAGAATCCTGGGAACAAGATCACATAAAAATAGGTTAGGAACTTCCATGATGGTCCAGTGGTTAAGACTCGATGGTTCCACTGCACAGTGTATGGATGGGATCCCTGGTTGGGGAACTAAGATCCTGCATGCCGTATGGCACGGCCAAAAATAATAATTATTATTATCATTTAAAAATAAATGTTAAAAAATTAGGTTAAGTTCAGCAGGAACATATGCAAGGGTTTGCTTATGTGACGAGAAACCACAAATGAGAAAACTGGAGTGGAGCAAGACGCAGACGGGTTGGCAGGAGGTGCCGGAGCTGGAGTTCTGGGACAGACGGACACTGAGAGTTGGGGACAGCGATGAGGGTGGGCTGGCCCTCACTCTTCCAGGATGGGAGGCCGCACAGTTCAGCCACCCTCAGCTAGCGATCTGGTGGCTCCATGCCTCAGCATCTCCACCACTCACATCACGATATCATCTGTACATACTCTTGAGTTGTGGTGAGGATTAAATCAGCTAATCCACAGAGTTTCTAGCAGCGTTCCTAACATAAACTTGGGCTTCCTTGGTGGCTCAGATGGTAAAGAATCTGCCTGCAATGCAGGAGGCCCAGATTCAATCTCTGGGTCAGGAAGATCCCCTGGAGAAGGGAATGGCAACCCACTCCAGTATTCTTGCCTGGAAAATCCCATGGACAGAGGAGCCTGGTGGGCTACGGTCCGGACCATAGGGTTGCAAAGAGTCGGACACGACAGAGCGACTAACACTTTCACACTTAACAGAAACTCAAATAATGTTAGCTATTATAACATTTTTTTCTCTGAATAGTAATTATATTGTAAACTGAAAAACATATTCTAGAGTCTTAAATCAAGAGAAAACAGGAGTATGTCACACATACCTCCAAATATAGAACAGCTGGTGGGGAGGTGGGTGGGGGTGGGCTGGGGAGAGGCCTTTGCACATGTGCGGGCTTGCCTGCCCCCAGAGAAAGTGAGGGGAAGGCCAAGCAGAAACCGCTGGAGCCGAAAATAAAAAGTGGGCTCCCGTGAGACACGGTGATGCTCTAATCTCGGACGGGTCTTAAAAAGTAGTGGTAAACCCTGGAAACCATTTGAAAACAAACACTTGTTCAAACCAAAGAGCAGGTGATCTAAAACATTGTCTTCCAAATCAAGGTGCTCAGCAGGATTTTCTGTGCAGTTGGATTCTGTTTTGGCATTGCCCATCTTCTCCAAGGTATGAAAATCTGTTAGCATTGACTGAGCCCAGGCTTGACCGAGAAGCAGAAGAATCACTGGGCTTAGAGAGCCGCCCCGAGTAAGGCTCTGCGGTCCTGCTGCCTCCACGCTGGTTAACTGACTGCAGTGCCCTCACTTATAAGATGCAAGTGATGGCATCTACCTAGCAGAGCTGTTGTCAAGACTCGGTGCCCTGCAGGTAGTAGACACTCAGTAAATGTAGCTCATGTCAGACATCCATTTCTTCCTCATAAGAATTCTTTGGATGGGCTATTATCCCCTTCCTCGGATGAAGAAATCGAAACTGAAACTGATTTTGGTCTTGAAGATGGTAAAGCCAGGATTCCAGCAGGTCTGTTGATTCAGAGCTGAGCTTCCCAGGGGCTCCTGAGAGAAGACCGAAAGCGCAGCACCCAAGCCCTTGTGCCCTCACTCGCTGCACTCAGGCCTACGCTTTGAGAGAGGTGCTCCTCATCGGTTGAGTCCCCACCTCACCCATCACGCTGTTTCTCACCTGAAATCCCTCCTCCAAGCCCTTGTGCCCTTCTCTTTATGCCTGGCGGTCCTGAAGACCCAGTAGAAGCGTTGCTTCCTATAAGAAGCCTTCCCTGCCTGCCTCAGACTGGCTAGTCCCTGTCCTCTGTCCTCCCTGGGGGCCACCCAAACACCCGAAGCACGCTCAACAAGTCAATAAAAACTTTAAAAGGGTTCCACATAAAAAAAAAAAAATCTTTAAAAAAATTAAAAAATAATAGCAATTCTCCAAAATGCTGAGTGCCAGAATTGCTGGCGCTCTCCTACATTTTTTTTATATTTTAAACTTGCCTTTCTTTTCTCCCCTGCTTTCTTCAGCTCTGTGAATCATTTAAGAAAATGATGCTGCCACAGGGAACAGGTACTGGAAACATTACTTCCTCATAAGTAGATATAATTTGTTTTGTTTGCTTTTCCTTAGAAGGTATTTTCTCTCTTCTTTTAAATTACTTCTGTCCATTTCTGTAACAAGCTCTGAATTCATTTTTGTCTCTGTTCCTGAAATATCAATGAAACTTCCCAAGTGTGGAAACTCTACAGAACTATTTCTCAAATTTTATAAACAATTATGTGCACATTAAATGCTGTTTGATAAATAAGGATTCTCTAACAGTGAGTTGACTGGTGTTTTTCATTTGGAGGGATTTTTTATATTATAATAATACCCAGCATAGCATTGTCTCTCCCCTTTTTAAGAAAAACTTTTTATTATGGATATTATTCCTTTTTTTGGCCATGTGACTTGTGGGACTTTAATTCCCCAACCAAGGATTGAATCGAGGCCCTTGGTAGTGAGACAGCAGAGTCCACTGGATCACCAGGAAATTCCCTATTATGGACATTTAAAAATATATGCAAAGCAACTATACTATAATAAAAGCTAATTTTAAAAATATGCAAAAATAGAATATGAAATGAAAACCCCTGCATTTCAAAAGGTTTCCAATATCAACCCACCATCTCTCTTCCCTTCCACCTACTCTGTTTCCCTCCTCTCCCATCCCAGCAGGAAGGAGGGAAGGGGACGCTTTGGTTGCAGTGCTGATTTTTCTTTAAAAAAAAAATAACAAAACAATTTTTTAAAATTTATTTGGCTCCGCGAGGTCTTAAGTTTTGGCACACAGCATCGTCAATATTTGTTGTGGAATGGGAACTCTTAGTTGCCACATGTGGGATCTAGTTCCCTGACCAGGGATTGAACCCAGGCCCCCTGCACTGGGAGCTCAAAGACTTAGCCACTGGACCACCAGGGAGGTCCCAGTGCTGGTTTTTCTGTCTGCTTTTCTTTCCTTCCTGCTGTTCTAAGTCTAGGTTCCACTGCAGGGACAGCTTCCTATACACCTCTCGTGCATGTACCCACACCTACAAACACAGACACTCACTCCCACCCACACACACATCTGCACAAGCACACACCTTCCCCCAGCCCTCTACCTCATTTGCTGTCTTCCTTAGGGATCAAATATTAGAGGACAGAAGCTTGGTTGAACCCAGGTCTCCCACATTGCAGGCGGATTCTTTACCAGCTGAGCCACAAGGGAAGCCCAGGAATACTGGAGTGGGTAGCCTATCCCTTCTCCAGCAGATCTTCCCGACCCGGGAATCGAAACAGGGTCTCCTTCATTGCAGGTGGATTCTTTACCAAATGAGCTATCAGGGAACTTGGGCTAGAAGGCTTGAAAAAATATGAAGCCACAGTACTTCTGAAAACAAAATTATTCCATAGAAAAAGGCTATAAATCAGATTTTTTTAAAAAGTAATATCCTACTGATTGGTGGACTCGTCACAGATTGTTTTTCTATTTTGCTGCTTCTTCATCCTCTGTGCTTTTCTAGTTTTTAACAATGAGTAGGTATTGCTTTTATAATTTAAAAATATCTGCCAAAAGTAATGCTCAAGAGGTCACTTGGATATTGCCTCTGAAACGGTTCACCAGCAAAATAAATCTAGACCAAAAACTAAAGGAAACCTTTTCCTAAAGTTCAAACCATATATTCCATGGCTTGGAAGCCCAGAGGTGGAGAAAAAAAGGCTTTTCTTGGCAAAGGAGAGCGGAGTGGGTGAAAGGTTCCACAACCCGTGTCCTGCCTTTTCTCACCATCTTTAGTGTGTCTTTGGCACTAAGCTCTCAACCCCACCCCTGGGCAGGGTCTTCTCCACCCTCCCTGAGCAAGTTAATCCTAGCATGGGCACTGCCCACAGGCCCTTGTCCTACCGCCTCCCTCCCCTGTAATTAGGATGTGTGCACTAGCTCCTCCGAGGAGTTGAAAGGCTTAACCTGCTTGCCTCTGGTAAAGCAGGGCCGGGTGCTGTGTTGCCTGCCATGGTGCTTCATGTGGCATGGGGTTCACCAGACAGCACAAGGACCACGGGGTGGATGGAGCTCAGAAGAGCTGGAAGCATCTCCAAGCTAAATGTCCTTAGCTGTAAAGTGACCATTCCCACAGTGGGGTTGACAGAATTAAATGTAGAGGCACTGCACGTAATGGGACACAAGAACTCAAGGTAAATGGAGTTGAAATACGCCATCTCAGGTATACGCCTCAACCCAGAAGAAGTTTTTGTTGTCCTAAGAATCTTGACTTTTCCATCTATCCTTATTCCCTAATTATGTCATAGTTGTACCAACAGTTTGAAAGTAATCTCTGGAGTCTTGGGGTGTTTTGGTTCGGTTCAGTTTGGTTTGGTTCAGTTTCCCTGAGCTTCAACTTTTTCTCAGCTGTTAAGTAAATGATGGCTTCCCCACAAAGCTGGTAATAATCAAGCTTTCTTGAGATAACATGCAATGCCAGCAAAGTCTTATTGAACTATATAAAAACCGTGCATTTCCCAAGGGATGTTGTTCATTTGTTGTCTTCTTGCTTGTTTTAGGTTTTTTTTTTTTTTTTTTTTTAATTAGAAATGAAAATTAGATATATTTAGTGGTCAAGAACCACTTTAGAATGAGACCTAGGTTGGAGCCTGAGCCAACTGATGGCCATTCTGGGCTCAGTGTTCTCATCTGTGAAATGGGAATAATATGGTCACCTCATAGGCTCATTGTAAGAATGAAATGAGATAAAGCCCATAAAGCAGGCAGCTCCTTCTTTGGCACGTAATAATATTCAATCAATAGTAACTAGCATTAGAGCAGGTGTCCTCATAGGCTTGAATGTGACCATCCTCTGCCCATTCCTCCCCCCCGCCCCAGGGGCAGCATGGTGGGTTTACTGCCAATTCTCTGTCTAGCCAACTGTGCATCCTTGAGTCATTTCTCCATTTGTAAAATGGGAGGTTGATCTAGGTCTTGCTGGTGATCCTTCACCTCTAAAAATGTGGCTGGCTATTTAAGAAAATGTGCTGTGACAGTTCAGGGTGACAAAATGACCAACTTGAGATTATTTCAAATTGATGACATTGACTTGCTCCTCTTTAGTCTCTCTGCTCATCTGCCTTTGCACTGGTTCCCAACTCAGCAGTTCATTAAACTTCCTCGGGGAGCGTTTTAAGAGATGCAGATGCTTGGGGTCTAAACCCTGAGCAATAATTACATCAGAATATCTGGCACTGGGCATCTGTATTTTTTAAAAGGTCCCTAGATGATTCCACTGTGCAACCAGGGTTAAGAAGCACTGCTCTATACAAATGACATAGTCGAAAACAAGGGAAAGGAGACAGGACTTGGATAAACTGCAAGCTGCCGCTGTGAGATGTGATCTCAGAGATAGTGTTTTGATTTTCTCACTTCTAAATTTGGTCTTTTCCTAAACATCACTGAGAGCATAGCCTGACATCAGTCCCCATCGCCCTCCAAACCAAACCCAAACTCCTTGACCCGCTTACACAGCTCTTTCGTGGTTTGATTTCTGCTGCCCATCTAATTTTTCAGTTGGCCTGTCTCTCTGCCCTAGTGGAGAGTAATCATATGGCGGTGGTGTTGTTTTTTTTTTTTTCCACTTCAAGCCTTTGTATCTTCCCTACACCTGTCTTTTCTTATCTAACCTTAGCTCCCACCTCTGTACCAGCTTCTGCTTATCATTCAGGCTCTCCTGTGAACTTTCATTTTCTTCCCTGAGTACTCCCACAGCCCACTCTGCATACCCACTGCACACTCAGTCACACCACTTGATCTGCATTCCCAGCCCCACAGACTGTTGAATTCCATGAACGTCAAGAGAGTGGTTTATTCACCACTGCATTCCCTGTATTTCACATGATCAGGTTGAGTGAGTATTGGTGGAAAGAACGAACAAATAACTGAGTGACTATACAATAAAAAAAAAAAAGGAAAGAGAAATTCTTTTTTTTTGACCGTGCGACATGGCATGTGGGTATATAGTTTCTTAAGGAAGGATTGAACCCATGCTGCCTGCAGTGGAAGTGGGAAGTCTTAACTTACTGGACCACCAGGGAATTCCCAGGAAAGCAAAATTCTTAAGGAACTGAGTCACAGTGAAATTAGAGAACCTAAGTCCTATAAATGATTGAATACACAAGAAAAAATAAATTCTTAATGACTAATATTCACACTAAGCCAAGTCTCTTTCATTTAAGACCATTCTTTAATGCCAGTGAGAATGGGAGCCACAGTGAAGAAGCAGACTAACTTTTCACCGAAAGGAACTTAATTTCCTTGGTGGTTGGGCTGCATTATTTGAGGCACAGAGTAATCAACAGACTTCTAACTCTAAAAAGCAAGAAAGAGGAGCACATTTGAATGTCTATTAATGCATATTTTAAGTGAACCTTTATAATCCTCTACTCTTTGCAACCTGTAACCTCTGTCCATGGATTTCTCCAGACAAGTATACTGGAGTGGGTTGCCATTTCCTCCTCCAGGGGATCTTCCTGACCCAGGAATTGAACCCGGGCCTCCTGCATTGCAGGCAGATTCTTTACCGTCTGAGCCACCAGGGAAGCCCGATCCTCTAGTTAATGAATTATTTGCACATAAAAATGATAGAATGCTTACAATTTACTTTAAAAATCCCAGAGCGGAGAGAGGGACGCAGAGAGGTACAGGTGAAGAATGGCCGAACAAGAACTGATAGTTTTAGAAGCTGGATGGACACATGGGAGTTCAGTATCCTCTTTTCCCTGCTTTGGCATACAGTTTGAAACTGTCCAAAATAGAATGTTAAAAAATAAATGTCAAAAGAGTAAAATTGTGGGAGGAAGTTTTTCTCAGTACTGCCACTTGGTTCAGTGAGTGGGTTGTTTTTTTTTTTTTAAAGGCAGTCATACATCATCTGGAGCCAGCCTGGTCTTGGTCAGTTGAAAAACAGGAATGTTCTCCAAGGTTAGTAAACTGTAATCAGGTCCACATAGTTTTCAGGCACCAGAGTTTACAAGTCACAACAGTTGATTTGTAACTCCATTCATGTGTCCACAAGAAATATAGCCTGTGTCGATGTGCCCCTCTATTTGCTTAGCCAAACAATGCTTTTCCACAGCACATTCAACCTCGAAACCAATCCAGGACCGGAGTTTACCATGGCTGGCACCACCCTGCCCTTCTGCATTGTTTTCACAAATTCAAAACCTTCCTCTTTTTAAAGGTAGCAAAAATCAGCCCAGTGTCCCCTTTTATTACTTGTAACATTTGTTGATTCAAACGCAGGGACTCAGTCTTTTCCGACGGGCCTTTCACTGCAGCCAGGAATGTGCGTGCTTTGACGCGGCCAGGGGCTCTTCCTTCCGAGCCTGCCCTCTCCCGCCTCTTGGCTCCCGCGTCCTGGTACAGGAGGCGGGGAGGGTTTTCCCACCAATTTCAGGCCATGCCCTCCCTCCCCTGGAGCCAGCTGGAAGCAAAGGTTCCAGGTCGTGCAGGTTCCGGGCCTTGCTGACCCTAACTAGAGACAGCTCCGTGGTGGGGTTTCTAATCTGCCAAGTAGAATCCTGTCCTTCCTCCCAGCTTCTCTTCTCCCACTGCCTCGCCCAGGGGCCACAGCCACCTTCCTGTCCCCTTGCTGAGTCTCCTTTCAGACTTCCCTCCTCTTGCCTTTACATCTTTTGCTATTTCAGCTAAATCAGATTGTAAAGGTGCTTCTTACTGCAACTGTGCAGTTTCTTGTTATCTGCTGGTGGTGGGGTTTTTGTTTTGAGAGTATCCTAAAAACCCTTAACATGACACTTTTCTCCTATCTTGGAAAGGTCTGTAACAATACACCTCAGCCATGATTGTTCCTTTTACTCCTTTAAACCCTGTACCCTAGACTGCCTTCAGGCTTCAAAGAGCTGTTTTTGTAGAAATTTTTATTTGCTATTTTGGGGTACCTCTTTTGCTGTCTTTTTGAGCATGCCATGACCCCTTTTGATTTTTTTCATCAATGCCAAGAAAAGGAGTGATTCTATAAAAGAATAGAGATGCAGAGAAGTTGTGGAGAAGGAAATGACAACCCACTCCAGTGTTCTTGCCTGGAGAATCCCAGGGAGGGCGGAGCCTGGTGGGCTGCCGTCTATGGGGTCGCACAGAGTCGGACACGACTGAAGCGACTTAGCAGCAGCAGCAGCAGCAGAGAAGTTGATTCGCTCAGATTACAGCTAGTAACTGGCCAAGCCTCATTCCTGTCCTCGTTCAGTCACTCCTTTACTCATTCACTCCGTGAAGATTTATTTGATCACTTTCTGTGCTGGCTCATTTCCAAGCCTAGATTTTGAAAATGAGCTTTTAAAAATTAAAAGCCTGGGATTTATTTAAGAATAAAATATTTACTTTTCATCTCATTAGTAAAGTGACTTGTAATCATCGATATTAATTTATCTCAGGCCACAAAAATAATCAGTGTACACATTTGGATTTCATTATAAAACTCTTGCCAAACAAATCTAAGATAGACACGAATCTCTAGACCTAAAGTGTTCATTCAGTAGTGGTAATTCTTTTCATTCCAATCATTGCAGGGAGGCCCCTTTAAGATCAAACAGACTGTACCCAACTGCCCCAGTGCTACGTAACTAGTTGGGCAAGTTACTCATCATTTTGAGCCTATTTCTTCATCTTTAGAAGGAGGATAATGGATTTGTTACATAAAGTGCTTAGATGAGTGCAAGGTATCTAGAAAGCAGTTAATAAATATAGCTCCCTTTTCTTCCACTGTCAACTGTAAATTTATCATTAACAGTGAAGAGTAGAATGTTTTAATAACAGGCAAACAAGTCTCATTCCTTCCCATCCTGCACCAAACTGTCCTGGAAACACTATAAATAAGTGACTAAGGGTGTTTTAGTTTTACTGCCTCTTCTTTACATAGTCTACCATTTGACTGATGTGTTTATGAGAAATGAATGACAAGGTAGCATGCAAGGTAGAATCCTTGGATGATTGTAATCTACACCCTACATGATCACCCTCAATTCATGGAAAGTTGGATGAAAACAGTAGTTGAGAAAAATATATTGAGTTTTAAAGATATGATCTGACTGATTAGTTGCTTTCTTCTTTGCACCTACTACCTTCAGGTAGGAAGGAGTTTTCTAATTATCTTTAAAAGCTTGTTACTGAAGTGCATTCACAAGTCATTCTTTCTTGGGAGAGAGGGGAACAGCTTTCCTATTTGTTGGTTTGTTTGCCGTATTTTAAGAGGGATGGAATTATTAATTTAGCTTACATCTGTCCCATTTCAAAAATAAGACTAGGAAATGTATGATTTCAAAATCATCTTCAAAATCATCACCAGAGCAATAAAATGGTGTTCCAAATCAGAGAGAGACTTGTTATGAGTTCCACAAAAATCTTTTCTTTAAAAATGGAACCATTTTCCTGCCTACACTTTTAATGAAAGTCAAATGTACCTCTTGGCAAAGGAAGAGATTTCAAGTGTGTAAATTCTATTTTCTGATACAGGATATTTATTTTTCATTAGCCAACCTTCTAGTTGTTCATAATATAGATGTGACCACTTTCTATTAACTGAGTGTATACTAAAGTGTATAGGTTCAGCCTGCCTTAAAGAGATGAATGATATTGGATACAAAATGCTTTAACTGTAGCACACTTCCTAAATGTTAACTGTAAACAGGAAACACATATTATGGATTCTTGTTTTTAAAAATTGCCCATTGCCACTTATGTTCCAGAACTAGGTCATATTTTTTGGGTGGTCAAATGCTTATATTTTATAATGATTCCTGGCTGTTACAAATGATTTTTGCTGAGACCTAGGAAACTAGACTGCATATTGTTAATGGAAAACACATTCTCTTGGATGAGTGATATTCTCAGTGATTCATTTTTGTAATTAAATGTAGATGTCAGCACATAGACATTGATTTACTTTTACAAAATATGGGACTTACGGGTAGGGAAAGCTCAGAAAATAGAAAACGCTTTTTTTTTGTAGACTTTGTTTAAAAGACACTTGGGAGCAATCACACTTTTTTTTTTTTTTAATGACAGAGAAGGTTGTTTTAAGTAACACAGAGGGAAAGACGTGATCTTCCATTACAGTGACAGCACTTAGCCATAATCACCATGTCAGGAACATCTTCTTTACAGGTAAAAGACATTGAATAATAGAATTTACTTGAGAAAGCCTGTGACTGTTTTGAATTGTCTGGTCTTGAGATGTGTATCAAGCAGGGGCCAGTACTTCTCAGGGGACCGTAACTACATAGTGGGTGATTTTCCCTGACTGCCGTCTTCAAAAGTGCTGCCTTTGACGGTGACACAAAACAGTAGCTTTCAGTCTTAATGGCCGAACAATTGATTCTAATTGTCTTCACTGTTCCCTCTTTCCTATCACAGAATCGGAAGACTTTTTGATGGTACAGAGCCCATTGTTTTGGACAGTCTCAAACAGCACTATTTCATTGACAGAGATGGACAGATGTTCAGATATATCTTGAATTTTCTACGAACATCAAAACTCCTCATTCCTGATGATTTCAAGGTGAGGGATTCATATTAAATTAACAACAGCGTAAATATGTGCTTTTTTTTTTTAATGTGCTCCCAAAAATATTTCCAGCTCTACATTTTTAACATACACCAACTTTAATGGCATCAGAGGTTTCTGATATGGTTATACCGTCTTTGTGAAATAAAGTATACGGTCATTAACATTTACGGCCAAAAGAGAGTGGCTTTTATGAGAAGAACAGAATTACAATTCATTTTAGTACATTGAAAATGAATTGATTATATTGATTATATTCAAAGTTTGTCTCTGATAAGTCTTAGGTAGAGAATAAAAGGAAACCTCTTTAGCTTAATAAAGACTTTTTCTCCCAGAAATTTAAAGCAAGCATTATGCTTACCAGTAAAATTTTAGAGTTGTTCCCTTTCAAAATTACTAACAAGTATTAGACTTAGTCCTACAAGGTGCTGGAAACTCTAAGCAGTGAAATTAGACAACAAAAAGAAATAGAAAGGGTTAATATTAGAAGAGAATATACAAAAATGTTATCTTTGCAGCTCCTTAATACTTCTCTGAATAGAAGATTCTAAAGAATCAACTAAATATCATTAAAATTAATAAAAAAACTCATTAAAGCATCCATATTCAAGGTCCCAATATACTACAATTAATAGCTTACTGATAGAATACCTAAGCCAATCATAAAATGTAATGGGAAAATACACCACTTACAGTAACAACAAAAATTATAACACCTAGGAGTAAACTTAAGAAATATGCAAAGTCCGATTAAGAAGACTATAGATTGCTCCATGCAAGTTTAAAACAAGAATTGAACAACTGAAGAGACATTCATGTTCTTGGATGGGAAGCCTCAATATTGTTGAAATGTCAGCTATGCTCAGACTATCTTATACATCCAACGCAAACCCACTTAAGTCATAGATTTTTTTAATGAAATTTGACCCACTTATAAAATTTGTATAGAAGAAAAAAAAGGCTTAAGAATAGCTTAAAAAGTGATACTGTACAGCAGAAACCAACACAACATTTTAAAGCAGTTGTCCTCCAATTAAAAAAAAATCAATAGCTAAAAAATATTTGGTGGTGATAGAAATGGTGGACAATGGTGGATGTGTCATATCAGACATCACAACATACTACAGTGATACAGTGATAAGAAAGTGTGTCCTAATAGATGCTAAAATACACACATGGATCAATGGAGTAAACAGGATTGGGAGAGAGATGTGTGTGTATGTTGGAATTTGATGTATTATCAATGTGGTATTTCAAATTGGTGGGAAAAGAAAAGAATAGTCACTAATTGGCACCGAGACAGCTGAAACCAAGACCTTTGGAAAAAATGTAAAGCCAGAGCCCTGTCTGTATCATAAGTTCATAAAAATTCCAGGGATAAACATAAAAAGTAAAGCTATAGAAGTATTAGAAGAAAATAAAAAGAAATTCCACAAAAGTATAATTGTTAGGCAGAGAAGACCTACTTGAGTAAAACTTAACTACCCAGAAGGCATCCTTAAAAAAACAAAAAAAAATTACTGAAATAAAGACACTATATACAAATAAAACACAAGTGTCAGATGAGGAGAAATATTTACAATGAAAAATTAATATCCATCATAAAAGAGCTCCTAAACATCTACAATATTCTGGCCACCTGATGTGAAGAACTGACTCATTGGAAAAGACCCTGATGCTGGGAAAGATTGAAGGCAGGAGAAGGGGATGACAGAGGATGGAATGGTTGGATGGCATCACCGACTCAAAAGACATGAGTTTGAGCCAACTCTGGGAGTTGATGAGGGACAGGGAGGCCTGGCGTGCTGCAGTCCATGGGGGTTGCAAAGAGTCAGACACAACTGAGCAACTGAACTGAACTGAAACATCTACAAGAAACATGGAAACAACCCAATGGAAAACATTTAAAAATATAAATAAGTTTCTCAAAAGAATAGAAATTGCCACTAAATGTTTGAAAATATATTCAATTTCTTTAGTATCAAAGAAGCAGAACTTAAATATATATCAGATTGGCAAATCTGGCAAAACTTTATATCAGATTGGCAAAAATTTAAAACATTGGTAATATATAGTATTGAGGAACAGTATGGTTGGGAGTGAAAACTATTAAATATTTTCAGAGGACAATTTAGTGGTAGTTTCAAGATTTTTAAATTATAGCAATTTCATGTCTATTCATTTCTAGAAGTAACACATAAATATTCAGATATATGTACTTAGAATGTTTAACAATTCCATGTCTATTCATTTATTTCTAGAGATAACACATAAATATTCAAAGATACATGTATGTAGAATGTTTAGTTATATTTGTTATAGCAAAACTGGACACAATTAAAAATGCTTAACAATGGCAGATGGTTACAAAATATAGAATACTCACACTATGGATTAGTTGATGTGTGGGAGAAAAAAAACAAGATTTTATTCAATGAAGATATTAAGTTGTAGAATATGTGTAGTATGTTTCTATTCATGTAAAAATTATGCATATATATGTGTAAATAGAAAAAGGTCTAGAAGTGCCAAGTCATGTCCAACTCTGTGCAACCCCATGGACTGTAGCCCTCCAGGCTCCTCTGTCCGTGGGATTCTTCAGGCAAGAATACTGGAGTGGGTTGCCATTTCCTCCTCAGGGGATCCTTCTGATCCAGGGATCAAACTCGGGTCTCTTTCATCTCTTGCACTGGCAGGCGGGTTCTTTACCACTGCACCAAGAGAAGAATAGATCTTAAAATTAACAGGGGTCCGAAGGGCCTCTCATCCACCCTCTCCTTCAGGACTTTGAACGGTGGGGCCCGAGCCAAACATGATTAGCCATATGGAAAAGAGTATAGAAGAGTCGTGTCATGTAACATGTCACTTCCATGAGAACAATATACACTTGGCAGGAAACTAAGAGTAATAACTGCAGTGAGCGTGTGGAGCTCCCTGCAGCCCTGGAATGAGTTGGAGGAATTCTCCTGGCCCTGCTGCTCCCCAGCCAGTGGCAGTTCCTGGGGAACCTTCCAGAGCCGGCCTCTCTTGGTGCTGAGCCCAATTCCAGCATTTACAGATGTGGGAAGTTGGTTTGTGCAACGTGGCTCCTAAATGAAATTTGGCAGCTTTATCAGTGATAGTCTCTTCCAATTCAGAAAGGAAACAGTATTGTGGGTCTCTAATATGGCACCTTCCTAGGCGGTTTTCAAGGCTGCTCTTCACCGTATACATGCTTCTCTCCACGTGCCCTTTCCTGCCAGCCCTTGAGTCTTCTTTTTTTCGCGGCGGCGGGGGGGGGGGGGGGGGGTGGCCATGAGTCATGCAGGATCTTACCTCCCCAACCAGAGATTGAACCCACAGCCCCTGCATTGGAAGGTGAAGTCTTAACCACTGGACCACCAGGGAAGTCCCCAGAGGGCAAGTCTTCTGTCTCCAGCCCCCAGCCTAGAGCTGGGGACACACCTGCTAAGACGGAGAGGAACCAGCTGGTGGATGGTAGACAGCAGGCCCCACGCTTCCGGGCCCACCAGCTGCAGAGTTGAGCATCGCCACCCGCTTCCCACACCAGCTGCCGTGGAAGAAAGTGAAAGAAAGAGGAAGAAAGGGAGGGCTGCTGCAAGAAAGCAGGCAGAGACCCCCCGTGGAGATGCACAGAAGTGAAGAGAGAAGTAGGGGAGGGGAGAGGCTGCTGCATGAGGGCGGGGGCTTTGGGGGTGACCCCAGCCTCTCTGCAGACTCGGAGCCCCAGGTGGCAGCTGTTAGGGCTGGTAGAGCAAGTTGGGCCAATAGAGAAAGGATGCCAAGTGTGATACCCAGGCAGCCATTGGACCAAAGGTGCCTTACTCTCTGATGTTTTCTTAGAAGGAAGGCACTAGGACTTGGGAAGGGGGTGGAGGAGAGATATCACCTTTATTTCTATTTTAAGGTGATTGCACTTCCATTCAGAACCTTTACCTGGACCTTTCATGGCCTCCTTAACCTGAGCTGCCCACCCAGGAGCTGGCCACACCTGCTGCCTTATCCCCACTACCAAATCAGTTCCTCTTCCTTTGTGTCCTATCTCAGGAAAATGCCAGAATCCGCCTTTCTGCTCCAGTCCTGCCCCTCCCACATCCATCCATCCCTCGGCCCATAGGACGCTCCAGAGACTTCTGGAATCAATCCACACCTCTTATCCCCCCTCTTATCCCTCCTGAGAGCTGAGGTCCAGCAGCTCTCAGATGACTCGTCACTGGTCTCCTCTCTTCCACCCTTACTCCTTCTCTTCCACTCTCCATGTTGAAACCAGGAGAAACTTCTTTTCATTAAACTTTCTGAGGTCATTGTAGATTCTCATGCAGTTGTCAGAAACAGTAGAGTTACACCAGTTCCCCCTGGTGTAACATCTTGCTGAATCATACCACAGCGTCACAACCAGGATGTTGACACTGACGTGGTCGAGGTCAAAACATTTCCGTCATGGCCAGGTCCCCTCCTGTTGCCCTTCTAGGGCCATGTCTTCATCCCTGTTCCCTCCCTGTATCTCACACCCCATCTGTCACCTTGGGACACTTACAAAAAACAAACTGTACTGTGACTTGCTCCTGCTCCAGACTCACTCAGCAGGGGCTTCCGTGTCATTGTTCATGGAGCAAAGCAGCACATCCCTGTCAGAGCCCCCGAGGCCCCTGCCCATTTGGCTCTTACACCTGTGCCACACCATCTTCTTGTCCCCCTTCAGAGCAGACCGCTCCATCTGTCTGATGCTCTTTCCCTGACCTTGATTTATCACTTCTTGTTGTTTAGTCCCTAAGTCTTGTCTGACTCTTTTGCGACCCCATGGACTGCAGCCCGCCAGGCTCCTCTGTCCATGGGATTTCCCAGGCAAGACTACTGGAGTGGGTTGATGTTTCCTTCTCCAGGGGATTTTCTTGACCCGGGGATCAAACCCACATCTTTTGCTTGGCAGGTGGACTCTTTATCACTGAGCCAACTAGGAAGCCCTATTTATCACTTAGGAATCATCAGATTCATCACTAAGCCATCCTGTGCCTAGTCTAGCTTAGATTTGCCTGTATTTCCGATTTTCCACGGTCACACACAGTGCATTTGTAATTATTTTTCTCTGTTGTTTAGTGCTATGTACCCAGCTGTATGGGCTTCCCAGGCGGTGCTAGTGGTAAAGAACTCACCTGCCGATGCAGGAGACTGAAGAGATGTGAGTGCTATGGCAGTCACCTTGTGACCCTGAGGTGACAAGCACGAAGCCAGAACTTCAACACCGAAGATGACGAAATGAAAAGACAGCGTCCTGTCCTTGATAACATCACTAGGCAGATACCACTGCCAATAACCAGGGACCTCTGACTTCTCATGTGAGAAAAACAAATCTCCCTTAGTTTAACGTGCTGTTGACTGGCTATTTCAACACGTGTGGCTGATATTTAATATTACAGTTGTGTGCATGCGTGTGTGCTCAGTCACTTCAGTCATGTTTGACAATTTGTGACCCTATGGGCTGCAGCCTACCAGGCTCCTCTGTTCACAGGATTTCCCAGGCAAGCCAGTGTGCCTTGGGTTGGCGAGGCCCTCATGCCACAACTACTGAGCCCAGTCACTTCAACCAGAGGTCCTGTGTGCCGCAACTAAGACCCAATGCAGCCAAAAATAAAATAAATAAAAATATTTTAAAACCTTATGGGACTAAATGGAAAACATAAAGCATGTACATATGTAACATCATCCTAAGCTACTTGTGTGGCTAATATATTAATTTATAATTTCCATGATTAAAAGAGATACAGATGCCAGGAAATATAAAGCAATTTATGGTGAATCACAGTGAGAACCTGGTAATAGCCATTAGTTTCTAGTTGCATTCTGTTCCAGAAACAGAGCGAGGCGTTTTAAACACATTTAAATGTCGGAGGCATTATTTTTCCTCCAAGAACATTCAAGTTAGATGTTCAAAAAGACTGCATGGGAGTTAAGCTGTGACCTATTCCAGAGAATGGTCCCATGAGGACTCAACCAGTCACCCCCCTGGTGAGGATGGGATGGGTGCTTCTCTGCACCTTGGTGCTCCCTTGGGATTCCAGAGCCCCGGAAGACCTGTCGTTCATCAAGGCTAAGCACAGAATACGCCCTTTAATTGCCTACAGATTCAACTGTAGCCTATGGTCAGGGGAAGACAAAAAGCACTTCAGACGAACCTCTCCTGTCCCAGAGCTCTGAAATGTTTCCAACAGAACCTCTGGGTGACAGGCTGTAAAATACAGGGAGTCGGGAACCTGGTGGAGCAGCGGGAGAATGGGAGTTGTGCTGGCTGATGATGGGAGCGTGTGTACCGCAGATCATGCGAATCACAAGCAAGGGCGCACACAGACGGGCTCAGCCTGCCCCTTCCTGAGCAGTACAATAGTGCTTTCTTCCTCGGCAGAGTTTATTTCCTGACCTTGGGAAAGGGACACGGCACCCGGCGTGTGGAGAGCATCTCTCTTCCTGGTTTTGTAGGGAACACATTCCTTGATTACCTGCCCCCTGTCTCCAGCTGTTTGATGCTGGGTTGAGCACATGCCTGCGATCTCGAAATCACAGCATCCTCAGCCCCTGAAAATCTCATTCTGCAAATGTGCTGTCTGAGCCAGATACCCATTTAACAATTTAGATAATTTCATACTTCAGAACACCACTTAAGTGGCAGCTGCTGTGCTCTGCTCCCACTGAAAGATGTTGGAATCTCTTCTCTAGATAAGTGATTGTAGAACTCTCTGCCGGGTTTTATTGTGGAGAAGACTGTCTGTTCATCTTCCCTTCATTTCCCTCCCCACCTCCATTACACTGACTCATTCATAGTTGCTCTCTTTTCTGCTCACACCCATGCCTGCATAGGTATGTGTGGGTGCACACATGCATATATACACATGCATGTGCATAAGCACACACTTGTGATTCCCACTTCATCGGGAGTCCAGAGCTTTAGTTCCTTTTTTTAATGGAGAACTACAAAATTACCCCTCTCTAGGCTTCTATTTTGAACATCTTTGGTAAGTGTCCACCATGTTGCTAACATCTGTTGTGGTATCTGATGAATGTCTAGCTTTAGATAAAGAAAATTTTGCTGGCAGATAGTCCCCAACTTACCTATTCCTGGCTTAAGTTCAAAAGTCTATTAGTTCTTTCTAATAGCTTTTTATATTGTAGAAAAAGCATATGTACATTGTAGACAATTTGAAAATATAGATAAGCAAAAAAAAAAAGTTTAAACAGTATATCCCACTCAGAGATTGCTGATGTTATTGATGAAACCTGAATGCATAGACTTCTGGGTATTTTTCTATGCTTATTTCAGACAATATCTCTATCTTTCCATTTTAATAAATTCTATTTCCTCTAATTTTGCAACCATATTCACATTTCCATAGTTGACCCCAAAAATGTTCTTTCTATTTGGTTTTCCTGAGTTGATATCTCATCCAAGACTTCGTTGAATCTAGTTATGTCCGTACCCTTTTATTATCTCCTATAAACCATTTGGGGGGCTTCCCTGGTGGCTCAGCAGTAAAGAATCTGCCTGCCAAGCAGGAGACATGGGTTCAATCCCTAGGTCAGGAAGATCCCCTGAGGAGGAAATGGCAGCCCACTCCAGTATTCTTGCCTGGAGAATCCCATGGACAGAGGAGCCTGGTGGGCTACAGTCCACGGGTCACAAAGAGTCAGACACAACTAAGCGATTGAGCATGCACGTACATAGTTCCGTTTTTATATGATGCTGACTTGCTAAAGAGACCGGCCAGTTGTCCTACGGAAGGTCCCACCATCTGAATTTGCCTGGTTACCTGATTATGGGAGCTCATTACTCTAGCCTCTCATTTCTCGTAAACTGCAACGTATGTCTAAAGACTTGATAGGTTTAAGTGTACACTTTAGGCTTTCTTTTGGAAAGTTAGAGAGTTGAGAGTGGAGACAGTGGCTGGGAGAGAAAGGACTTTGCCACTGCCTGTGTTTCCTTTACTGGCCATCATTTAAATCGTAGGCTGGGCATCCTTGCCCCAGGAAAACAAGAGTGGTCAGTAGGAGCCAGAAGCCAATGGCACTGAACAGGTCCTGGCAAGAAGTCCCAAGTGGTAGCAAGGGAGATGGAGTAAGTGGACCAGTCCTTCCAGACTTTGAGGAAAAGAAAGGCTTATGGGGGCGGGGAGGGGAATAGGCGAGGCACAGAGGGGTTTCTAGGGCAGTGAAACCACCTTGTATGATATTATAATGGTGGATACGTGTCATCAGACATTTGTTCAAACTCACACAGTGGCCAACAGCAAGAGTGAACCCTAATGAGGACTTTGAGTGGGTATGGTGGGTCTAGGTCCATAAATTGTGACACACGGCCCCCTCATGAGGGATGCTGAAGTTAGGGGAGGCTGTTCATGTGTAGGGTTAAGGGGACATGAGGGAAATCTCTATACTTTGTGCTCAATTTTGCTCTGAACAAAACCGCTCTAAAAAAATTAACATGGGAAGGGAGGGAGGGAGGGTTGCAGAGCCAGAGAAATAAAGAATTTTAGAGGTCCCAAACCTCCAACACTGAAAAAACTGTGCTGGCCTACCCTCTCAAAAAAATGTTTTTAAGGAAAGTTTTATGGGGATCTGTTTTTGTTTATGATAACTACTACATGAATGCTCTTGATGAAATGTAGTATATAGAAAATACTTTCATTTCCCCTCATTTTCTTGGCACCTCCTCTCGGCAAGTGCCCTGATACATACATGCCCTGCCATCTTGGGAAGCAAGTGGAGGGATCCCATGGCCCAGGAACAGGATCCCACGGCCCAGGAACAGGAGGATCCCATGTCCCAGGAGCAGGATCCCATGTCCCGAGCGTGGGTAGGAGGAGGGCTTCTAGATCTCTGTGGGCGGAGCTGGGCGCATTTCCCACCAAAAAGCCTTCTCTGTGCCCAGGGTGCCTAGCTTGGCAACTGCCCACCGACAAGTCTTAAAATGCATGAATGAGTGGCTGAGTTAGTTGCCTTATGGGTGGAAGGACCCATAAAACTTCAGGTACCTTAGGAATGAAATAAGCCTTTGAACTTTTTTGTGGAACTGGAAGCTGCGTGTTGAGGCTGAGTAATGGCCCCCAAAGGCGTCTGCATTCTAATTCCCAGAACCTGTGCGTGTCACCTTACGTGGCATTAAGAGACCATGCAGATGTGATTAAATTTAAGAGCCGTGAGCTGGGGAGATTATCCATGATAATCCAGGCGGGCCCAGTGGAACCACAGGAGTTTTCAGAAGTGAAAGAGGAAAGCAGGAGGTCAGATGTGAGGGAGGGAGTGGTGTGATGGCTGGACAGGAGCCAGGGGGACGGGGCTGCCTCTGGAAGCTGGAAAATATTCTCCCCTCGCCTCCGGAAGGAAGGTGGCCCTGCCAACACCCCGACTTTAGCCCCAGGAGACCCATTTCAGACTTGTGACCTCCAGAACTCTTAAGAGAATACATCTGTGCTGTTTTCAACCATCAGATTTGTGGTAATTTCTGATGGCAGCAGTAGGAAAGCAGTGCACTGTGTATATCACTTTCCTCCCTATAGGGAAAATGTCTTCTGAATTCAAATGTTTAATCAAGAAATAAACTTTTGAAACATGGCCCATATGCATCTTAGAGTTTGTTCACATTTACTTTCCTGTTCTGTGTACCTCTCTCCAGGATCTCAGGGAAGTTCAGTGGATTCACCTGTAAAATGAGATCTTGATCTTTCTGCCTCTCAAAACTATTGCAAGTCTCAGAAAATTTTTTTAATTTTAAAAATATGTGTTCTAGGACTTTAAAATTATTTCAGCATGAGAAGGTCTGTGAATAACCTCTTTTCATGGTTATGAGGCTGAGAGATATGGTTGATGCTGTCTTAATGAGAGAAGATAACATCGGCCTGGGAATGGAGAAGGTGACAGCATCTAGAACATTCTGGACTCACTTAGCTGAAAGCAGAGGCGATGCTTTGGATTCGCTTCCTTCATAAGAAGAACTGGGGCCAAACCTGCTGTGGTTCCATAAACACTTGCTCGTCTCCAGGAGGCTGAGTCGTCCAGAGTCTGCAAAAATTGACAAAAGGAAGGCAGGCATCATCAGATAGGAACTGAGGCTTCAGGGAATATGACTTCAAAAGAGATTGCGAGACCAAAGAGATAACCATAAGGGCAGAAAGCCTAAAAGGAAACAGGATAATCTCTCAAGAATGTGAAATTGAGACAGTCTAATTGTATGATCGCTGTTGAGGAAAGAAAGGAGAGTGGCGGTGGAGGCAGGCTGTTCTGCAGGGTGTTCTCTGATGAGACTGGAGGCTGTGTTAGGAAGCAAAGAAAAGTGAAAGTGAAAGTTGCTCAGTTGTGTCCGACTCTTTGCAACCCCATGGACTATAGCATTCGTGGAATTCTCCAGGCCAGAATACTGGAGTGGGTAGCCTTTCCCTTCTCCAGGGGATCTTTCGAACCCAGGTCTCCCGCATTGCAGGCGGATTCTTTACCAGCTGAGCCACAAGGGAAACCCAGGAAGCAAGAGAAGGACTAATACAAAGGAGCCTGACTAGAAAAGGATGGCCAGCGTGAGCTTAGCCATGCAGGAGATGGTAACAACAAGAGTGACCTTTTTGGTCCTAGGGCTGATGGAGGACCACGCTGAGAGGCGAGCTGGCATGGGGAGTTGATGGCTGCACCAAACGCATGTGCTCTGCCCTTCTCCAGCCTTCGCTCCCCCAGGGCGAAAAGATGGCTGTGCCCTGCAGACCAGCGGAAAAGGAAGAAATGGTGTCAAGGTAGTCAAGAGAGACTAACAGAACACCAGGCAGCTTGAGGTGGTTCAAGGCTAGGTCCGTGAGATGACGTCCCATCTGCAGGTTGACTTTCAGAGGAACCCTTTGATAACCCTTCACTTGAATGACCCCTAGCAGGATCCTTGAGACATCACTGAGCAGGGCCAAAAACCTGATAAGGGCCAGTGTTTGGTTAATTTTCCCAGAGCTGCTGCTGCTGCTAAGTCACTTCAGTCGTGACCGACTCTGTGCGACCCCACAGACGGCAGCCCACCTGGCTCCACCGTCCCTGGGATTCTCCAGGCAAGAATACTGGAGTAGGTTGCCATTTCCTTCTCCAATGCATGAAAGTGAAAAGTGAAAGTGAAGTCGCTCAGTCGTGTTTCCCAGAGCAGATAATGATAACTGTGAACAACTGATGTAGGAAGGGGCTGTCAGTTCATGGGCAGATTTCAGAATGGATTATTACATACCTGGCTTGTGAACTCAGAGATAAAAAAAAAAAAGAGGCAGTCTGCATCAGTGTAGGAGGACTTGTAACCCAAGTCCTTTAGTCTCGTTACTTTGGGGTTATGCTAGACAAACTTGTAGGTCTGGGCTTTGTCACGGACACAGACTCATAGATTAGCAGGGCCGGAAGCAACTTGAATGCAATTGATCCCCCTCATTTGACAGATAAGTAGCCTGGAGTCCTAAACAGTTACGGGGAGTCTCTGGCAATATGGCGACTTGGAGCCCCTCGCACACCTCCAGCCTTCCCCACGAAGTCCCACCCAAATGCACAGTATTTCAACATGTCTAACAGATGCCACAGTTATGGGCTGGATTACAGGTTGTATAGCCACTTGGCATTCCAAATCCAGAGACTAAATTTATGACCCACGAGTCAGCCTGAACAAAGGCCTGTAGGTAGCCCTGTCCTCTGCGTACTTTAAAAATGATTCATACATAGAAACAGAACACCCAGTTCAAAATGACACCAAAAAATGAGAGGGAGACCAAGAACGTTGGGTAAAAGAAGCTGAATTTTCTCATTACACTGGAACAAATCCAGAACCTCCAGTATGTAATTTAAAGAGGGATAAATAATGGAGGGTTTAAAATTGTTCACAAATGCTGAATGAGGGAGACCTAGCTCCATAACAGCTGTGTGAAAAAGGTGTAGGAATTTCACCCTGAGGGAATGTGAATAGAGTAATGGGACTTTGGGGCTGCCAGGAAAGCTAATAGGACCTTATGCTGTGTGGAGGGCAGAATAACGCCTCCCAAAGGCATCCATGGGGACCTCCCAGTGGTCCAGTCTTAATGACTTCGCCTTCCAATGCAGGGGGTATGGGTTCGATAGTGGTCGGGAAGCTAAGATTCCACATGCCTCGGGGCCAAGAAACCAAAACATAAAACAGAAGCAGTATTATAACAAATTCAGTAAGACTTTTAAAGTGGCCCACATCAAAAAGTCTTTTAAAAAAGATTTTTTTAAAAAAAGACATCCATGTCCTAATTCCTGGAAGCTATGAGGATGTCACCTCACATGGTAATAGGGCCTTTGCAGGTGTGATTAGATTAAGGATCTTGAGATGGGAAGATTATCTTGGATAATCCAGATGAAGCCAATGTACTCAAAGGTCCTCACAAGTGAAAGAAGGAGGTGTAGGGTCAATAACTGGAGGAGATGGGACAATGGAAGCAGAGGGGGCAGTGTGCTAGACCGGAAGCTGAGGGGTGCAGGCCGCCTCTGCAAGCCGGAAAAGCCGAGGAAATGGATTCTCCCCCTAGAGCCTCCAGGATAAACACAGCTGTGGTGACCCAACTTGGACTTCTGACTTCCGGAACCATAGGAGAATAAACAAGTGCTGCTTTAAGCTACTAAACCGGTGGTGATTATTACCGCAGCAACCGAGAACTAACACAGACTGAATTCATGGTGGCTTCAGTGTCCAGCCAGCTTGTACAAAGGTTGTATGATGTGCTCTTCAGAGCATGTCTGAAATGTTAGGTTCCGTTTTGGTTTGGATTTTAGGAAGGCTGTTGACAAGTTCAAGTACAATTGAGCCTTGAACAATGTGGGGATTAGGAGCGCCAACCCTGCATGCAGCTGGCCTTCTGTGTCTGTAGTTTCACATCCACAGATTCAACAAAACCGCAGATCATGTAGCATCATGGCACATACTTGGTGGGACAATCCCATCTATAAGTGGGCCCCATGTAGTTCAAAGCTGTGTTGTTTAAGGGCCAGTTGTATCTACCAGATGTTGAAGAACTTTGAAGCCCTAACAAATGATTAGGAGCTGAAACAATTGGGTATTTTCAGCCTGAATAATATTAAGATATAACAGTCATCTTCAAATGTTTGAAGGGTTAACTTGTCAAAGATTAAGATGACTAAAACTCCAGAGGGTGGAATTAAGAACAAGTAAGTTGAAGTTAACAGGCAATTCAGGTCATTCTAATGAAGACATTTACAACAATCAGAACTGCAAACAAAGTAAATACTATGCCTTATTAGGTGATAAACATCAAACATTCAATCAGGGGTTGAGTGGTCATGACTCAGTGATGTTAGAAAGGATTCCTGTGCAGGGTCAAGGCTGGTCAAGAAGACTGCTGTGAGCACCTTTAAGGTTTGAAGACTTGGCCTTCCCTGGTGGCTCAGTGGTAAAGAATCCGCCTTCCAGTTCAGGAGACACGGGTTCGATCCCTGATCCGGGAAGATCCCACTTGCCACAGAGCAACAAGCCCTGTGCACCACAGCTATTGCGTCTGTGCCCTAGAGTCCGGGAACCACAACTGCTGAGCCCATGCACCACAACGCTGAAGCCTTTGAACCCTAGAGCCCATGCTCTGCAACAAGAGGAGCTACTGCAAAGAGAAGCCCATGCACTGCAACTAGAGAGTAACGCCCCCGCTCGCCACAACTACAGAAAAGCCCACACAGCAGTGAAGACCCAGCACAGCCAAAAATAAATAAAAGTATTTAAAGAAAAAAAAGATTTGAAAACTTGATGGCATACTTTCACAGAAGTCCAGATTCTTTCTTGTGTTAAAATTTGTAATTAAATCTCACAGGGAAATAAAAAGCAGTAGCAGAAGTTCTCGTTTCTATTGCTTGTGTAACTAACTCTCAATAATGTTCTTAAATTTCCTTGAGCGCCGTCATCTTGATGAGTAAGTAAAGTACTAAGGTTGGTATCTCACAGTTGGTGGCCATAGTGGAGACCCCGGGTGGACTGGGAGGAGCCTGCAGACCCCACTCCTACCCTCAGGCTGGGCTGGGCTGAGGGGCTCGGCTCTGCCCTAAGAGCAGCCACGCCTCAGCTTGGTTCTCAACACCAAACTAAACAGCATCTCCTGTGAGTCAGGAGGCAGAGCAGGTGAAATGAGATGATGGGAGAAAAGGGTGGCTCCCCTGCAGGGAGCCACAGCTCCCGTAGTGATGGGGTTGCTAGGAGACGACAGAGTAGAGCAGCAGCCCCCTCTGCTGACCTGTGTCCACGGTCGTGTCTTCTACCCGGCCAGAGTTTCTCTATTCGGAAGGCAGTGATCCAGCCGGGGCTCACTTGTTCTTTTCCTGCTCCTCCAAACTGTTTTTCTCTGGAAGGCTTGAATAACGTCACCGCTGCTGTCTATTTGCAAAAAAAGAGAAAAGTGCCAAATAAAGCAGTCCCCTGTGGTTACCCTCCCTCCTGCCCCGTCCCGTCTCGAGGCCTCTGGTGGCACTCAGGCCCTGGGCTCAGGCATTGGCTCTCCTGCAGGCCCCGGGCACCACCTGCCAGGTCCAGCCTGTTGGAAGGAAGGCAACGTGTCTGTCAGTGATTAAAATGTTCTCAGCCAGCATGTCTGGACAAGCATCCATGTATCTCACAGCCAGAGATGATTGTGGCCATAGTTACGTTTAGACATAATATTGACCTGCTTGATAACATTGTTCCTAAGCTTCTGCCTCGCGCTCGGCCTCTCTTGTCCTCCTGTCCCATGGCTTGTGTGTGTTTTAATAGAGTTTTTTAAGACAAGAGAAACAGAAACCACTCCCGAAGACTGGGTGCCTGTGCTTTCAGAAGTAGATTAGTTTCCTTTCCTGCACTGCTGACTTCTTTTTTTTTAACTTTTTATTTTACTCTGGTGTATAGCCTATTAACAGCACTGTGATAGTTTCAGGTGGACAGCAAAGGGATTCAGCCATACATAGACATGTTTCCGTTCTCCCCCAAGGGCTTACCAGGTGGCCTTAGTGGTAAAGAATCCACCTGCCAGTGCAGCAGACTTAAGAGACTCAGGTTCAATCCCTGGTTCAGGAAGATCCCTGGAGAAGGCAATGGCAACTCACTCCAGTATTCTTGCCTGGTGAATCCCATAGAGAGGAAGGAGCCTAGAGGGCTACAGTCCATGGGGTTGCAAAGAGCTGGACATGACTGAGCATCTGAGCATGCACATTCTCCCCCAAACACCCCTTTCATCCAGGCTGCAACATAACATTAAGCAGAGTTCCCTGTGCTATACAGTTGGTCCTTGTTGGTTATCTATTGTAAATATAGCAGTGTGTACATTGCAAACTTCCTAACTATCCCTGCACCCCATTCTTCCCCCCAGCAACTGTAAGTTCATTCTCTTAAGTCTGTGAGTCTGTTTCTATTTTGTAAATAAGTTCATTTGTGCCATTTCTTTTTTAGATTTCCTCATATAAGGTATGTCATTTGATATTTCTCCTTCTCTGTCTGACTTAGCTTCACTCAGTATGACAATCTCTAGGTCCCTCCATGTTGCTACAAATGGCATTATTTCATTCTTTTTAATGGCTGAGTAATGTTTCATTGTATATATGTACCACATCTTCTTTATCCATTCCTCTGTCGATGGATGTTGAGGTTGCTTCCATGTCTCGGCTATTGTAAACAGTGCTGCAGTGAACATTGGGGCCGGCACCACTGTCTTGCAGGAGCCCGGGCCTGAGGTTGTTTGCCTCTCTCACTTTGTGATGGCAGCACCAAGAGCTGGCAGAGGTCAGTGCATCCTCCATCAGCCTCTCTCAAACCCTCACCCATCCATAAGTAAAAGCAGCATGCGTGCCCTCCAGGCGCACATTCCCTGGCTCTCCATCCCCACTTCCACTGTGGCCCTGCCCCTCCCCCTCCTGGAGAAGTTCTAGACCAGCCACTGCAGGTGACAAGGAGCATAGGCCCAGGATGATTAGGGCACAGCAATGCCTCTGTCACCTCGACACATATACGTGTTCCACCCAGAGGTAATAACATGGATTCTCAACAACACAATCAAACTTTAAATACTCAACGGCATTTTCCTACAAAAAGACAAAAAGTCTTGGTGAATCCTTTCACACACTAGTTTTGTCATCTGCAAAGTGAAATAAAAATGATTCCCAAATCACTGGGTAACTATGGGGATGGTAGGACTTAATTCATGGGAAGTGTCCCACCTACCCCTTACTCTTGCGTGCTAAGTCACTCAGTTGTGTCCAACTCTTTGCGACCCTTTGGACTGTAGCCCACCAGGCTCCTCTGTCCATGGGCTTCTCCTGTCACAACTACTGGAGTGGGCTGCCATTCCCTCCTCCAGGGCATCTTCCCAACACAGGGATCAAACCCTTGTCTCTTATGTCTCCTGCATTGGCAGGTGGGTTCTTTACCACTACTGCCACCTGGGAAGCCCAGTTATTACTCTTAGCTCCTATTATAATCACTGAAAGAATGAGTGAATGCAAATTGTCTCTACAAATAAAAAATTTACACCCAGATTTGAATATCAAAATAACAGAGGTAAGGTGGACATATGCAGTACCTTATGTTTGCATTTTGGTATGAATACCTTGGGTATGAAATACATTTTCTGTTTTTTTTAAAAGGACTACACTTTGTTATATGAAGAGGCAAAATATTTTCAGCTTCAGCCCATGCTGTTGGAGATGGAAAGATGGAAGCAGGACAGAGAAAGTGGTCGCTTTTCAAGGCCCTGCGAGTGCCTCGTGGTGCGTGTGGCCCCCGACCTCGGAGAGAGGATCACGCTCAGCGGAGACAAATCCTTGATAGAAGAAGTGTTCCCAGAGATCGGCGACGTGATGTGCAACTCCGTCAACGCGGGCTGGAATCACGACTCGACGCACGTCATCAGGTTTCCGCTGAATGGCTACTGTCACCTCAACTCAGTCCAGGTACAGCGTCATCACGCAATGTGTGGCTGCCCATGTCCCTCTTACTGCTGTTCCTCACCCCTGTGTTCACGGGGTGCCTTTCCTCCAAGGTGCTGGAGAGCCCTCACGTGGTAACACTTCTGCTGGGTGGGTAAAAGCTCTTCACCCCTCAACAGCAGGGGTCCCCAACCTCCAGGATCTAACACCTGATGATCTGAAGCAGAGCAGATGTAATCATAGTAGAAATAAAGTGCCCAGTAAATGTAATGCGCTTGAATCCTCCCGAAACCATCGGCTCCCCCGGTGCGGGGGAAAAACTCTCTTCCACAAAAGCCGTCCCTGGTGCCGGAAAGGTCGGGGGCTGCTGCTCTACAGCATTCATTCAGTCATTCCACAAACATTTACTGAGCACCTGCTATGTGCCGGGTGCTGGTGTGAGCACTGGAGATATAGAGGGAAGAAAACAGACCACTGCTGTCTTTTCACGGAGCTTACATTATGAAAATGGAGTGAGGTGGCCGGGCAAACAGTCACCCACCTAAGCATTGAGCAGGTAGTGAGAAGAGGATGCCTGGGGCTGAGTATCCTGGAAGGGTGGGGAGCATCTAGTCCTGAGGCTGCCCAGGTAGGAGCACGTGCTTGACGTATTGAGGAACATCGGGGAAACCACTGAGGCTTGAAGGCAGTGAAGGTGGCAGGGGGAGTGCAGAGACACCCCCCTGCCCCGGTACAGACAGTGGAGGGCCTCACAGAGGGTGGGAAGCGCTCTGGGATTTTTCGTATTGGTTTCTTTGAGGCTTGATTCCCTCGCTTGTGTGAGTCGAATGGAAAGCCATTTGAGGATTTGAGCAAGTTGACATGTTGTAACTCGTATTTGAAAATGAATACTCCAGTGGCTGGAGAAGGCAATGGCACCCCGCTCCAGTACTCTTGCCTGGAAAATCCCATGGACAGAGGAGCCTGGTGGGCTACAGTCCACGGGGTCGCTAAGAGTCGGACACAACTGAGCGACTTCACTTTCACTTTTCACTTTCATGCACTGGAGAAGGAAATGGCAACCCACTCCAGTATTCTTGCCTGGAGAATCCCAGAGACGGCGGAGCCTGGTGGGCTGCCGTCTATGGTGTCGCACAGAGTCGGACACGACTGAAGCGACTTAGCAGCAGCAACTCCAGTGGCAGGTAGAAACCAGGGTGAGCAAGGGGACCAGTTAGAAAGTGGGTCCGAGCAATAACTGAGAAGTGTCTGACTCTGAATATTTTTTTTTAGCTGTGCCACGCAGGTGTTCCAATGCCCATTCCCAAACTAGTCCACTCTAACAAAATCAAGCAGGCACACACTTCCCATACCACGAACATGTTCACGAATGCTATTATGGCTTGATGAACAGAGTACTGAATGATGTCTTAAAATTGTTGTGTGGGGGTGCTTTCCTGGTGGTCCAGCATTCAGGAATTTGCCTTGCAATGTGGGGGACTCAGGTTTGATCTCTGGTCGGGAAACTAAGATCCCACAGGCAGCAGGGCAACTAAGACACGATGCAGCCAAATCAATAAATAAATATTTAAAAAAAAATTGTCCCATGGCCTTGAACAAATTTCAGCTTCTGTTCATTTTTGTTTTTAAAATGTTTTTGGCCTCGCTGCAGGCTTGTGGGATCTCAGTGTCCCGACCTGGAACTGAACCCCTGCCCCCATTCAATGGAAGTGCCGAGTCTTAACCACTGGACTAACAGGGAATTCCCAAAGTAACTTTTGTTTGTTTGTTTTGTTTTGGCCTTGCCCCACTGCTTAGGGGGATCTTAGTTCCCTGACTAGGACTTGAAACCAAGCCCTCAGCGCTGAGAGAGCACAGTCCTGACCCCTGGACCACCCTGAATATCTTGGATGTAGAGCTGGCAAGGTTTTCTGATAATGGCTGTGAGCTACAGGACAGAAGCCAAGGATGACTAAGATTTTTGATGGAGGAACGGGATGAATGGCATTAGTATTTTTTGAGGTAGAAACATTTATGGGAGAAGAAGACTTAAGGGCAGAATTCAGAAGTTGGATTTACACAGTGTGCGGGGCCACGTGCCTTAGACACTGGTGGGTGTGGTCACCTTCATAACTGATGTTTGCCAGCCCTGGGCCAAGGGTTGTCTGTGCTTTGTCTTTTTACACCAACCCTAACAAGTAGACATGGTTAATTCCGTGTCTTGCTGATGAGAAAACAGAAGCACACCTGGGTCTTGACTCCAGGTCTGTGTAACTCAGTGGAGGTCCATGGAGTGATTTCATTGGAATGGACCCATGATTTTATTCAGTATTGAGCCAACAAAACCTCCCCCCAGACTCCAAGACTAGAAGCACCCACTCTACCATTCTGCCTGTTTAGGCTGGTTTCCCAACTGTTTATAATTTTTGAATTTTGTGAATAGATGGCTGAGAGCAGAGCAGCAGGAAACTGGCCAACACTGAGCCCTGGGCTTGCCAGAGGAAGACACACCCCAGAGTGGGCAGCCCTGTGCTGTACAGGTGCAGAGGCACTTCTGAGCCGCCCTGTGCAGCTCCTGAGCGGGGCCTCTAGAGCCCTGAAATCTCTCCCACCTATGCCCTGCCCCTGGCTCTCTCTAGGCAGCATTTCATCACTTCTCTAGGGCCCCACCCCTGACTAACTATCAGACATTCACAAGCCTGACACGTTGCCCCGTCATTCCAGTCTGATCAGAAGTGGGTTTTCATCTGGGTTAACAACATCATACGACATGGCCATACTAGCTCCTGCCCCATCTAGAGGACAGGCCCAGTCCTCTAGGTGTTCAGAGGCTTCGGGCTAAGGCAATGTATCTACTGGATTGATTTCAATATTCCCAAATGATCACTGACTTTAAGGAACTTTGCTATTAACAAGTTGATACTTAAAGAAGGATGGACAAGAAGCATAAGCTGTCTGCATTACATGGCAATAAGTTTTGCCACCTCCAAGGTAACCTTGAATCGATCGTATTGAATAATTATCATATTATGCATATTAGATCCTCTGGGGAGGCAGCTTAGGGATGTCCTTATAAGAGCAATTCAACAAACCAACAACACTGAGGGACAAATGATATCCGAGTTAAGTTCTTTATTGCTCAGCTTCCTCTACCTTCGTAATTCCTCTCCTTATTAAGGTGAATCCTTTCCAGGGCGGTGGTTTGGCTGAGTAAACTAGTATGTTTCTTGCTGACAAGCTACATTCCTGCCTTTACTGGGGAGATCTTAGAGTAAGCTGTTCTTCACCTTTTTATTCACCTGCCACCAAAACACATCTTAATGTGCTTATTTTTAAACTTAGAGATTGTTTTCTTTATTGTGTCCTTTTGCTGCCTGGTGTGCATATGCACTGTAAATTTATGTACAGAAGTAGATGCTGCAGGGAAGAGTGTTCATTTTGTTCTCATTGGGACTTGCTTGGGTTTTTTTTTAATTTGCCAGCATTTGACGTTTTAATTTTTAGAAAGTATATTCTTACTTTCCAATCTCATCTAATTAGCTGTTTTGCAAAATAGCAGATTATATTCCATGTAAAAGTAGGCACCCCAAAAATAATAGTTAAAAAAAAAGACATAGTAAGGGATCCACTGTATATCACATTTTGTAAGTTATTTGATAATATTGCACTTAACTCCAAAAATTTAAAAAAAAAAAAATTGAGCCAGGCATTTTTAAAAAGTTATGACTGAATCATCTTGCTTTTAGAGTGGTATAGAAATAATTTAACTATATCCAGAATTCTGGCAGGGAACATTTGCAAGTCTAATATTTGTTGGATTCCTAAAGAAACATAATGTTGTAGATCAGTTTCCTGTATTTTTGTGTATGTAAGAATTGCACGAACTCTTCCCTGGATTCAAGAGTGTCAGACAAGTAACGACAAACCCAGGGATCCTTCTGGCATTAGGTGTTTGGTCAAAATTAGATTATATTATAAATATCTATTAATTATATGAGAAACTTTTAGATGTTTTCTAATATAGGACATATATACATAACCATTGCATTTATTCTTGCCTCTCTGGATGCACACTAGGCGTAAACCTAATGCCACAACTTGAAAAGCTGTAGATAAACCTTGACTGTCTTTAATAGTCCATTTCTTCTGCTGTTGAAATTGCATCAGTCTTCCAGGCTGAAATATATGAACTCAGTATCAGGCAATTAGAACAGTGGCTGAATCAAGAGTGAATGAGTTGAGGCTGAATCACCGATGAAGTAAATTCAGATAATATCACTGTCTCTCCATAGTCTTGATCATCTCATCGAATATGTCAGTGGTAAATGAGCTTTGAAATGTGAACCCTCTCTTT
Organism: Okapia johnstoni; assembly: GCA_024291935.2. Lineage (NCBI taxonomy): Eukaryota > Metazoa > Chordata > Mammalia > Artiodactyla > Giraffidae > Okapia > Okapia johnstoni. The sequence continues at coordinate 100,762,682 of CM044309.1, forward strand.
CTGCAGACAAGATGGTGTTGCAAAAAACAGGGGAGTTGAGGCCAAAGAGACCTGAGTTGGAAACCCAGTTCCATCACGAGGTGTAAGCCTCAATTTTCTTATCTGTCAAGTGGACCAACTCCACTCGTTATGCCAGGCGGTTGTAATGAGTGAATAACTTGGCATGTGTGGAGCTAGCTTATGAAAGCACATCGTAGGTATTAGAAACGTTTGCTCACTCCCTCCTGCCTTTGAATCCAGAGTCTTTGAATCCAGAAACTCAGAGAGACTTAGGGGTTCGATAAGATGGATTCAAGCTGCACATGATGTCAAACTGTGGGACAGTCTTTGGGCTGTTTATGTGGTCATAGGACCTAGCTGGCCCCTAACCAGATGCTTGTCTCGGCCCCTCACAGGTCCTTGAGAGGTTGCAGCAAAGAGGATTTGAAGTCGTGGGCTCCTGTGGGGGAGGCGTGGACTCATCTCAGTTCAGCGAATACGTCCTGCGGCGGGAACTGAGGCGGACGCCCCGTGGGCCCTCTGTCATCCGGATAAAGCAAGAGCCTCTGGACTAGATGGACTTATTTCTTCTGCCAAAAGGAGAAAAACATACACCACAAAAAACACAAACACAAAAAGGGACATTTATGTGCAGTTGGGACAGCAAACCGAGTCCTGGACCTAAAGTTGAATAAAAGACACATTTATATCCAATAGAGACCACACCTGTATTCATATGGGAACAATTGGAATAGTGATATCCTCAAGGTGTAAAAAATATATAAATATATATATATATATATGTCAAAAGGTAGGAAACGCAAAAAACAAAGAAAAAAGGTGGTAGCTACAGTTGGTGCTGTGATGGCCGTGAAGTGTCCTGGGCCTCCCAAGGCCTCTGACTGACAAACAAGCCATGAGCAATGAGGACGAATCTCCTTACGGTTTCCATTGCCAACAGCCATTCATTGTTTCTTTTTCCTTTGTCTTTCTTTTTCCTTTGAAAACAAAAATACCTAGAATCGCATTTCTTTGCAAATGGAAGTTTCATGTCTCTCTAGATGGGGGACGGAGCAGAACTTCGAAAAAAACACAAAAAACTCTCATGAGCACACCGCATTTGAAAGACACGAGACATGAAATTTTAAATGTAGTTTGTACAGAAGTCACACTTTTTTGTCCGCCTCACCGATGTGAACATTACTTTGTTTTTAAACTGATCAGTTTTGCAAAGGGGCCAGAATTATTCCTTGTTAGAGTTGCTCCAGTTTGAGTCTGCTGCTTTCCTACAATTTTTCAAATTTTATAATGTATTAAATACAATAAAACTGTTTAAAAAATAAGGTCTGTGTGAGACACACGTGTTGGGGTGAGGCTATAGTCAAATGAAATTTTTCTATTTTAAAATTTTCTGTGTGGAGCATCAAAAAGAGACCTAAAAGTTAAAGCCAGTGTCAAGATCAAAACCCACTCAAGAATAAGGATGCTGACCCTTGTTCTGAATGGTTCTGTTCCCATTAGTAAGGACTGGGTCGCATGCTTCTGCATTGGTGAGCAAGATAACCCTTCTTTCTTGTGAGTTTACCAATTCCAGTCAACTCCCAGAACAAACCACGCCCAAACGTAGCAGCTGACAGCACCGTTTTATTCTCTCTCCGGATTCTGGGATCCTCTTGTGTGGACTGGCCTGGCCTGGACTTCTTGGGCTGCACACGATGTCATCTGGGGCATGGATAGCCATGTTGGACTCCCTTGGGGCTGCCAATCCCTGCTGGCTGGCCATGGGCCTCCCCAAGTGGCTTGGGCCCCAGCCAGCCTGGGAGCTGGGTTCTAAGAGGAAGGAAGGAAGGGAGCCATGGTCTCCTGGAAGGCCAGGCCTGCAGCTGCTCGATGTGTTAATCCCTGTGCAGGGATGTGTTAATTTGGCAGATACAGAGCCAGCGCCGATTCAAGGAAGGGAGGGGAATGAAACCCACCCTTGGTTGCTGGGGAAGCGACCAAGAATTTGTAGACAACTTGAATTGACCACAACACCTGTCCAGAAAAATCTGCAAAGTAGGGCACTGATGGCTTTGGAAGAAGTAGGGAAAAGCTCAGGGTCAGAATGATCAGTTTCTTATTAGCCAGGGAGGTGAGAAACCCGAGATGTCAATACCACTTCGGAATTGAGCCCTCAGCTTTTCCAATGTACTAGTGATTCCGGAGGCTCCTCTGTCAGCCCTGCCATCACCTTCCCCACTTCCTCCTCCTCATTCCAGACCCTTAAAAATAAACCTGGCATGACAGACGATAAGATTGACAGGTAAACTATAATGTGTTTCTGCTGCAGAGATGTTCCTGTGGTGATGGGCTATTTCCATCCTGAACTTGCCTTCTTTTTTTAAATTAAAAAGTCTATGCCTGAGGACACTAGTAATGAAAATATCTGTGGCTTCTGAAACTAAAAGTAAGCTGTTAATGGCTCCAATCACCACCCCCCACCCCGCCCCAAAACACAGATGCGACCCAAACACGGAATTACTCTAATGACTGCCAGCCAGGCTTTCACATGGTTGTTTCATTCTCTGTATTTGAGACTAATACACCACTGTCTCAGATGGAGACAGCCAGGGTTGCTTCTACCTGCTGCTTGGTCATCCGCATCAGCTGAAAGAATGAAATTGCTCTATGATTTTTACTGGTAATCCACTCTCTGTGGGTAAAATTTCCTAAAAGCAATAAAGCAAAGGCTCCGCTTTGGGACCTTCTGCTGGTTATTGTCATTACTTACCGTTTACCCAGCACTCTCTCCAGGCAGTTAGTATTGTCCGAACCAAACCCTGCACGCAATTCTGTGCCCTTTGTTCTTTCTGAGCTCTTAGGCCCATTTATACAACTCCAACCCAACTGCACATTTTTTCTACAGAAACTCTGATCCATTTCAACAGAGCAAGCACATCACATTATGTTTACAATTTTAGGTCTTACAGTGAAATAGATTCCTGGATACCAAAGTACTTCAGCAAAGAGCTGGTCAATCAAAACGTAATGGAGTTACAATCTTATTTTTTCCCCTGCATTTAGTTATACAATATATATGGTTATCCATATTTCACCTGTTGTCCCAATAAGGTCCTTATGGTGGTGTTTAGTCACTCAGTTGTGTCTGACTCTTTTGCAACCGCTTGGACTGTAGCCTGCCCAGGCTCTTCTGTCCATGGGATTTCTGAGGCAAGAATACTGGAGTGAGCAGCCATTCTCTTTTCCAAGGGATCTTCCCAACCCAGGAATCTGCATCTCCTGCATTGGCAGGTGGATTCTTTCCCACTGAGGCACCGGGGGATAGCAAGGGTCTTTATAGCTATGTTTGTTTTCCCTACAGAGGGTAAGATCAAGGCTCAGTACTGCTTTGATTATTAATGTCTTGTAGACTCTAATCTAGGAAGGTTTCCCCATCTTTTCTTTCTTTCTTTTCCTGTGTTCCATGAGATTGGTTTTGAAGAGAGTAAGTCAGTTGTTCTGGAGTTGGTTGCATAATCTGGATTTGTCTGCTTGGTTCCTCACTGGTAGAGTCAGATTAATTTTTTTGCAAGAAGACTACATAGCTGATGTTACTTCCTCAATACATCACATCACAAGGGTCTGTCTGGCCCATGATGGTGATGATAATTTATTTCTATTTTTTGTTTTTATTTTTTGCTATTATAGATCTTATTGCATGTCAGTTGTGGTTTTCCTTTGTTGATGGTAATTCTGAACACTCAGTTGAGGTCACAGTCACCAAATTTCTCCAATGTAAAAGCATCTCTTCCCTGTGTAATTAATAACTAGTCTACGGGATGAAATTGTGAGACTGGAAATGCCCTGTACTTCATTCACACTTTCACATAATGGTTTTAACATTCATTGGTAATCTTTTCCTGAATCAGTCATTACCTTGATGATTATAAAAGTGTACTTCTTAAAAAGCTACTAGCCAGGCAAAGAGCTGAGTCCAAAGATGTACGAGAAAATAAGACATCACTTTGGGTGTCAGGGTGACAAACTCAGATGCCTACAAGGGCCAAGTGAGTCACAGAAATCAGGAGGCAGACAGGCACCAGCATGTACGAGTGATTCAAAGGGACAGCTCCTCCTGCACTCCAGTAGGTTCTCCAGCAGAACAAGAAGCCTGTATCCTTAAACCTCTCATTTTCCTGGAAAAACCTGGAAATCTAGATTTTTATGTGAAATCTCTAAATGTATATGTTAGAACGAACTGATTTTTCCCCCAAAATGTACAGACCATGCAAGACATCTGTGCAGTTTGTCACTCTGAATATGATGAAAATAATGAAATGGTTTGAGATATTCTAGAAAAATTCCATTTAGATTATATCATAAGTGATGGCACCAGAGCTAAATTGTGTGAGAACATGACTTTTATAAAATCTGGAAGTTGAAAGCAAGCTTTTAGTCATAATATCATTTGATTATAAAGATTTAAATCCTGGTGTGTAAATGACAATTGTGATTAAATCTACCTCCATTCCAGCCTACTATATGCCAGGCACTGTGCTCAGGGTTTTATAGATGTTCTTTAGTCCCTTTAGAAAATCAGTGAAGCTGGCATCATTATCCCGGTTTTACAGATAAGAACATTGGTATGTTAAAAAAAAAAAATATGCCAAATGCCACAAGACACTTGGAACAACACGAACACACACACACACACACACACACACATCTGATGAGTACCTGAGACTCAACTGTTTCTGGTTTTCCAATCTACACCAAAAAAATTATTTGGGGGGGGGTCTACCCTGGTGGTCCAGTGGTTAAGAATCTGCCTGCAATGCAGGGGGCATGGGTTCGATCCCTGGACCAGGGACTAAGATCCCACATGCCTTGGGGTAACTAAGCCCGTGCACTACAAGTACAGAAGCCCACACACCCTACAGCCCATTCTCTGCAACGAGAGGCCACTGTAATGAGAAGCCAGCGTCCCGCAGCTAGAGAGTAGCCCCTGCTGACCACAATTAGAGAAAGCCTGTGCGAAAGAGCCTGTGACAATTCATCGATTAATTAATTAATTAAAAAACCTTTGCTCTGTCATTGGCAACTTCAGTAAGTTCATTATAAAGGCACTACACAAAAATATGGCTGCAGTAACTTACTGTGTGTGCTGTTTAGTCGTGTCTGACTCTTTGGGACCCCATGGGCTATAGCCCACCAGGCTCCTCAGTCCATGGGATTCTCCAGGCAAGAATACTGGAGTGGGTTGCTTTGCCCTCCTCCACGGGATCTTCCCAATCCAGGGACTGAACCCATGTCTCTTATGTTTCCTGCATTGCAGGTGGATTGATTCTTTACCACTGAGCCACCAGGGAAGCCCTATTTACTGGCTATAGGGTAGAAATTACTAAGCCCCGAGAAGATGCTGTCTCTGACTTTGTAATCATCAGGGAACAGTTCTCAGAAGTTTACATTGGTTCCAGGTACCCTAAACTTGCCCATTTTTAAGACACAAAAAAGGCACTTATTAAAGCTACTGTATCCGGCCCCCCACCCCCAGCAGTCCCTGACTCGCCTTCTCCTCAACCAATGTCCTGAATCTCAGTCTCTAAGTGATGAGCCCAGGAATCTGTATTTTAACAATGCCCATCACAGGCGACTCTCCAATCAGCAAGTTTGGAAAATACTGGGCGAAATCACTCTGTCTGTCAACCTAGACTGAGAATAGTAGATGAGAACCTTCTGGGGGTACTTTTTGACTTGCCTTTTTATGGCTTCATTGATGTTGATTAAACAATAGTTGGCTTCTCCTGTTTGCTTGAAGGGCCAGATTGAATACTCCCGGTAGAGTTACTGGGGGGTGGGGAAGTACTTAACTGAAATTTAACCGGAGGGCCCTCATCCTTTCCTAATTTGAGAGAGAACTGCCTGATCCTGTGGAATTAGTCTACTAGCTACAGAATCCTTTCACTGCCTCTTAACAAGTTATCAGAAACTTGAATGAAACCTTACAGCAGAAAATTACTGTAGCATCTGCCACCTGTAACAGTAGCGGATGGCAGGTGTGCAGGAATCCAACATTTCCCGTCTATTTTAATTTGCGTGAGTTTCTTTGAAATGTAAATGAAGTTTTGACCTTCAGAATTTGAAGAAGTATGTAAATCTGTAACTCTAATCATTTTAACACAAAACTCCTTGGCATATGCTTTAAAAATGCCAGATTCAGAGAGTTCAGTCTGACTCTGTTTCACATGACTTCAGGTTCATCCTCTCTCTCGCTACCCCACTCCCTGTTCCCCTTTCTCCCTCACTCTCAGTGTGAAGCACAGTGTTTCACTCTTCCCAATCTGTCAATCAGATCCTGCTTGTTAGAATTAGGAACAGACAGTACAAGTATTAAATTATACTGTTTATACCCCAGGACTAGGCTTCCCAGGTGGCTCAGTGGTAACGAATCCACCCAGCAAGGCAGGAGACGCAAGAGACGCAGGTTCGATCCCTGGGTCAGGAAGATCCCTTGGAGTAGGAAATGCAACCCACTCCAGTATTCTTGCTTGGAGAATTCCATGGACAAACGGGCCTGGCGGGCTACAGTCCATGGGGAGACTCTCTGCAGTCCATAGGGAGTCAGACACAACTGAGTTGCTGAGCACACACATAACAGGACTTAAAAGCCAGAGGAACCCTTATTCCACTCAAACTCTGGAACTGGACTCAGAAAGCCTGTTCTGGAAGCTGAAGACCAAATCTTTGTCAGGAAGTCTCACCTTAGTTGGAAAAGAAGCAAGATCAGTAGGGACAGTTGATTACATCAAGTGAGGATGCCCAAAAGGATCATTTGAAGATCTGCGGATTAAACCATCTATTTGATGGCACTGGTTTTTTGGGCCACACTGCGTGGTTTGCAGGATTTCAGTTCCCCAACTGGGAAACTCAGCAGTGAAAGTTCAGAGTCCTAACCACTGGACTGCCATGGAATTTTCTCCACTGGCTTTCCTATTAGGCAGCAGTAATGGACAGCTGGATTGGCAAGAGGAAATGGTGGGAGATGGATTGCCTATGAGCCATTTAACTTTTGCATCCATTGAAAGTGAAAATCAAAGTTGCTCAGTCATGTCCAACTCTTTGCGACCCCATGGACTATACAGTCCTTGGAATTCTTCAGGCCAGAATACTGGAGTGGGTAGCCTTTCCCTTCTCCAGGGGATCTTCCCAACCTAGGGATCAAACCCAGGTCTCCCACATTGCAGGTGGATTCTTTACCAGCCAAGCCACAAGGGAAGCCCAAGCATACTGGAATGGGTAGCCTATCCCTTTTCCAGCAGATCTTCCTGACCTAGTAATTGAACTGGGGTCTCCCGCATTGCAGGTGGATTCTTTACCAACTGAGCTATCAGGGAAGCCATATATTTGAAATGGTATTATATGATTTAAAATATTGTTATATAGTCATATTCTCACACGTGGTCTCTTAATATACATAAATGGGCTTCCCAGGTGGCACTAGTGGCAAAGAACCCCCCTGCCAGTGCAGAAGACATAAGAGATGTGGGTTCGATCCCTGGCTCAGGAAGATCCCCTGGAGGAAGGCATGGCAACCCACAAATATTCTTGCCTGGAGAATCCCATGGAAAGAGGAGCCTGGAGGACTACAGTCCATAGGGTAGCAAAGAGTCGGACATGACTAAAGTGACTTAGGACACAGTATATATAAATACCAGAAAATTTGGACTTTTGTTCAGTAGGTTGTGTATTCATGAAAATAATTCAGTTATGGGTCTTACTTTAAGCATAGTAGATGTATTTCTACAACAGAACATTGACCCAGATAGTCTTTTCCTTACTACCATCATAACTGCAAAGTCAGAGCTAGTTCCTACAGCTCCCGAGTCGGGGGAACTACATACACACACCCCAAATCCTTCCAGTAGCCTTTTGCCTCTCCCCAGTCTGCATTAACTGTCTCCATCCCCCAGCCTGCTCCTTGGATCTTTTCTTCCAAGCAAAGACAGTCAAGTAAAGGATCAAAACACTTCTATACTATCACTAGAAGCTTTTGTGTTAATCTACAAAGAGAATGACTTACCTAAACCAAAAACACTGACAAAGCAGCCGGTATTTCAGGGGGTTCATGGGAAAGCTCCACGGCAGTGTGAAGCCAGGTCACTCATTTCTCAGTTTCTCCCCGCAAGGTGTGAACATCTTTTTTGCGGGGGGGTGTCAGTGTTCTTCTTGGCCTCCTCTTTCTCCCTGGATGATCTCAGCCATAGATGGGTTTCCCATCACCTGTGCTTCAGGCTCAACTTATCCCAGAGCTTCAGGCAGGGTAGCCAGCTGTGAGGATACAGCGACAAGTAAGATATGGTCCTGCCATTCGCTTCAGTTAGGCAAGTGAATAGCATGCAGTCAGATCACTGTCATGCATTCTGTGATGAGCTATGACAAATGTAGGGTCTGCACAGTGTTTCCATCTGACGATCTAGAACTGATCTTGTTTTAGCCCCAGACCTGTCCTTTCTTCCTTTAAATTTCTTATCTCAATTCAGATGCTCTCTTCCATCCAAACCAGGAATCAGTTTCCTGTCCTCCCTACGTTAGCTGGTCAAGTTCTATAGAAAGTATCTCCTGAGCATTTCTCAAATCAGTCTCTTCCTTTCCATCCCGTTTACTACTTCTCAGTGTCATATTATCAGCTCCTCTTGTTGTTGTGCTGTGCTTAGTCGCTCAGTCGTGTCCGACTCTGCGACCCCATGGACTGTAGCCCTCCAGGCACCTCTGTCCATGGGGATTCTCCAGGCAAGAATACTGAAGTGGGTAGCCTTTCCCTTCTCCAGGGGATCTTCCCAACCCAGGGATCAAACCCAGGTCTCCCACATTGTAGGCAGATTCTTTATCAGCTAAGCCACAAGGGAAGCCCAAGAATACTGGAGAGGGTAGCCTATCCCTTCTTCAGCAGATCTTTCTGACCCAGAAATCGAACTGGGGTCTCCTGAATTGCAGGCAGATTTTTTACTGTCTGAGCCACCAGAAAAGCATCAACTCCTCTTATGTAGACTATTTCCATAAGGTCTTTTTTTTTTAAGAATTTGTTTGATGTGGACCATTTTCCAAGTCTTTATTGAATTTGTTACAATATTGTTTCTCTTGTTTATGTCCTGGATTTTTTTGGCCACAATACATTTGGGAGCTTAGCTCCCCAACCAGGGATCGAACCCCTACCCCCTGCATTGGAAGGTGAAGTCCTAACCACTGGACTGCCATGTAAGTGCCTTGATAAGATCTTAATAGGTTTTCTGGACCAGAAATTGGGTGTGTCATTCCTAAAATGCTTCTTCCACATTGCAGCTTCTCACTCCCCTGATGAAAGCTCCAACATTGTTTCCTCATTGCTTTCAGAGTCCTCTTGTTTCCTTAGTGTGGTATACAAGGCTCTCCTCCATCTAACTCTCAGCCTTATCTCCTACAGAAGTACAGGAGCTTTTAGCTCTCCCCTGTGTCATATTGGATGGGCTTACCAGGTGGCGCTAGTGGTAAAGAACCCACCTTTCAATGCAGGAGAGATAAGAGATGTGGGTTTGATCCCTGGGTTAGGAATATCCTCTGGAGGAAGGCATGGCAACTCACTCCAGTATTCTTGCCTGGAGAATCCCATGGACAGAAGAGCTTGGCAGGCTGTAGTCCATAGGGTCACACAGAGTCGGACACGACTGAAGCAACTTAGCACACACATGCATGTGTTGCATTGTTTGAAGTCTCCCTGCTTTGGAATACATATATCCTCTTACTTGCTTAATCACCTTCCCCTCGTCCTTAAAGATTCCCTTTACACATTCCCATGTGTCCCTCAGCTGGGCAACCCCTCTAAAGCACCCTATTTGTATTTTATTATGACACTTATATCACATAACATTGAAATATGTATTTATATGTCTATATCTAATGGCCAAACTTAAAGTCATCAATGGGAGAAATCTGACGTATTTATATTTATGTCACACCTAGTGGGTGCTAAAGAAATTATTTGTTGATGACAGATGAAATAAACAAGTGACATCTATTATGCCTAGAAAAGGCAGAGTCTGTGTCTCATGTTACTAACTGCATCACTTGGAGAGATTGTTAATCCTCATAAACACTAAATTAAATGAAAAGTAGATGTAAAGGAGTGGACATAGAATAGGGAATCCATTATTAGTAATATTAAATTCTTCAAGCACTGTAGTTTTTTTAAAAAATATATTTATTTATTTGGCTGTGCTGGGTCTTAGTTGAGGAACGTGGGCTCTTTGCTGTGGTTCGTGAGCTTCTCTCTAGTTGTAGTGCTTGGGCTTATTTGCTCCACGGCATGTGAAATCTCAGTGCCCCCACCAGGAATCGAACCCAAATCCCCTGCATTGGAAAGTGGATTCTTAACCACTGGACCACCAGGGAAGTCCTCCCACCATTGGTGTTTAAATGTGTACTTTGGATTTTGCCCAACCGAAAGTCTTGGAGGACCTCTCCATTTGACCAAGATGGAGTAACAGATTTACTCTCCCACCTGAAACAACTGAAAAATCAAACCAAATACACGAAACAGAAGTTTTCAAGACACTGGATATCAGGCAACAGAGGACAATGACGTCTGAGAGGTGGAAAACAAACATGGTAATCCCTACAGTTGCCCAGGCTAACCAACAGGCGCAGTACAGGGAAAGGTAACCCAGGCAGAAGCCAGTGGTCTCCTTGAGTTGGAGAGTTGGAAGCCAAGAAATCTAGAATTTATAGAGCAGAGTAATGGAAAGGAGAGAGCTATACACAGAGAGAGGAAACCAAAGAACTGAAGAGGGTCTTCAGCTGAGTACTCATCAGCGCATGTGGCTAAGGAAACGGCACGAGGCTAAGTAAAGACCATGTAGAAGGATTAGAAAAACTATTGCGTACACAGAGCCAACGATAGTTCCTATTCCCACTAGTCAGAGTGGAAAAACCTCATAATTAATGGCATATTGGCTAGAATATTAGAATGCCTTAGTGGTAGGAAAAAATTAGCCATAAGCTAAACATAGCTCTGATCTCACCTGGCAAAGCTTAAAACCAAATCCCAAAGGGATCAAACTATTTCCGAGTAACTCAACCTCAATGCTCAAACAAGAATATTTATAGGAAACCAAATATATCCAGCACCCAACAAGGTAAAATTCACAATGTCTGGCATCTAATAAAAAATTACCAGGCATGCAAAGAAGCAGGAAAATTCAACTCATAGTAAGAAGAAAAATCAATCTATCTAAACCAACCAAGAAATGATAAAGATGATTGAATTAGTTGACAAAGACATTGTTGTTTAGTCACTAAGTCGTGTCTGACTTTTTTTTGACCCCATGAACTATAGCCCGCCAGATTCCTCTGTCCATGGGATTTCCCAGGCAAGAATACTGCAGTAGGTTACTATTTCCTTCTCTGACAAGGACATTAAACTATGTTGCATATGTCCAAGAAACTAAAGTGAAAACTGAACATGTTAACTGGTGACATGGGAAACATAAAAAAAGAACAAAGTCAAATTTCCAGAAATAAATATTATCATGCCTGAGAGTAGACCTCAGATAGAATTAATAACAGATTACACACTAGAGAAGAAAAAATTAGTGAACTTGAAGATAGAGTAATAGAAACTACGTAAAATGAAACAGGGTTTTTTTAAAAGGCTGAAACAAAATGAACAGGGCATTGCTGAGCTGTGGGGCATCTTCAGTCAGCCTACTAGACATGTAATTGGAGTCTCTATTAAGGAGTATGGGGAGAGAAACAAAAATATTTGAAGAAACAATGGTTAAATATTTTCCAAGTTTGAAGATGACTGTCAACCCACAGACCCAAGAAGCTCAATGAACTCCGAGGAAAAGAAACTCGAGCCAGATAGTCAGTATCAGGGATGAGCCAAAGAGTAAATGGATGAAGGAGCCCACATTCCAGCCAGGTCTGGCCGCCTGTAACACCCAGGTTCCACACACTCCATGGGGTTCTGGGAGGCTCACCAGATTGACAAACAGGTTGGGCGAGGCTTGTGTAAAAATTTCCTGGGCCCCTGAAAGTATCTCTAACAGGGTGAATTACCCTCCAGATTACACGTTTGCAGCCCAAACACTTCCCACCAGTACTTTTCGGTTAAAAAAAAAATTATATTTTGTTCCTCTCTAAATGAATTATAATACATTTTTTAAAAAACATTCCTTTTTTGACAAACCATCTGACTTTCAAAATTAACTTTTTAAAATAGATTGTTAAATTCTGTATTTCTTTTAAACTAAGAGCGTTTGTCAGAAAGTCAAAAATAATTAGAGCTTGTATTTCAGAGATGCTTTATGTGTGGCCACATCCTGGAACACTGGCTGTGTTAGCTTGAGGTCTGGCTGCCTTTTTTTCTTTTAAGTATCAGGAAGTAACTATAGGGTTAAATAGAGAGATGCAATAGGGGTGGAGGAAAGAGACTAAGCAGTCTGATCTTTCCCTCTGCCTCTCCAGTCTGAATGCGCTGATAAATGAGTTCATCTACCACACAAAATAGCCTTTGTTTTATTCGGTAGCTTTCCACAGCTAAGAAGAGAGGTAATAATGGTTTGCCTTAACTTGCCTACTCACCACTGGAGCTTGTCATTTTTAGGCTTATAATACAGCAAAAACAGTTCTTGAAATTAGCCTTTATTTCAGTGTTAACCCACCCTTGCCTCAGCTTTCATCTGAAAAATATTGAAACCTACAGAAAAGTTGAAGCAATAGTACAAATAATACCCCACACTCTTCAGTTAGATTCATCAGTTGTTAACACTTAACCATGTCTGTCTGCCCTTCCAACTTGCTTCACTGTGTGTGTGGTTTCTGATGAACCATTTGAAGATAAATTGCAACCATCAGGACAATCCACCCCCAAGTACTTCAGCATGGTATCTCCTAAGAAAAAGAACATACTCCTACATAGCTCTCAAGAAACATAACACTGATGCGATATCTCACATGCAGAAACAGACACCCACCCTGATCTTGACTCCAACAGGCGGGGAATCCTGTAACCAGATGAAGAACTTGCCATTAGTCCCAGTGAAACTGCATGGGATTGGTGTCTCTCCTTCATCCCCACCCCACGGGTGCCTTGGCAATCCTTTGTCTGTCTCCAGGAAGCTGTTTGCCCTCTTTCTAGTCTTAGTTGTGAGAATTCTGTGAGCGTGGCTATTGCCAAAATCATGGCTCCCCATCCACTGATGCCCACTCAACGGAAGTTTGGACACAGAATTTGGATTTTTGCCAGGCAAAAGGGAAATGCAGCAGGCTAGCGCCTCAAGAACTGTGCCCCACTTTCTCAGGAATAGGGAGGAGTTTCATATCCTCTTGAAGGCCTTGCTTTTTTGTTTTTCTCCTGCCAATTTTCAAAACAGCCACAGCTGGCTCAGGCAACTCAGCAATCAGGTCTGGTGTCCCTGAAGTTATCGGCCCATGACCTTCTTTCTGAAATGCAGGATGCTACAAGAGAGTGTAGGGGGAGAAGAAGGCCAGGTGCTGAGTATGATCTATATGGAGTCAGAGAGTAATTAGCTTGGTGAAGGACAAGTCCAGCTCCAAGTGTTTGTCAGTGCGTGTGTGCGTGTTTAGTTGCTCAGTCATGTCTGACTCTTTGCAACCCCATGGACTGCAGCCTGCCAGGCTCCTCTGTCCATGGGGATTCTCCAGGCAAGAATACTGGAGTGGGTTGCCATGCCCTCCTCCAGGGAATCTTCCTGACCCAGGAATCGAACTGGGGTCTCCTGCATGGCCGCCGGATTCCTTACCATCTGAGCTATCAGGAAAGCCTGTTTGTTTGTTGGTAGCAACAGCTAAAGAATAACCAAGATTGTTTAACTCTTGGAAGACTGTTTGGCTGCTATGTGCCAAAGGCTGTTCACTCATTTCTGTTTGGCTGCAATATGGCCTGTCCGTTTTCCTTCAAGTCACAGATGTCCTTGTCCCACTGAAGCGCCATCAAAGTTCTCTCTCCAGGAGGAGAGAGCCCACCTACTAATTGGTGTTCTGCGGATCAGCTGTCTTTCCCTAGACGTCACCCTAGATGTCACCGAGCAGGACGCAGACCCCGCTACTGTGCCTGCTTTCCCCAGGCCACAGAAAGCAGTGCCCTGTTGGCCAAAGAACTAAATGTTGCCTCCCAGGAACCATGGAAGCCGCCTCAGTGGGGCTTTTCAGACAGTTAAGGTGGTTCTTCACAGTGCAATCGTGGGGAGGGGAGAGTGCCTCCCCATACCCAAGTCCAGCAGCCTTGGGGGGGGCAGACTCGAGCAGCCTCACGTGGGGGGCTCTGTAGTCTCTTTCCTGCTGCTCCTCCCCAACCTCTCCCTAATTTTCTGCTGCTGAAAGGAAAGAAAAAAGTGAAATAAAATGTCCCAAAACGGACTCCAAGAAACTGGGAGTCCTAACCTAAGCAACAATTACAGACACACACTGGGCTTTTTCTAACTATTAGCACTGCTGATGGCATCATCTGACAAGCAGTGCTTGAAATAAAAAAGGAGGAGGAGGAAGGGAGGTTCCTTCTCTTACTTGATGGCCAAGCTGGAACAGGGGCTGGTGTGCCAGGCACGGGGCCAGGCACCAAGGACACAGGCAGAAGGAGACGGTGTCCTGCCTTTCAGGAGATGCGCCCAGCAAGGCAGGCAGGAGCCTGATCATACAGTAGCAGAGTTAATAGATGCCCTGATGGGGGCTGTGCAGACTGCCCTGGGGGACACAGAGGAGGGGACAACTCATTCACCCCAGGGAAGCCTGAGAAGACTTTGTGGCAGCTTGGTGATCCCACCAGGAAGACAGGCAGAGCAGGAGTGGGAAGCAGAGAGTCTTCCAGGCAGTGACAGAGAGGCTGCAAAGCACAGAGGCTCGAACAAGCAAGATGCCAGTGTACTAAGAATAGCATTTCCCGGGGGGCAGAAGCAGGGGCAGGAAAGAGAGCTTCTAGAGCGGCCTGGGGAAGCTAGGATCAGAGCACATTTTTCTGCAGATAGCCAGGCCCCACCTAATGACTCAGAATTCCTGGGGTGGGGCCCCAGGAATCTACCTCCAGGTGACCTTGGGGCCCCGGTGCCCTGTGTGGGAACCAGCCATAGGCAACAAGGAATCAGTGACATTTTAAATCCCCAGAGTGATGCAACTAGATTTGTTTTTAAAAAATACTTTTTTTTTTTCTTTTGGTGGCAGAATGGAGAAGAAAGTAGATCAGGCAGAGACCAAGAAATGAATCAGGAGATTATTCCAGCTGTCTTGTGGAGCTATGATCAATGAAACAATTGGAAGGTAGAAGAGGGGGTAAATTCAGGAGATATTTCCAAGGCAGAAACAACAGAACTTGATGAGCAATTAGATGTGGGTGGTGAAGGAGAGAAAAGAATCAAGGATAATTCTGAAGTTTCTACCTCAGGTTCTTAAGGGTTGGGGAGCCCTGAAGAGAAATATGGAATGGAGGCCAAGCAGAAGCTTGTGTTTGTAGCGCAGGTAAAGGGGATTCTAAACAGGGTTTGGTTTTGGGCATGTGATGGGGAGGTGCCTGTGGGCAACTGGAGGTCCAGACTCGGGGGCGGGAGGGTCAGTCTTGAGGGGAAGAGCTGAGCTTAAACACGTGGCTTTGGAGGGGTGACTCACAAGAAACTGCCCACGAAGCCCAGGGAGGGCCTGTAGATGGGATGTGGTCACCATGTTATACAGAGGCCACCAACATTTAGAGGTGTCTGGAGACTCAGAAGGAAAGCCAAAGGGATAGAGACACAGTCATAGAGAACAGACCTGTGGACACAGTGGGGGAAGGAGAGGGCGGGATGAACTGAGAGAGTCGCATTCACATATATGTAGTACCGTGTGTAAGGCAGAAAGCTAGCGGGAAGCTGTTACAGAGCATAGGGAGCTCAACTCAGGGTTGTGTGAGGACCTGGAGGGGTGGGATGGGGGGTGGGGTGGGAAGAAGGCTCAGGAGGTAGGGGACATTTGTATACATACAGCTTATTCACACTGCTATACAGCAGAAACCAACACAACGCTGTAAAGCAATTCTCCTCCAATTAAAAAAATTAAAAAAAAGAGAAACGGCCAAGAGGAAGAATGAGAAACAGTGTGAGATGGAGTGGGAAGTTGGGGTAAAGAAAGAGTTTCAAAGAAAAGAATGAATGTGTCCAGTGTTGGAGCAAGGTCCAGCAGGTATGGTAACTGCAAGACCAAGGCTGACCCTAGAGAAATCCATCGTGAAGTTCTGGGCCCTGAAACTAGACCACAGCAGGCTGAGAAAGGACTCAGAGGCAAAAAGGTAAAGACAGTGATTGTCCATTATTCTTTTTAAGAACTTGTGAAGGAAAAGAGAGCCCGGGGAGCAACCAGAAGGAAATGGCAGAGTGATACCCAGAGATCTTTTTCTTTTGGGAACTTTTTACTGTATTAACATGGCCTGCCTGAACGTGAACCATTTGATATAGTTATTGCTTTCTACATTCTATAGTCCAAGAATTACGAGAAATATTTTTTCTATCCCAGCAATTCCTGAGGTACGGGTTCAGTGAGTTAGGGTGATGCTATTTTTTCAGTTGGAATACTTGAGAACCATATCTATTCATATCACTGCATATTCTCGCAGTGAAAAAAAAATTAATACCAGGGTTACAAGGGAGCTTACTTTGGAAAAGGGATGTTAGTGATAAAGATGAGGCTTAAAATCCATGTTCTTTGCATAACTCTTGCATCACAAATATGTTGTTCTGAGCAGAATATGACCCATTTAATCCTCACCAGGGTTCAATAATAATGCAAATATCAGCAAACACTTATAAAGTGTTTATTACATTCCAGGCAATATGCTAAGTGCCTCAATATATAAACCTAATCATTGTAACTTGGGTATATATTCATATGAATATATGAAATATATTTTTCCTGGTTTTTGCTGTTTTGGTAATATGAACTGAAAGAAGAAATATTAATATCACAAATGAAGACCCCCTAACCAGTGAAATCTGAAATACATAGTACGTGCTTTTCTCTCCTTTCTTCTTCATCTTAGATGCTGGTACTCAACTTCCCAGTGTCATGATTGTCAATAAATTTTATGCCCTTCTTATTTGTTTCTAGGATGAGGGGAGAATAACATTTTTTCCTTTCTTATGTGACTTTCTTTGAAAATATGCATATGAAGTTCCTCAAAAGTAAAATTTTTACCCTTGAAAGAAAAAAAAAATCATGTCTAACTCTTTGCAACCCTATGGACTGTAGCCTGCCAGGCTCCTCTGTCCATGGGTTTCTCCAGGCAAGAACACTGGAGCGGGTTGCCATGCCCTTTTCCAGGGAATCTTCCTGACCCAGGGATAGAACCTGGGTTTCCTGCATTGCGGGCAAATTCTTTACCATCTGAGCCACCTGGGAAGCCCTGTGAAAAAAACACTATTGTCTAAAACAATACCTGAAAAAATCTTTTGAAAAGATACTATTATTATCCCATTTTATACACGAGGAAACTACAACTGAGAGAAACCCACTCAAGGTCACAAGGTTAGTAAGTGATGGTGAATTTTTTTAAATGATTTTATCATATTTAGAAATTAAGGGAAATAAACGTGAAAGTTAAAAACACAAAAAGGCCAGAGCCAGAAACAATCCAAATGTCTTCCAATGAGAAAGTTGGTAAACAAATTTTAGCTTATTCAAACAACAAAATATAGTAATCAAAAAGAATGAACTACAGGTATATGTAAGAACACAAATGGATCACAAAAGTTATGTTGAGTGAAAAACTAAACAACCAAAGGAATCCATACTGTAGGGATCCATGTATGTGAAGCTCCAAACTGGCCAAACTAGCTTCCAGTGATAGAAGTTAGAATAGTAATGACTCTAGAGTGGAGGCAAGGGGGTGGGGGTTCAAAGGGTCTTTCTGGGGTAGTGAAAATGTTTCCTATGAAGGTGGTCATCCCAAATGTAGTCATATCTAAATAAATTTTATTTTATTATCATTTTTATTATTTTTAAGCCTACAGTACAGCACCTGATAATCCCGGGTGGTCTCCCATCCAAGTTCTAACCAGGCCCGACCCTGCTTAGCTTCTGACATCAGACTCGATTAGGTGCATAAGGGATGGTAAGGCCAATAGGAAAGGGTCCAGAGCTAATTGATGAATGAAAGCCAGGGAGCAGACTGAAGGGCTTGGTTTGGAACCAGAGATGCAGGCTTAGCTCTAGACAAGCCTCTAAGTCCTGAGAAGGAGGACCAGTGAGCTCAGGGCCTGGGCAAGGGCCAGCTGGAGGGCTGGCATCCAAGGCTCATGTGTCATTTCAGCTGGAGGGTTGAGCAGGGGAGAATACTTTTCCAAGCTCAGAGGTTCTTGGGGTTAAGGATATGAAGGCCGGAAGAAAATCTTTATAGATAAGGACCCTGTGAGTTTTATTCATGGTTCCACAGCTGATTACCCACACAGCTGGGATTAGGACTTAGTTCTTTCAGCATCAGTAGGATAAGGCAACTGGAGGAGTATTGTCAGTCTCATCTCCGAGACTGATGAGGGCTCTGAGCCCGGCTTACATGCAGCAAGGACTTCTGGTCGTTTCCTTCCTTTAATCGACATTCATTAATCACCTCCCATCGACTAGGAGCTCTTAGGTGCTGAAGATCCAAAAATAAAAAGCCACTGCTCCATCCTCAGGTAACGCAAGGTTGGTTAGGGGAGGCCCATGGGGATAGACAACACACTATAGTATGAAAAGCATTAAGAGGAGAGAGGGGAGAAGAGTGACTAGGCAAAAAATTCCGCTGAAGTGCTGGGTTGCAAAGTCTTCGTGTGTGCTCAGTCGCTCAGTCGGGTCCAACTCTTTGCAACTCCATGGACTGTAGCCTGCCAGGCTCCTCTGTCCAAGGGAATTTCCCAGGCAAGAATACTGGAGTGGGCTGCCATTTCTTTAAGCTTCTGAGAGGATGGGGCAGGCTGAGGATGGGGAAACTGAGGGAGCAGTTGAAGAATAAAATGATGGGACTTCTCTGGTGGTCCAGTGGTTAAGAATCCAACTTGCAATGCAGGGGATGCCGGTTTGGTCCCTGGTGGAGGAACTAAGATCCCACTTCCCATGGGGCTACGAAGCCCACGTGCTCTGGAGCCCATGCAAAACGGCTGGAGAGCCCTGGTACCACCACGAAAAAGCCTGCATGATGCAATTAAGACGTGATGCAGACAAATAAATATTAAAAAAAATAAAGCTGCCTATCACTATTTTTAAAAAAAGAATAAAATCGGGGAAGCCCACGTGCCAAGACCTGAGACCTTGCCCCCATTTCCTCCCCACCCAAGACTCCAGTCCCTAAAGACAGCCCTTAGCCAAATGCACCAGCCAAATGGACTTATCACATCCATTAATGCCCAAAGTGCCCACCAAGAGACTGACTTACATACACCCCCCAAAATAAATGCAACAGAAGCGGGACCTTATTCTATAGTTAGCATGTCCACGATGGAGTTAAGACTGAGTTTTGGTGAGTAGAAATCTGCTATTTTTAAGCACTTGCAACCAGCAAAATGGTCTTAGAACAGTCACCTAAACCAGTTTTATCAACCACTATCTCCTGAATCCAAGAAACATGCATACTGGCTGAAACGCAGGCTACGGCTCCGCCAGTGATGGATAGCAAAGCGAAGGCAGCACTAATGAAAAATTAATGAAAGCAGTTACTTCCATAAGAAAAATGATCTGTTCTCTCCCACCTTTTGTATTGATTTTTGACCAGTCCTGTAATTGGAACTGTATAATTTTATCCTAAGGTAAAGGCAGACAGAAGGGCAGAGCGTGGGAGGCTTTCAGCCACCTGGCCAAGCTTCACCCTGGGAGAATAACCCACGTGCGAATCCCCATCTCTGTAAGGAAACCTGATCCTCCCCAGCCCTGGCTAAGTTGCCTTAGCCCCAAATCATTTGAAGGTTACTGACAATAAATGACACACCAATGTTCCCATGTCCACCAGCTTTCTGGGATTGCCTTTTCTATGTCATTCGGCCTCGACCTACATAATACAATTTTTTAGGAATTCCTTGAGAAGGTATTTCTCCTTTATCAGACACCCACATCTCACTTTCCAGCTTCTAACATCACTCTGGGCCACATACGTGGATACACCCACTCCTTGCCACATCAAAGACACTGACCAAAGGCAGTACCAGGTTGCTGCTGCTGCTAAGTCGCTTCGGTCGTGTCCGACTCTGTGTGACCCCATAGATGGCAGCCCACCAGGCTCCCCCGTCCCTGGGATTCTCCAGGTTAGGCTAGTTAAAGAAGACTTTACTGGAGGTTGGAGGGTGGAAACCTCGTTTGCTTTGCTCACCACTGACTCCTAGGTGCCAAACCACCCCCCTGAGTCATCATAGGAGCTTAAAAATAATTATTGACCTAGGGTAGTCAATTCATGGAGGCAGAAAGTAGAATGGTGGGTACCAGGATCCCTGGGGGGTGGGGAGTTACTGTTTAATGGGTACAGAGTTTCACTTTGGGGGGATGAGAAGGTTCTAGAGACAGATGGGGGTAACGGTTGCACAGCAGAGTGAATGTGCTTAATGCTATCAAATTGTACACTTAAAAATGGTTAAGATGGTAAATTTTATGTTATATATATTTTGCCACAGTTTTTTAAAAAGTTGAATGGAGTACTGATATTATGAGAGCGGGCTGCAACTCAGGATAAAAAATAACCTAAAACAACATTTGACCTCAGAATGTCTAACTTTCCCAGCTTGTAGGGTGGCTGGTCCAGAATTCTCTATTGAGTGCTCTGAGTCTATTTCTAATACAATCCAAGTGGAAAGAGGCCAAAAAATATTGGAACTTCTGTGTTTATATTTGAATTCATTCTTTAAATTTTTCTGTTTGGCGGTAGATTTACATATACATGGGGCTTCCCTGTGGCTCAGATGGTAAAGAGTCTGTCTGCAATACGGGAGACCCAAGTTTGATCCCTGGGTCGGGAAGATCCCCTGGAGAAGGAAATGGCAACCCACTCTAGTATTCTTGCCTGGAAAATCCCATGGATGGAGGAGCCTGAAGGGCTACAGTCCATAGGTTCGCCAAGAGTTGGACACAACTGAAGGACTTCACTTTCTTAAATGTACTTAATATAGAATAGCATAGCTAAGTCGGTTCAGTCATATCCGACTCTTTGCGACCCTATGGACTGTAGCCCACCAGGCTCCTCTGTCCAGGGGATTCTCCAGGCAAGAATACTGCAGGGACTTCCATGCCCTCCTCCAGAGGATCCACACTTGTGGCCCAGGGTGGTAGGGATCAAACCGTTATCTCATGTCTCCTGCATTGCCGGGTGGGTTCTTAATCATTAGCACCACCTGAAAAGCCCATAGAATAGTGTAAATGCACGTGTATATAATTTATAAATAAATAGAATTATACTGAAGGAACAGGATCAAAGGCTTTGTACTCCTGGGTTGTTCAACAAACTCTGAAGACCACCATTAGGATGACTTTGTAGTGTCTGGCTCACCCACTGGGCTGTGAGCTCCAGGAGGGCAGAGGTCTTTATTTTGTTCAGGCATGTATCCTGTACCCTGTGCCAGGCGCATGGTAAGTTCTCATTTGGTAGTTGTTGGATGAAAGAGCCATGGCTGTTGTTACTGACCCTCCTTTCACATGCAGATGATCTTAGCCTGTATTGCTGGGGGCTCCAGCTTCCCTGGACCATCTTCTCTCCTCCTGCTCCTCCTCCTCCTCTTCCTTTTTTGCTACTCTATCTCCCAGGTTTTTAAAAACTATTCATTTTTTTTTTATTATGTGTGTATTTATTTATTTGGTTGCACTGGGTCTTTGTTGCTATGTGTGGGCTTTCTCTAGTTGCAGCCAGTGGGGGCTGCTCTCTAGACGCAGTGCACAAGCTTCTCATTGCAATGGCTTCTCTTGTTGCAGAGCATGGACGGACTCGGGGGTATGGGCTTTAGTAGTTGTTGTGAACCAGATTAGCTGCCTGTCACCTTGTGGGATCTTCCCTAAGTTGGGGTGGAACCTGTGTCCCTTGCATTGGCAGGAGGATTCTGAACCATTGGGTCCACAGGGAAGTACCCATTTCCCAGTTTTTAAATCTGTAAAATGGGGACATCAGAGCAGATTCTTTCAGAGTTCTTAACCTTCTGTAATGCCTAGTTCCTTGCACAAATGCCAACTGCCGGACAGAAGTCATTCCAAGCGACAACGTGATTTTGTGTCAGGGAGGGAGGCACCTCACTCTCTGCTGCCCCAGCTTCAAGGTGACTTTTGGAACTTGGTCTGACTTTCATCTCAGCCACTGACAAACTGCCAACACCTCCCCTAGAACACTGAAAGCCACATACCCTGTCTAAGATCACCAGTCAGTGCCTTTCCAGTGTTCAAAGTAGGTATTATGAAAGCTGGCCCTTTAGGGGGATGGAAAAACAAATCTACATCAAGTCTCCATTAAGGTCTTATTCCACTAGAGTCTGGGTCTAGTGAGAAATCTGTGTTTTTGAGGACTTGGCCCAATGTTGGCTCTGCAGTGAGACAGTCCTGGACAGAAGTCTCTTGTCCTCCACACGTTCTCTGGGCGGCTCCAAGCAAGCTGCCTGCCTAACTGTCCTGGGTCTCAACTTCCTTTTCTGTCACATGGGGCCTGTCATGTGGGACCATTGGGAGAATAAAAAAAACAAGTACACAATAATATGCAATTAAATAGAAGAACAATTACCACTGTTATATTCAGTTTCCCCTGTAAGGGAAATGAGAGATTAAATCAGTTTTCAGAGAGACTCAAGAATTTTGAAGGGCTACCAGAACTATTAAAGGATGGAGCGCGAGGTAACTCATTCTCCAGGATGTTTCTTTTTTTTAAATACTTATTTATTTTATTATTTATTTGGCTGTACCAAGTCTTAGATGTGGGCTGGGAACTCTTGGTTGCTGCATGCGGGATCTAGTTTCCCAGCCAGGATCGAACCTGGGCCTCCTGAATTGGCAGCGTGGAGTCTTCACCACTGGACCACCAGGGAAGTCCCCAAGGTGCTCCTTTTTCCCAGCTCTGCTTTTCTTGGATGTATGAGTTCTTATTTATTTGGGGGAAAAAGAATTCTAAAGCTTTTTTTTAAAGTGCTTTAAAAATTCTCGACTAGATAATCAGATAATTTTTAACCTTGTAATCTAATTAAAAGACAGTAAGACATGGGAGCTCCAATCAGACATAAGGTGAGGGATCTTGCCTGGCAGGGAGAATGTGACAGCCTGGCCCCAGAATTCCAGAGCCCAAACTTCCTACGTTTCTGTAAGGACGGTGCTGTGCTTAGTTGCTCAGACATGTCCAACTGTTTATGACCCCATGGACTGTAGCTCGCCAGGCTCCTCTGTCCATGGGGATTGTCCAGGCAAGTATACTGGAGTGGGTTGCCATGCCCTCCTCCAGGGGATCTTCCCAACTTAGGAATCAAACCCAGGTCTCCCACACTGCAGGCGGATTCTTTACCGTCTGAGTTACCAGGGAAGCCCCTATAAGGACTAGTTTTTGGTTAATCTCCAGGGCCAGTCGCTCCTCTGTTGGATAAGCGGTGGTTAAACCATTCCTTGGTGAAATACCTCACATTGTCATCTCAGCCTGTGACCACTAACTTCCCAAACTCTCACATTCATGAAATGGGGGAGGAGAGAGTCAGTTACTAGGAAATACTTCTGAGTACACTTAGGACTGCTGTCTCTTATCTTTTCAATCTAATTTCAGCCCTGGGCATGGATTTAAAATGAATTTCTTCTGGAGGTGGTCTTCAGATGCTTGGTGATTAATGCTCATGCTGTCCTGGGAGGCCATGGGCCACCTTGCATACTGCTGCTAATCTGGGCTCAGAGTGTGGTAGAAATAGCCTGGCCCAGAAGCCTGGAGCAGATCCAGTTCCTTCGTTTGTTGGCATAAAAACCACCTGGGCAAATAACAAGCATTCTTACGCCTTGGTTTCCACATCTTCCACAAAAACAAAGCTCCATAATACCTGCTTTGCCCACCTCACAAAACCTTTCTAAAGATCTCATGAAAGAATGGATGCAAGGGACTTCCCTGGTGGTCCAGTGATTAAGAATCCACCTTCCCACACAAGGGACACAGGTTCAATCCCTGGTCTGGGAAGATTCCACAGGTGCTGTTGGTTGCTGTTCAGTCTCTCAGTTGTGTCCAGCTCTTTGCGACCCCAGGGACTGCAGCACTCCAGGCTTCCCTGTCCTTCATCTCCTGGAGCTTGCTCAAACTCATGTCCATTGAGTTGGTGATGCCATCCAATCATCTCGTCCTTGTTCATCCCCTTCTCCTTCTGCCTTCAATATTTCCCAGCATCAGGGTCTTTTCTAATGTCAGCTCTTCACATCAGGTGGCCGAAGTATTGGAGCTTCAGCATCAATCCTTCCAATGAATATTCAGGACTGATTTCCTTTATATGTGAAGGAACAACTAAGCCCCTGGGCCACATCTGTTTGGAGCCTGGGCTCCTAGAGCTTGTGCTCCACAACAAGAGATGCCCCTGCCCCATAACTAGACAGTAGCCCCAGCTTGCCACAAGAGGAAGCCCTTAGGCAGCAGTGAGGAACCAGTTTGGCCAGAAATAAATAAACTAATTAATAATAACAAAAAAAAAGAATGGATGCAAAAACTTTTAGAACCATACAGAAGGAGGTCCCAAGGTTACAGAGACCCTCTGAGTCTGCCCCTCAATGAAAAGGGTCAGCTTGGCGGGGCGAGTCCTTGACCTAGACTCAATTAGGATCAAAGTGTCCTGGCTGGGGTTCCATCCAGATACTGCTGGCTCCTCCATGATTAAACAGATAGTGGCTCTGACTCCCACAGCTTCCCCAAGGCAAAGCTGGCCTTTGGCTCAGTGGGGCTCAAGGCAAGAAGGAGTGGGGCCCCTCCTCCACTCGGGCCTCCCACCGGCCCCCGGGGGACGTAGGGGTGAGGGATCCGCAGGTGTAGCTACTTATTTGGGGGAACATCCAGGATATGGGAAGCCAGAGAAATCAAGGGAAGAGGGCTCAGGACATGGACCAGGAAACCTGTGTGGCTGAGCTGACTCAGGAAGTAAATGTAGAGAAGCGAAACAAAATGACTGCCAAGTTCAGTGCAAAGTACATTTGGAGGTTTACCCTGTACTCCTGGACTCAGACTCCAGAAACCTGGCTTGGCTCCTTACTCCCGGGTTCTTGGGCAAGTCGTGTCTCCTCCTCAGGCTTCTATAAATCTATAAACTGACAGGGTTGGACCAGAATCCCACTTCTCGAATGGGTACATTCAGCCATGGCCTACTCAATAGTGAAAAGCTACAAGCTACTTATCTTCCTGGAATGCCAACTTTACATGAAGGTTGGGAGGGACTATTTTTTATCTTTAATTAGTCTTACGAGATATAGGGGCTTCCCAAGTGGCGCTAGTGGTAAAGAACCTGCCTGCCAATGCAGGAGACATAAGAGATGCAGGTTGGATCCCTGGGTTGGGAAGATTCTCTGGAGATTCCACAGCAACCCGTTCCAGTATTCTTGTCTCCTCTTGCATGGACAGAGGAGCCTTTGCAACAGTCCATAGTGTCACAAAGAGTGGGACATGACTGAAGCGACTGAGCACACACGTATGTGATATAATTCATATCACATACAATCCACCCTTCTAAAGCATACAATTCAATAGTTTTAATATATTCCTGAGTTGTGCAACCATCACACAATCAATTTTAGATCATTTCCATCACTGGAAAAAAGAAACCCTACCCTTCAGCCATCTCCTCCATGTCCTCCAGCTTTGGGAGCCCTGGACAACCACTAATTTACTTTCTGTCTCCATAGATTTACCTATTCTGGGCATTCCCTGTAAGTGGAATTAATATATGGTCTTGGGAGGATAATTTTTATATGAAAACAAAACAGCTATGTTATAAAAAGCAAGCAAAAAATTACATTAATGTTTAAGTTGCAGAAGATAATTCAAAACAATTTCCCTTGTATCTGGCAGCTTCACGGTAAATCTGTCTCCATGGACAGTGATTCATGGTGCTCTGCCCCTAGGGCCACTTGGTGGAAATTCTGGGGAGCACTGGACAAAATGATCATTTATTCCCATCTTTGCTCCAATGTTTAGAAGACAGTAAGACCCAGCCTGATAAACCTACAGAGACTTTTTTTCCAGGAGAAATTGTTAGGAACTGTTACCAGTTCCTCTTTCATCTCCTTATCTGTCCATCTTATCTCTACCCAGAGGTCTGCATTTAGAATAACTGAAAAGAATAATAGGTTATACCAATGTGGCAGATTTCTGTATGAAAGACTGATGGACTGGCATGCCCACGCACCCCATACATTCCCCCAGCTCTTGGGAAGGAGCTTCTTATTTTTAAATTAAAAAATGTATATTTCAATGTTTATATGGTTGCATTGGGTCTTAGTTGTGTACCATGGGATCTTTCATTGTGGCACATGGACTTACAGGCTTAGTTGCTCCACAGTATGTAGGATGTGGGATCTTAGTTCCCTGACCAGGGATCGAACTGGGATCCCCTGCATTGCAAGGCAGATTCTTAACCACTAGATCACCAGGGAAGTCCTAAGCAGGAACTTCTTGCTCTGTTTTATTCATGGACACCTTTCCAGTGTCCAGGGAAATGACAAAATATTGTAGGGGATCAATAAATATTTGCTGTAAGAAAGAAATGAGAGAAAAGAGGAAGGAATTAAAGGAGGGAAGGAAGGAAGAAAAAGAGGGAAGGAACGTGGGAGGCTGGGCGGGCCTTGGTTAACATGGTTGATCAGTTCAGTTCAGTTGCTCAGTCATGTCCGACTCTTTGTGACCCCATGGACTGCAGCACGCCAAGCTTCCCTGTCCTTCACATTTACCGGAGCTTGCTCAAACTCATGTCCATTAAGTCGGTGATGCCATCCAACCATCTTATCCTCTGTCGTCCCCTTCTCCTCCTGCCCTCAATCTTTCCCAGCATCAGGGTCTTTTCAAATGAGTCAGTTCTTTGCATCAGGTGGCCAAACTATTGAAGTCTCAGCTTCAGCATCAGTCCTTCCAAAGAATATTCAGGACTGATCTCCTTTAAGATGGACTGGTTGGATCTCCTTGCAGTCCAAGGGACTCTCAAGAGTCTTCTCCAACACTGCAGTTCAAAAGCATCAATTCTTCGGCACTCAGCTTTCTTTATACTCCAACTCTCACATCCATACATGACTACTGGAAAAACCATAGCTTTGACAAGATGGATCTTTGTTGGCAAAGTAATATCTCTACTTTTTAATATGCTGTCTAGGTTGGTCATAGCTTTTCTTCCAAGGAGCAAGCGTCTTTTAATTTCATGGCTGCAGTCACCATCTGCAGTGATTTTGGAGCCCCCCAAAATAAAGTCAGCCACTGTTTCCACTGTTTCCCCATCTATTGGCCATGAAGTGATGGGACCAGATGCCATGATCTTAGTTTTCTGAATGTTGACTTTTAAGACACCTTTTTCACTCTCCTCTTCATTCATCAAGAGGCTCTTTAGTTCTTCTTCACTTTCTGCCATAAGGGGGGTGTCATCTGCATTTCTGAGGTTATTGATATTTCTCCTGGCAATCTGGATTCCAGCTTGTGCTTCATCCAGCCTGGCATTACGCATGATATACTCTGCATATAAGTTAAATAAGCAGGGTGACAATATACAGCCTTGACATACTCCTTTCCCAATTTGGAACCAGTATGTTATTCCATGTTCAGTTCTAACTGTTGCTTCCTGACTTGCATACAGATTTACCAGGGGGCAGGTAAGGTGTTCTGGTATTCCTATCTCTTGAAGAATTTCAAGAGATCTCCTTGCAGTCCAAGGGACTCTCAAGAGTTTTCTCCAACACCACAGTTTGAAAGCACCAAGTCTTTGGCACTCAGCCTTCTTTATGGTCTAACTCTCACATTCATACATGACTACTGAAAAAACCATAGCTTTGACTATATGGACAGATGAAACAGAGAAGTGACTTGGGTTTTCCTCAGGGGTGGACTCTGAGAGGGGCTCAGGAAAGCAGACAGGCAGTTGCACCTTCTGCACCCAGGTCAGTATGGTCTAATAAGGAGTTTCTTTCCAAAGTCAAGTCCTGATTCAACTCATGAAGGACAAATAACCCCAGGATCCTGCCTTACAGATATGGTCAGGGAAGCAGTTCAGGGTGATTTCAGCACAAAGAACCAACCACTCATCAGAAATAGTGGCAAAGAAATATTGAAGGTGGCTCACTAGGGCCACCAAGGCCATAGGAAAGTGGGCAGTGAGCTTCTGTGCACTTGACCTGTCCTGGTTGCCTGGATCCCTGGCTACTTAGACCTCAAGGCTCTAAAGACAAGAAATGAATGAAGTAAGGTTTTAAGCAACATAAAATCTATCATTTTAGTTACAGTGATTATTGTTCTTACCACCAAACCAATGAAGCAAAGAAATAGAAGACCATTCTTTCCTTTTGTATCACTCAGCTGTTGCTAGATTAGGCTGTGTAACAAATGTCCTCCCAAATCTGAGTCTTACAAGAACAGGTTTATCTCTTGATCCCATTTCACATCTTCTATGAGTCAGTCACATGTTTTCTTCCATCCCTCTCTGGGACAAGCTGGTCTTGTGGTAGAGAAAGAAAGAACCAGAGGACCTGCAGACATGCAATGACTCACAAGCGGTAAATGCCGCTTTTACTTCCATCTCACTGGCCAGTGGAAGTCATCTGCCCAAGCCAATGTCAATGAGGCAGAGGAAAACAATCCACTCACAAGAAGGTGCATGCATGCTCAATTGTGTCTGACTCCTTGTGACCCCATGGACTGTAGCCCACAAGGTTCCTCTGTCCATGAAATCTTCCAGGCCAGAATACTGGAGCAGGTTTCCATTTTCTTCTCCAGGGGATCTTCCTGACCCAGGGATCGAACTCACATGTCTTATGTCTCCTGCTTTAGCAGCATATTCTTTAGCACCGAGCCATGGCAGCAAATAATTGCAAATAACATATGGTCTACCACAGTCCAAGTTTTGCCAGAAAGACTAGGCTGAACCTCTTGAAGGCCAGAATTAAGCCATTTTTTTCCTGCTCGTGTCTAGCAGAGTCTGGTTACAATAGAGTGTTCAAGAATGAAAGGATGGTGCCAATGTTTAAAGATGGAAAATAAGAAGGACATTGCCAAGCCTAGAGATCAGACATTCTGACATCAGCCTTCTATCTTTTTTTTTTCCCTTGCCCGTGCCAAACAGCATACAGAATCTTAGTTCCCCAACTAGGGATAGAACCCATATCTCCTGAAGTAGGAGGATGGAGTCTTAATCACTGGACCAACAGGGAAGTCCCAGCCTTTTATCTTTCCATTACTGCATCATCCTGAAATGCAGCTGCCTAAAAAACTTTGAGAGAGTCAGACACGACTGAGCGACTTCACTTTCACGCATTGGAGAAGGAACTGGCAACCCACTCCAGTGTTCTTGCCTGGAGAATCCCAGGGACGGGCAGCCTGGTGGGCTGCTGTCTATGAGGTCACACAGAGTCAGACATGACTGAAGCGACTTAGCAGAAAAATCTTTGACCTTGCACATGGCAGTAACTTTGCTTTTCAGAAATCATTCTTGCCTCATATCAAGACAACAAAACCAACTCTTGACTAAGGACTTTGAAGATGAAGAGGAGTGAGTGAGATTGTAGGGGGTGGTGATGGTGGTATTAAACCAGGAAGCATAGTACTTTTGACTTATAACATGCTTTTGCATACATTATCTCATTTGACCTCCCCAGAGCCTGGTGAGAAAGCAAAGTCTATTTAGGCTGTTTCATGATGAAGAAACAGGCTTCCCAGGTGGTGGTGCTGCTGCTTCTGCTGCTAAGTCGCTTCAGTCGTGTCCAACTCTGTGCGACCCCATAGACGGCAGCCCACCAGGCTCCCCCGTCCCTGGGATTCTCCAGGCAAGAATACTGGTGCTAGTGGTGAACAAAAAACAACCTGCCGGTATAAGAAACATACAAGACACGTGTTTGATCTGTAGGCTGGGAAGATCCCCTGGAGGAGAACATGGCAATCTACTCCAGTTTTGCTTGGAGAATCCCGTGGGCAGAGGACACTGGCAGGCTATCGTCCATAGGGTGGCTTGACCTCAGTTATGCTAATGCACACAGGTAACTGTCCTGGTTACTGGGGCAGAGGCACTCAGGGACCCACAGGGTGAGGAACAACGTGAGAGCTGTGTTCCCACGGCATTAGCACCATGTCCGTGCTCCACGCGAGAACTCTCTCTCTCTACTGGCCACAAAAGGAGCCTTGGAGGGTGAGGGATAAATCATGCCAGGGTACTTGCAGGTCTGAGTGTGGGCTGTTCAAAGAGGTGCTAGGAGCAAGTCAAGACTGTGCACGGCCCTCCCACCTTGGTCCCAGAGACCCCATTGCCAGGCAACTTAAAGGTCATCCATTGAACAGTTCATCTCACATTACATCTGACATGTGGCATGGGGATGGCTGGGCACAGTGCCCGCCCAGAGGGACTCACGGGGTGGAGGGGACAGACACACAGGATGTGAGTGTAATGGGATGGGTATGGTGGATGATTGCATAGAAATGTGAGCGCTTGAGCTGGACCAGTGGCAGGGAGGAGGGATGCTCGAGGAGGGAGGAGGCAGAAGCGGATACCTGAGGAGCAGGGAGAGGCCTCCCTAGACAGGGTCAGCTCAGCAAAGTCAGAGGCAAGAGCCCGTGCGGGGAGTGTTGAGCCTGGGACGAGCCACTCTGAGCCCTGAGCAGAGAGCAGATAAGGGGTCCAAGAGGCGTGCAGGGCTGGGCCTGGGGAGTTTATAGGAGCAGTCTTCATTCTGCCGGGATGGGGAACAAGTGAGGCAGGCCCGGCCACATAGTTAGGGGCCCAGCGCAAAATGAAGATGGAAGGCCCCTTGTTTACAGGGTGTAGGGAATTTCAAGACAGCAGCGAGAGTGTATTACTCCAAGTCCACCATTCTGCATGTGAAGGCCCTGGGTGACGCCCAGGCTGCAGCCCTGGGCAGCTGGCCGGAGGTGCGGCATTCAGCCCCACCAGCTGACAGTTTCCAGCCTTGGCCAGGAAAAGCCTTGTGCTTGTATATCTTTGTATTATTGCTACTTTATAGGCACACCTTCATTTTTTTAGGTTTCATTTTATTTTGCTTCACAGATAATGTGGGTTTTTTCTTTTTTTTTTTTTTTTTTGCTAATTGAAAGCTTGTGGCAATCCTGTGATGTCAGGTGATAGTCAGCATTTTTTAGTAATAAAGGAATTTGTAATTAAGATATGTACATTCTTTTTTAGACATAACACTATTGCACACTTAATAGACTACAGTGTAGTGTAATCATAACTTTATATGCACTGGGAGACCAGAAAAATTGTATGACTTGCTTTATTGCAATATTCGCTTTATTGTGGTGTCTGGAACCAAATTTACAAGATCTCCAAGGTGTGCCTGTAGTTTTTCTTCAAGTATAACATTTTAAAATATAGTTTTTAATCTTTATGAGATGTTGACAATGTTTAAAATGTTATATGCCATTAAATACACAAATTATTCAACTAACAGAAACATTTCAGAGACAACTTTTCCAGAATCTCCCTTCTACAGATAGGAATAGCTGTGGAGAAAACCGTCTGGGTCCCCCTGCGGGCGGCAGGCAACTCACTGCTGGGGTCAGAAAACAGGGCAGCAGCACCTAAGGCTTGAGTTCTGAGCACAATGGTCTCCTTCCACATGTTTTTCATCAAAGTCAGTCAAATTTAACTCTGAAACTCCCTAAGAACTTCTCTCACTATATCCCTAGGAGACAGCAGAGTTAGAGAGAAGAAAAGAAATTGTATTTTAAAAGGATCAGTGAGGGACTTCCCTAATGGTCTAGTGGTTAAGATTCTGCGCTTTCCACTGCATGGGTCACGGGTTTGATCCCTGTTGGGGAACTTAAGCGCCTGCATGCTGAACCAGTTTGCCCCTGTGAACCCACTGCCCTGGAGTTTACCTGTGACCTTTGACTTTTGATGATGACCAGGGGTGGGACTCCCAGTGACGCTCTTGAGCTTAGCCCCGCCCCACTGCACACCAGCCGATGGCTTTAGTTGCCGCAACAACGCAACCTGCTTCCCCTAACACAGCTTCAAACTTTTCCATCCCTAAACCATATTTTACTTTTAAACTAGCCACAGAGTGTCCTGCAGCACAGAAAAGGGGATTTTCTCCTTCGATTAGAGGGAAGAGTGAATGGGGAAGGAAATTGTGTAAAGGGAACAACCAGGAACTCCCGGTTTTGAGCAGGTTGGAAGGAGACTCTCACCTCTCTTCTGCAGTGAGCCCTTGCCAGGGAGTGACTGCCACAAACCACAGACACAGTGGAAATCTCCAGAAAGGTGAGAGTCTCCGAAACTCCTCCAGAGCAAGATATGGGCCCCGGGAACACCCCGGGAACATCCCGAGAACTGTCGCCTGGGCCCTGAAGGTTATTCACTAACGAAGAATCTTAATTCCAACTGAAGGTAGTCACTGAACCTGCAGAAGGAGAGAATAACACGAAGCTTTTCCAAAACAGAATTCACCACAAAATGCTTTTATTCAAGGAGTTCTAAGGGAGTAACTATGGGCTTCCAAGTTGGCGCTACTGGTAAAGAACCTGCCTGCCAATGCAGGAGACCTAAGAGATGCAGGTTCGATCCCTGGGTGGGGAAGATTCCCCAGAGGAGGGTGTGGCAACCCACTCCAGTATTCTTGCCTGGAGAATCCCATGGAAAGAGGAGCCTGGCAGGCTACAGTACACGGGGTTGTGAAGAGTCTGAAATGACTGAAGAGACTTAGCACTCACAGCATGCACACGGGAGTGGCTCCCTCAAGCCATTGCTCTAGGGATGTGAGCAAATGGAAAAGGCACAGCTCCCAGGCTTAGGAGGGGACAAGTCAAGACCATGCTGCCACCATGTTGAGGGAGCCAGACACACGACCCCAGGCAGTCAACCAAGGGAGGTGGAGTAAGGAGCCTTCCCCTTCCTTCCCTCTCCCTTCTTTCTGAGTACACGCTCCTGGGTCTTTCCCTGGCTTTACCACAGCATCGGTCACAGAGGCTTGGGTGGGGGGAGGCCCCAGCCCCTCACATGGCCCAGACGCCTGACCCCATTCCCAGCCAGGTCCGAGACCAGGAGGAGGGATTCTGAGGGTTTTTGTTTGTTTGTTTTCCTTGTGACTGTACTTTCTATCATCAAATGGAATTTTTCAAAGCGGTCATTCTCATTGTTTTAAAGGATGAAATTTATGGTTTGAAAGTAATGGCTGCCGACCTCATAAAATGAGCTTTAATATCACCACAGACATCCTCACAATTGGCCAAATCCCCAAGACCCCTATGAAGAGTGAATTGCCCTAGGCAGAAAAGGATTAAATTCACTGAACATCATAAAAATACACAATGAGCTCCACATCCTTTCTCATTTTCCAGTGACAGTCATGCTGGGCAGGGGTCCTTTGGTCACGAGCTCCTGTCCCCTCACCTCCCAGGGTCCGCATGCTGCCCTCCACACCGACCACATGACCTTGTCTTCTATCCCTTGTCTCGGCCCCTGACATCAGTGTGGACCTGCTCCAGCCCTACACAGTCAGTGTGTTTTCTTGGATCCTGAAAAACCAGATGAATCCAGAATTTGTTTCTAGACCTTAGGCATATGGACTCAATAATATAGGCCAATTAAAGGCTTATGCTCACCTTAATCTGTGAGATATGTGAAAAATCTCTTTATAGACTGTATTCTGCTTTATAGACTGTATTTCTGTGACCTTGGGAAAGTTACTTAACAGCTCTGAAACTGCTTATTCATCTGTTAATATTTTTTTAATATGGAAGGTAACTTTATTATATCTTCTCACTTAATACTCACCAAAGTTCAACTCTCATAGCATCTGAGGAAACTGGCACTCCCCAGTCACTAACAGTGGATTTGGGCTTCAGATTCTGGTTTGTCTGATTCTAAAATCCACATTCTTTTTTTGAGAGCCCTCCATCATATCCTGGGATGGGAGGATTTCTGGAAGTCTAGGCAATGTGGCTAAGGAAGGAAAGGGGCTAAAGCAGAGCCTGACACACTGGTCCAGAGGGGGAAACCCTAAACCAGAGTCATGGCAATCACGCCAACCAGAAGGGATAGAGATGCTGTGATGGCCGAACCAACTTGATGGGAGGTGAGGGAGAGAGGAGAGAAGAAAAAGAAAGTGGGAGGAACGAAGCTAAATTGAAATTTTTATGAACCTAAATGACCTGGGAGATGATGGAAGAGGCGAATGTTAAAAATTTAGAAAAGAGAGCCATCGTGAGCACTGGAACGAAATGTCTGAAAGTTAGGGATGCAAGATTTTAGATCTGGAAGAGATTTGATGGAGAATCAAGATGCGAAAAGCAGACCCATTAATTAAGGTTGAAGTCCCAAAGGCAGGGGAACCCCAAGACAAAGGGAAGCTGTGGGCCGAGAAGAGGCTTGAGTGGAGCGGTCACAGGGCAGAGACAGCACCAGGCACTGTAGGGACAGAGGATACGTACCAGCAGGCGAGCTCAGAATCCTTACAGGAAGCTGAGGGAAGGATGTGCCAGTTATAGAAGGCAAACTTTCATTTTTAAGAGCGTGATCTCAATAGAGAGATGAGGGTGGAGGTCAGATTACAGATGGTTAAAGACTCAGGGCAAAGAAAGAAGACAGAAATCATAGACCCTGTGTTCAAGATATTTAGAAGAGAAAAGATAAAAAGGGAACACAGGACCAAGGCAAGAGATTTTTCTTTCCCTTCCAAGTCTTGAGTGTGTCAGACTAGAGAAGAGAAGGATCTAGAGATGTCTCCATCTCCAGGAAGAGAGATCACTGGAAAAGCTGATTTCTACAGAAGGCAAGAAGGGATTCATTAGTTCAGGGACAAGGAGCCAATATCTGAAAAATGTTGTGCTCAGCACAGTAAGCATAATAAGGATAAAATGAAAAACAGTGCTTTCTCTAAGAAACCCACCACTGAGTAGGAGAGGTGACAGTTACACAAGTAGTAATGTTGCATGGCAGTGTGAGCCCTGTATTCATTTAGCAGTAAAGTGCTGTTGGGGATCAGAGAGGAAATTTGGGATGAAAAGGAAAGGGACACCTCAGAAGGCATCACAGAAGA
This sequence comes from Okapia johnstoni, assembly GCA_024291935.2. Taxonomy (NCBI): domain Eukaryota; kingdom Metazoa; phylum Chordata; class Mammalia; order Artiodactyla; family Giraffidae; genus Okapia; species Okapia johnstoni. The sequence goes on from CM044309.1 coordinate 100,797,830, forward strand.
GAAAGTACCATATTCAGCCTTAGAAGATGTGCAATAATATGACTGCCGAAGATGCAGAGGAAGCGTGTGAGAAAGGAGCAATTCCTGCTACAAAGACAGCATGCATAGCAAGGATGGAGGAGCTGGCCTTAATGGAAGAATAAATAGGGATGAATTGGAGGGACTTCCCTGGTGGTCCAGTGGTTAAGAATCCGCTTTTGAATGCAGGGGACAGGGTTCGGTTCCTGGTCAGGGAACTAAGATCCCACATGCTGAGGGGCAGCTAAGCCCGCATGCCACATCTAGAGAAGCCTGAGTGCCAAAACTCACTTGCTGCAATAATGAAAGATCCCGCATGCCACAACTAAGACCTGATGCAGCCAAATAAATACAATGAATACTTTTTCTTTTTAAAAAAGAGGTATTGGAAAACAGAAAGGAGGGAATACAAGAGAACTCATACCTGGTGGTCTCACTGTATTTTGTAACATAGGACGCAAAGGAGCCTCTGAAAGCAGAGGGTCAGGGGTCAAGGTCAAGGGGAAAAGTACATCTAAAAGAGATGGAGACATAGACTGCACAGTATCCAGGTAGGCTTGCTCAATTGAAGTTAGAAACTCCGAAAACTTTGTCTAACAAAAATCAGCACTCCAGGAATAGGAACTGGAGTAGTAACTCTTAGGAGGACTGCTGCTTCTGGAAAAGATACACTGGCCTACCCTCCTATGGGAAATGATGAACAATGCTGATCTATAAAAAGCATTGCTGAGTTTGGCCAAAAAAAAATGGCAGGAGACTAAAAATTAAGTGACAGTGAAAAACCAGAGACATGAATGGAATTCCAAAGCCAGCTTTCTCCTTGATGACATTTGCTGCAACAGTGAACTTGAATATTGGTGTTCACAGCTTTGTTGGGTGAGGAAACAGGGCTCAATCAAGGAGGGGAGTCTAATAGAAAAACCCCTATAAAAAGTTAGAACCCCAGTGGGTTATATCTTCCATGTAAGTGTGAACTGAGAAATAGATTCATCTATTCCCTCCAAGGGGGTGCAAGAGATTTGCCTCTGTGAACATAGAATGGAGGAGGAAGGAAAAACTTCAATTTGAATATTTAGTGTACAGATGTCTATGACAGGAGTTGCTCCAGATGCCTGAAAGAGGCAAACACAGATCTTCCCAAGAGAAACTCTTCAATGAAGCCTCAAATCATTCCCGCAGGTATCAGCTCGAAGTCAAGAATCACAGAATACACAAGGAAACAAAGCGTGAGAGGGTACAAGCAGGAGAAAAAAACACATACACACAGAAGAATCAAACCCATGGAATGATCAGATACAGAATATGTGTTTTAAAAGATAAAATAAGAAATTTAAGATACAAGTAACGGGACTTCCCTGGTGATCCAGTGGTTAAGACTCTGTGCCTCCACTGCAGGGGACAGGAGTTCGATCCCTGGTCAGGATCTAAGATCCTGTGTGCCATGGGGGATGGCCAAACTAAGATAAAAAGAAATAAATAAAAAATAAATATGAGTAAAGATAGACTATGCTAGAAAGCTTGTTTTAAAAATACACCTGACAGTAGTATCGAAATCTTTTCATCAACAGGTACCAATTTTTCCCAAATTCATCTACCAAGTTCAGATCCAGTCAAATACAGGAGGATTTTTGTGGAACTTGATGAACTGATTCTAAAATTAATATGGAAGTGTAAAGAGACGAGAACAGTCTAGAATCCAAGACACTATTGGAAAAGAATGGGGGAGGAGTGTGGAACTGGCATTCTTAGGTATGGACATTTATTTTAAGCCATAATAAATAAAACAGTGCAGAGATAGAGAAATTGACAATAGAATTGAAAGCCTCAAAGAAACTAATATTGATATGAAATTGGCAGCATTACAGATCAATGGAAAGAACAGACTATCAATAAATTGGTGGAATAATGGCTTATCCATATGGATGGAAATTTTTTATTGGACCCTGAAACTTACACCATTGAAAAAAAAAAAGAATTTCAAGTGGGCTAAAGTGCTAAATACAAAAGATAAGACCACAAAGCTTTTAAAAGACAGCTTAGGAGACTAAGAAATTGTATGTAGTAGAAAAGGGTTCCTGAAACCAGACACAGTTATACAAATTCTAAAGGGAAAGATTAAAGAACTTCCTGTTAAAATTAAAAACTTCTATAGATCAAAGGCTCCACAAAGAGAGTGAAATAATAAGTCAAAACTGAGAGTATAAATTTGTTACACACATAAGTAAGGATTAACATCCAAAATATATGAAGAATACCTATAAATCCATTAAAAAAAAACAGGCAAAATATTTGAATAGGTGCTTCACACTGGCTAATTGGCAAAATTAAAAGATATCTATCCTCATTAACCAATGGGGATTTCAAATTGAAACCACACTGAGCCATCATTTTCTGCTCACTGGATTGGCAAAGATAAAAAACAACATCAAGGTTGTAAGGAAACGAAGCCGAGTGGAACCTGAACTAACCACTTTGGAAAACTGAAGATGTACACCGTCTAGAACCAGTCTTTTTACTTGTAGAGCAAGTGCTGAATAAGGAGACATATCTAGAATACAGCACAGCAGTAAAGTCTGAAATAGTAAAAAAAAAAAAAAAAAAAAAAGTGAAAACAACTTAAATGTCTATTGGACTCAGTATCAACATACAATGGGACTCAGTGCAGAAGCGACGCTGAACAATTCACAGCTGCAGCCAAAGTGATGCTTCTCGGGAGACTGATGTTGCCAGAAATAAAGCCACAGAAGAATATTATCCCATCATGTAAAGTCCAGAAACATGCCAACTGAAGATTCTAGTTAGAGATATTCACTATACATGAAAACATAAAGAAAAGCAAGGGAATGGTGAACACACAGTTCAGGATGACCGATCATTTCTGAGGGGAGAGAAAAGGAGCTAGACCAAAGAGGACACACAGGGGGACCCCCAGGGTAAGAGCAGCAGCCTTGAATTCAAAGTGACTGTTGCCAAAGTAAAATTTGTCCTTATTTGTATTGGAAAACTAGCCCTCTAATGTAGAGTCATAGGCTTTTTTTTTTTTTTTTTTTTGGCTTTGCTTTTCACTCACTCTTACTCTTAGGGTTGCTTCAATAAAATTTATATAGATGAATTACAATATGATTGTAATAATCTACATCAGTGGTTTAAACTGACTTATTTTCTCCAGTTCGTTATTAAACCACGTACTTTTGTAGGCTCTCTACGGCTTGTCTGTGTGTTTTATGAAATGACACTATCATGTAATAGAGTAAATCCTCCTCCTTGACTCTAAAATATTAACCACAAATAAATTATTCATGATAATTAGCTGCAGAGCATTGTAACATATTAAAATAAAACAACTAGAGTGATATCAAAACAAAAAATAAGAATAGAGTGAGTGTTGGGCACGTGAGTGCCCAGCATGGGGAAGATCCCCTGGAGGAGGGCATGGTAACCCACTCCAGTATTCTTGCCTGGAGAATCCCCATGGACAGGGGAGCCTGGTGGGCTACAGTCCATGTGGTTGCAAAGAGTCAGACACGACTGAAGTGACTTAGCATGCACGCAGGCAGGCAGAGTCAGGGAACTTGGCTGACTCTGATGTTTTAAGGATTCTGCATGTGTGAATGCGTAGGTGGCCAGGGGAGGGGCTGAAGAAGGGTGAGGGGAAGTGAGAAGAGAAGAGAGTGGGGTGGTGCCGGTTCCGGCCCCAAACCAATGGAAGAGGTTATGGGAAAGCTCCTCGTGGCACCCAGAGAAAGTGAGAATTAACTCTGAACGCACCAGTTAACGCAGGTAGTGTTGACATTCGGAGTCTGACGAAACCAGTTTGACTCTGGCCAACAGCCAAGGGAAAAAAACCCACTGGATCTGATTTCACACTAGTTAACAGTGCCCTTGAGGATGTATTCAGCAAATGGGCACCTTGGAAGGAGGAAGAAAGGGTTGTGTTAGTTCCTGCCAACTTCTTATGCTTGCAAGTTTCTAGCATCAATTAAAAATGCCTTTGTCCTGTTGGACCTGCCTGCCAGGGCACAGGGTGAGATACACTGGCCTTGCTTAATGCCCGGGATTGCTCTGCCTTCGTTTTTCCTGAAGCAAAACTTGGCACTGGCCTCCAGCGTGGCAGAAAGACAAGCCTGTCCCTCCCAGGCCATTCATTCTTGGCCTGGACTTGGGGCGGGAAGATCGGTGATGCATGAAGCGCCTCTGGGAAGGGGCCGTGGTGCTGGCCTGGCTTCCTGGGTCCGGGGTTTGAATCAAAGGGCTGAGGGTGAGCTGCTGGCTCCACTTGGGCTGTCCTCAGAGCTCCAGCTGCTAGGTCTTTGGTTTTTATTACATTAGTCTTTAAAAAAAAAGTTTTTAATCAGCAAGAATCAGTGAAGCAGGCTTTATGGTGCAATAATTCTGCATGTTTTGTTATAAATATCCCCAGGCAAAGGGAAGGTTATTTCATAGACTATCAAAGTAACACGCCCGCTTGGGTTGCAACAAGGAATCTGTGAGGACTAGCAAGCAGGAAGCGTATCATCTGCATTTAAGAGGCTTTTGTTTTAATAAAACAGGCACATATTTATCTATAAAAGAGACTGACCAGCTTGGCAAAGCCAGCACCCGTGAGAAGTAAAGATACAGGGAAGCCATGTTATTTGCTGAATTAAAAAAAATCATCCATCCACTCACTTTCCAGTAACAACACTCAGTTGTAGGTTTTGGCCACACTGGTGTTTATAGTCAACTCTCAGTGCTGAAAGCCTCCAGGTCCAGAGGCCTCAGATCTCCAGGAGATGTTGAGTATTTCTGACTTTTTTTATTAAGAGTTAAGACCCTCTTCCACCCCTCCCCTGAAAAAAAATCAGAAGAAAGTTTGAAATTGTTCAATCCAGGATGAAAAGATACTCCCATGCTTCTGCTTCATATAGCACACTTGATCTTGTTTACTTAGACCCTGAAGCGGCTTGGTGGTATACACAGGGGGCTTGCAGAGGGCCAGCACAGAGGCAACAAGCCCCAGACTCTAACATTTTCCGGCGCACATTTCCAGACCGAGGTGCAAAGACAGCACCACAAAGTCCACGCTTCCTGCTGGAGAAGATTTCACAAATTCTTTTCCATCAAACTTTCCTCCAGCTGCGATTCTTGAGGCTGAGGTTGCCCTGGGTCAGAAGGAAACATGTATGGGACGTCAGACTGAGTGGGAAGTCTGCTTGTTCGCTTACCAGTTAATCTCCTAAGCTTCTCACACGTCCCAGGCTGGCCCTGGGTATCTTCATATTGAGACAAACAGTGATCCTGCAAAAGGTAGGCACCTCCCGTCCCACTCCTGCATGGATGGACCCGCAGAGGCTGGAGAGGAGAGCTGGAGAGGGGTACAGGCTGCTTGGTCGCTGAGGGCTTAGGAGGGCAGGGGCGCCTGCCGCCCCATCCTCACTCTTACACTCCCCATGACTCAGCTCTCGTCCCTCTGGCCTCTCTGCCATCCAGGTAAGTGAGTTTGAGAATCATGGGCAGCCAGGAAATGCAGCATGAGCTTGACCTGGAGGCCAACCCTGTGGGGACCCTCAGGCTCTCACTCTGTAGGCAGTAGCCTCGTCCTCCGTGTCAAACCACTGATCCCGATTTTAAGTAGGAGACACGGCACTGTGGGACCACAGTGACCTTCCCTCTGCCCATCTGAATGGATGCTCTACTTGGAGACCTTCCTGGGAGTACTTCCTGTCCGACACTGAGGCGCAGAACCAGTGCCTTTACCCTCCTGTCCTCTGTGTTTCGGAGCCTCTGACACGTGGTCTGTGAGTCCCTCCACCAGCATCACTCCCCGCCACCTCCCCCCGCCCCCACCACAACCTCCTGGCTCTCTGTAATTCAGGGCTTCCCTTCCAGCCTGGATGGTGTGGGCACCACCAACAGGGCTGCCTGGATCTCAGGGTACTCATCTCCCTCGCCCCTGGCACCCAAAAATGCACATCTGACCTCACATAACCCTCTTGGGGCTCAGTCAGCAGCCTACTGTGGTATCTGGGAGGGATTTCTTCTCTCAAAGCCCCCCTACAGTGGACAGACTAGGCTTCTAGGCCGTGAACGAGTCACCCCGCCCCACTCCTTCCAAAAGAGTGACCAGGGAGCCTGGAGTTGGTTAACGGGCCTCTAGTGGGAGCCCAGGGTCTCCAGTTATGGATCAAAGGGTCTATAAGTAAGACAGGTCCACCCATCGTGACTGTGCAGCTAGAGGTGTCCCTCCCAGGACAACAGGGTGCTGAGAGGGGAAAACACAGAGCTTCCTTCCTCGGTTCTCTAGTCTGAGAGACAACGTCCAACCCCGTGAGGGAGAAAAGGCTGGGACCCCACACGACCCCCGACAGAAGGAGGAGAAGGGGCAACAAGAGAGAGCAGAGGAGCCAGCCTTCGTTACAGAGTCCATGGCTTAAATGGCACAAGCGACCTGCTGGCGGTGGCTTCGAGGAAGTGACATAAGAGGGTTCTGTACTCAGAGGACCCACCTAAGCCTGCGCAGGAAGAGCCTGGAACCGTGCCCGTGACTCAGAGGTGGCGAGTGCTGCCGCCAAGTCAGGAGAACCGCCCCCCGGCCCCGCCCAGCCAGATTGCTCCTGCTGACTTCCAGAAATTCCATTCCAGGGGAGCTAAAAAAATAAGGGAGAGAGATCAAGTCCCTAATGACAGCATCTGTAGGCACTTCCTCCCCCAGGCTCAGGCTACTGGGCAGGCAGCCAGGAAGCTCCCCTGATCCCAGTGCCTGGCGAAGGGACCTCTGCTTTTGCTGAGCCCCACCCCCTCAGTCTCACCAGGGCTGACAAGTCCTCCTTCCACCCTCATACCTCTAAAACCAGACCTGGGCTTTCCCCCCAAGCGAGGCTGCAGCGAAGGGGCACCTTGTTCCCACGCACAAGTCACGTGGGGCTCCAGTGGACCCACTGCACGTGCGGCCGTGTGCAGACAACCCGGAGCTGTGTCCTCACGCATCCCCACTGGTACCGCTACGGAGGAGGAGGGTGGGCATGGGGTAGAGGAGCCCCCAGAAAGAGGCTCCAGGGTCTGATGTGGCAGGGGCTCAGGCAGCTGGGCGGTGACTCACCCCCGGCTGCTCTCTTGGTGGTGGTGCCAGGCAGGCTGGTGGGCAGGGCGGCCGTGAGATGCTTTATCCTTAGTCCCACCACATGTGAAAGACTGAAACCCATGGATGGCCGCGACTGGTGTGTGGGTGTGAATGGTGGGCAAAGGCGGAGATGTGAACGCTGAGGCTCTCTCATGCTTAAATTCCAGCAGGCCTTACCTCTCAGAAAGCCTGCGTGGCTACCATCAATGTTTCATCATTTAAAGGGTGTATATCATGTGTATCATTTACAGAGGCAAGGGTGTCTGGGATGTGTGCCCTGTGTGACCACTGGAGGGTTGATCCCATACTCCTCAGATGGCTTACGAAAGCTGTCCATCTGCACTTTCTCCTGATGTGCTCCAGCCTCAGGAAATGAATAAGTCCTCAAATAAAGATACATTATGGACCTTTGCCTTTTGCCTGGACAACCTTCTTTCTCCTAGGTGTCTAGGTAAAGTGAAAGTGAAAGTGTTAGACACCCAGTTGTCTCGACTCTTTGTGACCCCATGGCCTATAGTCTGCCAGCCTCCTCTGTCCTTGGGATTCTCCAGGCAAGAATACGGGAGTGGGTTGCCATTTCCTCCTCCAGGGGATCTTCCTGACCCAGGGATCAAACCCAGATCTCCTGCATTGCAGGCAGATTCTTTACCATCTGAGCCACTAGGGAAATCCTAGGTAGCTCCTAAATTTCCCAAGTCTCTCCTGGAGCAGGCCCCCTTCCTGTGCACCCTGCGGGGCCTTGCACGCCTTCCATCCCAGTACTGAGCACACCCCACACAGCTACTTGATGACAACTTTGTCACCTGTCAAGGATATAGTTCACCTCTGTGTACCCATCACCTTGCTTGGGGACAAGGACATGCGATAAAATAAAACTGGGTATTACTATTCCTGGGTCAGGAAAATTCCCTGGGGAAGGAAATGGCAACCCATCCAGTATTCTTGCCTAGAGAATTCCATGGACAGAGGAGCCTGGAGGACTACAGTCCATGGGGTCACGAAGAGTTGGACACAACTGAGCAACTAAACAATAACAAAAACAAATTACTATTCTTGAGCTATTTGATATTTATTTGTTTTCAAGAAGGAAAAGAAACTGAAAGAAAAGACAGAAAGTGAAAGAAATAAGTAAGAGTTGATACAAACAAGAATGAAAGCCCTCCCACTGCACTGGGTTCACCCTTCGCCCTCGCCACACTGTGTTCCAGCCATGCACCTCCCATATGTCTCATCTACGCAGGGAGCTCTGGGGGCAGAGCGTGTGTCTCCTTCATCCTAGAATCCTACTGTATGAGATGTAGTGCCTGGTACACAGTAGGCACCAAATAAATGTCTGCTGGATGTTTGGCAAAACCAGTGAATGCAAGAAATCCATAGACAGGAGCAGCAACTACATGTTGAGCGGAAACGGTGGAGTGTGTTGGAGTGTATCCAACCTACAACCAAGACACCTGTACACTTGGAAGCAAGAGCCACAGCTAAGACTGTTGCTGGGGGTTGGGGTTAAGTATTTTGCCAGGCAGCTCAAACAAATGCCCAGAGGTCAGGCTCTCAGGCTCCCAAGGCCAAGCTCATGGCCAAAGGGGACACTCTACCAATTTGATGGATGATTCAAACCTCTGTCCCCCTGGGCATCAGTTGTCTGTTTTGCTACTGACCATTTATCGACATTATTCTTATCTGTAAAATGAGGTGCCTGTTCTAGGCTCTCTAATATCCCTTAGCCTGCTCATATATATAATTCCATCCCCTCAAAAGCTCTGCAAAGGGGATATTCTGTAGCTAAATTTATTTATTTATGGCCATGCTGGGTCTTCATTGCTGTGTGTGGGCTACTCTCTAGTCGTGGTGCATGAGCTTCTCATCGCAGTGGCTTCTCTTGTTGCTGAGCGACAGGCTCTAGGGTGGGTGGGCCTCAGTAGTTGTGGCACAAGGGCTTAGTTGCCGCACAGCATGTGGAATCTTCCCGGACCAGGGATCGAACCCATGTCTCTCCTGAATTGGCAGGCAGATTCTTAACCATTGGGCCACCAGGGAAGTCTTCCATAGCTAAATATTGAATGAACAGTGACCACTACAAAACCTAAGAAAAGTATTTTAGACCGTAAGATCTATTTATGAGTGGAAAATTCACCAGGGAAAACAGGATTCCAATGGTACATTGTTGTTAGATTCATACTATCAGTGCAATGTACATATCTCATTCATATAGTAGATCTGAAATACTGTACTATTATTGCTACCAATGCCACCACTACAAATGCTTTTATTATCAAGGTGTCCATTTAGATCAAAGGCATCCTGATGCAAATCAAAATGGAAGTTTAAAATATAAAAGATGTGGGAGAATTTGCTTAGAAATGGGATAGATGTTAATAATCTTTCCTGAGAGGGTAAGACCAGATAGAGTGACTCTCCAAGCCAAGTGTTGGCCCCTGTAACTGGAAGCAGGGTGATGTTTCTCTTTGGCAGACAATCCTTCCAACTTCTCTCCAATCATCCACAGCACTCACCCCTCTGAATGCAGTTCCTGTACGCAGTTAGGTAATTTGTCCATTGCTTTAAAAAGTTTAGGCCCAGTTCTCATGTTTATCTGGATCAGAAACTGACTCAGTGATTGCTAGGTTGCATAAGAAGATAATTTTTAAAAATATTACCCGTGTTTCTAGACAATTGTGCATCATTAAGTTCATTCTAGTCCTGTGCCCTCAGGCAAACTAATCTCTCAAGGGTTTCAGTTTATCATCCTGAAATCTGACTGCATGGCTAAGGCTCAGTACATCTTTAAAATCCTAAGCCTGGATCTGATCTGACCCACAGGGGTGGGCAGCTTTAAGCAAACCTGCGTGCATGCGTGCTAAGTTGCTCCAGTCGTGTCCGACTCTTCATGACCGACTCTTCATGACTCCATGGACTGTAACCCATCAGGCTCCTCTGTCCATGGGATTCTCCAGGCAAGAATACTGGAGTGGGTTGCCATGCCCTTCTCCAGGGGATCTTCCTGACTCAGGGATCAAACCTGTGTCCTGCATTGACAAGCAGGTTCTCTACCACTAGTGCCACCTGGTAAGCCCCCTAAGCAAACCTAGTATTCAGAAAAGTCCAAATTTACCAAAGATCAATGAAGGCAGCGATAGGTAGAGCAGTGCTTCTGAAACTTATATGACACACATACAAATCCCCTGGGCATCTTGTTAAAATGCAGATTCTGACTGAGCAGCTCTGGGGTGGGGCCAAGGTCCTGCATCTAACAAGCTCCTGATGAGGCCTGTGCTGCAGGTCCCGGGACCACAGTTTGAGTGGCAAGGGTATAGCATGCCCACTATGCTAAAGCCTTCCTGTAAACAACACTGCCAATGGCACTTCCTCGTGCTCTTGTCTTGCTTTATACCTGTGCCCAGCTTTCTGACCCAGGAACCAGCCCTTACCCCAGAGCAACCATCTATAGGCTGGCCAGTCACCTGTGGGATAGTTTAGCACAAAATCACTATCCAAAACGTATGAATGTCCAAAAGGAAGAGCATTTATTTAATCCACCCATGTGCTTCCTCTCTCTTGGGTGGTTTGAATGTGACACACAGATGCACACGTGTGCAGGGAGGACACATTTGCAGGAAACAGAGAGCAAGACAGCAGCAGAAAGTCAGCAGGAGAGGCAGGGACTGAGAGTCCCGAGAAAGGGATGCTGACGTCGAGGGGACAGGATGACAGGACTGCTGGAAGTTGTGCTGTATGGTGAGGACTTTTCGTTCTCCCAGAAGCCTGGCCGCAGGTGTGTGGTATTCTGGTGTTTCCCGTAAGCTTTGATTAAAGCCCATGAATGCACATGCTTTGAACATTTCTCTGTACCTTGTGACCCTAGAAGTGATCCTGCCCTTTGAATCTATCCTTTACTTCATCTGGGTCGTTACTGGAGTAAACAGCCCTGGGGCATTTTAGTTAGCATCACTTAAGCCCATGTTTCTCACATAAACAGAAAGGTACCACTTCAGATCATCTTACCAGAGCCAGATGACCACTTCTACCAAAAAGCAACGGCAGGGGCTTCCCTGGTGGTCCAGTGGTTAAGCATCTGATTGTGGTGCGGGGGAACATTCTGGTAAGATCTGGTAAGATTTTACACGCCACAGGGCAACTAAGCCTGTGAGCCACAACTACTGACTCCGTACATCTTAGAACCCAAGCTCGGCACCAAGAGAAGCCTCCGAAATGAGATGTCTGCGCACCGAAACTAGAGAGTAACTTCCACTCGCCGCAACTGGAGAAAGCCTGTACAGCCAACGAGGACTTAGCGCAGCCAAAAAAATAAAAATAAAGAAAATAGACTGATGATTGAGGGTGGCAACATGCTTCATGGTCTCACAGCCAGCCCTGTCTTGTTCAACACACTTCTGGGCAGATAGAATGAACACAGAAGGCACGCTGATGCAACGTGTAGGTGACACAAGGCTGAACAGGATAATGGGTTGCACAGTGGATTGAGTCACTTGAACTCAAATGTCCTCATTGAGTGACAGAATCAAAATCTAAATGATCAAGAACAGCTGCTGCTGCTGCTAAGTCACCTCAGTCGTGTCCGACTCTGTGCAACCCCATAGATGGCAGCCCAGCAGGCTCCGCCGTCCCTGGGATTCTCCAGGCAGGAACACTGGCGTGGGTTGCCATTTCCTTCTCCAATGCATGAAAGGGAAAAGTGAAAGTGAAGTTGCTCACTTGTGTCTGACTCTTCGCGACCCCATGGACTGCAGCCTACCAGGCTCCTCCATCCATGGGATTTTCCAGGCGAGAGTACTGGAGTGGGGTGCCATTGCCTTCTCCACAAGACCAGCTAGAGCAGGCCAAAACTAACAACACGAGGCAAGCAGAGCATAGGAAGGTTCTCTTCAGGTTGATAGAGGCAACTGACAGCCAGGTGCTTCCCCAACTGCAGTGAGGAGGGGACACACCTGGGGTTCTCTCTAAACGGCAGGTTCTGACTCAGTAGGTTTGCAGTGGGGGCTTGAAAGCCTGCTTTTCTGACAAGTTGCTAGGTGAAGAGGGTGCTGCTGGACCACTGGCTACTCTCTGAGTGCCAAGTCACTTCAGTCGTGTCTGACTCTTTGCAACCCATGGACTGTAGCCCACCAGGCTTCTCTGTCCACGGAATTCTCCAGGCAAAAATACTGGAGCGGGGGCCATGCCCTCCTTCAGGGGATCTTCCCGACCTGGGGATAAATAGCGAGGCTGAAAAAGCCCTGAGCTGTTTATCAGCCATACGTTCACACGACCACCATCTGACTTCATGCGAATGAATGGCCTTACTATCCTCTGAATCCCCAGCCCCTTCTGCTGTATTGCATTTAGGACAGAAAACCACATTTTAATGGGGCCTTTAGCAGAGTAGAATGTGACCAAGAGAACAAATAAAATTCTGAGACATCTAGAATCTACGTGGTGAGAATGGGAAGAATGGGGACGCTTCAGCCGACAGAAGGGACACACCATGTGCAGGATACGATATAGTAGCTATCACTACATATTTAAAATGCTGGGAAGAGCTCCAGAGCATTAGAAAAACAAACTGAAACACGATACAACAACCAGGCTCCTTTGTTCATGGGATTCTCCAGGCAAGAGTACTGGAGTGAGTTGCCATGCCCTCCTCCAGGGGATCTTCCCCACCCAGGGACTGAACCTGCGTCTCTTATGTCTTCTGCATTGACAGTCTGGTTCTTTACCACTAGCTCCACCTGGGAAGCCCATATTACAGATATAGTTATTAGCAATTAACTGCTATGATAGTTACATCATGTTAGTGATTCACACATAAGATGTTTATTTCTCAGTTGCGTATAGTCTAAAACGGATGTTCTCGGGACTTCCTTGGTGGTCCAGTGGTTAAGACTCTGAGCTTCTAATATAGGGGGCAGGAGTTCAATCCCTGGTCAGGGAACTAAGATCCAGAACTCCACATGGTGTGGCCAAGTAAATAAATAAAATAGGTATCTTTGATTAGCAAGTAGCTTTGCTCCAATTGGCCACAATTCAGTGACCACTGCTCCTTCCATGTGGTGGCTCTGCCAACGTCACGAGCCTTGCAGGGTCTTGATAGAAAGGAAAAGAGCAAGCAGGTCACACACAGCAGGTTGTCAGGAGCCCGCTCTGACAGGTGACACATCACTTCTGCCTGCACGTGATTGGCCAGACCTGACACAAGGTCACATTCAGTGACAGGGAGACTCAGAAATGTGGTTAAGCCCAAGAAGAAATGGACGTGGTTAACAGCCAGCTACTCCCAGCTGCTTTCTCTGCTAAGGCTGCTGTGAGGGTGATGGTTTAGATAGCAGAGGGAGAATGCCAAGTTTGGTCTAGTCCCTGTTACAGTCATCACTCAACAAACTGCTGTTATCACTTAACTTTGGAGAACAAATGTAGTTCCCAAATATTAAATTATGGGGAGACAGTTCAGTTCAGTTCAGTCGCTCAGTTGTGTCTGACTCTTTGCGACCCCATGAACCGCAGCACGCCAGGCCTCCCTGTCCATCACCGACTCCCAGAGTCTACCCAAACTCATGTCCATTGAGTAGGTGATGCCATCTAACCATCTCATCCTCTGTCGTCCCCTTCTCCTCCTGCCTTCAATCTTTCCCAACATAGGGAGACAGATTTCAGATCAAACCAAGGCAAAACAAAGAAATAATAGTTCAATTATGGATTCTGTGATGATAGTAAGGTTCCTACCACTGGAGCTATTCAAGTAGAGGAGCTTGGGCTTCAGGGAGGCCAAAGAGAGTTCCTTTATTAGTTGAATACTGGACCAGTTAACCTTTGAATAGCCTCTGAAATATCAAGAACCTTGGGCTGCAAATAAGTGGTTTGATTCTAAGCGGATTTGCACACAAATGTGGTAGATGGGACCACATCAACATCCTTGTTTTATGGATTCTCATCTTTGTAACCTAGCCTGCCCCTTAGCAATGGATGTCACTCAGCAGCCTTGAAACAGATGAAACCAGATTAAGAGGATGCAACATCCTACACTTTTGCTTGATTTGGTATCTTTTTCTCCTTATCTCATGCCTGTGTCTGCAGCTATTAAAAAGATGGATTAAAATTTCATCTTGGGAACCTGAGATTTGAATCCTCCCTTGAGATAACTGCAGACTATGTCATGAAAACAAGTTTGAGAATCTGCTAGATGATTGATCCTACATTAACATTTCAGGCAGATCCTGCTAGTTTCTGACCTTTACAGATTACACTTGATAGGTTTTTCTGTGGGTTTCTGCCTAGACTATATGCAGACTTCTTCTAAGGGCATTTCCCCCAAACCCCTAGCAACTGTTTTGCCCAGTTATTCAGTAAATCCATAAGAAGTAGACAGAGGATGGCCTTGGAAAGGTGCAGCAGGCAAAACACATTCTTTAACAAGTTAAATGAGGCATGCCTGTACTCTCTTAAGTTCTTGCAGATGGGGCCCAAGTTCACTTTTATAAAAAAAAAAAAGCCTAATACTTGACACCTGTTAGAATCTGCACTTCCACATGAAATAAACTTGTGATTTGCTCACAGTGTGGAGAATTTACTTAAGAACAGTCAACATGTACATAACATGCAAAACCTCAAAAGGCTTCAGAAGATAGTCACTTGAAGATACTTCTGTAAATAGCAGGAGGGCAGTCGACACCACATCAAAGACATGTTGCTCAGAACAGAGTCACCTACTAGAAACTTCTGAACCTAAAGAGGAGAGAAGCGGGGAGAAGGGGAAGACAGGGGTCTTGAGAGATCACCAGATTCTAAGTTACCTGTCTCAGGAGGCACAAAATCAACCCCTTTTCATTTTAATAACCATGACATTTTTTTCATTACTCTTCAAGTCAGAGGCAGAAAATAAAGTATTAGGAATATAAATCATACACAGTATTCATCCCACTGTGAATAGTATCTCCCCTCCCAAATTCATGTTCGCTTGGAACCTCGGAATGGGACCCAATCTAGAGATAGGGTTTTTGCCTACTGCAGAGCATAAGAACACTGCTTAATGTTATGTGGCAGCCTGGATGGGAGGAGACTTTGGGGGAGAATGGATACATGTGTACACACAGCCGAGTCCCTTTGCTGTTCACCTGAAACTATCACAACGTTGTTAATTGGCTACACCCCAATACAAAATAAAAAGTTAAAAAAAAAAACAGAAATATGGTCTTTGCAGATGTTAGCTGAGGGTCAAGATGAGATCAGACTGGACTACAGTGGGCTCCAAATTCCATGCCTGGTGTTCTTATAAGAAGAGGTGAGGACGCTGAGAAGACCTGGTGAAGATGGAAGCAGACTCTGGAGTTCTGCTGCCATAGCCAAGGCCAGCAAAAGCCACCGGAGGCCGGAAGGGCAAAGGTTCTCCAAGAGCCTCTGGAGCGAGTATGGGCCTGTCGACACCTTGATTTCAGACTTCTGCCCCCAGAACTGTGAGAGAATTTAACTGTTTTTAGCCACCCAGTTGTGGCAATTTGTTATGGCAGCCATGGGGACCTCATCCAGCTCAGGAGAGATCAAGAAGGGCACTTGAATGGTTCTTTGGTTGTGGTCTGTCTAGTAGCACGCGCAACTTACACTTCTTGATAACGGCAGAAGACACGGAGAAGACAAGATGCACCCTTTACTCAATTGCTCTCCCCGGCATTAACAGCAACCACTGTCTACTCTGAAAGGAATTAACACTCCCAAGAAGCACGCTGTGAGATACTCGTGTCTCCATCTGAAAGTTAAAAGGTTCCTTGGAGACCACCCGGCACAACTTCACACTTCTATTTGGGGAAATGAAAAGCTAAGACAGGCTTCCCAGGTGGTGCAGTGGTAAAGAATCTGTCTGCCAAGGCAGGAGAGGCAAGCGTTGTGGGTTTGATCCCTGGGTCAGAAAGATCCCCTGGAGAAGGAAATGGGAACCCACTCCAGTATTCTTGCCTGGAGAATTCCATGGACAGAGGAGCCTAGAGGGCTACAGTCCACGGGGTCACAAAGAGTCAGACATGACTGAACACGCAGGCATACGCATAAACCTAAGTCAGGAGATTTCAAGAAATCAACCAGCAAATCTTTACCTTCCTCTTATCTTCAGGTAAAACCTCCATTAAAATTGCAAACCATAAAGTTATGAGTCCTACAGTCTAAACCTCATAGGTAACATTTCCGCACTAGCTTTGATTCTGCTCAGTTTATATATAGAATTTTGGCACTTCTCCCACATTACCTTCTCACATAGAAGCCCAATGCAAATAATGAGACACCTCTCTTCAGGGAACATGTGCTACCTTGCATTATTAGTGTGTTTATGTATCTTGAGTCTGTATCTCTGACTAGAGAACCCCTCGAAGACATGGACTCTCGTCTTATGTATCTTTGCTCCCCATGCTTAGTCCCTCAGTCGTGTCCGACTCTCTGCGACCCCACGGACTGTAGCCCGCCAGCCTCCTCTGTCCAAGGGGGTTCTTCAGGCAAGAATATTGAAGTGGGTTGCCATGCCTCCTCCAGGGGATCTTCCCAACCCATGGATCGAACCCAGGTCTCCCACATTGCAGGCAGGTTTTTTACCTTCTGAGCCACCAGGAAAGCCCTTGTTCCCCATAGTGCAGCATATTTTTACAAGTTTGCCAAATGAATATTTCGGGATCAAGCATCCCTTCAGGGATCACTCCTGGGAACCCAAATTTAGATCATCCCTATTATGATCTACTTATTACCTTTAAACGAAGAATGTCAATCTTAAAAAAAAGAGGTTGGAGTGAACCTCAATTCAGGTTAACTTGAAATCCTAATGTTCATGGTGGGAGGGTCCTGTCAGTGCAACTTTATAACTGGCACACTCAATTCTTAGCATAAGTGATTTTTTCCCCTTTCCTTCTCCCCACCTACTACCAGAGTAAACCTCTACTGCCCTTGTTGATTTTTTCATGATGCCTGTTTGGTAGAGGAACATTGTTGACACACACTCGGATATGACTGGATTCTTCTAGTGAGATAAGAAAATTTACTAAACAGTAAGAAAATCTGAGACTAAAATCCCTTAAGGAAAATTTCAGTGTTGTTTTCCCAAAGATTTGCAGCAAGATTCTACTAGGATTCCTGGCCTGGGACGCAGTATAAACTGAGTAAGAATAAAGAGATTGTGAAAATGGCAATGGATAGATCAGTATGCTCCCATACATAAATAAAGGAGGAACCCACAACTACGTGCTTGTATGTATTCAGACTAGTCTGGTGAGAGATATATGAAACTGGAAAAAGTGGGTGAACCGAGGGAGGGGAGCACAGGACCCTGCAGTCTGTTAGTAGGAGAATTACTTTGGCATGCCCTGTTATACGGTTTGATTGTTCACAGTATCTATAATAGTTTCAATTAAAAATTTTAAAATAACAGCATGGCTTCATTACTACTTCCTTCCCTACAAGAAACTTACTAGGCAAAGCCATGGACATAAGAATTACTCTGCTTTTTAGATGTAAACTGTGCCTAAATGTTTTAAAAAAAAAGCTGTTTCAGTGCAGTAAGGCATATGAAAATATCTGAAAAGCTAATGACATTAAAAACAAAAATTGGCTATTAGGTCATATATAAACATAGGATATGTTATACTTTTATTTCCTGCAGAATCACTGACTCCTGTTAACATTAAAGTTTCACAAACACTTAGTTGGTTCATTGTACAAGTAGGTATGAAGTCCACCTCAATCATCTTGAGATCTTGGTTCCTTATTTTTCTAAAGAATATGCCCTAATATTGCTTGTGGATTTTTCTTGAGGGGGGGAGGCTGCAACTATGACATAACTAGTATAAATGGTTTTAATTCTAAATAAAGTTCTGCCAAAATTCTAATGAAACAAAATTTACCTCAAAGCAGATTTCAAGAAATACAGGCTTTAATTTTTATTCAACATAATTTTGGAAATTCTAGCCACAGAATCATAAAAGAAAAAGAAATAAAAGGAATCTAGACTGAAAAGGAAGAAGTAAAACTGTCACTGTTTGCAGAAGCCATATTACAAAAAAGATGCCATCAGAAAACTAGAGCTCACCAATGAATTCAATAAATTTGCAGGATGCAAAATTAATATACAGAAATCTTGCATTTCTATACACTAACAATGAACTATCAGAAATCAAGGAACAAGCTCATTGACCTCTGTATAAAAAACAATAAAACACCTAGGAATAAACCTACCTAAGAAGGTAAAAGACCCGTACTTGGGAAACTATAAGACACCGATGAAGAAACTGAAAATGACACTGACAAATGGAAAGATACACTATGTTCTTGAATTGGAAGAACTGATACTGTTAAAATGACCATACTACTCAAGGCACTGAATGTACAGATTCAATGCAATCCCTATCAAAATACCAATGGCATTTTTCACAACTGCAAATAATTAAAAAATTTGCAAGGAACACAAAAAATCCCAAATAGCTACAACAATCTTGAGAAAAAATAACAAGAGCTGGAGGAATCATACTCCTTGACCTCAGAGTATACTACAAAGCTGCAGTAATCAAAACAGTATGGTACCGGCACAAAAACAGACACACAGATCAATGGAACAAGAAATAAACACACACACAATGGTCAATTGGTTTATGAAAAAGGCAGCAAGAATATAATGGAGAAAAGACAGTCTCTTTAATAAATGGTGTTGGGAAAACCAGACAGCTGTTTGTAAAAGAATAAAATTAGAAATTCTCTAATACTATTTACAAAGATAAGCTTCAAAATGGATTAAAGACCTAAATGTAAGACTGAATACTATAAAACTCCTAGAGGAAAGCACAGGCAGAATACTCTTTGACATAAATTGCAGCAGTATATTTTGGATCTGTCTCCTAAAGCAAAGGAAACAAAAGCAAAAATAAACAAAAGGAACCTAATTAAATTTAAAAGCTTTTGCCTAGCAAAGGAAACCATCAATAAAATAAAAGGACAACCTGCTGAATGGGAGAAAATACTTGCAAGTGATATGACCAATAAGGGATTAATAGCCAACATATATGAACAACTCATATAACTCAACATCAAAAAGCAACAGAAACAACAAAAAACCCAATTAAAAAATGGGCAGAAGATCATTTTTCCGAAGAGGAAATGCAGATGGCCAACAGGCATATGAAAATATGCTCAACATCACTAGTCATCAGGGAAATGCAAACTAAAACCACAATGAGATATCACTTCACACCTGTCAGAATGGATATCACCCCAAAAAAACAAACCAACCAACCAACCCACAAGTAACAAATGTTGGAGAGGATATGGAGAAAAGGGAACCCTCATACACTGTTGGTGGGAATGTAAATTGGTGCAGCCACTGTGGGAAAATGAAAGTTTCTCAAAAAGCTAAAACTAGAGCTACCATGTGACCCTGCAATTCCACTCCTGGGCATAGATCCAAAAAAACAAAATGCTAATTTAAAAAGATACATGCACCCCAATGTTCACAGCAGCATTATTTACAACTGCCAAGGTATGGAGGGAACCAAAATGTCCATCAACAGATGAATGAATAGAGATGTGGTGTGTATATATATGTGTATACACACAACAGAATGCTACTTAGCCATAAAAAAGAATGAAAATTTGCATTTGCAGTAACATGGATGGGAGGGCATTAAGCTATGTGAAATAAGTCAGAGAAAGACAAATACCATATGATATTACTTACAAATGGAAATCTAACTAGTGAATAAAAACAAAAAAGCAGCAGCCTTATAGATATAGAGAACAAACTAGTGGTTACCAGTGGAGACAGGGAAGGGGGCAATAAAGGGGTAGGGAAAAAGGGTTATTATAGGATTACATGAAATCATATGTGTGAAACTTTTGAAAATTGTAAAACACTAAAGCACTATAGAATTGAAACTTTCATTCAATTAAAAAAAAAGAAAAAGACAAATATAGGCTTTGAAAGAATGTTAAATTCACTTTTTTAAAGAGAAGAATCTTACAGATATCCGCGAAGAAATAATTTAAAAGGTTCATCAGTCACATTAAAATTAAATGAATAAAATGGTGAATTTTATATGTAAAACAGGTCTCAATAAAGTTGCTTAAATACAGTAAACAGACGGGAGAATTTCTGGCACTTCGCTCTTTTAGTTTTCATCATACAAAGTAAATATATTATGAAGGCAGGGAGCCTCAAACGTCAGTGCTTAAAGGGATCAGGCAAGGGATTATGAACTTGTGCCCTCACATCTAAAGTAGACAGCCAGTGGTTTGACTTCAGAAGGTCGTCACACAAACGGGTACAATTAATGACTCCAGATTATCTAATTTTTCAAAAGAACTGGAGATATACTTTTGTGAATTAAAATATTGGCAGCAACATGTGAGTCACAGAGAATTCCCTTAAGAGATCAAATTGGCCCCAGGGCCACCATTCTGCAAACTGAGTGGAGGAATACCGTGGGTCCATTGTTTGTCCCTTTGTGTGTAAGATCTACTCCATGACCCAAAGTTTAAAATGTATAATAAATATAAATTTGGAAAAAGGAATACCTTTGTAAGAAAACTTTGATGGGCCAAGAAAAGCTTTTGTAATGAATATGCGTAGCTTTCATTGTGAGTCAAACACCATGCAAATTTACAACTACGTCAAAGAGAGTGATACAGGAGCTTGGGTCTGAAGTGAGGTTCTAGAAGCTCATTCTCTAGAGTAACAATCCGAGCCAAGACAGAGTCACTGCCCAGCCCCCAGCTTCATGGGCGGACTTCCAGAGATGGTGCCCAAGTCAGTGACTGTGCAACGTTATTCTTATAATAAAATAATTATTTTAATGAAGTATTTGCAATAATTTTAAACATCTGATCAAGAAGATTATACACAAATATGGGAGTGTGCTGCACTTCACCAAAAAATAAAGCTAAGCATTTAAATATACAAAACAACTTTAGGTATAGATCTCTTCTTAAAGGACTTTTTTTTAACATATACATAATTTATAGCATTTTTACATAATAACTTGCTGAAACAGAAAATGTGGCCAATTTAAAACTTACTACAGTACAGAATATGGCCGTAACAGTCCCAGAGGGAAGAACAGGATGAAGAATAACATACTTGAGGTTTTTTTTTTTCCCCTGAATTCTTTTTCTAAGAAGCACAACTTCCTCCCCCACCCCCTTTTTTAAAAACCTTCTTTGGAGGATTTACTCACTCTTTCTGTATGTGATTCTAACTACAGTTATTATTTTTCACCAGCTACATGCCACAAAAGTCAAATTTGAAAAACAAAATAGAGGGTTTGCTTTGAAAAATGTCAGCCTCCTCTTCAGAGGAGTATACATATAACATGCTTCTCATAATATATGCAGAGCCAAGATCTCCAAGAGTAAGATGCTGGCATTACCTTTTGTGTACAGAACCCAAAATGGAATCCACTGTTAAAAATTTCTAATCATCAATTAGGATTTTTTTTTTTAATGCAACAAGATGCTTAAAACTTAGGCTAAAAGAGTTTATAAAACTATCCTTCTTGAGATTTAAAGCAATACACAAAGAATAACTTCTTTCTTTTGAAATACTGTAATTTGAAAATGTTTGACACATTTTCCTTTTTGGTTGGGCTGTGATTTTTTTTTTCCCCCGTCAACAAAACATGTACTGGCTGCTTTGGAGTTCCAATTCGATCTGCCTCCTCTTAGATGTATGAAGCATATTTCCTATTACGAGTCCATTTTCATTTTCCCTCCATCAGTTTGGAGGCAGCACTCCATCGTTCCTTCGTATACTCTCTCTTTTCCATTTTTCAATGAGGTATACCAACAGCTTCAATGTATAGCATCCTTCCCTGACAAGGATGTCCCCTTGGTATCAGAAGCAGCACATTGTGACATGAACCAGGGAACCTCGGGCACAAACTATCACCATTTGTCAATGTGTTGACATCAATGGGTCTCAGCTGACCAAAGTCACCACGGGGCCTTTCCCTGTGGCTCGTCACCTTCAACCACAGAAGGTGACTGTCATAGTTAGCTTAGCAACTTCTGATTCCAGCCCAGAAAACCTAACACTTGGAGTCAGGTTCCATGTAGGATGAAATACACAGTTTCCTGGTAAGTGAAGACTCCTCCTCTCGTCCCCCTGCATCTCAGTGCAGGATGTAACAGGGAGAGGCACTTTACCTGTTAACAAGTGAAGCAGGCAGTAACAAACAGAGCCTTGCTGTAATTAAACACATACAAAGGAAGAGGCCTACTACGGTGTAAACCGTATGTCACAACCAATTTTCAGGAGACAAAGCTGAATCCTAATCATTAAGAACCTCATGGGATATATAAGCACGATTTAGTAAAAGTTTGTAACTGTAAACAATGGTCTCCCCTACTGGTGATTATTTTCTAGACACTGAAATGTCAGGACTGTGCAACAACGCTCTGGACGTCTTCTTTGGCAGTAAGTAGCAAGGGTCTGGATGACGGGGCTGTGGTCACTTCAGGAGGGCCAGGTATAGAGCTCGGGAATACTTCATATCCCTCTCCTGCTCCATACAGAAGATCAGGTCCCTGAGGCAGATTCTCGTGATTCTTGGACGAACCAGCTGCTTGCTGGCTGTCAGACTGGACGTCCCAGAAGCAAACAGGTTGTCTTTTAAACCCTAAACAAAATAAAGGGAGAAGCAAGTATAAAGTAAGCCATCTTTGAAAAAGAATCTGTCAGTTCAGCAAGAGCCTGTCCTCCTCTGGCTCCTGAGTTAGGTGCTGGAGGTCACATCACGATGGAGCTCGACCCGGTCCTCCAGCAGTGCAGGCTGTTGGGGAAGGCCCGTGGCTGGCACGCCTGGTTCATGCCCTCACTCTCTTTCTTACCTGGACCACAGCCACAGCCTCTTAACTGACTTTTCCGGTGCACTCCGTTCTTTGCCACACACAGCAGTGCTGACTGTTCTCTTTCAAGGTCTTACAAAAACTTTTGAGAGTGCTGGCTGTGGTCATAATTTGACTGTGGCGATGATGTCACTGGTGTGTATTTGTGGAAGAGACTTTCAGATTACCTACTTTAAATGTGTGCCATCTTTTGTATGTCAATTATAAAAGTAAAAGCTTCACGTGATTCAGATCCCACCACTCCATGGTTTACAAACCTTCAAGGTCCCTCTCTATCTGAAGTAGGTATCTGAGCACGTGGTATATATACTCTGAGAGCTACACTTCTGCACACGATCTCATCTTCCCTACAATGCTGCGGCAAGCTACATGGGCACTGTCCCCACTAAGTAAAAGGAACCTGAGCTTGGATAGGTTGAAACAACCTGTTTAAGGTCAGACAGCAGCACTGAGTAAAGACTCAGTTTTTAACTTGATCTAAAGTGAATGCTCTTGGTCTGTTCTGTGTTGTGTTGCTGCTTGGTCACTTAGTCTTGACCAATTCTGTGACCTCATGGACTGTAGTCTCCCAGGCTCTTCTGTTCATAGGATTTCCCAGGCAAGAATATTGGAGTGGGTTGCCAATTCCTTCTCCAGGGGATCTTCCTAGACCAGTGATTGAACCTGCATCTCCTGCCTTGGCAGGTAGATTCTTTACCATTGTGTCACCTGGGATACCATATCAGGTACAAACTCATTACCTGCTTCCCTTTAGCCTTACTTTTCACTGCCAAGTTCAGCAAAAGGCCATTCCAGGCCAATCTACTTATCCTTTAAGACTCATTTCAAATGGGTCTACTTGCCTTCTCCTTTCCTGCAAGAATTCTCACTGTGGCAACTGCTTTACACTGTAATTTGTACATGCCATACCCACTAGATTGTAAGCTTTCTGAGGACAGGGGCTATCATTTCTATGTCATCTAGGGCTTAGCCAAGTACACGGGACAACACAGATTATCAGCAATACTTTCTCAATTGAATGTACAGATTTAAAACAGAACAATCCAGTTTGAGTTCTAAATGTCATTCAAAATAGAATGAAATCCAGTACTTCTGTATTAAGATATTAAATTCTCTTATCAGTATGTCTATACATCACTATTTTAAAAAAGACTGGAAGAAGAAATAAAAATACAGAATATTCAGACATAGAATAATTTGGCAGAAATGAATCCTTTATTCTCTCATTCTTTTATTTATTTATTTTTACTATACTTTGTTTCAAAACCATTTCAATTGGAATGGCAACCCTCCTTTACCTACTCAAAAGACTTTCTTCTAAAGGAAAGCTATCTACCTAACATGGGAAGGGAATCTGATGGTTCCATTACTATATTTTTATAACCATCAAATTTTAATTACTCCCTCTTTCTTTTGTTTTTTTTTTGCTTTGTTTTATTTTGATGGAAGGTAAGGAAATTCCCTTGAAGGTCTCCAAAACACTATGGTCAAAGCAAGTCAACTTAATTCCATACACGTTCACAGAATGCAAACATTTTAGTTCACAAATAAACTTTCCTTCAAAGATACTATTCTCTTTTGAAGGCATGATATCACAATCACATTTCTATACTCATTAGGTTAAACTTATTGAAAAGCGTCCATGAAACAAGTTTTGGAAAGTCCTGATTTTAAAAAAAGAACAAAAAGACTACTCTCGGCTACACAATTGCCTGGTTACTTCTCCTGGAGACCCTCTATGGTGTAGAGCCTGTCTCTCATCACCTTTGCAGGTGTCTTGGTACACAGTTATACAAATACGAGTGCCAGCCTCTGTAGCTCTGCCTAAGCATGACAGTCAAGCACCAGCACATCACTCTTCCCTGCTTTTAGAGCACTGCTACTTAGAGGCCGTGTAACAAACATGAAATCTTAACTCTTGTAAATTATCACCGTCAAAATATTCTTGTAAGATTTTTACAGAATGGCCCAGCAACTCATCTTTGAAATGCTGGATAAAAGGACACATTAGGAAGAAAGTTAATAAAACACATGAGTGAGTGGCAATTTTGTTGTATATAGGAGTTATCTGTTTAAAACTACCGCACATTTAACTAGAGGCATTTTTCATAGCCAAAGATTAGATATACTGAAGCTGAATCTATATGTTTACAAATGTTTCCTACCAAGAATTTACCAAAAATCACCCATGCAGTGTTTGACATGAAATTTAAATTAAATGGTTAGATGGATACACTAGGTCTTGGCAATTTCATTTCTATGTAAATATCCAGAAATATGTCATGTCTTTTGATAAAAAGACATGTATGAGAATGTCTGCAGTACCATTCATAATGGCCCCTAAACTAGAAACAATCCAAATGCCCATGAAGAACAGAATAAACTGTGGACTATGCTCACAAATGGAATACTACACAGCAGGAATAAACAGATTAACATGGACAAGTCACAAAAATGTTCAATGAAAGGATCTAGGTGCAAAGGAATACACATGGTTTGATCCCATTTCTAGATTTAAAAACAGGCAAAGCTGTAGAAGTCAGGATAACGATTCTATTTAAGGGAGAAGAATGGTAACCAGAAAGGGGACAGGAGAGGTTTGCTGGGATTCTGGTGATGTTCTCGTTCTTGACCTGAGGACTGTCTGCATGGGTATGTTCATGCTGTGAAAATTCAGTGAGCTAACTCATGATCTGTGTACTTTTCTGCATTGATGTTATAATTCAATAAAAGAATTTAAACTGCTACCCAAAGTCGTGTACGTAGGAAATAAAAAGGGAAGTGAAGAGGAAAAAGAGCACAGAAAATAAGGCAAAATTATTAAATAGAAAAAAAAAAATGAAGGAAAACTAATCATCTGGGTAAGGAACAAAGGGGTCGCAGTCCATGTTGGTCACGTGAGCAGCCTGAAGGATCCCCGGGAAAGAGCCACATTGCAGCTGCCAGCACAGGGTTGAAAAGGAGGTCATTCCAACAGGATGCCGCAGAAGGCCTGAGGCAATGTTATAAATGAAACAAACCCCAAGGGACACGCAGTAACCCAACAGAAATGTCTTTTATAATTCACAACTCTACAAAGGTGACAGCGTTCTCGTCTCCCAAACCAGTGGCTGGCTTGGAAAGTCAGTCTTTCTTGAACTTAGATACAAATATATAGCAATTTTATTCCTAGGCTGATGATGTGGGAAAATCCGCCGTCTGACTTGTTAGCTTCCCACTGACCTGGCCAGAATAGTCAGCTACCTCTTAATTATCCACAAAGGAGGGTGGAACCCAGAGCTGTAAAAACTCAAAATCTGCCCTCACCATCAGTTTTCATGTTCTTCTTTCTCACCAAGTCTTTTTGCCCAAAGTTGTCTAACTGATTTCTGGTTATGCTATTCAGTCAATGCCAAAGAACACAAATGTAGTTAGGAGACGAGAAGCTGTAAGAAGAAGAAAAAAATAACCTCTTGGGACAATG
Source organism: Okapia johnstoni (assembly GCA_024291935.2). Taxonomy (NCBI): domain Eukaryota; kingdom Metazoa; phylum Chordata; class Mammalia; order Artiodactyla; family Giraffidae; genus Okapia; species Okapia johnstoni. The sequence continues at coordinate 100,824,265 of CM044309.1, forward strand.
TACTATTTGTTTCTGAAATAGAAGGTTTTCCCAATTGACTTTCTACATAAAGATACTCCTTAATTTGTATTCTTCATTTAGATGAAAAGAGGGTAAAATAGAAGGTGAAATCCAATAAAGATGAAAGAAATAATTCACTTACTAAGTGTACAACAGATGTTTTCAGAAGCATAACGAAACCTAAATATAAGCATTCTCTAAAACTGCCAGGTCAATTAAGTTAGCCTTCATTAAGTTGTTCAATTATATCAGTAAACAAAGTTTCATATTTTTAGAGGAACTTTTTTAATCTAATAAGGAACACTTGAACACTGTCAGTTATTAATAAGTAATTAAAAATAACCAATTATCCATATTTCTCAATACAGAAGGTAGGTGCTGTGAGGTAAAATTTTTAAAAGCATCTCTACCTATGTTTTCTTAAATTATGTTACTGCTATACTAGTGGATTCATGCTAGCCCATGTACTAATTCAATTCAAAAGTTATCTGGAGGACTTCCCGGGTGGTCTAGTGGTTAAGAATCCATCTGCCAATGCAGGGGACATGGTTTTGATCCCGGGTCTAGGAAGATTCCACATGCTGTGGAGCAACTAAGTCTATGTGCCACAGTTACTGAGCCTGTGCATCCCTAGGGTCCATGCTCTGCAACAAGAGAAGCCACTGCAGTGAGAAGCCCAGGCCCTGCAACTGCAGAGTAGCGCCTGCTCACCACTAGAGAAAGCCTACATGCAGCAATGAAGACCCAGCACAGTCAAAAATAAATTAGTTTAATAAATAAATTAAAAAGTTAAAATACACAGGGGGATTGAATGGTGGTGCATATAGGTTGTCTCATCCATAGTAACCTCAGAAAAATTACTTAACTTCTCTGTGCTTTAGTTTCCTAATCTGCAAAAGAGGAATAGTAACTGAGATTATAAAACTGGCCTAAGGATTAAATAGGAACAATGCCTGGCATACAGTATATTCTCTATAAATGTCATTTGTCAGTTGGGAGGCATCGAAGGTTTGTAAATCGGAAACAGTATAACCCTAGTTCCAAGATCTTTCTTGTACCCCCTAGTTAAATCTAATTAAACGTTCCTGCCTAAGTCCTATTCTTGTAAGAAAGTCCTGGTTAGTTTAAAGAAATATTGATAATTTGTCCTGCCACCCCAACTGTGTCTCTCTTTGTGAAAATTTTAAATTTAAGTCAAGCTTTGAAAGCTTAAAGCTACAAAGGAAACTAATGCGTATTACAGACATACAGCAAGTGGATGAAGGATGTGTCCTGGGACAGGAAGGCTTTCACGAGCTCCTCAAATCAAACAGTGGAGGAGCGGCAGTGCCGCCTTAGAGAGCCAACCAGGCTTATCAGCACTATCTCCACAAGCCAACGTCCATTCCTTCCATTCTAGTCTCTGAATCGTTAAGACCAAGAAAAACACAAACATGTCCTTGAATCTTAACAGTTAACCAGGAACAAAAGTTGGACATTTTTACCTCTAGAAGGCAAAGAGCCATTACATTTCTGACCCTCTTGATCTTATTCTAACCCCATGTCACCATGGCAGCTCTTAAGGGATGACTCTAGTCTTAAACTTTAAGGAAAAATAAGAATCAGACACAGGGAACAGTGAGTGGATAGCAGATCTGGCTCCAGAACAAAAACCAAACATCTTCTAAGTCTTGGAAGCAAGGATAGATAAAAGTGTCCTGGATGCCTGGCTTTCGTGTAACAAGAACACCCAAAGTCTATACTAGAAGGCCTGAGCTTCCAGGCCTGAAGGGCAACACAGAGCAGAAATTATGGATACTGAGCCGCGTTGCTGCCTGCCCTCTGCTGGTCAACAAGCAGAACTCTTGAAGTAATAGATCCTTCACCTCTATCACCTTTATTTCAGAACACAGACAGCCCTGCACGTTAACTTCCACCCTAGAATTTTGCCACCTCTAAGTTTCTGTGTTTCAGCAGTCTTTTACAGAAGTAATATGTCTAAATGGACTGATGTGACATGTAATCCTGGGTTCTGAATTCTAATTCTGGGCTTCTATTGTGGCTCAGCTGGTAAAGCTGAATTCTAATTCTAGTTGTGCAATTATGAGAGCTATAAAGAAAATACTGGTTGTCCTGTGCTAATGACCACTCTCATCTTTATCTCCAAAAGAACACCTTAAATTCTAGACCTCATTGTTCAACTTCCTAATAAAGAATGCGGCACATCATTTTTGTTGTTGTTTAGTCACTCAGTTCTGTCAGACTCTTGCAAGTAGCCTGCCAGGCTCCTCTGTCCATGAGATTTCCCAGGCAAGAATACTGGAGTATGTTGCCATTTCCTTCTCTAGGGGATCTTCCCAACCCAAGGATCAAACCTGTGTTTCCTGCATTGGCAGGTGGATTCTTTACCAGAGGCTGGGGAAGACAGCTCTAAGTCATTACTTCTCCTGTTTTCCCCTTCTCTTTCTCATTTAAAGGAATGGTAAAACCATTCACCTCCAATGCCTAAGCCAGAAAACTGGGTGTCACCCTCAAACCTACCTTTTATATCCCAACTATCATTTCTTATTAGTTCTACCTCCTTAATAGTTTCCAAATAATCCACATCTTTCTACATTTTCACTTCCATGCCTGAGATTACTTCATCAGCCTTCTAAGAAATCTTCCTATTTTCAGTATTAACAGTGTTCACACTGCAGTGAGAATGATCTTTCTCAAATAAGTAATCTGGTAATACCATTTTCCTATTTAAAATGCTCCAGTGGCTAAAAACCTTCTCCAGGACCAAGTCCAAGTATCTAACCATGACACAGTCAACCATGAGCATGCCAAAGCTTCTCTCCACATTTTCATCTCTCATTCCCTTCTTACTACTCAAACTATTGATCATGCCATAGAATGTGTTTTCCAGTTTGTTCGAGAGAGTTACTTCTCTCCTCCTGGGATTCCTTCTCCAATTTCTGTCCTACCCTTGTATCACAGCACCTGACTAAGTTCTTCAAGACTCAACTCAGGTAACGTGTTTTTCCAGTGTTACAAACACACTTAGCCCTGGCTGAGATGAGGGGCATCTCCCGTGGACTTCAGTGCTCTCTACTTTACCATCACACATGTTCAGTGCAATGCAACTACCTCTCTAATAACTTGCCCACTCACTGGAAAGGAAGGATTCTGGACTTGTGAATATTTTATATATATGGCACTTAGCTGCTATCCAATCAACATGTACACTTCTGCACAAAGTATGACTCAATAATATCAGTTATGTGAATGACCAACAGTGAAAATGAGCCATACTACAGGCTTTTAAATCAAGATCCTGTTGCTATTTTTAGCTTTAAGCCAAATAAATCTGGGAGAAGAGCTGAAAGGTAGTCTTTTGATGACTTGTTCTTCTACATTATCCATCCCCACCAAGCTGCCACCAGACGGGATTTATTCAAAAGGCTATCTATCACTTTCTCCAAACAGTCAGCAAGTCTTCAACCCACCAAATAATACAACACCCAAGAACAGCAAGTAACCAAATAAATGTCAGTTCTGAAAAGCCGTCCCTTACTGCAAGCTGAGAAGCCTGTGTCAGTAGGATTTTCCTCTTCATACTCTGGTTATTTTCTTTAACTTTTAATTAAGACACATACAAAGTCCTCCAAAAACTCAAGTAAACTATTTCCAGAAACAAGTTTTATCTATTATTCTATGAGAATTTCTTTAAAAGATTGCCAGTAAAAGATTTTTCTTTCAGAGCCAGCTTTAATTTTATCCTTTCAGGACTGTAAATGTTAAAAAAAAAAAAAAAGCTACAGTATCTGTAAGGACTGCTGTGCCTCACAAGCAAAGGTAGGTTTACCAGTATATTTAAATGTATTAATAGTAGCTTTGTTTAATTGAAACTCTGGTAATTCTAGAGTTGACGAATTGCATATAGACTGACAGAAAATGATACTAGAAACAAATATGAATTTATAGGGAAAATGAAAGAGCACTAGAAATGATAAATGTTGAAAAGCTGTTTTTATCTTCATAAATTCTTTAAGAGATATATGACCAAGTAATAAGAATGTACTGTGGAGGTTAAAACATGCAGAAGCAAAACAGGTGAAGACAAAGAACACAAAGGATGGGAGGGATTTCTATAATGGAATTCTAGAGCTAAAAGGTTTTTACATGGTATGTGAAGTGGCATTAATTCAAGATTGAGTATAAGCAGTTAACAATACACACTGTACCTTTAGACAGATCTGTATAGCAACCATTAAAAAAATAAATAAAAGAGGTATAGTTAAAAAGTTACAAGAGGGTATAAAATGGTATACTAAAACACTACTTGATTAACTCAAAAGATGAAAAGAAAGGAGAAACAATAACAACAAAAACAAGGACAAACAAATTAGCAATATGGTAGACTCAAATCCAATCACAGTAGTATTTGCATTAAATGTAAATGAACTCAACTGTCCAAATAAATTTTCATACTGGATACAAATCCAAAACTCAATTACATGCTACTCTAGGCGGCCCTAAAGAACCCTGTTGCCAATGCGGGAGACGAAGAGATGCAGGTTTGATCCCTGGGTTGGGAAGATCCCCTGGAGGAGGGCACAGCAACCCACTCTAGCATTCTTGCCTGGAGAACCCCATGGAAAGAGGACATGACTGAAAGGTCCGTAGGGAGGCAAAGAGTCCACGACTGAAGTGACTTAGCCCTAGCCACAAGAAACCAGCTTTAAATAAAGACACAGATAGGTTGGAAGTAAAAGAACAGAGAAACGATAAATCATGCAAATACTAAGCATAAGAAGTGCTGGTGTGGTATGTGAATTTATCTCAATGAAAAATACAAACAACTGGCACAGTCTGATAAGTCAAACAAACAAGTTGTAGTAAGCATTTCAATAACAACTTATATTTACTGTTTTCAAAACTGTCTACAATTCTTAGTAAAAATTGCATAAATAGGAATTCAACAACATACTCTAACTAGGTACTGCTGCAATACTTAAGGCAGATACACTGTTTTCCATTAAAACCTGGGTTTTAACTGACGACATTAATTGAAAATCTGAGCTTTTTATTTAGGAATATTTCACAGAGAAATTTAGTGTTATTTCAACTAAGTAAATACTTGTATTGCTTTTTTCTCTTTTCTTTATTCTTGTGTTTTTATGTCATTTTCTCTCCTTTACTATCATTTTAAGGGGATGTGGGAAGGATGAAAGATAAACCCATAATGTGCAATTCAACTTATTTCACAGGCAGTCCCCGAAGATGGCTGACAAAGAGTCAGCTTTTGAATCTCTGGAAAATTTTAAAGATCCAACTAAAATTCAGATTTATGTTTAAGTCATTTATGAAAAAGAGGCAGATTTGTTAATGAAAGTGTGAACAAGATTAAATGTGAAAAAATACACCTCAAAACATAAAAAGCTGCTTCTTTATCTAAAATGATACATGCTCTCAATTCTAATGTATCTACATGATATTTATAGAAACAAATCTGTTGAAATATGTTTGTCCCTTAGTAGATTTTAAACTGTTGTGTTCCCCGAACCATTTCATGCTTAACATTTCAATTATAATCTACTTATACCCTCAAATCATGAAAACTAGTAAATATGGTAAACAAAATAACATCTATGTGAGACTGATCATTAAAATACCCTTAAGAAATCAACTCGGTTCTCTGTTTCAAAATACACCCATTTCTAAGGTATGAAAAAATTGTCCATAAATAATTTTTAATGCTTAACTAAAATTTTAAAAACCCAAGTATTCTCCTTATAGGCTATCTTACAGGTTTGTTCACACTCCTGTACCGTGTTCCATACATAAATAGAACCTCGGCTTTTGAAGAGGGCAGAAAGAAGTGGTATAGATACAATAAATGAAAAGTTGTAGAAACTGGAACATTTTGAAATGTCTGATCACATCTGTTACTAACAAAGGAATGGGAAAATAGGCATTCACGCAGCAGTGGAAACTGGCATAAACTTCTTGGAAAGTATCACGGAAATATCTATTAACGTTTAAGATGTGAATATCCTTTGACCCAGAAGTCCCACTTCTAGAAATCAAGTCTGCAAAATAAATGGGTACATGATGACAGAGAATGCTAACTATTTATAATAAACAAATGAAAATATTTTAAATGTCTATCAGTGGATTACAGAATTATGGCAAAAAAGTATGTAACCAGCACAGGAAAATGTCCAATATACACTGTTTCACAAGTTGTAAAATAGTACTTTTAGGATGATCCCGTTATAGTGGTTAAGAGTGCAGACAAACATCAAATTCTTTGATATGTATCTGGGGTTCTCCATTTACTAACTGTGGAACTCTGGAAAAGTCACCTTCCTTATACCTGAATTTTTTCATTTAGAGAAAATAATAGTAGAGGAGTTAACGAAAACTAATAAAGATAATATATTCTAAGTGCTTGATAAAGGTAAACTATAGTTATTAATATGCAATTTTGTGTATACACACACACACACACATATATATATTTGATCGTAGGTATGGAATTGCCAATACCTGATAGATATTCATCTATGAAAATGGCAAGTTCATAGGGTTTAACCTAATATATGCATGGATATTTCTGGAAAGGGCAACCCAAGAAACATAAGAATTGTTCTTAATACTCATATCATTTTGACATTTTTCAACATGATCAGAGTTAACACTCCTTCTCCCAAATAAAAAGCTATTTACTCTAGCAGACGCAGGAGACCTCTTTCTTATCCCCTCAATCAATAATCTACCTTTTGATTGTACTCTTCTAGAAATTGTGTCTTCTTCATTTCATAAGAAACTTGTAGGTACTGGAAAGGATCTTAAGAGATTACATACCTAAGTAAACTCATCCTAGTTTAAACAATGAAAGAAAGTTACCACTGAAATCTATCTAATATTATACTCCAAAGAGCTTTGGTTTTAATAATTCTATATAACTATCCTTATATAAAAGTGGGTGGGAATTGAGAAGAAAAGTCAAGAAATGAAAACAAAATAATATTTTCTGACAGGTACAAAGAAATTTGTGGGGCACTCTGTGTTCGAGACCACAGGCCTAGTGCTTTGGAAGCCCTAGCCTGCTCTGTGTTGAAATGATTCTTTTATTTAAAAATTTTTTATTTGGCTGTGCCCGGTCTTAGTTGTGGCATGTGGGATTTAGTTCCCTGACCAGAGATTGAACCCAAGCCTCCTGCACTAGAAGCTTGGAGTCTTAGCTACTGGACTACCAGGGTAGTCCCTGAAATGATTCTTGGAAAAGTAATAATTAGGAGAATAAGTAATAAAATCCAGAAATTCCCTAACCATCTTCTCTGAAGAAGACAAAGCAATGGAGCCCATCTCACTCTGCCTCCTGATGTTTCCTCTTATCTGACAGACACACACAAACCACCAAAGTTCCATCTGTTCTTGGACAGAACACTTTCTGGTACCATCACTGCCTTTCCAGGATGTTGCACCTTTCCCCGACTTCATTTGTGGCTATGAGCAGGAAGTTGCTGCTAAGTCCTTGTTTTAACAAACAGGTGCATCATTACCTGGCACTTAACTAGCTAATTTTCACTTCCTTGAAGGGGCATACCAGCAAAGAACAGAAATAATGGGAGGGGGACAGGAAATACTGTTGTTAGGATTAGCATGGAGGGAAAAAAATGGCTACCCGCCACACAGATTTCTTCACAATCTTGGAGGTAGTTCTTGGACTCCACTAAGCTATTCTTTTATTGAATAGGTACAGGCATCCTAAGACACTGAGGTGTTGTTGTTTAGTGTTGCTAAGTCATGTTACTCTTTCCCCACGGTAGACCGCCAGGCTCCTCTGTCTATGGGATTGTCCAGGCAAGAATACTGGAGTGGGTTGCTATTTCTTTCTCCAGGGGATCTTCCCGACCCAGGGATTGAACCTGCCTCTCCTACACTGGCAGGTGGATTCTATAACACTGAGCCACCTAGGAAGCTCAAGAAACTGAGGATTTAATATTAAATCATGAGGAAAGGCAAATGTTTGTTCCACTATGATTCTGGTAACTTTTTTCTCAGGTATATTCAAATTAGTAGAATGCTCAAGTGATTTCAGGCTATTTATGAAGTGACAATAATTATTTTTATTTTTCCTAAGAATGAAATTTTCAAAATAGTAAGCACTTAATATAAATTTATGAAATTAATGCAAATTATTTCTTCTGAGTTATCTCAAACCTTGTCACATACTTATTATGTAACAGCTCTAGAACATTCTTTTCAAAACAAGGCATTTTATTACTTGTTACATTGCTTCAGCCCTGCTTCATAGTACGCTGTGATTTTTCTTCAAACAATTTCAGTTTCTTTTCTTAAAAAAGCTTTATTTCCCACTTGATTTTTAAAATTTTATACTAGGTGCCAAAAAAATAAAACAGGTGAATTTTCAAGCCCTAAGATATCTTTACCTAAAACAGCTCAGGCCCTAATAATGTAAGTTGCCCTTCAGAGGACTAGGCTTCTAGCAGAGTAGGGCCACTCTATGTTTAGGGCACCTAGACACAGACTAAAATAAAAGAAAACATACAAGAAAGATTCTTAAAGCACTTTTGTTTCCTTTATACCATCATTATTTATTTCTTTACCCTGAGTTTCTTCATTGCTGTTTGCCCATAGTCTTCTGAAAATTCCCTTCCCTCTCCATACCCTGTTTCCCCTCAATCAAAGTACTCTAATACTTTAAACATCCAATTGGAGCTAAAGAGAAAGGCAGGTTGCTACAATAGATACTATCACAAGACTCTCAAGTTCTGTACAAAAAAGTTCTAATAATATCTATAGCAAACTGTTACGAAACACTATTTGAGGTATAGGATTTTTTTCAAAAGTTCATCTCTAAATACACATAAAAATTAATACAACTTTCTCAGAAATCACACTTCTGTAAGCTATGGCATGAAATATTCTTGCCAATGGAATTCAATATCCTATTTCTTTTTCCCTTTTAACTTTTTTACTTACTGTCATATTCCTAATGCTTAGAACAATTCCTGGCATATAAGCAGGCAAATATGGACTCCAATATTTTTTTAAAAATTTATTTATATTTAATTGAAGCATAATTACTTTATAGTATTGTAAACATACTATTCTAAAGTGGTCATTTTTCACATTCTTTCCCCTATAAGTCTACTCATAAAATACTGCAATGTGATGATTTCTATTATTAATGTTACAGAGAGACCATTAACCAACCAATAAACGGTTAAGCATATAGATTTACAGTTCTGCTGTAGAATCATTTTATAGGTTCTGTCCAAATAAAATTTGGCCAATAATATTTAAAGATTCCTTGGTTTAATAATAGTTACAAGTCTGCTTAAATTAAATGCTTTATTTTGAAGGTATACACACTTAAAAATTACAGTAAAGAAGAAATGAATTTTAGGGATGTACTTTTAATAGCTGGGAGAAATAACAAAACTGTTATCATTCTCTGACATTCATTTCTGAATCAGAATTCAACTGTGGAAAAAAATATATTTGTCTGAAGGCAATTCTAATTCAATAAAATTTGTTATTTATTGCTAAGCAAAGATTCAAAAAAGTCCCTTCTCTTCCCCTAAAATCTTCACAATTTTACAGGGCAGTACTCTAACCAGTTTCTAGACACAAAGAGTATACACTTATCTATGTGGCAATAATTTCTTTGCTTTGCTTAGCAAATGAACACTCTTTAAAGCAACACATACTAGGCATATAAATACTATAAGCACCATGTAGTTTATCTGACACTGTAACCACTTAAAAGAAATACCAGCAGTTTCAAGCCAATGTGTTATATGGTCAAAACAAAATCTATCTTTATTTTCAACAAAATAAATATTGTTATGATGGCTGGATTATTAGTAAGTTAGGTAAACTATTTGAAAGTATTGCTAATCGACAAATCAAGGAAGAAATCAAAAAGGAACTCAAAATATGCATAGAAATAAATGAAAATGAAAACATAACAACCCAAAACCTATGGGATTCAGTAAAAGCAGTGCTAAAGGAAGGTTCACAGCAATACACACTTACCTGAAGAAACAAGAGAAAAATCAAATAAATAACCTAACTTTACACCTAAAGTAACTAGAAAAAGAAGAAATGAAGAACCCCAGGATTAGTAGAAGGAAATAAATCATAAAAATTAGAGCAGAAATAAATGAAAAAGAAACAAAGAAGACTAAAGCAAAAATCAACAAAACTGAAAACTGGTTTGTTGAGAAGATAAATAAAATAGACAAACCATTAGCTATACTCATTAAGAAAAAAAAAGGAGAAGAATCAAATCAACAAAATTAGAAATGAAAATGGAGAAATCACAATGGACAACACAGAAATAGAAAGGATCATAAGCAACTATATGCCACTAGAATGGACAACTTGGAAGAAATGGATGAATTCTTAGAAAAGTATAACCTTCCAAAATTGAACCAGGAAGAAATAGAAAATCTTAACAGACTTAACACAAGCACGGAAATCGAAACGATAATCAAAAATCTTTCAACAAACAAAAGCCAAGGACCAGATGGCTTCACAGGTGAATTAGATCAAAAATTTAAAGAGCTCACATCTATCCTACTCAAACTCTTCCAGAAAATTGCAGAGGAAGGTAAACTTCCAAACTCATCCTATGAGGCCACCATCACCCTAATATCAAAACCAGACAAAGATGTCACAAAAAAAGAAAACTATAGGCCAATATCACTGATGAATATAGATGCAAAAATCCTCAACAAAATTCTAGCAAACAGAATCCAACAACATATTAAAAACATCATACATCATGACCAAGTGGGCTTAATCCCAGGGATGCAAGGATTCTTCAAGATTTGCAAAGCAATCAATTTGATACATATACCACATTAACAAATTGAAAGATAAAAACCATATGAATATCTCAATAGATGCAGAAAAAGCCTTTGACAAAATTAAATACCCATTTATGATAAAAACTCACCAGAAAGCAGGCATAGAAGGAACATACTTCAACATAATAATAGCCATATATGATAAATCCACAGCAAACATTATTAACCCTCAATGGTGAAAAATTGAAAGCATTTCCCCTAAAATCAGGAACAAGGCAAGGGTGCCCACTCGCACCACTACTATTCGACACAGTTTTGGTAGTTTTAGCCATAGAAATCAGAGAAGAAAAAGAAATAAAAGGAATCCAGATTGGAAAAGAAAAAGTAAAACTCTCACTGTTTGCAGATAACATGATCCTCTACATAGAAAACCCTAAAGACACCATAAGAAAATTACTAGAGCTAATCAATGAATATAGTAAAGTTGCAGAATATAAAATTAATACAAAGAAATGCCTTGCATTCCTATACACTAACAATGAGAAAACAGAAAGCAAAATTAAGGAAACAATCCCACTCACCATTGCGATGAAAAGAATAAAATACTTAGGAACAAATCTACCTAAAGAAACAAAAGACCTATATACAGAAAACTATAAAACACTGATGAAAGAAATCAAAGATGACACAAATTGATGGAGAAATATACCATGTTCATGGATCAGAAGAATCAATATAGTGAAAATGAGTATACTACCTAAAGCAATCTACAGATTCAATACAATCCCTATCAAGCTCCCAACAGCATTTTTCACAGAACTAGAACAGAAGAGCAGCGGCTGCGACGGACTGCGCAGAAGCGTGGAGGCTGCGACGGACCGTGCAGAATCGCAGCCAAGAGGAGCTACCTCACGGCCAGCCGAGAGGAGCTACCTGGGCTGGAGGCTGGGAGCGGTGGCCCAGAGGAACTAGCCCACACCCGAGGCCGGGGGCGGCCGAGAGGAGCTACCTTGGGCCTGAGGCCGGAGGTGGTGGCCCAGAGGAGCTAGCCAGGGCTGGAGGCCGGGGGCCGTGGCCGAGAGGAGCTACCCTGTGCCTGAGGCCGGGGGAAGTGGCTGAGAGGAGCTACCCTGCACCGGAGGCCAGGGGCAGCCGAGAGGAGTTACCCCAGGTCCAAGGAGCGGCAGCTGCGTGGACACAGGAGGGCCGAGAGGAGTTACTCCATATTCAAGGTCAGGAGGGGCCGTCATGAGTAGATACCCCTTGTCCAAGGTAAGGAGCAGCAGCTGAACTTTGCTGGAGCAGCCATGAAGTGATACCACACGTCCAAGGTAAGAGAAACCCAAGTAAGACGGTAGGTGTTGCAAGAGGGCATCAGAGGGCAGACACACTGAAACTATAATCACAGAAAACTAGCCAATCTGATCACACGGACCACAGCCTTGTCTATCTCAATGACACTAAGCCAGGCCGTGTGGGGCCACCCAAGACGGATGGGTCATGGTGGAGAGGTCTGACAGAATGTGGTCCACTGGAGAAGGACATGGCAAACCACTTCAGTATTCTTGCCTTGAGAACCCCATGAACAGTATGAAAAGGCAAAAAGATAGGTCACTGAAAGATGAACTCCCCAGGTCGGTAGGTGCCCAATATGCTACTGGAGATCAGTGGAGAAGTAACTCCAGAAAGAATGATGGGATGGAGCCAAAACAAAAACAGTACCCAGCTGTGGATGTGACTGGTGATAGAAGCAAAGTCCGATGCTGTAAAGAGCAATATTGTATAGGAACCTGGAATGTTAGGTCCATGAATCAAGGCAAATTGGAAGTAGTCAAATAGGAGATGGCAAGAGTGAACGTCGACATTCTAGGAATCAGTGAACTAAGATGGACTGGAATGGGTGAATTTAACTCAGATGACCATTATATCTACTATTGTGGGCAGGAATCCCTTAGAAGAAATGGAGTAGCCATAATGGTCAACAAAGAGTCGGAAATGCAGTACTTGGATGCAATCTCAAAAACGACAAAATGATCTCTGTTCGTTTCCAAGGCAAACCATTCAATATCACAGTAATCCAAGTCTATGCCCCAACCAGTAACGCCGAAGAAGCTGAACTTGAACAGTTCTATGAAGACCTACAAGACCTTTTAGAACTAACACCCGAAAAAGAAAGGGACTGGAATGCAAAAGTAGGAAGTCAGGAAACACCTGGTGTAACAGGCAAATTTGACCTTGGAGTACAGAATGAAGCAGGGCAAAAGCTAATAGAGTTTTGCCAAGAGAACGCACTGGTCATAGCAGATACCCTCTTCCAACAACACAAGAGAAGACTCTACACATGGACATCACCAGATGGTCAACACCGAAATCAGACTGATTATATTCTTTGCAGCCAAAGATGGAGAAGCTCTATACAGTCAGCAAAAGCAAAATTGGGAGCAGACTGTGGCTCAGATCATGAACTCCTTATGCCAAATTCGGACTTAAATTGAAGAAAGTAGGGAAAACCACTAGTCCATTCAGGTATGACCTAGATCAAATCCCTTATGAGTATACAGTAGAAGTGACAAATAGATTTAAGGGACTAGATCTGATAGACAGAGTGCCTGATGAACTATGGACAGAGGTTCGTGGCATTGTACAGGAGACAGGGATCAAGACCATCCCCAAAGAAAAGAAATGCAAAAAAGCAAAATGACTGTCTGAGAAGGTCTTACAAATAGCTGGGCAAAGAAGAGAAGCAAAAAGCAAAGGAGAAAAGGAAAGATATTCCCATCTGAATGAAGAGTTCCAAAGAATAGCAAGGAGAGATGATAAAGTCTTCCTCAGTGATCAATGCAAAGAAATAGAGGAAAACAACAGAATGGGAAAGACTAGAGATCTCTTCAAGAAAATTAGAGATACCAAGGGAACATTTCATGCAAAGATGGGCTCGATAAAGGACAGAAATGGTATGGACCTAACAGAAGCAGAAGCTATTAAGAAGAGGTGGCAAGAATACACAGAAGAACTGTACAAAAAAGATCTTCATGACCCAGATAATCATGATGGTGTGATCACTCACCTAGAGCCAGACATCTTGGAATGTGAAGTCAAGTGGGCCTTAGAAAGCATTACTATGAACAAAGCTAGTGGAGGTGATGGAATTCCAGTTGAGCTATTTCAAACCCTGAAAGATGATGCTGTGAAAGTGCTGCACTCAATATGCCAGCAAATCTGGAAAACTCAGCAGTGGCCACAGGACTGGCAAAGGTCAGTTTTCACTCCAATCCCAAAGAAAGGCAATGCCAAAGAATGCTCAAACTACCACACAATTGCACTCATCTCACATGCTAGTAAAGTAATGCTCAAAATTCTCCAAGCCAGGCTTAGAGAACTTCCAGATGTTCAAGCTGGTTTTAGAAAAGGCAGAGGAAGCAGAGATCAAATTGCGAACATCTGCTGGATCATCGAAAAAGAAAGAGAGTTTCAGAAAACCATCTATTTCTGCTTTATTGACTATTCCAAAGCCTTTGACTGTGTGGATCACAATAAACTGTGGAAAATTCTGAAAAAGATGGGAATATCAGACCATCTGACCTGTCTCTTAAGAAACCTGTATGCAGGTCAGGAAGCAACAGTTAGAACTGGACATGGAACAACACACTGGTTCCAAATAGGAAACGGAGTACGTCAAGGCTGTATATTGTCAACCTGCTTATTTAACTTATATGCAGAGTACATCATGAGAAACGCTGGGCTGGAAGAAACACAAGCTGGAATCAAGATTGCTGGGAGAAATATCAATAACCTCAGCTATGCAGATGACACCACCCTTATGGCAGAAAGCGAAGAAGAACTAAAGAGCCTCTTGATGAAAGTGAAAGAGGAGAGTGAAAAGTTGGCTAAAAGCTCAACATTCAGAAAACTAAGATCATGGCATCTGGTCCCATCACTTCATGGCAAATAGATGGGGAAACAGTGGAAACAGTGTCAGACTTTATTCTTTTGGGCTCCAAAATCACTGCTGGTGGTGACTGCAGCCATGAAATTAAAAGACGTTTATGCCTTGGAAGGAAGGTTATGGCCAACCTAGATAGCATATTTAAAAGCAGAGACATTACTTTGCCAACAAAGGTCCGTCTAGTCAAGGCTATGGTTTTTCCAGTGGTCACGTATGGATGTGAGAGTTGGATGGTGAAGAAAGATGAGTGCCGCAGAATTGATGCTTTTGAACTGTGGTGTTGGAGAAGACTCTTGAGAGTCCTTTGGACTGCACGGAGATCCAACCAGTCCATCCTAAAGGAGATCAGTCCTGGGTGTTCACTGGAAGGACTGATGTTGAAGCTGAAACTCCAATACTTTGGCCACCTCATGCGAAGAGTTGACTCATTGGAAAAGACCCTGATGCTGAGAAGATTGGGGTCAGGAGGAGAAGGGGATGACAGAGGATAAGATGGTTGGATGGCATCACTGACTCGATGGACATGGGTTTGGGTAAACTCCAGGAGTTGGTGATGGAAAGGGAGGCCTGGCATGCTGCGATTCATGGGGTTGCAAAGAGTTGACTGAGCGACTGAACTGAACTGTGAACAAATAATTTCACAATTTGTATGGAAATACAAAAAACCTCGAATAGCCAAAGCAATCTTGTGAAAGAAGAATGGAACTGGAGGAATGAACCTGCCTGACTTCAGGTTATACTACAAAGCTACGATCTTCAAGACAGTATGGTCCTGGCACAAAGACAGAAATAAAGATCAATGGAGCAAAACAGAAAGCCCAGAGATAAATCCACGCACCTGTGGACACCTTATCTTCAACAAAGGAGGCAAGAATATACAATGGAGAAAAGACAATCTCTTTGACAAATGGTGCTGGGAAAACTGGTCAACCACCTGTAAAAGAATGAAACTAGAACACTTTCTAACATCATACATAAAAATAAAATCAAAATGGATTAAAGATCTAAACCTAAGACCAGAAACTATAAAACTCCTAGAGGAAAACATAGGCAAAATACTTTCTGACACAAATCACAGCAAGATCCTCTATGACCCACCTCCCAGAGTAATGGAAATAAAAGCAAAAATAAACAAATGGGACCTAATTAAACCCAAAAGCTTTTGCACAACGAAGCAAACTATAAGCAAAGTGAAAAGACTGCCTTCAGAATGGGTGAAAATAATAGCAAATGAAGCAACTGACAAAGAATTACTCTCGAAAATATATGAGCAGCTCGTTCAGCTCAATACCAGAAAAATAAATGACCCAATCAAAAAATAGGCCAAAGAACTAAACAGACATTTCTCCAAAGAAGACATACAGATGGCTAACAAACACATGAAAAGATACTCAACATCACTCATTATCAGAGAAATGCAAATCAAAACCACAATGAGGAACCATCTCATGCTGGTCAGAATGGCTGCTATCAAAAAGTCTACAAAAAATAAATGCTGGAGAGGATGTGGAGAAAAGGGAACCCTCTTACACTGTTGGTGGGAATGCAAACTAGTACAGCCACTATGGAGAACAGTGTGGAGATTCCTTAAAAAACTGGAAATAGAACTGCCATACGACCCAGCAATTCCACTGCTGGGCATACACACCGAGGAAACCAGAATTGAAAGAGACACATGTACCCCAATGTTCACTGCAGCACTGTTTGTAATAGCCAGGACATGGAAGCAGCCTAGATGCCCATAAGCAGATGAATGGATAAGAAAGCTGTGGTACATATACACAATGGAATATTACTCAGCTATTAAAAAGAAAGCATTTGAATCAGTTCTAATGAGGTAGATGAAACTGGAGCCTATTATACAGAGTGAAGTAGCCAGTAAGAAAAACACCAATACAGTATATTGACACCTATATATGGAATTTAGAAAGATGGTAATGATGACCCTATATGCGAGACAGCAAAAGAGACACAGATATCAAGAACAGACTTTTGGACTCTGTTTGGAGAAGGCAAGGGTGGGATGATTTGAGAGAATAGCATTGAAACATTTATATTACCATATGTGAAACAGATGACCAGTCCAAGTTTGATACATGAAACAGGGCACTCAAAGCCGGTGCACTGGGACAACCCAGAGGGATGGGATGGGGAGGGAGGTGGGAGGGGGATTCAGGATGGGGGACACATGTACACCCATGGCTGATTCATGTCAATGTATGGCAAAACCATCACAATACTGTAAAGTAATTAGCCTCCAATTAATATAAATAAATAATTTTTTTAAAAGTATATAATCCAGAAAAGAGATTCTTTCTAATCCAAGGACCTAAAATTAATGGAGAAAGTAAAGTTACTCATGACTTAATATTCCAAAGACATCACCTAAGCAATATACATACAAAACACACACATGTAAACATTCTAAATCTTTAAGTTGGTTCTAGATTACCGCATAGGTATCTGTACAGTCTATGTTAATCTAAGAACTTATTTCATACACTTATATTCTTATATATAACCTCAATGCACAGAAGTAAATTAAGGAGAAATTAAATACTCCAAAGTAGTAAATTTTAACAGTTAGATGCAACAGGCTTATGGAATAAATAGTTGGTCCTAAATGATAATTGGTTACTTGTTGCTTTTTGCCAGAGTAACATCTGGAGACAGTGGCTGGTGCTATTCAACTCTAGCAAGACTTCTGAGAATATTAAATGTAAATCTACATAGAGGATAGTTTAATATATAAACTGTACAACTAGAAAGATTTTTGAAGGACAAGAGGGAGTTTTGCACAACAGAAAAAAATACTAAAGGAAAAAGGTCTAAACAAATTTCTCCAAATTTATTTTTGTTGATTTGTTATCAGCAAAAATGATACGCTATGAATGCTGAATGTTCTAAGTTTAATTCTCTGAAATTTATATTTTTAAAAATCACCACCACTTTATGCAGTGTTCCAAACTGAAAGCTCTCCCCTTCAGTACTAGAAAATCCTGCATTTGCACCAAGGATTTACTCCTCAAAGAGCAAGACTCCACCTCCCTCCCTCTGGGATTTTATGCTTATTCCAGCAAATTCAGACCAAACAGGTAACATTTTAGGTTTCCATCTATAAAGAAAGAGGCAGACAATAAGTAGACCCTCAATTTTTAGGTACAGAATAAGAAAAACATAAATTGTTTCAAATACCAATTTTGTGTTATTTGTGAGAATAAAAAAATCAAATTGTTACAGGATTTTTAACAATCCTGATTCATGCAATTTAAGTGACTAGAGGGGCAAGTCAATCAGCAGTTTATGTAAACACTGAAAGAGCATATAGGAGGGTTCTCTCCAGTTTCCCATTTTTCAAACAAAATTGCCTTTAAAGTTAAAACACCATGAATACAAATCAACACAAAAAAATAGTTCTTGGCTAATTTCAAAATAAGGATTGTACTAAAATATCACCAACTCATTAAAGAAATGGACATTTTCAATTCAGGTTGGATTACTTAAAGTACTGGCTATTTATAATTCAGAAAATGTCTGACAACGATCTAAGTTAAAAATACAGGAATAAAGGGGAAAATATATGTGCCTAAATTCTCAAAATTTGAAGCAGCACCAAGCAAACAAACACTTCAATATATTTATAGTCAAGTTAGAACATATATCTATTCTGAAATTTAAAAATTAAATTAAAATTTAAATTAAATTTCCATTAAATAAATAAAAACTAAATAAATTTCCATTTTAATACTGATATAAACTGATTTTTTTAATCACCATTTTGAATATCAATAGTACATTTCATTTATGCCCCCTGTAACCTATAGACTTTCTCTGATTCAAACATACAATAAATGAAAAGTACTTTACAATCTCTGATTATTAGAAACCAGGGAACCTTCAATGTTTCTGAGATTTGTGACAAACTCAAATGACACATAAAAATGAAGCTTTGAAAAAATTAATCAAAAATTAGGGCAGGAACTTAGACATTCCTGTATCTTTCTCAAAGGAGTTATGATATTATAAAGAATAACTATGTGGATGAAGAAATTTACAAATAACTTTCTGCCAAAAAGAAAAAAGTTTGCTAAAGAGGCCATATTTATAGGAATGTGCTTAATGATGAAATAGCATGTACCACTTTTAATAAAATATTTGCACACATTTATATACAAATAGACCAATAATAAAGGACAGTGGGTCCTCCTGTGGTAGAGAAGTAGGAACATAAAAATTTCTACTGGACTAGTTTTACCATATTTTAAAAATATACTAAGATTTGGAACCTCGAGGTCACAAAAAGACAAATACTGTATGATTCATTCCACTTACACGGAGAGGAATCTAAGTAGTCAAATTCATAGAATCAAAGCAGAGTATTGCTTACCAGGGGCTGGGAAAGGGGAAGATGGGAAGTTGTTTAATGGGTATAGAGTTTCAGTTTTGTGAGATGAAAAAGTTCTGGGGGTGTGAGGCTCAGCAACGTGAATATGCTTAACATCACTGATCTGTGCACTTAAAAATGGTTGAGATGGTAAGAAAAAAGATTCGGCAGCAATACATAAATAATCATAAACAGATATAAACAGATATAAATAATCTATAAACAGTAGACTGGTCCCATGCACTTATATGCAGCTACTAGTCACGTGTGCCTATTAAAATTTACATTAACTTTTTAGAGTTAAAATTTCATTTCCTCAATCACAGTAGCCACAGTTCAACAGCTCAACAGCCATTATGTAGCTGTTGAGGGCAGCTCAGACTCCATATGTGTTCATCACAGGAAGTTCTATTAGATAACACTGGGTCAGACTCAAATACATACGGGAATTTGTATTTGACACAAAACTGTTTGTGATAAAGGTGGCACAACAAATCGGTGGGGAAAGAATTATTGAGAAAACTGTTGAGACAATCTGCTTGTCTAAGAGAACGAAGAGGAAGAAAGGGAATAAAGCTAAATGCAGATCTCACCTATTATTCCAAACAAATTCTGAATGAATCAGAGATTTATACTTTAAAGCTGAAATGATAAAAGTACTAACTTGTAAGTCTAATTATTAAGAAAGGGATTTCCAAACACAATGGAATCCGAGACGGACAAAAGAAAACGACTGATTTTTTTTTTTAATTTAACGAAATACAAACTTTCATATGAATAAAGCCCAGACAAACTGACAGAAAAGGGAAGGGGGGTGTGGAGTGTTCCATTTTTTAAAATCTATTAAAAAATATAACTTAGTGGGGAGAAAATAAATTGAAAGTGTCAATATACACATGAAAAAATTGCTCAATTTCACTTGGAATTTAAACACTATTAAAAATTGCACTTCCAATCATTGGATGGAAAAGATAATCCCCAGGGTTAATGACTGTGGAAAAACAGGCACGGATGGATGCAAAACCTGACACAAATCATTCAGGGGGCAATTTAAAAATATTTATCAAAAATGAAAAGCAACAAGTAATTTATGGGTAAAATGATATTGAATCTAGGATTGTGTTGAAAATAACCTGAGGAGTAAAAAACTTACCTGAGAAAGTTGGTGCAGATACAAATAAAACAAAATTTGGCATAAAATGATAGTAGTTGCATGGGGATGGTAAGTATGTAGGGGATTCATTATACTACTCTCTCTTTGAATATGTTTGAATTTTTCCAAAGTTGTTCCTATCATGCACACTCTTTAACCCAGGAATTTCATTTTTAGGAATTCAGCTTATACACTGAACAAGCACAACAGTGGAAGTACAAGGACACTCTCTGAGGTAATAGAAGCATCTGGAAACAACCTAAATTTCCATTAGAGAATTGGCTGAATAAATTGTTTACCTAAACAGTGATGTAACATACCTTTAAAAAATATGGAGGTAAATTATATGAGAGAGATTATGGAAAAGGGGAAAAGTATCAAGACCAGAACAATAGATACAATTTGACTGCATTTGGTAAAAACAAAATCAAATGTAAATTTGTGAAGGCACATGAGATACACGTCCATATTCATAATAAATTCTAGAAGGATATGTGAGAATCTGAATGGTGATCACATCTGGTTGGGCAGGGGATGGGGGACTGGAAATCTGGGAGGAGGAAACTCATCTTTTTCAAACATTTTTATATGACTTTTTTTGCATGTGAATGTATTATATCCATTACATTTTTATTAATAAAGAGAACTAGACTTTTAAAATCTTTCCTCTATAGAGATGACTATTATTCATTAGGAACTGTTAATGTTTAGGGTCAGTGCTGGGAAGAGCTTGTCCCAAAGCACATTTAAGTTTTACAGAGCAGAACAGAGGAGCCACAGTTTCTTTATTACTGACCTAACTCAGGGCTCTTTCTCAATCTTGTATCTCAGCCCTGATGACCAATCTGAAAATCTAGAATTATAGATTAATTAATCTAGAATAAGCACTCTAAAGATGTAAGTAAGATCTTCCTTGGTGTTAATCAATTAATGATATTTATTGAATATATATTAATATGTATGTGGTCCTATGGGAGATTCAAAGGAAAAGGATTACAGTCTTGCTCAAGAAGTTCATCACCTCACTGAAGAGAAAATACTCATGTGCGGAGCAGAGAACGGTTAATGCCATGCAAACACATTACATGTCGAGAAAAAGAGTAGTGTGGGTATGCAGAATCAAGGTCATGGTAGAAAAAAGAGGGCAGACTTGATCTTAACAGATGAGCTGGATTTAGACACTCAGTCAGGAGAAAATTATATAAAACTGCCTGAAAGAATGTACAGGAAAAAACTGAGATAGTGAAACTCAGTATGACCAGTGGTGGGGGATGGGAAGAAGTACAAAACAAGTAGTAAATTAGAGGAAAATTCAAGGTGATATATATTTTTAACAATAAGCAAAATTAAGATTTTATAAAATAGGCAAAGGAGATCTTGAACAAGCATTTGGCAGCAATAGTGTGCAAGGTAGAATAAATTATCTGCATTCTCTGCTTCCTTTAGGCCTGCTTTTTTGACATGACAAATGAAAGGACAAACATTGTTTCCATACCTCACTTCCAGACCCAGACTCTAGCGGTCTCTTCTTCCTTGGTCCAATAGCTGCAAGAGCTGTGAGATTAGCATCTCTCTGCTGTATCTGCGCGAGCTCCAACTGTTGTAACTAGAAGATGGAATTAAAAAAAAAAAAAAAAATTGGTGTTTACACACAGCCATGCTCAGAAAGGGGAAAGAAACTGACCACTAAGCCCACTTCTCTGTTCTTTCCCAAATTTGTGACGGTGCAAAATAAATATCAGATCAAAATAAATAACAGATTTCCCTAACAGCCAAGTATACATTATATTCTGATTCCTTTCCTCTGATAAACTCCTTAGTCCTGAATCTCTAAATAGAAGAGGCAGAATTTAGGTAAGGAAGAAGTATAGAATAGAACAGAAGGAAGACATCTAGAGCTTAACCTCTCCTTAAGTTTAAGCACAGATAAGAAATGCCTAAAGAATAAGTTGAACCGTAAATTGGAGTGAAAGCGGCCAAACTACAGTCAAACTTTTCAGATTAAAAGCGAATTACAGTTGACCCTTGAACAATGAATAGAGGTGCTGACTATCTATGCAGTAGAAAATTCACATATAACTTATAGTTGGCCTCCCATATACCTTATAACTAACATATAACTAAATTAAAGAATCTGCCTGCAATGCAGGAGACCCAGGTTCAAACTATGGGTCAGGAAGACCCCCCTGGAGAAGGGAATGGCTCCCCACTCCAGTATTCTTGCCTGGAGAATTCCATGGACAGAGGAGTCTGGCAGAATAGTCTATGCAGTCGCAAAGAGCTGGACATGACTGAGCAGCTAATACATAACACATAATTAAATTTACATATAACTTATAGAGGTTTCTGCATATTTATGTATCCATTAACTCAACAAACTGCAAGTCATTTAGTACTAGGTACTCAGTGAAAAAAATATACATGTAAGTGAACGCACACAGTTCAAATCTGTGTTGTTCAAAGGTCAACTGCACAGACAGTTTTTATGTATAATAGGAACCAGTTCTATATGATTTACAAAGCACTTCTTTAAAATTAATTCATTTAACTCTTACAATCACACTGAAAGGTATATATTGTCATAATAACATGACAAGTATACATGTACTTTTTTTTTTAAACTAAGGGAGACAGTGAGGCTTTAAAGAGGTTGGGAAGACATCATAAAGGTCACACAAATAATAAGTGATAAAAACAGAACTCAGAGCCATAAAAGCCTTTTCAGTATATCACCTTTTTTATGGATTTCCTCTATATTTATCTTCATGTCAAAAATTGAAAGTGAGTCAGTATTGTTTTGGTGTACTGCTATCACTATACTTAAACCAGAATGATGAAATCTACAAGGTATAATTTTTTGATATTTGGGCACTAAGCTGTACACAGTATCTATCAAAGATGTCCTATTAAGTTGGATAAATTTAATTACTAAAATTGAGAAATAAATGCATGAAACACTGCATCATTTCACCAAGGCAAGTGTCAAACGGTATTTTTTTTTTTTTTTTTTAAAAACCAACAAGGTAAAGAAGTCAAAATTAAATATCACTACACAGATCCTTGGGCTTTTCCAGAAGAGAAATAATGTTCAATTCCTATCAAAAATCTTGTTACTGTGGAGAAAAAGGGAGAAAGAACTAAGTAGTGATTGCTAGATAAATATTTAAACAAGATCAGACTCCAAGATAAGTCAACTGAAGTAACTTACTGGGGAACCATAAATATATCCTGAGAATATTCTTCTAAAAGGGCACTAACCAAATTTTTAACACTTAAAAAAAAGAAAAAGACCAGATGAAAGCAGGAAACAGTTTGGGATGAAGCAGGCCATCTCAGAGAGATCACTTCAAATTACTTTATAATATCAAAGGAAAGACAAAGAATAAACCAATAAGCTATAGGTAACTGAGTCTAACAAAGCAGAAAAGTTTGACTTAACTGAAGAAAATGAAATAGGAACCACTTCCCTTTTGCTCCACAAATTACAGGGCAGAAATCCGTCCTTTAAACTATGCATTTACGTATATATAAACTGTTAGAAAACTATTTTTGGGAGTTGTAAACTATCTTTTGTTGAGGCTGGCCTTTTAAATAAAATATACAGTTTTAGAGTCTGATGCTGTCACAGTATAGAACTTCGGGGAGACAAAATACAATTTTAGCTAATCTACCCTGCAGCACAAATCAAACAACAAGCTATATTTTAAAGTCTTTCCCTGTAGAGAAATGGTATTTGCAAGACAGTCACACCAAACAGTTTTAAAATTGACCTCTGTCATCAGATTCCTCTCCCTATAAAGTAAAACATTTTCTCTCTGTAAATTATACTTTGGTTTTCAAAAATCTCACACACAATGTTTTAGAAAATTTTGCAAAACAAAAACAGAAACTGACCATAGTTTGGTGGGTCCTGTATTTACAATAAACTTTCTTAAACTCAGTGTATTGTGGCCAGCACAATACACTGTGGATGAAGACATGTAAACTTTCTGTGTGATAAAAGCAGTCACTGAATTAGAGGTTTCCTAGTGGAAACAGGATTGCAAGTGACATGATTATTTACACAGAAAATTTCAAGGTAGTTATAAAAAACAAAATTAAAGAACTTCCTAGGACTAATAATGAGTTTAAGCAAGGCTACAAGATGCAAGTCAATACACATAACAATCGCATTTCTAAATACCATTAAGGTAAAGTCAGAAACTTAAATTTTTAAAAATGCCACTTAAAATAGCAGATACTTGTATGCTATAAACCACAAGATGCAGATGAAAGAAATAAAAGAAAAAACAGATAAATGGAGAGATACACTGTGTTCATGGACTATAAGATTTAACAATCCATGGATTGTTATAGATTGTAAGAAACAGTAAAGGTCCAACTCTCTCCAAACTGACCTTCAGACAATATAATTCCAATAAAAAAATTTTTTTTTGTAGATACGTATAAGTTATAGTAAAATTTATATGGAAAGTGAAACCAGAAGCTAAATCAATTTTGGGGGAAAAAAGGGGAACAAAATTGGAAGAATTACACCATGCAACTTTAAGAATTACTTATATAAGGCTACAGTAACCAAAATAATGTGGTATTGACAACGGAATGGGCACAGATTAATGAGACAGGATAGGGAATCGAGACACAGATTCACATAAACATGGCCAGTTTATTTTTGACTAAGGTGAAAAACAACTCAATTGAGAAAGCAGTTATTCCAACAAATTGAGCAACTGAACATTCACAGGCAAAAAAAAAACGAATCTTGAACCTTACACATTATACAAAAATTAACCTCAAAATGTAAACTCTAAATTTCTAGCAAAGAACATAAGGAAAAGCTTTCATGACTTATGGCCCAGCAAAGAATTCTCAGACATTGACAGTCAAAGCAGGTCTATTTTTTTTTGACGTATCTGACTTCATTAAAATTAAAAACTTTTGCTCTGTAAAAGACAGTTAATAGAATGAAAGGACACACTATTTTCTTCTTCAATCTATATGCTTTTTCTTTTTTTGCCTTATTGTACTAGCAATATAATGTTTCTTAATCTTTAGAAGAAAGCATTCAGACTTTTCATCATTAAGAATTGTATTAGTGGGAGGGTTTTAACAGAGGCCCTATATCAGACTGAGGAAGTCCCTTCTATTTCTAGATTGCTTAGAGTTTTATTAATAATGCATGGTGAAATCTGCACATAGTTCTGCCTCAGTTGATATGGTCACATGGTTTTTCTTTCTTAGACAATTATTATGTTAGATTTTACTAATTTTTGAATACTGAACCAGCTTTGCCTTCCTGGGGTAAACTTCTTGGTCAAGATATATTATTATTATGTATCACTGGATTTGATTTGCTAATATTTTGGTGAAGATGTTTACACTCATGTTCATGAGGCATATTGATCTATAATGTTGGCTGGTATGCTGATTAGGTCAGGGTCACATATGACAACCGTGTAGCTCAAGTGGGAACAAGAAATAAACGTAAGAATATGGGGTTGCTTTCCTGAGCTCCTCCCCTTCTACCTCCTCTTCCCAGTAATTCCTGGTTCCTAGAGGCTCACTCCCCTTTTTGTCTCTCTGGCTAGAAGGCTGGGGCTTTAGTTACTCCTCTTGGCCATGTAGTTCTATGACTATGTCCATGTCTGGGATCAAGCGGCAAGTATGAAAACAGAAACCAAAAGCTTACTAGGCAGAATTAGAGGAGCTATCTTGCTAGTTAGCCTTTCTAATCCAACCTCACCTTTCAGGAAAAGAGTATATTCCACCTAATCTCAACTGGACACTTCCCCCCTTACAGTCAACCACAGTACTTTATTGTTGAAAAGAAATATAATGTACTATATTGATACAAGATTACAGAACATTTTTCCCAGTTCTTACTCTTATATTCATTTTTTATTCTCAACCTCTGGAAGGAAACCACTTCCCCAATACACACATACAAAATTGGTATGTTAGTTTTTGGAAACGGACATATCCACGGTCAATCTCAAGCTTATATTTAAAAGCCTGATGGCATCTTTCTTAAATGTTTCTATAGCTAATGTTTTTAAGCTACTGGTTTTCCCTCTAATACCTCACGTTTCCCTAAATTATGACAGCTCTGTAATACAAGCAGAGCATGTATTGTTACATTCATTTTAAATACAAGGAAATGGGTAAGTTCAAAGAGGTCAAGTGATTTTCCCACAGTGAAATCAAGACAGTGGTAGACTGAATCTAGCATCCAAGACTCCTGACTCCTACCTCAATGCTCCCTCTGCTATAATATATACATTTTCCAGCAAAAGGAAAATATGTCTCTCAAGACACACAGATTTCATATTCAAAATTAAAGATGCATACTCCCTTCTGAAGAAGCTCTAAATAAAAAATAAAATGTCATCTTTTTTATGTAAGATACACCAATCCAGAGATACAACCAATAAAGGTCTCTTGTGAAAATATCCATTAAAAAACCTATTGTAGCTTTCCTGCATCCAAGAAAGAACCAAGTGAATGGTAACTGGATGGTGACTGAACTATGCCAATTCAAGATGCCAATTCTCAGATTCCCCAAAGCATAGTATTTATTTTAACCTTCTATGACTATGTAGTCAATGGAAAAATAAAAGTGATAAGATTTTAAGGGCCACCTTCTTTCTCCTCCTGGACCAAGGATTCTAAGTGTGGTCTCTAGAGCAGCAGCAGCAATTGCAAAATCAGTGGAAATTTGTCAGAAATGTGAATTCTCAGGCGTCATGCAGGCCTGCTGTATCATAGGTGCCTGGGACGCAGCAATCTATGTTTTAACAAGTCCTCCAGATAATTCTTATGTACACCTGAGTTTGAGAACCACTTTGACTACCAATGCTTTGAAATATGGCAATTCTGTTTCTCTGCTAGGTATACAAGTTCTTTATAACTTGTCATTTGAAGAACACCTTCTCCATACTACATTAATTTGACAGCTAGAATGTACTTTTAATGACAAATTTCATTTTGCCCTGTTCAGTGTTTCATGAACTTTGGCTCCTGTAGAACTAGCATAAAGTTTAAACACAAGTTGCTATAATTTAACAGTTAGCCTTCACCATCACATTTCATTGACTCCATATCTTCTAAAATTTCATTATAAAAAAGTCTCTTACCCTTGTTGTACCTAAATAATATATTTTCTAATCAGTAATGAGTCTTATAAGTCAGTATTCTATTTGTTGTACAATAATGTTTTATGGAGAATTGTATTTCTTGTAGTTCTTATATCTTATACAAACAAAAATCCCAAGTACTTCAGAATACTGTTATGCATTTTAATCATTTAATACTTATTTTTGTAGTTTCTAGAGGTAGTACTGTGAGACTAATGTGCCAGTAGGTACATGTCTTGCATTCCTTTTTCTTTCTTTTACTGTCTGATAACAAATGAAAATGGGAATGCTAGGAATTGTTAAAAAGAAAATGAATTCTTTGTCTCACTCTGCACAGATGTACTGAACTCACATTCCCACAGGAGAAAGAAGATATTTAAAAGGAAATATGGGTCACAATATATATAACAAATGTTTAAGGAATCAGGGTTTTTGAACTCCAAGGTCAGATGGCTTGCTCCATAGAATTCTGGATGATGTGGTAAGAAAGGCAAACACTGAAGGCTAGATGGTAATCTAGGACACACAGCACACATTTCAGACAAGTCTGCAGATGCACACAAAAATGCCCCTGCTTGTTTGAAGTCACAATCTGGCAATTAGTAATCTATTTAAAACCTTTCACAAATAGACAGTGAAATGGAAGAATGTCAGTACTTACATTTTTGTAAAAGTATCTAAGGGGACAAAAAAGCCATCACAGTTTAAAAGTGTCCATATTTAAAATATAAAGTTGCAATAAAGAGAGAGGACACATAAAATGGTCTTTTTCTAGGCAAAAATAGAAAACAGGAAAAAGATGGCCCTAAAGTTGGAATTAGAATGCAAGAGGGAAGGGATATATGTATTCTTATGACTGATTTGTGTCGCTGTATGGCAGACACCCATACAACATTGTAAAGCAACTATCCTCCAATAAAAATAAATTTAAAGAAAGTTTGATATCCACAGACATTTTAGCCAGACAACAAGGTTTTCAAATAGACAGATAACCTGTCAGGTCAATAAGAACAGTATGTAGCAGGAGCTACTTCACTGGATTGAGATTAAGCTGAAGGCAAACCCAAAGGCAGCTTGCTTTATATACATATTTATTTATTTGTTTATTTATTTGGCTGCACTGGATATTAGTTGGGGCATATGAGATCTAGTTTCCCCAACCAGGGATTGATGCCAGGCCCCCGGCAATGGGAGTGCAGAGTCTTAGCTACTGGACCACCAGGGAAGTACCCAGTTTACTTTTTTTTAATGTGCTGAATGAGAATGACAAAATTGGAAGAAGTCAACATAAAGGATGAAAAGCAATTAGACACCTTTATAAAAACCTGCTCAATTGAACACAGTTTGTCAAGAAGGAACGCACAGATTCTAAAACTGTATTAGAGACAAGAAAACTAAGGGGAGAAATGACCAAGATCAAAACTCTAACCCTTAATAGCTAAAAGCAATCATGGAGTATAAGCCTCTGTACGAAGGGGACTCAAGCTGTGATTTAATATTTATATGACAGATATCATTGCTGAAACATTTCTCAGGATCAATAAAGCCTACAGCTTCTTTAAATAGTTCTTTGGAGTTCTATATTTGTAAGATACGGTCATTAATCTATTTCCTGTGCCCAGCTTGGTAGGTAGGTAATTACCTGGAAAAGGAGAGCAAAGCAGTTTTAATTGAGAAACTGGAAGGCATCTGTACTAATTTTCGTGACTGGACAGAGAAAACTTCCTAAACAGCTAAATACCAAAACATTACAAACCAAAGCTTTATAGTTTATACCAGTGTGATAACAATGAGTATATCCCAAATGATAATCTTACAAATTACCATATAACAATTCAACTCTATAAGACAGGGTCAATGATTATTGCAACCAAACAAAACATGGTGTTTTGCTATATTTAAAATGGATAAACAATAAGGACCTACTGAAGAGCACATGGGACTCTATTATGTGGCAGTCCGGATGCAAGGGGAGTTGGGGGAAAATGGATACATGTATACGTATAGCTGAGTACCTTTGCTGTCCACTGAAACTATTACAACATTGTTAACTGGCTATATCACCAATACAAAATAAAAACAGTTTTTTCTTAAAAAAATATGGTATATTTGATTCTAAACTAGAAGCCCTCAGAATATTAGTTATCAAGAACTCTAAGGGGTAAAGGGATGACAAAACTGACAATATTTTACTTTTATCAAACATCTGCAACGAATACAGGGTGGCCCTGTTCTTGGAACTGGGCCAATGTATTTGATTCTTTTTTGATCAAAGAGGATTTAGAATAGGAAGCAACCAGAAAACTTTCCAAATATTTTGGAAAGAAAATATATGGTCTTTTAAATCTTGCTAGGAAAAAGAAATAAATGGAGCTGCGAAAAGAGTGGGGAGAAAAAAGAACAGGTTTGCCACCACCTGCTCTCATGGAGACGTTTTTTTCCTTCACATTTGCCCTTAGATTTTTCTTTGAAAAATCCTATCCAACTATTCATCCCTCAGGGAATTTAAAAACACACACACAATTAAAAGAAAAACCAACCAACCAACCAAAACCACTCCATATAAACCTGAAGGAAAATTGAATCTAATCATCCAGATGTCTGAAGGTTTATGAAGGAAGAACAGACAGGATAAGGCCTTTAATGATAAAAGAGTAAGATTTCTGATACATATTTTCCAAAAGTGGCTGGAATGGGAAGCAAGATAAGCATCTAATCAGTCCTTAATGAAAACAGAGGACCACTCATGATTCAAAGCAACCACAGAGTGCCCATCCCCACACAATCTACCATCAAGCCAGGCTTGCTGAAAGGGTATAGGTATAGTTCTTGTGGTTCCTTTTTCCAGGTATATTTTTAGGTACATTTTCCACTGGAAAGAAATGAGTACCAGAAATCTTTTTGTTGCTGAAATAAGATGATTTCTGGTTTCAAATCATTTTTAATGTTCTCCTTTCATAGTTCTCTTCACCCCAATCCAGAAACTCCTCCATCCAGAGTTCATGTTTTCTTCCTTTTCTGTTTTAGTGAAAACACACCACATTGATTGTAAGGATCTTACTAGATTTCCATTTGTTTTGCCTCAGCTCTTACATTAATCCAAACAACAAGGGCCCTTAAAACATTCATAAATAACCTGCTGCTGCTGGCACCTAGGAGCCGAGTGTAGCAATGTTAAGCAACAACAAATTTCATAGTTCAAGAGGCACAGTTAAGGAAAAAGGTTGCTCAGGAAATCACACTCTTATTTAGCACAAAGATCCTTAAAAATTGCATGAAATCAGTCAAGTAACTATAGAAACCAATTTCTTCAGCTCCATATCACACGTCTCACACCTCAATTGTCTTTATTATCGTCTGCTGTCAGATCCTTAATCAGAAATGTGAACAGGCTTGATGATTTATTCAGCAGGGAAAAGAATCTGTAGGTCAAGTGAAAAATTTCTCACACACACACACACACACACACCCATCCACAAACACCCCCATCTTCAACCTTAGGTACTTTCATTTCCTTCTGTTCTCAGCAGCTCTGGGGGCAACTCCAGTGAGATCCAATATTAAGGCTCAATTAAAATAAGCTCCAATTAGTGGAGCTTTTTTCTCTGGGGCTAGAAAAGTCAGGAAATGGATATTGGGAAATGTAAAAAGTCAGCTACTGAGAGGAGGCTGCAGACATAAATGAACTTATTTGTTGATTTCTACAGTTGCTATGCAGAGGCCTCTGGGAGTAAAAGCTTAACCAGTCTAAGCTATAAACTAAAACCCCTGCAGCTAAACATGAACTGTGTGAAACAAGGGCTCCATTCCAGAACAGAAAACTGCTGGGCCCAGAAAATTAAAAGCCAGAGGCGTTTTCCATTTAAAACTAAATCCCAGTACCACCTCCCAGCCAAAGAATTATAAGCAGTATCAGATTTACAAAACGAACAATTACCCTGGAAAAATGTAGCCTATTGTACAGTCCCAGATGCTAAATCTCAGAAGTTTCTTTTTTTCTTTTTTTTTTAATCCCACATTATATTTCTCCAAGTGGGCTGCTGGAGTTTACAAAGAGCCATTTCTAGACAGGCCTAAGCCTTGAAAATAAATTTTAAAAAGAGAGCACATAACTCATTGACCTCATTTGAAGCACTGCCCTTGCCTTCAGCAGTTCCTGTCCTTCCCCAAGGCTTCAGCAAATGGTATGCAACAGCAAAATAAACCCTGACCTAATTGCCAGGAGAGAGCTGCCAACCTTCCCTCCAACACAAAGACAAGCATGGTAACTTGAAAGTCCTACCTCTTTGGCTTTCTGCTTTAATCTCAGCTGTTCTGGATCTTCTTTATTGGAACGACTCTATCAAAGGAAAAGAAAATTTTAATAGAAATTACTAGCATCTAAACACCATAGTTGCCGTTAAATATTTAATAAATGACAATTTTCTCTTGTGATTGAAAACCTTAGCTCTGGGGGAAAAGGCCTCAATCCAGTCCCGTGTTCCCCCTACCTCCTCCCACCTCATCATCTGGGCCGGCTGCTGCAGTTCTAGCCTGGAGGAAGTTTATACAGAAAATGATGCTAACAGTGTCGGTCAGGTCCAGTTGAGGCATGACGTTGTTCTTGTTGGAACACTAAAAGCTGAAAAATGGATGGTACAGAGGAAGGAAAGCAAAGGAGGATAACTGTTGGCTTAAATGAATGAAAACAATCAATACTGGCTAATCCTCAGGTGAAGCCATTTTGGTAAAACATATGGTATTTCAAAGACTATTAAAATCAAGAAACCGACGAACTTTGAACTGAATTTCTCTCTCTTCAAAAGTGTAATTTTTAAGAATTAAGGAAGAAATACATCCCAGTGTTTTCACTAGAGTATGTTATCTTCTTTGGATTCTCTATAGCACTTAGTTGAATGCTGTGCCCAAGTAAAAGTTCAAAAACTGTTTATTGAATGTTTCTTTCCATGCTAACTCAGTTCAACATTCCAAAAATGAATCATCTTACAAGACTGCTATAAGAGAGCTACCTTCTACATGTAATGCTAAGATGGATCAAAAGGTAAGGAAGGAATTTTATTTCTGACACCATGGACATTTGTCTGCTGAAAAAGACACTGTGGACAGGTGTATCCTTTTTCTCATTCTAACAAAATTACCTAATTCCTTATAAATCTGAATATTTATTCTATAAAATGAAACATTAGCTAACTAAAGATAGGCTAACAAAATAAAAGCTAAATGTATCTTCCTAATTTAATAGAGCTTTTGTTAAAGGAAAACACTAGAAATTGTTCAGATTAGACTTCCAATTTTAAACACCTTAATTAAATACATAAGATTCTACTCAAAGTAATTTTTTTCTTCATTTTGTGTCCAATCTAATAGAACAACTTCACTCCAACTGAAACTAAGAAAATTCCTTTATTATTATATCTATGTTAGGGGAGAATGAGTATGTGTATGTATGTATTCACACAAAAACCTGTGTATATGTGTGCATGTATATGTTTGTGTATATAATGCTTTGCCTCAGTATAAAACAGGCACATTTTGTTATCAAGTCTTTGTCAGCCAACATTTAATGACTACCCATAGTATGTATCCTACTTGACATGTCACTGGTCTAGGCCTTGGAGATACAGAAATGAGATGACAAGACAAAGTCCCTGCCTAAGAAGATAAAAATAACAAAATTTACAGAAATTAAACACAGCTGTGAAATATAAAACATTTATGATGGGGAAAAATAAAAAATGACTGAGAGTGACAAGTGCTATAAAGAAAACAGGATCATGTGATGGAAGCGGGGGAGTACTTCTATAGCTAGGATAGGACGGAATCCATCTCTGAGGAGTGAAAACGGAGTAGAGATCTGAATGACAAGCATGAGGCAGCCACGCAAAGATCTGAGGGAAAAACACCCCAAGGAGAAGGCAGAAGTCACTGCAGTAGCCAAAAAATGGGAATCTGGTTGGCACACTTGAGAAAAAAAGGAGGCTGCTGTGGCTGGATATCAGGGGCCACTTGCAGGCCACGTAAGGAGTTGGGGTTTGATTCTTGTTGTAAGAAAAAGCCACTGGAGGATCTGAAGCACAGGTGTGAGATGCCACCGACAAGACACTTTCGAAAGGCCCCTGGAGGCCGTACAGGGTGCACTGAAGGGACACAAGACTGGAGGCACAGGAACACAGAGCAGTTAGGAGGCTGTTCTAAGACAACTGTTGTGAATACAAGACTGGGACAGAGATGAGGATGACTTGAGCCAGCATCAGAGCAGAGAAGGTGACAATAAATAATTAGATTGAAACATACGTTGGGGGCAGAGCAACCAGATTTACAGATGGACTGGACACAGGGTGTGAAGTAAAGAGAGGAGTCAGGGATGACGCCTAGGACTGTGGTCTAAGTAACTGGAAGGATGATTGTTCCAACTTTCCGAGAAGGTCAAGACCGCACTAGATCTAGGGAAGGGAACTCAGCGTTCAGTTTTGGATTCCTCATCAGTAGTCTAGGATACAAACTTGGAGCGCAATGAAAGGTCACTGTGACTGGAGCTGAATGATCGAAGAAGGGAAAAGCATGAGGCAAGGTCAGAGAGGGAGGTGGGTGCCTTTTAAAATCTGGTAAGAAGTTTGGATTTTAATTTAAGTGCAAGGGGAAGCCACTGAAGGAATTTTACGCAATAGAGACACACACAAGATTTGTTATGAAAACAGTATCCTGACAACAGTATGAAAAATGGACTGTAGAAAGAAAAGGATGTTAGTTAGAAGATATTATAAATGTTCAAGGGCAAGAAGATTTAGACTAGAGTGGTGACAACAGTGATGAAGAGAGGGTGATGGATACATTTTGGGAACTGAATAGGAAGTGACTGGATGCAGGACAAGGAGAGGAAAGGAGTTAACAATGACATCCTAGGTTTCTTGGCTTGAACATCTGAGTGAGTAACAATGTCGTTTACTGGGTAAGAAAACCTGAAAGACTACAAGGTGAAAAGAAGGGAAAGTGAGAGCAAGTATAATATACTACATCCAATAAGAACTAAACAAGTATTTAATAAGTTTATAACCTTGTTTACAGCATAGTAATTGGAAATAAAATCCCAATAAACCACCTCGTTACAGTGGCTGCATGCTTGCTTATAATACTCACGGGCTCAGGAAAGAGCATCTGCCTGTCCCAGCTGCCTTTCCCAGTGCAAGAGGGGTCAAAATGGGGACTGAGACTGTGGGCAGTGAGAAGCTGCTCAGTCACATGGCTTTGGTGCACCCTGACACATGAAGGTGTAGACCAGAGGCCAAGAAAGAAGGGAGATGAAGGGCTGAGGAGGCTCGCCAAGGCATGGGCCAGCAGGCATGGCGGCCAATTACATGGGCCATGAAATGAGGGCAGGGCTAACACTGGTAGCAGACAGAAGAATCAGTCAACATGGCTGCTTGGAAGATTAGTTACATTGATCAAATAAGTAAATTGTGAATATAAGTAAATATATCAAGGATAATAGCCAAGTTTCTGACTACAGAGTAAATACTTATAAACATGGAAAGGTTAAGGTTAGGAAGAATCCTAAGATATGAATTAGAGTCAAAGGTATTCATATAAAAAATTATAGTTTTATAATATTTATGGTTTATAACATACACACACAGAAGAATATTTATTGATCTATGTGTGTTTATATGCATATGTGTATACATGTACATACCATACATACACTTCCTAGCTCTGGCTATTTGACAGGATCTACATATAATAATACCCTCTGAGCAAGAAGCACATGGTAGGATCTAACCTTGTTTCTGGGTATCATCCTCAACTAAAAAAACATAGGGTTCCTGGGAGAAATGACTGATTCTATGGCTGGGGAGGATGAATGAAAGCTGTGCCTGGAGTATCTTGTGCCTGAAAGTAAGGACATGTTCAGTGAATGATGTTAATAAGACAAAAGGACAGAGGTGCCAGCTGGAAGGGTCTCCCACTCAAGAGATCTGAGCGTCAGAATAAATCATGACAGTAATAGGTTACAACCTGTTGAATCAAACAGAAATCTGAGAGGCCATACTGATAAAAACGAGTGAGTGAATGAGAGAAAGAAAAGCTCTTCCACAGAAGATAGTACTAACAAATGTGGAAGAAGTGACAAGAATAAAGAATCACCATTTGGCAGCCAGCCGAGATGTAGCTGATTCATAGATATCATCTATAGATGCTAAAGTTGCTAAGTGGAGTTTGATAAGGTATGGGATTATTGGTATAATCCTATAATACCTTTCTACAAAAAAACTAATTGATTACAATTAGGAAAAGGGCAAGTTTATCAAGTTTGCCTTTTGAAAGAATCAGCTGAGAAGAATGCAGCATCATTTCTATGTATGTATAACCACCACGAATGCATGACCTGAAACAAGTCGTGAGGAAACACAAGATGAACTTTGGTTCAGAGTCACCTACAGAAGGAAAGGCCTGTACTCTTGAAACCTGTCAAAGACATGAAAGGAAAAGAGTGAAGAGATCTGAAAGAAGGAGTCTGAAAAGAGATGACAACTGAACAGACACGTATACCTGAACGGGAAAATGGACCTTGAAGGAAAAAGATTTTAGGCAGCCGGTGAAATCTGGCTGGGGTCTAAGGATTTAGATGGTTGTGTCATATTAGTCATATCCTGACTTGGAAGGTTATACAGGAGAATGTCCCTGATTTTCCAAACACATGCTAGAATGTTCAGGAGTGATGATGAGATGTCATGTCTAAAGCTTGCTTTCAAAAGGTTCAGAGAAAGACTAGAGAAAACAGTAAGAGAAACCTCTGAATTGAAAGAGAAAAAGAACAGAAGAAAAGAATAATGATGATGAGAGTGTGTACCTGTTTCCAGAAACAGTGGAGATGGAGCAAGTACACTAAAATCTTAAAAATGGGAACTTCAACTGAAAAGGAGATGTGTTGTTCTGGCAACATTTCTATAAGTATGGGATGATTTCAAAATAAATAAACTGTTAAAAACTAGTCCATTTTAAGAAATCCTTCAGAGACATCTAATGGCCTAACAAAACCAAGACAGTCAACCAACGATAAAGCTGATTCTGACCTCCTTGCCGGGCCATGTTCACGCATAAATTACACAGGATCTTACCTTGGCTGCTTTAAGTAACATTTCTCTTTCTTCTAAATCCTTTCTCTGCTTCTCCAGTTGATCTAGCTTTTCAAGAAATTTGAGCTGTGATCTGGTGTCATTAGACAGGATGTAATTTTCACTTGCCTGGGGAAAAAAAAAAAGTCTTCTGATGATCCAAGGCAACACATTCTACATTAGGTCTTGTTATAAATCAACTAAAGACAGTTACACCAAGATACATAGGGAAGTAAATTTTCAGGAGGTAATATTTTATTTCTGCTAAACAAACAACAAAGCAAGTATGTTAATCATTCTTAAAATTTGAGAGGCAATTTAAAAAGAAGTCTGAAAGTCTCTCAGTCATGTCCAACTCTTTGCAATCCCACTGTAGCCTGCCAGGCTCCTCTGTCTATGGAATTCTCCAGGCAAGAATACTGGGGTGGGTTGCCATTCCCTCCTGCAGTGGATCTTCCTGACACAGGGATGGAATCTGGGTCTCCTGAATTGCAGGCAGATTCTTTACTGTCTGAGCCACTAGGGAAGCCCTCATTCTTAAAATCTGAGAGGCGATTAAGCAAAAATTTCAAAGAGCTTTCCTAGTAAGCTTCATCCAGAGGGGAGGAAAAAGGAATTAAGCCCAGCAGATCCTGATAATAGGAATAGAAAGCAAAACAGTGTACTATTTACCTATCATCTAAATCTTTTTAGTTAAACTACTGTCAATCTCATCAGACCTTAATGATTAGTTAAATCTTAGGCCCATAAAAGATAAAAAAATAAATAATCACCTCCCTGAAAAATATAACAAAGATGAAAGTTATCACCTTTGCTTCTATTGCTGAATTGTTCTAACTTTGACAAGCAAATGCAACTTCTATCAAAAGACAACATAAGATCAAATGGCAAACATTAAAATCCTAAACCCTGTTGTGAGGATTTCCTTAAGCTATGGACTTGGGCAGAAACTTGCATAAATCAGAGTCATAACAAGAAGTTAATTATTCATCTTCAATGTTCCATAAAAAGATAACATTTACAGTTTCATTTATTCTGATATGCTAAACTGTAAAACAGTGCTTTACAATCTAAATACTTTATTATTTTCTTCATCTGATATGACCACCCATCTCTCTTAATATTAATACATATATGCTTGTGGGGCTGGGGGGTGACTTCCTGCCATCTACTCATCTCAGTAATTCAGACATCTAAGCTATAGGAGGGAGACTATATAACAGGAAAACTGAATGTTTTTAAACATTTAGTCCAACAGTTAGTGCCTGGCTTGGAAATCTGGTTACAGTACCATTCCCATCTTTGTTTTATCCCATGCTCATGGCTGATTCAATTAACTGGGACTGAGAGATTTCATATGCCCAAGATTCTTTTTAAATTAAATTTTTATTGTTGGTATTTAACCAGATCAAAGGAGTATTACATAGTATAACGAACAAGGATGTATTAGCGCTACTTATTTTACTTTGTGTTTAATACAAAAAAGAATTCTCAAATGTTTTTTAAAGTTAAATAATATAAGATAGAATATGGAATACATTATGGGCCAACCATACAGGCATAAACAAAATAACCAGTGGTTTCTTAAATACTTCATTTTTACCATTTTTGTGTTCATACACTCTGGAGATAGTTTACTGAGAGGATTTAATTTAAAAGGACAACAAATGCTAAATTAAAAAGGGGCACAGACTTTCTAAATTTGAACCCAATCTCATTTCCATGCTAAGATTCCTTTTCTCTCTCTTCCAGATCAGTGCAACTACCTCTTGCTTAATGCATCTTCCCTTTACTCTTCCAGATCCTAAACGAATGAGTGTCTTCCCTATTTCTACTGAGTCGCTAACTTTATTTAAATAACAGTAACCCCAATCTTATCATGATCCCTCCTGTCTATCCAGCTGGTCTAACTGAAGTCTTCTTGGACCACAGAGGAGGGTGGTTTAGTAATGAAAATACAAGGACTCAGACCAAATGATAACATCATCAAGTGAATCCCATCTAAAGAAAGCACTACAGCCCCTTTCAACTGGAAAACACTGAAGCTTTTCCACAGCCACTGGCACCAGAAGACTCTAATATATCTTCAGCGGGGAAAAACCTGGCAGCAAGATCAGAAGCTTTGCATCACATGTGTCTACTTTCTACTTCTTTATTTAAATCTCAATTTATGGACTATGATTAATTAGAGAATTATATCTAACCAGGTGAAAGATTATCAAAAGTAGATGGATTTCAAATTGAAAGAGATGGTGGGATTTTGTTTTTAATAAAAGTAGCTCATTTTATGAAATTCATGGAGTAAATTTTCCCACATGGTACAGATAAAAACAAATCCTATCAGGATGAACTGAAATACAAGGACAAGGCTCAATCTGTGACACAAAGATTATTATAATCAGAGTCTACAAAATAAGTATAATTTTGAATTAGATCCAAAAATAATTAAATGATTATCACTTCTGTTTAAAGAAGGATGATCATGTAGCTGCCTTTCTATATGCATGAACTCACACAGTGGCATTAGCTATATTAAAGAGTAAGTGTGGCGAAAGGCAGAGGGGGGAAAATCAATCAGGATCGACAATGTCAAGGCAGAAAGTTAAGGAGGGATTAGCTTAAAGCTCAGAGAAGGCAATGGCACCACACTCCAGTACTCTTGCCTGGAAAATCCCATGGACGGAGGAGCCTGGTGGGATGCAGTCCATGGGGTCGCTAAGAGTCGGACACGACTGAGAGACTTCACTTTCACTTTTCCCTTTCATGCACTGGAGAAGGAAATGGCAACCCACTCCAGTATTCTTGCCTGGAGAATCCCAGGGACGGTGGAGCCAGGTGGGCTGCCGTCTGTGGGGTCGCACAGAGTCGGTCACGACTGAAGCAACTTAGCAGCAGCAGCAGCAGCAGCAGCAGCAGCAGCAGCAGCAGCAGCTTAAAGCTAAGTTACTGAGTTTCTAAGTGGAGCAGATACTATCCGTTTTGCCTGGGGCAACTAAATCCTTGGAATATGTGCTATTGATGTACCTTACAAGAACTACTCCATCTGAAGGTTATACATAATAAAGCTCTGGATGATATTTGGGATGGTAAACATTACACTGGAAATTGTATAATCAATTATTGGAAAAATTGATTGGAAAAAAATCATTGGAAAAATTCTATCCCATACTAAATGTACATGCTACATTTTGTATAGAAACCATCTACTGTAAATGAAAGTACACTCGTGCATCTCTGAAACAACAGGGTGAGGAAAGGGGGAGAAGTCAGAAAGAGACAGTTGTACAACAGTAGTTGAAATCTTTAATACCTTACTTTCACTACTGGATTGAATAGCTAGACAGAATATCAGTATGAAAACAGGGGACTAACACTATAAACCAACTAGATCTAACAGACATACTGAACACCCCTCCCCAACAACAGCAGAATACACATTCTTCTCAAGTGCGCATGGAATAGCCTCTAAGAAAGATCATGTTAGGCCACAAAACAAGCCTCACTACATTTAAAAT
The DNA here is from genome assembly GCA_024291935.2 of Okapia johnstoni. Lineage (NCBI taxonomy): Eukaryota > Metazoa > Chordata > Mammalia > Artiodactyla > Giraffidae > Okapia > Okapia johnstoni. Next base: position 100,864,323 of record CM044309.1, read on the forward strand.
GACCGAATTATGCTAAGAATATTCTCTGACAACAATGGAATGAAGCTAGAAATCAACAGAAGGAACACTGGAAATTTCACAAATATGTAGAAATTAAACAACATACATTTAAATAACCAATAGATAAAAGAAATCTCAAGGGAAATTAGAAAATAACTAAGAGATAAATAAAAACAAAAATACAATGTACCAAAACTTCTTGAATGCAGCAAAAGCGGTGTTTAGAAGGAATTTTATAGCAATAAACAAATGCCTACATTAAGAGAGGAGACTGTAAATAAGTAAGCAATCTTATACCTTCAGGAAACACGGAGAAAAGAAAGCAGGATCATTATCACTGATCTTACAAAAATAAAAAGGATTACCAGAGAATATTATGAACAACTGTGTGCCAATAAATTAAATAACCCAAAAGAAATGGACAAATTCCAGAAGTACACAGAAATAAATACTGACATTAGGGGTATTTTTTTCCTCCGTTTTTTCTGATGATATTTAATTCATCTAGCAAATTCTCAAAAAGATTTATGCAAGTGAGCACCTCAGCAACTATAAACAGTTCTCCCAAAATTCTAAATGAAACAGAAAGGGGAGAAAATAGAATGATTTCCTCCGGAAATTTACCATAAGCATAGCTGATACTTCCCTAGATTCCTTTTAACCTATGTCTAGGACATCATGACAATGACCATTCTTGTAAACTCAAAACCTTATAAGGTTACCCACGTACTGTGTTGTATAAAATCTAGCTGTGAACATTTCTTGATATGAGGGGAAAGGTTATCTTTTTCTTTTTTAACCCTCATCAACCAATATATTTGTTTTCCATCAAAACCGTAATACAAATAAATCTAGTACTTTCATCTTGATGATGGCAAGTGATTTGGTTCACACTACTAGGGATAAGACAAGGCTATTCGTGCATGTAATTTTTTAAATAAAAGTCCTCAATGCAATCACTTAACTCACTGAAAGGAAACAGGAGTTGCCAGCAGAGTACGGATCACTGAAGAGAACACAGCTCCCCAGTATTTTCTTCTAACACATCCTCCCCTTTTCAGTCAAGAGCTTTAGGAAGAGAAGCCTCAGGCATAACAGATGCGTATTTCAGTCTACACTAACATAGAAGCTTTGGATACTACTGAAACTCTATTTATTTGTCATGTAAACATATCTAAATAAGGCACATTAGGAATGAGATTTTGATTTTCTACCAATATGAATTATGTCTCAACCATTTCCTTGAAAAATATACCTAGAATATGGATCCATATCAAAACGCTACCTTTAACAGAACAAAGAGGAGACAGAAGAGTTTGGTCTTCTCTGATGATTTCCTTTACCTTATAAGTTGTCATTCGATGCTGAGCAATTGTAGTCAGTTTTTCTAGAAGGCCTCGTAATCGTTCCTGTGTTGCATGGGAGATCAAGTTCACAGCATCAGAATTAAGTTCCGTAATGTCATGCTTTTTACCTGTGGAAGCAGGGAAAATCCATTACGTGTTTTAGTAGTGGCTGATAATTGAAATAATTAGCACAGCAGGTATTCTGTTCCCCCGGGAAGTCATACCCATTATGAATAAAGGTTTGGAGATTATGATTTTCCTGGTAAAGTCACAACTTCAAAGATCTTAGACATTACATTAATAAAACCTAGCCTGGAGCCTCAGAAAATATAGACATTGTTTCCCTTAGCCTCTAGAATCATTCTCCTTGCAAGGTCATTTATAGGACAAAGTTAATAAGAACACAAATCAAGTCTAGTGTTCGGGGAGGAAAATGGTAACTGCAGAAATTAGTGCTGTATTCTGTTAATTTTAGTAATTAAAAAAATAGAAAATTACATTTTGCCCTGTTTGATACTGTTAGCAACTTACAACATTTATTTCCATGAATTCAGATTGTGAGTCTCTGTTAATAACTTATCTACATGACACACCTATACTCTTTTTGTCCAATACCAATCAAGCTTACTTTGCACTAACTCGTGTTCTATAAATTGACTTGATAATTAGTTTACAAGTTGAAATGACTTCAAAGCCTCATCATTTTACTCATCAATTTTAAAAACTTCTCTTTCACTGTATCTCTTTCTATAAATAAACGAAACTTCTATTCTTTGTTCTGCTAACTAGGAAGAAAGTTTCAGGAAAACAATTTAGACCACATACCCCAAAGCAGAAGCTCATTTATAAATCAACCTCATCAGTATTTAAATAGCAGTTCTCCAGCTCAGTGAAACCACCTGTATCATCAAAGATGATAACCCTAAAGATACACGCAATTATGCAATCTCATTTAAATGAGTTTTCTAAGTGCTATTGTGTTTGTTTTTAACATATGTATTTACACAAATTTTAAAAATATAATATTTAACGTGCACTCTATCTGAAATACATTCTTATACACTCAAAGTGTTATAATGATTGCAAAAAAAATAAGCTTCAATTAAAAAAGCCAACAAATCTTACATATATTGTTTGATCATAAGAAATGCTGCCATAAGAAATGTTGAACTTTAGTTCAAAACGTGGGCTATGTTAAACCAGACAGAAAAAGGATATAAAACGATTCAGCTTCACCGGTACTGAACCTTCAAAATGCAGTTCATTACTTTGTAGCAAAACTGAATTCATCACCAATATACAATTCAAGGAAGGGGAAAAACTGGAAAGTCAAATCTACTTTACTAAAATATCAGCATAAATACCATGGACTGAGGAGCCTGGTGGGCTGCAGTCCATGGGGTCCGGAAGAGACGGACACGACTGAGCGACTTCACTTTCACTTTTCCCTTTCATGCACTAGAGAAGGAAATGGCAACCCACTCCAGTGTTCCTGCCTGGAAGACTCCCAGGGATGGCGGAACCTGGTAGGCTGCCGTCTATGGGGTCGCACAGAGTCGGACACGACTGAAGCGACGCAGCAGCAGCAGCATAAATAAATAGTGGGGCCTTGTATAGCAGCAATAATACAATTTCAAAACAATCCAGTGATTAAAATTATAAGTAAACATGGGTATGTAGAGGATGACATGTCAGTTGATTAATTTCATATGTATAAACAGAAGCCTAAGTTAAAGAAAAATCCATATTTCTAAAATACTAAACATAAACAAGTGTTGGGAGTTGCAAGCAATTTCAGGGCTTAGTGAATGACCAAATTTTCTAATATCCTCACTAAGCTGATGATAAAATATGACAGAGTTACAAAGTTAAAGTCTCACTTTAAAATAAAACACTCTCTTTGGTAAAGTCATCATTAACTGATTAAGGAGATTAAGTTGGTATTGGAAAGCTTACTATGTGATTTTACAGAAAGTCTGTGTAATTTAATTTAGGTAATTGGCAAAATAGGAAGAACACTGGCATGTTTACTCCCCTACCATATTCAAGTAAGAAAATGTTCCTCCCCAAATTCTTTGGATTAATTTATAACTCCTGTTATTAAAAAATGATCTTGGTTCTGACCTGTTCTATGAACATGGAATTTTATTATAAATGAAGACCATTCCTAGAAATATATAATTCCATTCACTCTATGGTTTTTGTTTTAAAAGCTTAGGTAATTTAGGGGGAAGAAATTTTACAATTTTCCATCATATTAAGTGACAAGTTTGAGTTTTATCATTAAGAACTGAAAATACAAAGACTTATCCCCCGAATTCTCCTTGAAAGCAGAGGTGAGCAAACTAAATCTGGTCTCTCTTTATAGATAAAGTTTGATGGGAATACAGTCTTTCCTATTATTTTGCATATTGTCTACAGCTTCTTTTGTAATGTAACAGCAGAGGTGAGCAGTTGCAACACAGACTATATTTGCCCACAAAATAGCAAACATTTACTATTTGGTCCTCTGCAGGAAAAAAAACAAACCTGTCAACCTCTGTCTTAAAAGATCAAAAATGTTCTTTCAATACTAAAAGTTCTCCTATCATACAGTCAAGGTCTAAATCAAGCTCGAAATAAAATTTAGAAGGGGGCAGGGAATTGATAAAATTAAGTACAAATCTACTTGTGCTCCACCAGAGTTTTAAATAACTATGTGGCTAAAAGCAGTTAAAACACCAGCAAATTTCTCAAGCCATCACAGAAAGGTATGTGCTTAGGCTTAATCCCAAATTAAGGCACCGCCTCCTGTACAGTACAAAACAGTATGCAATGAAGAAAATGAAAGAGAAAGAAAGAGAGGGAGGGAAGAAAGAGGAAGAGGGAGGGCTGGAGAGGAGAGCAGTCAGACAAAACACACGCAAACAGCAAACAAACATTTTACAATTAGCTTTTCTGATTCCAATCCTTTTGAACTAATGTAAATTCTACTTTTTCAAAATAAAAGGATACATATACTGAGGTGAAAAAAGTGATAATTTGTACAGCATACAGTAGGAGCTCAAATATTTACTGAGTAATTTTTAAGTAGACTTAGAATATGTAACAGCAAAGCATTTTATAGTCCTTAAATATACCATGGATGTATCAAACATCTGAAACTTCCACAGTTTTGTGTGAAGCCTTCAACACAGAATGCAAAGGTTCTTACTCAAGCATACTAAAAGGTCACTGGTACTGGACCCTCAAGTTGGACGGGTGAAGGAGAGTTAGTCTCTGGCAAGTCCATGGGTCAGGACACAAGAAATGAGAAGACACACACACAGCAATCTCTCTTCAATTTGTCTCCTTTTTCAATTACCACTGTGAATTTGCTATTAACAAAAATGTGTTTGGCTCCAGAATAAAACAGGTATTCTCTACCACTTCTTTTCAAAAACTTCAGGCCATCTAACAACTACTGGCCAGAGAGAACCCTGATATTGTAGTTTCACTCTTTAACCGTAAGGATGGGTTTGAGTTCCAGGGTAGAGATGAGGAAAAAGGGACTTAATCTCGTTGGCTATTTCTTTGTTTCATAAACACAAATTTGTAACATAAATTACATGCCTAAAGGCCAACCAAGGAAGAACAGCACAGGAAAAAAATACATCATAAGTATATCTATATACTTATGATAGTAACTACTACCTATACCAGAGACCATAGGTTGTATGATTTAAGTTACTTTAATAATTTTTAAAATAAAATACTTCTTCTGTAACACCCATGAAATCTTCATTACTTCCAGGGCTTTTGTTAAGCTTCACAGTTTCCAGGAAAACCAACCCAGGCTATCTATCTCTTGATAACATCTTCCTTGGATCAGATAGTCTTATCAGGTCAATAATCATACTTACCAATGTCTAAAATTCGCTTTTGTAGAGCTCCAATGAAAAGAAATGGTTCATCTTTACAGGACTGAACAAGTGTGCCAACCAATTCAGAATTTGTGGCTAAGATGCAGGCGCTTTCTTCACTGAGGTTGACCCCTGCCATGGAAGTCACATCATTGATGTCATCTTCATCTCTAATAGAAAAAAAAAAAAAAGCTTTTTGGTGGTGGTGCTGATATGTGAATGAGTGATTTCAAAGAGCAAAGGTGTAGATCTCTCCTTATAACTAAAGACAATTATTTTACTTAATTTATCCAAGCAAGAGAAGTGAAGCATGGCTAGCCCTCTCTGTCAGTCTTTAAAATTAACTGGTGTCTCTAACCACTAGTCTCGGCTGGCAGATGGCTCAGATGGTAAAGCGTCTGCCTACAATGTGGGAGACCTGGGTTTGATCCCTAGGTTGGGAAGATCCTCTGGAGAAGGAAATGGTAACCCACTCCAGTACTCTTGCCTGGAAAATCCCATGGACGGAGGAGTGTGGTAGCTTACATTCCATGGGGTTGCAAAGAGTCGGATACGACTTCATTTTCACTTTCAACCACTAGTACATTTAATATCAGAAAGATGGATCACAGGCACCTTTGTCTCCTGGTGCCCATCTCTCCCTCTCTCAGTTTAGTAAATAAGATGCATTAAGAGGGATCTGAAGTCCAGCGCTCTGTGACAAACTAGAGGGGTGGGAGAGAGTTTTGGGGTGGGGGCAGGGACAGGATACCTGTGGTCAGTTCATGTTGAGGTATGGCAGATGTCAATGCAATATTGTGGAAAAATTGCCCTCCAATTAAAAATAAATAATTTTTTTCAAAAAAGACGGATTTGGGAGTTAGTCTGAGTTATCCACAAACTGCCTCCAATGAAAGACAATGAAATAAAAACAGGCTTCTTTTTTTTCATCCAAGATGATTAAAATCCCCTGAAATATCCCCAGTGCGCTCCACTGGTCCACTGAGGAGGGGAAATCCTTTGATCCTGAAAGGTCCATACCCATGAAAAGGCCCTTGAGAAGAATCTCTCTAGACTAGCTATTCTTAAACTATATGGTTAAAACTAGCTTTGTTTTTCTGCTTCAGACTTTTGGTGTCCTCCATCTGTACCAATTGATTTCATTTAGCCACCTCCTCAGGCAAATGGCTGCAAAGGGCTAATATTTAAGATATAAAATTATACATACATATGTAAAAGACATACATATAAGAACACAAAGTATGTTTGTACTCCTTGCATTGTGTGAGCAAAATTAAGTAGTTGCTTTTATCTGGTAGAATTGCTACATGGCTATGGTACTAAGATGAGTATATTATGTTTAAGGAGAGAGAAGAGAAAGATCAAAGATATACTAAAATTCTAATGGCATCCTTAACACCATACATAATAAGAGGTATGTCACTGATCATAACTCACGTACCAATGCATAACAATTTACACAAATATGATTCTACAAAAACGATATATTGCATGGGCCAAATGATCTATTATGTGGTTTCACATCAATAGATTTATGAACCTCCTTGTAGTAATGCATTTGTGTACAAAAGATGGAAATAAACTATACCAGTTAAGTGTTTAAGATATGAAAGCCTCTGGTGTTCAACTTTAAAAAGCAGCATGTTAGGGGTAAGAGAGGGAAAGAGACCCTACTCACATAGGTATAAGAGATTCAAACTAAATGAAAGAAAGTTAAGTGCTAGACACAGCAGTTGCAAGTGAAGAGAAAGAAATATGGTTCCACAACCTAAACAGTATATTTAAAAGCCTAACCTTTAAAACTGTGTCTCTGTAACAGGGAAAAGAAAACTTTTTAAATTAGTATCTCAAATCAACCAAACGAAATACGCAATATAAAGAAACTGTATAAAAATGGTTGGTCTCCACCTTATCAAATGTCACAGAGGTACTGTCAGAGGTATGGGATGCTGAGAATGGTTCTAAGAATTAATCTACCACCTATGTAAACAAAGAAGTAATCCAGAAACATCTGAACATTTAAAGTTTAAATGTGAGTACAATAGAAACTGTAAACCTAAAGGTGGACCAAGATCTGAGTTAAAAAAAAAATGTTTTAGAAGGTCTGAGTAAAAAATACTTTTTAAAAACCAAGTATCAAGAAAATGAAAAAAACAAGCCACAGACTGGGAGGAAATATTTGAAAAACACATATCTGATTAAAGACTGTTATCCAAAATATAGAGAGAACTCTTAGAACACAACAATAATAATACAAACAGATTAAACAATGGGCCAAAGACCTAAAAGACAACTCACCAAAAAGATACACAGATGGCAAGCATATGAAAAGATGTTCCACATCCAATGTCATCAAGAAGATGCAAATTAAAACAATGAGATACCACTACACACCTATCAGAATGGCCAAAACCCTGAACACTGACAGCACCAGATGCTGATGTGGGTGTGGAGAAACAGGAACTCTCACTCATTGCTGGTGGGAAAGCAAAATGGTACAGCTACCATGACAGACAGTTTGGCAGTTTACTGCAAAACTAAACATACTCTTACCATATGATCCAGCAATTATACTCCTCAGTACTAACCCAAAGGAACTGAAAATTCACATCCTTCAGCAGGTGACTGGACAAACTGTAGTGAATCCGGAAATGGAATATTGTTGAGGACTAAAAAGAAACATACCATACCAAGAAAAGATGTGGAGGAAACTTAAACACACATTATTAAGTGAAGAAGCCAAACTGAAAAAGCTACATACTGATGATTCCAACTATATGACATCTTGGCAAATGCAAATTATGGAGACAATAAGATGACCTGTAGTTGCCAGGGATTAGCAGAAAAGGATGACTAGGCAGAAAACAGAGGACTTTTTAGGACAGTGAAATATATATAGTGCCTGTATGACACTATAAGGGGGATATATGTCATTACACGAAAATGTAAAAACCCACAGAATGTACCACACAACAAGAGTGAATTGTAAGGCAAACTATGAACTTTGGTGATAATGATGTTTCAATGCAGATTCATCAATCACAACAAACAGACCACTCTGGTGGGGGATGCTGGTAATGAGTGAGGCTGTGCCTGTATTAGAATTTTCTACAACATACCAATCAATTTTCCTGTGAACCTAAAACTGCACTAAAAAACCCATCTATTAAAAAAGAAAAAGGGGGCCAAGTATACTCGATTAAAAACTCTGTTCACCCTGAAACAGAATCCCAACCAGTTACTTAACACCTTTAGGGCAAAATTTTCTTCCTCTAAAAAATGAATAACTTTGATTAGGGTACTTTCTAATGTCACTCTCAGCCACTTAAAAAAATATGAGAGCACACTTTGGCCAGATACAGAACAAATGCCAAGGTGTATTACGAAATGAGAAAAACTAAACAAAATAATGTATAGAACAGACTGTACCTTGGGAAAAAATATATACACTATATGCACATAACATATCTGTGGATACACAAGAAATTCATCTCCGGAGGGGGAAATTGGTAAGCATGAGTAGGAAGAAGACATTTTATATCACATCATACTCTTTTTCTAGGAGCTTTCCAGGTGACACTATTGGTAAAGAAACTACCTGCCAGTGCAGAAGACATTAAGAGACATGGGTTCGATCCCTGGGTCAGAAAGATCCCCTGGAGTAGGACAGGGCAACCCACTCCAGTGTTCTTGCTTGGAGAATCCCATGGACAGAGGAGCCTGGAGGGCTACAGTCCATAGGGTTGCAAACAGTCGGACACAACTGAAGTGATTTAGCATGCAAATATGCACTCTTTTCTACCCTTTGAATGTTGTACTATATACATGGATTACTCAATCAAATAGTTAGTGATATTTTAAAAATAATATATAAATAAACAGAGAAAGAAAACTGAAGACAGAGAAATACAATGAAGTTCAGAACATGGTCTCATCCTTCCCTTAAAAAAACCCCAGACTTATTAAGGTACACAGCATATGGCCTTTACACACATGCACACAACACGGCATGGTCACAATGTCAGCTGTGTGCCAGGTACACAAGCCCTCTACACTGCACTTTGCTTCCATAGGTGAGTGTTCCCACTGAGCCCCTGCTGAAATCTCACATACCGACTGGAGAGACCAGTACCGGGCCTCCTGTTACTAGCAGTCCCATGCACAGTACTACAACTGAATGTAATTCATCAATGAAGAGACTGTCCCATGTCTTTCAGAATCTTCTTGCAGTTCTTCTCTGAACTCAGCAGGGAGCTAACCACCCAATAAGATTTGTTCTTGCCTAGCCATCCCCGCCCCTTCTATTTGGCCCCAAGCTGAACACAGCTCCCTCTAGTTCAGCTATCAGCTGCTATGGTTACAGAGGGAGGCATGAAGATGAAGAGAGGGAGACCCTAAGGAGGGAAGGGGAAAGAGTACAACAATCAACAGTACCTGAACTGTTTAAAACTTCCTCTAAGAGAGGAGGCAGACTAAAGGAAAGCAACGACAACACAATGTCATAGCAGCATTGTTGGTAAGGCTAAAAAAGACAGGCCAAAGCAGTAACAAAGGCTTTGCTGCTGAGGTATAATTGTGATTCTGGGTTGGTTTAATTTTAGAGGCAAAGAAAGTGAGAATCTCTGAATCATTCTTCAAGACCTCTGGTCTGATGCAGTATATTTTTTAATGAAGGTGTTGTGAAAGATATAAGCCTGTTTCATTCTAAAAGATATACAAGAAGGAAATTTAACAGTGAAAGGCTTCCAACTCAAGATTCTGTCGGGGCAATAGGTTACCATGCAAAAGTTAAAGAATTATTACCCAATCACCTGGTTTGCATTCTGGCTTCTGAAACTGATCTAATTCTTCAGCTTTTAATAAAGTTAACCACTGCTTGCACCTACCTTTTTAAATCTCTTCTACCCTCTTAAGATCTATAATAGCATCAGACTAATTCTTCTCTAGTAGAAAAAAATCACATTACTTTGCTGTTAACAAAACATTTCATGATCCCATGAACTCAACCTGATATTCAAGGCTTTCCAAGTAATGACCTTACCTTAGCACACTCTTCCCTCCCATTTCTCACCATAAAATAGCTCCTACCGACCCTGGCCTTTCTCCCTTTCTTGTTCTAGTCTTAGCTCCTTTTGTTTTATTATCTTCCAGCTGTCAATGCCTCATCTGTATTCCAGATCTTCAATTGCCTACTTTGGAAATGTTAGTTTGTTTTCATACTTTTAAAGTGTCTGTCCAATTGCTACAACTTTAGAACTTCCGAAGGTACATTTCTTTTTAATGTCAAGTTCTTCCTTTAGGTTACTAATCCCTGGTAAAATAAGTTTACCTTCAATATTCTTGTTTCATCACCTTTGAGCATAATCTCTGCATTACCTACCACAGCCAGTATATAAACTCACACAACATCCTGCTACTCTTCCTTTTACGCTTTTTTAAAGGTATTTTTCCCCACGGGGAATCATGTTTCTTCTTTTTAAGCAACATAGCATAGGATATTGCAGTATTTCTCAAACTTTAGTGACTTTAGAAACTACTTCAGAGTATATTCCTTCCCAGTTCATTCTGCATGTAAGCACCAAGATAATTTTTCCTAAATAGCATTTTACTATAATAACATCTTGCTAATAATTTTGAAAGCTTTCACAATCACATCTCTAAGTCTTCATTCACGTAACTTCGCTGTAAGGAATATTTAAGAACCTAATGTCTAACAAGATTTAGCATAAAGGCAATTCCTCCAAGACTTTTTTGTTGAATTTAACCCTAGATTTAGAGTTAATATGCACAGTTCAGAAGGGTGTTTCTTCCGTCTCCTGTCCTTCCAAGATTTCATCACCAGAGACAGTTTTCTAAGTCCTTCCTTGGAATGATTAACCATCTGTTATTATGCATAAATACATAATAAAACAATTAATTACATATGAATCAAGATAGAGCACATGTTTAATCTGCACTAGAAAAATCTGATTCCTGCAATAAGAAGAAAATGGGACATTAAAGTTGGTGGCGTAATATCGGTACAAACAGTATGTAACCTTGTCCTATGTTATTTTCTAAGTGTCTTTTAAGGCAAATTTAAGAAAACCCACTTAACCTCTAGGTGTTATAATACCTCCTAAGTTATACATGTATACATAAATATCCACATATATATATTATCCATCCACAAATATTTTACTATCTCTCTAAAATATAAAGATTCTAAAGAAAAACTTTAATAATAAGACAGTATCACCTCTTCAAAAAAATCAACAATAATTCCTTATTATCATCAAATTTCCAATTTAAATAAAGTTAACTACACAAACATGCAGAGGTACTGTAATATTTGTCACTTCTGATTCTGAAATATAAATAAAACACGAGTCTCTGGCACCCTCTGGTGTTTAAACACTATATAGCTTCCCTTATTCGTCCCAGATGTACTGACAAGCACAACAGAAAATACGATTTACACAGGGAAAAAGTCACAAAAATTTTCTTTTCACTTAAACAAGTAGTTTTGAAAATATAAGCAGATATCACTCTGCTATTAACCTCATCCAGTTAAGTCAAGACAAGCTCTAATGCCATACACACACTGTTACCTTCTCTTACCTAAAATAGAGTCTCTTACCTAAACAGTAAGTGAAGTGATATTAATACTAAGTATCTGAGAAAGCAAACTTAACAAAAAGAGATCACTATGAAAAGATATGCATAAAGTCACATATGACCCAAATAACTAGAACGTATTATACAAAAATGAAAAGTGCATCTTAGAGCTAAAATAAAACTTATCTTAAAAATAGATTATATCTAAGATTATAGATATTCCTGTTCGTTTTTGAAATTCATTATTTCAACAAATATTTGAATGCTTATTATGAACAAGACATTATTCTACACATTAAGTACACAATGGTAAAGTTACAATGAACTCTCAGAGATTGGGGAGCATAAAGAAGGGTAAACAAGTAAATAGAGTAACTTTAGATAAGTGCTTCAAGACAGCAGATGTGACTGAAAAAGCTACTTTACAGGGTTGGCCAAGCAAAGACTCTTTAATCAGCTAACTTTTAGACTGAAATATTAATAATAACTGTTATAAACAGAAACTGTTAGACTAGATTGGTCCACATGAAGATGGGGAAAGAAAATGAAGGGAAAATCACATCTAAAAACGGCGCAGTGGGACCTGCCTAGTGTGTATGAGGAGCTGAAAGGGAGGGAGCAAAACCCTGGGTCCCTAACACCAGGAGAATGCTACGCCTGCAACGGTCTGCCTGCTTCCAGTTTTCCTAAATACGGGAGAGAATCTTACCTTGCTTATGCCACTATTCTTCAGTTTTCTTCAGCTTTTCTGTTAGCTACAACCTTACTGAATTCTAACAAATATAACTATGGCTCAAGGTAATCTCAACAAAAAATTTTAAAAGAACTGCCCTGCTGATTTTGAAATTTATGTGTAAAAGAAGAACAAGTCAAGACATTTTTGATACGAAAGGAATAGAGAATTTATCCAAACATATAAAAATAATGAAAGTAAGATAAGTGAAAATGCAAAAAAATTAACACAGAAATAAAACAAAAACAGCAGTAGAATGAAAATCTAGAAATATACCCTTGAACAACTGGGGATTTACTGAAAGGTAAAGTAGCATTTCAAATCAGAAAAGTATAGATGATGAAATCTTCAGTAACTATTGTTGACATAAGCAACCCAGCCAGGAAAAGGTTATTTCTGCTTCAGCTATTTACAAAGGTAGAATCAAGCACTACTGATGATTTTGTAAAGGTCTACTGCATATATGGGGTGTGTATAGATATTTTGGAAGAAAATACAGAAGCTCATCATTATGAGCTCAGAATAGGAAAAGATTTCTTAGAATAATGAAAAATTCAAAAGTTATAAAGGAGAAGACTGATAAAACTAGTTTTGTGATTTAAAATCTTAAATTACAAAGACAAATTACAAGTTAAACAAAAGACGGGGAGAAAAATATTTATAACATATGCAACAAAGAACTACTCTCCAAAATTCCCTAGGGCCCACTGGTTGGGACTTCATGCTTTCACTACTGAGGGCCCAGGTTCAATCCCTGGTCAGGGAACTAAGTTCCCACAAGCCACACAGTGTGGCCAGGAAATTAAAAAAAAAAAACAACTATCCTCCAAAATATAAATCTAGAAAGCAAAAAACACTCAACAGATGAATGAGCAAAAGTAATAAGCTAGAAATTACCCAAAGAAAATGCTAATGGTGACACTTTTGCATAACGCATTAAGTGGACTAGCTATACCCGTGAGAAGTTATATGGCATTCTAATTTAGACAAGTTTAAGATGTTCTCATTCCAATGTTGGGCGCACAGAAGTTGTCAAAAAGTACCAGTAAAAATAAGCACTGAGCACACTCTAAAGGTAGAACTGCCTCAAGGGCAAATGCCTGAGGCTGGCACTGGTTTTCTGGCCTCTGTTAGAGTGGAGAATCTAAGTCAGGTTCTCCAGAACAGGTGCTAACATAGTGCCAAGTCCTCCCTGGTTCCTATGAGACACAGTCACAGATCTTCTCTGGAGTAACACAAACTCAGCCTGCCATCAGGTTTAACCTGATTTACCCATCCACTGAGCAAGGATATAGAACAAGTGGAACAAATTCTCATACTTTGTGGTAGGATTGTAAATGGTACAACCACATAGGAAAACAGATTGGCAGCTTCTTATAAAGTTAAACAGAAACCAACTAAAGGATTCAGCAATTTTGCTCATATATTTACACGAGGGAAAACTTATGTCCATACAAAGACTTGGATACAGATGTTTCTAACAGCTTTACTCAAAACAGCCAAAAACATGAAACAACCCTAATATCCACCAATGGCTAAAGAGATAAACAATTCAGTGCAAACAACTGCAGTGCACCATACAGTGGACTACTACTCAGCAATGAAAGGCAACAAATTACTAATACATGCAACAACACTGGATGTATATCAAACACATGCTGGGCAAAGGAAACCAAGCCAAGAATACAAATTATACAATTCTACTTATTTAAAACCCTAGGAAAGAAAAATCAACAATGATAAAAAGCCCGTCAGTAGCTGCCTAAGGTATAATGAGGGGACTGGCTGGGAAGTATCACAAAGGAGGCTTTCAGGGTATTGAAAATATTCTATGTAACTTGACTGAGGTACTTGGTACATGAATTTAGTCTTTTGTCAAAACTCACTGCATTGGAAGACAATGATGACTGCCTAGGTCACCATCTGCCAACACTTACTTCCCCAAGCAATACAGAACAAACACCATAGCCTCAGCACAACCTGAAGACAGAGAATATACAAACTTCAAAACAAGAATAAATGAAAAAGCAAAACAACAATTTCCAGTGCACACTTTCTTATCCAATGGCGATCGATTCCTCAACTCACTCACCCTGTCTCCAAAGGTTTTGGGCAAAAGCAGACTGAATAAAAATTGCACGAGAGAGACCAGAGACCTAGTGGCAGGATAAAGGATGAAACATACCACTGGCAGGAAGACTAAGTACATCCCAAGTCAAAAAATACTAAAGAGGTGTCCTGGTAGATCAAAGCATGGACCACATTCAATTAATTTCATCCAAATAAGAGATGACTGAGAAAACTCCAGAGAACAGACTGAAGGTGAGCATTTTAATATAAAAGTAGAACTACATCTAAAGTATTGGTGGGGATAAGAAGGGGGGATTAATGTACAAATACTTACATATTAATGCAACTAAAAATCGGAGAATATAAAGAAGAAAATAGAATATCCACACACGGATTTTTAAGTAAGCAACTGGTGAATATTAAAAAGTATCGATCCAAGAAGGACAAACAAAAAACTATAAAATTTCTAGAACAAAGAACAGGAGAAAATTTCTATAACCTTTGGTTACACAAACGTTTCTCATATAAAACATCAGAAGCATAATCTGCAAGAGAAAAAATTAATGAACTGGGCTTCAGCAAAATTAAAAACTTTTGCTCTGTGAAAGACACTAGTAAGAGAATGACTTGGATCTTGAATATATATAAAGAACTATAAAAACGCAATCACAGAAAAACAAACAACTCAAAAGAAAAATGGGCAAAAGATCACTTCACCAAAGAAGGTAGTGTTAAGGACAGCAGATAAGCACAAGAACAACGTTCAACATCTTAAGTCTTTAGGAAAATATAAATTAAAATGACAGGGACAATAACCACTGTATACTTAGGATGGTAAAAGTCAAAAAATTGGCAATAACAAGTACTAAAATTGGAGTGGAACTCTCTTCATTGCTGCTGGGAATGAAAAATGGTACAGTCCCACTGGTAAACAGTTTGATAGTTTCTTAAATAGTACTTATCTAGTGACCCCACAATACTACTCTTAGATGTTAACTACAGAGAAATGAAACCTATGTTCACATAAAATTCTGTATGGAAATGTTTACAGCAACTTTATAGAATCATTTATAAACTGGGAACAACTCAATGTCCATCAACAGGAAAACAAATAACCAAATTTACATTCAGATAATGAATACTGTTCACCAGAACAAAAGAGCCATCTTCTAATAATCAAAATGATGTAGATGAATCTCAAACACATGTTGAGTGAAAAAAGTCAAATGCAAAAAAGTAGACAATGTAATTTTCCATTTATGTAAAGTTCAAAAATGGACAAAAATGATCTATGGTGATGGACATAAGAACTGTGGCTGCCAGAGGCAAGGGTTGGAAGTAATTGATTTGAAAGGAGCATAAAGATGATGGATATGTTTAGCATCTTGGTCTGAATTAAGATTACACATGTATACATTTGTCAAAATTCACTGAGCTCTACAGTTAAGATCTTTAAAGTAAAGTGCACTTTACTACTTATAAATTATGTTCAATAAAGCACTGTTAGCTTTTTCAAAAGGCAACATTAAATTTATTTTATGTAAGTATTATTTTGTCATCTCTTTTGTGTTTTCAAAAAGAATATTAATTTTTTAAATCAGAAAAAATTTTGATTATTTAATTTCTTTACCTGAAGGATATTGTTCCATTCTCTTTTATTTTGTTCTGAACAGATGATTGAAGTGACAGAATTTTATTTCCTGGAAGGGTAATTTGCTTTAGAATGGAAGCTATAAAAACAAAAGAAGAAAGAAAAAGTAAAATGAAAAAAAGCAATCACACCACATTAGTTAAATATTCAGGACAATAGCTATTTTCAGTGCATATAGAATAATCAAAGAAAATTTCAAAGCTTTCTAGAACTATATTTAAATTCAAACATGACAATTAATTTATTCCTTGCACAAGAAATCACAAAATCAAGACCTCTCCATTTCTTTATATGTTCCCCAAATTGCAGCATTACAGAAATACTATGAAGAAAAAGTGACAGAAACATGTTAATACTATATCTTTTGTATTGGTAGATTTTAAAAATACATAAAGACTCTTATAATTTGTAAGACTGACTTCCAAATGTAGAGAAAAAAGGCACATTTTTAATAAAAGAAATAAGGCAATAGCAAAATTTATAAGTTAAAAAAAAGTACTGTATTTACTAGTAGATTGTTTTATCTAGTTACAAAATACCATGAATGGTGTTGATTCATCTAAAACAACATACATCCCTAAAAAGTGGATATGTACAAAGAATATAATAAAGCTATTTTTCAGTCTTCTCTCATAGGTCTCAAATTAAAAGAAATCTCTCTTCTCTGAATATAATGGTGAAAAAAAAACAAGTACAGAAACCCATCACGTTCCAAACCCAACATGACGGGGCAGAGATTAGTTATAATCTACCTTGAGAAAACTGACTGGTAGGTATTGTAGTGTTCACTGTCACCTTCTTCTGTCCAGATTTCTGGATGGTCAATGCTGGGGAATGGGTAAGAGTTGTCACTTGTTTCGCAAGGCCTCCTGAAGGCTGCTGGACTACCTGAAACAATGAGAACTATTAATACAGTCCTTCAACTAGACCTGCTTTAGAAAAGAACAAACTTTCAACTGTAACAAGAGAACAAATGATTGTCCTCACTTAACCATACATACCTTTACCTCAGCATCACAAGAAAGCCTACTTGAAGTTTAAATTCGTATGTGGTAAATTTATCTAGCTCAAAAGTGAAAACCATGACAATCTCACACTGTAATTTTCAGAGTGGAATTCAAACTTATACACAGCTCAATTTGAATCTCCAAATAGATCTTATTTTCATCCTTTTAACTTACCATGGAAAATTTCAAAGATACACAAAAGCAGAGGGAACAACAACAAAAATGAAAACACCTATACCATTATCACCCAGCTTCAGCAATGATTCATTCTTGACCAATTTTATTTCATCTCTATCCCTACCCACTTCTCCCCACCCTCGATTATTTTAAAGCAAATCTCAGATATATCTTTTAATCCATAAAAATTTCAAAATATACCTCTAAAAGATATGACTTCCAATCAGTTGTTTTTTAAAAGTATCTGAAAGGTAGCAATGCTAAAGGCATTCTCCAAGGTAACAGTTCAAGAAATCCACAGGGTGAGGGTTGGGGATAAAAGAAGAGAAATTAAAGAAATAGCAGAGCCTTATTTTTAGCTTCAAAGAAGAAAAAAACAGAACAGTAGAGTTTCATTCTTTCACTTCAAAGACAAAAAAGTCACTATGTATTTGAGCCAGCTATTGACAGTGAACTATTTTTAAGTCCTCAGACTCACATATGGCTAATATAAATGATCTAGTTTCATGACAGAATTCTGGAGGTATTTAATTTATTCTACATGCTGGGCTTAGTCGCTCAGTTGTGTCCGACTCTTTTGCCACCCCATGGACTGCAGCCCACCAGGCTCTTCTGTCTGTGGGGACTTTCCAGGCAAGAATACTGGAGTGGGTTGCCACACCCTCCTCCAGGGGATCTTCCCAACCCAGGGATTGAACTCAGGTCTCCTGCATAGAAGGTGGATTCTTTACCATCTGAGTCACCAGAGAAGACCATAATTTATTCTATATTCTTTTACAAATAAAATTAAATCTAGTGCATATTACTAAACAAAAGTAACTTACAAGAAATCCAAAATATCCCAGTAAATAATCATACAGGAACTAATGCCCCTAGAGGAGAAATACAAGTTGGAATAATTCAATTGCCATGATTCTATGAGAACTGACTCTTGAAAGAAAGAAAGAACCCTTGAAAACAATGATGTAGTTCAGTTGAGATCATACTTCTGTATCCTGAAGTTCTAGAAATCAGATTTAAATTCTACAAAGTAATATACATTCAGAGTCCCACTTACGCATTCAGATGAAAATTCAAAACAAATACTCCTAGCAACTCTGACTTAACTCCCTATTGTTTATTTTCTTTCCTGATATTTTTTATTTGGTATTCTTTTCATATTTTGATTATGAAAGGTAGTAATAAAATGTTATTAGAAATTTGAGTTAGTCTTCAAACAACTTTTGATACTTTATATATATATATAAAATGATAATTACAGCATAGAGGCTGGCCCTTAAGGTGAATATAGGCTCCAGGCCTCTAGGGGACCAGCCAGGAGGCATGGGGTAGGAAGGCCAAAGGAACCCAGCATCAGCATGTGACCCTGGCACAGAACAGGTGGGGAGGTGAGCCTTCACATGGGCTCTAAGACCAGGGCTGTGCATAGCCCAATCTAGGCCCAATCCAGTGCGAGTTCATGTACGTGGCAGGAGGCAAATGTGTCAACTGTTTTAACAATCCTGGATTCCCATCATTCCTAGTCCTAATGTCTGTAACACTTGAAAGCATATGTGAAGCATATTCCTGCACACTTGCTGAACAAAATAAAACATGAGTGAGAAAGGATAAAACAATTCAGCAGTGTTCTTTTAAAGAAAGTACAGTTTTAGACTATAAGGCATATAACAGAGACTGATATTAAGACAGATGGAAATTGGTCCGAGGATGATATATCTGCTCCTACTTGGCAAGCAAAACAAAGAGCTATTATTAGAAGAGTCAGTGGTTCTGGAGGTATGCAGGTAGAGACAGACTGGGAAGGGAGAGAAGGAAACTTCAAGGTGACAGTAACATTCTATATCTTGAAAAGCAGATTTACAGAGTTTAGCCGAGTTACAGAGGTAAGCATCATCAAGGGGCTTCCCTTGTGGCTCAGAGGGTAAAGAATCTGCCCGCAATGTGGGAGACCTGGGTATGATCACTGGGTCAGGAGGATCCCCTGCAGAAGGGAATGGCAATCCACCCCAGTATTCTTGTCTGGAGAATTCCATGTAGAGGAGTCTGGAGGGCTACAGTTTACGGACTCTCAAAGATCAGACATGAACTGAGCCACTAGACTAACACTTTCACTTTGTTTTAAGCACTGTCAGAATTTATCCAATGATAGATTTAAAATTTGTGCATGTCACAGTATATACATTTTAGCTAAAACCAAGAAAAGAGTAAAGAAATACTGATTGGCACTTAATGATATGCACATTAATATTAAAATATTTTAGGAAGAAGCCTTAGAAATGTATCAAAAATTAAGATAATTGATGAATGGATAAATCAAGTAGATCAACTATAAACAGTAGAATCTAGGTGGTTAGTATACAGTGTTCATGGTAAACCTCAACTTTGCTATGTTCGGAAATTTTAATAAAACATTTTCTTGAATAAGGCAAAAATAAGACAACATATACACTGTAAATATAGTTTCAACAGTTTATTTTCCATGAATTCTGATGCCCCTGTATCAAAATAAAACCTAAAAATATATATATTCTTCAAGTAAATTTAAATGAGCTGGCATTAATCAACCTATGTTAAGACTAATGTTATGTAAACTCTGACTAAATGATAGCCCATGAAGATTTTTCTATGCAATTCCTAATTATATATGGCAAATAAACGGCAGTAGGCCTTACTTGGACTCAGCCTCTTCACCCAATCTTTCGTTGGTCCTATCTTAGTGGGATTACAATCAACAACTGAATTCTACGTCTCCTCTCACTCTTTTAACAGCATGCAACAAAAGGGGAGGAAAAAAACCCCACAAACTGATTACTCAAGTCTAGATCTAGGTCAGTCCAATAAGAAACTGAGAGTGAACCACTTGACTAAATAAAACAATAATCCTTGTTTTGTTTCCTACTCATTATGGCTCTCCTTCAAAATAATTAGTTAGCTATGAGACAAAAATACTATGCAACAACAACAAATCTTTCCTAATATTCTGGGTTAATTTATTTTAGGAGATCAGTTTCACTTCAGTATAATAAAACTGAAAATTACCACATTAATAATGTATTAATTAGTTGTTTTTCTCTTATAGCCACAAAACAGTAGTAGTTGGACAATGATTTGCTGAATGTATTTGGCCACTTATTTATCAAATGTCTACAATTCTGTTAAGAAAGAAATGCAAGTAATACAGTCACCTGGGGAAACATACATCTGAAATAAGGGAAATATCTATGATAAAACTAAACCCTCCAATGGTAGCTCAAGAAGCCTCTTGTAACTTAAAAGTGTGACATTTAAAACATCTTATCAAGAAGGAAGAAAACCTATAGAATTCTTCAGAAAAATCTGTACAAGCTAGAAAAGGATAAAGTACTAACGGGAATTTTTAAATCATGATTATTAAAGGAAATAAATCACACAAACTTTTACACCTGACACTGAACAACACAGTCACATTTGCATTGTTCAGACCATTACTGGAGATTGCATCCTGAGTTTTATGGACTACAGATTTGATCCAGCATGGAAATTCTCACATTTAAAAAAATTATTCACCATGTTTCTTATAAGCTGCATTGAATACCGTCTTCTGTTTCTAACACCCTGAGTGTTTTCCTCCTCGCTTCAACCTAGGATTAAATTGGACTATGGTTTGTAATGAACTCACTGATGATATTCTTAAACTATCTGAGTAATACTATTTCAAACCTAAGTAATACTAATTTTCTGAATTAGTTGATTTGAAAGAGCATGCAAGTTCAATCCTCTCTGTGGCATTACCATATAGAACAGCTTATGCTGTTTTGTGCCCCAGGTAAAAATCTGCTATAAAACAGATTACAATGCATCTTCAGAGTCTAGCTGCTCTGGCTTTTGCTGTTTTAAACAGGAAGGTAGGAATACTGACATTAAATCTGTTGACTAAAATTGAAACAAAGGCCAAACAAGAAAGCAGAATTCACAAGAAAACTAAATTATTCCCATCCTTTTAAGAATGAAAGTAGAAGTTTAAAAATCCCTAAAATTTACCAATGGATTTTGTTACGTTTTTCTTGATTGAAATTATTTCTAATGTATAACAAGTCAAGCTTATAAAGTGTAAATGCCGTCAAAATATTATTGTTGCTTAGTTGCTAAGTCATGTCCAACTCTTTGTGACCCCACGGACTGTAGCCCGCCAGGCTCCTCTGTCCATGGGATTTCCCAGGCAAGAATACTGGAGTGTGTTGTCATTCCTTCTCCAGGAGATCTTCCTGACCCAGGGATCCAACCTGTGCCTCCAGCGTGGCTAGTAGATTCTTAACCACCGAGTCACCTTGGAGGCCACAAGATATTATTACCTGACAGTTTTCTGTTTCAAGACATTCTAGAAACCTAGAAATTCTTGCCATGAGCACCATAATCTAATGGGAAAGACAATGGATTCTACTGTGAGATCTATTGCTTGTTGAGTGTCAGCACTCTTCCCTTAAAATTCTGGGATTCTTAAGTTTTCTCCCTGTCTTACCTTCATCAAAATTATTTCAAAATCCATACTGCATACAAGATATGTTTTTAAAACTCTATGTAGCTATGAAGTGTTATTTCACTTAGGGGTGGATATGCTACAGATTTTCAGTAAAGATGAGCACTGATTCAAGAATCAGCTATGACACATAAAGAGGATCTCCATTCTCTCCAGTGGTACCAAAAGCAATCTTCCACTGGGGCATTAAGGGTCAGCGTTACCAAAAGCAACTTTCCACAGGGGCATTTACAGTTCCAGCATGTACCAAACCTGGCTGTTCAGATAGATGTTTAAGAATCACTGCTTCTAAAGGTTTTATCTCTTAGATTAAATTCAGACACCTAAGAGAAACACCATGAGGCAGGTACATTTTTCCACTAGAAAATCAGAGCCAGAGTAGGAAGGGAAGAAACAAAAAAATTAAGAGTCTGACTACTGTCCAAACTGATCTTTCCTCTTTGATTCTACACCGTCATTCTACACCCAAGGTTTGCCCTCTGCCTCAAAGACCATCATCCACAGATTCTAATGTTTTGTCCTGCTCACTTAAACAAGGATGGGAAGTTTAGATTTTACTACTCCAAAAAGCAGAAAACACTAAAACAAAAAGAGTCAAAACACAGCCGTTAACATGGAGGTTTATAAAGAACAAGTGCAATCACCAAAAATCAAAAAAGAACAGTTAATTCTGTAATAGGATAAGGTAGGTAAGAACTTTATTTAAAAAACATAATTTTCAATTAATTCACCATGTACTGTTTCCCACAGCTTAACAATACTTTCAGTCTTCTGATAAAACTTGTCTTGAGTAAGGTTTATCTAAACACGAATAGATAAACAGTGCAGATTTCACCCAAGTTCTTTTACTCAAGAACTTCCCAACTTACAGAGCTCAGGAGAAAACACCACTTCTTACTCCTCTACTCCCCTCATTGTCACCCTCTGTCCTTAGCAATTTTTAAAAGAAATGTTACCATAATATCACCTATGTGTTAATAACAAGCCTGGCAAAAATATTTAATCTGAGTCTAATCTTGAGGAAACGATTACACAAAAGGATATTCTGAAAAACAACTAGCCCCAAGAACTTAAAATTACTACAATATAATGAATAACCACAAAAGGCTGAGAACTGTTCTAGATTAACGGAGTCTAAAAAAAAAATGACAAATAAGGATAATATGCAATTCTTTACTAGAAACAACATCAGGAAGCAACCTAGCTGTAAAGGACCTTGTTGGGACAACAAAGGAAATACTGTGCCTGTATTAACTTCCCATGCGTGATAGTACGTTGCAGTTAATGCAAAGAAAAAAATTCTTTTCCTTAAGAGATACACGGTATTTAATGGTGCAAAGTCACAATTGTTGCAACCAACTCTTAAATGGTTCAGGAAAAAAATTAGGTATGTGTTTGTGAATAGAAGGGAATGAGACAAAGCAAACATGTTCCAACATTACCAACTAATCAACTGTGGTCAAGGGTACACAAGGGGTTGATTTTACTAGTCTTGCCAGTTTCCTGAATGTCAGACTTTTTCTAAAGAAGAAACTGAGGAAGAAATGAAAAGTTACTCACTAGTTGTTTGACTTTAACTGCCTGTGGGATACCCGCTGGCTGTGCAAGCATGGGGCCCGGCTGTGCAAGCTTGATTTGGAGTGGAGGGCCAAGGACAGGCTTGTCGGACGTGGTCCCAGAGGAAGTAAGAATGGGTTTCACGGACGGAAGGCAAACAGCTGCTGCTGAGGTTTTTCCAAAAGGTACCGAGGGGAGCGCCAGCGTCACTGCTGTCCCGGAGACAACCGGCTTTTCCGGCTGCAGCGAGACTGCTGTCACCGTGTTCTGCAGGGATGTCACCAGAGGTTTTGGAGTCTGCAGCACGACAGTTCCAGCTGTTGTCCCTCCAGGCACAGCAGCCGGACCCACAGAGTGAAGTGTCACAACTCCCGTTTTTGCTCCCCCTGGACCAGCAAGTGGTTTCAGAGTTTGTACGGACACAGCTCCAGGCACCGCTGCTTCCGAATCAACAACAGGCTTCTCAGGCTGGATGGAGGAAGCTGCCGTTGTTACCACGGGAGAAGGCATTGATGTCATGGTACAGGTAGTAGTGACCACCTCGCTAGAAGTCTGCTGAACGCACTGCTGAATGAAGCTCTGGGCGTTGGGCATCAGTTGTCGTAAGGCAATCACACTTTTCTAGAAACAGGAAAGGAAAAAAAGACAACACTGATAACTGAGTAAGTGAGCTCTAGTAAAATAGAACTACTTTGTCATATCTCGACAACATAAAAAGTATATCAATGTTTCAGCTGAGGAAATCTGTTATCAATCATTTACCTTCTCTCAATATCCAGGATATAAATAAAGCTCCAAAGTGCTTCATTTTTCAGTTCATAAGTATTATGTCTCAGTATTAAGCTTATAGACCATAGTATCAATTTGGTATCAAATATTAGTATGGTAAAATAAAACACTTTATCCTATCCTACTTATTTGTATTTATCTAAATCCCATTAATAGATCACCCATAACTTCAGTATCTACAAGTTTGTTTACAGGACAGCAGAATCTTAAAGTTTTTGTTAAATAACTTTCAAACTTTGAATAGAAACAGTCTTTACATGAAAATAAAACTAAGAGAAACAAGGTCAATTTTCTTAATTGAGCTAGAGTACTTTCTGACTGGATTTAAATTTGGGTCTCTCTTTGTATCTTGCTGAAAAAAATAAAAACGGCTTAAACTAAAAAGTAGACGGTTCTCCCTTTTCATCCCTGGGATTTTTATTTGCTTTTGTTTCTAAGTTACAAAAAATATTTAAAAAGGAGAAGGCTAGTAGGCTATCTTTTGGAGAATTCTTGAGCTGCTTTGGAAGATTTCCATGTTTTGAGGCTTAAATTCAGTCAGACTACCTTTACTTAAGAAGTAAATGAGAACTATCGCTCCTCTTCCCTTCTTTTCCTTTTAGTTACTTCTTTTACTTTTTTTATTTAAAAAGACTGAAAAAATTTTAAACTGAAGGTTTTCAATTATATATCTATAAATAGTATCAAAGGCAAGAAAGTCTCTCAATGCTATTTTCCCAAACTTTAAAAATGGTAGAAAATAAGCTGCTTTGAAAATACATGAACATATGAAGTGATGTGATTAGTTAAATTTAAGTAAGAAATCAAAGATGGAGAAGATCTGGGAAAAACACAATTGGAAAGACATATTAAAGTAATATGACTTAAAGAGATAGCAATAAAAATATGTATGTTAAATAAATACAACATGTTCAGTTCAGTCACTCAGTCGTGTCCAACTCTTTGTGATCCCATGAATCGCAACATGCCAGGCCTCCCTGTCCATCACCAACTCCAAGAGTTTACCCAAACTCATGTCCATCGAGTCAGTGATGCCGTATAACCATCTCATCCTCTGCTGTCCCCTTCTTCTCCTGCCTTCAATCTTTCCCAGCATCAGGATATTTTCCAATGAGTCAGCTCTTTGTATCAGGTGGCCAAAATACTGAAGTTTCAGTTTCAACATCGGCCCTTCCAATGAACACCCAGGACTGATTTCCTTCAAGATGGACTGGTTGGATCTCCTTGCAGTCCAAGGGACTCTCAAGAGTCTTCTCCAACACCACAGTTCAAAAGCATCAATTCTTCGGCGCTCAGCTTTCTTCACAGTGCAACTCTCACATCCATACGTAACCACTGGAAAAACCATAAGCCTTGACCAGACGGACCTTTGTTGGCAAAGTAATGTCTCTGCTTTTTAATATGCTGTCTAGGTTGGTCATAACTTTCCTTCCAAGGAGCAAGCGTCTTTTAATTTCATGGCTGCAGTCACCATCTGCAGTGATTTTGGAGCCCCCAAAAATAAAGTCAGCCACTGTTTCCACTGTTTCCCCATCTATTTGCCATGAAGTGATAGGACCAGATGCCATGATCTTAGTTTTCTGAATGCTGAGCTTTAAGCCAACTTCTTCCCTCTCCTCTCTCACTTTCATCAAGAGGCTCTTTAGTTCTTCTTCACTTTCTGCCATAAGGGTGGTGTCATCTGCATATCTGAGGTTATTGATGTTTCTCCCAGCAATCTTGATTCCAGTTTGTGCTTCCTCTAGTCCAACGTTTCCTATGATGTACTCTGCATATAAGTTAAATAAGCAGGGTGACAATATACAGCCTTGATGTACTCCTTCTCCTATTTGGAACCAGTCTGTTGTTCCATGTCCAGTTCTAACTGTTGCTTCCGGACCTGCATAGAGGTTTCTCAAGAGACAGGTCAGGTGGTCTGGTATTCCCATCTCTTTCAGAATCTTCCACAGTTTATTGTGATCCACACAGTCAAAGGCTTTGGCATAGTCAATAAAGCAGAAATAGATGTTTTTCTGGCACTCTCTTGCTTTTTCAATGATTCAGCGGATGTTGGCAATTTGATCTCTGGTTCCTCGGCCTTTTCTAAAACCAGCTTGAACATCTGGAAGTTCACGGTTCACGTATTGCTGAAGCCTGGCTTGGAGAATTTTGAGCATTACTTTACTAGCTTGTGAGATGAGTGCAATTGTGCGGTAGTTTGAGCATTCTTTGGCATTGTTTTTCTTTGGGATTGGAATGAAAACTGACCTTTTCCAGTCCTGTGGCCACTGCTGAGTTTTCCAAATTTGCTGGCATACTGAGTGCAGCACTTTCACAGCATCATCTTTGAGGATTTGAAATAGCTCAAATGGAATTCCATCACCTCCACTAGCTTTGTTCGTAGTGATGCTTTCTAAGGCCCACTTGACTTTACATTCCAGATGTCTGGCTCTAGGTGAGTGATTACACTATCGTGATTATCTGGGTCGTGAAGATCTTTTTTGTATAGTTCTTCTGTGTATTCTTGCCACCTCTTCTTAATATCTTCTGCTTCTGTTAGGTCCATACCATTTCTGTCCTTTATCGAGCCCATCTTTGCATGAAATGTCCCCTTGGTATCTAATTTTCTTGAAGAGATCTCTAGTCTTTCCCATTCTCTTGTTTTCCTCTATTTCTTTGCATTGATCACTGAGGAAGGCTTTCTTATCTCTCCTTGCTTTTCTTCGGAACTCTGCATTCAGATGGGTATATCTTTCCTTTTCTCCTGTGCTTTTCGCTTCTTTTCTTTTCCCAGCTATTTGTAAGGCCTCCTCAGACAGCCATTTTGCTTTTTTGCATTTCTTTTCCATGGGGATGGTCTTGATCCCTGTCTCCTGTACATTGTCATGAACCTCCGTCCATAATTCATCAAGCACTCTGTCTATCAGATCTAGTCCCTTAAATCGATTTCTCACTTCCACTGTATAATCATAAGGGATTTGATTTAGGTCATACCTGAATGGTCTAGTGGTTTTCCCTACTTGAATAACACATAGTAGGTACTTACTTATTCCCCTTCTTCTCCCCTACAGTGTCTCCAATGAGTATGAAACATAGATTCATATTTACACAGTTGTCAGTGTCACACAGAGCACCTACAGCTCACAGACCTTTTGCACTGAAAGCACCTAAGAAAGAACTGCTGCTAACTTCTCAATCATGAGGGATACCTGGAAATGTTATCTGATGTTCAGCATCATCTGATGTTCAGCACTGTGCTGACTCTTTAATCTTTCCTTTCCCAGACCAAGTCTGCTGTGGCTGAAACACTCTCAGTTCAGATCAGATATCTGGCACCCTCTTAATTAACATGGTCAGCCTCCTGGTGACAATTCCTACTATCTTAATAGCCTTCAGCAAGTGCGGTGCCCCACCCCCTTTCCCACTCTTCTTTCACCTCCATGAAGTCTCATTTCTCCCCTAGACAACCATGCCAAATTCTTCTAAAGGCAACTCTTCATTCCGTTATTTCAAAATGTATGGGAGGACTCTGGTTTACTATAATCCCAGGTCTTTACTAACTTTATAACTTTCAATTCAACTCTTTTTCAGCTACTAAATATACAAAAGGAACATATTTTTTCAGTCTGCCAAACAAAGCTCTTGTTATCAAAGATATTGTTCTCCATCAAAATCTATTTAATTCAATAAATCTTGGAGAAGAGAATGTCTAACATTATAAGTTAATTTTTAAGAATAATAGCTTTCCCCCACCCAAAATATAAGTTTTCCCACTAAATTCGGCACCACAAGGTTGACTATTTCTGACAGTAAGAATCAATAGGACAAAGAAGAGACCCTATGTTTTTTAAGTTAAGAATCTTCCAGGATACAAGCACTAAGTAATATAATCATTAAGTTATATTCATGAATGAGATGTTGCTTTTGTTTTCCCAGCATGTTCCAATCCAAAGAATATGGATTATAAATGTGCTTTACAGATTAACAGATTACAACAGCCCTAAGAGGTTTCTCCTACTGTTACTATCTTCATATTAAGTTGCTGTCATATTGAAATATTCAGATTTTAAATTAAAGTAATCTAATCCAAACAATTTTTTCAAAGTAACATGTAACTTTACCTTAAGGAAAGGAACTAGGTGAGGCTGAGGTGAAGACTTGAGTTCAACATACAGCTGTCTAGTAAACTCTTCTGCTTCAATTTTTGCATCCTGAAGAAGAGGAAAAAGAAAAACACTTTTAGGTCTACAAATATTTCACAAGAGGAAAAGTGTGTAATTCATGACTGGAGACATAGCAAGCTTCCAACAGTGATAAAGTCAAAGTCTATCATTAAATACAGGTGTGTTTTTTTTTTTTTTTCCATGTCCCCTACAAAGTGAATAAACAGATGCTTTTTTCGTATGGAATATAATGAAGCAATTATTATTATTTTTTAAGATCTCAGTAAGCAAAGTGAAAGTGAGATGAGAGCTGGCTACATGGTAAGGTGATAGTATTAAGACCACAGTCTGTTAAGAACAAACTAAGAAGTAAAAACACAGGAGTCCTACATTACTTACGGCAGAAAACTGAAAAGTTACCTGGTGTGGGGGCTTTGGATTTTGTTTTGTTTTGCCTTCCTAATTTTTAAATTACTTTAATTGTCACTGGACTGTATTTTTAGAATGCTATTACAAGGCCACCATAATATACATGCTGTTGTTTCAAAGGGCTTAGGAACCCTTCCATATTGCTTTGGACTCTAAACAGTGCACCCTCTGAATTATTATTATTATTATTAAGTTATTATTAAATTTATTATTAAATTATTGCACCCTCTAATAATGTGAAGTCTAAATTATTCTCACATTAATAATGATCATTTTGGGGCCTTTTTCAGTGTGCAGAGATTTGCACCAATGGTACAAAAGCAGCATTGAATAAAACTGCTGGCAGTTTTAAATAGTTGTCATAGTCTACATTGCAATGCAGGTATGGTAAAAAACAAAAAATAGAACCAGTTCGACTTGAAAATGCTTTGACCAAACAGTAAAATTTAATTTTACCACATCTCAACACTTTAGTAGACATGTTTTTAAAATATTGCGTGTAACCTAATGGGAACCACACACAGAGCAAGCCAAAGTAAGATACTCAAGGAAAAGCTCTTTCCATTGAGCTGCCAGATGAATTAGCTGTGTTTTGTTGGTTTTTTTCCCCTCTCCTTTACTGGAAAGAATATCAAACCAGCTGCAGTTATTCACACTGGGGTTATTTTGAGAGACATTCTCTCAAAAGGAAAAAAACAAATGAACCAAGCCTGTCACTGTAAGGAAAACAACTGTCAGTTTTTGCTGCTAATGATAAAAATCAGAGCTCTCAAGCCAAAATCAGAATTTTGGAAAATATGTAACCATAATCCTGAGTTTGATAGCTTCCCTGTACTGAAAAAATTTTCTGATGCGATTGTTAGATTACAAGTATGATTTTTTGATATTTTAAAAAACAGATCTGTTAACATTTGGAAGATCTATACAACCCACTGAACCAGTTATTTTCCAGATGACCAAATGTGAGCTGTTACAAAAATCATACATGGGTGAAAGATCCATTCAAGGTACAAGATAAACCAGTGGACTATAAAGAATACCTATAATGATCTGGAGAAAAGCTCTCAAAATACTTTCTCAACCACCTCTTTCCATGAGGCCAAATATTCCCCAAATAAGTTTATCTGAACAACAACAAAAAAAGTCAACCTTCTCTCCAAAGCTGTTTTTAAGCTAAGAGAAGCAAGACTAGCAAACAAAAAGTAATACATACTCTGCCCTTTGGATCCCCGCGTTCCGCGTGAGCAGAATCGCCTGCGCAGATTCAACCAGTTAAGGCCGGGGCACTACAAGATTTACAACCCTTGATTGGTCGAATCCGCAGATACGGGGCCCACAGACAGGGAGGGTCAACTATGGGACTTGAGCATCCGGGGATTTTGGTGTCTACAGTGGGCCCTGGAATCAACCCCCATGGATACAAGGCAATGACCAGATAGACAAGATTTATGGCTCTAAGGTTTATAATCATTACAGAGCTTTCAAGAAGCAAATGTAAAGTTTATCCAAAAATCCATTTAAGGTAAACTTCATTTAAAAATATTTATTTATTCCCTATTTAAAACCAGTTGTATGGATTCTTACAGAGGTTTAATAGTCTGAACTTACCAAAAGTTGCTCTACCAACTTCTTCACATTCTGCCCCATCTCCGGGGACTGGGATCCACTACAGGCTAGTTTTATTAACATTGCGAGGAAGTTCTTACATTTCTTCACATTTTCTAGCATCGTCTAAATACAGAAATACAAACACTCTCAAATGTTGGCTAGAAAACAGAATTCAAGAAAATGTGTAGAGTGCTTGATTTACGTAAGGTGCAAGGGAGAGCTTACCGGAGAAAGGTTAGCCTGAGCAGCGGCCGAGTTCTCTGTTTTGAGATTGAGCTCATTTGAGGGGGCAGACGCTGTTCCCAAACTTGAAGGCTTCAGGGTCGTTACAGTATTCACGGGCTTTACAGGAGTAACTGTGACCACGTTAGCTGGCACAGCCACAGACTGAAATTAAAAGCAGTAGATACTGAGATACATATTACTATGCTATGTATCACATGGGTGCCTCATTTCACACTTAAGACTACAGATGGATCTTGACTTCCTTGCTTTTGTATTATGCTCTACTGCTGCTGCTGCTAGGTCGCTTCAGTCATGTCTGACTCTGTGCGACCTCCTAGATGGCAGCCCACCAGGCTCCTCTGTCCCTGGGAGTCTCCTAGCAAGAACACTGGAGTGGGTTGCCATTTCCTTCTCCAATGCATGAAAGAGAAAAGGCTCTACTAGTCTACGGCACTGTAAAATCATTTACCAGCTCTGGACTCGAGTACTTCTGGGTTTCATTCTCACCTATTTTTAGGTTTCATTTCATTTCTGGGTTTCATTAACTACCTATTTTTCATTGACACCCAAGCATCCACTTCAGGTAAGTTACTTAATCTTGCTAAGCTTCTTGATTCCTGTCTGTAAGAAAATAAGGATAACAATGGTACCTACTATCCTGGGATTGTTTTTAAAAAACAGTGCCAAGCGCACAGTCCTCAAATATATTAATAGGATCTGAAATAGTAAGTTTTTATATGGAAACACAGAATTTCCTATTCTGCAGTATTCTGCTTTTTATTAAGTACAAAGCTGAGAGATCTACTGATCATCTTATATTCAGATAAGCGGCTTTTATGTAGACTTATTAGAAAAGAAGTAATATTTTTGAAATTTGTAATAACAAATATTATGTGATTGTGTTATTTTCACATGGAAAAGAATCTCAGTTGTTTCTTCCAGCCTCTATTAAATGAAGAGTGATTACAGCACCACCTGCAGGATAAAAAGTTTAACACAAGAAATCACAAATCGGGTAATAAATATTTGAGACAAACATATTGAGATAAAGTACTATGCAGTTCCCTCTGAATCCTTTTGGAGATTTTCTAATAAACTTTTTTAGGTTTATACACAGTATGTTTTGTACTCTGCCATTAATTCTTTGTACTACTATATTTAAGAAAGTGATGTTGAAAACTTCAGCTTTAGGACTGATGAGAGGAGTTCCTTGGGGGACTACTGTCCCTTTTCCTTATGAAGCAAAATAAGTAAAATCTCAGGAAGAGTCCTATTTTTTGTGAGCAGAAGCATTTAAAGTGTTTCTACTTTCCTTGTCAATCTTTTATCCTGTCTCCAGCACAAAATCTGTCTTTTGTAACTCTTTCTAATATAGCTACTACCTGTACCTCACCTGATACTTGCACCTCTTAAAAGGCATGGAGAGTTACACGATCCCAACCTTATGCTATGTGTAATCACATCGCTATAATGGATGACCTGTGTTAATCATTAACTCTCCATATGCTAGACCAGGCAATGCTATTGCCATGCTTTTCAAGACCACACTGGCACTGACAGGCATGTCTAGGGAACAGGAGAGAAAAAGCTTGGGTATATGTGAAGTAAATTGTGAAACATCAGTTATACATAGTCTGTGAAATGAACCGTATGCAAATTTAACAGACTACAGAGAGTCATCCAGGTTCTAGACCCTCATTTCTAAGAAATGCCTAAAATTGGGATCACAATAAACTGTGGAAAATTCTGAAAGAGATGGGAATACCAGACCACCTGACCTGCCTCTTGAGAAACCTGTATGCAGGTCAGGAAGCAAGTTAGAACTGGACATGGAACAACAGACCGGTTCCAAATAGGAAAAGGAGTACATCAAGGCTGTATATTGTCGCCCTGTTTATTTAACTTATATGCAGAGTACATCATGAAAAATGCTGGGCTGGAAGAAGCACAAGCTGTAACCAAGATTGCTGGGAGAAATATCAATAACCTCAGATATGCAGATGACACCACCCTTATGGCAGAAAGTGAAGAAGAACTAAAGAGCCTCTTGATGAAAGTGAGAGAGGAGAGTGAAAAAGTTGGCTTAAAGCTCAACATTCAGAAAACTAAGATCATGGCATCTAGTCCCATCACTTCATGGCAAATAGATGGGGAAACAGTGGCTGACTTTATTTTGGGGGGCTCCAAAATCACTGCAGATGGTGACTGCAGCCATGAAATTAAAAGACGCTTACTCCTTGGAAGGAAAGTTATGACCAACCTAGATAGCATATTAAAAAGCAGAGACATTACTTTGCCATCAAACGTCCGTCAAGGCTATGGTTTTTCCAGTAGTCACGTATGGATGTGAGAGTTGGACTGTGAAGAAAGCTGAGCGCTGAAGAATTGATGCTTTTGAACTGTGGTGTTGGAGAAGACTCTTGAGAGTCCCTTGGACTGCAAGAAGATCCAACTAGTCCATCCTAAAGGAGATCAGTCCTGGGTGTTCATTGGAAGGGCTGATGTTGAAGCTGAAACTCCAATACTTTGGCCACCTGATGCGAAGAGCTGACTCATTTGAAAAGATCCTGATGCTGGGAAGATACTGGGAAAGATTGAGGGCAGGAGGAGAAGGGGACGACAGAGGATGAGATGGCTGGATGGGATCACCGACTCAATGGACATGAGTTTGGGTAAACTCCGGGAGTTTGTGATAGACAGGGAGGCCTGGAGTGCTGCGGTTCATGGGGTCGCAAAGAATCAGACATGACTGAGCGACTGAACTGACTGACCTCTAAAAGTGGACACAGATATTATTCACTAATTCACTGATATTTCTACTGCCTTAGCCTACCACTGAGGAGCGACCCAGCTTAAAATATGCATCAGTCTAAATTAAGAAAAGTTATGCACACACTATATGGAAAGAGGAATGGTAGAAAAGAATAAAACAACATATATATATATATATCATTTTGGAACAACTATACGTACTAAATCTTTAAGAAACAGATACAATTTAAAAAACTGATAGGACTTCCCTGGTGGCACAGTGGATAAGAATCCGCCTGCTAATGCAAGGGACACAGGTTTGACTCCTGGTCCAGGAAGATTCCACCTGCTGCAGAGCAACTAAGGCCACATGCCACAACTGCTAAAGCCTGTGGTCCTAGGGCCAGTGCTCTGCAACAAGAGAAGCCCGGGAACTGCAATGAGAGTAGCGCCTGCTTGCTGCAACTAGAGAAAAGCCCACGCAGCAATGAAGACCCACCCAGCACATCCAAAAATAAAGATGAGTATCTTTCAAAAAGATAAAAGAAATGATATACTCAAAGTACTGCAGAAGAGAAAATCTTTCATAAAATAATATTATGAATTCTTCAACTTCATATTTTCCTGGTGCCTCAACATCCCACATACAGGCTGTGAACACCTCGCCCAGGTGACCAGGTGACCCAGTGTGATAAGGCTGATCCCTGCCACAAGTTCGCTTTCTGCCCTCTGCCCTCCTGACTGTGACCTAGTACCATTCAAACACACCAGTGAAATTCAATCCATACAAACTCTCAACAAAGGCACTTGCCCCCCAGGTCCTCATTCTCTCTCAGATTACCTGTTTGGTTGAGCCTGCCCCAGGTCTCCTCCCACATGCCCCCCTACATGGCGTGCCACGCCCCCTCTTCTAAGACCAGTCAGTATAATAAAACTTTTGCTTTCACATACCTCCCTGTGATGGTATTTGGTGTCCACATCTGACTGATCATCAAAAAAATCCCCTTTTAAGAAACATAATTATTTCTTACAATACAGAGCAGACATCAGTAGGCCTCAATTTATGCTCTTTGGCCCAATGATCTCCTTAGAATAACCCAAGGTTTTGGGGAACCTAGAATTTGGGACAACCAGCATAGAGGTAATAAAGAACAGTTTCCAGAGTCAGACAGAGACCTTGACTCAAATGCCCCTCTGCTACATATTAGCAGAAATCATGCAAATTTCCTAACTTCTCTAAACCTATTTTCACACACATAAAGTGGAGATACTACTTCCTCATAGAGTAGTCACAGGACGAAATGAAATGAGATGAGGGATGTAAAACACTTGAAGTGTTCAACACATTAAGTGCTCAATAAATGGTAGCCGTTATTAGGGAAAAGAAAAACTGTGTTTAAAATCAGGTTCACTGTTCGTCATCTCTAATGTTAGAGGAAGTGATATGGTTAAACAATTTTGAAACCTCAAACACCATGTTTGATCTACAGCATGGGATTTCACATAACATGTTCCAGGAAGATGTACCTTCTATACAGCAAAGGAAGGACAACAGTGGTCCCATGACCATGGGATCCACTGATTGTATCATATCTGGCAGGACCCAGAAGCTGCCTGCTTAGTTTAGAACAGCCTGCAGAAACCAGATGAAGTGTGAACTCAGAGACAATATTCTATGAAGACAGAATTCTATCCTCCATCTTCTGAGACTTAGGTGTACTCACTGAATCAAAAAATTTTATATGGACAAAAACATGAAGAATCAGAAAATCAAAGAGTAGAAGGATGAATGGATCTACTTACTATTACTCCCCAAACACACTGGGGGTCTCTGTGCTTTCCATTCCTGCCCACAGTGCACATGCTTTCACCAAAGAACCTAACAGGAGTCCCTAGGAAGTAGACACTATGGCTGCCTCCTGGGGACTTCCAGGTCGAATTATCTACCAACCAGCAGGAAAGAGAAGAGTCATTATCATGACAGGGGTAACAGACCTGACATCTGGAAATAAGGAGGGTTGCTTTTATATAGTGAAGGTCAACGAGTTTATGCAGTGAATCCAGGTGATTCACTTACTGGCTCTTGGTTATTTCCTTGTCCAATTATGCTGATAAATGGACAAGTACCACAACTCTTCCCTAGAAAGACTGTGGTGGGGTTTCCCTGGTGGCTCAGTGGTAAAGAATCTGCCTGCCAATGCAGGAGACATGGGCTTGATCCCTGATCCAGGAAGATCCCACATGCTGTGGAACAACTAAGCCCGTGCACAACTATTGAGCTTGTGCTCTTAAGAGCCCAGGAATCCCACCTACTGAGCCCACGTGCCACAATTACTGAAGCCTACGCACCCTAGAGCCTGTGCTCCACAAGAGAAGCCACCACAATGAGAAGCCTGTGCACTGCAACTAGAGAGTTAGCCTCCATTCTCTGCAACTAGAGAAAAGCCCACACAAAGCAATGAAGACCCAGCAGAACCATAAAGAAAGAAATAAACTTATTTAAAAAAAAAAAAAAAAAGACTGCAATTTGGACCTCAGATCCCTCAGGGATAAAACTCTGATCACACTACCAGTTAAGACACAACAGAGTTGGTAGTTAAGTGTGGGAGGAAATCAGAACGGATCGTGGAGGGAAATGATGATGTAAGCTGCAGCAGTGAGGACTGTAGTCCACCTTACTAACTTCCTCTTCTCTGTTTCCCCAAGGAAGAAATCTATTAGAATCCAAGGAGAGTTGGTTTCCAACGTGTATGAGGACATAGGTCCCAGTGCTTCAAGGAGCAGACTGTGATATACCATCACAAAGAAAGATATGTGTTATCCTAGCTGTTGGGGATGCTATTTAGAGAGATGACAGCTGTCAGTTCCTTCAGAATCTGTCTCAGCTACAGAGCATTACCTTGCCATGAACATAACTCTCCCTGGAGAGTCCACATCCAGTGACTGATCACAAAGGGGGAATTGTGGTTCACCCAACCAAGGTGGCACTCGGTGAGACAACTCTTGACAGGCCACACTTGCTCCAGAGTTCCCCATCAGGGTGGCCAAGGCATTATTGGGCCTGCATTTAGTTCAAGCTCCTATTCTTCCCTTCCACAGCTATCAATCCTTTATAAACATCCCAGACACCAAAATTCTGTCCCAGCACCTGCTCATAGACCCTGAGACACATAAACATTAGACACACTTGTATTGATTTAATACATTCAAATAAACATGATATTCCAAGAATATATACCATGTTCATCTTGTGTTTCCCATACTTCCAACAGTTCCCAGTTTAATAAGTGTTCTCATATATCAGTGGATTGTTCTCTTCAGGAAATAGCTAACAATAAATAATAACAAAATATGAGAATATAACCAGGGTGCACGTGACCACAAGTCACAACTTACTTGCACTGGGGAAGGCTTCGGAACAGAGGTTACCACAGTAGTTCCTACTTGCGCCAATTGTTTAACAGGTGCCACTGCCACTTTCTTGATTAACTGTGAACTAGAATTCTTGGGGGAAGGGGGAGATGATAGAGAGTCATCAGTATTAGTAATTACTAATTAGTAATTAGTCATCAGTATTAGTAGTATAGCAAACATCCAAACACTTTACCACAAAAAACTTCTTTGTTATAACTTGCTTTATAACCTTATGAACTTTATGCATATTTTCTACTGTTAACCTAACTAGTTAATTAGCTAGTTAATTAACTAGTTAATTATTACTAGGGCTTCCTGATGGCTCAGCAGGTAAAGAGTTGATTTAATATTCCTAAATCTCACAGTATTTCAGCATTAAAATCTTGAATTTTACTCTTTGATTCTCACAGAAAACATAGATTCTTTTTTTCTGTCATTTCCATTGCTGATATCCTGTCAGTCTTTTAAAAAAATATTGTTAAACTTTTTTTATTGTGATATAATAGAAATATAACATTGCATAAGTTTAAAGTGTGTGATGTGTTGATTTGATACATTTATATAATGCAATATGATTCCCTAACATGAATGGGAATTTATATAATGCATTTATATAATGCAATGATTCCATAACATTCGCTAACATCTACATTGTATCACATAATTATCATTCCTTTTTTACTGAAGTACAGTTGAAGTACAATATTATATAAATCTTAGGCTTACAATACATTGATTCACAACTTTATGTTATACTCCATTAATAACTATTTAAAAATATTGTCTATATTCCCTGTGTTGTACAATATATCCATGTAGCTTATTCACTTTATACATGGTAGTTTGTATCTCTTAAATCTTCTACCGCTATCATGCCCCTCCCCTTTAGATTCTTATTTAATATGTGATTATAAACAAAAGTCTGCTAACCTATCTTCTCAACCCATAACAAACAAGAAAAGGAAGGAGTAGCTATCACTGATACAGAAATAAGAGAAAATGACTGGTTGAGCACCTGGAATCAAATTAGGGGAACACCGCAGGTTGGGACAGTTGACAGAGATGATATTACCACAGAATACAATGAACTGTTTTATCAGGATGAGCCTGATTCATCAAGAAATGACTACACTACATTCTGTATTTTCTGTTTAACCTAAGAAAGATGCCCATAAAAATATTTTTTTATAACTCTGACACACACAGGATAAGCTTTAGATACCTAGAAAGATGATCATGTAAAATAAATCACCTTTTAACAATGCCAAGTTAACGAAATATGACAGTAGATTTCTAATTTTTTAAAGATAACTCCTGTATGATATAGATAAAAATGAATACTGTAAACTGTAGTGTTAATGTCTTACCACAAATTAAAATTGTAGCAGAATGGTTATTTTCTTCCCATTTAGAGATGAAAATAGCCCTTTGAACATTCCCTTGAGGACAATAAAATCTGAGTATGAAGATTAAATTTTTAATTTTACCAAATGACAAAACCAAACATCTTGATAAAATTAACATATTCAAGGAAAGTAGCTTAATTCAAAAAGCTGAGCAGAATCATCTTTTCTCTTATTTTTACTGGCAAATACATACACACTTGCTGCTGCTGCTGCTGCTAAGTCACTTCAGTCGTGTCCGACTCCGTGCGACCCCATAGACGGCAGCCCACCAGGCTCCGCCATCCCTGGGATTCTCCAGGGAAGAATACTGGAGTGGGTTGCCATTTCCTTCTCCAGTGAATGAATGGGAAAACTGAAAGTGAAGTCGCTCAGTCGTGTCCGACTCTTAGCAACCCCATGGACTGTAGCCTACCAGGCTCCTCTGTCCATGGGATTTTCCAGGCAAGAGTACTGGAGTGGGGTGCCATTGCCTTCTTCCACATACACACTTATATGAACATAATTGCTAGAAAACTAAGGAGGATGAAGAAAACATTAATGTATACTACCGGCATGGTACAGATTTTGACGGTTTGCGTATTTGCTGGTACAGCTGGCCTTGAAGTTATGTTACTTGTGGTCTCGGTTGTTGTTACAGCTTGCTGAGGAGATACCAACATCAACTGACCACTGTTACTTTTGATCAAAACGGTTCCTACAGTTAACAGAAAACAAAACGTGAGCTAATAAATGAAGCATAATCTTCATATATTTTGTTCTTCCATTTCTTTCAATGCTGTAAAATGCTCTGAATAAGTGAATAGTTAGTACATACTGAATTCCATGTCTACTAATTACAATATATAATACAGAAAAATGTTGTTACTCAAAGCTATTTAAAATATTAAAAGTCTAAATGTATGGATGAGATACTCCCGAAAAAGGCAAAACACTTTTCCTCATGACATCAAACTATTTATAAAGCTACAGTTAAGACAGTATGGTAACAGCACAAGACTATGCAAACTGACCAATGGAATAGAATAGAAAATCCCAAATAGCTGCCAGATACGTCATATGAAATTTTTCTAAGAGTACTGCAGATCAGTGAGAAAAAGAGCTACTATATAATTAGTTACTTACATGGAAAAGATGAAATGTTTCACACCATGCACAAAAACCCAAGGACATCAAGGATACAAGAATAAAAACTTTTAACCTCTAAAACAATGTAGAAAACTGTCATTCTGAACTTGGAATAGGGAAGAATTTCTTAACTAAATAAAGCTTGATACATACCACTATATTTTTAAAACTTCTGCTCAGCCAAAGATACCATGACGTAAAAAGACAAAGCACAAAATTGGAAAAAAAAATTTAGTTCACATATTTTCGAAGAATGAACATCCAAAATGCACAAAAGAAACATAGATATCAATGACAGGGAAAGAAATTAAGACCACAGTGAGAGATCACTTTGTGTCTGCCTAGGGAGACAAAAATTAAGAAGTTCATTGACAATATGAAGTGTTAGGGAGATGTGTAGCAACAACA
The DNA here is from genome assembly GCA_024291935.2 of Okapia johnstoni. Lineage (NCBI taxonomy): Eukaryota > Metazoa > Chordata > Mammalia > Artiodactyla > Giraffidae > Okapia > Okapia johnstoni. The sequence continues at coordinate 100,904,155 of CM044309.1, forward strand.
ACTCTTAAAATCTTGAAGCTGGTAGTCTAGTTTGGTACAACTGCTTCATTTAACTCTACACGACTGTGCCAAACTGGTTCCCATTTGCATACCCTCTAACCCAGTATTTCTACTGTAAAGAAATTCTTGTCCATTTAAGTAGTAGGTACAAGCAAGAATATTCATAGCTGGAGTTCCATTCCTGGAATGGCAGCATGAAGAGCTCCATAAAGCCATTCCCCAGCAAAACAAGCATACCTGGTGAAAATTATTTTTAAAAACAACTATTTAAAGTCTTCAGAAATCGCCCAAAGGCATACAGAAAATGACTAGATAGTTTATTAGAGAGAATCTACTAAAACTCAGTAAGAACAATAAGAATCTGTGGCATCTGAACCATGACCTACCCCCTCTCCCTTCTCAGTTTAGGCAATGTGGCCAACATAGGGTGTCCCTCTCTCCCAAGCTTCCAGTTGAGGGCTATGTTACTTTTCAGGGACAGTATCTTACATCTCTGCCACCTCAAGCTGCATACGGAAGAGAATAAATTGGAGACAAGTGTATCCAAGAGCTTCCAGGCTTCTTGTTTTACTCATCGCTACTCATAAAGGTAAGGCTTGACTGAGAATGCAAGCTATGCTAAGTCACAGGTCTATCTCTGGTTTACCAGAGAGAACAAGATAAAAAAAAAAAAAAAAAAAACAACTAAGAAGGGCCCTACTGGGGTCAGAACCTCAAGTAATGACCTCAAAAACTACTTCCTGTAGATGAGTCCATATTTAATTGAATTAGACTGTGAAGCTAGTTAGCTCTTAGGGTGCTGCTGAAAATAAGAGGTAACTGGCAGTGAGTGGAGTCTAGGCGTGATACCAGCAGAGGCAGAAAGCTTAACAGAGCTATCAGAGAAAGAAACAGTCAAAAAGAGCCCTGCTAAAACCTGTCATCCCAGGGAGGCTGTGCTTATGCCTAAAGCTGTGTCCTCCGAGGGAAACATTTCATTAAACTAGTTCAGCCAGACACTTAAAAAACAAACAACAATAATCCACTCAAGGGAGTAAAGACCAATGCCTCAAGTCACTCTGCTAGTTTTTAAAAAATATTTATTTATTTGCCTGTGCTGGGTCTTAGTTGTGGCACATAAGATCTTTAGTTGCGGCATGTGGAATCTAGTTCTCTGACCTGGGATCTAATTCCGGCCCCCTGCATTGGAAGCATGGAGCTTTAGCTACTGGAAGTTTCAATATATTAGTTTTAATTTAAAAATTATAGGAATCCAAAGAAAAAAGAATGATGACACCCAGAGAAAGGCAGGCAACAGAAACCACCTATGAGTGAAATCAGATGTTAGATTTAACAAAGACTTCAAAGTAACTGTTATAAATGTGTCAAAAGACTAAGGGAAATCATGCTTAGAGAAGTAAAGGAAGATATGATGATGATTCTGTCATCAAGTAGAGAACACCATTAGAGAAACAGATATTACAAAAAAAAGAAATTCTGTAATTATAATGTACAAAAACTAAAATAAAAATTTCACTAAAGAGGATCAACAGCAAACCTGAATGAGCAGAAGATAAGTCAGTGAACTTGAAGACGGTTCAATAGAGATTATGCAATCCAAAGAATGGAAAGAAAAAAGAATGAAGAAAAATGCACAGAGCTTCACAGAAACCTGGCACAGTGACAGGCACATCAACACAGGCCTAATGTGCATGCCAGAAGGAGAGGAGGGAAAGAAGTGGGGAGGGAGGGAGAGCGAGAAAGGAGCAGAAAAATATCCAAAGAAATAATGGCTAAAAGCTTCCCAAATTTGGTGAAAAATAATCTGAACATCGAAGCAGCTCAACAAACTCTTAAGTCTTGAATTGGCCAAAAGGTTCATTTGAGTTTTCATAAGATGGAAAAACCTGAACGAACTTTTCGGTCAACCCAATAAGATAAATGCAAAGACACATCATGATAAAAATGTACAAAGACAAAACCTTGAGAACAGTAAGAGAAAAATATACAAGAGAACTGCGTTAATAGGATTAACAGCTAACTTCTCATCAGAAACAATGGAGGCCAGACATCAGGAGTATGACATATTCCACTTGCTGGGGAAAAAGGAAAACAAAAACAATTATCAACCAACAGTCAGATATTCATTGAAAACTCTTTCAAAAAAGGAGACAAAATAAAGACATCCTGGATTGGAACTGACATATACACACTGCTGCTGCTGCTGCTAAGTCGCATCAGTCATGTCCGACTCTGTGCGACCCCATAGACAGCAGCCCACCAGGCTCCGCCGTCCCTGGGATTCTCCAGGCAAGAATACTGGAGTGGGTTGCCATTTCCTTCTCCAATGCATGCAAGTGAAAAGTGAAAGTGAAGTTGCTCACTCGTGTCCGACTCTTCGCGACCCCATGGACTGCAGCCTACCAGGCTCCTCCATCCATGGCATTGTCCAGGCAAGAGTACTGGAGTGGGTCGCCAGTGCCTTCTCACAATACTATATATAAAACAGATAACTAATGAGGACCTAATGTATAGCACAAGGAACTCTACTCAATACTTTGTAATGGCCTATATGGGAAAAGAATCTAAAAAAGGGTGGACATATGTGTATGTATAACAGACTTACTCTGCTGTACACCTGAAAGTAACACAACATTGCAAATCAACTATACCCCAGTAAAAAGTTAAAAAAAAAAAAAAAAGAAAAGACATCCTCAGATAAAAACATAAAGGACTGGGTGCTAGCATCAGACAGAAAATACTAAATTAAGTACTTGAGGCTGAAAACAGACTATAGAAAGTAAATCCCTGTATTTTAAGAGAAGGATAATTTAAAGTAATAGCTTTACAACCGTCTATCAAAAGACACTGGGAAAAAAACTAAACAAAAATGACAGAAGCAGACGAAAGAGAATTAATAAAGATTAGAGCAGAGGTCAGGAGAATAGAGAAACAACTGAGAAAAAAAAAAAATCAAAAGTTGGCTCTTTGACCAAAAAACTGACAAATCTTGACCTAGATTAACCAAGAAAAAAGGGAGAAAAGGCTCAAACTGCAAAAATTAGGAATGAAAGAGGGGATATTACCACTAATCTTATAGAAACAAGGATTCTAGTTGAATGCTATGACCAATTATAAACCAATAAGTTAGATAAATTATATGAAATGGACAAATTCCTAGAAACATAATAAACTACTAAAACTAACTTAAGAAAATGGGCAACCTGAATAGACCTCTAACAAACAGATTGAATGAATAATCTAAAATAGTATCCGCAAGATAAGCTCAGTTCCCCATGGCTTCACTGATGAATTCTATCAAATATCTAAGGAAAAATAAATGCTAGGTCTCCATAAATTCTTCTAAAAAACAGAATAGAAAACATGTGTCAATTCATTCTGTAAGGTCTGTATTATCCTTATATTAAAACCAAAATATCTTATGTATACCAATGCAAAAATTCTCAACAAAGTACTAGCAAACTAATTCAGCAACATATAAAAAGTGTTATAACCCATGATCAAGTGATACTTATCTCAATATGCAAGGCTGGTTTAAGACTCACAGCTAACATCATACTTAACAGTGAAAGACTAAATTCTTTTACTCTAAGATCAGGATTCCTGAGATGAGGAACGCGACAAGGATGCCTACAATCACAACCACTTCTTTAACATTGTACAGAGAGTTCTAACCAGGGCAATGACACAAGAAAGTAAAAGCCATCCAAAAGAGACAGTAAAACTATCTATTCACATATATCATGATCTTGTACATAAAAATCCAAACAGATCCACAAAAAAAAAAAAAACCTATTAAAACTAATAAATGAGTTCAGCTAGGAAGCAGGATACAAGATCAATAAACAAAAATCAATTGTATTTCTATACATTTCCAATGAATAACTGTGAACAGAATTAAGAATTCCACCTACAATAAGATAAGAGATAATACACTTTAAGAATAAATTTAACAAAAAAAGTACAAAAGCAATATCTGGAAACTACAAAATGTTGTTTAAAGAAATTAAAGATCTAAATAAATGGAAAGACATCTCTTGTTTGTGGACTGAGAGACATACCTACTTTGCAGGATTGTTAAAGAGATCAAATGAGACAATACTTCTGAGCAAATTCATGACTTTCAAAGTTGTTGGTAGTAGTTGATATTAATGCTGAAAGGGCAAATGTGAGTCAAAGTGACTTCACAGCCCTTGAAATCCAAACTGTGGCTGCTACATACAGTGAGCACTGAAAGTGAAAGTTGCTCAGTTGTGTCAGACTCTTTGCAACCCAATGGACTATACAGTTCATGGAATTCTCCAGGCCAGAATACTGGAATGGGTAGCCATTCCCTTCTCCAGGGGATCTTCCCAACCTAGGGATCGAACCCAGGTCTCCCGCATTGCGGGTGGATTCTTTACCAGATGAGCCACTGGGGCACTGTTGACCACTTAAGACAACTGCCAACTCCTTCCATGGTGTCAAGGATACTGGGACAACCATGGGAGCAGATGATCATGTAATATCCCTCTGATAAAGCTGGAATGAAAACAAGAACCATAAGTTTATCCAGGAACTGATTCAGAATTCGAGAAAGATGCAAAACCTACGCCATGTCTCAGCATGAAGGAGTTGATGAAAAAGGACCTGATCTATTTCACCAGCAACTTTCACAAACTTTTGTACAGTAAGACTATGGAAGCAGAATTTATGAAGCACAGTTCATAAAAGAACTGTGACATAAAAGAAGCAATCAAGTCCTTCCTCATCACTCTCAAATACGTGATAGAAGAGGCACAGGATACCAAAAATGCAAAGAGCCAAAGTGTGGTCTGAATCCCACAAATTCATAAAAGAGAAAAGACTGAAGAGATTACCAAAAATATTCCACAGAATAATCTTCAGGGCTTTGCTACAGTGTCTTTCATTTCCTCACAATGCCCCTCTTTTTGTTTTCAGCTCCTGCTCCCAAGAAAAATCTGTGGTACATATGCACATTTTAAAAGAATAGTTCAGTTCACAGAGGAAATTTTGAAGTAAAGAGAAATCAAACACAAAGAATTCATTACCTTGGAAAAATCAGAGCTGACTCCTATGTAATTTAAGCATCCTTGAGTAATCCTCTGCTAATCCTTGGCCTATAAAAGAACTAGTACAAGACTGATAAACTCTTTAAAACATTAATCAGTGTCCAAATGTTATTTTAATCAGTGTTTCTATGTCATACCTCAGGTTATCAGTTATCTTATTGTGCACCTACGAGAGTGCAAACCTGAGTATGCTCTTCTGCTACACTTGAGCAGAAATTCCAAAAGCTGCTCCTCTCTAAGTAACTCCTAGAGACAATTTATCTCCTCTCTTTTGTGGCTGTTTCTCCCACAGCATGGGCTTCCCTGGCAGCTCAGGGGGTAAAGAATCCACCTGCAATGCGGGAGGGAGACCTGGGTTCAATTCCTGGGTTGGGAAGATCCCCTGGAGGAGGGCATGGCAACCCACTCCAGTATTCTTGTCTGGAGAATCCCATGGACAGAGAAGCCTGGCGGGCTGCAGTCCATGGGGTCACTAAGAGCCGGACACGACCGAGTGACTAAGCACAGCACAGCACTCCCACAGCATAACAAGTGTTAGCGTGGTGCAGACTTAAGCTGTGGTCCTGGCTTGCTGCTCTTTTGCTCTAGCAAGTTTTAGTTTTGGTTTCTCTGTGTAATACAAAGATTAGGCTCTAAAATTCTATAAATCACCTTTTAACATTGCTACTCAAGGAGGCATATCATACACGCACATCAAGTGGTAAGCACAGTGCTGTGGAGAGTCAAACAAAGCTGGATTCAATTTCCCTCTGATATCTGTAAGTTGTCTAGCACTGGACAAATTATTTACGGTTAGAGAACTTTCTCATTTGCTATCTATTTTGACCAACAAACAAAATAATGTAAATGTATAAAAAGTGCCCAGCGATATAATATTGTATGTCAACTTTACCTCAATTTTTATAGACCAGTATGTTCTCAATAAGTGATCTGGTCCCTCTTACCAGCAAATTCCCATTTTTGAAAGTTTTCCTCTCAATACTTTTTGATCATTTCTGAACAAATTTCGGTGACTAGATAGGAATTTCGTTTTTAACAAATCAGGGGTACTTCATCTAAACACATTCATAACTACTTTATAAGAGGGTATGTAGGGTGACAATTTAGAACCAGCAGAAAATATATTTGGTGGAACTGCTTGATTGAAATGTACAGGAGCTGCCAGGAGATCCTGGCACAGCAGAAAGCCACATCAATGAGTCCGTGAGTCCCAGCATTCAGAAGGCCAGTACTGTCTTCCAGAGATGACTCTAAACCACAGAGGTTGGCTTATTTCCTTTATTTTAAACCTCCAAGTGGACACAGTCCTAGGAACCAGTATGGATGAGGTGGATCGCACAGCCACAGAGTATGTGACTGGAAACCTAACTTATTGTGTGATACTGAGCAAAGTATTAATGTATATTTTAGTGTTCCTCTTGTAAGGTTTTGTTTATTTTACCAATTGAGGGGAGACCTTGAAACTATATATGAGTAGTAATGTTGACTAAGAGCACTTTGTGAGCACACTCGGGTTTACTTTTTGTTGGAATTTGTAGACAGTGGGAAACTGACATCAGCTCTTTTGAGAAAGATAATTTTTCCAACTGCACAGTAACCCTGTATAGAAGTTAAGAAAGAAAAAAGCAAGCCGTGCAGGGACTGGTCAGTAGGAAACAATGCCCTACAAAAGACTATAGTCTCTGTCCACCTAGTTCCTGTGTTCTGTACAGGGTTCATTTATGATGATTCTCTTAATAGATGATGTCCTTCCAAAACATTAAAAAAAAAAAATGTATCCAGTGGAGCACACAGTCTTAAGTGTTAGTACCTCCTGTACCATACAGAACTAAAACACAAGTTCATCAAAAGTTAAGAACTAATTTTTCTACAATGTTCCTGACCAAACAGAACATTAGCTACAAAAGAGGCCTCCTCATTCTGTTAAGGGGAAACTGACATCATGTGAACCAAAAGGTTTCCATTTCTTTACCACCTTTGCTGGTCAGAGCTCCCACTCTGCTGCTCAGCAAAACACATAGAATACAATAAAATTACCAGCAGAATGTTTTTCCCAAAGAAGAGAAAATGTGCCTTTTCCTCCCACAGAAATTCCAAGTGACTTTCACTGGAGGCAAGAAAACAAGATAAAATACTTACACATCTTCCAGCATATTTACAATACGTAAATCATCACAAAGCAAAAACTTTGCCTCAGTCAAGAAAAACAGCCCTACAGAGTAAACTTTAGTATAAAAAGTAGTCACAGGCTCATTAACTGCAGAATTCACACACTGGTTCACAAATAACCTCCTGGCTCTGACCTGTCAACTCTGGCAGGTAACAATCATCATACCTCTGAAGATTGTGCGGGAAGCAACATTATTCATTTCTGGTACTAGAAAGCAGTAAACTTATTTAGGCTTGATTCAATTTAAAATTCTCTTTTGGTCTTAACACACAAGAACCTTTTAAAAACACTTTTTTTTTTTTTTTACACAGTAATCTAAGTGTGTGGATATAAAAACTGACCCTTTCTCCATAGGAAATAAAACTTGAGCGAATCTCTATCTTCCCGAATCTAAGAGCCAGTGCCTCAAAGGCCCTCTCGAACATGCTGCTCCAGCTTTTCCTGTGGCGCCTTAAGTGAAAAACGCTTTCCTTAAATATGAAAAGAAAAACTATGCAGTAAGGACTCAAAGAGGTTATCTCCACTGTCAAGCCAAATCACTGCCCCGCAAAGTCGAGACGTTGAAAGGTTCTCCGAGCTGAGTGTTTGGAACTCTCAGCGACAAGGTGCGATCGGGGGCTGCGACGTTTCCCCTGTCACAGCCGGCTGGCCCACTAAAGCTCTCAAGGTGAGCCACGTACCTGGAGGAAGCTGCAGATTAGCAGGCAGTTGGATTGTGGTGGTGTTGGGGGCTTTCACGGCGACGATCTGAGGAGATGGCAGACGAGGGCCGTTGCTGAGTTTAGGAAGGGCACTGACAGGGGCCACTTTGGTCAGCAGGGTCCCCACGGGGGACCGCAGCGGCTGGGACGCCGAGGACTCTACGCAGACACTGACAGGAGCCTTAGTCACGGCGCCCAAGGCCACCGGAGTGCTCTCCACCCGGACGGGCAGAGCCGCTGCAGGGGCCATGGTCACGGTCCCGGAGGCGCCCACACCGGCGGGGGGAGCGGCGCCGGCCGGCTCCGTGAGGCCCGCGGGCATCCCCCCAGGTGGATCAGCGGCAGCCGCGGCACCGCCGTTCCAAGAGCAGAGGCGAGGGGAGGCTTGACAAGCGGCCGCCGACTCCGGTGCAGTTCCAGCCCCACAGCATCGCTAGGGAGAGGCGCCGGGGCCGCGACACAGGAGTCAGTGACCGACGCCGCGCTGGACAGCGGGACCCCGGCGTTCCGGACCTTCCTCCCGTCCGCACTGCCCCGCCGGCTGCCACTCCTGCTCGGCCGCTCGCCGTTTCCTCAGCGGCGCTCACACGTGCGCCGGCTCAACCCGGCGCCTCAGCCCCGGGACCAGATGCAGCGGAGGCCGGCTGCCCGGCTCCCGGAAGGGCGTCACGTCGGCTCCCACCTCCCACCGAAACTCGGCGCGGCGGATCCCCCGCCAGAAATTTCAAACCTACGAACCCAGAGCGCCCCGAAGCCCCCTACGCGCGCTCCGCACGGCCCCGCCGCGCGGCCACGCCAGCCATGTTTATATAGCCACGCGGAGACCTCGCGCACGCGCACAGGCCGCCGCCACCGCCCCGGGCTTCCCCCGGAATCCGGCCGCGTGATTGGCCGCAGACTGGAATCGCGCTCGTGACGTCACTAGGGACGGCTCCAGAGGGCGTTAGAATCTTCCCCTGAATCGGGAGGAAGGCGGGGCGAGTTGCCAAAAGTCCACCACGTGGAAAGGGCCGACCGCTCTTGGAAAACTGCGGCATCCGCGTTCTGCTTTTTCTTTGGTGTCTCCAGTTGCGTGTTCCTTGAAGAGCCAAGACTGTGTTTCCCACAAGCTTCTACTTTTTAAGGAAATGATGTGGAGGACCGATTTCAGAGAGCAGTAACAGTAAGAACTCAGTCATGCTTCCTCATTGTTTTTCTGCGGGTTTAGCTCCAAAAGCATCGCTAGAATGAGCTTTACGTTTGACACTTCTGGTGGGGAAAAAAAAAGCTTAATGTCCGTTTCTTTTTTTTTTAATGTTTAAGCATGGCGTATAATTTTACAGTCGGTAAAATGTGTTTATTTTCGTATAATTAGAGTTGAGCTGACCCAAGAAAAAAATCGTTTTCTTTTCGGAGCTGCTCTACCTGACTCTTTATCATCTCTAAACGTATTTAAATTGTTTACGTGTGTGTCTACTTGAAAACTTGGACAGTGTCTTTTGATTCCTATATCCTCACATTCTAGTGTTTAGATTTTAAGTGCTGTGTTATTCTTTGAATAAATGAAAAGTGTGTGGTGAATGAATCAATAATACAATCAAATACGGAAAAACTTGCCCCTTAGATCTAATCAGAGAAGATGCCTTGATTTCAGGCTATTGTCCTCATACTTTACGTTTTTAGGAACCTGCTCTATACTGAATGAGATTATAAAAGGCATCCTGACTTGTGCAGCTTCAGTTCTCACCCTCCTAGTCTGTTCCAGAGAACAGGATCTATTTCCAGTCCAAACACGTCAATCGCTGAGTTTGTCTTCTCTGGTATCGCAACCTGTCCAAATCAAGAACCCTTCTTAAGACCCAAATCAGTTACACCCTTCCCCATTTTATGAAGGCTTACTTGGTCACTTACCTTATAGAAAACTCCTCCAAGTGGAGTTGAGGAGAGGAAAACCGAATTTATTGAGCACTTCTTGTGTCCTGTTCACAGACATTTACATTTCCTTCTTGCTTTCTTCCTTCCCTCTTCCTTTTTTAAAAAAAACAAAACTTCATTTTACTGGCTTAAAAACTGCAAAGGAGTAATTTATCCATGAAGCTGGGAATCTAACCAGTCTGTTTGATCCCAAAGCACATCTCTTCCCACTACTCCACTAGTGATTCTTGTATCCCACACACACAACTCTTGGCAAAATACGTTGCACAGAAAAGGTATTTAGTAAATATTTGCTAAGTAAATGAATAAAATGGAGCCATGCAACATTTTCTGGAGAAGGAAATGGCAACCCACTTCAGTATTCTTGTCTGGGAAGTCCCATGGGCAGTGGAGCCTGGTGGGCTACAGCCCATGGGGTTGGAAGAGTCAGACACGACTTAGTGACTAAACAACAGCAGTACAACATTTTCAGGGAAGCAAAACCACCTAGTGGATTTGAATCTTAGACCTGCTCTTTCCACGCTGGACAAATTGTTCAGCTGAAGAAAGAAAGGGTCAGAAGTTTGCTCTGAGAACCACCCTTTTCTAAAACTCCATTAAACCCCACCCCCAATACACATACAGTTTTTAGGTTTGTAAATAACTTCTATCAAGTTACAAAGAGACCTGACTGAGGAAGTATACTTTCTCTTCAAGGTGACCTTGGACATTTCTCTTTTAATTGTTTACATTTGCTTGGTAATTTGCTGCGCTAATGGGAGCTTTAATTTTATACTTAAAAATCTACTCCTCTTTAGCCAGTTCAAGTAACTACAATACTTGTCCTGAATTTGGAGGTTAGCAATAATTGTGTTTATTACATTTCCTTTCTATAGAAATTTATAATAATAAAACAGTACATATAGTGAGGCAAAATGCATTCTATGTAAGAAAAATGTAGGGGAAAGATTATATCTTGATTTTATTAGATACGACTGAGTGACTAACACTTTATTAGATTTAGCTGTTAAAATATTTGTGAAATTAAAGATGTTGAAAATCCTTGTTCATTTACCTTAGTCCAGTGTACAAATCCCATTGCTCAGTCACTCAGTTCCATCCAACTATGTACCACCCCGCGGACTGTAGCTTGCCAGACTCCTCTGTCCATGGAATTCTCTAGGCAAGAATACTGGAGTTGGTTGCCGTTTCCTCCTCCAGGTGACCTTTCCAACCCAGGGATCAAACCGGTGTCTCTTGTGTCTCTTGATTTTGCAAGTGGATTGTTTACCAGTGTGCCACCTGGGAGGCCCTTGAGTGTGAGTGCGTGTTTAGTCACTCAGTCTTGTCCGACTCTGCGACCCATGGACTTCAGCCCACCAGGGTCCTCTGTCCATGGAATTCTCCAGGCAAGCATACTGGAGTGGGTTGCCCTTTCTTCTCTAGGGAAACTTCCCAACCCATGAATCAAACCCAGGTCTCCTGAATTGCAGGCAGATTCTTTACCTGCTGGGCCATCAGGAAAGCCCTTAGCACCTTCTAAATGAGGGGTTAAGTCATTTATTGTCCAGATATTCTGCTTATTAACTCAGGTGATAAAACTGAACAAATACAAAATCTATGTTCTGAATATTTTACTCTTTCACATACTGCATGCATGCTTAGTTACTCAGTTATGTCGAACCTTTTGAGATCCTATGGACTGTAGCCTGCCAGGCTCCTCTGTTCATGGAATTTACCAGGCAAGAATAGTGAATTGGGTTGCCATTTCCTCCTCCAGAGGATCTTCCTAACACAGAGATCATACCTGTGTCTCCTTCATTGGCAGGCAGATTTTTTACTACTGAGCCATCTGGGAAGCCCTTTTTTACACACAGACACAAACAATTTAACTAGGTATAGTTATCCCCTGAAGTAGCAAATGGCAACCCAGTCCAGTATTCTTGCCTGGAAAATTCCATGGACAGAGTGGCTTGGCAGGCTACAAGTTCATGGGGTCACAAAGAGTCAGACATGACTGGGCGCACACACACACACATATACACACAGTTACCAAGTAAAAGGTATCAATTATTCTTATTGGCCATTTGATTTTCCACGTACCTACAGGCTCCACAACATGAGTAAAAGTTTACTACTCTTTAGGATTTAAATAGGAAACCTTCTTTATTTGTGAAATGAGATCAGCTGAAAAATCTGCCTAAGAATACGTAACTATTTGACTAAAATGGCTATGGCCTCACTTTCAAAGTGTGCCAGAAATGACTGTGTGCCTTCAAGTTCTGTACCTTGAGCCTAGTCCAGTATCTGTGTTTTGCATCAGATCGTATAAATACTTTCTGCAACAGAACACCACTGTGTCATTCCTTTCCTCTTAAAGGAATGTGGCTCGCTCTCTTTCTGTTTTGGTCTTGCCATATGGCTTTCGGGATCCTGCTCCCCACCCCACCACTCCAAGACCTAACCACTGGACTACAAGGGAATTCCTGCTCAAACTCTTAAAGAGTTTTGACTTTGTGAATAATTTCAATTTGGGGTGGCTTCATAAAAGGTTAATGAAGTCTGAGCCACTTTTTAAAATTTTTAGTATTTGAAAGTCAAGCTCCTCGAAAAAGTGGATACAGCTGAATGATCCTAACATAAGAAATCTATTCACACTATGGAATATTAATCAGCATTAAGATACATACTTTTAGAGGTGCATTTATGAGAAAAATGATCATGGCATGTAGTTAAATGAAAAAAAGAGGTTAGTATACAAAGTATGACTCCATTTTTTTGTAAATTAAAAAATATTTGTAACCAGTAAACAGATAATATGCTCAGAAGAAAATCTATATTATACACCAATGTTGTTAACAGAGGACATCTCTATTTGGGGATAGTCCAAGTGATCTTTTTAAAGAAATTTCTCTTGTATGCTCTAATTTTTTTAAACAATGAATGAATATTATTTACATAATCAAAACTTAACACAAACTTTTTCTTAAAATATGTATTCTTGGTAACACTTGAAATCTGTAAACACAGTTAAGTTCTCCCTCATCTCCCGTCCATAATATCCAGGAAACTTCACTGAATTCACAAATCTGGGCACCTTCCGCTGGCCCCACATACAACTACAGGAACTTTCCAGATGTCCCAAACTTTCTCTCAGCCTTTCTCTCATACCTCATTGGTATGAAAACCAATGCCTTTTCATACAGTGGTTCACCTCCCTTTAAAAGCCTTCCCCATCTGAAACGTATTCTACCTGATCAATTCCAGTATACCTGTCAACAGGCTACAACCTACACTGGATGAATTCAGTGCCTCTTCTTCGCCACAGCACCTTACCATCGCACGTACCTGAGTTGTTTTTCCTGTCTATCCTCTCTCACTAGATTGTGAACTTCCTGGTAGCTGAGACTCTGTCATGTTCATTTCAGAACTAGAAGAGAGTATCGAATACATAGAAGAAAGACACAAAGTACTTCTCCGATTCCTATCCCAATTCCAACCTCTAGACTGGCTACTAGGGGCAGAAATTCCATCGTTTGTGTCTTCTGGTGTCTAATCGGGTAATACTTCAGCTCTCTGAACTCAGGCTATACTATCTTTGAGTGGATGGGTGCTAAGCTGCTTCAGCCTTGTCTGACTCTGCAACTCTTACGGACTGTAGCCCACCAGGTGCCTCTGTCCGTGGGATTCTCTAGGCAAGAATAGTGGAGTGGGTTGCCATGCCCTTCTCCAGGGGATCTTCCCAACCCAGGGATCAAATCTGCGTCTCTTTTGTCTCCAGCGTTGGCAGGCAGGTTCTTTACCACTAGCGCCACTTGGGAAGCCCAGAGTTTCCTTGGCTTAATTTCTGTCTTGATGTGACTTCCAGATCTATCTATCTTTGGCCCAGTTTCTCTCCTGGTTTCCAGACTTAAGTAGACAGCTGACTACTCTCTTCATCTGGATGTCCCACAGGTTCATAGTAAGTTTATTATGCCATCTTCAAACCTGCCTTTTTCTCCTATGATCCCTATTTCACTGAACCAGTGAATTGCTTTCCAGTTCCCTAAGATTTAAAATTAGAAACTGACCTTGAGTTTTCCCTCTTTTTTCACTCTGTTTCAATTGGTCTTAGATCTTGTCAGTCCTGGCATATCTGTAATATCTCTGTAATCCATCGACTTCTCTCATTCGCACCGTCACTCTTTTAGTTCAAACCCAAGTGTGCTCATTTAAATTATGCTAACTGGGCTCTCTCCATGCCTCCAACCTTGCCTTTCTATTCTATTCTCTGGTCTGTAGTAAGAGAGATTTTTTTCAAACTATTCCTGACATTGTAGTTATTATCATCATTCTTTGATTTAGGACTATTTTTCTTTCTTACTAAAAGGAACCAAAAAGAAAACAATATCTATTTTTAACTGGTTATAATTCCATCGTTAAAGCTGAATTCTCATTTTTGCATATTACTTTCTAATCCTTATCCATTGTATGCTTGCTCTTATGTGAAGGACAAGTATGATTTTTGTACATGATTTAGAACTTATCTTTGCCTCAATAATTTTCCATGGCTAAACATTTAAATCAAGTCACTTGCATAATTCCATACTTCTAAAATGTCTTAATAATGATTGTTTCACACATAATATTTGTTGAACAAGAACACATCATTGTTTGTAAGTATAAGTACAAATTATGATAAAGGCTATGAAAAAAAAGAACAAGGTGCTTCAAAAGAGGATTAATGGACAGGATCTAAGTTAGCTCAGGAGCTAGAGAAAGAAATGCTTCAGGAATTAAAGAATGCCTATGACACTGAACTAGAGGGACAGTGGCCTACATCACCCTTGGATAGGTCAAAAGGGGCTTACACACAGACACAAACAATCTAACTAGGTATAGTTATCCCCTAACAAAATTAGGAAATTTAACATTGATACAACTATTGGTCAATAGATCTTAAATCAACAGATCTTTTTCAATTTTTGCCAATTGTCCCAATAATGTTCTTTTATAGCAAGTTTTTTTCTAACCCAGAATTCAATCCAGAATCATTCATTGTGCACAGTTTTATATCTCTTTAGTCTCCTTCAATCTAGAACAGTTCTTTTGCCTTTCTTTTTCATGATATTGCCATTTTTGAAGAGAAGAGGCCATTTATTTTGTATAATGCCCTCAGTTGGGTTTGTTTTTCCTCATAAGCAGATTCAGGTTATGCATTTTGTCTGAAATACAGCATAAGTGATGTTATACCCTCTGTGTCATATTAGGAGACACATTATGTTAGTTTGTAATAATATAAGGTCATGTGATGTGCAAATGAAATCAAGTGAAATATTTTAAGCAGAGGAGTATAATTAATTTACATTTGAAAAATTTTTATTTGGCGGTAATTTCAAATTTAGAGAAGAGCTGTAAGAAACAGTATTTGCAACTCCCATTTCCTCTCCTTCCAGATTCACCAGTTTTAATATTTTGATTTGTTCACCATTTGTTCTCTTTGTATAAGTGTGTGTGTGTATATACATATATAGTAAACATACACACTCAATCCTCATTACTCACACATTCTGTATTTGCAGATTCACCTACTTGCTACAATTTATTTGTACCCGCATGGTACTTTCGAGGTCTACTGCAGACATTTGCAGAGCAGGGAAAATTTTAGTTGCCAAATGTGCACATTCCCAGTTGAGCTCAAACACGGTGGTGCTCTGCCTTCTTGTTTTAGCACTCATACTGTAAGCAGGTACCCTTTTTGCAGTCTATTTAGTGCCATGTTTTTCATATTTTTGTCCTTTCTGTTGATGATGTCACTGTTTAAAATGCCCAGGCACAGTACTAAACTGCTGCCTAGTGTCCCTGAGCACAGGGAGTCTGTGAGATGCCTTCCAGAGAGAATTTATGTGTTAGAGATGCTTCATTCAGGCATGAGTAACCAACATAGTGCTGTTGATTATGAGTTCAGTGTTAATGAATCAACAATATATATTAAATATATATTAAATAAGGTATCTTTTATTAGAAACATGGGCTTCCCTGTGGCTCAGATGGTGAAGAATCTGCCTACAATGCGGGAGACCTGAGTTCGATCCCTAAGTTGGGAAGATCCCCTGGAGAAGGGAAAGGCTATCCACTCCAGTATTCTGGCCTGGAGAATTCCATGGACTGTATAGTCCATGGGGTTTCAAAGAGTCGGACACAACTGAGCACTGTTGGTTTTGAGTTCAGTGTTAATGAATCAACAGTATATATTAAATAAGGTATCTTTAAATAGAAACATGGGCTTTCCAGGTGGCGCTAGTGGTAAAGAACCTGCCAGCAAGTGCAGGAGACGCAAGAGACGCAGATTCAGTCCCTGAACTGGGAAGATCCCCTGGAGGAGGGCATGACAACCCACTCCACTATTCTTGTCTGGAGAATCCCATGGACAGAGGAGCCTGGGGGTCCTGTAGTTCATAGGGTCACAAAGAGTCAGACGCGACTGAAGTGACTTAGCACACACACACGTACAAACAGAAACACACATAAAACAAGTTAATATATTGACGGGTGAAAAAAAACATAACTAGAGGCTCACAGGAACTTACCTCTGTGTTTCCCCTAGGCACAATTTTTTGAGTATTTGCTAATTCAGTGCTCTGCAACCTAATAGAACACAATCACCACAAATAATGAAAATCAACTCTGTATACACTTTCCCCTGAACTACTTGAAATTAAGTTGAAGATGCCCCGTTACCCCCAAATACTTCAATTTATAGTTCCTAAAAACAAGGATTTATATAACCACAATACAATTAACAAAATTAGGAAATTTAACATTGATACAACTATTGGTCAATAGATCTTAAATCAACAGATCTTTTTCAATTTTTGCCAATTGTCCCAATAATGTTCTTTTATAGCAAGTTTTTTTCTAACCCAGAATTCAATCCAGAATCATTCATTGTGCACAGTTTTATATCTCTTTAGTCTCCTTCAATCTAGAACAGTTCTTTTGCCTTTCTTTTTCATGATATTGCCATTTTTGAAGAGAAGAGGCCATTTATTTTGTATAATGCCCTCAGTTGGGTTTGTTTTTTCCTCATAAGCAGATTCAGGTTATGCATTTTGTCTGAAATACTGCATAAGTGATGTTATACCCTCTGTGTCATATTAGGAGACACATTATGTTAGTTTGTAATAATATAATAACAATTACAGTTTACCTTAAATTTGATCACTTGATTATATTGGTATATGCCAAGTTTCTCACTGTAAAGTTAACTGTTTTTCCTCTTTGTAATTAATAAGCAGTGTGGTGGAACTTATTTTGAGGCTGTATAAATACCTTGTTTTTCATCAAACTTTGCCCTATGAATTTTAGCATCCATTAATGACTCTTGGCTGAATCAGTTATTACTGTGATGGCCACAGAATTTGTTGTTTGTTGTTGTTCAGTCACCAAGTTGTACCCGACTCATCAAGACCCCAAGCATGGCAGCACGCCAGGCTTCCCTGTCCTTCACCATCTCCCGGAGTTTGCCCAAATTCATGTTCATATCCATTGCATAGGTGATGCCCTCCAACCATCTCATCCTCTGTTGCCTTCTTTTCCTTCTGCCTTCAGTCTTTCCCAGCATCAGGTGGAAATGAGTTGGCTCTTTGCATCAGGTGGCCAAAGTATTGGAGTTTCTGGCATCAGTCCTTCCAATGAATATTCAGGGCTGATTTCCTTTAGGATTGACTGGTTTGATCTCCTTGCAGTCCAAGGGACTCTCAAGAGTCTTCTCCAGCACCACATTTCAAAAGCACCAATTCTTCATCACTCTACCTTCTTTATGGTCCAGCTCTCACAACCATACGTGACTACTGAAAAGACCATAGCCTTGATTATATGGACCTTTGTTGGCAAAGTGATGTCTTTGCTTTTTAACACACTGTCTAGGTTTGTCATAGCTTTCCTGCCAAGAAGCAATCGTCTTCTCATTTCACGGCTGCGGTCACCATCCAGTGATTTTAGAGCCCAAGAAGAGGAAATCCGTCATTACTTCCACTTTTTTCCCTTCTATTTGTCATGAAATGATGGGGCCAGATGCCATGATCTTAGTTTTTTTTTAATACTTAATTTTAAGCTGGCTTTTTCACTCTCTTCCCTCACCGTCATCAGGAGGTTCTTTAGTTCCTCTTAGCTTTCTGCCATTAGAGTGGTGTCATCCATAATGATTTTTAAAAACTCATTTCTTCTATTGTTTGACATTCTGTTGAAAAAAGTAGTTTTCCAATATCACTTAAGTATGTATCAGTATGGATTTATGCATTCCTTTTTAGTCAGTGGGCTGTGATCAGTTATTGTCATGACTTAAATTCTCAAATTGTCCCAGATTTGGATGCAAGAACTCCTTTTTAAGGTGTTTCCTGTATCCTTTTGGGGTATCTCCATCATTTTCTGAGTAATGTACATTCCTAAAAGACCAGTGTAGTTCCTGTATGGAAATGAACTTGGAAAAGGCAAACAAGGCAACAAAGAAACTAGTTGAGTGGCTCTTGCCGGTGAGAGTTGATGGTGGCTTGAAATAGGGTAGTAGCAGTGAGTAGATTTGAAATATATGTTGATGGTAAAAATCCATGGGTGTTAGTGGCAAATTGAGCCAAGTAGCTTGGCTAGGGAGTGAAAAGTGTTACGAGTGACTCTCACATTTATAGCTTGAGATACTGGGTGGATAGTGATTGCATTCACAATAATGGGGAAGATTGGAGATGGCAAAGATCAAGAGCTGAAGAAAGACTGCATAGAACTTGAAAGTGAAACAAAAGCTAGGTTTTATATTACCTTTCTACCTGCACTTCGTAACACAGTATAGGACTGGATGTTATGGAAGGAAAGCAAGTACAGTAAAGAGATAAGAGCCCATATCAAACATCAGCATTTCATTGCATTCAACAATAATGGGGGGAGGAGATTGGAGATGGTGAAAAAGAACAAGAAAAAAAAAAAAAAAAGAGTCAAGAATACTGATGAAGCAAATCCTTCGTGTGCCAAAAAAAAATCAGATGTTTCCTCACGTGGTTTGTTTGATGTTTGCCTCTCCAAAACAAAAATTTGTGGTTTCCTGCATACTTAAAAATGTTCCCTGCCCTCCTCCCACCCACCATATGCCCCTTCTCTCCCTCAGTGTCCCCAGAATAAAACCTAGACATGAACTAGAAGTCCCATTGTGATGTGACCACTGGTTGGCATCACTTCTGGCTACCACCTTCCTTTTCCCACACCTGACTTCTTGTGATGCCAGGCTCCTCTTGCCACGCAAAGAGGTGGGGGAAGAACTGTCCCAAAGAAGTCTTCCATGACCCTCTCCCCAAAAAGCATCCCCACATCGTGCTTGTTTTCCTCTTGGGTGATCCTCCTGCTAGATTCTCCTGGTATATTCCTTACTTCCCAGTCTCCCCTGTAGACTCTTAAGTTTCCTCCAGAAGGATCTGTGTTACTTTACCGTTTAACCTGCAGTTTCTGACACAGTATCATGAGGTTTTTGTGGTAGGAAGGAAGTCAAGATCTCAGGCAAAACTGAGCTTTCACCCACCACCTCTCAGTTTGTTTCCAGGTATCCTTCCCAGAGAATCTTCTCTGCCTTCTAAGTTTCAACAAATTCTTCCTTATATCTTCCATATCATGTCAAGTAATTCCAGCTGATGTATTTCATTTTAATTACATTTTTAACTGGGCTTCCCAGGAGACTCAGGGGTAAAAAATCTGCCTGCCAAGCAGAAGGTGAGGGTTTTGATCCCTGGGCGGGGAAGATCCCCGGAGAAGGGAATGGCAACCCACTCCAGTATTCTTGCCTGGAAAATCCCATGGACAGAGAAACCTGGCAGGCTACAGTCCATGGGGTTGCAAGAATTGGACATGGCTGAGCAACTAAACCACCACTACCACATTGTTAACTGTTAAGCAGTGATATCTTGTTTTATTTTTTAAAAGAAAGTTCTGAATGAGAAAAAAAGGTTTCAAGTTTTCAAGACTTAAAAATTGTTAGCCTCACTTACAGCTTTATATACATTAGATCTGGGTTTAAATTCAGATTTGCAATGTGCATTAATATGGCAAAACACTGAGAAGGGACTTACCTGGTGGTCCAGTGGTTAAGAATCCACCTGCTCATGCAGGGAACATGGGTTCGATCCCTCATCAGGGAAGATTCCACATGCTGTGGTGCAACTAAGCCCATGCACCACAACTACTAAAGCCCATGTGACCTGGAGCCTATGCTCCCCAACAAGAAAATTCACTGCAATGAGAAGCCCACGCATCACAACTAGAGAGTAGCTGCAGCAGCAGCAAAGACCGAGCACACCCATAGAAATAAATATTATTGGGAAAAAAAAAAAACACTGAGAAGACTTAAAATAAAGCAGCTGTTTTCAAACATTTTTATCTCAGGGAACATATATACTATTAAAACTTTTTGAGGACCCCTAAAACCTTTTCTCTGTATGGATTATATCTGTCAATATTTACCACGTTAGAAATTAAAATGGAGAAAATTATGTTATTAATAAATGGATGGATCCATTTAAAAACACCATAAAAGCCTCATTACACGTTATGTTAGCCAGGGTCCATTCAGAGGACAGCTATTACTCAGCTATTTGAAGAGGGAAAATGTAATGTAAAGAATTTTTAGCTTCTGGAAAGTGGTTTACTATTGGAAGGTAGTTTACTACTAAAAGAAGCAGAACTCTAAGCAGTGATCCCCAACCTTTTTGGCACCAGGGACCAGACCAGATTCGTGGAAGACAATTTTTCCATGGACTAGGGATAGGAGGGATGGTTTCAAGATGATTCAGGGCATTATATTTATTAATAGTGCCCTTTATTATTATTACATCAGCTCCACCTCAGATCATCAGGCATTAGGTTCCTAGAGTTGGGAACCTGTGCTCTAAGGCATCCTTAGAGTAGCAGGTGCAAAAAAAGCATCTACTTCCTCCAGCTAGAGGGAGAGTAGACATTGAAAGACCCAGAGATTACTAGAGGAAACTCCTCATGGCTGAGATTCAGAACTCCTCAAAGAGGGCATGGAGCACACGGCCTGGCAGTGATGAAGAAGCTTGCCAGAGGAAAAGGGCCACTGTTGATCTGTGTGTGTGTGTGTGCACTCAGTCATGTTTGACTCTTTGTGGCCCCATGGACTGTAGCCCACCAGGCTCCTCTGTCTATGGGATTCTCCAGGCTAGAGTACTGAAGTGAGTTGCCGGTTCCTCCAGGGGATCTTCCCGACCCAGGGATCGAACCTGCATCTCCTGCATCGGCAGGTGGATTCTTTACCACCTGGGAAGCCCACCAGAATCCACAAGCCTGTTGCTGTGGCTCTGCAGTGTGTCTTCTGCGCCCTCTATTGGCAAAGCTTGGCATTTCATAGCTGGAAAGGAGAAATGTTTCCAGGGACCAGCTCTACTATCATAAAAAGGGGCAAAAAAAGGTGGATGTGTAAGAGCAAGAAATTGATTATCATCACCAATTACCATAAATATTTGATATTTCACAAATATTTTAAGTGAAAAACAAGTATAGTTTTCTTAGCCAGAGAAGCTCACACTAAAGTGGAAGGTACAAGTATGAAACACTTATTAGACAGTATGAGACAGATCCCAACAAAAAGCTTCTCACAGAGGTCGGGCTTGTGACCAGCCTGAGGAAAGGCTTCTTGGACTTGGGGTGAGTCATAAGAAATTTCCAGAGTCAGCTCCATCGATGAAAAGGAGAAGGAAAAAAGTTTTGAGGAAGCATGTGGGTACCCCCCCCACCTCAGTCATACATGCAGCCCCTCGCAAGAGAACTGCTTTACTGATACAAAGGTCATCACATGGTGGAACCACTTGTCCCCAGGCCACTGGGCACTCCTGACTGGACAAGCAACAGAAAGCTGGCTCAAAGGCAGCCATCCTTCCCAGGCCAGATGCAAAAATATCAGCTGATGCAAACACATTTACTCATGCAGAATTGCTGTTGGGAGCCTGGAAAGAGAAGAGAAGTTAACTATGGGAGCTGAGGCTTCATGATCATAATGGAAAGAGAGGCGAGACAGGCCATAATGCATATGTATAAGCCAGAAGGTTATAAAGGAAAAGAAGCCATGAGTTAGCATAAGCAGTGCGTTAAAGAAAGAAAACGAGGCTGAGAAAGTCAGACAGCAAAAAGAGAACAGATGTGCTGAAAGGAACTGATCGCATTCCCGCTTCAACATTAGAATTAAGATCCAAAAGCTCCTGACGCTGAGGTTTCTAGCACTGCCGTCCCTCCGAGGCAAAATGGTGCTCTTGTTCCCAGTTTTATATTTCCCAGGAAGAGCCTTTTTTTCCTTGAATCCTTGCTGGAGTCAATCTTTGTTTCTATTGGCCAAGAGATCTTAACTGAAGTGGGCATACAGAACACGTGATTCAGTCAGCAGATTCCAAATACCATGTCTGAAAAAAGGTGGACTTCAATTGTCCTTGAATTCCTAGTGGAGGTGGGCCAGCCTCATATATGTAATCCACTCACATGCTATATGCATTTTGAAGACAGAATGATAACTCACCAAACACATCATTTGGAGAACTTTTCAAAACTTCTTTCCTATAACTTTATCCCATTATCAACAAATATATTATGCTAAAATGAGATAAGCAAAAAACAATCTCATCTTAGCCAGCAATTTTAAGTAAGAAACATGGAGACAACTGGTATCTGATTTTGGATTTTTAAGTTGTAATATAAATAAATGGCTGTCTTAAATTCATCCAATTAGTATGTGTTAACCACCTACTATAAGCTCAGACTGTTCTCGGCACTGGGCATACACTAATGAATACAATAGACATGGAACTTACAATTTGGATGGGGGACAGTGAGTAAACACAAACATATTTCAGGTGTTAGGTCTGGGGGTAGTGCGAGTCCTGTTTTATAAATGATGGTCAGAGAAAACCTGCCCATACAGTGACATTTGTGCAGCAGATGGAAGGAAGTACAAGAGCAAGCTGGGCTACCCCACTGGCTCAGCGGTAAAGAATCTGCCTACAATGCAGGAGTCACGGGAGACACAGGTTCGATCCCTGGGTCAGAAGGTCTGGAGAAGGGAATGGCAACCCATTCCAGTGTTCTTGCCTGGAGATTCCCATGAACAGAGGAGCCTGGTGAGCTATGCCATGGGGTCTGAAACAGTCGGACACAACTGAAGTGACTTAGCATGCAGGCCCCGGAGCAAGCCTTGCTCACCCAGTGTGTGGGGAGAGTGCTCCAGGCTGAGGATGGTCAGCTCCAAGGCTCTGAGACAGGAATGTGCTTCATGTTTATGAGGAACAGCAGGGAGGCCACTGTGGCTTGAGGTGAGTGAGGGATGGCAGGAATGGCAAGAGATGAAGCAGAGAGGTATGGGGAGGGTGGGGGCAGGCGGGTCTCATAAGCCAGAATAGGGCTCCATATAGGCAGATGTCTCCTAAATCCTGAACTAATCAGGCCTAACAAGTACTTAGGTGATGCCAGTGCATCTAGGCTGGAGAAGGAAATGGCAACCCACTCCAGTACTCTTGCCTAGAGAATTCTGTGGACAGAGGAGCCTGGTGGGTTGCTGTCTATGGGGTCACACAGAGTCGGACACAACTGAAGTGACTTAGCATCCATGCATGCATTGGAGAAGGAAATGGCAACCCACTCCCGTATTCTTGGCTGGAGAATCCCAGGGACAGAAGAGCTGGGTGGGCTGCCATGTATGGGGTCACACAGAGTCAGACATGACTGAAGCGATTTAGCAGCAGCAGCAGCATCAGTGTGTCTAGGCATCATCTGGGGACTTGACAGAAAAGACCCATGGGCTCTACCTCAGACTGATTAAGTCAGAACCTGTATTTTAACAAGATGCTAAATTTATAAATTCATTAAAGTACAAGAAACACTCATTAGATTACATTAGTTAACAAAGACTCTTTGCAGCCCCAAGGACCATGGTCTACCAGGCTCCTCTGTCTATGGGATTTCCCAGGCAAGAATATTGGAGTGGGTTGCTGTTCCCTTCTTCAGGGGATTTTCCCAGTCCAGGGATCGAACCTGCATCTCCTCCTTGGCAGGCGGGTTCTTTACCTCTGAGCCACCTAGGGAGTCTTTAATGAAAACATAGGAAACCATGATTAGCTTGAATTTTCAGTGTAGGGTGGATTTTTCTACTTCTGCAAACAAACATCACTGGGATTTGGACAGAGATTGCATTGCCTCTGTAGATGGCTTTGAGTACTATTGACATCTTGACAATACTAAGTCTTCCAATCTATGAACACAAGGTGTCTCTCCATTTATTTGTGTCTTATTTCTTTCAGCAGTGCTTTGCAGTTTTCAGTACATAAATCTTTTGCCTCCTTGGTTAAGTTTATTCCTAAGTATTATATTCTTTTTGATGCTATTGTAAATGGAACTCCTTAATTTTCTTTTCATTGTCAATGTATAAATTGTTCATTGTCAATGTAAGGTTCAATCTCTAGTCAGGGAGCTAAGATCCTGCATACTTGGAAACCAAAACATGAAACACAAGCAATATTGTAACAGATTCGATAAAAACTTTAAAAATGGACCACGTCAAAATAAATCTTTAAGAAAATGCATCTAACTTTTGGGTTGATTTTTTTTAATCCTGTCTTTGTTTTCCACTCCAAAGATTCCATTTGAAAGATGTTAGAGCTAATAAACTTCTGTCAACAAAAGTGATACTACTTCTTTTCCAATGTAGATGCCTTTTAATTCTTTTTCTTGCCCAGTTGTTCTGACTAGAACGTCCTATACATTGGTGAATAGAAGTGGTGAAAGTGGGCATCCTTGTCTTATTCCTGATCTTAGAGGAAAAGCTTTCGGTCTTGCACTATTGAGTATGATATTAGCTTTGGGTCCTTTAAAAATGCCCTTTCTCATGTTGAAGAAGTTCTCTTCTGTTTCTAGTATACCAAGTATTTCTGTTTTTTTAATCACAATTGATACTCCAAGTTCTTTCCCCATTTGGTAGCTTAAATCTAGATGGACACAAAAGTCTTGGGAGTGTTTGAAAATGGCATGTTGAAGGTGCCAGAACCACAAAATGGGAGGAATCTTGGTTCCTAGATTTTTGCTTGGAGGATTGCAAACAGCAAAGGGATTTGTTATTGAGAAACAAAATTCTGTGTGGGGTCATCTACTGTAGCAACTGGCATTGCTTTAACATAAAAGCAAAACGTAATTTCCCAAATACAGTAAAAGCTCGTACAAATTGATATGGAAAAAGCCCAAACCTATTGGAAAAATTAGGCAAAGAATATGAAGAATCAATGAGAGGAAAATTCAAAGGCTTTTTTGCTGTTTAGTCGCTAAGTTGTGTTTGACTCTATTGCAACCCCATGGACTGTATGGCAGCCCACTCCAGTACTCTTGCCTGGAGAAGTCCAAGGACAGAGGAGTCTGGTGGGCTGCAGTCCATGGGATCGCAAAGAGTCAGACACGACTATGCGACTAACTGTGAACTTTTCAAAGATATTCTACATCATTCATAAGAGAAATGTGAATCAAAATTATTTGGGGAAATTTTTAAAAATAAAAAGTAAATAGATGTTGAGATTCACCTATTTCTTGGGAAAAAAGTTTGAAGCACCATTGCTATCAGTTTGAGTTCAGTTAGAGAAGCAAAATCACTGTGATAATGAATAAGCAATTTTCTAGAGGAAGTAGACCTCACACGATTATGGGAGTTGAGAGAGAGGTCTGTGCAGAGTTGCTGCCTCTGTAGTCAGCTCATTCTGGAAGTCAGGAAGATAAGCTGGATGTGAAATGGGGAGGATGAGAACAAACTGTAACCCATGAGGACAAAAAGTGCCCTCATGTATCTTTCACCATCTGCAGGCTTGATGCTGCTGGTGACCTGCAGGCAAAGCTGATGTCCTTTGCCATCAAGCAGCAAGCAAAGAATCTGTGAGCGGAGAATGTGAAGAAGGAGATCCGGCAGGATCTGGAGGAGCTAGGGTAGCTATGAGCCTAGATGTCTCCCCACACCAGTTAGGTGAGCCGGCAAACCAGCATCCTCTGTGAGCTGCTCTAGTACCCGTGCCCTACTTTGAGCTCCTTCTCTTCTGCCTTCAAATACTGTGCAGATTTCCCTATACAGAAAAGAAAAATTGGGGGAGTCATTCCAAGGTTAGCTGAGTTGACACCATACAAAGCCAGTGCAACTAACAATGGGAAAGGTATAGTGGAGGGACCCTCACTCACTGCTAAGAGAAACACATATTTGTGTAACCGTGTAAAATACTTTTAACCCTGCAATTCTAATTCTAGTGATTTACCCTGTAAATATACTTCTGATATGGGGAACGACAAACCAAAGTTCATTCTTTGCAACATTATTTGCAATAGCAGCACCATGAACAGTAAGGTTCATCAGTAGAAGATTGGTTAAGAATCTTAACTTTACATCTGTACATTGGAAAGAATGTTCTTCTCATGGGAAGACATCAAAGACATGTAAGTGAAAAAAATCAAAATACAGAACAGTATATATAGTGTGATACCATTTTCATTGAAAGAGGTATTCATGTTTGTATATGTATGGACTATCAATAGAAGTATACTGAAAATATCAGTGGGGACACACTGATAGCATGGTTTGCCTCCAAGAAGAGAAGCTCTGTTACTGGGGGACAAAAACTGGATGGAGTATTTGACTACCATTTTTAAAAAAATCATGTGAAAGTGAAAGTCTGTCAGTTGTGTCCGACTGTTTGCGACCCCATGGACTATACAGTCCATTGAATTCTCCAGGCCAGAATACTAGAGTGGGTAGCCTTTCCCTTCTCCAGGGCATCTTCCC
Source organism: Okapia johnstoni (assembly GCA_024291935.2). Taxonomy (NCBI): domain Eukaryota; kingdom Metazoa; phylum Chordata; class Mammalia; order Artiodactyla; family Giraffidae; genus Okapia; species Okapia johnstoni. The sequence continues at coordinate 100,930,813 of CM044309.1, forward strand.
AACCCAGGGATCAAACCCAGGTCTCCCACATTGCAGGCGGATTCTTTACCAGCTGAGCCACACATATATTATTTATTAAAAATAAGAGTTAATAGTATAAACATTTTCATTCAATGAGACTATTACATGCATTTCTTATGTTGTTTATTCCTTATATATGCCTCTTGAAAGAAAATCTTGTTATCTCTCTTCTCCACTTTATGTAAAGCACAATGTACATTTATTACTATTAAAAATACAGTGAAAAAGCCTTCTTTTAATTTTTAATTAGATGAGACATTTTTATGACCTGGTCAATAACCACTGAAAATGTATGTGCTGTCATGATAAATTGTTTAATTTCTGTCTAAAGGAATCTTAATATATAATTTATATATATAGTCCATTAAATTACATACAGCATGGGAATACTTGGAATGAAGACCCCCTAAGGAAATATGAAATATGAGATTTTTTTTCAAACTTAAGAGAGCATCTATTTCAATCACATCCTTTTCCAAAGATGAAGTAGAAATTTACTAGGGGGCTTCCCTGGTGTCTCATATGTTAAATAATCTGACTGCAATGCAAGAGAACTGGGCTTTGATCCTTGGGTTGGGAAGATCCCCTGAGGAAGGGCAAGGCTACCTACTCCAGGATTCTTGCCTGGAAAATCCCAAGGACTGAGGAGCCTGAGGGTTACAGTTCATGGGGTTGCAAAGAGTTAGACACGACTGAGCAACTAACACTTTCAAATGTCTTTTGAAACTTACTGTGCACACTGCGGATCTGCTCATAGGAGAATTAGTCATGATTTCACTTCAGATGATGGTGACATTGTCATGTCTTTCATTACTTCACTCTCTTGATCATCTTCCTCAAGATAACCAGGAATGAGGGGGAAAGAAATTTCTAGAAAGGATTAAGTGCTAACCTTAGTAAAGAAGCAAAGTTGTCTCTGGAATATTGTAATCAACTCTTATTCCATCCACTATTCAAGAAATAAAGAAATATGATGTATCAAGTACAGTTGAAGCCCTTTGTGTTCCCTTCTCTTCCAACCTTCCTGATTTTGCTTTTTATTTTTACTACATATGGATACACAGACAGCACAATATGTTACAGTTATGCATGCTTTCCTTTTTTTTTAAACAGTGTGCTTCTGTGTAAGTATGTGTGTTTAAAGGCAAGCTATGCATGTTTAAACTTCCTTAAACTTTTTCTGCACTGAATGTTCTTTGGATTTACAATTGTGAGACACATAGTAAGTATAGATAGTTGACATGTACAGTTTAGAGAATAATGAAGTGAACACACACATGCTCTCCACCAAGCTTTGCAAAAGCCTCACCATTCTTGTGTATTCCTCCCCCAGAATCCCAACAGAAGGACTCACTGTCCTGTCTTTTGCAACAACTCTTCCCTTGCTTTTCTTCAGTTTTACCTCCCTGTGTCTGTTAAACACTGTATTTAGTTTTGTAGCTCTTTAAGCTTTCTATTGGAGAAGGCAGTGGCACCCCACTCCAGTACTCTTGCCTGGAAAATCCCATGGGTGGAGGAGCCTGGTAGGCTTCAGTCTATGGGGTCAGTAAGAGTTGGACACGACTGAGCGACTTCACTTTCACTTTTCCCTTTCATGCACTGGAGAAGGAAATGGCAACCCACTCCAGTATTCTTGCCTGGAGAATCCCAGGGATGGCGGAGCCTGGTGGGCTGCCATCTATGGGGTCACACAGAGTCGGACACGACTGAAGTGACTTAGCAGCAGCAGCAGCAGCAGCAAGCTCTCGATAAACATTCCATTCTGTATACTCTGTCACAACTGGCTTTAGTTTTTGCTGTGTTTTGGAGACATATCCTTGTTGATACATATAACGGTAATTCCTGGGTTTTCCCTGCTGTATGGTATGCTCCTATATGAATAAATCATGATTTATTCAGTCATTCTCCTGTTGATGAGTATTAGGTTATTTCTAATTCTTTTTCTATCACAAGCAATGCCTTTGTAGGTGATTGTCTTTATGCACATATAGTGGAGTTTTCTGTAGGCTGCAAGTTTCAGAGTGGAATTACTGGCTGAAGGACACATGCCACTTTGACTTTCTAGCTCTCACTACCTTGCTACCCAAAGCAGGTGTAGTAGTCCAAAGTCCAATAGCAGTATACTGGAGTTTCTTGGGCTCTAAATGCTCACTGACATTTTATACAGTGTTCGTTTTTGCCAACTTGATGATGGCTGTGAAATAGTGTCTCATCACAGTTACAATATGTATGTCCTGGATTAGGGCAGAGCTTCATTTAATAAGCTCCTCATGAAGAGAAAATCGCTCAGGTGTCCTCTCTGTGAAATGTCTGTTTAAATGGTCCATCCATTTTTCTGTTGCATGGTGTTCTTTATTCCTTTGAACCAGTCCTGTATAAACTCCAGATACACACCCTTTATCAGTTACATGTTACGAACACCTTCCCCCATGGGGCCAATCTTTTCACATTTTTTTTATTTACTTTTTAATTGAAGGATAATTGCTTTACAAACTTTTGTTGTTTTCTGTCAAACCTCAACATGAATCAGCCATAGTTATACATATATCCCCTCCCTTTTGAGCCTCCCTCTCATGTCCCTCCCTATCCCACCCCTGTAGGTTGATACAGAGCCCCTGTTTGAGTTTCCTGAGCCATACAGCAAATTCCCCTTGGCTGTCTATTTTACATATGGTAATGTAAGTTTCCATGTTACTCTTTCCATAAATCTCACTCTCTCCTCCCCTCTCCCCATGTCCACAAGTCTATTCTTTATGTCTGTTTTGCCATTGCTGCCCTGTAAGTAAATTTTTCAGTACAATTTTTCTAGATTCCATGTATATGCATTAGAGTATGATATCTATCTTTCTCTTTCTTACTTACTTCACTCTGTATATATACTAGGCTCTAGGTTCATCCACCTCATTAGAATTGACTCAAATGCATTCCTTTTTATGGCTGAGTAATATGTACCACAACTTTCCCCATTCATCTTTTGATGGACATCTAGGTTGCTTCCATGTTCTAGCTGTTGTAAATAGTGCTGCATTGAACAATGGGATACATGTGTCTTTTTCAATTTTGGTTTCCTCAGGGTATATGCCTAGGAGTGGGATTGTTGGGTCATATGGTGGCTTAATTCCTAGTTTTCTTAAGGTTTTTATCTTATTTTATATATTTTTATTTATTTTTTATATTTATTTATTTTATTCCTAGTTTCCCACGTAGGAAACTACATGGTATCGTCTTTCTTTATGGCATCTTTTGATGTAGAGGAGCTTACATTTTCAGCTTGTTGAATTATCCATCTCTTCCTTAAGTGTTAGCACTTTTTGTATCTTGTTTAGAAACAAGGTCTCATCTTTTCCTGGATTCTAAAAGTTTTATGTTTAGGTCTTTAATTCATCTGACATTGATTTGGTTAAACGGTGTCAAGTAGAGATTCCACTGTCTTTCTCTCCAAATGGATGACGGATTGTTCTGTCACCACGTATTGAAGAGCTTATTCTGTACCCACTGATATGCAGTGCTTGCTGCATAACCCCAGTAACCCAGTGAGGTAGGTGTGTTTTTAAGTCTTTTTTTTTTTGGGGGGGGGGGGGTCTCATCCTTAGTTTGCTCATTCCCTACTGTACCAGTCCAGCTTTCTCCTGGGCAGCACTGACATCTGCTCAGATGCTTCTCTGATTCTCAAACCCGTTTCTGGTTTTGGCCTCAGGGATTTCCCTCTCTTCCTGAGTTCAGTTCTGCATTTAAAGGGCATATACTTAGATTTGTTAGATTTTATCCAGTGTTTGTTTCTTTGCCTGTAGTGAGAGAGTTTTTTCAGACTATCTAGTTAATGATAACCTAACAATGGAAAGAGAAGTTGTCTAGCCGATCGCCAGAACCAAATATTTGTGATCATCTCAGTTTGAGGATACAAGGGAGAAAAAGCACAAAGTGCTTGCATATTGCATTTTTCCAACAAAAGAAAACTGACATTTTAAATAGCAATAATGTTTGAGTATATTTTGGTTAAAGTTAATCCCTCAGTCATGTCCCTTTGCAGCTCCCTGGACTGTAGACCACCAGGCTCTTCTGTCCATAGGATTCTCCAGGCAAGAATACTAGAGTGGTTTGCCATTTCCTCCTCCAGGGGATCTTCCCAACCCAGGGATCAAACCTGGGTCTCCAGTGTCTCCTGCACTGCAAGATACTTTACCCACTGAGCCAGGGGGAAGCCCCATAGTTTGGTTAAAACTTCACATTAAAAAAAATAGATATATGTATAAATCAGCAAAACCTGACCAAAACAATACTTAGATTTCCAAAGTAAAACAAAGCAATCGAGTCAAAAACAATCTGATGCTCATGCCAGTTACAGAAGGAATAAAGCCAATGTGATATAAAAGCTTTCGTCTCTTATGATACAGCCTTGTGAGGAAGACTGGGGAGAAATGTGTCCATTTTGATGGACGGCAGTGATGCAAAACCGTGTAAGCATCAGCACTATAGGCATAAACCACACAACGTGTCTCATTAGAGGTGAGAGAATTCGGGAACTCAAGACAGTGTCTGGCATGTAGTAAGCAGTGTGCGAGTGGTGGTTTAGTAAAAGTAAGGGGTGGAATTACAACCGAATCATTAGGATGATGTGTCCCTATTCCCCCCCCTCACCCCACATCTAGGATACATGGGACCCACACAGCTGAGGTATGGTTCAGAAGAGAGTAATTAACATTGTATCCATGTACAGCCAAACACATCCAGAGGTAGAAAAGGCCCTGTCCTCAGATTAGAGGTGGAAATTGAGAGAGGAAGGTATCATCCCTTTTTTGTTTATTAACAAAAAATACATCTTTATTTCCTTTAAGGTCTAGTGTTGTATGTTTTACTAGGGAAGATTTAAATGTTATTTCAGAAACTACTAGCAACATACTCCATATTAAATCCACAGATTTAAGGGAAATACACTTTTCATTATTCATATAACTCACAAGAATGGGCTCAATTATTTGGTACTGTGACCTCTTCAAGACAAGGACCATATCTTTTTAATTCCTGATAGCTCAGCTGGTAAAGAATCTGCCTGCAATGCAAGAGACCTGCGTTCGATCCCTGGGTTGGGAACATCCGCTAGAAAAGGGATAGGCTACCCACTCCAGTGTTCTTGGGCTTCCCTTGTGGCTCAGCTGGTAAAGAATCTGCCTGCAATGCAGGAAACATGTGTTCGATCCCTGAGTTGGGAAGATCCTCTGCAGAAGGGAAAGGCTACCCACTCCAGTATTCTGGCCTGGAGAATTCCATGGACTGTACAGTCCATGGGGTCACAAAGAGTCAGACACGACTGAGCAACTTTGACTTTCACTTAGCATGAAGAGAATGTTTGGTGAGGATGAGCAGTAGGTGAATGCACTTTCATGAGATGGATTCCCAGGGCCATGTGTGGGATAGCAACACATCCCTCTCTTTCTGGAGGTACCCTCATTTTGACTTAACCAGGGTCTGAATCCACTTTCAGGGACCATGCATGCAATATGTTGACATATTCAACAATTATGTGGTGCCTTCCCATCACTCTGTGTTCAACAAGGGCAAAAGACATTAGGGAAGACATACAGATGACCAACAGGCACATGAAAAGATGCTCAAAATCACTAATCATCTGTGCTGTGCTAAGTCACTCAGTTGTGTCTGACTCTTTGTGACCCCATGGACTGTAGCCCACCAGGCTACCCTGTCCATGAGATTCTCCAGGCAAGAATACTGGAGTGGGTTGCCATTTTCTTCTCCAGGGGATCTTCCCGACCAAGGGATTTAACCTGCATCTCTTTTTGTCTCCTGCACCGGTAGGTGGGTTCTTTACCCCTAATGCCACCTGGAAAGCACTAATCATGACCTAATCATCACGAAAATGCACATCAAAACCACAAGATACCACCTCACACCTCTCAGAATGGCAGTTATGCAAAAGAAAACAAATAACAAGTTTTTATGAGAATGTGGAGAAAAGGGAACCCTGTGTACTGATGGTGGGAATGTGAATTGGTGCAGCCCCTATGGAAAACAGTATGGGGATTCCTCAAAAAAATTTAAAGTAGAAGTACCATATGATTAACCAGTTCCAGTCCTGGGTAGTTATCCTAAGAAAGCAAACACACACACTAATTAGAAAAGATATATGCACCCCTATGCAAACTGCAGTATTATTTACAATAGCCACGGTATGGAAGCAACCAAAGTGCCCGTCAATAGATGAATGGATAAAGAAAACATGCATATACCAACATGCAATGGAATATTACTCAGCCATAAAAAAGAAATCCTGCCACTGTGACAACGTGGATGGCCCTAGAGGGTATTAGGCTAAGTGAAATAAGTCAGACAGAGAAAGACAAGTACTGCATTTTACTTATATATGCAATCTACAAAACAAATGAACAAAAAACAAGAGAAACAGAGTTATAGATACAGAGAATAAACAGGTGGTTGTCAGAGAGGAGGGAGGTAAAGGGAAGAAAGAAATAGAGGAAGGAGATTAAGAAGTACAAACTTCCAATTGCAAAGTAAATGAGTCATGGTTATGAAACGTAACAGTGTGGAGAATACAATCAACAACTATGTAGCATCTGTGTAGTGGCATATTGTAAGCAGACTTAGGGTGATCAGTTTGAAATGCTGGAAATATCAAATCACTATGTTGTGTAGCAAGAACTAACATACTGTTGTAGTTCAATTATACTTCTAAAACAAACTCACTTCACTCACTCATAAAAAGAGATCAGATTTGTGTTTATCAGAAGCAGGAATTGGAGGAAGGGGCAACTGGATCAAGGCAGTCAAAGAGGCACAAACTTCCAGTTATAAGATACATAAGTACTATGTCTATAATGTACAATGTGATAAATATGTAATTCACACTGCTGTATATTATTTATGAAAGCTCTGCAGAGTAAATCGTGAGTTCTCTGCAAGAAAAAGGCACTTTTTTGCTTCTTCCATTTTGTATCTATATGAGATGATGTTCACTAAACTTGGAAGTCCACTAAAACTTAATGTGACAATCACTTCTTAATGTATATAAATCAAATCATTATGCTGTATGCCTTAAAACTTATACCATGTTGCATATCAATTACCTGCATGCTTCAGTTGTGTCCAGCTCTTTGCGACTCCATGGACTGTAGCCTGCCAGGCTCCTCTGTCCATGGGATTCTCTAGGCAAGAATACTGGAGGGGTTGCCATTTCCTTCTCCAGGGGATCTTCCAGGCCCAGAGATTGAACCCACGTCTCCTGCATTGGCAGGTGGGTTCTTAACCACTAGCGCCATCTGGGAAGCCCATAATACATAGTCAGAATCTCTATTTTTACATGAAAGTGAAAGTTGTTCAGTCGTGTCCGACTCTTTGCAACCCCGTGGACTATACAGTCCATGGAATTCTCCAGGCCAGAATACTAGAGTGAGTTGCTGTTCTCTTCTCCAGGGGATCTTCCCAACCCAAGGATCAAACCCAGGTCTCCCACATTGCAGGTGGATTCTTTACCAGCAGAGCCACTAAGGAAGCCCTTATCAATTGTATCTCAATAAAACTGGAAGAAAAAATAAAGTATACAAGAGGATGAGTGTAGGCTCATGCAAATACTCCACCATTTTGTTGTACAAGGGTCTTGAGCATCTGCAGATTTTGGTGTTCACAAGGGGCTGACACCAACGGATAGCTGTACTGCAACTTGTAAAATAAATAGGACAACATGTGCTAATTTGCTACTGTTCTGTCCAACTTTGCGACCCCCCACCAGGCTCCTCTGTCCATGGGATTCTCCAGGCAAGAATACTGGAGTGAGTCCGTGCCCTCCTCCAGGGGATCTTCCTGACCCAGGGATTGAACCCATGTGTCTTACATCTCCCACATTCGCAGGCAGATTCTTTACCACTAGCACTGCCTAGGAAGCTCGCTTAAAAATTAGGCACTGACAAAAGTTTGGCACTTCACCAACACAAGGATATTTTTATCTAGAAATGCAACTCAATATTATATTCAGTTTATTTTGGAATAGCTATCTCTACCTGACAGTCAATGCGCGAATGGCACCAAATTATTTTTTAGTTTAAAAATTTTTAATTGAATTTGCATGTATGAAAAAAGTAACATACTGAGAAAGTTATAAAATATAGTTTCAGGCTTATGTAAAGTCATGAATGCTTTCAACAATTACTGAACTCTTTTCAAAAAAAATCTTCATAATCATGTATGTTTGTCATAGATGAATGTCACAAGTATGACATTCTCAACACAACATGTAACTACTAAATGTAATGTTGCATATTAACTTATTTCCTTTAAAATTTCACTAAGTAATTCTGAGTACAAGGAAATATTAAAATATCCCAGTGTTTCTCCTAAGAATTAGGCGGTCTTCTTTGATTTTTTCTTCTCTGCTTCTTCTTTTTCCTTTTCTATTTCATTTACTTGTAATTCAATTTCTTTGGCACTAAACATCTGAAAAGAGAAAAAATTTTAAAAAACAAATTTCAATTATAGCAACAGTTTCTAAATATTTATAATGTCTATGAACCCAATTATATTTTATAATTGTATTTATTATTTATAACTTTATATCTTATAACTTCAAGTACATGATGAAATATTTCAGAGGTAGCTTAATTATAAAAATTATGGACAAAACTAGAACTCTACAACATTTCCACTATCATTGTGCTAAAATAAAAAGCCAGGAAATGCAATATTGGGTTTCATATCCTATATATGGATATAATTCTGAACACATTTGAATGCAAAGCTTATTCTCTTCATGAAAAAATAACTGATCACTGAACTCCCACCCCATCCCACTGTGATTCTCATTAGGGTTTGTTTATTTTCTCAGCTCCTGGACTAGCCAAAGAGGTCGGAAAATGATGATTTTCATGGTGCTTTGTTTATAACTCCTAAACAAAGTAGAGAACAGAAGAGTTTTGATTTTACTTCAATCAGTTTTATTTTACTTAAAATCAAAGATGGGAGCAACTTGCTCAAGATCATACTGTTAAACAAATGCATCTGCTGGAAATTAAACCCAGATCTATCTAATCCTGAAGCACAGGCTCTACTCACTACCCAGGCTATTGGGAAATGTCATGTGGAGGGGCAGTGTAACTCTGCCGCCAGGATGCACACCATCCTACCACTCAAAAATACAAGACACGTGTATCTTGTGTGTGAGCACTTATCCAGCTGTGTACATATGTATGTCGTGGGGCTGGACAGCTGACTGTGGACTCAGTGGTTCTGTGTCTCTGTGGTATTGGCACAGCTGTCCCTGAGTCCTGGAAGCAGAGGTGACAACCTGCCCGCTACCATCTCCATACTCTGCTCGGCGCCCTGGTTGTTTACGTGGAGCCCTATAGAGGCAGCCCCAGCCCTCGTGGCCCCCTTCTGTTACTCACTGAAACTTGCTCCTGCCCTGTCCTTGCATCCCCACCCACTGGTGTCAAAACAACAACAAAACTCCGAAAACCAAGACCACTACTCCACACAGCACTGATTTTAACACTATTTCCCCTTGAAATATTTTCCTTAACACGAAAGGGTATACGTAAAATACTCCTTTCGGACACATTTTTCATACAGTTTCCCATGCACGTGCTTTTGTACTCTAAGCTAAAGAGCTAGTTGGCACAGAGTGTGGAGCTCTACCTAATGAACAGTCAGTCACATTTCAAATGCTCTTTACCAATGAGTTCTCTATCACAATGTTTGCAACGATTTATTGCAGTGTTCTGGACAATTTACTTTGTGGTCCAGCAGTTTTAACACGCAATGGCTGACTAAAGGTGTACAACTAATAATGCTAGACTTGACATAAAGAAATATGGAAAGATGATCTCAACTAGATATTAAAATGCAAGTCTTACAGAAGCTTAAGGCACTCCTAAGTGGAAAGTAGAGAAATCAGATAAAAACCAGTAGGCAATCAAGAAAGGGTGGTTTTTTTTAACATAATGAAGGATAACATTATGTTAGAAGCCTAGAGGGCCAACAATTATATAAATGGCAGCTGAATGACACTGGAAACTAATCTTGATTTCAGATCTAAAAAGACAGCAAGAGTGACTGTTTGCTACATGGTGCCAGGAATGAATCTCCACAGGGAATACAGTACCCTGACCCTATATGGGACGGACTCAGTAGGGGTTCCTACTTTTAAGAACATGTGCTAAGTGGGATAGGCCTATACATAGATCTCAGCACCCCCAGGACTTCACAGAGGGCTAGGGAGAGATAACTGCTTGTGTAGTAAGCATGTACAGATTAGTGACTGTTAGCCTACAGAAACTAAACAGGAGTCATCATAGTGTCAATGGATGCCAATGGAGGTTTCAAGCTTGTAATAAAGATTCACAGGTGTCAGCAACATACTAAATTTTGTCAAAATGCCTTATACTACAGGTATTTTTCCTCTTTGGTTAATGACTTACCTTCAATGGTTGGTTTCTTCTTATTATAGCAAGTTCAATGTTTTTTCCACCAGACTGGACAACCTAATGTAAAACAAGTGCAATTTTAGAATTACTTCAGGAAGGTCTGTGTTTTAATAACAACTGAATGAGGGAAAAAAAACCATGCTTTTCTGTATATGCTTTATTAGATCACTTACTTCGAGCAAAGCTCTTATTGCTAATTTGATAGCTTCACTGTCATTTGCTATGGCATCTTCTGTGTAATTCTTTTCCAGAAATTCTCGGACAGTTTTGGCACTTCGACCTATTGCATTTGCCTTGAAAGACAGAAGATAATTATTAATACCACTGCAATATGAATGAATTTATGGTTACTAAGTGAAGTTTAGGGGTTTAGAGTTTATTCCACTATTACTTAGCATAATTACTAAATGAAAATTGTAGTTCGAAGATGTAGCAAACATTTCAGTAGCTCATTTTACATGAATAAATCAAATGAATAATCTGAGATGATGGCATGATAATTCATATTTATATTTATATAATATAAATAAACATAATATTATAGAAATATAAATAAATTTGTATTAAATTTATAAAAATTTTTATTAAATATTTAACATTATTATATAAATTTATAATTATATAATAATTTATATGAATAAATCATATGAATAATCTGAGATGATGGCATGACTTATTTTCAGATACACCAATGCCTTATCCTGGTCAGTGCTTTCTATTTCCTTAATGGTTCCCAAGTCTTTAGTAGTCAAAAAAGATTGAAAGAGTTGAAACTCGAAAAGATGTAAAGAGGAAAGGAGATATAACTGCAATATGATGCAAAAAGACAACTAAAAGGACATCAGTGTGAAGAAGGTGTTTCTTTGACCAGGACTGTGTGTTATCTCCTCTGACTATAAGCAAGAAGAGGTGCTTCTGTTCTATTCCCCATTTTTCTTGGTTTTTCAGAAATTTTTATCAGATGAAGGGAAGAGGCAAAAGCGTCTCCCTGGCTGCATGGCTACAGGTAATATATAGCCTGTTCTTGCCATTCAGTGTAAATATCCAGATGAGTACTAGTGATGATAATGATAACAACAGTAATTTTTATTAACAGAACACAATGTGCCAGGCACCATGTTAAGCATTTTAAACTGATTATCTCATCTTAACCATCACAAAAACAATTAAATAGGTACTATTACTAACTCTAATTCATGGAAAAAGAAATGAAGGGTTGAAAAGGTTAAAAGAGCTGACAGTTTGGACTGGATAACTTTGCTGTGGTGGGGGGCTGTCCTGTGCATTGCAGGATGTTTTGCAGCCTCTATACACTAGTTCAGTTCAGTTCAGTCGCTCAGTCATGTCTAACTCTTTGTGACCCTATGGACTGCAGCCCACCAGGCTCCTCTGTCCATGAGATTTTCCAGGCAAGGATACTGGAGTGGGTCGCCATTTCCTTCTCCAGGGGATCTCCCCAACCCAGGGATCGAACACGGGTCTCCTGCACTGCAGGCAGATTCTTTACTGACTGAGCTACAAGGGAAATTTCGTTATGATCAAAGGTAAACCCTTTGGCCTGGTGTGACTTCGGAGTTTATTAGCTTCAAGTTTGTTTTGGTCAACTAACTGGCTGCTGCCTGGAGAGAAAGTACATAAGGTAGTGGTTTATCCAAAAATCTCACTGAGCCTTTAAAAGTCACCTTGTAAATGCCTGGTGACTTTCCTGTCCAATGCTTCCAATTGCTGATGTCAGAATTCTTTAACCCCTAACCTATTTGACTGGTTTCCTAAAATCTAGCTGCTTCTTACCACATTTATAACCCCACCCTCCCTCCAACCCCATTACCCACTCAAGCTCATTTCAACAGACTCTTGATGGGTTTGCAATGTTTTTCCTGCCTGCCTATCCAGATTAATGATGATTTTCTGTGGCAAAGAATATTAGCTGCCAACCCCAGTATTCATTCTTCCTCTGTGACAGAACTCCAGGCAATGTGCCTGCTGAAAAATGTCATGTCCTACCCTCTGTTACCAAAAGGAAAATACAAGTGGAAGTAACTGGATGAACCTTCTAGGAATCTCTGCTGCCTATAATGCAGACATGTTGGCTGGAGGTCTAGTAACTACCTTGGGAGCATGAGAAAAGACTAAGATAATAAAAGAGACAAACACCAGTAACTGCCTACTTCAACCTTCTCATTATGCAGGAAAGATAAATCCTTCCGTGTTAAGGATCATCACATCCCTGTAGTTAGGAGCTGAGAACAGTAATTCACAAATACACCTCTGAGTGGATCCTGGGATGTGCTGCCCCTCTCCCCTTCAGAAATGAAAGCCTTATTCCTCCAGCTGCTGGAAGTGCCAAGCGCACATGGCCCTCAACTCTTAACTTTGAGGTGCTTTTGTTAATAAGAGCTATCTCACCTAAGGTCTTGTACTGTCCAGAGTTGGCCCAAATCCAATGACTGACTGATGAAGAGCTATTAACGCCCAGTCCCCCCACCCCAACTTGAAACAACTCTGAAGAGCTACCCAACCCAGGGCTTCCCACAGGGCTGATGAGGCCTTTACGGAGATTACACTGCAGGCCCACTTTTCCCTCAGCCTCATCTTGTTTGCTGATCCCCAAAGCACTTACTAAAAATGATGGTTAAATGGCCTTTACTGATGGTTAAATGGTATTTTCCAAAGAACACCAGTGTGGAGAGAGGATATATGATAAAAGGGTTCCAAATTAAAGTAATCTTGGGAACAACTTAAACTGCTTCTAGAATATTTACAATGCCTTTTAGAACAGGCAGAACTTAAGAAAATCTATTAAATTTCTTTAGAAAAACATCTTCCCAAATTAATTAGCCACAGCTTAAGTTACATATATTAACATCCAAAGAAATACACTTTGAGAAACACTCTTCTGAAATACACGACATATTAACTTTGTTCCTGTTTAAAGTATTACCAACACAGCAAAAAGCTTGGCCTTAGAGGCTTATCACCATCGCTGTATCCAAGCTGTTCTTGCCAAGGTCACCAATGACTTGAATGTTGCTAAATTCAATCATAGCACAGCCCTTTTCTTACTTGATTTATCAGTGGTGCTGACTTGGCTGATCAACTCTTCTTGGAATCCTGTTTTCACTCGGGATCCAGGATATTACTCTCTGGGTTCTCCTCCTTTACAGACTAGGCTGGATTTATCCCCACCTTTCACTGGCCAATGCCTCTGATCTAAATCTGATTTCACTTATTATTGAGAGTCCCCTAACCTGTGGCTCAGTGGGTGAAGAATCCACCTTTCAATGTAGGAGATGCAGGCAGACGCGAATTCGATCCCCGGGTTGGAAAGATTCCCCTGGAGGATGGCATGGCAAGAACCCACTCCAGCATTCTTGCCTGGAGAATCCCATGGACAGAGGAGCCTGGCGGTCTACTGTCCATGGGGTTGCAAAGAGCTGTACAGGACAGAAGTGACTGAGCACGCATGCAACTTGTTTGTCTGCTTCTGCCCTACAATCTAGTCTCAATGAGAGATACTTTTAAAATATAAATCAGATCATGTTACTCTAACGTGTAAAAATCTCTACTATCTATTTCACATGTCCTCTAACTGCACCTTGTAAGACTACAACCTAGCACTGCAAAGTGTTGTCATTACACGGTGATGACACAGCCGTGTTCTCAGCAGTCCACAGTACCATCTTACCAGGCCGCGTGGTATACTAGGTCAGAGTGAAAAACAACAAAACCCAGAAACAAACAAGAAACAAGACAGAGAAACTTGACCTTGTGTTTAACAAAGTGCCAGAGGGCACACCCCTAAATAAAAAGAAAAACCACAAGATTTTACTCCACATTGAAAGGCTGGCTATCAGAATTTATATACTATAGAGAGAGAATCATTTGGCTTGAAGGAAGTAGCATGAACTAGAGGACAGACCCTGCACTAAAAACCAGGAGACCCTGAGTTCTAATTCCAGTCTTGCTAGTAACTAGTGGTAAAAACTTAAAAAAAAAAAAAAAAACTCGTAGGATAAAAGTTTTACTTAAAACACGTAGAATAAAAAAGTTTCCAAGATTTTTTTGTTATAGATGATTTTTTTAAGTTGCATAATGCTTCCTTCAACCAAAATCTTATAAGAAAGTGCAATACATAAAATCAGTAAAATGATGACGGCACGGTGTACACGTGTGTGCACACATGCTCGTGCTGTTTACACCCTCCCACCTCTACCACCTGGCCTTACAACACCACAGCAAAGCAGTTTCAGACCCAGATGATAAATAAACTCGCCGAAAATTAAGCAATCTCCATTATTTTCCTAACTGACTTTGAAATAAAAATGCTTCTCGGCTGTTGTTCAGTCTCTAAGTTGTGTCCAACTCTTTGCGACCTGGACTGCAGCATGCCAGGCCTCCCTGTCCTTCACTATCTCCTGGAGTTTGCTCAAACTCATGTCCATTGAGCCAGTGATGCCATCCAACAAGTATAACCCTCAAATTCTAAAAGACATGAACAAATTCCTGACTCACCTTCCAAGCATGGTAAGTACCAGAGGGATCAGTCTGATATAATCTTGGGATACCATCATCATCAAAACCTACAATCAAGGCAGAAATACCAAAAGGCCTTCGTCCATTGCTCTGAGTGTATTTCTGAAAAGTAAAATGTTTTCATGACTACTTTCTGTATGAGGCCAAAGAAAGGACAACACTATTACTTATCAAATAACAATTTCTAATAGTAAATAAAGTATTCCTGATAAAATGATCTTTATTAATTTCTATTTTGTATAACTTCAAGATTCTCTTGCTGAACTTTTCTGTAGTAACCTCAATCCATGATGAAAATTTTAAAAAGTAAATAATGACAGTCTTGTAAAATGAAATCATATGTTTCTTATGTATGGTCGCAAATCTGTTTTTCCTGTTGCCTTATATAAGTTTGGTAGCATAACTAGACTGTAACCGTTTTCCTGTTACAGAGAACTGTGCATGTCATATCGTTTTGGTTCTCAACAGAGTTGATTTCAGTGAGCTGTGCAAAGCACGGCCTTGGTTTCACTCTGAGGGACACTGTATTCTTACTTGATACTATTATCATCAAGTATATTCTGTTCCCTATGCTCTTATCTCTACATAAAAATCCAACTAAGACATTTCTTTCAGTCTCAAAACAAGAAACTTTTGTTTCTCTTGAAGAAAAAGCATGTTTTTCCTCACTGACAATGGAGCACTGGAAACCAGTTTCATCTTTTTACTTTGGTGCTAGGAACTTTCTGAATTTGTGTCCAAGGGAGTGGAATTCACACAAATTCTGAGACTGGCATCCACAGAAGTTGTGCAGAGAGACAGCCATGGTAGAAAACTCAGGACCACATTTGTAGGCAACTGTATGAACTCTGGCCTGAGATGCTTTAGACTAGCGTTCTTTTTGGACTGTCTACATAATTTGTTTTTAATTTTAATGTTATTATATATATATTTATAAGCCACTTTAAATTTGGGGGTGTTTTGTTTGATTTTTCTTCAGCCATGCCACACAACTTGTGGGATCTTAGTTCAAAATGCCCCCACGCCCAGCAGTGGAAGCCAGAATTCTAATCACTGGATTGCCAGGGAATTTCCAAAGCCACTTTAAATTTTGAATGCAAATAGTGAGTTACAGCATAAACTCTGAAAGAATAGGGTTTGTCTTTTTTCTCTGTATTCCCTAATGTTCCTAGTTCACACCTAGGTATGAAGTAGATGTTTTGTAAATATACCTTAAAGGAAAGAAACTTTTACTTTGTTTGCTTAAGCAACCACTTTTTTGTTTTGTTTTGGCAATTTGGACGCACGTGGGATCTTAGTTCCTCCACCAGGAATCGAAGCTGCATCCCCAGCATGAAGAAGAAATACATGCACAGGTTAAAATCATTTAAAAGAACAAAAGGTGTACATGAGGATAACTTTTGTTCCAGAGCCTCAGGCTTCTCCTCTGTAGCAGCGCCACTGTTACAGTTTCACAATGCATGTTTCTATAAATGTTCCATGCATAATAGTTTTTATATTTCCAAAAGAAAACCTAAAAACCTTAACTGGGAACCTTGTGTACCTTGGCTTTTGGTGAGTACCTTTTAACTTGGGAAAATCAAAGCAATGAAGAAAGAAAAACAGAACAACATAAAAATGTTGAACTTTGTTGAAACGAATTAAATTCTAAAAAAACAAAATAGGGCCATTTCTTATAAGTATGAAATTTAAAAATTTAATTTCTAGAATATATAGCACCTATAAAAAGTCTCTATGTAAAAACAAATAGTAAAATTCATCCCAGGAAGTATTCTAAATCCTTTAAGTGTACTATATATTGCAACTCAAGAAACATCATTGTAACGTTAATTTTATAAATAAGGAAATTGAGGCAAAACAGGCTAAATGGTTTGCCCAGGGCATTAACTAGGAAGTAGCAAAGCCAGGATTTAACCCCCAAATTTCTGGCTCCTGAGAGCAAATTCTTAACTGCTAGAGTGCCTGTCAAAAGAAAAGACAGTTTACACTAGGAGAAATGAAAATAGCAAACAAACATGGGGAAAAAATTGACCTCACTACCTATTATATAATACAAATTAAAACAACTATTACAATACTATGCTATACTTATTTGCAAAATAAAAGAAAAATGAAAAACCCAATGCTGATGATTCCTTAGGGATATATTTATGTACTGCTAGTTGTACGATAAAAATTTGTTCAATCTTTTTAGAAAGCAATTTAGCTACATATAACAAGAGTCTTAAAACTAATTACAACCTTTAATCTAGGAATCCCAGACTGAAAATTAATTTAACAATATAATTCAAAAAAGAAAAAACTGTGACCAACATAGAATAATGTTATTAAAGTAGCAGATTGAGAGAGAGAGGCCACAAGAGAAGCAGAAAGAGGGCATGGGGGAGGGAAGGAGAAAAGGAAAGAAGAACCAGGAGCAACCAAAATCATCAGGAGACAGCAGTTAGAAACAGCACAATATAGTTAGGGTGGTGAGTGTTAAGAACTATGTTGCTGTGGATAAATAACAAAGAAAATGATAACAAATGAAGCAATATTTGTATGCATCATGATTATACTAAAGGTCAAATCATGTATCTACACATGGATTCAGAAGACATAATATCTAAACCTGATCAGCTGTGTTTAGCTTTGTAGATGAAAATCAGGTATTTCTGTGGAAAACTTTAAAAATGGTGTCTTCAGATGCATAGAACAGTCTTTTGAACTCTGTGGGAGAAGGTGAGGGTGGGATGATCTGAGAGGATAGCATCGAAACATGTATATTATCATATGTGAAACAGAAGGCCAGTCCAGGTTCCATGCATGAGACAAGTGCTCAGGGCTGGGGCAATGGGATGACCCAGAGGGATGGGATGGGGAGGGAAGTGGAGGGGGATTCAGGATGGGGAACACATGTAAACCCATGGCTGATTCATGTCAGTGTATGGCAAAAACCACTACAATATTGTAAAGTAATTAGCCTCCAACTAAAATAAATTAAAAAATAAAAAAATAAATAAAAATGGTGTCTTACTGCTACATCTCTGACCTACAGAAATCTTAAAAGGTCACTCGTTGTTTCTTTTTATATTTAATTCTCAGAATTGATACTGATTGAGATTTCTAGTGATCAATCAATCCACTCCACTGGAATAAGAATCTGAGTGTGAAGTGAGAAATAATAAGGAATTTAGTACATTTTAACAGACTTTATGGTTGGAGTGACTAGTATTCCCATGATAGGACCCATCATGGTGGAAAAAAGAACACTTGAAGAAATCTGTTGGAATACTGGCTTACCTGCTTTAAGGTTGCTATGAAGCGAGTTATATATTCTACAGTGACTGGGTCCTCAACTGTAAGCTTATGACTCTGGCACTCCACACGAGCTCTGTTTATTACTACTCTTGCATCAGCAGTCAGTCCTATAAAAAGAGTAAAGAAGAATGAAGTCTTCCTCGTTAAAAGTGTTTTGGCCACCATGATATTTTTCCTGTAACATTCTTTGTTTTTTCCAATATAAGTCCATAATAAAGAATTTATGAAATAGAGTATCACTCATTCTAAGTGGCTTTGTTTCCTTCATTGATCCATTCTTATTTACTTTTTAAAGAAAATTGTTTTAAATAATATTTAAACCTGAATGTTAAGTAACCCATTTCCCAAAGATCAAGATGGTTTAATTTACAGTAGCTGGTTTGATTATTAGGTTTTATTAAAAAAAAAAACAACTCTGTAGTCAAATTTTAAAAGCTTTTTTGAGACAGTATCAGTGGCAGATTTGTTCAAAAGCTGACCATCTATCCTGATTCCAGAACCAAGCTACTTATTACCTAAACCATACAGTAAGCTGGATTTCTTCTTATGAAAACAACTAAACTTCACTATCAAACACAAACTCAATCTGCATTCAACATAACTGTGACATGCCACTTGTCAGCTTTTTGTCTAAGATTAGGGGTTTGAAAATCAAGAACATTAAAACAGGAAAAGAAGGGAATTTGCTGGCAGTCGAATGGTAAGGACTCTGGCATGTCCATTGCCGAGGGCCTGGGTTTGATTCCTGGTCAGGGAACTAGGATGCCACAAGGTATACAGCCAAAAAACAAGAAAGAAGGAAAGAAAAAACTTCCATCTTGCTTTTATCATACCAAGACATCATGTGATGAATTCTTAACACTTCTAAGAGGAGATAGAAGATGTTTCTATCAAAATGATCAAAAACTTAAATGGATTCAAATGATTACAAACATTTGTATTGAAGACTTTTTGGCATTTGACCTTTTCGTCACCATTTACTTTCTCCACTCTCTTAATATCATATTGCTCAAAAATCTCATTCACAAAATCTCTGAAACAGCTGTTTCTCACATAACCAATCAGTCTTCTGCAGTCACAAACTCTTGTTTCCTTGTCCACGCCATTTCAAAATGTGTTTCTACAAACCTGGAAGAATGGTTAGCTCCTGAAGATAGTTAACAGTAACCCAGGAAGAAGAAGCTGTCAGAACATGCTACTGTTGAGAACCACTCTAACACTCAGGAGTAGGGTATGAATTACAATCAGACACTTAGTTAAAGAGAAGAAATTGATTCTTTTCTCTTTGCAAAGGTTATCTGAGAAAAAGAAATGGTGATAGACTGACTTAGCCTACCCTATAGGCTAAAAGCTTCACTCCATTTAAAAATATGATAAGAAAGGAGATATTGAAGTACAGTATTTCTTTACGTTGTAAATACTGATATTATCCAAAACTATAGAAAAATAAAAGTATCATATATAGAAAACTCATTATCAGAAATCTTGGTTTATAAAGTTGTGATTTCCCCCAAAAATATACGACATACTATTTATGTTTAATGAGAAATGGAGTATAGTATATTTATGATGTATTAATATTATGTAACAGCTACAGTGGGGCCAGCTGTGTTACCTAAAACACCAACACACTCTGCATCATTACTGTAGGCCCAGAAGTACCTGCAAAAGCCATGCAGACGTGGTCATCAAGGGCACAAATCTTCCTCACAGTTCTTTCATCTTGAAGCTTGGCAACGGATTTTTTTTCGACCCCGAGCACAACTATATTAGTACCTCGAATTCCAACCTGTTGAGTCATTATAAAAAAAATGAGCTGGCCATTTTAACACCTAAAATCAAATTATTCTAACAAATGACTTACAGGAAAAGGCTTTTCCTTAAACCTTCAATATAAAAGAGAAAAATAGACTTCTAAGAAAAATCAAGACATACAAGTATAGGCTTACAGAAAGTCCATTTCCCAAACTCAAAGCAAAGACAAATAGGTATAAACTAGAAGAATACACCACCAGTGCTGAAACTACACGACTGTCCTTAATCTCATACACCTAAGGGAGTACTATATAAAAACAGAACAATGTTCACCCAAATGAAAGAAGATGCTGGGAACACATGGGCATTTCTTACAGAATGGGCAGTACCAGAACAGGTGGTAGTAGAAGCAGTATAGAATGTCAAGTAGATAAAATCCTGAAAGCTCTTCCATGTATCTCACAGTTAGGAGGGCTAAGGATTAGGGGCCATATGCAGACAATTTGGCAGCTTTTTATAAAACAGGCAATTAACATACAATCTAGTAATTGTACTTGTATTTCTAAGTCAGAAAAACACATAGGTTGATGATTTTCCATGTCATTTTTCAGCTTTATCTCTGAAAGCAGCTCTCCAGGATAGTCTTTGAACACTGGAGATCCTTGAATATATGGCTCTTCCCCTTGCTCTAAACAGGAGATTACTTTAGGTTTGGGGAGCACAAATAATGCTAGAGAGATGACAGTCTCATAGTTTTTGGGGCATTACGTCATTGTAGAGGGCCTTCTGAGTGGGATCCAGTAGTTCCCATTCTTCCTGGGAAAAGTATATGGCCACTTCCTCAAATGTCAACAAACTCTGGTACTCAGGCAAGATGAACTCAGGTGCCACTGTCCAGTCTTTGGTGTTTGTTTGCTCAGGAAGGGCTAGGATCTGGTAAGTAGGTACCACCCTCTCACATACAGGCTCAGGTTCTTTGTGGTTATTCCTGCTCAGTGGCTCTTGTAGACCCTGGTGTATATTTCAAACTTCTTCCTCCTGGGACATGCCCACTGGCTGGGACTCCGTTGGCTTCAGCTGGAAGCCTGGGGCCTCTGCTGCTTCTCCCAAGAGCACTGCCTCCTTTCCCAGCTCCTGGACGGCAACTTTCAGATCTACTGTCATCACTCTGATCTAGGAACAATTCTGCTCCTGTGCTGGATACACCACCAGCTCCAGATCTGACAACTCAAGCCCAGTCTGGTCTGGAACAAGATCAATAAAACAATCTTCTTCCTTTATCCTTCTGGGAAGATGAAAGCCTTCACTTCCTGGACCTTTAGAGGTGCTCCTTTCCATTGTATAAAAACTTCACTTTCACTTTTCACTTTCATGCATTGGAGAAGGAAATGGCAACCCACTCCACTGTTCTTGCATGGAGAATCCCAGGGATGGGGGAGCTTGGTGGGCTGCCGTCTATAGGGTTGCACAGAGTCGGACACGACTGAAGCGACTTAGCAGCAGCAGTAATTGTATACTTGGGAGATTTTTATCAGAGAAATAAAAGCATGTTCACACAAAAGCATGCTATGAATGTACCTTTATTCATGAAAACTCCAAACTGGAAACAACTAAAGTGTTCTCTAATACATGAATAGTTAATTAAACACTATGGTACAGCCATACCATGGAACACTACTTGTAATAAAACAGTGATACATGCAACAACTTGGATGAAACGCAAGGGAAGAAAGCAAATCCCAAAACGTTTCATACTGTATGATGTCATTTAAATAACATTTTGAAGTTACAAAATGTTACACATGGAGGATAGATGAATGCTGCCAGGGATTAGGGCTATGGATAAGTCAGTTTGGTAGGGAAGGTAAATAAAGAGTTGGGTGTGGTTAAATAAGAGCAACATATGGAATTGTGGAGCTGGAACTGGTTAGTATCTTGACTGTGCATACAGGAATGTACACAGGCAAATAAGTCCAAGTCAAATTGGAGAATTCTGAATAAAATATCAACATCAATATCCTGGTTGTGACACTGTACCATTTTACAAAATGTTATTATTGGCAGAAAACGCAGAAAGTATACTAGGGACTCTTATGTTTTATTTTTTACAACTGCATGTGAATCTACAATGATCTCAACAGAAATTTCATTTAAAATTACTCCACTGGAGACAGGAAAAAGTCAGGAAAGATTAAACAGACTGGTAAAATGTTGATAATTACTGGCGCTGCGTAATGGGTATACAGAAGTTCATTATACTATTCCCTCTATATCTTTGTAAATGTAAAATATTCCATAATAAAAAGTTTAAAATAAATCAAATAAACCTAAAAACAAATAAACCTCAGCTTTCTCTCCAGAGTTTTTCTCACCAACAGTTGAAGTGAGTGAAGTCACTCAGTCGTGTCTGACTCTTGGCGATGCCATGGACTCTAGCCTACCGGGTTCCTCCGTCCATGGGATTTTCCAGGCAAGAATACTAGAGAGGGTTACCATTTCCTTCTCCAGGGGACCTTCCTGACCCAGGGACTGAACCCGCGTCTCCTGCATTGTAGGCAGATGCTTTACTGTCTGAGCCACCAGGAAAGTCCCTTGCGGCTTCCCTTGTGGGCTTGTGGGCCTCCCTTGTGGCTCAGCTGGTAAAGAATCCGCCTGCAATGAGGGAGACCTGGGCTCAACCCCTGGTTTGGGAAGATCCCCTGGAGAAGGGAAAGGCTACCCACTCCAGTATTCTGGCCTGGAGAATTCCATGGATTGTATAGTCCATGGGATTGCAGAGTCGGACATGACTGAGCAACTTTCACCAACATTTGAACACATGGCTAAGTCTCTCTTATTTTAAACAAAATATTAAAGACCATTTTATTTCAGTTCTGCCTCTCTCTCTTAATCCTTTCAAGGCCAAATACTGTCATCACCTCAGTTAACAGCAACCTGCTTTCTACCCCCCTCCTCCCAATGTTTAGCCAAGGTGGACTACACATAGGTCATTAAGGTCCCTTATGGCTTTAGTCCACCCTCCACATGGTCTGTAGCCTGTATTTTATTTTCTTGAGTGAAGAAGGGTACTCAAGAATACTCATTTACTTGACCTTCAACATAGGTTTTAAGCTGAGGAGAGAAAGGATACACTTTAAAATTAGTATCTCCAGCCTAGATCAGTCTCTTGATTTCCAAACATGTATATTCAGCTGTAGGTCAGGAATCTGGACAGTTTAGCTAAGTTCAGTCTCTCACAAGGCTGCCACCAAGCTGTCACCCAGCACTGCACTCATCTCCTGGCTCATGAGGGAGAATCTTCACAAGCTCACTCACAAGGTTGTTAACAAGCTTCAGTTCCTTGTGGATTGCTGGACTAAGGACCTCAGGTCCACACTGGGTTTTGTTCCATACCGGGTTTTTAACAGAAATGCTTCCCTCAGTGCCTTGCTATACAGAACCCTCCATATGACAAATCACAACATGCCACCTGGGCTCCACCAGGGTAAGCAAGCAAGAGGATAAACTAAGTCACCATCTGAAACCCAACATGTGAAGTGACGTTCCATCACTTTTCCCATTCCATTCCTTAGAAGCCACTCACTAGGTTCAGCTCACATACAGGTAAAGGGTTACTTGAGAGAACAAACACCAGAAGGTGGGGATCATTAAAGGCCATTTTGGAGGCTGCTGACTACAGATCCTACAAGCGTGTCAATTAATGCTTCAGATTGCCTTAAAAAAAAAAAAAACCGGCAGTGCCATATACCAAGAGATAAAATCCAGAAACAGAGGCACCTTCTCTGACTCCTCCCTCCAATACATTTTCTCCTTCCCCAACCCCCCAAACCATCCAAATATACCATGGAATTTTCTCCAGATCTGCCGAATGTGCATTTTTGCCCCAACTCTAGTAACAACTCCTATCATCTTTCATCTGAGCTACTTCCATAGACTCCCATGCGGTCTCCCCACTTCCTTGATTTCACCTAAGCCACCGACCACAATGCAGTCTGAGAAATCTCTGAAAAATAAAAATATGCAGAAAAAAGAAAAGAAAATCGGACTGTTACACTCCCCCACTTAAAACTTGTATTAGTAGGGAACATTTCTCACTAGGCAACCCAAGACAACACAGAAGTAGACTTGGGACAGAAGGATCTAGGGACTATAATATTTACTTCTGTATTATCAGCTTTCTGCTTTCTTAATGCAGACATGCTTTATCTCTACAGGAAAAAAAAATGGGAACCCTGGACTCATATCCCAATAGTTCTCCAGAGGAAAAAAGCTACCAGTATCTCTAGCTAGAAAAGTCCTGCTCTATGGACTTATACTGGCTAGATTTCTGTCACTTGCTTATTGCAGGAAGACAGAAACTATGAATGACATTTCTAGGGTCGTGTGAGTACCTCTTTGGTGGGACAAAGGGAGTCTGTTATTAGAAAGACAGAACAATAATAGCCACATCAAAACCCTTCAAGTCTTCTTATTCCCTTAAAAGCATTCCACAGTCTGGCTCCTGTTTCTGGCTTCACCTCTTCCCATTCTTCCATTGCTTCAGCAATCCTGAGTGCCTTTCAGTTGTATTTTCCTACTTGGTCTTCTCACATGTCAGTTCTTTTTGTCTATAATACTCCTCTCTTTCCCCTTCCACTTTTTCATCTGGCTAACTTCATCTTTCAGGTGTCTACGTAAACATTACATCCTTCCTCATGGGGACCATGGACCTAGGACCTAATACCTAGAGTTCCCACAATGCTTCACAATCTCCCATTATAATACTTAGGCCCTGTTAGGACTACATACTCACAGTCATCCAACATTCCTGGTAGAGAGCAAGCTCTCTGAGGCCAGAGATGGAGTCTCTACTGTCTGCTGTGAAACCGCAGGACCTCGCACCACATTTGGCAGGTGTTAAGTGTTAAACAAAAATGTCTTTAAATAGTAAAGGGAAGTGCTGGAAGAGCTACAGACAAAACTGAAGGAAAAAGAGAAAACAGGGGTAGTAAGGAATAATAGCTACCATTCACTAAGTACTTGCTGTGGACCAGACACTGCAAGATGGTGAACACATATTATTGCCTCAATTCAATTCTCACATCAACTCTATGAAGCAGGCACTATTTTGATGCCTATTTTACTATTTAAAAAACTGAAGCTTAGAGAAGTTAATTGCTTTACATGATACATATCTAGCTTCCACATTTAAGATGTTGACAGATAATTAATATACAAACAGTTACGGAATAAATCACATGGTGCAACACAAAGAGCAAAGGCTCTGGAACCAGAAAAACTTAAGTGAGAATATGGACTCTATGACTTTCTGGCTGGGCACCCTTACCAAGTTATGAAAGCTTTTGAGTCATAGCCTCCACATACATTAAAAAGGGGATTAAACACTGTTCTTAATGGTGGCTCAGTGGTAAAGAATCCACCGGCCAACAAAGAAGATGCAGGAGACGCAGGCTCCATCCCTGGGTTGGGAAGACCCCCTAGAGTAGGAAATGGCAACCCATTCCAGTATTCTTGCTTGAAAAATTCAACAGACAGAGGAGCCTGGCGGGCTACAGTCCATGGGGTAGTAAAGAGTTGGACATGACTGAGTGATTGAGCATGCAATGTAAGTCACTGTACATGAAATATGTGGGGGAAAATGAGTATTACTTAAAATGGTAGTTTACTTCTTTCTCAGCTCCTCCACTGTATATCCTGCAGTAGAAGTACAAAGGCATTACACCATTTAGATTCTTGAAAGTGAAAGTTGCTCAGTTCTGTCTGACTCTTTGCGACCCCATGGACTATACAATCCATGGAATTCTCCAGGCCAGAATACTGGAGTGGGTAGCCTTTCTTTTCTCCAGGGGATCTTCCCAACCCAGGGATCGAATCCAGGTCTCCCACATTGCAGGCCGATTCTTTACCAGCTGAGCCACAAGGGAAGCCCAAGCATACTGGGGTGGGTAGCCTATCCCTTCTCCAGCAGATCTTCCTGACCCAGGAATCAAAGCAGGGTCTCCTGCGTCACAGGTAGATTCTTTATCAAGGATTTACTATCCAGTTGAAGTGAGAAGACTATTAAGAATATCTGACATTAAAGAAAATATGAGGCCAAATGTGCTGTGCTCAGGCGCTCAGTTGTGTCAGACTCTTTACGACCCCATGGACGTAAAGAGCCCACTAGGCTCATCTGTTCATGGGGATTCTCCAGACAATAAAACTGGAGTGGGTTGCCATGCCCTCCTCCAGGCAATCTTCCCATCCCAGGGATTGAAACCAGGTCTCCCACACTGCAGGAATATTCTCCACCAATTGAGCCACCAGGGAAGCCCATGAGGCCAAATAGTAAATACTATACACTGTTCTGTGCTACAGATGATAAATTCAGAGAACCAAGAGATCCATGATGACTGGAGTGGATCAGAGACGGCTCCACAAAGGAGAGAAATGTGCAGAGATTCTTAGAGAATAAGTAAGATGGAGAGTGACAGAGGTGTTTTCTGCTCTCCCCACCTGCAAGGGCAGAAGCATATATTGGTAAAACCACAAAGCTGCACCCTTAATTAAAGTGGACCATGGAAGACTTTGATGGCCAGACTGTGGATCTGGGGTTTGATAAAGTAGGAAATATGGAGCTAATAACAGTTTGGGGGTCAGGGAAAGGACAGAATGAAGAATGATAATAAATCTTATCATTTCCATGGGAATACTGTGAGGGGTTCATTTTTTTTTCTTTCCTAAAAAGAAAGGTATTACCTCTCTAAAATGTTATTCAAACATATTTTTCATTTATATAAAAAGGGAACTAAGGAAAAAGAAAACAGGCCTCTTGCCTCACTTCATTCTGTAAGATAACCATCAAGAAGAAAGCAGAACCCAGGGTCTCTAGTTGCAGCCCATATAACTTTTTGTATTACTAAATAATACCACATCTTCATATTGGTCAAAACTGGCCAACCTTGGCTTATTTAAAACTCATCATATCAACTGTCATTTACAGACAGAATCTTCTGTGACATATCTTAATAAACAAGTGCCATTGTAAACTTTACCACACGTGACAGGTCATAGCACCCTAAAGGAAACACAGTGAATAACTCCATACAAAGATGCAAATTATAATTCAGAATCCTGAGACAAAACTGTCTCCTCCTTGCAATGTATCTTTAAAAATGCCCACTATAGGTATTTTTATATCCTTACCCTTTTACAGCTCATTACAAAGGAACTATCAATCAGTTCTATAGCATTCTTAAAACATTTTAAATAGCCAGAGCGGTTTCTTATTACATCTCAGTCTTCTCCCATTACTCCCTTTATTTTAGGCTCTAAAACTGGGCATTATTTTCTAACCATATGCTTCACGCCATGCTGGGGATTATATAACTTCTTGTTTTTATCAAAATGGTACCCCTTTGGTTTAAGCTACATCAGGCTTTTCTTAAATTTACAATTCTAAAAGAATTACTTACAAAAGAGAAGTAAAACTAGAGGGCCCAATTAAATAGAAAAATACTTTAAAAATGATGATAAGATTCCTTCTAGTGTTATTTTTTTTTACCACTTCACATTTGATAGATTTGTAATAAAAGTGAATTATTTCCTTCCATAACTAAGTTGGTATGGAAAGCAAGAGAAAATATAGACATTGCTAGACTTAGAAATGCACTGTGTATTCTCATAGCTGGTGTCTCCTTTTCCAAGATACACAACAAACATGCTCATGAAATTCGAAAGATTTTAAAACATCAAATTCTCCTGAACCCAATAGCCAGGATTTGGAAGATTTGGGGTAACAGATTTTTGGTCACCAGGCCATTTTTGTCCTTTTTAATTTTTATAAATCACTAAGATTATTAAATGTAATTAAACCTTGGCAGGAGTACTACTGCTACCCTGAGTATTTGAAAGTTTTTCAGAAACGTGGATATATCAATTTAAAGGAGGGTATACTCTCCTTTATAACAACCAAACCAAAAGTGGGAAATGGCAAAAGAGTGGAGATTCTTGAGGGCTTAAAAATCTCTAGAAGGTCGCTAAATATTCAGGAGTGAATTTTTGGACAAACATTTTTAACAGGTGAAAATGTCTGAGTAAGTTAGCCATTTCAACCATTTTTCTCCACAAAGATTTAATTTCACATCGATTTAGGCCACATTTCATTGACAGACATATTCAATTTTTTATTTTTACTGTAATCG
This sequence comes from Okapia johnstoni, assembly GCA_024291935.2. NCBI lineage: Eukaryota > Metazoa > Chordata > Mammalia > Artiodactyla > Giraffidae > Okapia > Okapia johnstoni. Next base: position 100,959,053 of record CM044309.1, read on the forward strand.
TTACTTTTTCACGTGTCTGCCAAATCCTGAGGAAGTGGGTAGTGTGCATTCAGGTAGGATGCTACAGGCTGAAAGAAGTCTTTTCTTTCCTTACTGTCAGACACAGCATTAATCTCTCTTCCACAAGACAGGCAGAGAAGGAGAAATATGCTATGACATCCCTTATATGCGGAATCTAAAAAGAAATGATACAAATGAACTTGCAGAACGGAAAGATACAGACTTAGAGAACGAATTTATGTTTGGTGGGGGAGGGAAGGGATAGTTAGGGAGTTTGGGAAGGTCACTGCACACACTGCTATTTGCAAAACGGATAACCAACAAGGACCTATTATACACCACATGCAACTGTACTCAATGTTATGTGCCAACCTCCAATGGAGGTGGCGGGGGCGGGGCGGGGGGGGCGGTTAGGCGAGAACGGATGCAGGTATATACATGGCTGAGTCCATTTGCTGTCCACCTGAAAATACCACAACATTGTTAATCCGCTATACCTCAATACAAAATAAAAAGCTTGAAGTTTGGGAAAAAAGTCTCTTCTACAGTCAAGGCTACAAGACACCCCTCGCACCTCACCCCCCCTTCGCCCCAGGTACATGTCTATGGCGACTGTTAATGGCAGTTGCAACAACGGAAACCTAAGGAATCGAGCAACTTTTAATTCCGCTGTTTCCAACCCGAATTTCAGAAACAACACCTCCCTTGATAAGGAAAGGAGGCAATTTTCACACGAAGGGGACTCTTTTCCGGTCCCCCCACATCCAGCGACGGGCTGGGACGGTGGAGAAATACAGGCCTGACACAAGGCAGGGGCCGATGGCCAAGAAAAGTTGCTCGCTCACCGCGGTGGAGCCTTTCTTTACCGCTTCCTGGGCATATTCCACTTGAAACAGGTGTCCGTCCGGGGAGAAGACAGTGATCGCCCGGTCATACCGCGACGCCATCGCGCACCACTACCCCTGTTCAGCTGAGCGTCCCACGCTATCGCAGCCGAGGAACAAGGAGAAGCGGGGCAGCGGCCACGTGCTGTCCGGAAGCGCTTGTGGGCCCCTCAAGACGCCGCCGGAAGTGTTTGCAAGCGCCCCGGCGTCCTCGAGTCCTTCCGCGGGTGAGAGGTGGTAAGTGAGAATCGGCTGTGATCCTGGTATTGCTCCAGGATGGGGGTTGTGAAAACTGTCTCAAACATTAGGGCTTAATAGTGAGAATAGGTCTTTCTCAAGTGGTGCACTGATGAAGAATCCTCCTGCCAATGCCCAAGGCACAGGAGACTCAGGTTCAATCCCTGGGTTGGGAAGATTTCCCTGGAGAAGGAAATAGCAACCCACTCCAGTTTTCTTGCCTGGAAAAATCCCATGGACAGAGGGGCATGGTGGACTACAGTCCATGGGGTTGCAACGAGTCAGACATGACTGAGCGCGCGTGCACACAGACACACACCCAGAATTTAGAAGATTGGGTATTTTTATTTTTCAAAAACCTGTTAGAGAACCAGTGATAAGTTAATTTTCAATCTCTTCTGTTTGGTTTCATAGTCTAAAATTTCCTTCTCTCGCTTCCCCTTCCTCCCTCGTTATATTATACAGTATGTAACTTTCTTTGATTTTAAGATAATTATAGATTCACAGGAAGTTACAGTTATAAAAGAGAGTGGGCTCTTGTACTCTCCATCTACTTTGCCCAGTATGTTACATCATGCTAACGATAGTACAATATCAGAACCAGGAAATTGACATTGGTATAAAATAATTACATAGCTCTGACTGAAAGACATTTTGAAAGTGTTACAGTGTGTTATAGCATATATTTCATAAATATAGCATTAAAATGTTGACAAGGATTCATCGACACATTCAGGGATTCACACTGACATTGCAAAGGACAGGGTGGCTTTGGGCAAGTATATTTCTCGTCATTAAAATAGTTTTATACTGATGGTGAAAAATAGTTTTCTGATCTGTAAAACAAGGATAACAATAGTTATTTCAGAAGGTTGTTGTGAAGAGAAAATGAAATAATGTGTTACTGCCTGTAGGGCAGTGCCTAACAGATCGTTCAGCTCAGTTCAGTTCAGTTGCTCAGTTGTGTCAGACTCTGCAACCCCATGAACCGCAGCACACCAGGCCTCCCTGTCCTTCGCCAGCTCCTGGAGCTTGCTAAAATTCATGTCCATCAAGTTGGTGATGCCATCCAACCATCTCATCCTCTGTCCTCACCTTCTCCTCCTACCTTCAATCTTTCCCAACATCAGGGTCTTTTTTCCAGTGAGTCAGTTCTTCACTTTAGGTGGTCAGAGTATTGGAGTTTCAGCTTCAACATCAGTCCTGCCAATGAATATTCAGGACTGATTTCCTTTAGGATGGACTGGTTGGATCTCCTTGCAGTCCAAGGGACTCTCAAGAGTCTTCTCCAACACCACAGTTCAAAAGCATCAATTCTTTGGTGCTCAGCTTTCTTTATACTCCAACTCTCACATCCATACATGACTACTGGAAAAACCATAGCTTTGACTAGACAGACCTTTGCTGGCAAAGTAATGTCTTTGCTTTTTAATATGCTGTCTAGGTTGGTCATAGCTTTTCTTCCAAGGAGCAAGCGTCTTTTAATTTCATGGCTGCAGTCACCATCTGCAGTGATTTGGGAGCCCAAGAAAATAAAGTCTGTCACTGCTTCCATTGCTTCCCCATCTATTTGCCATGAAGTGATGGGACCAGCTGCCATGATCTTAGTTTTCTGAATGTTGAGCTTTAAGCCAACGTTTTCACTCTCCTCTTTCACCTTCATCAAGAAGCTCTTTTTAGTTCTTCTTTACTTTCTGCCATAAGCGTGGTATCATCTACATATCTGAGGTTACTGATATTTCTCCTGGCAATCTTGATTCCAGCTTGTGCTTCATCCAGCCTGGCATTTCCCATGATGTACTCTGTATATAAGTTAAATAAGCAGGGTGACAATATACAGCCTTGTATATTGGACAATATACTCCTTTCCCGATTTGGAACCAGTCTGTTGCTCCATGTCCAGTTCTAACTGTTGCTTCCTGACCTGCATACAGATTTCTCAGGACGCAGATAAGGTTGTCTGGTATTCCCATCTCTTTAAGAATTTTCCACAGTTAGCAAAAACAAGTCAGCAAAAACAAGACCAGGAGCTGACTGTGGCTCAGATCATGAATGCCTTATTGCCAAATTCAGACTTAAATTGAAGAAAGTAGAGAAAACCACTAGACCATTCAGGTATGATCTAAATCAAATCCTTTACGATTATACACTGGAAGTGACAAATAGATTCAAGGGTTTAGATCTGATAGAGTGCCTGAAGAACTATGGATGGAGGTTCATGACACTGTACAGGAGGCAGTGATCAAAATCATCCCCAAGAAAAAGAAATGCAAAAAGGCAAAATTGTCTGAGGAGGCCTTACAAATAGCTAAGAAAAGAAAAGCTAAAGGCAAAGGAGAAAAGGAAAGATATACCCATCTGAGTGAAGAGTTCCAAAGAATAGCAAGGAGAGATAAGAAATCCTTCCTCAGTGATCATTGCAAAGAAATAGAGGAAAACAAGAGAATGGGAAAGACTAGAGATCTCTTCAAGAAAATTAGAAATACCAAGGAAACATTTCATGCAAAGATAGGCTCGATAAAGGACAGAAATAGTATGGACCTAACAGAAGCAGAAGCTATTAAGAAGAGGTGGCAAGAATACACAGAAGAACTGTACAAAAAAGATCTTCATAACCCAGATAACCATGATGGTGTGATCACTCACTTAGAGCCAGACATCCTGGAATGGGAAGTCAAGTGGGCCTTAGGAAGCATCACTATGAGCAAAGCTAGTGGAGGTGATGGAATTCCAGTTGAGTGATTTCAGATCCTAAAAGATGATGCTGTAAAGTGCTGCACTCAATATTCCAGCAAATTTGGAAAACTCAGCAGTGGCCACAGGACTGGAAAAGGTCAGTTTTCATTCCAATCCCAAAGAAGGATGATGCAAAGAACGTTCAAACTACCTCACAATTGCGCTCATCTCACATGCTAGCAAAGTAATGCTCAAAATCCTCCAAGCTAGGCTTCAACAGTATGTGAACCATGAAATTCCAGAAGTTCAAGTTGGATTTAGAAAAGGCAGAGGAACCAGAGATCAAATTGCCAATATCCGCTGGATCATCGAAAAAGCAAGAGAGTTCCAGAAAACAATCTACTTCTGCTTTATCGACTACACCAAAACCTTTGACTGTGTGGATCACAACAAACTGGAAAATTCTTAAAGAGATGGGAGTACCCGACCACTTTAACTAACACAGGTAAGCACTTGAAAAATGATAACCATTGTTATTAATAATTGAGTTAAGTAAAAAGTTAAGATTATTCTATCAGAGAAAAATCAGGAAGTGTAAAAATGTAGCGTGAACCCATTTATATATTTTAAAAATGTACATGTGTATACATATGTATTTCTAAATCTACAGAAAAAAAGAGTGAAAGAACATACGTCAAGTCAACCAAATGGTTTTCTTTGCAAAAGGCCAAGGATTGGAAGGAGAATGGGGAGACATGGTAAGAAAAGAGAAGATATTTTTCCAAACTTTATATATATATATATGTATTATTTTAAATTTTTTACAGCAAACATAATTTATACTTAAACAATAAAAGCAACATTAAACTTTACAGGTTAATGCCTAGAGGATTCCAACTATGACATCTTGATGGTTTGAGCCAAATATCTTATTGAACAATCAGAAATATTGGACAAAATATTAAAAAATAAATGCATGCTTGCTAACTCCACCAAGGGTTTGTGGTGCCAGGATTCAGAAGAGAAGGAAAACTCATAGAGAGTAAGCCTAGCATCTTCCTCTTAAGGTATCTGCCTATTCCTAGATGAGAAGCAAAGGAGACCTTTGATAAACAAAAATTGGAGTTCACAGCCTGTCAGAGTACAGAGGTCATGAAAAACGTCTAGGCTTTTGTTGGGATTCAGAGGGCCACAACCTGAAGTAAGAGTGAAACAAAATAGACCTGTTCTCACAGGGACTAATACCAAGCTTTGAATCATCTCAGTCCTACTAGAATAAAGCAATGTTTCTCAGACTGGAGATCAGAGATCTGGGAGGTACCCAAAAACCTTTCAAGGGATTCACAATGTCAAGTCTATAGTGATAACACTGAAACAGTATTTGTCCCACAACATTGTAAATCAATTATACTCTAATAAAAAAATTTTTTAAAAACTGTATTTGCCCTTTCACTGTATGGATATTAACATTGACAGTGCAAAGAAATGGGTAAAACTGCTAGAGTTTTAGAATAAATCAAGGCAGTAGTACAAAATTGTACTAGTAAACATTATATTCTTTACCACTAAGCACCTGTGGGAAGAAATGCCAAATTCATTTTAGAATATTATTGAATAAGCACTTAATTATGAATTTTATTAAATCATCTCTCTTGAGTACCTGTCGTTTTAATATTCAGAATGACATAAGGGGCAGTGCACATAAAACACTTCTTCTGCCTTCAAATTAAGATGTTAGCTTGAGAAAAAGCATTTTTTAAAATATTTGAGTGGCTTGCTCAACCACCCCCTTTCTTATGCAACATCATTTGTTCTTGAAAGAATGATTGACATACTGTGGTTTTTCAGAGTTAGATATTTGGGCAAACATTTCTTGAAGGACATTAACCTGTCATTTTAAAAGAACAACATATAGGGAATTACCTGGTGGTCCTGTGGTTAGAGGGCTTCCCAGGTGGCTCAGTGATAAAGAATCCACCCGCCAGTTCATGAGGTGCAGGAGACTCAGGTTCGTCCCTGGGTCGGGAAGGAAATGGCAACCCACTCCAGTATTCTTGCTTGGAAAATCCCACGGACAGTGGAGCCTGGTGGGCTACAGTCCATGGGGTAGCAAAGAATCAGACACAGCTGAGCAACTGAGCAGGTACGCAGGCCAGTAGTTAGGACTCTGTGCTTTCGCTGCTTAGGGCAGGTTCAGTCCGTGGTTGGGGAACCAAGATCCTACAACTGCCACTGCAAGGCCAAAACAACACACCCAAAACCATATAGTGTCTGTTTCAAAAGATAAAACTCAAGCATTTAAGCAAAAATTAGAATTTTGGGAAGACTTGCATACATCACCATGAACTTGACAACTTCTTCATAAATTAAAACTTTGCTCTGTATTCTATTATAATCCATTTAGGAAAAAAATTGAAGAAGAATTGAAAAATGTATATGTAAAAATATTTTTAAATTAAAATCTTAAATGGCAAAAAAAAAATAAACTTTTATTGATGAGACTAGTGGCAATGAAAAAGTCTAATTTTTTATATAGTACTGCATTTGGAATTTATACATAATTCAGTGAACCAATATTTTCCAATGACCAAAGCAAGATACACAATTGTGCATAAATAAAAGACTACATAGACCAATGGATTTTAATAGAGTTGGAGTAATAAAAAACTTGCCTTCAAAATCACTGCAGACGGTGACTGCAGCCATGAAATAAAAAAACGCTTGCTTGGAAGAAACGCTATGACCAACTTAGTGTATTAAAAAGCAGAGACATTACTTTCTGACAAAGGTCTGACAAAGCTACAGTTTTTCCAGTAGTCATGTATGGATGTGAGAGTTGGACCATAAAGAAGGCTGATTGCAGAAGTACTGATGCTTTTGAATGGTGGTGCTGGAAAACTCTTGAGAGTCCCTTGGTCTGCAAGGAGATCAAACCAGTCAATCCTAAAGGAAATCAACCCTGAATATTCATTGGAGGGACTGATGCTGAAGCTCCAATACTTTGGCCACCTGATGCGAAGAACTGACTCATTGGAAAAGACCCTGATGCTGAGAAAGATTGAAGGCAGGAGGAGAAGGGGACGACAGAGGAAGAGATGGACGGAGAGCATCACCAACTCAATGGACATAAGTTTGAGCAAGCTCTGGGAGAAGGTGAAAAGACTGGGAAGCCTGGTGTGCTGCAGTCTATGGGGTCACTAAGAGTCAGATACGACTGAGTGACTGAACAACAACAACAACAAGAGTAATAAAAATTCATTGGTAAGAATCTGTAAGTTTCAACCAGCTTTAAGAGACTATCACAGTAAACCTGCATTATGTATGTATCGGCCGCTCCTACATCATTGTTGCAAGTGTCTTTAAATCTTTTGTCCATTTTTGTTAAGAGTTGTTTGTGTTTTTACTGGGCTGTAAGGGTTCTTTAAATATTCTAGATACAAGTTCTCTGTTTTCATACATTTTCACCTGGAGTATAGCTCGCATTTTTACTTTCTTATAATCCTTTGAAGAGGATTGAAGAGACTTTTTAATTGAAATCCACTTTATCAATCTTTATTGTATGCTTCTTGCTTTTTGTTATATCTAAGAAATATTTAACTCAAGGTCATGAAGATTTTCTCCAATTTTTTGTTTCAGAATTTTATACTTTTACTTTCTACATTAGGTCTACAGTATATTTCAAGTTAATTTTTGTGCCTATGTGAGGAAAGGGTCAAAGTTCATTTTTTTAAAACATGAATTGTTGCAAAACAGTCTTTCCTCCACTGAATTATCTTGGCATCTGTATTAGTTTTCCTATGGCTGCTGTAATAAATTACCACAAATCTGGTGGCTTAAAATAACAGAAATGTATTCCTCACAATTCTGGAGGCCAGAAGGCTGAAACTATAGTGTCTATAGGACTTCACTATATTTTCTTCAAAAGAAAATATATAATAAATTCGATTAGGTTAGCTTAGTATATAATTAGGACAGTAGTTTGTAACATATTGAATAACATCCGTATTTTAGTGCACATTGCATAACTCAACCATAGATTTTAGATAGGGAAATTTCCTATAGGTGCATGAACAAATTATCCCCAACTCAATAGCTTAAAACAACAGAAATTTACTACTTTACAGTTTTAGAGGTCAGATACCCAAAATGGGCCTCACTGGGCTATAACTAAGTATTAGTATGGTTTTATTTCTTCTGGAAGCTCTTGGGGAGAATCTCCTTCCTTGCCTTTTCAGCATCTGCAGGCCACCCACATTCCTTGGCTCATGAACCACTTCTCTCTTCAAAGCCAGCAATGAAGTCTTCCTCAAGTTGCCATCTCTCTGATTATGACTTTTCAACCTCGCTGTTCTCCATTTAGGAATATTTGTGATTACACTGGGCTCACTCAAATAAGGGTGTCCCTGGTGGCTCAGCTGGTAAAGAATCTGCTTGCAGTGCGGGAGATCTGGGTTTGATCCCTGGGTTGGGAAGATCCCCTGGAGAAGGGAAAGGCTACCCACTCCAGTATTCTGGCCTGGAAAATTCCATGGACTGTATAGTCCATGGGGTTGCAAAGAGTTGGACAGACAGAGCGACTTTAACTTTCACCCAAATAATCAGGTTCATCTTTGTATTTTAAGGTCAGCTGATTAACCACCTCAATTCCAACTGGAACCTTAATACCATGTTTTCATGTAAGTTATCATATTCACAGGTTCTGAGGATTGGGAAGTAGTCATCTTTGTGAGGATGAAATTACAGTGCCTATCACATCCATTCATAGGGAACTTAGTTAACAATTCATAGGGAAATTAGTATGTCATCATCCTCTCCATAAATTGTGAAGTAGTTCAAAAACAGTTATATTCTTTTACTAAAGGTAAAGTAACTGCACATCATTTTCAAGGTCAGGAAACATGTTCAACAGGAAAAAAATATGATCTCTAAGTTATAAAATATCTTAAGAGTAGGCTGCACTATCAAGTATTCTAGACCATTTCTAGTCTTGAAGTATGTATTTCTCTCCTTATTAGATTATTAAGTACAAATCTTATCCTTATTTAGTAATTTCAATATTACATTTTTTTTGCATATTTTACTGGTTAAGATTGACAACATCTTAAAGAATCACTCAGCACGGTGGCTGTGCATAATAAATACTAACTAAATAATTAAACATCTTATTATTCCTAATAATCTTTTAGATAGGGTGGTGAAAGGTGAATGAGATAGTGTCCTGTCCAGTATCATGGCATAGGTGGAAGAACTGGGAATTCCAAACTTGTGCATTCATCACAGTGAGTTAGTTACAGTTGCACAGAGCTTCACATAGAAACTAGTTTTTTGAAGCAATGCTTTCTTATAACATTAAACCCCCAAATATAATTGATTCAGCTCCTCCTTAATTCATTCAATATTTGATAGTATTAGAAGAAATGGAAATGTGCCAGAGAGGTTAAGTTATAGTCTACTTTGAATGAAATCTTCTGGAGTATTGAAAATGAAGTCTTTTATGAAGGATTGGGAAAGGTGATTTGTTCTTGCCTAGAATAATGATTTTATATATAGATGTCTGCTGTTCTCCTTATAGTCTTGAAATCTGTGGAAGCCACAACTCAAAATGACTTATCAAATGCCATGGTGACAGTGAGCAGAAATATTTTGAAAGATATTACCTGAGGGGTTTTGCTCTGAGCCCAATTATAAGCAGACAGGCTTGGTCTGTGCCTTCCCAACGTATTATATGAATTGATGGCAGCACAGGGGCGTAAAATACCAGCTAATTTGGTAATACAGAGAGTCTACTAATTATAAAACAGTTAGTACTAAAGAAATGCTTGTATGAAAGTAAAGTTGTCTCAATTATCTGCAAATTCATGATGTATTTTTTGTGGATTAAGATAATTTTAATGCCATGATTTTATAGTTTTACTAAATATTGAACATATTCCTATAGCACTTGATTCAGTCAGTTCAGTTAAATACATTTAAGGAATACAAATTCATGTAAAACAAATAGAGAATTTAAGCATATTTGAAAATCAAGCACAGATAATTTCCTCATTACTATTTTTGAGAAGTGTATCTACATTCATTAGTGTGAATAATCAAGACCAATTGTTCATGTGGATAATTTTACTTATTCTGAGCTATTGTATATTCTCAAAAACCTTTCACCTCTTTGTTATGGGACTGAATTCCTTTTTCAGATGTCTCAATCCAAGAGCAGTTTAAATAATGGGACGGATTTTTCTAGTTGGGGAGACAGCTGCCCACGTAGCTCATTTTTAAGTTCCGAGTCATTTCTCAAACTGGGCCAACTACCCATATTCATTCTTTGTTTTTTCCTTATCTAAATTCTGGGGACTCTTTATTTTTTTCCCTTCCAGTCCTGCTATCACTCTGTAGTTACCCTGGGATTCCTCTCTTCTTAACTAATGGTGAAATGAGAATAGATGTTTCCATCTTTGCCCTAACTCAGGGATCTTATAGATACAAAGACTCCAAAATTCCCAGAGAGTTCCTCCAGGCTACAGTCTTCCTTACCACTTGCTTCTACTTGTCCAGGTCAAGCTGATTGATTGGATTTATAATGAAAGCTTGAAGGTAAGATTGTTGTTGGTGTCTGTTTGCTAAGTTGTGTCCTACTCTTGCGACCCTGTTGACTGTAGCCCGCCTTGCTTCTCTGTCCATGGGATTTCCTAGGCAAGAATACTGGAGTGGGTTGTCATTTCCTTCTCCAGGGGATCTTCCCAACCCAGGGAAAGAACCAGCGTTTCTTACGACTAACTTTCATTGCCTGGCAGATTCTTTACCACTAGCACCACCTGGGAAGCCCAAGAATAAGATAGGGTCCCTTTAAAAAAGTGAATTCTTCAGGGAGATGATTTGTATATTTGGATGAACCATTATACCAGTGCTGCCCTCTGACTTCATGGGATGGACACACAGAAAATACTGGTATCTTTTTGGCATATATGTGTGCATGCTCAGTGGTGTCCAAGTTTGCAACCCTTGGAACACTAGACCACCAGGCTCCTCTTTCCATGGAATTTTGCAGGCAAGAATACTGGAGTGGGTAGCCATTTCCTACTCCAGGAGATCTTCTTGACCCAGGGATTGAACCCATGTCTCTGGTGTCTCTTGCATTGGCAAGCAGATTCTCTTCCACTGCGCCACCTGGGAAGCCCTTGGTATCAGAGAAAACTGTGGTTATCCATGTTTACAGGTAGTGGGTGCCCTAGGCCCTGCCCTGCTACTTTGAAGGAATAAACAACTTGAGCAGAGCTGTTGTCTCTTTCCTTACCTACAGTTGGGAAACTGTAATTAAGACAAAAGAGTTACCTACTCTGGGTACTTCCTTGGCACTTGTTTTTTCCTGGGCTATTTCAGACACTGTTGCTACTGGTTCATGTCATTCTTTAACAATTTCCATGTTATCTCCCTAGCAGATAGAACTGGAGCAGTAAGAGTTTCATTTCTGCTACTGAGATATTCTTAACTACTGAGGCACATTTGTGTAAACATCAACACACCACCACGGAAGCCACGCTTTTAGATAAGACTTAGGAAAAGAAATGCAAAAAAGCAAAATGGCTGTCTGAGGAGGCCTTACAAATAGCTGGGAAAAGAAGAGAAGCAAAAAGCAAAGGAGAAAAGGAAAGATATTCCCATCTGAATGCAGAGTTCCAAAGAAGAGCAAGGAGAGATAAGAAATCCTTCCTCAGCGATCAATGCAAAGAAATAGAGAAAACAAGAGAATGGGAAAGACTAGAGATCTCTTCAAGAAAATTAGAGCTACCAAGGGAAAATTTCATGCAAAGATGGGCTCGATAAAGGACAGAAATGGTATGGACCTAACAGAAGCAGAAGATATTAAGAAGAGGTGGCAAGAATACACAGAAGAACTATACAAAAAAGATCTTTATGACCGAGATAATCACTTTGGTGTGATCACTCACCTAGAACCAGACATCTTGGAATGTGAAGTCAAGTGGGCCTTAGAAAGCATCACTACGAACAAAGCTAGTGGAGGTGATGGAATTCAAGTAGAGCTATTTCAAATCCTGAAAGATGATGCTGTGAAAGTGCTGCACTCAATATGCCAGCAAATCTGGAAAACTCAGCAGTGGCCACAGGACTGGAAAAGGTCAGTTTTCATTCCAATCCCAAAGAAAGGCAATGCCAAAGAATGCTAGAACTACTGCATAATTGCACTCATCTCACACGCTAGTAAAGTGATGCTCAAAATTCTCCAAGCCAGGCTTCAGCAATACATGAACCATGAACTTCAGATGTTCAAGCTGGTTTTAGAAAAGGCCGAGGAACCAGAGATCAAATTGCCAACATCCGCTGGATCATTGAAAAAGCAAGAGAGTGCCAGAAAAACATCTATTTCTGCTTTATTGACTATGCCAAAGCCTTTGACTGTGTGGATCACAATAAACTGTGGAAAATTCTGAAAGAGATAGGAATACCAGACCATCTGACCTGTCTCTTGAGAAACCTGTATGCAGGTCCGGAAGCAACAGTTAGAACTGGACATGGAACAACAGACTGGTTCCAAATAGGAAAAGGAGTATGTCAAGGCTGTATATTGTCACCCTGCTTATTTAACTTATATGCAGAGTACCTCATGAGAAACGCTGGGCTGGAAGAAGCACAAGTTGGAATCAACATTGCCGCGAGAAATATCAATAACCTCAGATATGCAGATGACACCACCCTTATGGCAGAAAGTGAAGAACTAAAGAGCCTCTTGATGAAAGTGAAAGAGGAGAGTGAAAAAGTTGGCTTAAAGCTCAACGTTCAGAAAACTAAGATCATGGCATCTGGTCCCATCACTTCATGGCAAATAGATGAGGAAACAGTGGAATAACAGTGTCAGACTTTATTTTTTGGGGCTCCCAAATCACTGCTGATGGTGACTGCAGCCATGAAATTAAAAGACACTTACTCCTTGGAAGGAAAGTTATGACCAACCTAGATAGCATATTTAAAAGCAGAGACATTACTTTGCCAACAAAAGTCCGTCTAGTCAAGGCTATGGTTTTTCCAGTAGTCATGTATGGATGTGAGAGTTGGACGGTGAAGAAAGCTGAGCGCCGCAGAATTGATGCTTCTGAACTGTGGTGTTGGAGAAGACTCTTGAGAGTCCCTTGGACTGCAAGAAGATCCAACTAGGCCATCCTAAAAGACATCAGTCTTGGGCGTTCATTGGAAGGACTGATGCTGAAGCTGAAACTCCAATACTTTGGCCACCTCATGCAAAGAGTTGACACATTGGAAAAGACCCTGATGCTGGGAAGGATTCAGGGCAGGAGGAGAAGGGGACGACAAAGGATGAGATGGCTGAATGGCATCACCGACTCAATAGACATGTGTTTGGGTAGACTCTGGGAGTTGGTGATGGACAGGGAGGCCTGGCGTGCTGCGATTCGTGGGGTTGCAAAGAGTCAGACACGACTGAGTGACTGAACTGAACTGAGTTTCTGTTCTGAATTCAATAGGTTTTCTAAATTGATTTGTTTGCATTATGTCCAAGTTTACCAGTGTATTTTTGTCAACGCTGAGAGTAGTGAAAGGTAGTTCCTGAAAGAAACTACTATTAGCAGAAGTACAAATCATCTTACTTTTATTCTGAGGATGTCTTCAGCCTCTTCATCCTTTAGGTCTCAGGTTAAATATAACCAAGGGGACTTCCCATCACAACCAACCCGAGTGCCTCTGTCAGTCTCTCAGTCCTCAGTTTGCTTGTCTTCCTAAGTACTTTACATGTGTACATCTTTGTTTACTTGTTTCTGGTCTCTAAACCTTATCAGAGTTGAAGTTCCTTGAGAACAGGTACTCGGTCCATCTTGTTCACAGCTGTATCCCAGGTGCCTAGCATAAGCCTAGCACATAAAAATGACCCAAATTTGCTGAATGAATGAAACTCGTGACCTTTTTGTGAACAGCATTTATTTGAAACATAAATTTTAAAATAAGTAATTTTTCCTTTGTTTTTTTCTGGTTTACTTTATATATAAATCGAGGGATTGATTTTTGAGCCTCACTAATGTTGGGTGACATTTTTATATAAACTTTTCCTTCGTGTTACATGAAAGTCTAATTTCACAATGTGTTAATAAACCCTGCACTAACACATTACGGACCTTTGCCCATGTCCCTTCCACAATTTGAAAACTTTTGGCTTTTTCCCTCACACTGATTAGCTTGGGCCTAATGTACAAGCCACTAAATACATAATTGCAAAAGAAAAGCGCGAGGGTGCCCTATTTCAAAACCTATTTCAAAAACTCCGAAGATGCAAGTCAGATGAAACCGACCCACATTTCCGTCAAGGGTTTATCCTAAAAGGCGAACTCTGGCCGCTGCAGCCAAGTTGGCCGACTGCCCCTGAAGTACAGGACCTAGCCTTCGTTTCCCGATTTTGGGTCGCTTTACTTTCTAATTGTTCGGCAGGGCTGTGTGTGCGCACGAGACCGTGGACTCGGAGGTGCGCACTTCGGGGGCGTAGCCGAGCCATTCAAACCAGCGAATCGGCGCTCCCCTAGTCCGGCCACCCCTGCCCCGTCTCGGCAGATGCTCTACGGGTGCGCACGAAAACTCTCGGGTCCTGACCTTCCTCCTCCCCTCTCCGGGTACCCGCACAGGTCGAGGCGGCCACTTCCACCCAGGAGGGGGTGAGGATGAAGTTGGCAAAACTGCTCGAGCTCTAGAGCGGAGCGCCGAAACGCCGCCGAGGGACACCCGGGCGCGCGGAGAGGGAGGCAAGTGGCCCCGCGCGAAGGGGGCGGGCCGGCTCGGGCGCTCGCATTTCCTGTGACAGGGGCTGCCCTGGCCGCTCCCTCTCCCGCGGGCGGCGGGACCATTTCCTGAATCGCTGAAGCGGAGGGAGGGCTGGGGCGCGGCTCTACCACGAGCGCAGAGGGCCGGGGGTGGCGGGGAAGGACAGGCGGAGGAACCGGAGGGCGACCGAGAACAGGGACGTTCTGCCGGGGCCGCGGCTCCCAGGTACCGCTCAGAAACCGGACTAGTCCGAGCCAGAGCTCCTCCCGCAGGCGGGACCGGCCCGCTGCCCGTCGGGCACCGGAGCATCCCCCCTCCCCGCGAGCCCGGCGTGGTTCGGCCCGAGAGGCCGGCGTCTCTCCCCCAGTTTGCCGTTCACCCGGAGCGCTCGGGACTTGCCCGTAGTGGTGACGGCGGCAACATGTCCGTGGCGTTCGCGGCCCCGAGGCAGCGCGGCAAGGGGGAGATCACCCCCGCCGCGATTCAGAAGGTGAAGCCGCGCGGCGTCGGGGATGCCAGGCCTGGCCCGCGTTGAGGAGGAACCCGGGGGTCGGGCTCGGGCCGGGCTTGTCGGCCGCGCCGGGGGCGGAGGCGGGCCTGCTGGGCGGGCGGGCGGGTGTGGGAACCCAAGCCGCGGGGCTGCGCCCGAGTGGGTGGCGGAAGGGGGCGAACTGCTCCCTTCGCGGAGCCCTGCGCGCCCCCTCGGGCTCCTTCCGACGGGCACAAAAGCCTGAGTAACCGCTGCCCGATTTCTCTGGGGATGGGGCGGCGTTCGCGCGGCGGGGCGCGTGCGCCCGGCGGCGGCGGCCGCCCGGGGCAGGGCTGTTTTCCGAGGCTCGCGCCCCCCGCGGCCCGCGCGTCGCTCCGGAGTTACTTTGGCGTCGCCCCGCCCCGCGCGGTGCGGCGGCGCCTCCAGGTCTACCCCACCGCAGGTCCCGGGGGTGGGCCTAGGAGAAGTCCGAGCGCTGCTCGCTCTCCGCGCCCAGCTGCAAACTCCGGCCGAGTTGGGGAGCTCTCAGCAGAACTTGGGGGGATGCTGCGGGGAACCTCGGCCGAGGCTCCGAGGCGGGCGAGGGAGCACCCTCTAAACTTCGGGGTTCTCTCGGAGCCCCTTCTCCCCTCCGGACCCATCCTCGACCCATTTACAGCTGCAGCGCCAAGCGTAGGCGCCGTGGCTGCGGTGGTGAGCGTCGTGCCAGCCTGCCTTCAGGGAGCTTAGGGTCGAGTGGTGGAGACAGTCTGAGCGTCGTGATCAGTTTCAGAAGACGTGATACACACGCGGGGAGCTGCGCTGTGACCACTGTTACTTGCCAGTTGGGAACACAAAGGTTTCTGTATTGTTTTCTGCCCCTTGTTGCCCTTGAGCACGGCAGCATCCTGAATTTTAGTGAACCAGACTTTGAAAAGTTACTTGCTAAATTTTGCAGTTTACCCTAAATAGTTCGGTTTTGTTTTATGCACCAGAACAAAGATGAAAATGGGGGGAAAAAAAAGTCAACTTTTAGGACCACTCAAGACCATCATATGCCTAGTAGTTTATGTTAATAGGTTTCTGTTGACTTTCAGGCTCTTTACATTTACAGTGTGGCGTTTGACATTTGCCCAACTGTTGCTTTATTTATGAAGAGACAGGCTTGGCACTGCCTGAAAATGCAGTGCTTTTTGTATAGCGTGCTGGGCGAAGTCTGCGGCCTGGCAAACAGCTCCGAGTACACGTACACAAAACGTGTTTCTGGAAGGCTTCACTTTTTGGACTGTAGAAAAGTTCTGAGTTTGTATTTCCTATAAAGAGTTTCTCTTACCTACATCTTAAGATAATTTATCGTGGGTGACTAATTCAAGAGATGCTGATCAGTTAAAGTGTTCATCCTCAGCTCAGGAGAGAAAAGGATCCCACATTAAGAGCCTGATTGTATAGTGTGAGGGATGACGTTAAATACGAGACAAACCCAGACGTTCTAATGGTGAAGATTGTTAAGCCGTGGAATCTACTGAGAAGATAGGTTGTGAAATCGTTAGATTGGAGATTGTATTAAAACACATTCTAAAGACAAATTTTTGGCATCTGATGAGTAGATACAAGAAGAAAACCGCATTTGTTCTTTTTGAAGGGCATGTTAATATTTTTTTTTTCCACCAGTAGTAAAAACTGATTCATATGCAGAAAAGAAGTCACACTTTTAAATGGATCTTCGTGTTTAATTAAAAGAATTACATTAACTAAATTAATGAGAAAGAGTGGTTATGGTATTAAACTTAAAGCTTTCTTGAAATCCTGGAAGGGTGGGGGCAGTTTGAGGAGGAACATCTACTCCTGTCCCTTGATAAATCTGAGCCTCTGACATCTTGAGAGGTTTGCTCAGGATAGCAAAACTGACAGTAAAACTGGCCTTTTAATTGCTACAGCAGTGCTTTTTCCTCAGTACCACTCTGCTTAGATGAATTATTTAACCCTTAAAGCCAGTTTTGCTTTGAATTGTTTTCATAGTATGATAAATATATGCTTGTTTTTAAACTTTTGGGACAATTATAAGGTTGGCTCATAGGGTCTGTGGTTAATATTATAGTACGTACCTAGAAATTACTGGAATGAATTATTGCATACTTGGAAAGTCACAAAACCATGCTGCATAAAACTTGGAAAAGACCCTGATGCTGGGAAAGATTGAGGGCAGCAGGAAAAGGAGGCGACAGAGGAAGAGATGGTTGGATGATATCATGGACTCAATGGGCACGAGTTTGAGCAAGCTCTGGGAGATGGTGAAGGACAGGGAAGCTTGGTGTGCTGCAGTCCATGGGGTCTCAAAGAGTTGCACATGACTTAGTGACTGAACAACATAAAACTTGGAAGCTAGCCAGCTATTTCCTTAAAGTCTCCTGCGCCGAAGTTTTCATCAGTTTACTTCATTCTGGATTAGGACAGATTAGCTTCCACTGCAGGGGGCACAAGTTCAATCCTGGATTGGGAACTAAGATCCCACAAGCTGAGCGGCAGTGGTTAAAAAATAAAAATTAAAAATTGTTGATTAAACATAACATCCCAAAGGTATAAAATAAGATCTTTTGTGCAGAGCTATATTGTAGGTATAAAGAAGACCTGTGGATTCAGTTCCTGTATAGATAAACTTTTCTAGAAATTTGAATTTTTTATTTTATTTGATGCATGAGATTTACAATAAACTTTTTTTACTTGTATTTCAGATGCTGGATGAAAATAACCATCTTATTCAGTGTATAATGGACTATCAGAATAAAGGAAAGACCTCAGAGTGTTCTCAGTAAGATTGATATGAATGTTTTTTGGTATCTCTTTTTCTGTGTTGGTTAGTTTTTTTTACTTTTCTTTCTTTTTAAGAATAGCTTTATTGAGATATAATTCAGATGCCATATAATTCACCTATTTTAAAGTGTACAATCCAGTGGTTTTTAGTATATTCATAGAGTTATACTACCATCACTTTGATCAATTTTAGAAAATTCTCAACAGTCTCAAAAGAAACCCTGTCATTAGCAGTCACTCCCCATTCTCACCTCATCCCACACCCCTTGATAACCACTAATTTGCTTTCTGTCTGTACATTTGCTTATTGTGGACACTTCATATAAATGAATTCATTCAGTATGTCATCTTTTTTGACTGCTTTCTTTTAGCATCGTGTTTTCAGGATTCATCCATGTTGAAACTTGTACAGTATTTCCTTCCTTTATTATTGCTAAATAATCTTCCATGGCTGTACCACATTTTATTTATCTATCAGTGATGAACATTTGGATTGTTTCCAGTTCTTGACTATGATGAGTGATGCTGTGCACATTTGTGTACAATTTTTTGTGTGACTTTGCTTGATTTTTGTAAAAGAAAAATTTGTTACTTGGGCTGGAGGATATATCAGTTTTTTCCTTATACTTCTTATCCTGTGTTATAAATGACTTCAAATTTCTATAGTCTGATTATTGGAACAGTTAGATCTTCATATTCGTAGTTACATGCGTATACTGTTGACTTTTGAACAGCATAGGTTTAAACTACACAGGTGCACTTACATGGATTTTTCTTCAGTGTAGCTGTACTGCAGCACTATATGATCTGCAGTTGGTTGAATACATGGATGCGGAACCTATAAGATACTGAGGGCAAACTATAGAGTTATACTTGGATTTTCAACTGCAGGTGGCCCAGGGTCTTCATCCCTTTTGTGCAGAGGTCAACTGTATGTGGTTGAGAATGTCAAGTTTATATCTAATAAATAGAGAATTGATTATTGCTCATTAGAACTGAACTTCTTATTTTAAAGTAATGATGTGTCTGAAGTAAATTCTACCCTCTATCTAGTAGGATCTGATAGAGTGGAACAAACTGAATATTTTATAAAAAAATTTCTAGAACAGCACTGTCAGCAGAAACACATTGCAAGCCACATAAGTCATGCTACATTTGCTTTTGTGTGTGTATGTTAGTCACTCAGTCATGTCTGACTCTTTGCGACCCCATGGAATGTAGCCCCACAGGCTCCTCTGTCCAAGGGATTCTCCAGGCAAGAATATGGGAGTAGATAGCTATTCCTTTCTGCAGGGGATCTTCCTGACCCAGGGATTTAACCTGGGTCTCTTGCATTGCAGGCAGATTCTTTACCATCTCCAGTAGGCACATTATACAAGTAAAAAGAAACAGGTGAAATTAATTTTAATAATATCTCTTACTTAACTCATTGTTTCTAAAATATCATTTCAATATATAACCAGTGTAAAGATACTAATCAGTTTATTTATGTTCTTTTGTTTCATACCAAGTCTTTGAAATCCACTATGCATCTGATTCTACTAACATCATTTTATACTAGCCTCAAGTTCAGTGTGTCTAGTGGCTACCATATTGGACAACTCAGTTCTAAATGCTTTTCTCCCACCGTTGTTTCGGTATTCATTTGTTTCCTGGAGATCTCACTGGTCTGCTCTCAGGAAGATGTTTTTCAGCAACCCTGGCTCTTTCTCTGCATGGCTTTCATGCTGTTTTGGTCTCTTTATCATCTGATTAACCCTTTTCCTAATTTTGAGTCCTCCTCTGTGACTTGGTCTCTTTCCCCTTTGCTTAAAATTATATTTGAATTAAAATCAGAAAAGCATAAAAGTTTGTAGAGATGAAAGTAAGTCACTTTGTAAAAAGTTTTAATTTGAGGATAATTATAGTATTGTGATGTTTTTTGCCATACATCGGTATGAATTGGCTATAGGCATGCATTTCTTATTTCTCACTCTTTTATCTCTCTGTTCTCCATAGAGGTAACTACTTAACATTGGTTTAGTTCTCTTTCCAAACATTGTTTTGTGTGCTTACAAATATGTGCTCATATTTATATAAACACATTTAGACATTTTGTTTTTAATAGGTTAGAGTTTTGTAAAAGGAATGGCTGGGTCAAAAGCTGTGCTGAATCTCCAGATTACTCGATTGTGTTGTGTTGGTTTGCCTTCCTCCAGCTAGGTTTCAGAGACCTAGTTTTCAACCACGTCTGCCAGCAGTGGATGGTGGCCATCTTTAAAAGTTTTTTTACATATCGATTGATGAAGAGTGGTATCTCTTCCTAAAACTTTTTATTTTAAAATAATTTCACTCTAACAAAAAATGTTTCAAAGATAGTAGAAGAAATTCCTGTATATCCTTCCCTGAAATTCCTCAGATGTTAACGTATTAGTCTCCTTGCTATGTCATTCATTGCTTCCCTACATTGTTTTTCTGAAACATTTGAGGAAAAGTTGCAGGCGTGATTCTTTCTCACCTTTATAACATCCATGTGTATTTCGTACATATTTCATGAAAACAGGCACAACTTCTTAAGAGTCTAATTGTTCAAATCAAGATTCAATACTGTTGTCTAGTTTCAGACTTTTTATTTTACCAGTTTTCCCATTAGTGTATTTGCTCAGGTCCACAGTCTGGTACAGGATCAGATGATATGTTTAGGTTGGTCTCAGAAGACTTTCATCTGGACCTGTCCTTCGGTTTGTCTGTTCTCTTTCATGATGTTGACATTGTTGAAGAGTACAGGCCAGTTGTGTGGTATGTCCCTCATTGTGGGGTTTGACTGGTGTTTCTGCTTGATGAGATCCATGTTTACATACTTTCCTTGTCTTCTCAGTGCATCCGTGATAGCTATGTGACTGTGGTTTGTCCCAATATTCGTGATAACTTTGGCCATTTTGTTAATAAGGTGTTGTCATGTCTGCCAAGATTTTTACTATAAAGTTACTATTTTTCCCTTTATAATTCCTACCTATATTTGGGGGAGATACCTTGAGACACATGTAATACTGTTTCTTAACCTATTTCTATATGTTCATTGTAACATCCACCAATGTTTCTTGGGGTTTCCCTGGTGACTCTGGTAAAGAACCCACATGCCAGTGTAGGAGATGCGGGTTCGATCTCTGGGTTGGGAAGATCTGGAGAAGGAAATGGCAACCCACTCCAGTATTCTTGTCTGGAAAACCCCTGCCGGCTCCTCAGTCCATGGGGTCGCAAAAGAGTCAAACTGACTTAGTGACTAAACAGCAGTAACAACGGTTCTTAACTCAAACAGTTACTACTGTGTTGGTTGCCAAAAGGTGACAGAATCCATCTTTCCTTCTACATTGTTTGGAATCCTACTGTAAGGAAGAAATTTCCCAAGCCCTGCTCCCGTTCATTCATTCATTGATTTATATCTGAATGGACTTAACGGATTTCTATTATATTTTCTGGATTGTAATTTGTTAGTCTATATATTTTCTTTTTCAAATTGTCCCAAATGCTGGCCACTGGCAGCCCTTCAAGCTGGCTTCTTGATACATCTCTTATTATTTTTTGAGCACTTACAGAATTTTCTTGCATGACAGAATGTTCCAGGCTTATCTTGTACTTTTTTTCTGCCCCAGTCTGGAATCATCCATTTCTCCAGGTCCTCATTCTTTTCTTGGAAAATAATATTCAGAAATTAAGATCTGAGTGCTAGGATATCTTATTTTGTAATCACTTGTGCATTTTGCATTTTATGTGACCACTGCCATTTCTTTTACATATATTTTCTTTGATGAATCTTTTCTGTTTATGTGTGAAAAATTCTAAGAAATTATCAGCGGAGCTACTTCCTTAGCTTAACTGTGACTGATCATCAGTTGTTGAGAGATCACTACCTCAAGTCAGCTGTGGAATAGTAATGGTTGTGAGGCACTGATGAGAATAATCATTTTCACTTGTGGCTTTTTTCTTTTTACTACCTTCATCCAGCACCTCTCCCCGGTCCACATTCCACACCCTCCCCCAAGCCCCTGGTAACCACAAATCTGATCTCTTTTTCTGTGAGTTTGTTTTTGAAGCATAACTGACCTATAACACTATGTTAGTTCCTGGTGCATAGCATAGTGATTTGATCCTTCTGTCCGTTACAAAGTGATCACCACACCTGTGACTTTTTAAAATGCCAGGCAGAGCCGAGGGCATAGGTTTAGTTCAGTTTCCTATAGGCCTTGGCAGTAAATGACGGGGATAAGACATGTTCAAATCTAGAACCCTCTTTTCCAACTTGTTGGCAAAAGTTCATCCTGTCTTATCCTTTATATTCTCAGCAGTTTCGTGTATGTGATCATTTTCCTCATTCTTGGCCTATTGGCATAGACCTCATTTGCTCACATAGATGTATCTGGTATAAATGGGGCCTAAATTGATTTAGGTAGAATCTTAAATTCTGCCCTTTCTCTTGTAGTTAATTTCATGTTTAGAGTTTTCCAGGTACTCTTTATTTCTCAAGTTGTCAGCATTGGTTTGGGAGTGAAGAGAAAAAAAACCTCTCCTCTCAATGTTAATAAATGTTCTTGTTTCTCACAGGAGGAGAAGCGAAAGGAAAATAAAGAGAACCATCAGTGACAACCATTTGGGAATTGACAGTTCAATTTTAATTAAACAGTTCCTTAAAATGTGATAACTGCCTCAAGCAGAGTTTATTTTAAATAAAAAATAACTTTATTTTTATGAACACAGAATACACATTGTAGAAAATTAGGAAGCACGGATATATAAAATTTAGAGAATGAACACCATATTCTCATCACCCAAAGATTTTTTGCTGATTACATCAACTCCATGGATAATAGCCCGCTAGGCTCTTCTGCCCATGGAATTTTCCAGGCTGGAATACTGGAGTGAGTTGCCATTTCCTACTTCAAGGGATCTTCCCAATCCAGGGATCAGACCTGCATCTCTTGTGTCTCCTTTTTGGCAAGAGGATCCTTTACCACTAGAGCCACCTGGGAAGCTCTGTTTGTATATATTACTCTTTCCTTATCTACATACATAACATTCATACACACACAGTCATATAAGTCAGTGAATCACTGTTGAGCTTGTACACCCAGCTCCTCTTCACTTTAAATTCTAACAGCATATATGTAAGAATATATTATTGCTGTCTTATGGTGTTTGGTTTGAGCATTTTCTAAATCATTCCATGTATTTGGAATGATTAAACCAGCCCTTATTTTTTTTTTTTTCAGGGTGATTGCATCTATTTCAGAATGTGTTATAAACAATTCTCAAATGAAAAATTTGTGTTCATCATAATATAAATGAATTTCATTTAAAATCTCTGGTTATGAAAATAACTTTTATTCTGTACACTGTATTCCTATTAACCTATGAATATACTCTTCATAGCTTCTAGATAAAGATATCTTTTTCAAAATGAAATCCCACGTTTTTTGATTCATTTTATATCAGTAAATTTAATAGTGGTTACTTACCTTTATTCAAGGTAATTGATGTAGTGGCTCATAGTGGAATCTTTGGGAAGTGAACTGCTTCACATTTAATAGGTTAATAATTAAGGATATTTGGAAATACCTGCCAGTATTTATTAGGCAGTTACCATCATTAAATATAAGATGTTGAATATGTTTTATATCTGCCCTTTGTTTATGTACTGTTTTCTTATATAAAATATACTGCTTTAGAAATTATAAGCATATACGTTAAAAACTGCTTCAGTGATAAATTAGTGGTATTTATAGAATAAAAAAAGTTTCTTAAAAGAATATTTGTAGAAGAATTGAGAATGAGCTTATTTGCTGAGTGCTGTAAGAAGAATGCAGTTTTACCAGAAAGAAAACCTAGTGAAAGTTACTTACAAAAGACCCATTAAAATTTTTCATTTTTACCTGTCCCCTTACATCAGATAAAAAGATTTGGCTGTTGGGACAGTTGTAGCAATTTGACTGTGTTCTGTGGGTTTGATTAATGTTGTATCAGCATTCACTTCCTTGTTATGATGGTTGTACTGTAGTTATGTAAGCGAATATCCTTGTTTTTGGGAAACTGACAAGGTAGCATTAAGAGTGATGAGTATATGTCAGTAACTGACTCTCAAATGGCTTTGGAAAAAAGTGTGTAGTTGCATGCACATGAATGTTGATTTGTGTGTTTAGAGATAGTATGAGACAAATGTAAAATGCTGACAGTTGGGGAGTGTGGGAGAAAGATATTTGGGAGTTCTTAATACTGTTCTTGAAACTGAGTTTGAAATTATTTCAAGATTAAAAATTAAGATTTGAAAGTTAGGGAAGTGTTTTAAAATATTTGATAAAAGTTGCTGTATTTGAAGATATTTAGAACTACAAGCACTTTAGAGATCCACTCTCACTGCCAGCATTTTATAAATGGGGCCTCAACATGTGGCAGATTAAATATTTTAATTGTGATTTACTGAATACCAGTAACCATGGTTACAGTTTTTCTTAAAGGGTCATAAGTAAGCCATAGTTCTTAGTAACGTTGGCATTTTTATTTTTGATAGGGCAGTCAGCAAATCTCATATCTGAGTACATGTATCAGAGCCTTACCATTACTCAGAAGAAGAGGAAAACTTGAAGGAGTAGCCTTTGAAATGCATTATATGTTCTAATTAAAAAATGGCTGGTTGGTTTTTTAAAAATGGCAAGATTGTGAAACCCTGCACCTTAAATTTCGTTTAAGATCCCTGTGGAATAATGAAGTAGTTCCAGCTGGTGGTGCCTGTCAGTGCTGTTTGAAGAATTTCAGTGGCATAATTATGAATAACTGCAAAATATTACTTCTTAGTCCTTGTTTGTATAAGGATCATTGTAACGATATATCACGTGTGATTGAAGAGCGTAGTATATAATATATGTGAGGAGGAGCGTAAAGAACCTGTAGACTTGTTTTTAAGCAACAATAAAAAAACAATAACAAAGGGAAACATGGAAACTTTGGGAAGTGTTAGGTATGTCTTACCTCCACGGTGGTGATACTTTCACAGGTGTTCATGTATGTCCAAACATCAAATTGTACATATTAAATACGTGAAGTTCTTTATAAATATCAGTTATACCTCACTAAATCTAAAAAAAAACAAGCAAACTACAAAAGCATAATCTTGTTAGTTAAGAAACTTCAAGTTCAGTGAGAAATAAGTTTTGTTCTCCACTAAATAAGAAAAACGGAGAAGGCAATGGCACCCCACTCCAGTCCTCTTGCCTGGAAAATCCCATGGATGGAGGAGCCTGGTAGGCTACAGTCCATGGGGTCGCTGAGCGACTTCACTTTCACTTTTCCCTTTCATGCACTGGAGAAGGAAATGGCAACCCACTCCCGTGTTCTTGCCTGGAGAATCCCAGGGATGGGGGAGCCTGGTGGGCTGCCGTCTGTGGGGTCGCACAGAGTTGGACACGACTGAAGCGACTTAGCAGCAGCAAATAAGAAAAAAGTAATGAAACCAGTTTTTCTAACAGGAAAAAGTTTGCTAGTTTTTCTAACAGCAAAGAATTTGCTAGGATTCCTTTTATGGTGTCTGTTTTAGAAAATGGCTGCATTTGGGATCTGCATTAGAAGGCTTTATTTAGCAGAATAAAGGTGTTTTTTACTTATTTCATAATTTTAATTTATATACTGTTTATTAGTAAATGAAATTCTGAAAGAATAATGATCTGATGCAGATTTTAAGTTTGTATTTTGTGTGTTTACCAACACTAGTAATTGAATCACTGCTAATTTCACTCTGGTTTCATTGGAATTAATTTTTAAAATTACAAAGAGAGGCTTAGCAAAAATTATTCATAAGTAAATAAAATAGCAATAAACATGTTTAACCACTTCATGCCAGTAATGAGAATTTGCTTTATTTCTTAAAGTTAATTTGTAATGGTGTTGGTGTCCTGTTCTTTACTCCATCTCAGTGCTTTAGCTTGTAATTTTTTTTTTGTAATTCAGTTCAGTCGCTCAGTCGTGTCCAACTCTTTGTGACCCCATGGACTGCAGCACGCCAGGCCTCCCTGTCCGTCACCAACTCCCAGAGTTTACCCAAACTCATGTCCGTTGAGTCGGTGATGCCATCCGACCATCTCATCCTTTGTTGTCCCCTTCTCCTCCCGCCTTCAATCTTTCCCAGCATCAGGGTCTTTCCAGATTGTTCTCTCTATATGCCAGGTCCTGATAGTCGGGCAGCACAGCTACAGCAGGCGTAAATTATTGGTCACTGCTGCGGGAATGAGGATAAAAAAATGCGTGGTTTCCACCTCTTTTCTGACATTTTAACAGAGCGTGTCGACTGTACTTGACTTTGAGGTTTTGGGCAACACGAAAATGGCAGAGGAAAGAGAATAAGCATATCAGTTTTGTTGACTTGTTCATCCTAGGTCTCTTTGTACATGTATTGGGTTAGCTGAAACGTTCATTCAGATTTTTCCATAAGGTGTCATATATAATACGGAAAACCCAAACGAACTTTTCGGCCAACCCAGTAGCTTGTGTGGAGCCCTTACCTGTCTCCAGTGTTTCATTTTCTATGCTGTACAGTCTTGTACAAGGTATTAACCTTTCTAAACCTCAGTTTCTTCGTCTGTAAAATGGAGAAAATAAGAACCTTTAGCTCATAGTGTTGGCTTTGATGTTTAAGTATATAAGGCATGTTTAAGTATTCTCGAGGAATATCTAGCACATGGCGAGGGCTCTGTGTTTATTTTTGTCTTTGAATGTACTTATTTGCAGTTATTTTGCAGAAGAACTAGGAAAAAATTGAAGTGCTGCTGATGTTCATGTAACAGAAATCTCTTACTAAAAACTTGAGAAAGAATGCTGTTTGTGTGTAAGCAGATAGGAAGAAAATGATTTTTTAATATTGACATTTGTTTTGTTTTAATAGGTATCAACAGATGTTGCATACCAACTTGGTCTACCTTGCTACAATAGCAGATTCTAATCAGAACATGCAGTCTCTCTTACCAGCAGTAAGTACCTTTAAAATAGTGGTAAGTGTAGATAATTTTTATAGAGTTCTATACAGAAGGACCCATTTTTGTTTAGTAATTCTGAGATTTGTTTAGGAGATCCTGCCCTCCTCTGAGAACATGAAGATATTCGTTTACATGATCTATTAGCTTTATTATTTTGCCTTCATATTTAATTTGAATTAATTCAGCTAGAATTGATTCGCTGCCCAAGGAAGTTATATCCATCCGTCTGTTCATTCATCCATCCACCCACCTATTTATTCATTTATTTTGATGTGTAATCACACAAATTATTTAGGAACAAATCTATAATATTTTAAAGCAGATCCCTATCCATCATGGATGTAATTTAATATGCATCTCTAGCAGATAAGGACTGATATCCCGCGTAACAAAATTAGCCAGAATCTCTTAATGTCTTATAATAATCAGGATGTTTTCAGTTTTCCCCAGTTATCTAAAAAAGATTCAAATGTTTTGCCGATTGTTTGCCACAGAATCCAAACAAGGCCCACTCTTTGCTTTGGTTGATCTGTGTCTTAGGTCTTTTTTAACCTGTATCAGTTTTTTTCATCCTCCATTTACTGATTGAAGAAAGAGGATCACTTATTTTGTAGGATTTCTCACATTCTGAATTTGGCTGTTTGTAGCCTCATGATCCTTTAACATGTTCCTCCATCTCATTTCTGTTTCCTCTAAACTGGTAATTTATAGATGGAGAGGCTCGACTAGAATTAGATTTAGTTTTATGTTGAATATTTCATTGATTGCGCCATGTGAGTGTGGCCTGTTGTATCTTGTTAGGAGGAACATATTTTGTTGTCCCATTTTTAGTGATGTTAAGGTTGATCAGTGCTCACAGTTGATACCAGTTTCATCAGTCCATTATAAAGTTCCTCATCTACCTTTCAGTTAATGGGTTTATTAGTCATTGGTGCTTGTTGATTGGGTCCGTTGTTTCTTAGGATCTAAGAATGATAAATTTCTCATTTTACAGTTCCTCCTGCATTGTACTTCTTTTAAAAAGGAGAATTTCAGCAAATATTTGGTTACCTTGAAATAGAGTTCCTATAGGAAAGTCATGATAAAGTCTTGATTCTATTCTTGATCAGTTTTTTAATCAATTTATCAATTTTCAGAATAACAAGTTGGTCTCCGGCAACTTGCAAAGGATGAGCAAGGATTTTTTCTGTGTTTTTATTGTTTTCTGAACTTAACACGTTTCTATACTTTTAATGTGTTTAAATCCATTGAGACACTGAGATGCTCAAAGTTTCTCACCTTTGGTCGGTGGGAATCCCTTCCTTTGGCTTCTGTGTCCTGCTGACATGATTCCAGTATTCTTGTAGAGCTTCTTCGCTTTAGCATTTGTGGGAGAGATCAGACTGGCTGTATTGCTGCCCCAGAACTGTTCTTCCCCAGCTGGTTTTCAGCTGGCCTTTTTTCTGTGGGAGTCGGTGTTTGGAGACCACAGTTTGGATGTTTGGGGCGTCTGCCATTTCTGCATTTGGCGGTGGTTCGGTCACTAAGTTGTGCCTGACTCTCTGCGACCCCATGGACTGCAGCCCACCAGGCTTCCTTGTCTTTCACTATCTTGGAGGCTGCTTAAGCTCATGTTCATTGAATCGGTGGTGCTATCCAGCTATTCTCATCCTCTGTCGCCCCCTTCTCCTGCCCTCAGTCTTTCCCCACATCAGGGTCTTTTCCAATGAGTTGTCTCTTCGCATCAGGTGGCCAAAATATTGGAGCTTCAGCATCAGTCCTTCCAATGAATGTTTGGGGCATTTTCAGTGGACAGAGTAGTAAACATGTTTTTTTTTTTAAAAAAAGAAAGAAAATATTAGTGGTGTTTTTCACCTCAGGAAAGGTTTTTTTTTTTTTAACTTAGCTTTAATTTTGTTTATTAGTGTCTCTTCTCTCTTTTTCTAAAAATCTTGATATTTTAACAACTTTATAGTCACTTGTTTACTTTGTACTACTATATATGTAACATAATTTCAATATAGCAATATCAGGGTTGCCACTAACAATAATAGGCTTGTCCTTAAGTTATATCTCACTAAGGATATGTAATGAATAAATTTTGTTTTGAATCTGAAATAATGTGATTCTTTACCATAATCTTGATTACCAGCTAGTATGAGGAATAGGTTTATTTCATTTGTTTCCAGGTAGATAATTCTTTCGCAGCATTATCTATTGGGAAAACAAAGCAAAATATCTTTTCTCTACTTCTGTCATGACACCTCTATCATATATCAAGTGCCCGGATACCTGGGGGTCTGTGTCTTATCTCTTCTGTTCCATTGGCCGGTTTTGATGATTTCCTCTGTCCTGTCACACTTGTCATAGTCAAGACTTGTGATAAGTCTTGATGTATGTTAGAGAAGTTCTTTACTTCTTCCTTATGTTCCTTATTTTTTTTTCAAGACTATCTTAGGTACTGGTCCTTTGCATTTCCTTATACACTTAAACTTATCAGCGCGTTCACTATAATCCCATTGTGATTTTCACTGAGATGACTTTGACTGTAAATCAGTTTGGGGAGAATTGATGTCTCTACAATACTGAGTCTTTCAAATCATGATCATTGCATATATTTTGATTTGTTTAGTCCTTTACTCCCTGTCAGTGAAGTTTTGTGATTTTCCTGGAGAGGATTTACATACCTCTCTTTGGATCTGTTGCTGAGTACGTTGTCTTTTTAAGGCAATTTTTAAATGGAATCTTCGTTTTTTTTAAGTTTTATTTTGTAACTGTGATTGCTATTAACATATAAATGCAATTGATTTTGAATCCCATAGTCTTGTTCATTTCTTATCTCTAACAATTTTTCTGTGGATACTTTTGTTTTCTCTATTCACCAATGTATCATTTGTGAATAATGAGTTTTGTTCTTTTCTTGCCAGTCCTTAAACCTTTTATTTATTTCTTTTGCCTTACTTCTCTGGCTAGGACCTCAAGTACATTCCTGAGTAGAAGTGATGACAGAGGACATCTTAATCTTGTTCCGGATCACAAAGGGAAAGCTTTCACTGTTTAACCATTCCCTTCCCTATGATGTTCCCTGTAGTGTTTTGGTAGATACCTTTAGTCAGATTAAGGAAGTTCCCTTCTGTTTCTTTTGTGCCAAGAGTTTATATATTGAATGGACATTAAGTTTTATTGAATACTTTCATTGCATCTAATGAGATGATCATAGTTTTCTCTTTAATCTCTTATTGTGGTGAATTACATTGATTGACTTCTTAATGCTCTTGAAGTTTTTAGTAATTTAACCTACTTTTTCATGACCCACTTGGTCATGATCTTTTTTAAAAAATTGCTGTATTCAGTTTGTTGAATTTTTGATCAAGATTTTTACATGTGTTCATGAGTGTAATTGCTTTTTAGCTTTCCTTTCTTATAATGCCTTTGTCTCTTTTGTTTTGAGGTTTTGCTGGCTTTATAAAATGAGCTGCAGAATTTTCCCACTTTTTCTTATCTGGAAGAATTTGCATAATATAGCTATTTCCTAGATGATTGGTATAATTCTTTAGAAAAGCCATCTGGATCTAGAGTTTTCTTTGTGAGAAGACTTTTATTTACCTGCTCAATTTCTTTATGGTTATAGGACAGCTTATGCATTTCTATATTTTATGAGATACCTATTTCAGTAAATTGTGCTTTTTAGCATTTTATCTAAAATTTCAAATTTATTGATAATAAAGTTTGTAGAATAATCCTAACATCTGTTAGGGTTTTGTAGAATTTTTCTAATGTCTATAGGATCTGTAGTGACAGTTTCTTTTTTTATCCTCATTGTAGTTTATTTGTGCCTTCTCGTTAAAAATCTTTTTTGATCACAGTTGCCAAGTATTTATTGTATTTTTTCTCTTAATCTTTTTAAAAAATCAGCGTTTGTCTTTGATCTTTCTCTGTTGCATCATTTCTCAAACTCTGTTCTCAGAACTGCATTGTATGTTCAGTTCAGTTCAGTTGCTCAGTCGTGTCCCGACTCTTTGTGACCCCATGAATCGCAGCATGCCAGGCCTCTCTGTCCGTCACCAACTCCCGGAGTTTACCCAAACCCATGTCCATCGAGTCAGTGATGCCATCCAACCATCTCATCCTCTGTCGTCCCCTTCTCCTCCTGACCCCAATCCTTCCCAGCATTAGGGTCTTTTCCAATGAGTCAACTCTTCACATGAGGTGGCCAAAGTATTGGAGTTTCAGCTTCAACATCAGTCCTTCCAATGAACACCCAGGACTGATCTCCTTTAAGATGGAGTGATTGGATCTCCTTGCAGTCCAAGGGACTCTCAAGAGTCTTCTCCAACACCACAGTTCAAAAGCATCAATTCTTTGGCGCTCAGCTTTCTTCACCGTCCAACTCTCACATCCATACATGACCACTGGAAAAACCATAGCCTTGACTAGATGGACTTTTGTTGGCAAAGTAATGTCTCTGCTTTTAAATATGCTATCTAGGTTGGTCATAACCTTCCTTCCAAGGAGTAAGCGTCTTTTAATTTCATGGCTGCACTCACCATCAGCAGTGATTTTGGAGCCCCAAAAAATAAAGTCTGACACTGTTTCCACTGTTTCCCCATCTGTTTGCCATGAAGTGATGGGACCAGATGCCATGATCTTAGTTTTCTGAACGTTGAGCTTTAAGCCAACTTTTTCACTCTCCTCTTTCACTTTCATCAAGAGGCTCTTTAGTTCTTTACTTTCTGCCATAAGGGTGGTGTCATCCGCATATCTGAGGTTATTGATATTTCTCCCGACAATCTTGATTCCAGCTTGTGTTTCTTCCAGCCCAGCGTTTCTCATGATGTACTCTGCATATTTGCATTATATGTAAACATTACTGAACACTCTGAGGAGTTTCATATGTTATATATATGATATATTTATTTTATTTTACTTATTGTACTACTATTCATTTAAAATGAACAATACTAAACTCATTGCATGTTAATATAAATAAGATTCTTTAAAGAAGAAACAACTATATCTTTGAGAACTAATTTAGTGAGGTAAATGATACTGTTTTAATAATTTTTCAAATTTCTTTTGAATATCTGGCTTAAAGAAAACATCTATATTTTCATATTTACTTCTGAATTCCATCTAGCATAATATGTTTTGGTTGAAGTAGAAGAAAACCCAGTTCCACACGAAAAGGAAGTTTGTAAAGGGAAAAATATTTTTAGCCTTTTCATATTGTTGTGAATAATCTGATAGTATAGCACATCTCAGCAAGTGTTTTTTTTTTTAAAGGTTAGTTGCAGTATGGAATCTGAAATTTTATCAGTACATTAAAGTTCATTGGTCTGTCTTGCATTTTTGGATGGATCTTTTACCCATGCATGATTTCAGAACATCATGATTTGGTCATTTGGAAAATAGGAAATTCACTTAGTTCTGCACATTTTCTAAATACTGATATGTTTCATTATGTGATACCAAAAACCACATTTGTTGAAATTACCACCAGTCTCATCAGAAAAGTCTCTTATATATTGGGATGCTGTCAAGCTCAAGGTAGAAAATATGTTTGCCAAATTCCCATTTCTTCCTTGAAGAGTCAAGGATCATTGGCAGTGTGATCTTTGGCAACAAATACTGTCAGTTGTTTTCCAGGCTCACTGTGTTCAGTTTTGAGGAGATGTCTGCCTGGATAAGTGTAATTTGTCTAGAAATTGTTCTTTGAAGTAAAGTTGGTGTTCCATGAAGGGAAGTGAAAGTGTTAGTTGCTCAGTCGTGTCTGACTCTTTGCTACCCCATGGACTGTAGCCGGCCAGGCTTCTCTATCCATGAATTCTCCAGGCAAGAATACTGGAGTGGGTTGCCATCCCCTTTTCCAGGGGATCTTCCCCACCCAGAAATCGAACCTGGATCTCCTGTGTTGCAGGCCGATTCTTTACCATGTGAGCCACAGATGTTCCATGAAAACATGAACCCCAGTATTCCATGAAAACAGTGCCTAAATCAGCAAGCAGCTCAGTCACAAAGTGTTTTCATTTTACTTTGATTTGCAGCAGATATGTTTATTATTTTCTCATTTTGTCATCACATGGAGTGTTTAACTGACATGGAGAATTTAATAAATGAGTAATTTTTACTGCTTTATCAAGGACATTCTTAAGTGAAAGTGACTTTCTTTTACTGCCAGTCTGTGATACAGTGATTTACAGTAGAGTTTGATGCCTTGATATAAGGCTGCATATGTTATGTCCACTTTTGCTGTTGCACCATGATATTATAAACACCAACATAGCCTAAAAGGTAAACATTGTCTTAGTACTATTATGGAAGTAGTTTTGACTTTTTGGATTCCCCAAAAGAATCTTGAGAACCAGACTTTGTGACATTACTCTTTTGTCTGTTTTTGGATATGGCTTGTTTCTGATCTTACTTTATTGTTTCATTTTACTTTCTTTCACTGTATTTTGCTGTTCTTTTTCTGAGTTTTAAGATGAATGCCAGCTTCCTCAGTTTTAATCCTTCCATACTCATTTATGCATTCGAGGGTGTAAATTTCTGTCCAGTTAGTTCTTTTGTGTAGTATATTCATATTTATTCAGTTCCACATATTTTATAATTTTCATTGTCATTTCCTCTTTATGCATGGGTTGGTAAATAGATTTCTTAGTTTTCAAGCAGGGAGATTTTATTCTGACTTCATTGCACTGTGGGTAGTTAACACTTTATCTGATTTCAGTTCTTGGGAATTCTTCGAGATTTGTTTTGTGGTCCAACATACGGTCAGTTTTTACAAAAGTTCCATGTATTCGTTAGCCCCTGAGTGCAGAGTCCTGTATATGTTGACTGTTTCAAGTGTGTTAATCTTGTTTGAATCTTCTATTAATTCATAGCCGTACTGATTTTTTTTTTAACTTCGTGATGTTTCATTTTTGTGTTTGTTCTATCAGCTACTGAGAGGTCTGTGTTTAAAATTTCCAAGTATAGTTATACATTGACTGTTTTCCCTTGTAAAGTTTTAAGATTTTATCACGCTTTGAGGCGCTGTTTGTGGATGCTTGTATGTTTAGAAATGTTATAGCTTTCTGGTTCTTGGTAACATGTGTCGTTATGAAGTATTCCTCCTTGTCTCTAATTATGCTTTTGGCCTTAATATCTACTTGTCTGGTTTTTGTGTAGCTCGGTCAGCTTTCTTTAGGATTTTCATGTTGTATCTACCTTTCCATTTCTTTGCGTTAGAGATACCTGTTTTATGAATAATATGTAAACTTTTCAAGAAATCCAATCTAACAATCTTAGTTATTTACTTGAAACATTAAATCCATTTATATTGAATGTAATTGCTCATATATCTGAGTTTAAACCTACCATCATATAAACCTACCATACAAACACTTTGTGTTTGTCTCATCTGTTTATATTCCTTTTTCTGTTCTTTCTATCTGGATAATTTTTTTATTATTCCTTTTTTTTTTAAATGCTCATTTGGAAATTATATACTTATATGCTTTACTATTCTTTTACTATATAGGTTACTATACAGTTAATTCAAGAACCCTCAGATACTGTATTTCTATTCATTTTCTCAGTGACATATCTGTTGTTACACATTTTAAATCTGTTACTATTTACTCACAAGTGATTATTACTTTTTTTAAAGTTAGTATTCATTAGAGTTATCGTTGTTGCCATTTTTGATGCTTTTCATTCCTCCCTTTATTTCCAGCCTTTTCTCTGAGATCATTTCTTTTTTCCTCCCAAGAGAACATATTTCAACATTTCCTTTTAGCACTGGTTTAGTGGTGACAAATACCTTCAGGTCTTTTTTTTGTGTATGTGATCTGAAAATTGTTTTGTTTTTTTTTTTTTTAACTATCATTCTTATAAGATGCTTTTGCCAAGGACAGATTTTAGGTTGGCATATGAATGAGTACATTAAGTTAATAATTCTATTGTTTTCTGACCTTTATCTGTTGACAGCAGTGTCGATGTAAATGTTATTATTTTGAAGGCAGTTTGACTATTTTCTTTGTGTTGAAGAGTTTTGCTTTGTCTAGAGTTTTTTGCAATTTTACTATGGTCTCTCTGGGTGTTTTATTTATCTATTTTCTTTTTATTTATCCTGCTTGGTGTTTTGTTGAGATTTCTGAAGTCTGTGGATTGAAATCTTTGATCAGTTTTGGGAAATTCTCAACCAGCTTTCTGTACTGCCTATTGTGCCCACAGCAAATGTAGCCCCAGGTTTGGGCCCATGTCTATGGATTTTTTTTTTCTTCTGGAGCTTGGCCTGTGCATTTTTAATTGCTTTGTGTGCCCTTCCATGTCTTGAAACAAAGTTTTAAAATATTTTCTCCAGCTTTTTTGTTGTCCACCAGGGAGGATTTGAATGACCTCCTCTGCCATCACCCTATGTGATTCCTTTAAGTATTGGAATAGAATTCTGTTTTGCTATCTATAGTATATTAATTATTTTTATGGCTTCTCAGATATGCCTATTTCGCTGGAGAGAGAGAACACACTTGCAGAAGGACTACTAAGTAATGGGTCTTTTGAGTACTGTATTTCATCCTCAGAATTCTTTAAGATATTAGTCCCATTCCGTGGTTGAAGTAACTGAGTCTCAGGATGATTTGGGTGTCTTGGTAAGTGGTAGCATGGCCCTTGAACCCATGCCTTACTGAAAGCAGTTCATGCATTATATCAATCAGTCATGGTACTACTAGGATGGAATGGAAATAAAAGTTTGACCTCTTTGCTCTTAAGTTTGTGCATCAGGGTAGGAGTTGGCTAGATTTTTCTAGAGCTTGAATCTAAATTTTACAGCCTGCAGTGACTTGATTGTTCTGTTGTGGTGTTAGGTAAATGAATGCCTTAGTCACTTTTGTTTCTTTTTTGTCTAGCATTGTTCTTGTCCTTAGGTGTTACGTTTGTAAAAAAAATGTTAAACGAATGAGTCTGCTTATAGTTTGGGGACTATATTGGATTTAAGATGTAGGCTAAGAATTTCGCTTATTGTCACCATGGTGACCTACGTTGATTTTTGTTTTTTCCTCCTGTTCTAGTACACCTGAAAGATATAACACTTTTCTGATCATATATTCTCATCAAAACAGTAACATTACAGGATTCTCAAGTCAGGGCATTGAGTGTGGAGAGGGGACATTCTCCCCCAGACAGTTACCAGAATCTCGTGGGTGGCTGGGGAGTGAGGAGTGTGCACAGTGTTCTCAGTGGTTCTGTTACCCCTTCCATATCCCTTCTGCCCAACCAGTGGAGAGTCTCTGTAACTTAGGATACTGTGCAATTCTGAATTTTGTCAGTTTGTCTTGATTTGAAATATTGTCTTCATGGAATATGGAAATACCTTAAAGTCTTAAACGTTATTATTTCTCACATACGTCCCTTATTCTTTCTAGCTCTTATGGAGAACACAGTGTTGGTTCATAGCATGCATCTTGAGGTTTAGTTACTCATTTCTCTTGTCCATCCTCAGGAAAGTAGTAATTATTGAGAAGCCAATGTGGTAAAATTTAGCTTACCATAGAAATTCATTAAGCTACCGCAAAATTTTCTGATTCAGAATTTACTAGTCCATTCTCCCCTGTTGCTGAGTTATACACTTTACTGGAATTTTTTGCAGTTTTTTAAAATAGCATTTATATTTTTCCCTACAGATCAAATAGGACAGTAAAAATTATTATTGTTTGTATTCAAGGCAAATATTATTTTACCATCACCTAGTTAAGAACTATCACATAGGAAAGACAGATTTCATCACAAACCTACTATTATTTCAGATTCATTTAACACAAGAGTCACCATTTTACATATTTTGCTGAAGAATATAAATATTGCCATTTGTGTATTTCAAAATAAACTTTTTCCCTCTTAATACTGGTCAAAGTTTTATTTGAAGTTGATGACCAATTTTTCATTTTAAGAAATGAGTGTTTTGGAGCTTAAGTTGTTTGAAAAGCAACGTTAGCAAAGGAGGAAGGGTTTTAGAGAAACTAGAAATAAATTGATCCTCATAGTGAGGGGAACAACAGAGAGTTGGACCGATAAAGAAAAACGGGGCTAGAGAAGGGAAAAATCAGCTGCACGGGAAGCAGTTGGATTAGAGATGAAATAGGAAGAAAGGTGAATTTGGGAAAACTGAAATAGCAGAATACATATCACCAATCGGCCAAAAGGAATAGACTATAATAGTTACTAACTGTAGTGTGAGAAATTTTGACCCTGAAAAAAGACTATGTTTTAGGGTGATTTTACTCAAATTTTCCAGAATGGAGTTTTTCACTTTTTTTAACTGGTTGTGGGAATTGGAAATGTGCCTATACTTATATGTAAGCTCAACTTTCAGTTTTTAATATCACCCCCAAAAGAGGAATTATGTGTTTATAATAATATTTTATGTATCTGAAACTAGGCCAGATCTAGCAAGATTCTTCTGTTTGAATGAAAGTCAAGAATTAAAAGACCAGGAATACATGTAAAAAGACCTAAAAGGGGAAAGATGACTTATAAAGCCAGTGTACTAACCATTAGGCATTTTACTTCTTAGTCTGGGCCCTGGGTATTCTTTTCTTGTTTCAAATGCATTGTAACTTTCTAACAGAAACCATTCTTAATTTTATATATGTTTTAACAAGTTTGATTTTTCAATTTTAAGCCCATAACCAAAAAGCAGCAAATCACAAATGAGAACTCAGAGAATATGGTCTGTGGACATATTTAAAAGCAGTGTACTTGACATCTGAGGTGACATTGAAAGAAGCCAAATATTTATGCAAAGTTGGCATGGTTCAAAGTGCACGCTATTCTGACTCCATTTAGTATGTGTCTATAGGGTCCTGTCTACCTTATGATGTTGGAGGCATCACTGGAATATTGGTTTTCAGAGTTGGTATTTACTTTCTAAACAACAGTGGGCTTCCCTGGGGGCTCAGATGGTAAAGATTCTGACTGCAATACAGGAGACCTGGGTTCAATCCCTGGGTCAGGAAGATCCCCTAGAGGAGGGCATGGCAACACACTCTAGTATTCTTGCTTGGAGAATCCCATGGACAGAGGTGCCTGGTGGGCTGTATAGTCCATAGGGTCGCACAGAGCTGGACATGACTGAGCAACTTTCACTTTCAAGTGCCATTGATTTAGGATAGAATTATGAGAGAACAGTTTAAATTTTAAAAAGCTTTTATCTATTGATTTAATTTTTCTTTGGGAAAAACTTGGGGAGAAAATAGTCTTTTTTTATTGTAGTAGTTCATTTTGAAGACATACAGTCTGGAAATATTTTTACAGAATTAAAGTTTTAGAGCTGGAAGGAACTTGGATAATCATATAGTCTAGTGTTTCTTTACCTTGGCTGCACATTTTAAAAGCTTTTTAGTTGATTCTATTGTATAACTGGGAATTGAGGATTTTATATTGCTATGTATTTTGAATGGGATATTCAGTGACGTTTGAGGATATGTAAAACTTTGGAAAAATATGATTCCTTTTCCTGTAGTGTTTACCTTCATTTGATGTATACCATGACCACTTTGCAATATGAGAATTTACAATTACTATATGATTCTATTACGTGGAGGACTAAATAAAACAATTCAGGATGTCCAGTATGTAGGAGGTACTCAGTAAATATTGATGGTGATGAAAATGAAGGTAGTATGCAATTGGAATGTACACATGGAAAGAGAATTCAGATTTTGGAGTGTTTGAAAGAAGGTTGGCGGAATTCAGTTACTGAATACATATGCAGGATAAGGGAAGGAGCTTGGAGACATAACTGATATTCATGCCATTCACTGAGTTTGAGTGTGTGTGCATTTAATTTTAAAAGAAGGCCGAAAGTTGACTGGAATTGCTTGTCTTGGCTTTTCACTTAATTCATTATGAGCATTAAGTTTTAAAAAGAATCTCTAATTTAACCAGGTAATTTTAGGTATTGAAGATAATTTTTGTTTAATCTATTTTCTGTACAAAAAAATAGAAGTCTTAAATTATTACTAAAAATCAGCTTAGAGAAAGTAGCCTTACACTTTATATGTTGTTTTTTATTTCCTAAATTGCATTTTTGAAGGATGCCACACTTGATAGTCTTAGTTAGCGTTGGGCACTCGATTAGCCTTTCCTTAGGCAAGTGTCAGTAAAAATGATCATATATTTGTCTTCAGGTCAGTGACCATGCTGGCAGAGCACTCATTAGTTAAGATGTTTCACTGACTAAAGTTTGATATTATAGGATTTGCTGTTTACATCGGAGAAGGCAATGGCACCCCACTCCAGTACTCTTGCCTGGAAAATCCCATGGATGGAGGAGCCTGGTAGGCTGTGGTCCATGGGGTCGCTAAGAGTCGGACATGACTGAGCATCTTTACTTTCACTTTTCACTTTCCTGCATTGGAGAAGGAAATGGCAACCAATCCATTGTTCTTGCCTGGAGAATCCCAGGGACGGGGGAGCCTGGTGGGCTGCCGTCTCTGGGGTCGCACCGAATCGGACACGACTGAAGCGACTTAGCAGCAGCAGCAGCAGCAGCTGTTTACAAAATTAGCTGTTTGCAGGTGTGATCCAAGTGAAGTGGAGAAACACATGGTTAGAGCTGTGGAACATTTTAAAGATTAGCAAGGTCTGTTTCATTTATAAATTTTAGCTTAATTTTTAGCACAGGTAATACTTTGATGTGATTGGAACATTAAAGACTGCAAAAAGCTATACAAAACCCATCTCCAACTTGTCTTCTTGCTGTGTTTTATGCAAATAAAAGCCAATGTAAATACATGCTTTCCCATTCTTTTCTAGGCAAATAGAACCTTGCTGTACACACTATCCTATTTGATATTACAGTGTTTTTTTTTTTAATGAAAGCATTTAAAATTTTATTTAGATTTATGGTATGGACTTTTCTTCAATATTGGCATGTTTTCAGAGTGTTTCAGAATGTTTTAAGTGTTTGATGAACATGATCCTGTTTATTTGGTCAGTGTGATAATGTTGAAGCTTGTGTTCTTTGACTTCTGTGATAGTTTTCTTTGTTTACTTTTCTAGCTATTCAGCTCCCTATCTTTTACCTGCCCGCCAAATGTTGATGATCTATCCTTGAACATCTTTTTACTATACACACCCATTCTGGGAGATTTCACTCACATTCCTGGTTTTTTATATTCTTGACTTGAGGTTCCCCCTCTGTGTTCTTGGGCTTCCCTTGTGGCTCAGCTGGTAAAGTATTCACCTGCAATGCGGGAGACCTGGGTTCGATCCCTGGTTGGGAAGATCCCCTGGAGAAGGGAAAGGCTACCCACTCCTGGCCTGGAGAATTCCATGGACTGTATAGTCCTTGCGGTTGCAAAGAGTCAGACACAACTGAGCGACTTTCACTTTCTCATATTCTTGGCTCCCAAATAGCTATGTTTTTGCCCAGGTGTGCACTGTGAATCTAGGTTCCACTTGGCATGCCCAGTTTGAATATTCCTCACCACATGATGTGGGCAAAACTCATCTCTCTCAAGTTTCCTCTGTTCCCTGCTGTTAAAGGGGGGGAAAAAGTGCACAGCCTGCATTTTCGTATTTCCTATCTCAAGTGGGTAGTATAAACACTGAGTTCTTTTACTGAGAAACATAGTGATCATCTCAGACTACTCCCTTTTCTTTCACCAGCCACAGCTGTCTTCTTTCTCTTCTACCTTAATAAGTGCTGTAAAATAAAAGGTGTCTAATTAAGACATTTTGGTATTAAAAACAGCAATACTGCAGGTGAAATGGTCTTTTGAAATGTGTATCTGTATTTTATATGCCAGAGCATTCTATAAATGAAGTTAAAGACAACAGTAATTCCGCAGTATTAATTATATGCTATTTTAGAAGTATGTATATTTCAGGTACATATCAAACATAGTAGAAGTGATTGGTTCTTCTGTTGAGGATTAGAGAAGGTTTCATAAAGGAGGTAACCGTGCATTTCATAGAGAATTAATCTATGGGAACACATTTCTCTATACAGGGAGCATTTTGCCAACATTGTTGCCTATCTTGTCTTTTCAGACTCCTAGGAAAAATCATGATAGCTATTTGCTGGATAGCATGAATGAGGAATCGAGGAGACCTTCCTAAACTGTTTCAGATATCTGTAAAACTCATTTTGGGAGACTGGTTTTAGGACTAGGAAGTAAGAAATAATGATATGATGGGGCTTTTGGATCCAATCTTGATGGATTCATCAAGACTCTTGTGTGTGTCTAAGGATCATCTCTTTATCAGTTTTTGGAAGTATTTATATGTGTATATGTATCTTATCTGTATATGTAAAATATATGTAGCCTGTTTTGAATAATTTCTTTTTAATCTGTTTCTGTATGTCACTTGATTGCCTCCTTTGGGGAACTATTTTAGTGACAGTTACACTAATGATATTTATACAGGTCAGAGATTATTAAACTAAAATTTGTATTTCAGTTTTTTAAAATATTCTAAAGAAATAGTGAAGATATTTTATAGTCAGAATTATTTTTAGTTTTATAGTAAATCATTTAAATTTGATGGTTTCTTCATTTGTTCCCTAAGTATTAGATGCCTCCTGTGTGTTAGGCAATAGTTAATTACTTTACCAAAACACAAATATTCCTGCTCTTTTGGATTTTATGTTGTATCAAGCAAGGCAGGCGTGATAAATAATTAAATCATGTTGCCTGTTAGGACACTCTGAAACCAGAAGCTCATGGAGGGTTTTGAGCCAGAGAGTGGATTGATGTTTAACAAGTTCATTCTGGTTACTTTGTGGAGAATGTACTATGGAGGAGCGTGGGTCGAAGCAGGGAGTCCTCAAGGAGGCTCTTGCAGTAA
This sequence comes from Okapia johnstoni, assembly GCA_024291935.2. Taxonomy (NCBI): domain Eukaryota; kingdom Metazoa; phylum Chordata; class Mammalia; order Artiodactyla; family Giraffidae; genus Okapia; species Okapia johnstoni. The sequence continues at coordinate 101,000,710 of CM044309.1, forward strand.
TCAGCGTGAGTGCTGATGGTGGCTTGTACCAGGGTGGTAGCAGAGGAGTTGGTAGTAGAAGTCAAATTGTGGGTTTATTTTGAAGGTAGAGCCCAAGGGGTATGTTGAAAGTTGGATGTAGGAGGCAGTGTGTAAGAAGAATAGAGGTGTAAAGGATGCCCCTGTCCGTTTTCAGCAGAGCAACTGGAAGATGAAATTGCCATCAGCTGATAGTGTTGGGTAAAGGGATTTGAGGCTGAGGCCGAGATGTCGGGGGCTCAGTGTTGTAGATTTTGTTTGAGGTGTCTAATAGACTTCCAGATGGAGGTGTGCAGTTAAGAGTAGGCAATTTTGACAATCAAAAATCATGATTCTGCCAGGCTCCTCTGTCCATGGGGATTCTCCAGGTAAGACTGGACCGCCCTCCCCCAGGGGTTGGAGGTCTCCCCCTGGGTTACCTGAAGATAACAATTATTTATTGAGTACTTCCTGGAGAAGGAAATCCCTGGGTCCTGGCAATGGCAAACCCACTCCAGTATTCTTGCTTGGAGAATCCTATGGACAGAGGAGCCTGTCAGGCTACAGTCCATAGGGTCGCAAAGTTGGACACGACTGAGCAATTAACACTTTACCTGTATTTGATACTAGATGATTCAGGGCTACAGTGATAAGCAAATATAATTATGGGCTCTGTCCTTACAGAAATTAACATGTAGTGTGGTAGACAGATGTTAATTAAGTAATTATGCAAACATTTTAAGTGACAGTTGCAATGCTATGAAGGAAGGGCATCTAGGACTAAAGGGGCAGATAATGGGGCCTGATGACCCTGGGGGTGAGGGAAGGCTTTCTTGAGAAAATGAGATTTGAGCTATAATTTATGTAGAATAAAATTCATTCATTTAAATTGTATAGGTGGATGAATTTTGGCTAATCCATGTGACCACTGCTACAATTAGGATATAGAATAATGCTATCATTCCAAAAAAATTCTCTGATGCCTGTTTTCTGCCCACTTTCAACTGGGTTGTGTTTTAAATTGATTTGTAGGAGTTCTTCCTGTATTCTAGATACAAATCTTTTACTGACTATATATATTGCAAATACTTTCTTCCAGTTTGAAAATTTCCTTTTTATTCTCTTCATGGTGTCTTTGGATGAACAGTTTGTAATTTAAATGAAATCCAGTTTATCAGTTTTTTCTTTTCAGTGTCTTGTTTATGAAATACTTTTTTGTATCAGGGTCATGAAGATATGCTTTCTTCTGAAAGTTCGTTTATCCACGATTCATTGCAGATTAAATTTGCTTATGATCTGAGCTAGGAGTCAGGGTTCATTTTTATTCATATGATGTTCAGTTTATCCAGTACCATTTATTGGAAAGATCAGTTTTCACCCATTGAATATAAATCATTTTGTTGTAAAGTGACTGTGTGTGTGGAGCTGTTCCTCAACAACAACTCTTTTGTTCTGTTGGTCTGTTTATCAGTCCTTGCATCAGCCACATACCTGAACACTACATATCAGGTAATGTTTTTCTAGAATCCTGGCTGTTCTAAGTCTTTTGTATTTCCATGTAAATTTTAGAGTTAGCTTGTTAATTTCTGCAGAAAGCCTGCTGAGATTTTGATTAGAGCCAACATTGGAGAAACGGGTACATCTCCACAATATTTAGTCTTCCAGTCAATGAGAATGACATATCCCTGTGTTTAGTAAACCCCTTAATTTCTCTCAACAATGTCACACAGTGTAGAAGTGTTGCATATCTCTTGCTAGATTTGTCTCCTAGCTAGTCACTGTTTTTTGGATGCTATTATACATGGTATCATTTTCAAAATTTTAGTTTTCTAGTTTATTGGAAATTATAGAAATTATATACACACATATATAGGTGTGTATATATATATAGAGAGAGAGAGAGAAAAGAGAGAGAGACCTTGTCTCTAGTTACTTGAGTGATTCTAACAGTTTGTTAAAGATTCTCTTGGGTTTTCTATGCACTCAATCATGTTATCTTTGAATAATAATTATATGTCATTACCAATCTTTTATTTTTCCCCTTACTTTATTCTTTTTTTATACTGTTGATTTGTCTATTGGTTTATTTATTTTGTTGAATATACAGTGTTAATGAATATGCTTGTCTTGTTCCTGAATTTTTATTTTCTTCCTTAAAGTCCAGTATTTTCATCAGTAAAAGATGATATTGAGTATATATTTTATTTTGTAAACTAGATTTATTAGGTTAAGGATGTTCCCATTCTTAATGTTTCAAAGTCTTTAGTGGATGTTGAATTTTAACAGATAATTTCTCTTTGTTGAGATGATTATATGAATTTTATTTTGGTAATTTGGTGAGTTACAATGATTAATTTCCAAAAGTTAAATTAGCCTGCATTCCTGAAATAAATTTCGTTAGTTATATAATGCATCATCTTTTTTATGCAGTCTGAATTTGATTTGCAAAATTTTGTTTAGGATTTCGGTGTCTGTTCATGAGAAATATTAGCCTGTAAATTTCTTTCTTGTGATGTCATCGTCAGGTTTTGGTATCAGAGTTTTGGTGACCTCATTAAGACTTGGAAATTGTTCCCTATTTTTGTATTCTCTAAAAGACTGCATATGGTTCCTTGAGTTCTGTACTTGTCTTATTTTATTTCCTTCATTATACTACTTTTGTTTTGATTGCTGTCTTTTCCTGGCTACTGCAAATGGAAGCTTATGTCATTAATTTTTCAATCTTTCTTAAAAATGCATTTTAATAACACATTTTCAAACTATAAATTTTCATGGTTTAGCTGTATCTCACATATTTTTTTTTTCTGGCTGCTGCTGCTTTTTTTAAAATGTTTATTTATTTGGCTGTGCTGGGCCTTAGTTGCAACATGGGGGATCTAGTTCTCTGACCAGGGATTGAACCTAGGCCTCCTGCTTTAAGAGCTCGGAGTCTTAGCCACTGGACCACCAGGGGAGTCCCTGTCTCACAAATTTTGATGTTGCATTTTCATTACCATTCATTCATTTCAACATATTTTCTAATTTCCATTGTGATTTCTTCACTAACAGTTTATTAGTTTTCTGTTACTGATTTCAAGTTTAATTCCACTGTGCTTAAAACATATAACATGTGATTTCAATCATTTGTTATTTGTGACTTCCTCTGTGGCCCCGTATGTAGCCTAGTTTGGTCTACATTCCTTGAGTGTTTGAGAAGAACGTGTATTATGCAGTTGTTGTGTATAGTAGTCTAAGCGTGTTAACTAAATTGAGTTGTTAATAGTGTTGTCAGATCTTATATTCTAAGGCTTTTTCTTCCTATTAGGTGTTTTTTTGTCCTGTCAGTTACTAGAAGTATATTAAAATCTCCAACCATTATTATGGATTATCCCATTTTTCCTTTTGATTCTGTCAACTTTTACGGTATAGATTTTGAAGCTGTGTTATAAAATGTAGGCAAATTTATGATTGTTACATTCCTGGTTAATTGGTCCTTTTATTATAATAAACTGTCCCTTTAGTATTTCTAGTAGTAGTAGTTTTTGATTTGTTAACTGTCTGATACATAGTGACATCACCATACATTTAATTAATGTTTATATATTATTCTTTTTCTTTTAACATCTGTATGTCCTTGAGTTTAAAGTAAATCTCTTGTAAACAGAATATAGTTGAGTGTTTTAAAAATTCAGTAATGTTTGTTATTTTATTGAAATGAGAGGTCCATAAACATTTAACGTAGAACATGATATAATAGGGTCTGAGTTTGTCAGCCTGATACTGGTTTTCTATTTATCTTTTTTTGGTCCTTCTTTGAATTAGTCAAGCATTATTAGTTCCTTTATGTGTGTATAGGCATTTTGAAGTAGTTACTCAATAGATTACATTGTGCAAGCTTGATTTATTAGATTCCTGTCTAAATCTCTACTTCTAACACTTGCTGAAAAATACAAGAAATTTATAGCAATTTAACTTTATTTATCGGAGCAGGCAGTGGCACCCCACTCCAGTGTTCTTGCCTGGAGAATCCCAGGGACAGCGGAGCCTGGTGGGCTGCCGTCTGTGGGGTGGCGCAGAGTCGGACACGGCTGAAGAGACTTAGCAGCAGCAGCAGCAGCTTTATTTCTTCTGTTGTCCTTTATGCTATTCTTGTCATACTTTATGCTTCTGCACATCTTTAAATTGTACTAGTCGTTGTTACTGTTAGTTTAAGTGTTCATGTTTTTATTGGTTTACATATTTACCTCTCCATTCCTTTCTGTTAACTCCTCTAGTTCTGTGCTTCTGTCTGGGGCCATTTTCTTTCAGTTGGATGAATCCTTTTCAGTTGAACAAGTTATCTCAGCTTTCATTCACCTGTTAACCTTTTAAAGTACAGTCACCCTCAGAAATTGTGGGTTCCGTTCTAGACCACCATAGTAGAGTGAAGACTGCAATAAAGCTAGTCACAGAAATTTTTCTGTTTCCCAGAGCATATAAAAGTTGTCTTACAGTGTACTGTAGTCTGTGAAGTGTGCATTGGCACTATGTCTGAACATCAGTGTACACACCTTGATTAGAAAATACTTGATTGCTAAAAAATGCTCACCAGCATCAGAACCGTCAGTGAGTTGTAATCTTTTTGCAATAGTAACATTAAAGAGTGCTGCTCACAGACCACCATGACAAATGTAATAGTCATGAAAAAGTTTGAAATACTGTGAAAATTACCAAAACATGACACAGAAACTTGAAATGAGCAAATGCTGTTGGAAAAATGGCACCAATATACTTGCTCCACACAGGTTGTGGAGCAAGTATATTGTGTGTTTCTAAAACACACACACACACACAGTATCTTTGAAGCACAATAAAGTGAGGAATGCTTGTATACAACTCAGTGGTTTTCAGTGTATTCACAGGGTATACAGCCATTGCCATTATCTAATTTCAGGACACTTCCATCATCCCAAAGAGAAGACTCATGACCATTGACGTCAGCTCCAGTTCTCCCCTCTGCCTGTCCCCCTGGCAAAGACTGATCGGTCTACTTTCTGTCTCTCTGGCTTTGCCTGTTCTGGGCAGTTCATATAGATGGAATCATACCATGTATGGACTTTTCAGTCTGACTTCTTCACTTAGTATAAGTATTTGCAAGATGTGTCTGTGTTGTAGTGCGTATCAGTACTTCACTCCATTTTGTGGCTGAAAAACATTCCATTGTGTAGATAATTTATCACATTTTGTTTATTTATTCATCAGTTAAAGAACTTAGTTTTTTCCCTACTGTTTGGCTATTTTATGAATAGTACTGCTGTGAACATTCATGTATAAATATGGTGTGAATGTATGTCTTCAGTTCTCTTGGATCTATACCTGGAGTGGAATTGCTAGGTCCTTTGATAGCTCTGTGTTTACGTCTTTGAGAAACTGCTCAAGTGTTCTGCACAACAGCTGCACCCCTTTACAGTCCCTTCAGCATGTATGAGAGTTATTTTCTCCACTTTCTTACCAACGCTTGCTATTTTCTGTAGTTAAAAAAAATTATTGTAGCCATCCTGATGAGTGTTGGCCATTTCTTCTTATTTTTTGTAGAATGCCTTTTAATTGAGGGTTTTTGGATTTGGTAGGGCTGATCTATTTAAATTTTGATCTTAATCCAAGTAGAGGCTCTTTTGAAATCTTAACAGAGGGATTGACTTGTTTGAAGGCCCTTCTGATGTGCTGGGACCTCTACTCCAATCTTTGTCTCCCTTGAACAGGGCAGAGCTGAAATCTCTTCTCAGCTCTTTTTTGTCATTAATTGCTATTTTCTGCTAGTTTTCTTGAATTTTCCCCTTCTTTCTGGTTCTTTCTCTTTGGGACTTTGTTCTTTAGTTTCCAGCTCTCTGGTAGCCAAAAATCTCTGTCTTCTCTCAATCTAGTAGGACTGCCACCTCCTATTTGGGGTCTGTTTTCCTGAAGTCAGGAAAAGCCAGCGTGGTTGTGGGGTTGTGTTGTTTCTATTTTTCCCTTCTTTTAAGAGTTGTAGCCCCTCTTGTTCCTCTCTGTGTACATCACTGTTCAGTGCCTTCAAATGATTTTTACTTTTATCTAGATTTTATTTTTTTAGAGAAACAGTTTTAATTTTTCTTTGCCATTTTCAAAAAGTACAACTAACCAGGTAAAGAAGCACAAATATAAAGTAATGCATCTTGGAAAACATAGACAGAATACTCCTTGACATAAATCACAGCAAGATCTTTCTCGATCCACCTCCTGGTTTCAGAACTTGATGAAGCTCAGGTTCTTGATGTCTCATGGCAGAAAGAATTCTGTGAGAACCGAGTGATAGGTAAGAAATGGATTTAGAGAGAAAGACACTCCACAGAGTTTGGGCCATCTAGGAAGGAGAGAGTGGCCTCTCTGGATTTTATAGCTTTTATTAGCGAGAGGATTAGTTTGGTACAAGCTCCTTTATTATGATGGGAACTGAGAACACTGATGTTTTATGAGTTGAATCACAAGAAGATGAGAAACTGATACCTTCTGAGAGTGAGAGCATAAATTCTTGAACAGAAAATGTGGACAAGATGATAGGAAGGAATTTGATTTTCAAACTAGAGGGTCAAGTCGGCCATATTGAAGAAAGATAAAGGGTGATTTAAAAGTGAAGTATGTGACACCAAGTTGATGTTTGGTAATTTTTTTGAAAATGGAGCAAAGAATTTAAAGAATACAAATTGGATAGAGAATTTAAGACTTGAAGAGGAAATCTTTAATAAGCAGTTATTGGATTGGATTTAGTAGTGGAAGAAACTAAGATTATGAATTTAAGATTTTGAATCTGTTTAATTTTGTAAATGATAGTGCTTATGAGGTGGTTGGAGATTTGAGTGTTTACACGTGATGTCTAAAGAACAGTGTATATCTGGTCAGTGTGCTAGGGAGGACTGTGTTTGCAAAATCTGGGTAGTACAGACAATAAACATGTCAGAGGAAGAGTATGACTGAAGTTGTAGAAATGGACATTCTGTTTAGAACACAGACAAGTAGAGAAAGAAAGCAAAATAGATCTGTAAAGGTAAGATTTCCATATCCTCTTGCAGGCTTAAAAAACTGGGGTTTGGAAAGAAACTATATGCTTTCTCTACCCAAAAATGCCCAAGAAGGGAGCCAGGTTTACAGACCACCTTATCTTATATCTGTGTTTTTCCTTTTGCCCTTTTGTGAACTCTCAAGGTTAGTCAGTGATTTTCTTCACACTTTCATTAGGAAATTTGCCAAAGGCATCCTTTTGAGGCAGCTGTCTGTGTACCCTTGGAGGCCGTCAGTAATGTTTCCAATCTATAGGAGTAGTCGGCACAAATGTTGGGCTGAGCTGCATCTTTGTGGTTTAAAACATTCCCCCTCCAAGGCCACCCCCCCAACAGTATAAAATATATCACATTTTGAAGTTTCTGTATCTTAGTCTTTTGTTACTGTATCTTTTCAGGTGAAATACGTCACTAAGAGTAAATACATCAACTATATCAATAATGAAAGGAGACTTGATTTTTAAAGTATAATTGAAATAGCAGTAGTGGGCACCTTAGAAATCTTTATAGATAAACAAGAACTCTTTTTGTATCGAATGTTACAATTTTAAAATTTTCACTGTAAAGTAAAATATACCTGAATTGTGGTTCTTCTTTTGATCTAAGGTGGTCAGAGGATACATCCATGCTGATGATCCTGTGAAGTTTTTGGAGCGTATTAAACACGATGTGAATAAGCCCATGATTAAAATGCAGTAGAATAAGTTGAAACACATGTGTGTTTTTGTTCCTGTTCACTTGAATAATATAGGCAACTGTTACACCATATGCATCTTTAATATATTAGTCTGACTGTTTGTCTTGTTTTACTAAACTGTCTTCTTTCAGCCACCCACGCAGAATATGCCTATGGGTCCCGGAGGGATGAGTCCGAGCGGCCCTCCCCCACCTCCGCGCACTCACAACATGCCTTCAGATGGAATGGTAGGTGGGGGTCCTCCGGCACCACACATGCAGAACCAGATGAACGGCCAGATGCCTGGTAAGTTTCTCTCCTCTAAGACATTAACACCAGAGTTGCTTAGCAACTGAAACGACATGGGGGCTCAAGGGATACTTAGATTGTTGATGACAAAACTGCTTTGAATGCCCCGGAGTCCAAGCTCTCTTAGAGTTTGTTAGCTACAGAGCTACGTGACCTGTATTCAGTGTTTATCAGGCTGCCCTTGGGCTTTGATGTAGCTGACACACAGCATTCCTCTGATGAACAGAACTGGCTAAATTTAGTCTGTCTGAAACTATGCAATACAGCTGGCTTTAGAAGCTTTTGAGGGGGGAAAAGGCATGGCATCGTGGCTCAAGAATTAAAATGTTTATAAAAATGTATTATAGCACTTCTCTGAGTTTTGTATATACTTGAAATTTTATTGATCTCAGAAACAGTACTGCTGAAAAAATAACACGTGGGGAGATAAAAACGAAACTCTCTAAAGCACTAATTTATTTAGTATTTCCTCATTGGCCTATTGAAACTGAGCTTGGATTTTATGAATATATTTGTTTATAGCATAATGGAAATATGGAAATTGAGCAAAATTAAAAGCTGAAAAGTGTCAGCTTTCTTATATAATGCATCATCTGTTGTTTATCTATTTTAAGTTTAGAGCTACTTAAGATATCTTTCAGAGCATCAGGTGCTGATTTACATACCTTTTGCTGGGTTGAATTTTTAATCGGAAAAGTATCTTTAAATTATCTTGTTTTTGTAACAACAGTCACACCCACACCCATAATTTTTGGTGGGCTGTTTTCTACATTTAATGTGAGAATATTTTTGCTTTCTAAAAACAAAGGTTATTTTCATTAACATAAAGAAAGCATTGTACAAATAGCAGTAGTGAGAGTAAATTAAAATCACAAAGAAGTTTATTTTTAAAATCAGTAGTATTAGCCTCCTTGGGATAGTATCAACTGATTGTGTTGGTAACATTGGTGTTCAGGGTCTTTGGAGGTAGAAAGCACAGACCAAAAGAGGCCAGGTAACCTGGCTTATAGGAGATCGGTGTGTGATTGATTGGTCATGTAGGAGGGTGAGGTGTTTTGGTGGCAACTTTCTCTTTCTTGCCGGGGCTTCCACAGCCATGGCCCACGTGGCCCTCGCCCTATGTGGAGACAGGGTTAAAGACATAACAGCTTGTTGGTTGTAGTCAGAAGGAAGCTTCTTGCTTCCTTCTGGTTGTAGTCAGAGGGAACTGGTTGTAGTCGAAGGACGCTTCTTGCTCTGTCCACGCTTAGATCATCAGGACACGTTTTTAAAACTGTCAGGGTAGTGCCATTGCAGGTTAGCAAGTCAGGGGAGTTTTGTGATTTTTTTTTTTATGGTGGTGCCTTTAATTAGGAATTCGATTCAACTTCTCCAGGTAACTTTCAAGCCAAAGGCTGAGGAAGCAAGCGAACAGCAATGTAATTATTGTTCACGTGCCATTTGGTTTTTGTGTAAGGCCATCTGGAATAAGATATCTCTTTATGAGCCAGGGATTTTCAACCAGTTATGACCTAGGTTGTCCAGAATACTGGAGAACTTCTACAACAACTCATAGTTAGAAAGTTTACAGTTAGATGTAGGAGAAATTGGAAGTCCAGTTAGTTATATTGTTTTTATTTAAAAAGTTTTATATGACATTTAGCCAACCTTTTTATGCACACAAATTTGTATCTAGACTTTTACTTTCTGATTTTAGTTTTGTTTTTAATATTTTGTCTTGTAAGTGGTAGTGCTCTTTATATGCTGTTTGCTCTTGGTCACATATCTTCCTTTAAAATAAATTTAGCTGATTTAAAATATATATATATAATATATACCTATGGTACCAAAATCAAAAGGTGCAAAAAAGACACACAGCCCTTATCTACCCAGACTCGTTCCCGAGAGTCATTGGTGTCTAGTTACCCTTTAAAACATGTGCTTGTGTACATTCTTCTTTCTTCTTCTTTTTTTAAAACACAGATAGTAGCATATGTTAGATAGTATTATATTTCATATTTTTACCTCTTAAAGACTTCCCTTAGAGACCATGAGTATATAAAGATATATTTTGGTGACCACTCAGTATATAAAGAGCTGCCTCATTGTTTTTGATGACTGCATTACATTCTTTTTATGGATGCCTCTACTTTATTTGGACAGTTTCCTTCTGATAGAAATATAGGTTATTTCTAGTCTTTTGGTATTAAAAATTACGCTTTTGTGAATATGCCTGTGAAATATAAATAAATAAGTAAACAAACTTACAGTTTTGTGTCCATATACATATACACTCAGAAACTTGTATATTTATAGGATAAAGTCCTAGAACTGAAATTGCTAGGTTAAAGGTATATGCATTTTTATAATATGATAGTTATTGCTGTATTGGTCTACATAAAAATAGTACTTATACATTTATAGTCTTCCAATGAAGTATGAAAGTGCTTTTTTCTTCATAATATAGTTGGAACAAAACTTTTGATCTTTGCAAATCTAAAAGATGAAAAATGGATCTCATGGTTTTAATTTGCCTTTTTACTATATTAAATGAGACAAGGAATTTTCTCATTTATGGCCCTTTTGTAGGTTTAGTATGAACTGATGTTTCATGTACTTTGCCTGTTTACTGCTGGTGGACTTTTACTTACTTAGTTTATATGTTAAGTAATTAGTTTGGCATGTGATATTTCTTGTAAATAATTTTTCCCAGTCAATCTTTTTATTATTTAATTTTGCTTTGTTGGTCATGTGCAAATGTTTTATTTTTATGTAGTTTATAAATCTTTTATAGTTCTGAGTTTTTTGCACACTTAAGAAAGTGCTTCCACTCTAAGTTTATTTTAGAAATTCTCCAGTTTGAAATACTCTTTTATGGTTTCCTTACTTTTTCTTTCTTCTTTTTTAGTGTTTAATTCTTTTATACATCTGGACTTAGTTTTGCTAGAAAAAAACATGGTAGGGATCCAACCTGTGTTTTTCCAGATGTCTACTCAGTTGTCACAACATCACTTATTGAATTATCTTTCTTTTGCTCACAGATACTTAATATCAGAACCATTGTCATTTACCAGATTGTGCTTTGGGGTCAGTTTTTAGATTGTGCTCTAGGTTCATTGATCTGTTATTTTGTTCATTTATGTGTTAGACTACACACTTTTAATTCAGCTTCATATGTTTTGGGCTCTTATAAAGCAAGTCCTCCTTCATACTGTTTTTTTTTTTTTTTCCTAGAAAGTTTCTGGCTTTTCAAAAGCATCAGTTTCTTAATCTGTAAAATGAGACTAGTAGTCCACCTCACAGTATTTGCTATCATTCAAGTAAAGCATTTACTTTTTTGGCTATTGATTAAATACTCAAGTTATCATTTGGTATTACTATTGCATTAATGCAAAAAAATAGCTTTTTAAGGTACTTTTGTATAGATCATCTGTTTAACTTTCATATTTTGGTTCTGATCACTTTTCTTCAAGGGCCCAACCATATGCCTATGCAGGGACCTGGACCCAGTCAACTTAATATGACAAACAGTTCCATGAACATGCCTTCAAGTAGCCATGGGTCCATGGGAGGTTACAACCATTCCGTGCCGTCATCCCAGAGCATGCCGGTACAGAACCAGATGACCATGAGTCAAGGGCAGCCCATGGGAAACTATGGTCCCAGACCAAATATGAGTATGCAACCAAACCAAGGTAAGTTAGCTTTCTTTATACCCTTCTCGACTAGAGTGCTCCATTAGCTTTTGAAAATCAAAGTTTTTTTCAAAATGTTAGCTGATTTTCAAAAACACAAGTTTGAGGTAAGTCATACTCAGAGAAGGAACATCAAGTTTGAAACCAGCTGAAAATAATTTTTTTCATTTACATTTAGGAATTAAATTGCTCAGTTTAGGTTTTTAAGCCTATTTATTTTTATATTGTTTGGACAGTTTCTTTGAGACAGTATTTTTGGGTTTTGAAGCTAATTGGTGAATAACAGAACATTTAGTTAGACCTAGAGAATTGAGAAAATAGAATTTTATCTTATTAAGTACACTCCTTAAAAAGCATCTGCTCTGTGGTTCATTTTACTTGTGAAGAATATATCAATTTTCTTTGAATCTTCTTTGATTTAACATTTTCTGATGCTGTGTTTCAGCATTAAAGGTAATTTTAAGATAATTTGTTGTTAGAATGTTCAGTGGAGGTGCTGCTGTATTCTTGTATTATTCGAGTGGTGTGAAGTCTATTAAAGTTTATTACCAATCTCAGAGAATGAAATTGTTATCATGTTTCTCTTTTAAGTATTCTTGTGAATAATAACTAAAAACCAGTAAGTGGCGCTCTGTTCTGCTAATTGCCTGTTAAAACATTTGGCCTGTTGCCAGCTTAAAGCTATTTCAATTATGAAATGTGGTGAGGTTAAGAGTCTCAGATAGAATTAAATGTATTTGCTTTAAAATTCTCTAGATTTTGCTTATGAAAAACAAATCACGAAAATACACCCAGATAAGGGAAGTTAATGTTAATCTGTTGATCATTATTTTTGATGAAATAATATATTGTGGTTTAAAAATCTACAAATATTTTCTATAATTTTGGTAAAATACACCAGAAACAAAGGCAGATAAATGGAACAAATTGTCAATGAACATAGCTTCACAGAACTGGCACTTGTTCTGTTCTTTTCCCCTGAAAGTTGTTGAGTGCCCATTATGGAATATTTCCTTTTTGAGTTATATCAAATAAAGGTTCAAAACCATAGCAAGATCCAGTCAGTGCTAGATCAGGAGGGGTTCGGATGTTTCCTATACAGTTTGATTACCAGGAAAAGAGCAAAAAAACAGTGATAGTGATGCTTATGAGGTGCCACCATAATGGTGGCATACTTCTTATCTTAGAAAATACGTGTGAGAAGATGGATGTTGCTGCAGCATGGTTTGATTTGGCATCTTAAGATTTGAAGGGGCTTCCCAGGTGGCTCAGTGGTAAAGAATCCGCCTGCAGTGCAGGAGACGCGGGTTCCATCCCTGGGTCAGGAAGATCCCCTGGAGAAGGAAATGGCAACCCACTCCAGTATTCTTGCCTGGGAAATCCCACGGACAGAGGAGCCTGGCAGGTTACAGTCCATAGGTTCGCGAAAGAGTCAGACACAACTGAGCAACTGAGGATGCACTTAAGATTTGAAGAAGAAAAATAACATATGCAGCAATGTGTATGGAGAAAATAGTTTTACTGTTTTTAGAAAAAGGAGTTAAAGTTTTATAGGAGTTTCTGTTCAAAACATAGCCACCAGCTATTACTGTTTTTTAAATTAAAATTATTTTTCTTTTATTGAGTTACAGTTAACATACAGTATTAGTTTCAGGTGTATAGCATAATGATTTGATAGTTTCATGCATTATGAAATGATCATCATAAGTCCAGTTACCGTCTGTTATTGAACTAAATTGTTGAATGTTATTGACTATATTCCCTATGTGTACATTATACCACCATGACTTACTTGTTTTATACCTGGAAGTTTGTACCTCTTCATCTCTTTCACCTATTTTGTGCATCACCCCCAACACCCCCACAGTGTTCTTCTGAAAAATGTCATATTTGTATCAATGTATAGTTTTTTTCTTCTTTTAGAAGTTATTTTACTTTTTCTTTGTTCTCATAATTTGTGAATTTATGAATAGAAAATAGACTTTATAAAACGTGACTTTGAGGATCTGATTTAGAAATAAAAGCTACGTTTCAAAAGAGCAAAGAGGATGTTAGTGAGGAAATTACCACTGTTTTAAAAAGTCTCTTCAGGACAAATATAAAGCTTTTCAGTTAAATTTCAACTTTTCAGAATCAAGAACCACCAAAGAAAATTACAATTACCATGGAAAAAAGGAGGGAAAGTTATATGTGAGTTTTTAGCAATACTTGCTTTCTTAATCACAAATAAAAATCTTTTCAGTTAAATTCCTTATAAAAATATTTTGGAATTCCTTATAAAAATATTTTAATTACATGGTACCTGTTGGATTTTTAAAAACTTGTTCAGCATGATACAAGTTTTATTTGAAGTTTTAGTATTTATTTTATTATAAAACCTTTCCTTAGATAGTTTTATAAAAATAAGCTGTATGTTTTACATTAAATTTTTTCTGTTTTGATAAATAGATGAAAGAAATTAGAGGAGACTACATTTTAAAATAAAGACAAGCTTAGAAGAATACCAATATTCTATAAAAGGAAATGTTTTCTACTTTCAAATTTTTTTGTTAATATTTGTTGAGATATTTGCTGTTCTTTGAGTTAATTCAGATTTCAAAACGTTGAGGCCTTTTAACTATCTGTTTATTTCTGTATACACGTCTCTACATCAAGAGCTGTTAGAGAGAAATGTCTACACCACTTATCATTTTTTAATAATGAAATTTATTAAATATTTAACAATTAAATAGTGGGATTTCTTAGATTAAATCTCTGTCCGATGACAAACAAAGGGCAGAAAAGCCAGTCCAGATAATTGTGTTTAAAAACAAACAGCAATTATTTAACCTTTGTCACGTTAATAATTATTAATTGTTTAGGTGACATATTTGGGTACTTTATCTGATGATGTCATAGTTGTTTTCTAAATAGAACATTGCTGGTCAAGACCTAGATGTGTTTTATTCTGGTAGTTTTGAAGTGGCTTTGTTTTTTACCCTCGACATTGTGTACTAGTGTTACAGTAAAAGTATCATTTCTGGCAGTGAAATTACGGAATGTCTTTGGATGTCATTAATTCTCTAAAAGCTGTTTTCAGCTTTTAAATTTTTACTAAAAAATTGAAAAATAATCGTAAACCAAATTAATGCAAAGTCTAATATAGTGAAAACGTGTAGACCTGCCACACCAAACATGTCATTTCAAAAAGCTGAACAAAAAATTGGCCCCATTAAATTTACTGATTACTATATTCATGGTCATTAAAAAATTATAAGTTAAATGAACTTATATGACAGTGGCATTGCAGTTGGTGCCTACTTTTAGTTGTAGTTTTATGTGTATCTATGAATTGAGAAAGCAAATATTTTTTAATTTAGCTTTTAGTGTATATTCTTTTATGAGGACAACTATTTTTAGATGAGTGGTTTAGCAAATTTTTAATGTTAATTTCTTTCTTAAATAGCTGCACAATGTTGTAAATAGTTAGTTCAACCTACTTCCTGTGTTATTTTAACTATTATCCAGATTAAGTTCAGTGATGGTCACTTTGAACTTTAGGAGTAAGGCTCATGTTCACAGTCGATCACCTTCTTACGTGTTGGATCTACTCACTTACGTAGAGAGCGTAAGCTCCACTGTAATTCAGACAGCTCCAAAGATGCCTCTTTTGTTCTGGTGTCTAGAACAAAACCTGGGGGTAGGCGTGCAGATCTGTCTTTTCAGTGAATGGGAACTGAAACCAAATGTTGTTTGATAACCCAGAAAGATACAGAGTTAGTGCCTTAAAGATGTTTCTTTAAAAGTCTAATTAATTTGAGTAGACTAGTAGGCTTTCTGGACCAACAGTTAACATTTGATAGAACCAGCATATTTTTCATTCCCAGGCATTAGTGATTATAGCTTTCCATATTCTAACACCATTTACTTACTTATTATATATTCAAACATAAGTATTTTCACAAATTGTTATGTTTGTGTTAAAGCATATATTTCACAAGTTTCAGGTATGGTATATAATTCTTCAGACTTGGATCCAAGTCTTGGCCCCATAGATTACTGTGTATGGGACCTCTGTCTAATTTTCTGAATTTCTTTAAGTAAGATTAAGTGAGATGATGCATTTAAAAATCCTAATTCCATAATTATTTGTGTAATTTACATAAAATGAGAACAAGGGTTTTTTGTAATAATGAAAACTTGAGATCTGTTTATTGGCTATTGTCTTCTTTAGCCATAAGACCTAATTTATTTCTGGCTTTAGTTTTGTTTGAACAGTATTAAGAAAGTCTTGATTCATTTAGCTAATAAGTTGCAAGTGATAATGATCTGATCTAGAAGCTTGACATTAGAGTAGTGGGAAATTTTTCTTTCAGTACCTTTATCATGTAAATATGAAGGGCAAAAAAATATTATCATAGCCAGGGTTGTTATATTTACTCTTATTATACAGTGGTTTATTATCAGTTATATATTCAGTTTTTTTAGAAACTGCCAAAGTGATTACCAAAGTAGCTCTCCCATTTTACCATCCCAGCAGCAAAGTGCACGTGGGATCCGCTTTCTTCGGATCCTTGCCAGCATTTAGTATTGTCAATTTTTTTTTAATCTTAGCTGTTCTAAAAATGAGTAGTAGACCACATCTCATTGTGGCCTTAATTTGCATCTCCCCAGTGGCTAGTGATGCTGAACATCTTTTCACGTGCTTATTTGCCATCTGTATATCCTCTTCACTGAAATGTCTCTTCATGTGTTTCGCCCATTTTCTAGATGAGTTATTTTCTAACTGTTGAGTTTTGAGAAGTCTTCATATATTCTTTTAGGATTAATTTAAAATTTTTCCCCCAGTTTTTTAATGTAAAATTTCAAACATACAGAAAACTGTATTCTACTCATCCATTAATGGCATCTTCTTTTTAAATGCATTTCCCAGTGTTTTGCAGATATTATACTTTTGCCCATTAACACTTTAGTCTGCATAGCATTAGAGCACAACGTTTAAAAATTTTTCCTTTTTCTTTTAATAGTTTTTTTTTTTAATAAGGTAACATTTACATACAATGAAATACAAAAATCTTAAGTGTCTCATTCACTGGGTTTTGATGTATTTGTAACACATGTACTCCTTGGCCTTCGTTTTATAACTAACATCCTAGGTGCCTTTATGGGATGCCGTTTTATTCCAGTTTAAATATTTTGTGTTAACCGTAACCTAGCTTCTTTTATGGTAAAAGGGGATGATTGATTTACTTTTTCTGTTAGAAGTCTTTATCTCAAAGTGTGATCCTAAGATCCTCGGCATCAGAATCATCAGGGGTACCTGTTAAAACGAGATTTGTCTGCTCCACCCCATGCCCGCTAAATGAGAATCTCTAGGGGTAAATTTTAGAAATTACATTTTACAAATCTTCCAAGTCATGCCTGTTTATACAGTCCATTCCATCTGAAATTTTTCTGGGCAGGATAATCTCTCCTGTACCTGATGCTTCATAACTTTCAGCCTTCATACTAAGTTGACACAAAGCTGTATGTTCTCATATAGCCCGTCTCCATGGCTTTCTGTTTGGGTAAGATGGAACCTTTACTTTCACAGCAGATTGTCACTTGTGTCCCATAAATCTAGAACTTTTGGAATTCCTTTCAGTCTACAGTAGATGCAGTCTATAGGGGCTTTGTTTTTGAATTAATATTATTATATAGTATAGTTGAAACTATTCAGAGGAGTTGACTGAGAAATTGCATAGCTTTTTGCTTTGCCGGATTTATGAAGCCACAACACATCCCTTTTCTAATTTTCAGTCACCAGAAAGCTAAATATATAATCTAATCCTGAGACTAGTTTGTAGAGATGCCTATGATGTAGAATTATGCCCTTGAGAATCCAGGACTTCTTAGCACTTTTGACATGATAAGTTACACAAACCTCTGCTGTGGGGGCCTGCCCTGTGCAGAGATATTTAGCGGTATTTCTGTCTTGTACCCGCTAGGTGGCAGTAGCGACCCCCAGTCCCTGTGGAGACAACCAAAAATGTCTCCAAACTTGACTGAATGTCCCCTGGGGACAAAATCACCCACGGATGAAAATCACAGCCTTATGAAATGGTTACTGTAGGGAACTGCATGTAAGGGTGGTCTGTGTTACTGAAGAAACTTAACGAGAAGAATAAGTTATTGATACTGTATGTTTCAGTGCTTTTAAATACTTTCATGGGATTTCTCTAAAAATTGTTCTTTTTACTAGATAAAATCTGTCCTGGTTCTGTTTCTTCATTGGTTGCTAGGAAATTCAGCTCAGTTTGTACTAGTTAACAGTGACTTTACTAAACTTCTGAGATTTTCTTACTTAGCTCTTGTTCTTTTGTCCTCAATGTTTTTTCCTAAATGTCTTATGAACCACTTAAAACTCTTGATGAAGGCAGGTGTAGATTTTAGGTGAGTAAAGAATCCTGTTCACTTTAAATGGATAGGTAGTGGGTTAGCTAATTGAATTTACTGAAATACAGGGATTTTCTTCTTGTAAATAAACCATTAGTAATACTTTCAAATGAGAGCTATAAATGGTTTAGTTTGAGATTGAATGGCTAAGGAACAAGTAGTAAAATGTGAGCAATAGGTGATGAAAGATGAACAAGAAAATGTGCTTGGAGTGGATATTATCTACACAGTTTTGTAGTCATTCTTACTATAACAGAGATAATAAATGAAGAGAAGAAACTTACTGTATTCTAGGATTTTATTATAGTGATAATGTTATGTAGGGCTGTTTTTCTCAGAGATATTACATTGGAGAAGTCTGACTTGACTTTGGAGAAGAGATACACATAATGGCTAAGAGCGTGGCTTTAGATTTCTCACCATTTCCTAGCCATACAACTTTAGGTAAGAGTCTTAATGCTTGTATGCCTTAAGTTTTCTTACTTGTAAAGTGAAGTTGACAATACTACCTGTTTCATAGGGTTTGAAGAGGATAAATAATAGACATAAAGCTCTTAGCTTAATGCCTGGGCCATAATAAATGCTCATTAACTGTTAGCTATCATTTTTAATCTTCATTTAAAATTATTCATAGATTAACAATATTGACTTTAGAGTTTTATTATTTTGTATCTCAAGATAATGATTAAAATATAAGACATTGTTTCTGTAGAGTATTTGATAGTAGGATCTTTGTATATATCATCCTTTGTAGTACTTCTTAGTGTCAGAAAGGTTTATGTGAAAGATGAAAAATAGCCTTTAAGCATATAGTAATGTGCGATGTCATACTTTATAGAAAATGGTTATGATAGACTCATTTTGTAATCTTTACTCTGTAGCACAAATTTTTAGAACTTATTTTGGGTAGCTTTTTGAGGTTTAGCGCTCTTATTTCCATTAGTATCTCAATAGATAATGCACATTTATTTGCTGGTGTAACATATTTCATTATCATAAGAAAAATAATATGCTTCCTAAACAATCAGAATTTAAGTCGTAATTTTTTTTTAATAGATAAGGCTTCAAGGAAAAAGATGAAAAGTTCCATGGTTTAGCAGTGCTTTCCTGCTCTGTTTTCTGCAGTTTTAGGCTTGATCTTGAGTGATGTCATGGATCCTTAAGGGAGAGAAGTGACAGGAAATAAAAGAAGGGTGGTAATTGAGCTCTTTGGGATTGGAACTGCCGACAGTCCCAAAAGATAAAGCACAAGTGGCATGGTCTTTTCTATCTAGGGCTTAAACTAGAATTACTTTTCTCCTTTATAGCAAACCTTAGAACTTTGTTATTATTGTGCCTTTTTGGATTTTTCCCCAACTGTTATGTTTTTGCTTTCTTTCTCCTTTAATTTTGGTTCTACTGCATATTATATGCTTTAATTTTATAGTGATCGTCTGTTAAAACAAGAGATCTTTAATCAATGTTGAAGAAGAAAGACAAGGCAAAGCCTTCATTTACTGGAAATGAAGTCTATAAATGGTCAATTATGCTGCCTATTGTATTATGAATGCTAGTGTTCACTATACAAAATGTTTTAATAATTGTAACCTTAATTAAAGTAGTATTTTGAAACTTTTTCATTGCATAATTGCTTCTGGACCACGAACTTTGCTATAGCTGGAGTAGAGGCAGTGAAGAATAGTGGAATAAATGTGTTTTGAAATCTAACTGGAGTTTTGCCTGATTCCAAGTTGATGTCTATTAGCTTATATAATCTTGATCTTTGGATTTCTTGGCTGAACACTTGAAAATTAGGATCCTTACCTCTGGTAGTTGTTAGTGATTTACATGAAGTTAACATGAAAGCACGTCTGGTAGTAAGTGCATTCTGTGTCGGGTTCTCTTTCCCCTTCCAGTCTCTACTGAACTATCTTATCCCTACATTGAGTTTACTTCCTTGTTGAAAACAAAGTCTCAGAGTAACCTTTGAAAGACTTATATTTATGACAAAATTAGAAGGAAAAAGAAATTTGAAAAGAAGTAGAATAGAAGAAGGCAAATAGAAAAAAGAATTTTTAGCTCTGATAGAGTACTTCTTTAGATAGCCAGTTCTTCATATTGGAAAAGAGTGAATTCTCTTTGCTCACATTGTTCCTGCTGTTGTAAGTCAGAAATATATTTAAAGAGGTGGGTGTGTTGTGTTTTTAATTTTGTATGTAAATTGTGAGCTTTTGGCTTATCTGGACAGTTTTGCCTGTAAAACTTTTCTAATTCTTTTCCCAAGTCAGTGAAGGCTGGGTGGGGCATGTAGTTATTTAAGCAGGAAATTAGGAGACAACTCATACATGCTTCTCAGGCAGAAATGGTTATAATGTTCGAATGATGAGTTCCATATACCATAACTTAGCCCAGTGAACCTCTGAGGAGCTACCTGCTTTGTTGGATGGCAACACAAAACTTCATGGCCATTGTTGATTATATCATGTGATACATTTTTACTGTTGCCAGTGTGATACTGTAGCAGTGGTTGTTCCACTATCTGGATATTGCTCACTCAGGAGACTATGCAGTTCTGATTTCCAAGTCTATGGTTTATTGTAATTCTGTGCCTAGGTGTTTTTTGACTGTGTGTGTTAGAGGTTATTAAGCATGTTATAGCCCTTTGATTTTAGGAAGACCATTTTAGTTTATAAATCTTAAAGTTGAAAAAACTTCCTGGTGGCTCAACTGGTAAAGAACCATCCTGCCAGTGCAGGAGACGCAAGAGATAAAGAGTTCTATCCCTGGGTCGGGTAGATCCCCTGGAGAAGGGAATGGCAACCTGCTCCAGTATTTTTGCCCGGAAAATCCCATAGACAGAGGAGCCTGGCGGACTACAGACCATGGAGTCACAAAGAGTCAGACATGACTGAACACACATATTCACAAAGTTGAAAAATAGAAGACCCGTAGGTTTTTGTTTTAAAATTGTGTGTGAAATTCCACTGATACAAATAGTACATTTATAAATGTGTTTGTAGATTCCCTATCTACTGTTGCATAATGATCGGGCATTGAAAAAGGAAAAAGACATACCCAGGAATTAGATTTCTTTCCCTCCGTTTGAATACTCTGCTATGTGATTTTTGTGGTTTTCTTTGTTTTGAGATCTTTTCTTTCGTAGCATAAGATTCTATCTTTTCTGGAAAGGTTGTCTGGATAAATATTATATAGTACATAATGAAACATATATGCATTTGGGAAGTTCATATATTGTAACCACTCTGTTTTTTAAGAAATTTTTACAATATTCCTCCAGTGGAATTCACATCAGCTACCGTGGATTGCTTGTTTGCCCTAGTTTGCAGATTATTTTAGGCACGTGAACTGTAGTTCAAAGATTTGCTTATATTTCTTGAAGTCAGTTTATCTTCCAATAAATTACCTAGTTTAGGAATATGACAATAAAAGAAGTTTGTATTTCTCTTAAGATGTTAAAGTTATGTGCCAGCGATTTTGTGTGTAATGTTTTGTCTGTTTTCAGGTCCAGTGATGCACCAGCAGCCTCCTTCTCAACAGTACAACATGCCCCAGGGAGGCGGGCAGCATTACCAAGGCCAGCAGCCACCGATGGGAATGATGAGTCAAGTATTCAGAAACAAACCAAGGCTAATCAAATTGCTGCCAGGTCAGTGTTTGTGTTTTTTGAATTGGCTGGTTATTCCATATTTGTATTGTCAGGCAACATGTTCTATCATTGGAATCCTATCTTATGTAAAAGAAGATCCTTTTATATTTGGAATTGTTCATTTGAACCAAAGCAAGTGTTACTGATTTGCTTTTTAAAAAAACAGCTTTATTGAGGTAATTCATACACCATAAAGTTCAACTGTTGATTTACTTTTATGCCTTGTATAAATACAAAGAGAATATATTTCTTGAGTATTCTACTAAATTTTATCCTGTTAGTTAATATTACATACGTCTCAAACAACTATGGTTTATATATGTTATCATTTGCATTTGAGAAAAATTTTGGAAGCTAAATTATATCCATAATATAGCTGTTTATATAGAGTTAGTAGAATAGAAAGGCATTTGAAAATTAGATTTTAACTCTAGTTATTTAGTTTAATGGTAATTTTATTTTTTAACAGGAAGGTGGCTTGTGAAAAAATGGTCAGTAAAAGATGTACTGTGTTTAGTAGTAAGCCAAACATACAAGTAGACTTCCGTCATACAGCTCTTTGTTTTCCTGTATGCTTGAGAATTTTGTGATACAACATTGAAGAAAAAATAATCCGTACATATAAAATTGATCAGATAGAGGTGGCTGTTCACATTACGAAATGATCTGTCTTGTTTGGAAGGATTTGCCAAAATCTTCATTTGTATTAAGCTTCCTTGATGTAATTAGGTTAAACTGCTTTAACAGAGGAACTTGGAGAAACTAAGAACTTGAAGCAGAAATGTTGAGACCGTTTGACTAAGAAGCTAATGTCAGCTAGCAGGAGGATATGACTTGGTGTATTAAAAAGTAGTTTTGTCTGCCACTCTCTGTCAGTGCATAAATCATGAGTGGTATAAGGACATTGTTTTTTTTCCTGCAGAGATTCTGCTTATATAGGCAGAACAAACACTCCCTATAGAATTTTGCACACAGTATATGTGTTTCTTAGTGGTAGTGATACATATGGATAATTTTGGTTAGAAAACATTTTAAAAAAAATCTTTTACTTACCCTCAGTTATTTAGAATATTGGAGTTTTTTTGTTTTCCTTTCACATGTAGACATTGTTTTAACTTTTTTTTCCTTGAAAAACTTTAGTTACATTTATATACTATAGATATTTTAAAGAAATGAAATCTAGGTTGTTAAATACATTAGGTATAGTCTGCTAAAAATAAATGATAGTTTGGTTTAATTTTTAAAATATATTTTGAGTAATTGAGGTGAATTTTACACCGTTATTCTGTTACTGAGTATTTCGTGAAACATGCAATTTATATTGTTATAAATACAAACTGTCTATTCAAAATAGATACGTTGTTTTCGTAAATAGCAGAACTTTAAGGTTGCTATAAATAATTCTTTTATTGTACGATGGAATTTAAAAATTTAAGCTGTATCATTTTTACATAAATGTGTATTAATATATTTGTCTGATATTTACATAGAATATTTCATTTATAGCAACAGTTAATATTCTTAAACAGCATTGGATGTTTTCTTACTACATTTAGATACTTATGCCAGTAAATATGTGGATTAAGGACTGGCAAACATTTTTCTGTAAAGGGCCAGGGAGTAAATATTTTAGTCTTTGCAAGTCCTGTGGTCTTGGTCTCAACTACTAAACTCTATAGAAAATATGAATGAGTATGACTGTTCCAGTGAAACTTAATTTGCAAAAACAAGCCACTAGCTGTATTTAGACTGTAGGCCATAGGTTGCCAATCTATAATGTAGATATTTAGGAGGTGGTTTGGAAACATTGGAATACTAGAGCTATGAGTATTATATTTATTCATAACTATATTCCTCCTTCCTTAATTAGGTATTCTTCTAAAATTTAGTTCAGATTTTAGCTAACTGAAAGGTTTTTTCCTGCAGTTTCTTTGGGCAACTAAGTTAAAAGGACTAAGCCTAGTCATCTTGGAGGTGTAACTTATTGTGCCTTAAAATTAAAGGTGTGCTCTGGCACTTAACACAGTATTAATTTTATGAAGGTACATGTTTATGATACTCTAGAAATATTTTTCTAAAGGCTCCTAGAATGGCAGCATTAAGTAATATATTTTTGCATCTTAAAATACTTTGAGATACAAATACTTCAAGGAGGTTAATACAGAACGTGAAATATTTAAGTTTCTTTTAGAGAGAAAAAACTTATGGAGCTCTTTTATATTTTGCGTTGTTTTAGCATATGCTGTGGAATTGGCGACCAGCAGAACAGGTGTTTGACAAAATATGATAATTGCTTCCTTTGCTCATTCTAATTTAATTCAGGTTGTTTACATGTGAAAGGCCTAAATGCTTTCCTTTTCTTTTTTTTTTAAAAAAAAAAATGGAAGATAAAAAGTTTTTTTTCCCCTCCTTGATGAGGATTATCAGAGTTAAGACTAAGTGTAATGTTTCTAAAACTGTTTTTTGCTTTAAAAGGAAAATTGCAGGTTATCTCAATATGAAAGCAAATCACATTTGGTAAATATTTGGCTAATGCAATTGAAATTATTTTTTATGTATTTCCATTTCTTTTTCTTTTTTTTTCAGTTTTATCTGAAAGTATAAATATATTTAGGGTTTTCACTCAGTGGCCATTAACGTTTCTTCCTGTCTCTTGTCGAATTGATGTAGGTCATAATGATTACGGTTATCAGCAACCGTCGTATCCTGAACAAGGCTACGATAGGCCTTATGAGGATTCCTCACAACATTACTACGAAGGAGGTATCTATATACCTTCACACACATACACATATATATCCCCTTCTACAGGAACAAAAATTCTCGCATAAGACAACTTCTACCCACGCAAAGCTCTCGTAGAATACTAGTTGCTGGCTGTCTTGAAAGTTCCAGGGAGCCTAGAACAATGAGAATAATTTTCTTACAAATATTTAAAATGTATAACCATGACTTGCCATTTCTAACAACCATTAAAAGACTAAAACATTTTAAAATAATTTTTTTCCTCAGTGGAAATTTTCTATTTGAACATAAATCCATCAATACAATTTTTTTTCTTGTTGTGTGTTCACATATGTATAATTTTACATATAAGTTTAGTGCCTCTAGGAAACAGCTTGCTGATCTTGTGTAGCTAGTGTGTGCTCTTGTAGCTGTCTTTAATTTTTGTCTTTTTTATTTTATTTAGCATAGTCATGATCTTATGACTGTGATGTTCCAGTAAATGTAATGCTCGTATGGCAGAGACGCTGAAAATGCTGCAGTTCAACCTTGCAAAATTGGCTTTAACTGCAGTTTGTTTGGCCGAAATCCTTCTGTTTGGTTTGAGTTTTTTCTTTGTTTTGTTAACTTTTAAAAATCAATATAGCATTTCATTTTGTTCTTGTGTTGTTGGCTATGCATCTTAGAGGAAAAAAGTTAATTAAGCAAACTCCTCAGTATTTTCTTTTTGTCCTCTTCCCCAATTATCATGTAGGAAATTCACAGTATGGCCAACAGCAAGATGCCTACCAAGGACCACCTCCCCAACAGGGCTACCCACCCCAGCAGCAGTACCCAGGGCAGCAAGGCTACCCCGGACAGCAGCAGGGCTACGGTAATCACTTCCAGCAGTTTTAACTTTGTCCCCCGACCCCCAAAATGTGGAAGTGGATATTTAAATGTTCATTTGAAAATTCACAGCTTTAGCTCAGTCTGCTCGTGGAGTGTCTCTTTAAAATGTTCTTAAAACTAGTAGTCTGTTTAAGAAAAAGCATAAACTGGAGATAGCTTATTGACCACAGGTAAGGTATAGAAAGCCATTTGAAATGAATTCATTAATTAATCAATTCCTAAACCTGTTTGACATTCATTACCAGCCAGTAGCTTTGCATGTGCTTAGAAAACTGATGAGTTGGGTGATTACTTAACAGTATATACATAATCTGCTTGGCAAATTCGTTTCCAAAACTGATGACTGTTACCATGAAAAGTAACATTGATGTTTTAGTGTACAAATGAGGTCCATTTGGAATGCCTAGAGAAAATGTTTTTGTCATGCCTTATTAAAATAGCTGTGTACACTTCCATAGGGGTAAGTTTATTGCAGGTATGTATGTTACAGAGTTTGGAGGAAGTATAGCTATCTTTTCTTATTATATTCTCACTGTAGTGTTTACTAGTTGGCTATCTGTTAGATAGGGAGTGGGGAATGATACAGACCTGATATATCAGTCTTAAATATCAGTCTTAATTATCTATGACTACTTGAGATATAGGAAAATATGGTTCCTATGATAGGAGATATAGCTGCTTAATTAGATATCATCTTTTGCTAACAGGGTCTCTTTTTTTACACCAATATGTCTAAATGACTGTGGCTCAGATCATGAGCTAGCTCCCTATTGCAAAATTCAGGCTTAAATTGAAGAAAGTAGGGAAAACCACCAGGCCATTCAGGTATGACCTCAATCAAATCCCTTATGATTATACAGTGGATGTGACAAATAATTCAAAGGATTAGATCTTGTAGGCAGAGTATCTGAAGAGCTCTGGATGGAGGTTTGTAATGTTGTACAAGAGACAGTGACCAAAACCATCCCCAAGAAAAAGAAATGTAAGAAGGCAAAGTAGAGGCTTTACAAATAGCTGAGGAAGGAAGAGAAGTGAAAGGCAAGGCAGAAAAGGAAACATATACTCAACTGAATGCAGAGTTCCAGAGAATAGCAAAGAGAGATTAGAAGCCCTTCTTAAATGAACAATGCAGAGAAATAAAGGAAAATAATTGAGTGGGAAAGACTAGAGTTCTCTTCAAGAAAGTTGGAGATAACAGGGTCCATTTATGCAGGGATGCACACAATAAAGGACAGAAATGGTAAGGACCTAACAAGCAGAAGAGACTAAGAAGAGGTAGCAAGAATACACAGAAGAATTATGCAAAAAAGGTCTTAATTACCTGATAACTACGATGGTGTGGTCACTCACCTAGAGCCATCCTGGAGTGTGAAGTCAAGTGAGCCTTATAAAGATTTACTATGAACAAAGCTAGTGGAGGTGATGAAATTCCAGCTGAGCTATTTAAAATCTTAAAAGATGATGCTATTAAAATGCCGCACTCAATATGTCAGCAACTTTGGCAAACTCAGCAGTAGCCACAGGACTAGAAAAGGTCCATTTTCATTCCATTGCCAAAGAATGTCCAAACTATTGTCTAATTGTGCTCATTTCACATTCTAGCAAGGATATGTGCAAAATCCTTCAAGCTAGGCTTCAGCAGTGTGTGAACTAAGAACTTCCGGATGCACAAGATGGTTTTCAAAGAGGCAGAGGAACCAGAGATCAAATTGTCAACATTTGTTCTGTCATGGAGAAAGCAAGAGAATTTCAGAAAATCATCTACTTCTGCTTCATTAACTATACTGAAACCTTTTGTGGATCGCAACAAACTGTGGAAAATTCTTAAAAAGAGATAAGAATGCCAGATCACCTTAGCTGTCTCCTGAGAAACCTGTATGTGGGTCAAGAAGCAACAGTTAGAACCGGACATAGAATGACCTGTTCAGAACTGGGAAAGGAGTATGTCAAGGCTGTATATTATCACTCTGCTTATTTAATTTATATGTAAAATGCAAGACTAGATGAATCACAAGCTGGAATCAGTGATTGCCAGGAGAAATATCAACGACCTCAGATATGCTGATGATACCACTCTAGTGGAAGAAAGTAAAGAAGAACTAAAAAGCTTCTTGATGAGGGTGAAAGAGGAGAATGAAAAGTTGACTTGAAACTCAACATTAAAAAAAACTTAAGATCATGGCATCTGGTCCCATTACTTCATGGCAAACAGAAGGGGAAAAGTAGAAGCAGTGACAGATTTTATTTTCTTCGGCTCCAAAATCACTGTGAATGGTGACTGCAACCATGAAATTAAAATACACTTGCTCCTTAGAAGGAAAGCTATGACAAACCTAGACAGTGTATTAAAAAGCAGAGATAATCACTTTGCCAACAAAGGTCCGTATGGTTGAAAATATCGTTTTTTCAGTAGTCATGTACAGATGTGAAAGTTGGACCATAAAGAAGGCTGAGCACCGAAAAATCAATGCTTTTGAACTGTGGTGCTGGAAACGACTCTTAAGAGTCCCTTGGACTGCAAGATCAAACCAGTCAATCCTAAAAAATCAACCCTGAATATTCATTGGAAAGACTGATGCTGAAGCGCCAATACTTTGGCCACCTGATGCCAAGAGCTGACTCATTAGACAAGACTCTGATGCTGGGAAAGATTGAAGGCAAAAGGAAAGGGGGCAACAGAAGATTAGATTGTTAGATACCATCACTGACTCAATGGACATGAATTTGAGCAAACTCTGGGAGATAGTAGAGGACAGAGGAACCTGGCATGCTGCAGTCCATGGGGTCACAAAGAGTCAGACCTAACTTAGTGACTGAACAACAACAACGTCTTACTATTTTTATTCATTGATTTAAACTCTGCTGTTATTATGGGCACCCCTTTCCACCTGTGATAGCAAATCTGAGAACCAGAATCAGGCTAAAATTTTCTTGCACCTTCGCAGATAAGCACTGAAATTTCAGTCAAGTATTGAAAGTTAGGCATTTTCCCTGCGTTGATCAGTTTTGGTTCCCTAATTCCAAATATGACTTTAGAAATATTCCATGTATTTCTTGTCTTTTTGAAGGGATATTCTTACTACTCTCAAATGGCATTTCCATTTCGTGACCATTGGACATTTGTACATTGAATAAATAGAGTATTCTGGTTTTATTGTGTTTGTATGAAAACAAATGTTAAATGGATCAGTCAGGTAAGTTTATTGAGTTAAGAGAAGTATTTTCAGTGAAAAGAGAGAGTGAAAGAAATTTATCAATTTGGGTTTAAGTGGTTAAATGCTCTTCTGTCTGACATTGGATACCCTCATGGAAATTGTTCCCACTTTGCTTATCTGTAGGTTGTAGTTGTCAAACTTCATTCTAATAGAAAATTTAGTTTTAATAATTGGGTGCATAATAGTTAAATAGTCAAAAGAGTAGACTGATGGAATTTATTTAAGCTTGAATATTTATTCTCTTTGGCATTCCTTATAATCAGTGTTTTCTATGACAGGTTTTGAATGGCTGTAATTGAAAACATTTAAGCAGGAAAGCATTTCAGCTTATGCTTTATAAAGCATTCTTGACAATAGACAGTAGTAGAATTTACAAAATAGACATATTTATTTGGCAAGCCAAATTAGTCCCTTGTCACTCTCTGGACATTGAAATCATTCACTTGTATGTGTTAAGTATTAAAGGTGATGGGTACACAGAGTAACTTTTGAATCGTGTTTTTTTCACATGCAATCTGTGACTTTTCAAGTCTTTAGTTTCCATTTGTCAGTGTTTGTCAGTGCAGAGCATAAAGCATTCTTTTGGTGATTGTGAATGTAAATCTGGAATTTACATGTAAAATCATTCTTTCTGATTCTTCTAGTGATTGCAAGTGTAAATGTTGTTATACAGCTGCAACTATCACCGATTTGCAAACTTTAATTAGAAATTTTTTCAGTATTTTAATTGGAATCTGCTTCTTGCTTTTTTCTTTTACCCCTTGCTTATACTGGTTAACTTTCTAATAGAAATACAGATGAGTTTCCTTAACATCATGGAGTTCATGTGCTTTACAACTCCCGAGTCTCTTACTCATTTTGACATATGAAATTTTAATGGCTGACACATAGCTTAATAGTTACACTGAATCAAAGTATCTTGGTACATGGTAGTATCTTTACAGTATTTTGTTATAATTTATTTTTAATTGAAGGATAATTGCTCTATAATATTGTGTTGGTTTCTGCCAAATGTCAGCATGAATCAGCCATAAGTATACCTATGTCTCCTCCCTCTTGAACCTAACAGTGTTTTTACTTATAAATTTTGGAATTTATTTCAAAAAGCATTTGAGGAGAATCAAGATAGCAAAGTATTCTTTTGAGTTTAAAAATGAGAACATAGTAACATCTAATTCTAAACCCTTTCTAGAATTCCAGGAACTTGCTCTATTTTCTTCTGGGGTTTTACTTGTGTTAATTATTTTGCAGGTCCTTCACAGGGTGGCCCAGGTCCTCAGTATCCTAACTACCCCCAGGGACAAGGTCAGCAGTATGGGGGTTACAGACCAGCACAGCCTGGACCCCCACAGCCACCGCAGCAGAGGCCTTATGGGTACGACCAGGTAAGTTACTTGGCCAGCTGTGTGGCTGCCCCATTGTTTGCTCACTCTTGATTAGCTTCAATATTTTTCAGTTGGTGACTCATTTTCCCCTCCTTTTGTTTATAACATGAGTTAACCAAAAAAAAGTATTTTCTCTTGAGTCTTTTTCATAGAATGCTAATACAGTTAATCATGGTTACTGTAGCATATAAAACATGGCATTCTCCAGGCACCAGCATTCATTCATGTTCATTCATTTATAGTCTCTCTCTAGTCTTTACTCTGCAGGCATGCTTCCCTTAGCCCTTCCAAACATTATTCTGGATTCTAAAGCCCCTGATTTCTCTTGTTTCCCTCCTGTTAATAAATGTGTTCAAGACTACTCAAGACTTGACCTATTGAAATGTGAAGTCCATCTGAGTCAGTGCTCTCACTGGCTCTCAGCTTCACGTCAGCATATTCACTCCACTTCCTTTGCAGCCACTATGTCCTTTCTCTTTCAATTCATACTCATAACCTATCTCTGCCGCCTCCCATACTCATATCCGTTATGTCAGATATTAATAATCTTTCTTTCTCCCCTGTTATCTTTCCTTCTGCTTCCTTCAGATAAGTATAAGTGTATCTCATCCTATGATGTCTGTATTCTCTTAAACTTTCTTTTCATCAATAAATTGCTCAGGCTTAATAATCTGTGCCATGGTCATTGTTTTATGAATCTTCTCATATGTGCTCTAAATTATTAAGATGATTTATTATGTTGGCAGGGTTTTTTTTGGATTGATTTCAGGTTTGTTTAATGACGTTACAGTGAGGAGAATCTGATCTGTTAACCACTTAAGCTGCCTAAATACATTACTTTTTAATGTTAGGGTTACAGGACCAGTGGGGATGATTGAGGAATGAGTCATGTACGATGCTGATTAGATGCTGAGGTGTGAGCAGCTCTTTCATCAATGTTCCCTCAGGTCGACAACCCTCTTGTACTGACACTTCATAGTTAGGTGGGAAAAATAAAAGGATGTGGACAGATAAGAAAATTAAAAAGAATATACTAAGATTAAGTCAGAGGATTAGGTAGAAGTTTTATTTAATTGTGAAATAAATGTTGACTAGTGAGTATTTAAGGACAAGATCCCTGAGCACATATAATTTAGGCTTATTCTAATCCACAGGATAGCTGTTGAAAAGTGGTCATTTACTCCCGTAATTCAAAAAACTTTTATTAATTTCCCATGTGTGCTGGACACTCTTGTCGTGTCCTAGATGAGTGAAGCAGACCTGGTCCTTATGGCTCATGGAGCAACTCTCTCGAGCTTCCTTGACTTCACTTTAGCATTTGACTCAGGTTCCTATTTTCATTCTTAAGTGGTCTTTTTTAGCTTCTACATGACGAGTGTTTCGTTCCTCTTTACATTTCCAATGATTCCTTTTTTATTTTCTACTTTTTTCTCATCTTTCTTTTTCCCAATCAGTTTCTTTGATCAGTCCTTGGCTTAGAGTTTTTCTCAGTCTGTATTCCTCCTGTCTTACATTTTCAGTATCCTTAGCCCACCCTTCTTAACCCAACTCCAGCTCCATTTTTTCAACTGTGTACAGAACATCTCTCTGGGTGTCTTGCCATTTTCTTCAACTTCATCATTTTCTCTCTGATTCATCATGTTTCTGAATCTCCTAAACTTATATCATTCATTATGCAAATGGTTCTTGAGCAACATTTATATGCCAAGTACCTAAGATGGGAATATGTTAGGAAAAGTAGATCAATATGGACTCTGCCTTTGTGAACTTAAGTCTAGGTGGGATACAGACAAGTAAGTAGATGATATGATATAGTGTGAGAAGGTACTTGGATTAGGGAAAGCAAAATTTTTGTGGGAGGGAGCTCTTAACCCAGATATATGTTCCTTGGGAAGTATAAGTGCAGGAGCCCAGGGCTGAGAAGATATTAGCCAGCTTGTTGTAGAGAATAGAAGGGTATTCTAGTCAGAAAGAAGTGCACTCATGAAGGACTAGTGTTAAGATATGCGGCTCAGTAAAGCAGAAGTGTGGGGAGGAAGAGGCAAGAGTGGAGAGAGAAATTAGGGCCAGGTTAGGAGGACTCTTATAAGCCATACAGGGGAGCTTGGTCTTTATTTTGATAATGGTGTGGCTCAACCATATTGCATTCTCAGCAGCAGTGAATGAGAGTTCCTGTCCCTCTACATCCTCATATCAGCATTTGATGTTATCAGTGTTCAGAATTTTGGCCATTCTAATAGGTGTGTGGCATATCTCGTTTTATTTTGCATTTCTCCAATGACATATTATATAGACATCCTTTCTTGTGCTCACTTGCATCCTTATATCTTCTTTGGTGAGGTGTCTTTTCAGGTCTTTGGCCCATTTTTTAATAGAGTTGTTTATTTTCTTATTGTTGAGTTGTAAGAGTTCTTTGTATAGTTTAGATAATAGTCCTTACCAGATGTGTCTTTTTCGAATACTGCTTTGTCTTCTTGACTTTTCTTATTTTTTTGACATTGTCTTTCTCAGAGTAGAAAGTTTTAATTTTAATGAAGTCCAGATTATCTGTTATTTCTTTCGTGGATCACACCTTTCATATTGTATCAATCAAGTCACCACAGAACTCAAGGTCACCTATGTTTTCTCTTATGTTATCTTCTAGGAGCTTTATTAGTTTTGTATTTTACATTTAGTTCAAGTTCTTATATAAGTTAATTTTCTGAATTGAGAAAATCTTAATTGTTAAGATTTGTATGTAGATTCACTTTTTTGTATGCAGATGCCCAGTTAACTAGCACCATTTGTTGAATGAGACCACCCTTGCACTATTGTATTACCTTTGCTTCTTTGCCAAAGATCAGTTGACTGTATCTAAGAGGATCTATTTCTGGGCTCTGTGTTCACTTCTATAGATATATTTTTCTATTCTTTTACCAATATCACATTGTCTTAATTGCTTGATAGTAAGTCTTGAAGTTGAACATTGTCAGTCTTTATTCATCTCCAGTATTCTATGGTCATTCTGGGTCTTCTGTCTCTCCATAGATTTTATAATTATATTGTCAGTATCCAAAAATAACTTGCTAAGATTTTGGTTGGAATTGGGCTGAATCTTTAGATCAAGTTGGGAAGAACTCATATATCTCAACAATATTGAGTTTCCTATCCATGAACATGGAACATCTCTACATTTATTTAGTTCTTTGATTTCTTTTATTACTTTTTAAGTTTTCCTTATTCAGTTCTATATATATTTTATTAGATTTGTATCTAAGAATTTAACTTGTGGGGGAGAATTCTTACATAGATGGTATTGTTTTTAATTTCAAATTCCACTTGCTCGTTGTGAACTTACCGTGAACAGTGTGAGATTTGTGATCTCCGAAGAAGATTTAGCTTCAGGACCAGAGACCAGGCTTGATCACTCAGGAGCGTTTGTGTAGCAGTTTTATTAAAGTGAAAAGGGACCAAGAAAGCTTCTGACACAGACATCAGGAGGGGGACAGAGAGTGGCCCCCTCACTAGTGTTAGTAAGGGAGTTATATATTTTTAAAATTAGTTATTACAGTAAATCATAAGAATGTCTCAAGGTTGTAAAAGTTTTACCAAACCCACTCCCACAGTTTACATTTTAAGATAACAGGATTAGAATTAACAATAGATTTTACCAGACCCACTCCCATAATATACATTCCAAGATATCAAGATCAGTCAGAAGGTTTTTGGGAAGGAGAAACTGTCCTCAAGCAGGATACATTGTTGTTATATAATCCTTAGTACAGAGTTTAAACTGAGTTGTTTGTTGTGTAATCATCCATTCTGGGCTTAAAAACATTTTATGACTAAAACAGTGGAAACAGTGGCTGATTTTATTTTTCTGGGCTCCAAAATCACTGCAGATGGTAACTGCAGCCATGAAATTAAAAGACGCTTACTCCTTGGAAGGAAAGTTGTGACCAACCTAGACAGCATATTAAAAAGCAGAGACGTTACTTTGCCAACAAAGGTCTGTCTAGTCAAGGCTATGGTTTTTCCAGTGATCATGTATGGATGTGAAAGCTGGACTATAAAGAAAGCTGAGTGCCGAAGAATTGATGCTTTTGAACTGTGGTGTTGGAGAAGACTCTTGAGAGTCCCTTGGACTGCAAGGAGATCCAACCGGTCCATCCTAAAAGAGATCAGTCCTGGGTGTTCATTGGAAGGACTGATGTTGAAGCTGAAACTCCAATACTTTGGCCACCTGATGCGAAGAGCTGACTCATTGGAAAAGACCCTGATGCTGGGAAGGATTGAGGGCAGGAGGAGAAGGGGACAACAGAGGATGAGATGGTTGGATGGCATCACTGACTCAGTGGACAGGGTTTGGGTGGACTCCAGGAGGTGGTGATGGACAGGGAGGCCTGGTGTGCTGCAGTTCATGGGGTCGCAATGAGTTGGACACGACTGAGCAGCTGAACTGAACTGATGACTAAAACTAAGGAGCATAGGGGAAAAAAAAAGATATTTGTTCTTTTCTCCTCCTTGAGAATTCCAGACCTGTTTCTCCTCCTCAGGGACCCTGGACTTCTTATCAACCTGCCTAGGAATTGACTTTCTCAGTTGCTAGTGTATAGGGGAATTTTCTATGTTAACCTTGTATCCTGCAACCTTGCTTATTAGTTTCAGGAGGTTTTTTGTTGTTGTTGATTCTTTGGGATTTTCTCCCGAGTCAGTCATGTCATCTGCAAACAAAGACAGTTTTATTTCTTCTTTTCCAATTTATTTATCTTTATTTCTTTTTCTAATTGTATAAGCTCGGAATTTCAGTACAGTGTTGAGAAAGAGTGGTGTGAGGGGACATCTCTGCTTTGTTCCTGATCTTAGCAGGAAAGTTTCCTTAAATATGATGTTAGATGCTTTTATTTTCTAGCATAACATTTATCTCCATGTGACACATTATATAGTTATTGTTTATTATCATACTCTATTCCCTTAGACTGTCAGTTCTTTAAAGACATCACCATGTCTGTTTTTATCACTGTTGAGTCTCCACCACCTAGTGGAACACATTGCTGTTGTTATTATTCAGTTGCTCAGGCATGTCCAACTGTTTGTGACCCGTGGACTGCAGCACACCTGGCTTCCCTGTCCTTCACTGTCTCCTGGAGCTTGCTCAAAACTCATGTCCATTGAGTCCATGATGCCATCCAACCATCTCATCCTCTCCTCCTGCCTTCAATCTTTCCTAGCATTGGGGTCTTTTCCAATGAGTCGCCTCTTGGCATCAGATGGCCAGAGTATTAGAGCTTCAGTTTCAGCATCAGTCCCTCCAGTGAATATTCAGGATTGATTTCCTTTAGGGTTGACTGGTTTGATCTCTTTGCAGTCCAAGGGACTCTCAAGAGTCTTCTCCAGTACCAGAATTCAGAAGCATCAATTCTTCGGCACTCAGCTTTCTTTATGGTCCAACTCTCACATCCATACGTGACTACTGGAAAAGCCATAGTTTTGACTATATGGACCTTTGTCGGCAAAATAATGTCTCTGCTTTTTAACATGCTGTCTAGGTTTCTTTTAGCTTTTCTTCCAGGGAACACATTGAGTAGTCAATAAATATGGTGAGTGAACATGTAAGGCCTTACCTTCCTAAATTTGAATGGTGATCATAAGAGTAGAGAAAGAAAACTCTTAGAAGTATTCTGACAGTAATTTTAAGACCTTTATTTGATTAGGTGAATGAAAAAAAGAAATTTAAAGATGGTTGATATTACTCAGTTATTGTTCAGTCTACGGACTCTTCACACCATACACTCTCTAGAAAATCTCATTTACTCACAGGGTTTCAATTTACCGTGCTGCTGACTGTCAAATCCCTGTTTCTAGTCTGATTTCTCTTCTCAACCTCAGGCGCCTAGTAGTCATCTTCAATTAGAATAGCGTATCAGTCTCCTATAACGAAAACATTCGTGATCTTTGCCACACATTGCTCCTTTCTGTGCTGTCTGTCAGAGAGAGGTACTATTGCCAAGTTAGAACGCCATGTGCCGCATTCAGTACTTGAGTCTTTCTCCATCTCCCTCTCTCACATCTAGTAAATGACAAAATCTTGTTAGCCTGGTCTCCTTCAACACTCTTGTATCCATCCACTTCTAAAAGTGCCTTATCTTTGTTTAGACCATTAATATGTCCTAACTTCATCACAAGATGAAGGATTCTCCCATGCTGTCTTCTTGCATCCTTTCCCATTCATTGTTTACTCTAGTCAGAGGAATTTTGTAATTTAAAAAAGGAAAAAAAAAAATTGAAGCAAAGAGAGAGACGCTATGCCGAGGCTTAGAGAGTAGAAGTGATTGACCCAAGATGACAGAGGTGAGAAGTGGTCAAGCTGGGTGGTAAGTCCTGAGTGACTAGAGACCCAGTGACTGGACCCTTCCCTATACCAGGCTGCCTCCAGCCACACCCGCTGTGTGCAGAGCATCTTCATGTTCTTCTTCCTGAGTAACTTTTTGAAGTAGGAATTATAATTATCCTCATTTGTCAGATGAGAAAATCAAGAAAGGGAAGGTAGATAACTGGCCTCAAGGACAAGAAACTGTTAAGCAGGAGAGTTAAAACTAGAAATTGATTTCCGGCTCCAAAACCCTTACTTTTAACCCTAGAATTTGCTAATGGTTGCAATATACAGTATTTGGAGGGGCTTGCTTGTGATTTCGGAGAAGGCAATGGCACCCCACTCCAGTACTCTTGGCTGGAAAATCCCATGGAGGGAGGAGCCTGGTAGGCTACAGTCCGTGGGGTCGCTAAGAGTCGGACACGACTGAGCGACTTCACTTTCACTTTTCCCTTTCATGCACTGGAGAAGGAAATGGCAACCCACCCCAGTATTCTTGCCTGGAGAATCCCAGGGACGGCGGAGCCTGGTGGGCTGCCATCTATGGGGTCGCACAGAGTCAGACACGACTGAAGTGACTTAGCAGCAGCAGCAGCAGCTTGTGATTTGATTTTGTCCTAGCAGAGTGATTAAGTGTAGATCAAGTTACTTAAATTTTCAGGGCTTCAGTTTCTTCATCTGTAAAATGGAGATAATGTGTACTACATAGGTAACAGATGAACACAAAGCACTTATTATGGTATTTGACATATGGTAACTAAGATCTTATTGAGATATATTAACAGTTAGCTATTACTGATATTAGTCAGACTTCTTACATCTATTACTTCAAGCTGTGTGTTACCAAATAATCAATAGCTTCTACTCATTATTATTGTACATTCTTTTTTATTCTCCAGTTCCCTAAGCATTTTTTACCCATTTTTTCTCCACCTTTGCTTTAGCTATGTCTGCTATTTGAATTGCCCCTTTTTTCTTTTCTCTGCTAGTCAAGTTTTACTATTTTATTAAGGCACACAGTCTGTGTGAAATATTTTTCAAATTATTTTAGTTGTATTAACCTTTTCCTTTCTGAATGCTTATAGAACTTGTTCTGTAACTACACTTTATTTGTAAATTTTATTTTCCCCATTTTTCAGATTTATTACAGTGATGAACATATAATGTTTGCTCAGTAAATGTTTGTAATTGCTTGAATATCATATTTGGCATACATTATTGAAGAAGTCTTCTGTGTCAGGCACTCATCAATATTTGGGGCCTAAGAATGGATAAGACCTAGTCCCTATCATTAATGCATGCTATAGTAGATAGATTATGACTTCTGTTTATATAACGCATCAGTTTTTACCTCTCTTCTGCATTCACATCATTCATAATATGTGCCACTTGCTTTCATCATTACTATCTCATACACATTGACTAGGAGAGCATTTCCTTCCAGGATCGAGACTTGCTTATTTCTAATTTTTGAAAGTGCTTTCTCATGTCCTCTCTTATTTGAGTGTCCTAGGAAACAAATGAGATAGAACTCGTGTAACCTTAAACAGAAAATTGAGATCCAGAGATGAATATGTTACAGTCCCCACCTTATAGGTGAAGAATCTGCATCTCAAAATATTAACAACAGAGTTGGGACTTAAACTTAGTAGTTAGATAATTTTTATAGTTGAATAGCAAGTTCCTGTACGCTAAGCATTTCTTATTTTAAACTTTGTACTATAGGAGTTTTTGTGCTTCCCTGGTGGCTCAGACAGTAAAGAATCCACCTGCAATGTGGGAGACCTGAGTTTGATCCCTGAGTTGGGAAGATCCCCTGGAGGAGGGCATGGCAACCCACTCCAGTATTCTTGCCTGGAAAACCCCCGTGGACTCATGGGGTCGCAAAGAGTTGAACACAACTAACAACTAAGCACAGCACATAGAAATTTTTAAACAAAGACAGCAGAGAAGAACCCCATGAATCCCTGTGTACCCACAAACCAACAATTATCAACATTTTACCAGTGTTGTTTTATATACTTCCCACCCTATTTTATTGAGTATTTTAAAGCAAATCCTACCTATAAATATTTCTGTTTACTATTTTATTTTTTTAAATGGCCTATTTATTTTTTGGCTGTGCTGAGTCTTCATTGCTGTGCGGGGGTTTTCTCTGGTTGTGGCAAGTGGGGCTACTCTTTGTGGTGCGTGGGCTTCTCATTGCAGGGGCTTTTCTTGTTGCGGAGCATGGGCTCATAGTTGTGGCACATGGGCTTAGTAGCTCCCTGGCATGTGGGATCTTCGCAGAGCAGGGATCAAACCTGTGTCCGCTGCATTGGCAGTTGGATTCTTGATCAGTGGACCACCTGGGAAGCCCTACAGATATTTTAAGATGAGCTCTGACTTTAAATCTTTCTGAATATAATTATGTAAAATACATCAATATTTTTGTAACCTTAATTCTATTTATAGTGCATTATATGCTTAGTTATAGTGGTATTCAACAGATTTTCAAGTATATCTACTTCTATGGAAGTGTAAACTTTTAGGGTACTCCTTCTTACAGTATAGGAGGATTTCAACTCTAGAATACTTTCTTGATATAAAATAATTAATGTGACTTAGAGGGGGATATTTCGCCAGAGGAAACAGTTAGCTGATTATGTGCTTCCAGTGGATACTGTGCTCTTATGAGCATCTTTTTAAAGCACATTTAAGATATTTTATGAAAGTAAATTTTTTCTAGTCTCTCTTTACTTCTACCTTTCTTCTCTTTTGGAGAAAAAGATTTTGCTTCTCTGTTCTAAAAACCTGCTTGAACAGTTGTATACTGGACATTGTGTGCCTTCCTTGTAGAATGTTGTTATTTCATTCATTACCTCTTTATATCTGTACTTTATTTTCATTCCCTTCCTGTCAGCCTATAGGCCTTTCAAACCTAACTTATTAAAAGCAACAAAAGCAAAACAGTCTTTCTTTGATTTTATGTACCAGCTGCCTGCCTGAATATGTCTGCTGATACCTCCCTGGCCTCAGGGAAAGGCCCAAATTCTATAGACAGGCTATAAGGTTCTTTTCCCCTTATCTCCCAGTATCTCTTCATCCTTGCTACTTATCCTAACTTGGTGTTAACACATAAGTTATTATAATAATCCAAACAGTTACAGACTTTGTATATTAGCACATAACTTACACACTGATATACACCATGCCGGAGTTTAGAACCAGAACTTCTCGCTCATTCCTGATCAATTCAGTTCATCAAAATTCACCAGAAACTTAAATTCTCCATTATGTGCTGTTCTAGGCTCAACGACTTTGAAATCCACTTGCAGTTGAATATGATATCAGAAAAAACTTACAGAGATACCGTATACCTAAATAGAGAACAATTTCTGTCTGTTGTAAAAGTAGCTGCTTTTGCCGTATGACAGTGTAAAGATAAAACAGCAATAACTGAACATGAAAGTTTTGATTTTACCTTGTTTGAGTAATCACTAGTAAGTAAGATCAGAACATTTTATACATGATATCAAAGAAGAGTCAACAATGATGCATTTTATTTTTTAACATGAGAAGGATTATTGGTTTCTATAATAAGAATAATTCAGGAGACTTGATAAACCTTCCTTTCAACTTTTCTTGACTGGAAATAATGCCATTTATAAAGGAATACTTTTACGTTTCCCCCTTTTTTATGTTGGTTAATAGAACACAGAGATGTTTAGGAAAATGCTTGCTGATGAGGTTTATTCTGATCTATATTAAAAGCATAGAGGTTGCATTTCAGATCACTCTGTTTTATTAGCATGGTCTATTTAATCATACTTGAGACTGTCCTGTGCCTGATTGTTTGAGCTGAGTTCAGGGATTTTGCAATGGGCAGGAAATCATGCATTGAGAAGTTTATAACCACAATTATTTAAGCGTAATCTGAAAACATCTAGCCCAAAGGTAAGTTGCTATTTTCATCACAGTTGCCTGTGCCCAGGGAGTAAGGTATATTCTTTATAATTGGATTGTTTTTTCCCACTTAAAACTGGAAACAAAACAGAAGGGGTGCCATAAATTTGAAAAAGCAAAATGTACTGTTCTCAACATACTGTAACCAAAAGGAGAAATTTTAATGTGTCTCTGTATGTATGAAAGAGAGTGTGTGTGTGTTTTAAGGTCTGAATAAGGCTCTTTTCAACATGGTCAGTATAAAATGGATATCAAGTTTGAACAGATAAAGCATGGACAGCCTTATTGTGACTGAAATGCTTTTAGGTTCTGTGCCAATTTTCCACCACTGTGTACTTTGTTGCTATTTAAAACTGTATCAACTCTAACGGAAGAATAAATTATTTGTGATTTTAATTTTCTCATTTGTTTTTTTTAAATTAGATCTCTTTGACTCTCTTGTTCTGTCTGGAGACTGTGCTGTGGGTTTTTTATATAAGTTAGTCTAGTATAAGCAGACTATATTTGTATTCTAGGACTTTATCAAAATTCTCTTGTCATGCCCAAGTTAATTAGAATTAACTGTTCAGTAATCAGCATGTTGTGTGGGCTGTTTGTTATGGAATTCTTTCTCTGAAAATGAAGTCCATGAGGCTATAATCAAGATGACTGAATTAGATAAATGAGTTGAGGAGACGAAATTGTGCTGAACCCAACCTGGTGTAGATATGTTATCTCATTTGAAATAAGCTCAACTGACATTAAGAAATAATTTGTCTTGCCAACCCATCTTCTGTTGTCTTATTCTCCTTTTAATGGAAACTAAAATTGCAATTTTAATAAGCAGAATTTCCTCCAGGAGTTTCTTCCTGGAGACTACTGCATTTGCAAGGTTTAATTGTTTTATAACAGTCCTGTTTCGTAGAAGTTTTTAATTGGTGGTGACAAAAATTACCTTACTCCTTTGATACCTAGTAAGCTGAATAACTTTACCAGTAGCTTTCTACCAAGTTTGACATCACCATATAGACCATATATTCTAGAACTGGAAATTTTGCTTTAGCAAAATGTATTAATGTGTTATTATGAAGAAATATCATACCATTCCATGAAATTCCAGAAGCAAAACATTACTAAGAAGAGCAGGGCAGTTATTGATCAACATTTAAAAATATTTAACTGTGCTAGTTTAGTCATTTGAGAATATGTTAGTCTGTACAGCTTTGATGGCAAATTGTTTTTGGTTTTGTTTTTAATTTTTTAATGGCATTTTCTGTGTGTGTGTAGGATGGTATGAGGATCTTCGTATACCAGAAATCTAACTGAGGCACTTAGCAATTTGTGGCCAGTCTTGTGTTGTCTTTACAACCACCCACAAATTGAAGCAAACACTATGTCCTTTCATTCTTTCAATAAGTATCTCTAAAAGATAAATACTTTTTAAAGTAACACCTTGGTACCAGAATTCTTCCTGCTCTGAAAATTTTGTATTTACAGTGTTAACAATGAATGAAAAATCATCTCAGAATATGTATGGCCAAATTGCTGCCTTTTCTTTCATTTTAAAGTCATTTATATTAGATCATTAAGGTATTACCAAAAGTATATTAAGTGTACAGTCTTCCTAATTTCATCTCTCAAATGTAACACTTGTTAAGGTTTGATACATTTCTTCCAGCTTGATTTTATATACATAAGCTGAGATATTATTTCCTCATTTTAAACAAAATTGGAATTTAACCACACTGTTTTGCAGCTTTTTTTTAATTTAGGCAAAAAATATCTTGGATTTTTTTGTTTGTTTTTTACAATTGCAAAAGCAAAGCTTTCATAAACTATCTGGCAAGGTTTTTTTGGTTTTGTTTTTATATGATTGTTGGAATATTTCTAAACTATAAGTTTTAGTATGTTAGGTTTAAGGCCATGTACATTATTATCTTCCTAAAGGATATGTCCTTGCTGACACGAGATTACTAGCCTTATTAATTTTTACAATTCTTTTTAAAAAATGCTATCTCAGAATTTAATTTGAATTACATTTGATTTATTTGTAAGTTTGAGCATCCGAAATACTTAAAGGGAGTTTATTATTTTTTGCTGCGAAATGGCTTTTAATGTCCTTTGTACATTTTTCTTTGGGCATATAAGAGAGACAGGATATTGTATAAATACATATATACAAATTACAAAATTATA
The DNA here is from genome assembly GCA_024291935.2 of Okapia johnstoni. Taxonomy (NCBI): domain Eukaryota; kingdom Metazoa; phylum Chordata; class Mammalia; order Artiodactyla; family Giraffidae; genus Okapia; species Okapia johnstoni. The sequence continues at coordinate 101,043,147 of CM044309.1, forward strand.
TATGGTTCTCTAAATGCAAATGTTAATTCTCTTTCTATATTGCCCATCTCTTTAGTCTCTATTATTTAACTCTAGATATACTATTGATACTTTTCACTGTATTAAAGTTTTAAGACTTCACATATTCAAAATCTTAGCTTCTTACAACCTCCCTAATTTGCAAATTTATGAGAATATTCCCCATACTTATTTTAATTTTTCTAAAACTTATTGTACATGATATGATTTAGAGCATTAGTTTTTTTTCCTATATGATAACCAGTTGTTTCAATATCATTTACTGAATAAACCAACTTATTTGAGAATTCACCTTATTTTCTTTATCTAAAAAATTAATTATAGCTAAGGCATGCTTGATTTATGCCATTTCAAAGACTAGTTAGATTTATTTAAATATAACTTCATTTAGTTGGCATAAAGTTTTAATTTTTCCCCCCCTCACAAGGGTTTTACTATTGGCTAAGAGTTAACTGCAACGGTATAAATAATGAGTGGCTTCTTAATAGTAAGAGAATTATTGAAATGTACATTATACATACACATTGATATATATGTGTGTATTATATATTTGTATATATGTGGATAAATATATATATATATTAAAAAAAATACTTTTTCCTGATAGGAATCTGTAGTTTAAGAACTTAGATGTGTGAGCAGTGCATTTATGTTTAGGTTATAATTTGTAACTATGGTAATATACTGAGAGGTTTTTTGTGAGAGGTACATTGTAAATAATTATTTAATGTGAAAATAGGTGAATGGAAAATCCTGAATATTATGAGTTTTTTTCATCATTTTTGGTCTCTTTTGGGAAATACTGATAATAATCAACAGTCTCCTCTCTTCTTTTAAAAATAATCCCCAAGTTTTGGGTGACACATGGCCGCCTCCCTAGTGACTACATTTTACAGCTTCCTGTGGAAGAGGGGCTGGAGTGATGTGTGTAACTTCTAGATAACATTTTTAAAAGTATGCTCCATTTTCTCTTCTATTTCCCAAGGGCTCGCATATCACATATTAGTGGGGAGATCTGAACTTACAGATTAGAAAATTACTTAGAGAATGACATCACAGCTAAATAAAATGAAAAGTCTCCTGAATGGCCTCATGGATCCCCTACTGCCTATCTGCCTGGATGATGACATGAGAGAAGTAACACTTCTGTCTCATGAGGCTTTGTTATAGCAGCAAACCCCATACTCTAGTGTAGGGTCACGTTGGGGAGGGCCAGTTCATACTACCCTGTGACATATTCTGTGTGGAGTCACAGTTTTTAGAAGTGGCAAGTTTTTATTGTGTGTGTAGTGTACTTCGTCAGAGAAGGCAATGGCAACCCACTCCAGTACTCTTGCCTGAAAAATCCCATGGATGGAGGAGCCTGGTAGGCTACGGTCCATGGGGTCGCTACAAGTCAGACACGACTGAGCGACTTCACTTTCACTTTTCACTTTCATGCATTGGAGAAGGAAATGGCAACCCACTCCAGTACTCTTGCCTGGAGAACCCCAGGGACGGGGGAGCCTGGTGGGCTGCCGTCTGTGGGGTCGCACAGAGTCGGACACGACTGAACCGACTTAGCAGCAGCAGCAGTGTACTTCGTAGTTAGTTCATATTCTTAACCAGTGAAACAGGACAAAACCCATTATATTTCCTTTAAGATCATATTCAGCTTTCCACCACTTGAACTAGCTGAATGCTGTATTTAGTAGCAATAGATTTAGTTAAAGTACTGGTAAAAATATACTTTATCATCACCTTTTGTCATCTTTATAAATTTTATAAATAGCATGTTTTCTAAATACTTACTTTGAGGATTATGTTAGATAAGAATTCATAAAATCTCTTATGGTTTTCATTTTATTATGGCTTCTTCTGCCCTAACTTGATCTTTGGACTTTTTTCTCTAATGTTTTCTTGCCATTTCCTTAGTTTTCTGACTTTCACTATCTGAAGTGTATACACTGATTCTAGTTTACCTGCCAACTTTCCTTTTGAGGGGTGGGGTGGGAAGATGTACTAAAAGCATTCTAGTTTTATACCTGTAGTAGCTTTTATCATTCAGCTTCAGGTCAAATATAAAGAATTTAATATCTATAGGAAGTGTAACTATGTTAGCTTTGGAAGGATATTTTGAAATATTGATTACTTTTCATACTTTTTCATAAACATCAAGTTTTTTGAACTTCTAGGACTCCTGACATCGTGGACCAAAATACTGTATATAGCTATCAAGGATTTTACCTTCTATCGATGCGACTATACCAGGGGATTATTTCTGTTAATGCTTAGCTTAGTAAATTAAGAACAAGGAAGTGTGGCAATGGCTTTCTTTTCAGTACTAATATTAGTCTATCCATAGAAATCCTATTCCTATTTGTTAATTTCAGTATTCCATTCTTTCCCAAGATCTTGCTTCACAGCAAGCTTTCATACTTCAAACTCAACATGTTAGTGCTCAGTCCTCATTCCCACATAAACACAACCATTTTGAAAACATGAACTGATATTAATTACCCCCTTGGCACCAGAATTCAGGATTTCCTGATGCGGCATGCTAATGTAAAATGCATTAGTGCAAATGCTGGCTCCAAGGGGTAATACTCTCTAAATAAACACAGCAATGTTTTTCTTTATTCACAATTCTCAGGCTATTCTAAAAGTCATTCATCCTCCTCCAGCGCCCCCCCCCCAAAAGCATTTTGAGTTTTAATAAGTTATAACTGGATTTTCATAAGAAATTGAATTCCAAGTTGCAAATCAGTGGCACTTAACTCTTTGATTCTTTGAAATAAAATATACCTCAATGTTCCCATGACTAAAGGACTTTGGACCGTAATTTACAGTAGTCTTCTGGAAGGTAACAGTTTATGGCATTAATATCACTAAATAGATCGTTTGATTTTAAAATTTCTTTGGAAATGGAAAATGATTAAGATCAGTCACTCAAAGTCGGAAAGAATGTGTATGGATTTTTTGGGGTTTGTTTTGGGGTGTGTATGTATTTGAACATTCCTTGTAGGCTTCCAATCAAGTAGGGATGGTTCATGTTTTGATGTGTTATCTCCAAATGCATACTAATACTGCTACTGTAAGATAAGACAAAAAAATGAGCCAAAGCAGATATAGTCAAGCTCAAAGAACCAAGTGTCTCTTTGTAACAAAAACAGAATAAAAAATGTGAATTGGTGAGTGAGACTGAAACCACAGATCACCTGGGTTTTAAGTCTAGAAGCAGTTAGTGGTACTTAAGAAATTGGCTCCTGTTAAGTAATAAAAACTAAAAGTAATAACAAGATTGGCCAGTGGAGCCAAGTTTACTATTTAACATCAGAGAAGCTCGAATGTGACTCTTTCCAACTGTTCATACATCCGAAAGGAGGTTTTGTTTAAAAAAAAAAAAAAAATCTACTGCTGATCACTATCTAGGGCCTTCTTTCCAGGCAGCTAAGTATAATGATGCTAGATAATACATATTTAGCATCTTAATATGGAGCAGAACCAAGGTATTCTGAAACTTGGTAATTAGATCTAAAATATTCCTAAAATAATTATTGTAGGGAAAAAAGTTTTTAGAGATTTGGTTCTGAATTTTCTGCAAGGGTCCAGGAGTACAAATGGAAATGCAGAAAGAAGGAAGAAGAGTAGGGAAGAGAGATAAAAAGTACAAGTAAAGCCTTCTTTAAATAAACCCATGAACTAAAATTTCAAAATATGTCAAAATCACTTTGAAGAGCATGTATTCCCACTATATAAAATTAAATGTTATAGAATGGTCTGACATTTTAAAATGTGAATGCTTAAGCAGCTCAACGAAATTTATCCAGTCACATCCTTGAATGGATATGAAATTACAAGACAAAAACATGAATAAATGAAACATTCAGGAAAACCACTGAGAAATCTTACAAGTAAAAAATAATATCACTGAAACAAGCTCAATTGGCATAAACCGTAGGCTAGGCACAACTGAAGAGGAAATTTGTTTTTTAGATGACAGTGTGAGAGATCGTCTCATACAAGAACACAAAACGTTAAAATATATATATGAATGAAGGAACATTGAAGAGATATGGAAGTGAAGGCAGAGTTTCAGTAAGGTAGCTCCAGAAGAAAATAGAAGGATTACTAGGAAAGCTATACATAGATAAAAGCTGACAGTTTTCCACAATTCAGTCTATTAATACTTGAATTATCAATTTGCCGTAGGTCCAGTGAGGGCAAAGGAAAGTGAATCCATATTCAGATACATTATGATGGTGTTCAAAACATATAAAAATTACCTGAGAGAAAAGACACATTACCTATGAAGAAATAAAATTTTGGCAAGAGAGTTAATCTGCAACAATCTAAAAGACACAGAGAAGCCAGGTACTGAGGGAAAATAAATCAGTCTAAATGTTATTCCTAGCTAAACTAACCTTCTTCAGTGAAGGCAAAATAGAAATGTTCAGACTTACAAAGATCAAGAGAGTTTATCATCCATGGAAGATGTACTTCAGCAAAGAAATAATAATAATGATCAGAAGAAGGTATAGGATGATGAAAAGAGATTACATAAAATTTGTCAAATGTAATTATTCATAGGAAGCAGATCACTTCTTTAGGGGATGGAAAAGAAAAAGTCACTCAGTCATGTCTGACTCTGCAATTTGCAACCCCATGGTCTTTAGCCCTCCAGGCTCCTCTGTCCATGGAATTTCTCAGGCCAGAATACTGGAATGGGTAGCCATTCCCTTCTCCGGGGCATCTTCCTGTATTGCTGGCAGATTCTTTACCGTCTGAGCCACTAGGGAAGCGCATGGAAAGGAAAGGTAATGGTAAAAAAAAAAAATTCATAAATGTGCTAGGTTGGTTGCATTTGTGATCTCAATTCTTCACCCCTCTCTGAGTTTGTGCCCCTTTGCCATATGATTTTGCACTTCCTCTCACTGAAGAGGCTGAGTTCGTTTTCTGGATTCTGGATTCTGACTTCGGCTGTGTGACTTGCTTTTTGTCCATGGGTTGTTAGCAGATGTAACTTGCATAGAGTGCTTATAGAACACGGGTGCAGTTCTGCTTCCACTCTGTACCTCTGCCTTTGCCATGGAAATCTGCCCAGGCTAACCAGCCCCGGAATGGGAGAGACATGAGAGGCAAAGCCAAATCAACACAGTGAACACCAGGCAAGATCAGCAAAGCCACCCAGCCAGTCAGCTGACCACAGATTAGATTCAAGTCTAGTCTAGATCAACTAGACCGTGCAGGCTCTTAAGCCATTTTTTTTTTTGTTATGTGTCACTATGTGTATAGTTTGTATGAAACTAGTGTATGTTTCTTTGTTATGAAACATTGCAGCAATAGATAGCTGATATAATAATAAGATACAAGATAGGAAGCATGTGGGTTTTCTTTCATGTTCAGGGAAATAGACTGAAAAACTTTAGACTTTATTGGAAATTTTTAGGGTATAATTGTAAGAGTAATGTTAAAAGTGTCAGCATAAAAAATGAGTCATGTTAAAAAAACAAATATAATTAATAAATTTAAGAGCCAGGAAAGAAGGAGGAAGAGGGAAAAAAGGAGAAGAAGAAATAGAGAAAACGTGTTAACCCAGTGGAAGGAAGAAAAAAGAGATGGGGTGGTAAAAACTCATGAAAGAATATCATAAAATTAGATCTAAATACATCAGTCACAGTATAAACAGATTAAGCTTACTTATTATAGGATATTAAATTGGGAACCCCAACTATTCCTACTGAGATATTACTAAAACTATAACAAAAAGGTAGAAAAATAAACATATATTAATATCAAAGTAGAATTTATAAGCAAAAGCAGTAACAGAATAAAGAAGGATCTGAAGTAATTAAATAGAAAAACCACTTACGGTATAATAACTTTGGAATATATAAAGCAAAAACTGAGAATTACAGCCTAAAATGTAAAAGTGCAAGACCATAGTGAGTGAAAGTCGCTCAGTCATGTCTGACCCTTTGCGACCCCATGAAATTCTCCAGGCCAGGATACTGGAGTGGGTAGCCTTTTCCTTCTCCAGGGGATCTTCCCAACCCAGGGATCGAATCCAGGTCTCCTGCATTGCAGGTGGATTCTTTACCAGCTGAGCCGCAAGGAACACCTGCAAGACCATAATGGAAGGATTTTAATCTATTTCTAGCAGAAACTTGGCTCTGCTATCCAGACAACAATAAGGATAGAGAAAGATTCTGTCTAATAGAAATGTATCAGCTTCATATGTAATTAAAATGTTTTCTAGTCATACATTTAAAAGTATGGAAACAGAAGCTTAATAACATATTTTGTGTAACCCAGAGTACCCCAAATGCTATTTCAAGAGAGAGAAAATTCATGAAATGTTTCACATTCTTTCCAAAGTAAGTCTTAGAAATCTAGTTTGTATTTCATACTTAGAGTGCATCACTTGTCACATCTCAAGTGCTCAGAAGCCCCATCTTAGTGACTACCATGCTGGATAGCCTTGATGCAGAAAATCTAATAGGTAAATATAAAGTCCTACACCTGACAGTATAAGATTTTTTTCAAGTATATGTAATATGTACAAAAATTACCTTATGCTAATTTATAAAGTCTGATCAAATTTTACAGAGTCCATATTGGATGAGTCACTATCTGACAATGGTACATGTGCTAGGAACTTGCAAAATTTATTAATAAACATCTGTGGTTAAAGAGGAAGTTGCAGTGGAAATTTAAAACATTTAGAACTGAGCTAAAATAAAAGTTGTCACTATGAAAATTTGTGAGGTGTTGATGCAACAGTTCTTAGAAGTAAATTGATAGCCTTAAATGTCTTTATGTGAAAACAAAAAGGTGGAAAATAAATTCAACTCAGGAATATGGGTGAGGAAGCCAAAACTTAGGCAAAACAATCCAAGGAAGATTTTTAAGGGGAATAATAAAGATCGTAAATTAATAAAATAAAACAGAGGATCATCAAATAAGAACCACATATATGTTTTGAAAATAACTAACAGAGCTATAATTTGACCAAGAAAAAATATTAAGGTACAAGTAAGTACCCCAGGGACAGAGGAGCCTGGTGGGCTGCCATCCATGGGGTCACACAGTCGGACACGACTGAAGCGACTTAGCAGCAGAAGCAGCAAGTAGCTTGAGAAAGGGAAAGGAGTGTGATTACAAATGTACTGTTTATTCCAAATATTTGCTAGAACTATGAAAGATCTGTATAGCCAACCTGATCATAAACTTCTTACATTTGGCATTAATATCACAAAATAGATGTAGGATGTGGTCTTTGGCTTCTTTGGGAGTCATGACTAGATTTAGGAATGAAACTGAATTCTTTCATCACTTTATAACTCATTTATGAATCTTCCTGTTGCTCAAAGGGAGTCATTGTCAGCTCTCTAAAAGCAGGGACTTGATCTACTGCTGGTCTCTCTGTGTGTGGAATAATGCCTGATATGTAAAGGAAATTCTGTAAGTATTAGTTGAAAGTGTATCAGGAATGTTGGTTATGAATTAGGATGTAGAAATTTAGGAATCATAAATGAAGTAATGAAACAAATGGGTTAAAAGAGAAGGTTTTTATTCTTATTAATAACACAGGTCCACAGTTCCCTTTTCAAAACTCCCCAGTCCTGACCTGTCCTGAGGTCATCTGCCTGCAAAGCCTGGCCTGTCTTTATCTGACTCAGATTCCCCTTGAGGTGTGGTTGTAAGATACTGTATATGAAATATCTTGTCTTAGGAGTTTCAGATAAGGGATTGTGAACCTGTGTCTATGTCTGTGGTGGTTTAGTCGCTAAGTCATGTCCAACTCTTTTGCGACCGCATGGACTACAGCCCTCCAGGTTCCCTTGTCCGTGGGATCTCCCAGGCAAGGATACCGACGTGGGTTGCCATTTTCTTCCCCAGGGGATCTTCCCAACCCAGGGGATTGAACCTGTGTCTCCTGCACTGCAGGTTTCTCTACCAACTGAGCCACCTAAGCTGTATACTAGAACAATACATTTCACTTTTAAGTAGGCAAGGAGTCGTTGCCCGGTTATATTGGTGACATTGATGAGTTATAGAATTGCAATAAGTTTATAGTTATAAAATGGTAAGCAAAGCTAACTTTCTCTTATTTCTCCTTGTTAATAAAAAAAAGGAAATCTCAGGAATGTCTATTTAGACGAGGAGAATGATGACACTGATGACAACATTCCTGTCTTTGTTTTGGTCTCTGTTATTCTCTATTCTGTGCCCAGAGCTAAATGATTAGGATTCTACAACTTACTAGGAAAATGTGCAGTTTTCCTCCTTCACTAATGTAGCCCAATGTATGATACACAGAATGATCTTGCAATCAGGAGCTTCGTCCTCTCCACATCTCTGTTGTACCCTTGGCTGCACGCCCATCCTACCTTAACAATGCCCCTTCTGTTTCCTAGAGCTTGTCCCCCACCTCTCCATCACCCTCCACAAACATACCTTCACATTCCAAGTGGCTTTCCTTACCGCATAATATTCACTCAACCATGTTCAATCAACTTGCCTGTTAAACCTGTTTCCTTTATTAACATCTTATGGCTTCTAAGCATTTCCAAGTTCCTCTGGTAGACAGCTCCCTTACATGAAGGGCTTCTGACGTGGCATTACTGTTACTAATAATTTGTCTTTTTCTACAAGAAATAGATAGCAAGAGCCCCTTGGAATACCTTGGTAAGCACGTGTGGGATCTGTACATTCATATTTGGACTGATGCATCGAGAAGTATGCCATGATGGAGAAAGGAAGGGGTATGAAAATTAAGGCTGACAAAGATAAGCCATATTCTATCATTTCAGTTTGGAAACTCAGATAAAACATGAGTCTTAGGTGAAATATAGTATATTCAGGTCAAACTTAGGAAGTAGTATTTCTTCCTGAAGATTATTTTACAGAGGAGTCTCAGTGGTATAAGGACTGAATGGCTAAGGACGTGGGCAGGTGTGGGAGTGGGTGGATAAGGAGGATTAGTGAAACAATGTGAGAAATCAGGAGGAGAACTGGGAGATATTATGCCATAGAAACCAAGGAAAGAAAATTTTATACTGTAAATGGGCAGCTGTGATCTCTGCAGCCTAAGGTACACCTCCAGCCATTTTCCAGAGACTGCTGGGCCCTCGGGCAGAATGCCCTTAGGATGCAGTCAAAGGGGCTGAGGTCCTCCTTTGAGATGGTACTTCTCAAATGTAGCCTCCTGCTCTGGCTGTAAAGGGGTTCCCAGGTGATGCTAGTGGTAAGAGAGGTGGGTTCCATCTCTGGATCGGGAAGATCCCCTGTAGGAAATGGCAACCCACTCCGGTATTCTTGCCTGGAAAATCCCATGGACAGAGAAGCCTGGGGGGCTACCGTCCATGGGGTCACAAAGAATTAGACACGACTGAGTGTCCAAGCGCCCAGACTATAGACTACTCAGCCTGCCCCTCAGGCGGACACTTTCTCCTGGAGCGAGTTGCCATCAGGCTGCTGTACTGTGCTTAGTCACTCAGTTGTGTCCGACTCTGTGTGACCCCATGGACTGTAGCCCGCCAGGCTCCTCTGTCCATGGGGATTCTCCAGGTAACAATACTGGAGTGGGTTGCCCTGCCCTTCTCTTGGGGATCTTCCCAACCCAAGGATCAAAGCCACATCTCTTAAGTCTTCTGCCCAGTCAGGCGTGTTCTTTACCACTTGGGAAGCCCAAGTGCAGACAAATACTATCTGATTCCACTTGTATAGAGATGGGCTTCCCAGGTGGCACTAGTGGTAAAGAACCCACTTGCCAATGCAGGAGACATAACAGATGCGGGTTCCATCTCTGGGTTGGGAAGATTCCCCGGAGGAGGGCATGGCAACCCACTCCAGTATTCTTGCCTGGAGAATCCCATGGACAGAGGAACCTGGTGGGTTACAGCCCATAGGGTCGCAATGAGTCGGACACAACTGAAGCGACTTAGCACACACACGTACAGAGAAACTAGAATAGTCAAACTCAGGGTCAGAAAGTACATTGGTAGATGCCAAGGGCTGGGGGTGGCGGCAGTGGGGAGGGGGAATGGGGAGTTGGTGTTTAATGGGAACAGAATTTCAGTTTAGGAAGGTGAGAAATCCAGGAGATGGATGGTGGTGAGAATTGCACAACAATGTGAATGTACTTACTGCCACTGAACTGTACAGTTAAATATGATTAAAAGTGTATGTTTTATATTATGTGACTTTTACCATGATAAAAAAAAATTTTTAATAAATTATTAGTCAGTGTTGAATGAGTAAACAAGTGATCCCATGAATGAATGGATAATTTTCATTCCTTGTGATCACTTCTTGGCCTCATTTCACACTGTTGACCATACCCTGTTTCTTACATCACTCTTAGCCGTTGCCCTGTCCCCCACCCTCTGCTGCCTCATTTGTTCTCCTTCTTTGGCTCTTTCTTATCTCCTCCCCATACTCACTTTTTTACTACCTGCCTTTAAATGTTGGTTTCCTCCTCACTACCTTGTCTTACCTTTTTATGAAAAATATTTGCTCTGGGGGAATTTCATCCATATCCCTGATTGGGCTATTACTTATACACTTAATGTCTCAGCCCAGACAACTCAACTTCACTTTACACTGATGGTGTGCTACAGCCAGCCAACTATTACATTTTCAGGAACTTTGTGAACCAGCTGCCAAACCCAACCTTTATTATAAATTTAAAACAAAATAAATTATAGTAAAAAAAAACAAAGGTAATAAATACTTAAAACTCATTACTTCCTAACAGTTTTTCTACATTTTAAAACTATGAATGCACTTGAGATTTTGTGTGTCTGTTGTATTTATATATTGAAAGGACTTGATAGTGGCGTATTACTGCACATCTCTTGCAACTTGCATTCAGCGATGTCATCTTGGTAACTTGAAAACTGCCACAGTGGGAATATTTACGCCATGGAAATTGGGAAATGCTTCAAATCAGGGTTTAATTTATTGTTTTGTCGGTTGTCTAGACTTAAGAAGGTGATAGAGAAAATGTTAATAATGTAGACTAAGCTTAATAGTGTCATGTCTATAGCTGTAACATAGTAATGCCAAAAAAATTGAGGAAGTATTCTTCTCATATTCAAAAAGTATTATCCACTTCAGTGAAAAAATTGGTCCTTTCAGTGATGAACAAGAGAAATCCTGACCTACAGCTTTATTGTTTCACTTTCTTTTTAAAAAATATTTTATTTATTTATTTATTGCTGTGCTGGGACTTTGCTGCGGTTTAAAGACTTCTCATTGAGGTGGCTTCTCTTGTTTAGCACAGGCCCCAGGCACATGAGCCTCAGTAACTGTGGCACATGGGCTTGGTTGCTCTGTGGCCTGGGGAATCTTCTTGGACCAGGGATCAAACCCGTGTCCCCTGCAATGGCAGGAGGATTCTTATTCACTGCACTACCAGGAAAATACTTACTTCACTGTCTCTTAAACATAAATATTGACTATAACTGCACTCATTCATCAGTTGCATTTATAGGTTTTCTGTGGATCCAAGCACTTGATAAAAAGTCAACAAAAACATTTTATGAGAATTGGTTGGTGATATGGAGTTTTACAATAGAGTATTATATTTTATTAGGATGTGTAAATTAGATACCACACATCCTTCACATCAGGAAAATATATAAATTCTTATGTATGCATGCGTTCCCCTCCTCCACCAAGAGCCACTTATGTATTTACCAACACAAAACTTTTTGAAACCCTCAATATCAATTCCCTACTCAACATCTCAAGTTTAATATCACAGGCATTGACGACTTAACATGTCAAAAACAATTCATTTTTTTTGTAAAATCTCTTCTGATACTACTCTGTATCTTCTCTATGGGGTAGAGAAGAAAGCTAAGCAGAAGTGTGATCTTTTTTTTTTTTTTTGGTCATTTTTTTTTTAATAAATTTATTTATTTTAGTTGGGGGCTAATTACTTTACAATATTGTAGTAGTTTTTTCCATACATTGACATGAATCAGCCATGGGTTCACATGTGCTCCCCCTCCCGAGCTAATGTCAGTCTAATCAGGGAAGGAGGGGCTGCACCACAAGGTTACCCACCTTGACCCAGAGGACTGGACTTTCCCCTTGCCAGTTACTCACTGGTTAAGTTCTGCCCACGAGGGGAATGGGTCCAGACTAGGTACATACAGTTGATCTGAGGGCAATTCTCTGGGGAAGGCAGTAACGTGAATTTTAAACAACCAGCTCTCAGAACAGCTGAGGGACAAAAGTATGCATGCTCAGTCGTTCAGTTGTGTCTGGCTCTTGAGATCCCATGGACTATAGCTTGCCAGTCTCCTCCGTCCATGTGATTTTCCAGGCAAGAATACTGGAATGGGTTGCCATTTCCTCCTCCAGGGGATCTTCCCAACCCCAGGATGGAACCCACGTCTCCTGCATTGATAAGCTGGTTCTTTGAGCTGTGGTATTGGAGAAGACTCTTGAGAGTCCCTTGGACTGCAAGGAGATCCAACCAGTCCATCCTAAAGGAAATCAGTCCTGAATATTCATTGGAAGCACTGATGCTAAAGCTGAAACTCCAATACTTTGGCCACCTGCTGCGAAGAGCTGACTCATTTGAAAACACTTTGATGCTGGGAAAGACTGAAGGTGGGAGGAGAAGGGGACGACAGAGGATGAGATGGTTGGCTGGTGTCACCGACTCAATGGACATGAGTTTGAGTAAACTCTGGGAGTTGGTGATGGACAGGGAGGCCTGGCATGCTGCAGTCCATGGGTTGCAAAGAGTTGGACACGACTGAGCAACTGAACTGAACTGAGTCACATGGAAAGCCCGAGGCACAAAATGACCTTTCAGTAAAGAGGATCTGGGCACCCACAGCACCCAGTGTTGTGTGGACACATGCAGAGGCGCAAGTCAGGAGAGGTGGAAGAGGAGAAGAGATTGAGACAGGTCCTGGTGAGTGCATTTTTCTCTAAGAACAATCCTAGTTAGCTGCTGAGGGTAGGCAGGATCCTCATGGGGTGTGGAGAACTTGACTAGTGTGGGAAGCTTTGCAGCAGCTGCTACATGAAGGCAGTGAAAGGGAGGCGGCCCTGGGCAGTGTCAGGCCCCAGTCACTGTTGGAAACCATGGCGGGTGATGACAGCACTTTGCTGTGGTCTCAAACATTCTTCAGCCATCTCAGTGTGGCTTCCAGGTGATGCTAGTGGTAAAGTCCCCACCTGCCAATGCAGGATACATAAGAGATGCAGGTTAGATCCCTGGGTTGAGAAGATCCCCTGGAGGAGGGCCTGGTAACCCACTCCAGTATTCTTGCCTGGAGAATCCCATGGCGGGCTACGGTCCACGGGGTTGAAAAGAGTCAGACATGACTGAAGCGACTACACATGGCCTTTATTTCCTACGGGGCTCTCAGTCCAATCACAGTCCAAGAGAAAATCCACCCAGCTCTGTTCCTTCATATACTGGTAAATACAAAATATCAAGCTGAATTTTATCTTCCCGTGAATCCCTATTTAAATGTAAATAAACTGCCTGTCCTTTTTAATCTTTGCCCAGGTCATGACTAGGAGAAGTGGATATAGAAGTTCTTAAAATGTCTCCTTTTTGCATTCAGTTTTCAGAATTCTCTTCATGTCATGCAGGTCTGAAAGGTTAAAAATAACTGCACCTCCAGAGACTTCTTCTTGAGCTGTGTTCTTCCTTGGGAACCTCTAAGCTTTTCCCACCCAAACCGGGTCATCATCTTTACCTAATTTAAAAATCTCCCAGATCCAGTGCTCTACAAAAATCAATGAGATCTTTCCCACCAGATGATCCCAGCAGCCACACGTGATAGTCTCTGGTCTGATTCTGCATAAGTTTGATTTTATATATTCTATTGTAATAATTTATTAACTTGATAAAATCTGCTGACTCCTCATGGAAAATATTCTGTTTATATTTTATATTTCCTGCAGCTTCCTTTCTGTAGCCTTTATTATGGAGTATTTACATGAGAATAGGGCCTTTGTTTTTTTAAAAATTCATCTGTGCCTGCTGCTGATTGCCTCCCCTGAAGTCAGAGCCCTCTGTTTGTGACATACATCGTGCTTTTCATATTGAAAGCACTCGGTGAACCCTGAATAATTCATCTTCTCTTCATGTTTGTGGGGCTTCCCTGATGGCTCAGATGGTAAAGAATCTGCCTGCCATGCAGGAGACCTGGGTTTGATCCCTGGGTTGGGAAGATCCCCTGGAGAAGGAAATGGCAGCCCACTTGAGTATTCTTGCCTGGAGAATCTCGTGGACAGAGGAGCCTGGTGGGTTACAGTCCAAGGGATCACAAAGAGTCAGACACGCCTGAGCAACTAACACTTTCACTTTCATGTCTGTGGGTTATCTAGGTGAGCTGAATTAGCCCCATTTTACCAGCAGGGCAATGCAGAGAGATGTAGAAGGCAGTCCCTTGAGGATGTTGAAGTTCAAGTGTAAAGCTCGTGTCTGTTGTACTAGATGAAGCCCCTCTCCTTGTTTACAGTTAGTTCTGCTGGGTTACAATCTTGTGTCTTAAGTTAGTCTTGCTTTTAGTCTGCACATTTGAGATGGAAAGATGTATTAGTGGGAAAGGATAGATGAACATCAGGTAATAAAACTTCACAAATAGTCCCACGTATTTCTCAAGGGAGTTTTTGCTGTGTCATCTGTTGGTCAAGCTGAAGGTGTTAGTCGCTCAGTCGTGTCTGACTCTTTGTGACCCCATGGATTGTAGCCCTCCAGGCTCCTCTGTCCATGGGGTTCTTCAGCCAAGATATTGGGAGTGGGTTGCCATGCCCTTCTCCAGGGGATCTGCCCAACCTAGAGATCGAACCTGAGTCTCCTGCATTGGCCTGTGGATTCTTCACCCCTGAGCTACCAGAGAAGCCCATATATATGTATATGTGTGTATATACATGTATATATTTCTTGCCTGGAGAAATCCCATGGGCAGAGGAGCCTGGTGGCTACGATCCACAGGGTCGTAAAGACTTGGTCACAACTGAGGCAACGTAACATGCATGCTATATATATAAAATCTAGTTTCAGAGTAAATTCCATGAGGAAAACCAAACTTTTAACACATAGTTTGCTATAATAATTGTGTTATTAGGAGTTTATCTAAATCAAATCCAGGATCACAGATTTGATGAATTTCACAATTTTTATAGCAATCGTATAATAGAAGCTCCAAAAGTTTTGAATTCAGATTTTCAAAAGGATCAGGTTTTCTTAGAATTCGAGGACTGTGAACAAAGCTCCGCTGTGTGTCATCTATAAGGAAAAACACGATGGTATTTAAGTAGGGGGAGGGCATATTCTCACGTGTGCTGAAGAATTAATTCCACTGCTATTCACCAACCTCTAGGAATCTGGAAATAATATGCCTGTTGGCTATTTGTGTTAGAACAGATGTAAAATTAATCAGTCTAGCCAACAGTACCAGGTCTGCCTTGGCCAGTGAAAGATTTTAAAACAGTTTCCCCAAAACAGGAATCATAAAAAAGTCTTCCAAGTCACATCATTAGTGGGCCCAAATATTGTCATTGTGTTGTGTTTACTCATTCTTCCCGTCATTTTTGCCTTCATCCAGGAAACACAGGGTCATTTCTCCCCATAACTCACCTTTGGTGGAAGGCAGTCTTCTTGCCTCTTGCATCAGTGCCTTGTTGGCAGGCCTGATAAGAACGGCACACCTGACGTTAGCAGCTAGCTCTTCAACAGCTCTTTCAGAACTAGAGTAAGCAGCACGTGATGGCCCTGTTGAATTCCAGAGAGTACAGTGCTCCCCCCATTAGCCATGGTATTTGAGGAAGCCATATACCCTCTAATTCTCTTCTTCCTTCTTTACTCTTTTGCAACTAGCATGAACCATGGAGATGAATTACTTCAGTAAATGTTGATTCCTAATCATCTTTCAAGAGTGAGCTATACAAGGAAGTTATTAATTAAGTTGTTAGATGAGAATGACATCTACAATCCATAAAATGGATTAAGGAAACCAAGAGCTTTATATAGTAAAAAAAAAAAAGTTAACGGTATTTGACTTTGAGGAGGAGGACCTCAACTTGAGTCCTAGCCCCAACAGTTTCTGATCAATCCCACCGAACAGCCAGAAAATATAAATTTCGGAGATTATGTGAACATCTCTGTTGTTCTGTGGCAGTTATCCAGACTCCTCCTTGCTTGGTTTATGCTAATGTGCTCCCAAGCATCCTAATTTTCTATCTTTTTCTCCTCTTAACTCTGAGCATTCTTTAGAACCCGGATTCAGACTCATTCATCATTGCCTTTTTGCTACATTATCTAGTTCTGGGATTCCTGGGTGGCTCAGTGATAAAGAACCTGCCTGCTGATGAAGGAGACACAGGTTTAATCCCTGAGCTGAGAAGATCCTCTGGAGAAGGAAATGGCAACCTACCCCAGTATTCTTCCCTGGAGAACCCCATGGACATAGGAGTCTGGCGGGCTACAGTTCATGGGGTCTCAGAGTCGGACACGACTGAGTGACCGAACAACAACATCTAGCTCTAGCACCAACCCTTGGTGACTTGGTTCCCACTCTGGCTCACCCAAGACCCTGTGAGGATGGGAGTTACACATAACTTCGCAGAGCCTCAAGTTTCCTCATGTAAAACGGAGCTCATCATCTATCTTATTTGTTCATATGACTGTTAAAGTACCCTGATAGCTCAGTTTTATTCGCTTCTCCAGGCACTGGGTTCTACAGATGAATACCCTATAGATCTCTGGTGAAGACAAATAAGAAGTCAAGGCTCAAGGAGAATCGAGAGGAAATTATGGGAGGAGGAGGGGGATTCTATAGAGATGAAAGCAGGTTAAAAGGCATATCAGGTGTAGGCTTGGTCCTAATGAGTCTAAGGGAAAAGTGAATATACTAGTGTGAACTTTACACAGATAATGTGGCCAAGACTGTGTATATATGTGCATGGTTTATAGACTTGTATACCTTCGTTTATTCGACAAGTATTTACAGTGTTTCTCCTGTGCAAGGCACTGTTCTAGGAACTGGGAATATAGGAGTGACCAAGCGCCCCAAAATCTGTTTTCTCATGGCACCGGCATCCTAGTGGTATCTGTGTGTCTGTGTGCATGCACAGTGGCTCTGGAGAAAAAGCAGAGAGAGAGGATCCGAGTTTGGGCATGGATGGGTTGCAATGTAAAATAGGTGGTCAGGGAAGTCCCTCTTGAGAAAGTGGCAACCAAGTGACCAGAAAGAGGTGAGGGAGTGAGCCACCGTGTCGTGTCAGCTGCTCAAAGAGTAGTTCAGGCAGATAGAACATGATCACATGAATAGCTCAAACATTATTTTTACATTAGCCATTTCTTTTCTCCTTGAGTCACTGTAGAACCAGTGCACAGTGGTGACTCTGGAGCACTCAGAAAAGAAATGGTTCTGAGAGGAACTTGTCTCTGGAGCCACTGAGTCACTGCTTCCTCTAGTCAGTACACAGGCCCTGTGGGGTTCTGGGCATAAGACTGACGGAAAGAGAAAGGCCTCGTCACCCTGAAGAGGTTAGGACAGCAACTGGAGAGACTGGTGAAATTCAAAATATCAATTTTTCCCTTCAACTTTTATGTGTAAATTTACAATTATGTTCTACCAAGTATAAATGAGTTCATTTTGCCTTTGCTTAGAACCAGTTTATGAGAGGAATGTTACAAATCATCCTTTTGTATTTGCTAAATCTGGACCTAATTCCATTTTTCAAGAAATTGTGTTTGCAGAAATAAGGCCACATGGAAATGAACAAATAATGAAAAATGGAATATAACAAACCCCTAAAGTCCTAGAGAATTAAAGCTCTGCCAGAATTATTTATGAAATGTGCACTAGTATCCCAAAGTATTTACAATTTGCTCTGTGGCTTATGAAGTCTGGTGCCATCTAAACATTCTTGGTGGTCCCATGAGACCCAAACCTTGTTTCTGAAATCCTGTGCCCAGGTCCAGTGCAAAGCCAAGAGCCCCATATGGTGGGATCATCATCTTGACATGCAAAGCTCTTTGTAACTAGAGACCTTTAGGATCATTCCGAAAAGAAGTTGAATTCTGTATGCAACTCTGGGTTGCTCTCTAGTATAAATGTAGTTGATCGTCCAATTTCCTAGGAGTCAGTGAAGTTGGGGCAAAAGGCAGAGAGTCAGGAATCCTGAATCTGGGATTGGGGGTGGGGTGGGGGTGAAGAGGGTTGCATTGCACAGAAATCAACATGGAGAAGAAAAGTGAATACAGATCAGAAGGTCCTTTGAAATACAAATGGGTGTCTCAGCACTATAAACAGTCCAGTGATTTATTAATGTTTGAGCGATGTAGAAGCAGATCAAGCTTTAAAAGTTGCCCAGTACATAGCAAAGTCAGGAGGAAACACAGAGGGATTTTGGTCTATGTCCTCCACCACACATCCCTTACTCTCAGGACCCATTCAGATGGTGGAAACACAATGCCATCCATCTGTAACTCTTTGAAACAAGAATCTCACATTTGAGCGTCCCTTTTAAATGGTGGCTACAAGAGCCAACTCTTGCTGCTAGCACAAGGTCTCACAAGGCTGTTAATCATCAAGTACTGATAGCTACTGTTCCACGTTGGATGAATACCAATTAGGGACGTGGGGCGACCTGAGGACTGGAGAGGAGAGAGCAGCGGGGGACTGGCTTTGTTGTTTTGGGGAGGGGTTGCCAAAAAAATATTACCTGGGGCGCCAGTGCTCTTCTCGCCAACCCTGAGGGGCGACTGATGCGAGTGGCAGGCTAATTTACAAAGTATAAAGTAGGGGATGTACCAGAAGCATCCTATTATGATTAATAGGGTTTATTTTCCTAGACAGTGATGGCTGAATCGTCCTTGTTTTTAGTTTTAGAATCAGGCAACATGGGTCTAAACTTTATAATTCTCTGTGCCTTTTCTCTTATGGTATTTCCTGAAAGAGGTAGTATGAAGTTCCAGGAAGGCTTAGAAGGAAAAGCCTTGGAAACAAACAAACAAAAAAAAAAACTTACCACATGCAAAAGAGAAGAATTTACCAAGAAATGTTTAGGAAAATAGAAGGAAGAGTTCTTCCAAGTTAAAGAACATCTCAATGGGAAAAC
Organism: Okapia johnstoni; assembly: GCA_024291935.2. NCBI lineage: Eukaryota > Metazoa > Chordata > Mammalia > Artiodactyla > Giraffidae > Okapia > Okapia johnstoni. The sequence goes on from CM044309.1 coordinate 101,062,257, forward strand.
AGTCCAAACTGAAGCAGGTAGCCAAAACCAGTAGGGTTTTCAACGCAATGAGATTTTATTTGCTCATATACATCTCTCCACTCATACCCAGCCAGTGATGCACAAATCCAGCATCCGATGTGGAGACTGTCTCTCTTGAGTGCCCCTTCCTTGGTCTTTTGAAATCTCCCGCCTGGTATCATCAGCAGTCTCGCTGCACCTTTGGATGCGTCTTAGGGGCCGTGATTCTCAATATGATCACGAGGTTTTATGCCTGGCTACTATATCAGAAGCAAACTTGGTGAGAACCAACTGCATACTTGGGAATTGGGAAAGAAAAACATACTTCCCCCAGTTTATTTCAGCGCTGTCTTGCATTGTCCCAGAGTGCTGAGAGCACAGCACGGAGCTGCTGAGAAAACCTGATTAGGTCCCACAGTGCTAAGCACACAGAGTTTCAAGAGGCTGGGAAATTGTTACCATTGGAAGGAGTATGAAAAATGGTACATGTGTGGGGGGAGGACAAAAATTAAACTGAGATGACTAAGAAACATATTAACTCAAATTATGTTTGATTTGCCATCAAGAGCTCTCTCTTCTGGATGCTTGGGAGAGTGCCTCCATGGGGAGCTGAAAAGTGTTCAAGGCCTCTTCTGAATTGATAGTGCTCCCAGGGTTGATGTGCGCCGTTTAGGAGTAGGGGGAGGCACGGAGACCTTTCACTTAGTTAGGAGGCCCTTTTGATGGATTTGAGAAGCACAGGCTTGAAGAAATAAGGGGAAAAAAATCATTAGGCTGTAAAAGTTGTTCCTTTGTTCTTTTGTTCTTGCATCTAAGTAGGCACTGAATAGATATTGATTGCATAAAGGAATGTTTATTCTAACATATTAAAATAGTTTGCAATTTGAAACGAAGTTGTAGATCTGGCCAGATGTTGTTCCTCAGATTATTATTATCCCATGACAAGAAACACTTCACTCTGTGTGAAAAGAGAGTCAAAAGACGGCTTTGTAGAAATTTCCCTTGAATTTGTGCTTACTGGCTCATTATTTGCTCAAATGATTCATGATTTTGAGTTTGTGGAAGTCATAGCAGAACTGAAATTGCCAAGTAGAAATAAAAGCAAACCCTATGTAGCAAAATCTTGGATTGAACATAATTGTGGAGGCGACTGACAAGCAAGTCTATCTGGAGGAAGAGAAGAATCTTTAGAGGCTGCCTAGAGGACAAAGCAGATCTTGGCCTTTTGGTTGATAACACTAGTTACCGTAGTGATTGATTGGACTTTGCCGTAAAATAATTTTGTATCTGTATGAACATGGTGCAATAGGCCTCATGTAGCTAGGTTTGTATTTTTGTTTTTTCTTTTCCTTAAAGTTCATTAGAGGATATATGTCCTCAGGTATTGATGTCTTTTGCAGTCTTCCAAGAAAATCACACAGAATGTGAACACTGTTCCACCTCTGTTGATAGGGTAGAGTGAAAAAGTGGGAGCCTGCGAAGGCCATGAAAGAAAGCCTTTGGAATCACCCTAGGGAGGACACATTCCTGACTGGCCATATCTATAAAGGACAAATGTTACTTCTACAAATAGCTTCCTTATGCATCAAGTCTATCAGATCAAAACCGGTTACTGTACTGGTCAGTGTGCTTAGTCATGTCATACTCTTTGTGACCCCATGGACTGGAGCCTGCCAGGCTCCTCTGTCCATGGGATTCTCCAGCCAAGAACACTGGAGTCGGTTGCCATTCCGTTCTGCAGGGGATCTTCCTGACCCAGGGATCAAACTCTCTCTCCTACATTGTGTCTCCTGTATTGTGGGCAGATTCTTTCCTGCTGAGCCATGAGGGAAGCCTCAAAACTGATTAATCCCAGACAAATGAAGAAGAAAATCAGAGTACTATCTGTAGAAGAAAAACTGAAAGAATAGAAAACATGATAAACTCAGGCTGCCAAGCTGCAGCAGATTGTTAGATCAGGGGAGGCATATGTCAAGTCTGGGGAGAAAAGCAAGCTATCCTAACAGTTCAGGTGCGGAAAGATCAGTCTGAGAACTACTCTGAAAATGTATAGCATCAATATCTTATCAACATGTCTGTGAGGAGCTCCGTAAAGTGGCTCTACTGAAAAGAAGAGCTGGGATCCAATCCTCTACACCAGTGGTATTTGTAAAGAATTCTTGGAAACTGTTGAAATGCAGTGGCATGATCAGCCACATCATGAAAGTCAAGGAAATGACTGACAAGTGGGGAAGTAGAAAAAAGCTGCCCCTGTCCTGTGACTAAAGGCTTTGTGAATTTGGGCTGACCTAAGTCCTGAAAGGTAGGAAGCCAAGATCAGTGCTTCTCTCCTTAAAGTTAGGAATGAATCATCTGGGGATCTTGTGAAAATATAGATTCGGTCCTGGGTGGGGTCAAAATTCTGCATTTCCAACAAATTCCCAGCCTGTGCTCATAATAGTGCTTTCAAAGAGCATACCCAGAGTAGCAAGGGGCTGGTGTCAAAGACCGTTAATTTGAGCAGCTAGTAGCGAGGGCCTGGGCCTTTATGTCTTAGTTTAACCAACTTAAATTGCTGTTAAAGAAGAGTTTAGCATGGTGCTGTGTTCAAGATTATCTAGTTTAATTTTATTAGGTAATTATTAACAAGTTTTTAGTTGCTAAGATTTTAAATGTATCAGCTTATAGGTTGTTTAAGCTGTGTTTTATGACAGCTGTTGTATCAATGTTCTATTCCGATTACGGATAATTTGTATCTTGGGTTGCTGGGATTTGATTGTGTCTTTCTAGATGGTATTATGTAGGGAAAACTCTGAGACATGACATTACCTTTATCTAATTCTAACTGCAACAGGATGTGCTAAGATTCCTTTCTCCCCCTTTCTTTCTCTTGATTTCTTTCTTTCCGTTTGTTTTAAACCACAACTGAGTTCATGGATCTTGGCCAAATCCCTGGAAATAATCCAGACCTACACATTTCTCTTGCCCATTACAACTGAAACAGTAGTAACAAAACAGAAATAGCTCTATTTACGAAAACATGTCCCCCCTACAATTTAAGATTACAACTGGCATGCCAAATCAATATTAGGGGCATGTTTTATACACTTATGTATTTTGGAGGTGGGGAATAGAAATAACACCTTTTATTTCAGAATCAATTTGAAGGGAGCTGACTTCAGATACTGAATAGAGATCTCAGCCCATAATCTTGGGTTCCTGAGCACACAGCACCAGTTTAGTTTCTAATTTACTCTCGGGTGACTTAATGGTATTGCTTAATTATAACAGTTGCAAATTCCGTCCTCCAAAATATATCACAGGCAGCCAAACATCTGCAGGATTTTGTAGTAGGGAGGATGCCAAAATGAAATGCTCATTTTTTGTCTTATTTTGCTTTTATTAGTTTTTAATACATATATGTAATAAACAAGATGAGCAAGGCAATATTTAAATATGCACCAATGGTAATCAAATGTAAGATATTAAGTTGCAAAAATGCCCATTCTATGGAAAGGAATATGCTCCTCCGGAGAATCTAGGCTGTGACAGGGGACATTTTAAAATAACATTAAGTTTTCAGTGTTAGAAAAGAAGTAGGAAGATTCCTCAACATGGGAAGTGCAGATGAGAACTAGGAAAACGACCCTGCAGAATGTACTGACTGAACACCAACAAGAAAATTTTCCTTTTCTGGGAGGAGGAGGGCTATGTGATAACTGAATGGAAAGTGGGATCAACAAATTCAGAAAGTTAAAATGAGATTAATTGCCTCAAATGTGCAGCTGACAAATGATACAAATGATTAAGATAATGTTTCTTTTTTTTTTCAATTAGAGAAAAGATGTTTTCAAGATAAGCACAAAGTATATGGCTATCATTTCTAGATGTTAAAATTATACCTTATTTAGCAAAGGAATGAATGATGTCATTTTATATATAACACAGTTTGGGAAATTATTTTAGAGCTAGTTTTTCTTTATTTTGTTATACAAGGATATTCCCCACCCTTAAAAGATACATATATATTTTTAAATTGTATAGGTCTAAGAAAGATAAGATATCCTTTACCATAATGCCTTAAAAAATTCTGACAAATAAAATTTCAAACTTCACCAATGACTCATCTCCCTTGTGCAATAGTATTTCTTCAATTAAAAAAAAAAAAGAAGAAAAGTACAAAATATATAAAAAAATAGCTAATTAAAAAAATTGCTTCTGTGTATGCTCAGTTGGGATCTGGTAAAAATTAAGCTGGGGCTAATGAAACTCCAAGCCCCTGCATCACTCCACAGAGGGAGGAAAGCTGGATATTGCCTGCTACGTGGCAAACTGCTTAAGGAGCTTTGTGAAAGTCTCACTGAAACCAACTTAGCCAACACTCCTGTCCCCCAGCCTTTATGAAGATCATCTCCAATCAGATAATATTGCTGCCGCGGTGGAGCTAGGTGTGACTCCAGTGCGTGCTTATCACTTAGTCACCTCAGCGAGGTGTTAGTTTGAAAGTCGAGGGAGCCTGGGAAGTGGGTCTTATTAAACAATCCAACAATCGTGGTTGCCCAGGTGGGTGCTAAGCATAGAGATGGCTCATTTTAACACTCACCCATTCCCTTGGCTGAACCCAGCTTTGTACTTTCTTTTTCAAACCAGGCAGCTTCCAGCCAAACCGTCTTCAGTGCCCTGCCTTTTCTGTGCTTCGTGACCACACTGAAGTCCTTCTTAGAAAATGTTTAGACTCTCCCCCGCTAGAAACCCCCAAGACCTGGCCTTTGTGAATCTAGAACTCACGAAGAAGCTCTGCCTCTAGATTTATGCCTGTCTGCTATTCCCTCCAAGTCTTTTTCTGGAGGCTGTTTAATTTCAAAGCATGGCCCTAGGGCGGCAGCATCAAGGCACCTGAGAGCTTGTTTGAAATGCAGGAATTCAGGCCTCACTCCAGAACTATGGAATCAGAAGTTACTTTATAAGGAGAGCCCTCGATAAAAGCTGTGCACCATTTTTTTGAATCACTGTTCTAATTCATTTTGATAATGACAATGAATTGGTCTACCCAGGAGCATTTGCATTAGAAAAAGGGACTTCTGGTGATGCAAAATTTTGTACTGAAAGAAGAGAAGTCTGTGATAAACAGAAATCTCCATCAAAAGGCTTGGAATTTGGGTTCTCTATGGTGTCGCCATAGCCACTCCTCTTCAAGTTGCACCACCAAAGGAAGCCTCTGTCCCATCTCAACCAAAGCTAAGTCTGGGGAAAAGCCATGACCAACCAAGACAATGGGGCTGAATATATTTTCCTGGAAGTGCACATCTATTTTTCCATGGAGCAGGTTAGTGCAATTATTCAGCAAGTGTTTATTGAACGTAGGACCATAAGAACTGTAAGTAGTGTGACAATGGCAGTCATAACCCTGGGCTGCGAATCTGGGGACCTCGGTTCCAGTCTCTGCTTAGCACTGATCATCGGTCTTGTCTCGGGGTGGTGGTTGGTTTAGTTGCTAAGTCATGTCTGACTCTTGCGACCCCATGCCAGGCTCCTTTGTCTGTGGGATTCTCCAGGCAAGAATACTGGCATGGGTTGCCATTTCTTTCTCCAGTGTTGTCTTGGGCAAGTGCCTGATTCAACCAACATGTATGGAGTTGCTACTGCAGACCACAATGGTGACGGCAATATGAAAGCGAAGGCCATTTGGTGGCTCTTGTAAATAAGCGCTCTGCTTTTTAGCAGGGTTTTGTTTCCCAGTTGTTTGTTGTGCTCAGTCATCTGACTCTTTGCAACCCCATGGACTGTAGCCTGCCAGGCTCCTCTGTCCATGGAATTTTCCAGGCAGAAATACTGGAGTGGGTTGCCAGTCCCCCCCCCCCCCCCCAGGGGATCCTCCCGACCCAGGGATTGAACCCGGGTCTCCTGCATTGTAGGCAGATTCTTTACCATTTGAGCTACAGGGTAGTCTAGGCTCCTGCATGAGGACCCTTAAAAAAAAAAATGAAACATTTGTGGAAGTCTCATAATTAAACATTAAATTTAAGCTGTTCCATTCAAAGCTGCAGAGGAAAGTTCCTAAGTCACGTGATCAGTTGTCCCGTTATTCCTGGTGGGGACCCTGAGGCATTCCTTTGGAATTCTGTGTTTCCAAAGTTTGAAAAGAATTGAACTCGATATTTATAGTCACCTTTGACACTACCAACTTTAACATTCCCCAGCTGTGTATGTGTCTTGCCACCAAAACCTAGTTCCCCTAAAACCGAGTTCCTCTGCTGAGCTAATAATTAACCTCTCCATCCAAAATCGTATTCCTTTTCTTGTCCCACCTGTTTTCCCCAGGACTGAGAAGTATCAAAGCAAAGAGGGGGTGATTGAAACTGAGCTGGACCCTGGGGGAACCTTCCTGAATATAAAAGCCCATTTAGGTCCACCACTTCTTGTTTATAAGAAAAAGATTTTAGTTCCTTAGGCCTTTCGGGGGTTCCAAAGAGCAGGCAGGAGCAGTTGCAATTAGGAGAGCGAGGGAATGCAGAAACAAAGGAAAGCAGTCCAGAACCTAGTTCGGTGATAAAACAGATACCTAGTTCCGCAAGGGAGGAACAACTTGACACACACCTTTGAGCTGTTCTGCAGGAACGAAGACCCCCCCCCCACCCAGGTGGAGGATGCTGTTACGTGCTGAGCATAAGCACAAAGACCCCAGACTGGTTTGAATCTGAGGACTGATGATTAATGTCACCTAACCTGTCGCGTTGCTCCCCAATGAGGGTCCTCCTGTCCCGTGTTCTTTGAGGCAGTGGAATGAGACAGAGTTGGGTTCAGAAGCAAAGGGTAAAATGCCTTATTCTTTCATCACAGACTGGAGAGATGCAGGCTTCTTCTGGGAGCACACGCTCTTGCAGACAGGTGTAGGTCCTGGAGCGCTGGACAGGTTGCTTTACAGGAATCTCGTGGGGGCACGGGTTCTCGCGAGGCAGGCCCAGGTGTGCAGCCCCGGGCTCCAGACGGCAGTGCCGGGCACGGCGTTTCTGCACACGGCCCGCCGCCCCCATCCTGGATTGAGGGGTGGTGGGCATGGTCTCTGCACACGGCCCACCCAGGGGAGGTGTCGGGGCAGCCATTTTTCAAGAGGAACTCTGATGTCAAGCAGCAGGTGTGAGGCCTCAGCACGCAGCACCCGGTGAACCAGTGAGAGAGACTAAGCACAAAGGAAAAGAAAAAGGTTAGACTTTATCACTCCCACTCGAGTCCCTGGAAATTGGTAATGGGCTTTGCTGGTGACAACCCCCGCCCCCTGCCTTTTGTCCTGCTCCTCATTCTCAGGGGGTGCATTTTCTATCATTCGTGTCCAGCTCTTTGTGACCCCATGGACTACAGCATGCCAGGCTTCTCTGTCCATCGCTATCTCCCTGAGTTTGCTCAAACTCACGTCCACCCGGTCAGCGATGCCATCCAACCATTTCATCCTCTGTTGCCCCCTTCTCCTCTTGCCCTCAATTTTCCCCAGCCTTCTGAGTGGGGGTGTCATTGTACCCGCGGGTGGAGGAGCAGACCTCCTCAGCCGCCTTTGGATGTGTTTAGTTGTCCTCAGGCCTGTCTCCCTGAGCGAACACCATCTGTCTAACCTTTTGAAGACAAAGGACTCTAGACAATTTAGGATGCTTGGCTCAAATATTAGGGAATAATGGTCACATGTCAAAATTTTCCTAAAAAAAATGAATGTATCTACGTCTTTTGCCTGGAAGTGAGTGTGCCCTGGTGTCGAGGCCTGAATATCCCTGGCATATTGTTGTTTTGTTGTTTTTTGGAAGAAGAGCTTCACGTGGGTCTAATACAGAACCAGGTCCTGGTGGACAGTAGAGTGACCAGCAGGGGGTAGGGATTGGGGACCACTGGTCTATATCGGGGGGTGGGGCAGGCTTCACTGACTGCACGGAGGTCCTGTACCACCTTTCATTCCCCAGTGCATTTCTTTGTGGGGAGAATGGAGAGAGAACAGGCTGACTGGCCTGATGTAACAAGACCCTGGTCAATTAGGCCCTGTATCACAAGGTAGTGCCCAACAAGGCCTCTCTACAAAGAGGCGCTCGTGTCTTGTGGGCGTGAATGTGCAGGTGTTTGATGGACTATCATGGGATTGGCTCCTTATTATAAAGCAAATACAAATGTTACCTCATTATGTGGGTCTTCCCAAGTGACGCTAGTAGTAAACAACCCACCTGCCAACACAGGAGACTTAAGAGATGGGGCTTCGACCCCTGGGTCAGGAAGATGCCTGGAGGAGGGCCTGGCAACTCACTCCAGTATTCATGCCTGGAAAATCCCTAAGAACAGAGGACCCTGGTGGGCTACTGTCCATAGGTCACATAGCTAGACACGACTGAAGTGAGTTGTCATGGATGCACATACCTCATTATGTAGTATAGCCAAAATGAGCAATATTATAATCAATTATATTTCAATAAAGAGAGACTTCACTGTAGAGAGAAGCCATATAAAACTAATGTATGTAATATTTAATATTTATTGGATTGAATTTTTATTTTACACTAAACCTATAGACATCAAGAGGCTAGTAAGAGACTATTACAAACTACATCTATATACTTGACAACATATGTGAAATGGTAAAGGTAGACCCTATTACAAATCATCCATGTGAAACAGATCATTTGAATAATTACTTCAAATTACAGAAAAAAAAGTTCCATGAAGTAACATTTGCAGCTCATCTCACCTACCTGTGAGCCCCGACCTTGGAGTTTACTCTGGGCAGATGGATTTGCTCTGTTCATGGAGGTTTGCCCTCAGCCATTAATATTATCCTATTGTGCCCTTTGTTTAAGGGGGATGCCAATCTCCAATCTGTACATACAGGAAAGGATGGCATTCTAAAGGTTCTGTGGATGCCTCTTCTTAGATCTTCCCTGATACCCCCGTAGGTTTACTATCATCATGACCGAGTTTGCTCAGTCTGGTGTTCAAAACCGAGTAGGTGGCTATGGTGTCGACTAAGAATTCGACAGGCTTTCTCCATGTCCAATGTCAGCTGGGCCTCCTTGGGGTCAGTAGGCCTGCCTCCAGCCCCATCGTGCTTAATCTATTTGGACCATCTGCATTCAAGTGCAGTGGCTGGGATCTGCCATTTACACCCCCCTGTGGGGACAGCGAGGGCATTCTCTTTCCCAGTGTCCCTCTTGTCCACATGGGGCACACTGACTGGGTCCTAGTTTCCTTGGCTGGGTGTCCCTTGATGGGATCGAGGGCTTACTCACTGGAATCAAGAGTCTCTAGGGGTGGTTAGTCCAGATTTTCCTGCTGACCCACTGACCTTGGAGGGAAACAGCCCGTAGGTGGCCTTGCTTCTGGGCTTTTTATCCTCCTTTATGTCTTGGTATTAAACACCTGGTAGGCAACCTTGACCAGGTGAGAGGTAGGAAGCTTATGCCTAGTGTTGGGGGCACTTCAGGAAATGAAATACGACAGGATTGCCTTCCCTTCCAATGACTCAGGGTCAGTGGTAGGCATTCCCTGAGGTGCTCCAGGAGTGCCAATGGGTCTTCCACTGGCTTTTGATTGATTTCCTTTATCTTTAACAGTTTCTTTCCTGCTGCCTAGACTCCCTTTCAGGATCAAATTTTTTATAATCGGTCAGCCTTTGTCCTCTGCCTCTTCATTGTCTCCATGGTCGCAGTTGGGTTTGTTATCTGGGAACACTCCATTCCCTGGTCTGAAAGTAGCATGAAGTTCTGAATGTATCTTTCCTCAACCGGCTACTATGATTTAAAACAGTATAAACTGAATGTTTACTACAGCATTTTCCAGTCCTGGCTTTGTTACATTCCAGGGTGTTTTAATCATCTTGGCAGGTGGTGCAAAAGTGTTAAGAACAAGATGTTAAACAATGTGATCAGTTCTGGCTCAGGTCCCAAAACAATGGGTGTGAACAGAGTTCCAGACTACTAAGGAAGCAACTGTGAAGACGTTGTCTGAGACATGGTCTGGTAACCCTTAGCTGGTCACCTGTCTCCAACCTATAAGCATTGTCGAAGAGACTCAGAGGGGAGTTGGACATAAGAAGTTTGGGGGAAAGTTAAGAAGTTCCAAAGGGAGAGGGGGAAAGGGTTGACTGTCCTCTCATGCCTAGGGAATGATACTGCTTCAGGTCTGGCACTGATTGCCTGCTTTGGCAGAATGGGGAATATTGATTACTGGGCAGGGGACAGTCTAAACACTCAGAATTTGTGCAACAACAAATGCTGGTGGTTTTTGTGGGCATCAAAAGAGAGAAAACTGGTATGGATCATCTGAGATCTGCCCCAAGGTCCACCTGGAGGGGTCCATCAAGAGGATCCTGGGGAAGCACAGACAGGTGGCAGTTGAGGGAGGAGGTGTAAGCTCTCAGTCTAAGATGATACCTTTTCCAGCATGTTGGGATTACAAGTTAAGAAGACCTCTACTTCCCAAGAACCCACTGAAGAGCCTAGGAGAGGGAGTCAGCTATACAGGTCTTCAGAAGACAGGGTCACACCATAGTGTAGCTCTTACCCTCCTCCTCCTCCGCTCCTCTCCGACCCTGAGAAATCCCAGGGCCCAGCTAGAGCTGAGTTGGGGATGGTGGAGAGGAAAGGGGTAGTGCTGGTAGAGAAAAAGTGAAAGCATCATGCTCATCTTTGTTACTGTCAGTGTCCAGCCTGAATCAGGCCCAGCTGCATACAGGAAGAACTTTAAACATAGTTGGAAATTGAACAAGTACCAGAGAGTGAGGACTTCCTGGTGTCTCGGGTGAAGAATACATCTTCCAGGGCAGGAGACATGAGTTCAATCCCTGGGCCAGGAAGATCCTCTGGAGAAGGAAACGGCAACCTGCTCCAGTATTCTTGCCTGGGAAATCCCATGGACAGAGGAACCTGGTGGGCTACAGTCCACGGGACTGCAAAAGAGTTGGACATGATTTAGTGACTAAACAACAACAGCAATCAGAGAGTGAACATTTTATAAATGGACTGAGGCTGGGGGGCCAGGGTCATGAGAGTAATGTTTCTTACCTAAGCAAATCCAGAAAAACTCTTGAAACTGCCCTAATTTTTTATCTAAGGAGGTAGGAGAAACTAGCTTCGATAGGATTAAATTGAAGGACAGTGGGAGACATATATGGTTGCTTTATGCCTATCAGTCTTATTTGTTCAAATGAATAGTTTTACTTAAAACATTATTAATCCATTAATAAATTCCTTTTTTACTTCTAGAAAAAGTATTGAAAATCTAGTAAAAATAATTGTATTAAATTCTCAAAATTTGTGAGTTTAAAACTTTGTAAGTTTTGGAAATTCCCTGGTGGTCCAGTGGTTAGGACTCCGCAGTTTCACAGTGGAGGGCCCAGGCTTGATCCCTGGTCGGGGAACTAAGATCCCATAAGTGGTGAGTTGCGGCCAAAAAAAAAAATTGATGAATGATTGTATATGTTACTACAGAACATGTAATCAAGGTAATATGAAACATGTTTGGCTGCCCCAAATATGCCATAATGGCATTGGTTATTATTGTTATTATATAAAAAAATTTTAATTGGAGGATAATTGCTTTACAACGTTGTGTTGATTTCTGCCATACAACATCGAGAATCAGTTATAACTATATATATATAAAACTATATATATATGATCTATGTACCCTCCTTCTTGAGCCTCCCTCGCACCCCCATCCTGCCCCTGTGGGTCATCACAGAGCACCAGGCTGAGCTCCTTGTGCTATACGGCAGCTTTCTACTAGCTATCTGTTTTACACATGGTAGTTTGATCCCTGGGTCCGGAAGATCCCCTGGAGGAGGGCATGGCAACCCAATCCAGGATTCTTGCCTCGAGAATCCCATGGACTGAGCAGCCTGGCAGGGTACAATCCATAGGGTCACACAGAGTCAGACACAACTGAAGCGACTTAACATGCAAGCACGCAGTGTGTATATGTCAGTGGTACTTTCTCAATTCATCCCACCCTCCGCTTACCCCACTGTTTCACTACATCTATGCCTCCATTCCTTCCCTGGAAATGTGTTCATCAATATCGTTTTTCTAGATCCCATATGTATGCGTTAGTATCCTGCACTTGTTTTTCTCTTTCTGACTTACTTCACTCTGTATAACAGGCTCTAGGTTCATCGACCTCACGACAACGGACTCAAATTTGTTCCTTTTGATGGCTGAGGAACATTCCGTTGTATATATGTACCACACATTGGTTATGTTTGAATTGAATCCACTCCAGTAACAGCCAATTCAAAAGGGACACTCTGACTCTCCTGTCTCCATGAAAGGAAGACAGATCTCTCTCATGTGAGAAGTGCCCTTCACGCGTCTGGAGGTAGAAGGACAGACACCCTTACCTCCAGAGCCAGGGTGTTTATAAACGAACCTTGTGGTTTCTTTAATTGACTACCTCAAGTCCAGGCTCCGGATTCTTCACTAGCTGAGCACTCGGGGCCTAAATTTCTTTGTCTTGGCAGTTCCTCACAAGCTTATTCTTTCTCGGTCTAAAAACTATGAAAGCTGCCTGTGATGACTACTTCTTAAGTCCCGTGTCTATGAGATCTACATGTGGATGAATTAAAATGTGTTACTTTTTCTGCTGTTAATCTGTCATATCAATTTTATGATTAGACCAGCCTCAAGAACTCAAGAGGGGTAGAGAAGGAAATTTCCCCTCCCTGACACATGCTATTGAAAAGTCATTTTTAGGTTATGGATTACATTCTCTTAGGTTAGAACTTTCCAAACCAACAGGTATGTGAGTCTTTTTAAAGCTTCCGCTGGGTCACTTTAGCCATATCTGAGTCATGTGAGGGTGAAAAAACTTACTTTCTGCTCTAAGAAAAGTGCTCTGACCTTTTGAGGCTTATATAACTCAAAGAGCTGAAGCCATAAACTTCAAATTGAATGTGAATAGCGTTCTCATTGAACAAAGAAAATGAAGTCAAATTAGAAGAAAAATGGTTCATAATTTTTAGATGGGAGTATTAAAAATTTAAGCCTGTGTCCAGACATTTAGACAATTCACAATAATTCTCATGATTTTAGAGATACTGAGGTCAGGCTAAAACAAGGCACTATTTGCATTAATCTTTAACTTTGCTTCTGTTTTTGGCTCAGGACCTTTCATACTCATGAAATTAAATGCAAGTATATATTGATAAAATGTTTAGATTGGAAAATGAAGCACTTTAGTTTGAAATTTTACTGAAGTTAAAAGAATTAGTAATAGAGCAATATTATTCGTATTTTATGATGAATTTCTCTTATTTTAACCTGAACTTTCTCTAAGAAGGTGAAGAGAGCAACCTACTCTTTTAGACATTGATCTGAAAACTAGGGACATTTGGTAAAGTTATTAAGTTTCTGACCAAATGGCTAATATTAAATACGTTAAACATAACACAGGAGGCAAATGCTTTTCTTGGTTTTGCCACTGGATTTTATAGACTGTCTAGGACCACTATGAGACTTCTTGTTCCAACTACATTTCATCTGCACTGATACTTCTCTCTGTATCAGTTAACATAAAAGGGAAGGTGAACCCCATCCTTCCTAAGGAAGGATCCACTCATTGGTGCAAAGGAGGTTGACGAACTCTTCCATGTTTCTAGGAAACCATTTACTAAAGCAATCACCCGGTGAACCCAAGCCTGGGACCCAGTTTAAGGGCATTTTACACAGGGACTTTTATCAATGATGGGTATTGCTACTTCCATTCCCATCACATTCCTCCCCCCAAACTTCCTCTACCTTTAGTATAGTAGGCAGGGAGTGGAGCTGGTGGAATCTTCTTCTTTTAAAAGGTATTGATGTGGGGAAAGGATAATTCCTGCATTCGATACTAATTCTTCCCTTTTCTGAAATTAGTAAGCCCCAACTTTTAAAATACATTTATTGCTAACCCATAAGAAACTGTCCACATTCTAAAGTGTCTTTCCAGATACCAGGCTGCAAATGTAATGATCCCTGCTTTTTGTTTTGTTTTTTTCAAACTTGTTAGCTATTTCCTTCTTAAAATAGTGCTCCTTCATATATATTTTTAGGGTAAAACACCCTAGTAAGAGTCTTGACCCCTTAATATGTTTCTCTTTTTAAGTACAGGTAAGTGTGGTGCAAGAGTACATGTAGTAAAAATTTTAATCTTATATATTTTTATTTAAAAATATTTTGTATTTGCTCTTCATTTTGACATAGTTTCAGATTTCCAGAGGATTTAGAAGTATAGTACAAAGAATTCTTGTATGCCCTCAGTCTCCACATTGTTATACTACACTGCATTTGCTTTGTTTATGCTGCCCTTGTTCTGTGTGTGTGTGTGTGTGTGTGTGTGTGTGTGTGTGTGTGTAATGTACATATATGCATGTATATGCATTTTATTAGGCTTTTCTGAACTGTATTTTGAACTCTACAAAGTTTTTTTTTTTAAATATGAGTGACCTATGATGATCTTTTACTTATTTATTTTTTGCTGCGTGGCAGGTCGGATCTTAGATCCCCAGTTGGGATGGAAACCTCACCCCTTGCATTAGAAGTGTGGCATCTTAACCACTGAACCACCAGGGAAGTCCTTGCCCCTCTACTCATAAATGCTTGCATGTTTCTTAAAGTAAGGACATTCTCTTACACAATTAGCACTGATGTAATACTATTATCTAATCTCTAGCTGGTGCTTAGTCGCTCAGTTGTGTGTGACTCTTTGCCACCCTCTGGGCTGTAGCCCACCAGACTCCTCTGTCCATGGGGTTTTCCAGGCAAGAATACTGGAGTGGGTTGCCATTTCCTTCTCCAGGAGATCTTCTCAACCCAGGGATCAAACTCGCATCTCCTGTATCCCCTGCATTGGCAGGCGGATTCTTTACTACTGAGCTGGCTGGGAAGCCCCCATTATCTAATCTACCTTTTTCAAATTGCTGGTTTTCCCAATAGCTTTCTTTATAACAAGTGAAAACCTCAGATGATGCATTGTATTCAACTTCAAGTCTCTTTAGTTTCCTTCAAACTGGAACAGTCTCCAGTCTGTCTTCATCGTGCTGCTGCTGCTGCTACATCGCTTCAGTCGTGTTCGACTCTGTGCGACCCCATAGACGGCAGCCCACCAGGCTTCTCCGTCCCTGGGATTCTCCAGGCAAGAATACTGGAGTGGGCTGCTATTTCCTTCTCCAAGGCATGCACCCATGCTAAGTCGCTTCAGTCGTATCCGACTCTGCGATCCTATGGACAGCAGCCCACCAGCCTCCTCTGTCCACAGGATTCTCTAGGCAAGAATACTAAAGTGGGTTGCCATTTCATTCTCCAGTCTTCATCATGACCTTGACATTATTGAAGAGTACAAATTGTTTATTTTGTAGACTGTCTCTCAATTTGGATTTGCTTATGTATTTGTAAAAGTATAAAATATTCACTATGAAGGAATTGGAAAATTCCTGTTGCTTTTGAAACTCATAGCTTCAAAATTTATTGACTTACGTGAACTCAGATATGTGGAACAGTAAAGGGATTTAATCTCTTGAGTTTATACATATGGTTCCTGAACCATTTGCACGTGTGTGTACATTCTTCAGAATTCTGTACACTTTGTTCTTAAATAAAAGTGGTAAAGGCCAAAGTCATGACTTGGAAAATTTTTAATTCATGTTTTTTTTTTCTTTTTTTTTCTTGTATATTCATTTTTAAGGGAAAAACTCTAAGTTCTTGATTTTAGTAACCACCACTATAGATTTTTTTCCCCCTGTTTGGGCTATTTATCTCACTTTCTCTTAAGTAAAGAGAGGAGTGAAAAGTTGCTAGTGAAAGGTTCAGGAGAGGTTTAATAGATAATTGAACTGGTTTGTTAAAAAAGTCCAAAAAGATGTGCAATCAACTGAAGGCCTTTTTTGAGGGACAGCTGGCCCGTTGCTATCTTTGTCTCTTATTCTTATTCTTTGTCACTTATTCCAAGACTTCTTTTCAGTCATGTCATTGTTTTGGTGACTGTAATATTCAGGCCTATTAGATAAACATGACTTTTCACATACAACATTGTAGGAATTTTTTTTTTTCAATCATCAAATGAAGTTTTAGAATCTTGAGACCCCTCAGAAGTGCAGCAAAAACTTGAGAGATTGGTGTTCTTTCCCCTTTAGTGCAGTAAATAAACTGAAGCATGATGACTATCTCAGGAATCCTGTCTCTCCTTGAATAATAGATTTTTATCATAGAGCTGGGACGGAGGTTGGTTGGGTAACACAAATGCTGTTATTGAAAGGAAAACATATGAACATAAAGCTCTCTTCCACTGAGAGTGAAATTTATCTCCCAGGGTACAAAAAGTTGATCTTTTTCTTTCTAAATTTATAAAAAAGTTTTAGAGAGACAAAAAGAAATGATGATAAATAACTTTTAGAAACACAAATAGCAAATGACATTCAAGCCCCAGATGGCTGCTGACTTTGATAGAACCATCAACTGGATGTTAGGAGCATTTTTGTGTTGGAACTTCTGCAGGTCTTGTCCCTCTACAACCATCAGTTCCCTCTCTCCAAAGGTTTTCTCTGTAACAGTGAATAGTTAGTGTAAGAATTATTGAATAGCTGTCTTGGAAAAACAATTGTAATTCTCTTCACCGTTAAAAAATGTGACTGGACTCTTAAAATGCTGTACTTCTGATTAAAAAAACAACAATAACCTATTATATACACCTTTCCTTTGGATTTATTCTTTACAAGTGAAGGGATTAATATTAGAACTCTTTTAATTGGGCTTAGACATCACCATGCTTCTTTCCAGAAAAATCAATGTAAAAAAAACCCCAAAAACCTTTTGTTCTCCCGTTAATTGCTACCACCTGCCTTCCATAGGCACTTGAACTGTTTTCTGGTGGTCCGAATATATACCTGGTTTTGAGCAGCAGTAGGTTAGTTTGGCACTTATTTACTTCTCACTGCCTAATGTCTTCCCATTTTCTTGCTGAATCAACTTTTTGAGCTCTCAACTTCCTTTTCAATTGTCTTACCTCCGTGGCTGATCTGCCAGGCCTAGGGATTCAGCTTTGTTGCACCACTGCACACTTCAAAGCTATTTCAGAATTCTCACTTCAAAATTAAAATATACATTTTCTTTTCAGTGACTGAGCCGTGAAACACAATCACATGGGATAAGGAAAAAGTGGTAGAGTAGAAAAGAAAAAAAAAAAAAGCTACAACACAGAAGCAAGTACTTCCTGGGGAATTCGCTTTCTCAAACACGTGTTTCCCAGAGCTCAGAAAACCCTGATTTCTGTGTTGTTGTATTGTTTCTTTGTTCTACTCTGCCACTTCCTTATCCCACATGATTCCATTTCACGCCTCAGTCACCAAGTAAGAAAATGTATACTTTAGGTTAGATTTTAACTGTAAGCACATTTTGGAAGTGAGCCCCCAGTACTAAAAATGTTAGCACTTGGGGTATTAGCTAGAAGCTAGATGATAGGTTCTAAAAGACTCTTCATAATCCCAAACACAGGAGTAACTACGTAGCCTGGAGATGTAGACGATGGCTCCCTCCTCAAGCCATACATCATTTAACTAGAGTCCTGCAGGGACCAAGGGAAACTCAGCACCTGAGTTGCCTGATGTCAATGTGGGATGATTCCAGATTTCAGAACATTGCACAATTGTAAGGCTGTTGTAATGGGGATGATGTGTCCCACCACTGTGGGTTCTGATGGGAGCCTTATTTCAAATGGTTCCATATGGTCTCTGCCTGTTGGGGGTCTTCCCTTCCTGCCATCACCCTGAAGGTGAAGATGTTCACCCTCCATTCTGAGAAGAGTTTACTAACATTCTGGGGCCATCACAGGAGGAGGGTAGGGTGAGAGGGTAGGTGGGGAGAGGAGAGTAGGGAAACTTCTGGTGTCTTTATGAGAGTCACTCCAACCCAGAGAATGCCTGGGTGATGGGTTGGCTGATGTCAGTTGGGGGTCCTCAAACTCAAGAAGGAGAGGGTGGACTCTGTGCTCTTGGCTCTAGCAATTTTCGTTTCAATCTCCCACCCTTATTGTGATCCCTTTCCCTTATTCTCTCCCATTTGAAGCTGAGGAGGGAATATTTTCTTATTTCCAAGAACAGAAAAACATACTTTGCAGGTATGCATTTGAATCTTGCACCTTGGATTTAGGTTAGTAGATTTTCTTTCTCTCTGGAATAGTTAAATACCTTAAGCTTTTCCTGCTGGTTCTATTAAAGAAAATAATTTTTTTTTCAAAGATGTTAAAGTGTGAAAGTTAGTCTCTCAGTTGTGTCTAACTTTTTGCAACCCCATGGACTGTTGCCTGCTAGACTGCTCTGTCTGTGGAATTTTCCAGGCAGGAATACTGGAGTGGGTTGCCATTTCCTACTTCAAGGAATCTTCCTGGCCCAGGGGTTGAACCCAAGTCTCTTGTGTCTCCTGCATTGGGAGGTGGATTCATTACCACTAGCACCACCTGGGAAGTGGTAAAACTCTTGCTCAGACAGTTAACAAACCCTAATTAGGTTCCTAGAAAATTCCCAGCTCTCTGCTAGTATTGAGAATTACAAAGAAGGGTAAAAATCTCTGCCTTTGTGGAGTTTAGAGCTGAACATGAGAAATAAACACATGAAATGATGCAGGCAACAGTAAAGTCTAAACAAATAAAGAAATAGTACAGAGCTGGGAGTGATTTATTCTCATGGAGAGAGGGAGTCATCAGGGAAATATTTACGGAAGTGGTAAGGCCTGACCTGGGTTTTGAAGGGTACAAAGGATTTTGATGGAAGAACAAGAGAGAGGCAGGTCCATCCAAGTGGAAGGAGCATGTGCAAAGGCACAGGGGCTTCTCCCAACCGTCTACCCTGCCCTCCTCTGCTGGTTGCACTTGGGATCTTTGAGATCCAGAATGATTTAGGGAAAGAAGCTTAAAGCCTGCTGGAGCTTTCAGCATCTGCCTAGTGGATCTAGAGAAGTCTGAAGATTTCAGAGTAAAAAGTGACTTCTGGATACTCCAACAAACTCTTGGGTAACTAAGTTTGGAAAGCAGTTGTTGGAATTCCACCTAACTCCGGAAGTCTACTTTTGGTCTCCAAAGTCTCTGTTCTTTGAATTGCGATGGGTGCTGAGCACTGCTGCTCCATTCTTAGGGATGAGAGGCTAGGTAGCCCTTGGGCAGATGTCTGGTAATCAGGGTTGAACCAAGCTTGAGATGTCGAAGTGATAAACCAGCATCCATCCAGCGGACAAGAGGAATCCATGCTTTTGAATTTTTGGAAAGAAAACAAGCAACAGCAGCCCTAGTTGGTTGCTTGGCATTGTGGAGATGCACCTGGTCCATTTGGGAAGCTTATCCAGTGCTGCCGACGGCTTCAGTGAAGTTCAGGGCACTCAGAGTTCAGCATGAACTCACTGCTGTTTCAGAGAATTCTTTGTGATCCTGTATGCTAGGACTTGGTGGACTGGACTGGCTTACCTTGGTCAGGTGATCAGCAAGTGTTGACTGAGAAGTTGGAGAACCCCTTACGGTCCTGTTGCAAAGTTCCAAGTCACACAGAGGTATATCTGTGCAAATGGACAGCTCAGCAAGGTGGGCAACTGAGCCTAGGATGTTCAGTTTTACTAAAGTGTCTCTAGGACAGGATTTTTATTCCTTCTAAAGATAGGGTTCTATAGTTAGCAGCAACATTATGTTAGGTAGTCCTAACAGACTATAATCTGACTCTGTGCTTCAGTGATTTTTTTTTTAGCATTGATTTAAAGTATTTTAAAACCTGTTCTTGAATATATTCTTTGAAAATTGTTCAATGTCCCTTTCATAAAAATCTATACAACAAATTCTCAAAAATGATCAGTTAATGAGAAGGACGTAACACAGGATGTAACACACCTTACCTTAGCTCTCCGGAAACTCAGAGGTCAATATTCTGATCAATTCCATCATTCTAATTTTCTAGATCTCTTGCTCTTTTATCTGTTACAAGATCCTCCTATTGTATAGGGTTTTTTTTTCATTAGTGGTTTATAATCCAATTTTACAAACAGTAGCAGCATAAAAAAAGAAATGTTCAATGAAACCATAACATTTTAAATTGTTTTACCTCATTTCTAAAACATATATGTGGAAACTCTTATATTAAGCACAGGTGAGGGTTCTGATTGTGGCTGCTATTCACTTGGAAGTATTATTGACAGGAAAGCACTCTCATTCATACTGGAACGCCTATGTGGGTAGTTCCTCTGTTAAACCCTCCTAGATTAACTTGCTCATCTCAAGACACTCGTATCACTCTAAGCACTCATGTATATGTGTCTGGGTAACCATAACTGTCATTAGTTATGTATTTCATAGAACATAGAAATTTAGAGCTGGAAGGAATGTAATCACCCAAATCCCACTTAGCTGAAACGATAGATGGGCATTTTGCAACCACTAAGAGATTACAACAGAAGTTATCAAGCTGTAGGTTATTGCATGGGCTCTATGGGACTCTCTTCCAAATGTGTAGACTGGGCCTAAGAGACTCTGGGTGGTGTTTGCATTGTTCTTCCTTGAATGGCAAACAGAAACTTGGCTTTGGGACTTTCTTCTGGAAAATAAATTTTCATCTAGTTATTTGTTTCTGGTTTCTATTTATACAAAACTACCTTCCCCTCTGGAAGCCGTGATCCTTGAGGGCAGGGGCTATGTCTTAGTCATCCTTTTATTCCCCCTCTGGCACCAGCTCAAGTCCTTGCACAAAACAAACACATAATAAGTGTTGACTGACTGACTTAATGAATGGCAGACTCTCTTTGGTAGCACTGTATGTTCATTGGAGGAAGATCTTACCTTGACATTTCTTTTCTGCTTAAAAGATGCACTGCCCACAGAGAACACAATGGACAGTGACTGACAAAAACAGAGGATACAGCTGAGTCAGTGAGCAAAGCATCATCTCATGAGGTTGGCAAGGAGCCTTAGTTGCTGCTGTCACTATCACTCCCCATCAGATAGCTGTTCAGGCAGATCCAGGCTAGCAGGGAAGAGCCAAAGCGTGCAGTGATGAACGAATCAGAAAGATGTGGTGAAGGATTTGCTGTCTGATGACAGAAATAAGGGAGCTGAAGATCATGCCAGAGTTTGAGTAGTTCTGTGTCTGGGAGGGCAGCAGAGCTGTACCTGGAGACTGTGGAAGCTGACAGGAAGTAAATTTGAGAAAATCATTTGTGGGTGGTTGTACAGAGTTGTCAGAAGCCTGGTTTCCTTCCACTTGCCTAGGGTGTGACCCCTGTCTTTGTGGTCCCAATGGTTGGGACCACAGCTCTCTGGCTGGCATGGTGGAGTCGGGCATCAGAACAGAGGAAGGGCAAGAAGGAGGAAGACAAAGGCCAGGGGTGAAGGCTAGATGGTGAAGAGGTTTCCTGGAAGGCACACATTTGTACTTTTAATCTCATTGGCCAGAACTTTGTTACATAACTGCATCTACTGCCAAGGAAGTTTGGGAAATGCAATGTTTTAGTAAAATACGTACGTGTGTATGTATGCTCAGTCGCTTCAGTCATGTCCGATTCTTTGCCAACCCACAGACAGGTAAATTGTCAGGCTCCTCTGTCCATGGAATTTTCCCAGCAAGACTACTGGAGTGGGTTGCCATGCCCTCCTCCAGGGAATCTTCCTGACCCAGGGATTGAGCCTGTGTCTCCTGCGTCTCCTGTATTGCAGGTGGATTCTTTATCTGATGAGCCTTGGGGCAACAGTCTATGTCACACAAAGCTAGACATAGAACTTGGACTCTGAATTCCTAATCCAGTGCTCTTTCAACTCTGCTAAACAACTGACGATGTGAACTCTATATTGGGGAGGCAGAAAGGAGGACTGAGAAATGCCAAAGGCTTGGTGGCACTGAGAAGCGCCCAAGGCTGGCTCTGCCATTTATGTCTCTGTTTTACTTTAGACATAATTTCCTTTGAATTCCTGCAAAGCGGTTTGTTTATAAAATGATTTCTGAATTTCTAACAGCTAAAATATCTTGTGATTTAGAAAAATATGGTATTAAAATCAGGTGAACAACTAGACACATCAAAGGACTATGTAGTAATTTCATGGATGGTCACTCTGGTTTGAGATTCATAATGGAGCCTCATGATTAGGCTGGATTACAAATACACCTCTTCTCAGAGATGATTTGCCCAAAAAAAGGTGAAAGTGGTTGCCTATTCGACAACTATTTTCCCATTTTTTCCTTGTCTACCGAATCTCAATATTATTTGAATGTTGGTCAGAAATCCTGTGGTAGCTTGACTCCAAAGTCAGCTGGCATGAATTCTCCCCTTCCTGTACATGAATGCCAGTCTTGCCTTGAGAAGTGGACTCTCTAGAATCTGGGCTGGGCTTGTTTGATCCATAGAATTTGGCAGAACAGTGTGACATAACAGAGTATGGCTGGTTCCAGACTTAGCATTACAAAGTACTTGCGGTTTCTGCCTTCTGTCTTCTATGTCTGCCCGGTAAGAAGTTTAGGCTGCTCTGCTAGAAAGAGAAGTGTGTGGAAGGGTCTTGAAGGACCAGATGTGTGAGCAGGGAAGCCATCTTGGGGAGAGCACCCCGTGGTGCCTTCAGGAGACTCCAGCCTGATTGCAGCCACACGAGAACCCCCAAAACGCCAGTCCAGTCAGCTGAGATGAGTACAGTCAGCTCACAAAACCATGAATGATATAATAGTAAATTGCTTTAAACTTTGAAGCTTTTGGATGATTTGTCGTATAATAATAGACAACCAAAACAAACGTGCTCAGGAAAACAGCCATTTCTCAGTCCCAGAAAGTGAATCTTGTTTGGTTTAAGCCAATTTTAGTAATTCAATTCTTTGCCAAAGTATTTTATGGGAATACATTTGACTAGTTCCAGTCAATGAGGTGCTGGATGACATTTCTTTACAGATAAAAAAAGACTTATGGGAGAAAATGTATGCACTTTTCAGTCTGACATTGTTGAGCTTACATTTGACTTCTGGAACCATGGCAGCTATATTGTGACCATAAGGAGACAGCTCTAAGGATCAAGCCAGTAAGCTGATGATGACAAAGCAAAAAAGATGGAGGGGTTTTTGTCCTTGAAATCAGTCCCAAACCTTCCAAACCTTAGACTTCTTGTTGTTGTTGAATTGCTTAGTCGTGTCTCACTCTTTGTGACGCCATGAACTACAATATGCCAGGCTTCCCTGTCCTTCACTATCCCCCAAAGTTTGCTCAAACTCATGTCCATTGAGTCAGTGATGCCAACGAACCATCTCATCCTCTGCCTCCCCCTTCTCCTTCTGCCCTCAATCTTTCCCAGCATCAGGGTATTTTCCAATGAGTTGGCTCTTCATGTCAGGTGGCCAAAGTATTGGAGCTTCAGTTTCAGCGTCAGTCCTTCCAAAGAACATTCAGGGTTGATTTCCTTTAGGATTGACTGGTTTGATCTCCTTGCTGTCCAAGGAACTCTCAAGAATCTTCTCCAGCACCACAGTAAACCTTTTTGGTTTAAATCAGTTTGAACTGGGTGAGTTTTCTATTACTTATAGCTGAAATCGTCCTAAGTGATACAGTGGAAAAGGAAATCTCTCTAGCACTGCCTTCCACTGATGCAGAAAGAAAAACATTGAAATGACTAAGTCTCTCCTCTTTCTTTTATCCGACTGTGGGTTCCGGAGAAGACAGGCCTTCCAGATTCTTGGATGTGCAGAGGTAGTAGCCGGGGAGTGGGTGAGACCCTAAGTTGCTTTGTATAATGAAATGAAAGGATTTGTGTTTTGAGAGAAAGGAGTAGAGTGCAGGGAACCTGGGGGAGAGGTGGAAAGTCTTGAGCCCAGATGTGAGCTTGTGTGTGTCTGTGTGTGTGAACGGGGGAATGAAAGATAGGAGGGGGAGCTGGAATTTAAGGAGAAAGATGTGAAAATCTGGTAATACGAAGCCTTTACTGCGTGTGAGGATGGGCGCCAGGCTCTAGGGTGGAGCAGAAGAGATGAAGTACAAGTGAAAAAGGGAGTTAGAGGAAGAGAAGTCAAAGCTAGAGGCGGCTTGGAGGAATTGTGAGTGCTGAAAGAATGTTGGGTGTGGGGGTTGGGAAGCTGACATGTCAGGTTTTTTTTTTTTTTTTTTTTTCAAAAAAATCTTTAATTCTGAAAGTGCAAAATGACCTCTTTTGACATATTGATTGAAGACTAGCTTCCTAGACAACAATTATGTGCTAATAACACATCCCCCCCCCAAGTTTCAAGTATTCAAATTGAACGCAGTTTCTTCAGGTCCTTGTTGCTGTTTAGCTCTTAGGCCTTATCAGGACTATTAATATATCCAGGATAGCCTGCAATGACAATAAAGGATCTGAGTGACTGGGAAGCAGCATTTGTCAACAGACAGAGCTTTACCCGGAGGCCTGGTTACTTTTCACTGACTTCCTGAGTGACCTGAGTAAGGTGCCCAGTGATTCTGAAACTCAGCCTTCTCATCCATAAACTAAATAGCCAACCTAGATCAGTTCCTTTTTTAAAAATTAAAAATGTTTTAAAATGACAGAAAAAAAAAATGACCAAAGTGATACATTATTGTTGTTAGGAAAAAATTCAAGCAATGTGCTGGCGGACTTGCCTCTAACATTAGCAGGTCCTGAAGCAAAAAAAAAAAAAAAAAGGCCCATGTAGTCTAAATAGCTAAAGTTTAAAAATTAAGGGTAACTACAATTTAAAATTGGAATTGCTACCCAATTTCCACTTCTAAACAGTGATTTCTCACCTTCTTGATAATATCTGCATTTTAACCACTGTTATGGGTGGTCTTTTTCTTTGCTGTTTCGACCTACATTTTCCTAATATGCAGAGAAGTTCATCATCTTTACGTATCTTTATTGGCCAATAGTATACCTTCTTCAGTGAATTTCCTATTTATAACCTTTGCACCCTTTTTTCTATCAGTTAGCATTTGTCATTTTTCTTACCGATTTCCAGGTGCTTTTAATGTATTGATACTAATCTAGTTCTGTGGTTTTCAAATTGCTGTCTATGAAGCTCTAAGTTTTTATGGAGCCCCAGGTTTCTGCGGAGCTGTGTGAGGCACGTTGGGGTGTGTTTCCTTGAAAATGAGAAGCAGAATAGACAGGGCTCTGGTTCCCTCAACCCGGAGCTGGAGCAGTTCTCCTTTACTTCACTTTGAGATAAGAGCCTTTATAAGATTGCGGGTGTGTGTATTTTAAAAAAGGATCTATTGCTTAAAACAGATGTTTAAACTAGATCATCTTTAAGGATCACCACTGCTTGGAAGTACTATGATCTTTGAGTCTATGAATTAAAAACATAATGCTATATATATATCAGTTCAGTTCAATCGCTCAGTTGTGTCTGACTCTTTGTGACCCCATAGACTGCAGCACGCCAGGCCTCCCTGTCCATCACCAACTCCATACACACACATACACACATTTTAAAAAATATTCTTTTCCATGTGGTTTATCCCAGGAGATTGCACATCATTCTCTGTGTTATACAATAGGGGCTTGTTGTTTATCCTTTCTAACTGTAATAGGGGGCTTCCCTGTGCCTCAGTTGGCAATTGCACGTACCATCTGCAAACTCTCAGTCCATCCCTTTTCCTACCCTTCCCGGCAACCACAAGTCTGGATGATCACTTTTTAGAACTTCATGCGTTTATTCATTTGCTAAACATTATTGGGCACCTACTGTTCTCTGGGCACTATGCAAATTGTGGACACTGCTTACACAAGACAGCCATGGTTCTTACCCTTTTAGACTATTAATAGGTGGGAAGGCAGCTAGTAAAACAATGTTTGCAAATAAAGAATGTTGAGGGTTAGGAAAGTGACATATGGCATGTTATCCTAAGTCAGTGAAGGGCAGCCGTGAGGAGGTGATGTTCAGCTGTAACCTGAAAGTGACCGTGAGCTAGGAAGGAATAGAGAAAGGGGGTAAAGATTGGGGATGGACTTAGGACAATAAATAATGTAAATAAATTTAAATTTTCTTGGGGTACTGTCTTGATTAGTGACCCAGTCTTTAAATGAGCAAATCCAGAGAAATTTTTGCTTACTTTCATACATATATAGTACATAAAAAATAAGTTGCAGTGAGCTGCCATTCTTTTTTGTTTTCTTCCCACCTGACTCTCCCTTTAACGTGAATGTAAAGCTTTACTTGGGTAACTTGCAAATTAAAATTATATTTACAAGATGGAATAATCCTAAACTGACAGTCTTCTAGACAGCAATAACATAGAAATTTGAATGAGACATAAGATTTTTGACAAAATTCCAGTAACACAAAGAACCACTTGACTTGAATTCAACCAAAACAATTGATCCAGAATTTACAGTCACTGAGAGACTTCAAACAGAAGTGAACATGCTGTAGGTTATTATATAGACTTTGTTGGGCTCTCTCCAAAATGAATAGGCGGAGCCCAAGGGAGTCAGGTGGTTTTCACATAGGTCTTACCTGGAGAGAGAACCTGAATATAGCTGTTGAAAATATGTTTCTGTAGAGGATGGATTCTCTTCCAGCACCCTTCTGTCTCCCTCCTTCCTTTCCCTATCAAACATTTAAAAGAGAATAGTCTCTCCTCTGCGTTTCTATTTTCTCATAACCACTCCGTATTTACTTTCTTGCAATCTGGCTGTAGTTCCCATTTCTTTAAAGAGATGCTTTTGACCTTCACTGGTAACTCCCCGATCCCTAATCCAGTAGCTTTTGGTTCAATTCTTCTCACCCTTGTGTTTCCTATAATGTCTGGTACCATTGTTCTCCTGTTTTCTCTAAACTTGCTGAAAGCCTTGGTTGTAATGATCATGACTGATTTTCCTCTTGTGTATCTCTGACCGCTTTGTCCTCTCCTTCTCTGCCCACCTTCCTTTTCTCCCCTGACAATAACTGTATTTACAAGACTCCTTCTCTGTCTTCTTTTACCTTTCTTCTTATGGAGATGAGCCCCATATTTCTATACCCAGACCTGGTCAGGCTTTAATTCCGCATTTGTAGTTTGCTTTCCACCCACCGTGGTCACCTCCTCCCTTATCCAGCACCCAGGAGTGTCCTGTTTTTGTTAATGGTCCCAGTATTCTCCAAGTTATCCAGAGCTCACTGTCACATATGACTCTCCTCTTCCTCCTTTTTGCTTTTTGTGTGTGTGTGTGTGTGGCCACTCCTTGAAGCGTGCAGAATTTCCCCGACCAGGGATCAAACCCATGCCCCCTTAGTGGAAGTGTGGAATCTTAACCACTGGACCACCAAGGAAACCCCCTTTTTGCTTTTATATACATGTTTCTCTCTCATCTTTCTTCCTTTACCTTCCCACTGGCTAGGGTGACCATACACCCTAGTGTTCTCCGTACGGTTTGAATTTATACCCTGAGCATCCCATTCTGTTAGCACCCTCTTTTACCCAGAAGACTGCCCTGGTTAGGACAATAGATGAGACAGTCACCCTACAACATATACAACACTAGATCAGATCTCCAGTCCCTCTTGCAATACCTCCTAACTGGCCTCTTGCCTCTAGGTTCTCTCTGAATGTAAGCTACTGGAAAAATCGATTCTCTGCTTTAAAACCTTAACCAACTCTTCACTGCCTTTTAAATAAAGTAAATGCTCTTTGGTCTTTGTTTAAGGCTCTCCACCATGTGTTCCCAAACTGTGTTTTCAGTATCATTTCCTGCTTCCCTCTGAAAGTATGGAGCATCAGAGTAATACGAGGCACATGGAACATGCATTTTGACATGGTTGCCAGAGTGGGCACATGTAAGATATTTTAGGGGCTGCCATGATTAGAAATGAGTCCTTTTTCTGGCATAGGTCCTACTGTGGTTCTCCTAATAATGAGATAGAAAAGGGCAATAGACCCCTCATGTGGTTTTTATTGTCCCTTTATTCCCAGTTCTGGACAGTATGAAAGTACTGTTTGAGGCCTCTACCAAAAGTGGAATGCTTCACAGTACAGGCCGTCCAGCACCCCTGAACCAGTGTGGTCCTGTTGGTTGCAGAGATATTCACAAAGAGTTTGCCCACAACCCACAGCCATTTCCTCGGCATGACCAGGTAACTGCTTCCTTTTTGAGGCAGATATGGAGTCTGAAGTGACATCTAACACAAATGTCTTACCTAAGAGAAGACTGGATTTTGAATCTCTAGTGGAAATATTACTCAGTAAACAAGTATAACTTCTATTCAAGGATGAACTTGACTTTCCCTCAAGAATTTTGTACATCTTCTCTTGCTTCTGTGCATGGTTTTTTCATGTCCTGAGTTGGACTTCTCATGTCCACTAATAATACTTGAGTTTTAACTTAGTAATTTTAAAACATAAATCTATTTTATTAAGCTTTTATAAACAAAAATCTATTAAAATAAGAACAAATAACTCTTGTATTATTTTATTAACTCAAGTTGAAAAACCTAGAAGTCTTATTGAAAAATCTAGATGAATCAAATTCTTAAGCATTTAAAAATCTTCCAGTTATTGAATAGATTTTATTTTCTTTTATACCAGTGTGAATGCTCTCAGGGCAAATGATTGACTTTAATAAGAGAAAACTTCCCAAGCACTTCACTTTTGTAAGTCTACTACATTAATTTGGAAGCAGGGTAAAACAAATGAGAAATATGAAGAAATTCTCCGAAACATTCTGGTATTATTTAGCATGTTTTGAAAAATTCTCTTAATCCTTTCAGAACAATTCTAAAAGTATTTATACATTTTATGTTGGAATCACAAAGCTTAATAACCTGTCAGAATTCCTAATATACCAAGTTCTCTTTAAAATACTTTAATACCAGATACGTACTGAATGTCCTAATGGTAAAACCTTTCTTGAATATAACACAAAATCATTAATACTATGGATTTGATTTATTTCATTATATTTATATTTCATTTAAGCCTTTCCCAATCTGGAGCATGTATTTACCCATTAGAGTATTCTCTCTAGTGGGTGAGAAGAGTTGGTTATTGGGTTGACAAGTCATGGCTAGGATGTTGTCAGAGGTGGGAGAGGATTGGATGTAGGACTTGAGGGTTACATGCATCTCTGATGATTCTGTATCACCAGCCAAATGATTAGCTAATCTTCCAAGTCTCTACATCTACTTCAAATCCACTCTCTCTCCCCATCTTGTTATTTCATGTGAATCTTCACCCCTGTCCAGATTGCAGTTGTGTGTGTTAGTTGCTCAGTCATGTCCAGCTCTTTGTGACTCCATGGGCCGTGTAACCTGTCAGGCTCCTCTGTCCATGGAATTCTCCAGACAAGAATACTGGAGTGGGTAGCCATTCCTTTCTCCAGGGAATCTTCCTGACCCAGGGATCGAACCCGGGTGTCCAGCATTGCAGGCAGATTCTTTACCATCTGAGCCACCAGGGAAGCCCAATTGTGGTTAACTTCATTCAATTAATTCATTTACTTACCAGTTTAAATTTGGAGAAGGGAATGGCTCCCCACTCCAGTATTCTTGCCTGGAGAATTCCATGGATGGAGGAGCCTGGGAGGCTACACAGTCTATGGGATTGCAGAGTTGGATACGACTGAGCAACACAGTTTAAATTAGCATACTTTTCACCTAGACTTTGACAGTATTTAGGGCAACACTGGCCAGTAGAAATATGATGTGAGATACAAATGTGAGCCATATATTAAATTTTACTGATCAGTTCAGTTCAGTTGCTCAGTTGTATCCAACTCTTTGCGACCCCATGAACTGCAGCACACCAGGCTTCCCTGTCCATCACCAACTCCCAAAGCTTGCTCAAACTCATGTCCATTGAGTCAGTGATGCCATCCAACCATCTCATCCTCTGTTGTCCCCTTCTCCTCCTGCCTTCAATCTTTCCCAGCATCAGGGTCTTTTCCAATGAGTCAGTTCTTTGCATCAGGTGGCCAAAGTATTGGAACTACAGCTTCAACATCAGTCCTTCCAATGAATATTCAGGACTGATTTTCTTTAGGATTGACTGGTTTGATACCCTGGCAGTCCAAGAGACTCTCAAGAACCATGTTTAAAAAGAGACAAGTGAAATTAATAATATATTTTATTTCACTCAGTATATCCAAAATATTATCATTTTACCATGTTAATACAAACATTACTTTTATTCTATATCACTTTTACTGTGCAACTGAGGCCAAGAGATATTAAATTAGGATCAAGGTAGGAGCTGGGTGGCTGTGAACAGAGTATTTCAGGATATATTTATAGAAAGTCTAGAGATTGCTTTCAGGATCTCTGTGGTTAGATATTTATCCTTTCCTCTAGAAGGTAAGTATCCTGTACATAGGAACCATTTCCTTGCTGCCTCCCAACACCTGCCTCATTATATATAAATTCTAAGTAAATGTGTTTTGAATGAATGAGTGGAAGAAAGTAAGAGATAGAGTGGCTTCACTGCTTTAGAGTGGACCTCAGCAAGCCTGAGAATAACGATGGATACCCAAGGACTGGAAACTTCCCACCTAACTAGCAGATTTGGGACCTGGGACATGTCTCTTTACCAGAGTTCTGGGTCTCAAGGAAATCGTAGCAAGGATCTTCCCAGCCCAGGGATAGAACAGGCAGACTCTTTACCACTAGCGCCACCTGGGAAGCATAAGGAAATATATATAAAAAAAAAATCTGTATTGACGATATTGGCTGTATAACAAGCTACTCCAAAACAAACTGATTTGAACCAGTAGCTATTTGACTAACAATTTCTTGAATCACTGGCATTACTTCTTGTCTAGGCCAACTCTGCTAATTTCAGCAAAGTTTGCTCAAATCTTTGTGTTCAGTTGGAAAGTTGGCTGGTGTCTGGGGCATCTAAGATGGCTTCACTTACATGTCTGGTTGTTGGCAGGTCTGCAGAAGGGTTGGGAGCAACTGGGCCTTGTGTCTTATCATTCAGGAGGTTAGCTTGGGCTTGTTGATATGGTGACAGAGTTCCCAGGAGAGCATGGGACCAAGCTCCAAAGTGAAAGCACTTGGATGCTCATTATTGCTAATATCCCATTAGCCAAGCAAGTTTCATAGCTGAGCTCAGAAAGCAGGAGGCCACTCACAGTTATAGGGTTAGAGGCCTGGACGCTGGAAGGGGAAGAACTGCTGCCATTTTTGCAATAAATCTACATAGGCAATCAAAACATTATGCATGAAGAGGTTCATCACCATGGCTTTTATAGTATAACAATACATAAATGTAATTCAAATGTCCAACAAAAAGCAATAAAAAATTACAATGGGAGGACTATTTGGTACCTCTCAGGAAGTAACATTAAAAATGCTTCTGATACACTGTTAAGTGAAAAAAAGATACCCAGTTTTATGAATCCTATGGTAACTATGAGGGTTTCCCAGGAGGCGCCAGTGGTAAAGCACTTGCATGCCAATTCAGGAGACATAGCAATGCAGGTTCAATCCCTGGGTTGGGAAGATCCCCGGGAGGAGGACATGACAACTCACTCTAGTGTCCTTTCCTGAAGAATCCCAGTGGACAGAGGAGCCTAGTGGGCTACAGTCCATGGAATCGCACAAAATCATACACGACTGAAGCAACTTAGCACGTACACACATGGTAATTATGTAATAAATATTAATTTGTTACTGTTTAGTCGCTAAGTCGTGTCCAACTCTTTTGTGACCCCATGGACGGTAACCTGCTAGGCTTCTCTGTCCAAGGGATTTCCTAGGTAAGAATACTGGAGTGGGTTGCTATTTCCTTCTCCAAGGGATCTTCCCAACCCAGGAATCGAAACTTTGCCTCTCGTTTTGGCAGGTGAATTCTTTTCTGCTGAGCTACCAGGAAAGCCCCAATAAACATTAAAACAAATGTTAATAAAAAATGTTAGAAATGAATATAAAAAATTTTCATATCTATGTTGAGGTATGACATCATGAGTCAGTCTGCTTTTCATTAATCAAAACTTCTCAAAAATTATACCACACACATAAAATCTACCTAAAGTTTTATTCAAAATCAACTTTCCATGTTTATTAAAAAGAAATAATTTTGCAGATCTCTAAATTATTAATATGTCATGTTATAGACACTCAGAAAGTATGTTTCAACAACATTTTCCCTTGGTATAAAGGAAAATTTTACAATTACTTCTTATGAAAGTGTAATATAAGACTACAAGAGCAAGAAGTAATTTAAATATGTTCAGGGACCATTTTCATCTTCAGAATTAAGGATTATTTTAATTTTACATCATTGCCTTTTCTCTTTTACTTTCCTTTTCAGTTTTATCATTTTAGGATTCCCTATTTTTAATTTTCATACAGAGATTTCTTTAATTGATCATTATAATTAAGCATACAGCCATAAGTTACAAAGTCATATTTTGCTGGATCTAGAGTTCTAAATTATTCATTCCACTTACTGTTTTTAGATTAGTTCATCTGAAAACTTCCAGTTTATTGTTGCTTTTTATCTTGTACAAATAAGACAGAAAAAAAAGGAAGGACATAATAAAATAGATCTTCAAGTTTGTTTATCTTAAAGTTTATATTGTTAGATACTCTGGTGTCCTTACCAGAGACCAATTTTTTCCCAGAAGCCCTTGATTTCATTGTCTATAAACCTTGTTGTACTCCATGTATTCCAGCAAACCCTCACCATTTCTTCTTGGACCTTAACTTCTTATCTAAAGCCGTTTATTGATATCCTACTTTTTTGCAGTGAGGTAGCAAATCAATAAATTAAAGATTAGTCCAGCGTGTCAGCTTTCCTGAGCATTCTGGGACTCATTTACTCCTTTGGTAGACATGGAGGCCAGGTGGCAGCCACCCACAGAAATAATGTGTTTCTCTGTCAAACGTTTCTAGAAGTCGCCCTTCAGACTAATTACTGAGTTCCGAACTGTTTGAGACGAGAAATTGGATGTACATCATAACTTCATATGTACTAGCATTACGAGTTAAAAGAAATTATTTTCAATACATTCAATTTTTATATTACCCTGCCAGCTCAAGATCTAGCTTCAGGAGGATTCTTTGGGGAGACGGTTTGTTCGTTACACAAAGCAAGCCCGCTGCTGTGACCTGATACAGCCGGTACTTTTCTTTCTTTCTTTTTTATTTTTTTCCTAAGGCACACATTTCCATAAGCTCTGTTCCACAGTCCTATTTATATAACCATGTGGGTGGGATATATTAGTGCCACACTGGATTTCATCAATCTTATCTCTTGGAATCGGTACAGTCTATTTACTCTGATATTGTTCTGTTCACTCCTGCTAGCTTTTACCCAGCGTTCATTCCTCAGAGGTCCGTTCAGGGATCTGAGCTGTTTACTTTTTAGATCTTCCTGTTAGTATCACAGTCGTTGCCGAGAACTCGCCCCTCAACTGAGAGTTTTACAATTCAAAACCTCATTACATTTTATAGAACCGTATTTGGACTCTCCATCCCCAACTGTTTGAAATTGCCTTTATTTTTACTTAAGAGCATTTAGATAGATGATTAGAAACATTTTGTGTGGATGAAAAAGGACAGATTAGCCATAGAAAGTGAGAGGATGAGAGACACATTAGTTCGGTGATCAGATTTATTATGTTGATGGCCGGTTTTGCCTGACAGGTCTAAGGCTGTTCATTTACTGGTTTAGAGACAATGGTCAGAACAAGTTCTATTCCAAGAAGACAGAAGGTCAAAATAGTGAGTAATCTAGTGTTGGAAAATGGGGGGAAATGCACTTTATACCCCACTGGTAGGAAAGTAAATTGATATAATCTCTTTGAGAAGCTATTTTACAATATATAGAAAGCCTTAATAATTGCCTAATACCAATGATTCAGCAACTCAATTTACAAAATTTTACCCTAAGGAAATAATTTTAGATTTAAGCAAGGATAAGAGGATGTTCAACATAATTTGGCTAATAATAACAAAATATTGGCAATAACTTAAATATCCAACAGGAGGGAATGGTTGAAGAACTTTAGGTATATACATAGTATGGTGTATGCAACTCTTGAAAATTATGCTTTAAAAACATTTAATACATAGAAAAATATGTGTTACATGTTAAGTGAAAAAATCCTCTTCACAAAATAGTATAATACTATTTTGGAGGGAAAAAAAAAGTGTATGTATGCATAGAAAACCAGATTAGAAGTATATGCACCAAAATGAGAGTATTTATTCTTGGGTAGGGACTTATGAATGATTTTTATTTTCTCCTTTGTGCTTTCCTTTACTTTCTAAAATAAACAACTGTTCCATTTACAATTAGGGAAAACATTATTTTAGAAAATAATGGGAAGTAAGGCAAAAATTGCTCAAAAATTGTATATAGTGAATATATATATATATATACACACACACCCACTACAAGAATTCTCATTAACAAAGAGACATTAACATTTGCAAAGAAGCACATGCAGGCTGCTAAAATGTGATGTGTATATGTATGTGCAAAACCAGTGCTCTGAAAACTCAATGATCTTTATGCAAAAAGGCATAAACAGAATTAACAATCCATATAATTTTCTCTTTCCATAGACAGATTGACTTAATTTTATAAAAGCAGAAATGTGGGGTTGGTGAAATAAACAATGCCGTGCAATGTGGGAACTTTAGACCTCCAAAGCCGTGATAAATTCCACTCACATCCGTCCTTCCTAGTCTCTGGTTGAGAAGAGCTGTCAGGATTTTGGGGTGAATCCCTGTGTAGCTGTGGTCTGTGGGGGACATAAGGTGGCCTTAGAGATGTGGGCTGAGAGAGATTTGGAGGAGATGATGCTTCCCCTGTAGTGTTTGTGAGCTCCATGTGTCCTAATAGTGGAGACCAAGCAGGAGAACTTGACAAATATTGACCTACTCCAGTATTTAAAAGGGCTTCCCCTGTGGCTCTAGTGGTAAAGAACCGGCCTGCCAATCAATGCAGGAGACATAACAGATGCAGGTTTGATCCCTGGGTCAGGAAGATCCCCTGGAGGGAGGGCATGGCAACCCACTCCAGTATATTTGTCTGGAGAACCCCCATGAACAGAGGAGCCTGGCAGGCTACAGTTCATACAGTCACAAAGAGTCAGATGCAACTGAAGTACTTAAGCATGCATGCAGCACAATGCATAAAATAATGACAAATGAAATAACTGTGAAAGTGAGGGGAAACTTTTTCTTTTTTCTATTTCAGTTCCGTAAGAAGGGCCACCAACTCATATGGGAAGGCGAAGGGAGCACCGTGTCCACATTTTCCTCCTATCTGCTCTGCTCCTGCCCAGGACACCCTGGATGACTTTCCTAAGAGGTCAAATAGGGTAAAATGCTCTCCCCTATCCCCAGTTTAGCCTTTATTTCACTCAGTAAACCTATTATCCTTGAACGGTGTGCTGAACTTGCTACTTGCCCGGCTGCTTTGTGAGCCGTGGCGTTGGGGCTGCTTCTGCTCCTAAACACCTGTTTTCAAATCTGGCTCATTTGCAGGAATTGGGATTAACCTTCTAATAGGCAAGACCAGGAATCCCTGGGATAATTTGGAGTGCTTGTAGCCCTCTCTGCAGGCCCCTCCTCAGCCTGAGTCTCTTGCAACATAACCTTGCTTGGTGGTCAGTAGGAAGATGCCCTTTGGAAAGTGGGAGCAACTGGAGATTTTGTAGGGATCTGTGTTTTCCTCCAAGTCTTCACCCTAGAAATTCAACAGTAAACTTGCTGCATCTCTCTGTGAGATATTTGGGGTTACTTTTTGAGGCATTTACTGGAAGTCATTTAGGCAATGTGTTAAATTTTACTTGCTCACTCTAATTCTCCTCTACTTAATTAAAATGCCATCAAGAATTATACCACTTTGGCACCTTCCTCCTACTTCTTGTCACTTCCACAGACTTGGCTAAATCCATCCAACCCCAGCTGGGAAATCCCTTTTCAAGGGGTGCCTGTAAAAGGCGTGTACAGAGATGTCATCCTGGAACGTTCTTCAGGGCCCTCTGGGTTAGGATTCTCATCACAAATGTTGTACAGCTGTGTTTCATGTCTTATGCTCCAGGCTCTGATCAGAATTTTTCATTTTTTTCCCTTTGTCTTTTTTTTCTCAATGTGTTGATGTTGTGCCTGACTCTGGGGTGGTGAGTATCAGGGGTCGTGGTTATCAGCAGTCCTGGAAGACCCTGGCATTTGCTTTCTTATTGCTTCTTCTAAAGTATTTCCTAGGTTTTATCAATACATTCTTACTGTACCAACTGATTTGATTTTCCCTGTATCTTTAGTTTTTTCCTTTCTCTGGCTTCTTCCCGAAAACACATAAATGCTCCCAGATCTCCCCTATCTTAAATAATTCTTTCCTTGGCCAAGATACTGCTGTCTCTCGCTAGAGCCCATTATAGCCCTATTTCTTCAATGAATATTCTGCCTGGGTTTTATCTCTTCCTCCCTTTCACCCACTCTTCAAAATTCATAATATTCTCACTTCAGCTCCCACAAAAATACAAAGCTGCTCACATACGGTTTATCAAGTACTCGCAATTGCTCATTTCCAGTTTCCATCCTAGGTGACCTCTCTGTGGCATAAGATGGGTTGTTCCCTTCCTGTTTGATGAGACTCTGCTTTCTGGATGCTCAACACACCATTTCTCCCCACTTCTCCTCTTTCTAACCATTGTCCGCTCCTTCAGTTTCCTATTTTCCAGTGTCGCCTCTTTGATCTTCTTTTCTTGTCACCTTAGTCTACACAGTTGTCCTCCCGAGATAATCTCTTGCAAATTGGTGGCTTTAAACACCATCTCCGCATGACTTCCAAGTTGGTAACACTAGTTCTGATGTCTTCATGTACAGAAACATTTCTAGCAGCCTCTGCCTTCTTTCCTTGACTCCTCTCTGTACCTAAGTTAAACCTGAGACTACTGTTCCTCTCCCAGTTGTAAACCTAACCAGGAGGTTAGATTACCTGATTGTCATTATCTAATAGCTTCGTGTTACTCAGAAGTGAAGCCCAGACTCCTCAGGCTGGCACTCAGGGCCCTTCATGAGTCACCTCAAGCCTAGTCAGTCCCTGGAGACAGCCTCTCTCATCACAGCCCTCATTTAGCCAGTCTGCTGGTAGTTATGCCAGCGTTCTTGAGTGGATCTGCCTCTGCACCGTGATTCATGACATTTTCAGCACAGGTTATGGCTCAAGAAACAGCCGCTAAATAAATGACTGCAGTATCTGCTCAGCTCTTGAAATGGAGTTCTTTTCACTCTTCTCAGTCTAGTTCCTGTTCTGTCACCTCCATGAAGTCTTTCATGATCATTTCCCTGGAAACCATCTCTCTTCCTTTGCGCTCCCGTGGCATTGTTTTCTTGTATTAGTCCTGTGCCACTTTATACATTTTTGTAGTCTTTCCAGTGACCATCATGATACCATATACCCAAGAGGTGATTATTAAATGAGAGACTTAACTCAGTCTTTTTAAAACTATGTAACACAAAATCCTTGGGAAATGAATTTTGTGGGCCCCCTTGAAAAGCTTAAAAAACACTTAATGAATAATTTAATATTTAGTAAGCTAAAATTAAAAAATAGACCTAGTTCTATTTTTTTAATACCATAGAAATGTTCCTAGAACCTACACAGAGCAGATTAGTATATGGATCTGACAAAGGAGCAGTAGAATATTAAAGTAAAACCAAATAAGGTTTAAGAGATTGGGGTAGTTTTCCATATATTGCACACATGCATGCTCAGTTGCTTCAGTTGTGTCCAACTCTTTATGACTCCCCCACCCCCTGGACTGTAGCCTGCCAGGCTCCTTTGTCCACAGGACTTTCCTGGGAAGAATACTGAAGTGGGTTGTCATGCCCTTCCACAGGGGATCTTCCCAACCCAGGAATTGAACCCATGTCTCCTGCGTCTCCTGCATTGCAGGTGGATTCTTTACTGCTGAACCACCAGGGAAGACCCCATTTTCCATATACTAGTAGTTGGTAATTTCCAGCATAATCTGCTATTTCAACAATGTCATAACTTCATTTCTAACTCATCAACAGATTGCTCTAATGAACTATGCTGTGCTGTGCTTAGTCGCTCAGTGGTGTCCGACTCTTTGCAACCCCATGAACTGTAGACCACCAGGCTCCTCTGTCCATGGAATTCTCCAGGCAAGAATACTGGAGTGGGTTGCCATTGCCTTCTCCAGGGGACCTTCCTGACCCAGGGATTGAACCCAGGTCTCCTGCATTGTAGGCAAATTCTTTACCACCTGAGCCACCAGGGAAGTCCTCTATTTTATGAACCTGACAGCTGTTGAAGAGGGTTCTTTGCTTTTTAGCAGTGAGACACATTTATAACAGTCTTTGGGTTGACTGAGTATATTTTCAATGT
Organism: Okapia johnstoni; assembly: GCA_024291935.2. Classification (NCBI taxonomy): domain Eukaryota; kingdom Metazoa; phylum Chordata; class Mammalia; order Artiodactyla; family Giraffidae; genus Okapia; species Okapia johnstoni. The sequence goes on from CM044309.1 coordinate 101,100,509, forward strand.
ACATGGGTTAGTCTGCATATCAGGTGGTGACTTGGCATGAAACCACAGGTGAGCTGTCATGCACATATGCAAAGTGGATTCCCCTGTTCAGTTGCAGACCTGGGGTATGTATGAGACAATTTAAGGAGTGTGCTATTGTGGAGGAGCTGGGAAGATGTTTTCTAATCTTGGACTTGAGCTGGATTTCTGACAACTCCTAAGACAGAAAAACCTGCTAATGAGGAGACCAGTTGTGTAATTTTTTTTTGTACTTAAAGTAAAATGTAAAATGTCAGGCAGCTATCTATGACCTACTCCAGGGAAAGGGAACAGCTAATAATTAGTCTTCTGTTTACAATTAAAGTCTGATTTCTTTTCCTAATTTTGGTTGACTTGCTATTGGTCCTCTGGACTCCTAATAGGCCTTGTGGATTCTAAATAGATTCTGCTTTGACTCCCAATTACCATGCAATTAAAGGACCTCCAAATGCTGCCCTTTAATTTTGTTTATGTTCATTGTCTCTAGGCTTTTGTTCTGTAATCTACTTTTAGTTACCACGTCAGTTCTTTATAATCTTGTATTTGTTTTTTAGAGATACACCACCCTCATTTTCCAATATAGCCCTTCTTTATTTAAAAAACAAAAAACAAAACAGCATAAGAAAATCACCAAAACAGCTGCATAAACTTAGGTGGAAATAAGTGTTATAAGAATGGAGTAAATGGGGAGGGGACTGGCTTAACAATATGGGTTTGGAAACAAAGTCCAGTCCTGGAATGAGGGAGTGAATACCTTGACCCCTTTGTGCTTAACATCCTAGCTTTAATTGAGGAGACAGACATTTGGTTTGTTTTCTAAAAGAAGGACCTGTTTTGTACATTCTCCTGGAATCTGTGCAGGAACTTAGTAGTCAGGTGGCTGAATAATGGATAGTCAACCTCTATCCTTTCACTGTTCTCATATAGTCCAGAGGTTCTTTACAGAAAGTCTCCTTTGCAGGCTAGATTCTCTGAGCCTTCCTAACTGATGGTCAGTCAAGCTGATGAGAGAAAATTAGGGAAGACGGCCCATGGCAGGCAAGGCGCAAATGTTCATTCTAACAGTGATCTTTAAGGAGCCTGCAATAAACTCCTAAAGAATCACTCAAATAGTGACTAATTTAGACTTTTTCTGAAAGCAGCCAAAAAAGTGACTTTAATACTTGGGATTTCAGGAGGGTAGAACACCTGGTATATGGTGGGGCCTCTTAAATCATGCTTGGTCTCTTCTAGCTCCAGAGAGAGGTGCCCCTAGACCCAGAGACCTTCACAGGTCTGAAGGCAATCGTAAGAAGCCAGGGCATGCGAGTCCTTAATGAAGATCATTTCAGCACAGTAAGCAGTAATCGTCATCAGGCCTTGCAAAAAGTGCTGAGCTACTTTTCCTACTACTTTCTCTTGATGATTCTGGAGGGTAGAGGGGAAAAGTCACAGATATGGGTTACCCCAACCCATAAATAATTGAAAGAATATGAAATGCAAATTCAAATTCGTTTCTTTTTATAACAATGCCCCTTAAACAGCTCATTCAACTGTGTTTGCCAGTAAATGGAGTGGAATTGGAATTGACAGGAGGGGTTTCTCTTGAATAGCCAACTGAGATGCAGAAATGCTTTCTGGTGCAAAACAAAGAAATCAGCAAATGAAGGCAGTCATTCTGAGCTACCCCACTTCTTCCCTTCCTGATGAAGCACCTAATGAAATGTGAAGTGGTCCAGGAGCTGTAGGCAGCAGTATGCCTTAGTGTAATAATGGAGAGAGAGGTGTTTGCTATCAAAATGGGTACAGGCTTCGTGGTGAAGGTATAAAAGACTTCCAGGCTGGGCATAAGCAAAGAGCAAGGCTCATGATCTGAGAACAAGGAAAAGAGCCTGAAGGGAAGGCATCTTTCAATTAATATCTCTTGAGATTTAAGAACAAGACAGTTCCAAATCAGGTATTAATAAAAGCAGATACAAATGTGATGGCATTTACAAATATTAACTGATGTTTCTCTCTCATTCTCCCTTGCTTTTATTCTCTCCTTTTCCTGTACTGCCTCACCTGATTAAGTCCTCTAGAGACATTGCCCAAAGGGAGGGATATGACAAGGTATAAAAGACAAAGAGGAAGTAGTACCTTTGGTTTCTAAAATCTGAGCCCTGGAAAGAACCCAGAAAATTTGGGATACAGATAGGATTTGGTAGAATGAGGTTTAAGGAGAGTTTTCTCTTGGGTTAGAGGAAGATTCCCTTGGATTGGGCAATGGAAGGGACTGCTTGGGGAAGGGAGGAGAGCAAAGATGGTGAGGCGTGCTGGAGGAAGGGCTGAGTGCCCTGCTGTTTGGACAGTTCCAGGGGAGGTGGTGAGACAGCCTGTCTTCAGAGACTATGCACAACTTTGCAGAAGTTCCTGAGTCACAGAGTGATACCCAAAAAACAAGGGGTTCCTGTGCCCCAGCGAGTGCCATGGCATCTGGGGAGAGAGCCATTGGGCCCAAGGGGGGCACAAAAGAATAAAGAACAGACACTTCATGGCTTCATGTGAGTGCTAAACATGCTAGCACTGTCTGAGGCCTCCTTAGAATTTAAAACACAACCCTGGGGAAGCAAGGTGGATTCTAAAATAAGTGAGACTGAATTTCTTGGAACAAGTGGAAGGATATGGTATCAATGTAGAAATTGAGTTAATATTAAAAAAAAGTAAAGGGTTTGTAAAAATAGTTATAAACCACAATTTGTGCTTACCACAAGTAGGACCAGATCCAGGGTTTCTAAGCCTTTTGAGGAAGTTTATGGGAGGTTGATTACCCCCTCAAATTAGAGGGTAACTATTTTGAGGCAAATGCCATGACCTGGGCAGGGAACTGGTGGGCAAAAATGAAGGAGACCCTTGGGAGTAACCGTGGAGGTTGAAGTGGATTGTGAAGAAATTGAGTTTAAGAGTGTCACAGAGTACTTTAATCCCGAGGGACGGAGTCAGAAAAGGTAGCAGAGGGAAGCAGGAGAGGAGAGGTTGAGGTGGGTAGAAAACAGGAGGGTGCCTTAGTGGGATCCATAGAAGAGATTAAATTTTTGATACTCAGGAAAATCTTCTAGAAAGGGAAGGAGACCTGAACTTCATGGCTCCACCACAGTTCCTGACAGACCTGGTAGGGACGACAGATAAGTCCCGTGGGACACTTGTGAGGCTTTTTGGAAAAGCTGGTGGAATTCCTCTTTCTTAAAGCTGGCCCAACACACAACACACAAACAGGCACACAGCTTACTGCAGGAGCCTGGGGCCCATGAGCTGGGGGAGACTGACTGGTCTGCAAAACATGCCCGGGCTTGGAAGTGCAACACTTTGAAGATAGTGCCAAGTGTATGAGAAACACAAGTTCCCCTCTCTTTCCATTTCTCTTTCCATGAAAGTGAACTTTTCATGGTAGATGGTAGAGAACCACAGCTGATAATGACAAACCTAAAGTAGGGTTGGGGTGATCTTGGGAAAGGAAAGACAGATTAAGGTCTTGACTCTTGACTCTTCGCTTCTTGACTTAGGAGACTCGAGAATCAAGGGAGAATTGTTTCACCTCTGGCACCAGGCACCCTCCCAGATTTAACTGAGGAGGAAGGAGCCGATGGAGCTGGGGAACCTGCCAGTCCCAAGACTCACCATCTTGAAGCCAAACTCTGACATGAAATAGTCTTACCTGCGACCAGACTCTCTCTGGTGAAGAGGGCTGTAAATGCAGAAGGAAGATAGTGAGGGCCTCCCAGGTTAAGTGACCCCTACTTTATTGAGACAAGAAATTTGCTCTGAAAAAGGGGTTGCCAACTCAAGCCTGAGATGTTTAGTGCCTGTATGACCTTGGGGGTATGTTGCTGGAGAGAATTACTATTTCAAAAAACTAATGTGGGACAGAGATCCAGTTTGCTGGGGGTACCTGGAGGGACTCTTGCAAGAATGCAAAGATTTAGTAGAACAACATGGTGAGAAAAAGTTTACACCAATGTTCATTTCTCTTTTCATCTTTCTCACTCTTGCAGGATCTCCCTCTTTTCCAGACTCTAGTCTTTGATTATTGTATTTCCAAAGTCTAAATCTGTGCTAAACCTTTAGGACAAAGTTCTCATGATGGAGAACTGATTACGAATTTTCTCGAAGAGGGTCAGTAAAGGGATCCCTGGGCTGATTATCAAGGAAGGGAGAGGGTAAAAGAGAGAAAGTCTGATTTTGGTGAAAAGGGGTTTCCTGTGAAACTTGAAGGAAGAGAATGAAGCATTCCCCTAAATGTTTTACACATTCCCTTGCATGTGGAAAGTGGTGCTGGCAGCAAGGACAAGTTTGGGCTTAATTTTTCAGGGTTATAACTGGACTCAACCTGGCAAGGCCAGTGTTTCTGCGCCCTTTCTGGTCTCGTTGTGTGGGCTTTCAGTTGATGTTCTGAAAGATCCCATTGCTTTTGGCTTTAGAATTTCAGAATTCCCTTATTGTTATACAGACTGGTTCCCTTTTGTTTTGTCCTACTTAGTTGCAAGGTTCAAAGCAGTTTCTGAGGGATGATGAAAAGTGCATGGGCTCCTTAACTCTTTCCACTTGCCTGAGAGGCTGTTTCTAGTATTCATCCATCCAAAGAACAGTTACTGAGGCCCTTCACATGTACCTGGCACTTGTATGGTCCTAGAAATCAGATGGAAGTCCCCTCTCTGCCTGTCTTTCATAAAAACAGTAGTGAAAAGTGAGATCACAGACCACTGTGACAAGTGCTAGGATTAGATGTGTGCACTAGGGGCTTGAGGAGGGATGTGATTCAGCCTTTAGGGGCTGACAGGGGTGTCCCAGATTCCCAGTTGCTTTGAATTTTTTTTAAGGAGGTGGTTTTTGCAAGAGAATCACAGAGACATTAGTGAGAGGGTGAATCAATCCCTAGAATTTTCTGTCACAGACTTCTTCTCCTTTGAAGTAATTAAATGTATTTATTGCTTAGACAGTGTTAGATTTTCTTCAGCTTTCAGCCAAATGCAATCCTGACTGATACAATACACATATATGCCAATTTTTGTACTAAAGCATGTTGAGAAAACAGTTGAAATTTTATGTTGTTTTGACTGTAATTACCATTCTTTTTTATTTGCATTGCAATTTATATAGGAAGAAAAAAAGCTGGTTTTCTCACTCTAGGAAGATTGGAACAGACTTTTCTTTTTTTCCCCTCTCTTTCTCCCCTTCCTTCCCTTTCTCCTCCCTCCCTCTTTTCTTCCCTTCCTTTTCCCTCCCTTCCTATTTGAATTATTTGAAATGTCAGTAAATATCAGTGGGTTAAGTATTACATTGTCAAATTAACTTAAATTCATTTCTTATATAACAAACGAATAATGAATAAATAAAGTTTTCTATAACAAGCAAATAAGCATACATATTAATCTCAGTATTAAAGATTATATAATAATAAACTATTATTTATAAACTAGACCCTCACAGGAGAGCTTCTTGCAAATGACCTATCCAGGGTTCAATTTTATAATGAAAAGACACTGATAAAGCATTAAGATGATAAGAAAGAACCTATACTCCAACCTGGGTAGTATTTTTAGTCTTAATTTCTTTGAGTTTTAAATATCCTGCAGTTTCTTCCTTATCTTTATCCGAGTTTTAAATATAAGTACCTGAGTTTTAAATATAATCATCTAAGTTTTAAATATAAGTATCTGAGTTTTAAATTTCCTGCAGTTTCTTCCTTATCTTTTTAAAAAATGTTACAGCCCTGCTCAGTGACTTGTTTTCTCAATTTTCTCTCAGTATTCCTGCTATGAAATGCTTGTGACTTCTGATTTTAACTTTAATTTTAATTAAAGTTAAGTTTAAGGATTGGGGCTTATAATTTTTGAGTCTGCTGATAGTCATTATTTTCTCACTGATTTGAAAGGGGACTTATGTGCATTAAGGTGTTAGGGGCTTCCTGTGTAGCTCAGTTGGTAAAGAATCTGCCTGCAATGCTGGAGACCTGGGTTTGATTCCTGGGTTGGGAAGATCCCGAGGAGAAGGAAATGGCAACCCACTCCAGTATTCTTGCCTGGAGAATCCCATAGACAGAGGAGCCTGGCAGGCTACTGTCCATGGGATTAAGATGTTAACCCTCTGTCATCTATGTTGCATTTGCCTCTATGTATTATTTGTATTTTAACCTTACCATGATTTTTGCTTTAGAGAATATAAACCAGGTTTATAAAAATAGTTACACATTTTTCTTCTATTATTTTCATGGCTTTGTGGATAACTTTTAAATATTTGATCCATCTGGAATTTATTTTGGTATAAAAAAGTTAGGAATACAGGCATATTTATTTGAGAAATAGCCGATCTTTTGTTTTAATAAAATTTACTGAGTTTATCTTTCTTTTCTGCTTTGAAATACCACCCTAACTCTACATTGAATTTCATACCTCCTTGATTCTATTTGTGGAATTTATTTTTGATTTCACTTATCTTTTTGTCTATGTAACCATGCCACTCTCATTTTAAAAATGACAGTGACTTTAAAGCCATTGCAATAATTGGTGTTTCAAGTTCTCACAAGGTATTTTACTTTTTAAGAAACATCTTGTCTCTTCTTGCATTTTTATTCTTTCAGATCGATTTTTAAAAATAGTACTTACTATCCCAGGCATTTTATTTGTTTTTTTTTTCTCCTGTATCGATGTTTCAGGAAAACAAATTGCAAATGTAACATATGCTTGCTATAACAAACCATACAGACAGGTGCAAAATATGCTTTGACAAGCTTCCTCTCTTCCTCTTCACTTGATTTTTTGCCTCCACAGCGTGTGAGATCTTAGTTCCCCAATCACGGATTGAATCCCTGCCCTCTACACTGAAAGGATGGAATCTTAACCAATGGGCCACCAGGGAAGTCCCTCTTCCTCTTTAAAACAACATGGCCCAGAGACAACTCTTATTTCCCTGTGTTGAGCATCCATCCACTTGTACTTTCTCCCATTCCTATGTACAAACACATTTCATGAAGTGCCCTCAAAATATCGGTGCTATTTTGACTAGGATTTTGACTAGGATTTCCGAATAAATATTTGGAAAGACATATTTTCTTTCACATTTTTGGCTTTCAAATTATGTAATTACTTAGTATTTCAGTTTTTGAGAAAATGTGTACATTACTCATGTATGTCACAGACATTGCAAGGTATTTCTCAAAATGTGTTCTATAAAACACAGATCCTCCAAGATAATTATGCAGGGAAAATGTTTCCTTGGGCAAATGAGTTTGGGAAATACTAGGTGGTATGTTTTCCTTTTGACTATTTGTAATGTAAGGCAATGTATTAGAAACTCTTTAATCGTATAATAATGGTTTAACTTTGTCTGATTCAGTGTTTTCCAAACTTGTTTAGTCAAGGAAACTACTTTGACTATTGACAGGATATTCGGAGAACACAATTTGGGAAATGCTGTTACGTGGATTGATCCAGCTATAAACTGGAAGTGGGGTAGTAAAGAACCTAGGAAAACTCCCAGGTTTTTGCTTTGATAAATGGATGGTTGGTATTGTCACTGACTGAGATGAAGAAGGGAAATAGAGGATCAGTTTTGGACGTATTGAGTTTGATGCCTCTGGGATATTCGAGTGGAGATGTTTAGTAAGCTAAGAATATACAGGTCTGGAACTCAGGTGAGAGGTCAGAGCTAGAGAGTGATGGGTTTGGAAGTTTGCTTCAGATTAAAGTGTGTTGTCAAAAAGACCCATTTTAAAATGCACATATATTACCTAGCAAGCGTAAGCACTAAATTATTAATACATATTATATTATCATATTAGCTTACTATCATTTTAAAGCAGAGATCGGGCCCCTGAAGGAATGGAAATCAGAGCTGGTGAATTTTGAGTGGAGGGTCAGCAAAGAAATAGTCTGAAGTGATTTCTAAACCTTTAGTATCTGGGGGCCTTTTTTTAAGGCTATTTTTTTTTTCCCCAAATTTCCAACTGACCCACACACATCTACTTTTAATATTTTGATTGAGAAAGTATGCCCTTGACTGAAACTAGTATGAATTAGCTCTGAGAGGAGTCGGTGTGAATTTGTAAGAGGTGTACTTCTTCAGTTTACTGACTGTGGCCATGTGCGTGTAGATTTCTGATACTCCGGTTACTCCTGTGTTTCCAGACTAAGATGAATTGCAGAACCCTGACTTTCAGTTTGGGGCAAATGCCGAGTTCTCCCACTTACTCAGGCTCATATCAAGCTCAAATGAGAAGCTGAGGATAAGGGAGATGCTACTATAATTTTTAGGTCAGTCATCTGATATCTTTTCGGCCTGGGTCTGTTTTAACCAATACTGAGCTCTTGTCTGTCTTTCCCATAACTAACTAGGGGACCTCAGTGAAACCCTACTGCCTCCCTTGCCTTAGCTATTGAAACGGGATAATAGCAGTAACTTTACTCACCTCCCGGGGTCCTTGTGCAGAAGTCAGTAAGGTAAATAATTGTGAAAGTGAGTGGGAAGGTAAAAGTGCTCTTAAAAGTGAGGTGTTTTCATGGCTGCATTTTAATACGGCTCACCACCAGGTGTCCTGAAGGGAGCAATTCCCTGCGAGCGGGTTTAATCATCCGGGCTCACCATAGGGTGGACTCCATTTAACCCGTGTGTTCTAGCTGATTAGGTTATTGTGTGGAGATCGTGGGAATTTCAGGCTCTACTCCCATCTTTTTCCTTTTGATATAATTTTAATGAGATTTCCCCCCATTCTTTTATTGTATGGCAGGCTACTGCTAGAATAAATACAAAGAAATTTTTAAAAATGCAGAAAACAGGAGGGCTGGGGAGATGGAAAAATGCAGGGGGGGAGGCAGGGGATGAGGGTGGGAGGCTGTTCTCAGATCTGCGCGGGTCTCCTGATGACTTTAGAATTCCTGGGGGCACTTCCTTATGTGCCAGGCACTCTGAAAGATAAGAGGGGAAACCCAGCTAAGGCCGCTGAGAGAAATGTCTTTTTTAATCGTTTAAAGAGTGACACAGTCCTTCCAAGAAGCTTCATCACCAGGCACAAGAATCCAATCCTTTTCTTTGTATTGTACAAGCAAAACCTGCCTAGCCCAGAATCTGCACACAATGGCCTCTAGTGTGTTTCTTCTCTGAATGGGCAGTTTTGTGGAAAGAACAAATTTTTTCTTTCACTGAACCAACCAGGTAATACTTAAAAGCCATTTATCCTGAGTTGAGGTAGTCATTTTTTGTTAAATGAGTCTCCTCCATTGAATACTAGGAACTGTCACTGACCATGGTGTCACTAACGAGCAAGTCATTTCATCCCTAGGGTCTCATTCATTTTCTTCTCCTGGGAAGAAGAAGACGTATACACACACACACACACACACACACACACACACACACACACACACACACACGCACGTCTTTGTGTTGAGGTGGGGAGCAAGAGCAGGGAAAGTATTTGATACATGCCAGGTACACTTCAAGATGGAACACTGTGATCAATTAATCCAATAACCCCAGTAGGTATGTGTTCTCCCATTTCACAGACAAGATGCAGAGAGATGGAAGAACTTTTAAAAGTCAAATCTAGAGTAGTTAGGCTAGAATTTGAACACATGTCTGATTCTGGGACAAACTCTTCCCACTGTACTAAACTGTCTTTGATTTGATTCAGGCAAAAAGAAGTTTATACTCATTCTTCAACTCTGGAGTAGCTGCCTGGAGGTGGGTACCCAGGAAAGAGCACTGGGAATCAGTCTCATTTATTTGAGGCAGTAAAAAGGATGGGGGAGTGGGTCACATAAGCCATGTATCTGCCTCGCTTTGTTTGTAAGATCTTCTTCACTAAGCTTTTCAACTTTAATATCTCATGTTTCTTTTTGGGTGAGTCATGAGTCTCCGAAAGAAGGAAGGGAGGAAATGAAACATTTATAGAGCACAGAGAGGATTCCCTCCTGGCCTGAACATCCAAGATTTGAAGAAGAAATCATAATTTACCTAGAGAATTCCGTCAATGTTTCATAAATTCTCTCATCACTAATTTTTTCCAATGACTTATTTCTATGCTGCATTCTTTTGGGGGGGGGGCAGAAAATTCTGGGAATGAAGCAGAGTTCCTTTCGTTAAAGGATGAGAGTCTGTCCCTGGGATAAGGTACCAGCTTTTCTGGGATTGGGAAACGGTGCCTCTATAAAGACAGCCTTTGACTATATCAATGCCACAAATAGCATGGAGTCTCTATGTGGCCAAAGGAGCGGGCAAATCTGCTATTGTATATGTCACCATGACACAAGGGGACGCACCCTGGCTTGGGAGAGCCATAGCAATTAGGACCCATAGTGGGGGTGGTGGTGTGGAAACTATGTTTGAAGGAGTCATTCTGTTTTTCTTACTACTAGGCGACAGTTTTAGGACAGACATTCCTTATTGTAATTTGACTACCTTTGCTGTGCCAATTTTACTCACTATTCACTTAGAGCATTTTATAGCTGCCAGCACTGGAACTTGCTCATCTGCTTATATCCTCTTGAGGTGTCTGGGGACAAAGAATCCCATTCCCTTGGTTCCAAGCTCTAGAGCAGTGGTTCTCAGTCCTGACTGTACATTAGGCTCCCCTGAGGGGTTATTAAAAATATTGTTGGCTGGGCCCCATCCTGTGAGAATCTGACTTAATTGGTGTAGGTGGGACCATCACATCGATATTTTTCAACAGCTCCCCAAATGAGCCTAATGAACAACCAAAACTGGGAGCTGCTGTTCTAGATTGTTGATTCATTCTACATAACCTGTCAGCTGGAGTCTCTGTGGCTTCTGAAGACGTGCAAGTACATTGGTACCTTTGTGTGAATGAGAAAAAAGGTCCCTTTGCCTGGACATGTTAGAAAAATATGCTACTTCTTCTGAATTGACAAGCTCCATGGGCTCCATGGGCACATAGCCTGGTGAGGAGAAGACACAGTCTTCACAGCTCTGTAGGTTAGTCCTGGTGGCCTCTAGCCTTAGATTCCTCTTCAAGTTTCCTGATTTGGCAGAGTTCCTCTTCTAAGGGTCTCTCCTGGGTCTTGACCTAGTGCAGATCTCATGTGTTAAAGAAAAAGAGAAGGAACACTTCTAAAATGGCAGTTTGAAGAGCTCCACTGATTCCCTCAGCTGTGCAACTCTAACCCATGAAACATGTAAGAAGCAACCATTTGAAGTTTCTGGAAGTTTTCTTAAGGGCACACAGCAAATGGAAAAACATTTATTTGAGAAAATCTACTAAATTGCTGTATAGTCCATATAGTCAAAGTTATGGTTTTTCCAGTAGTCATGTACTGATGTCAGAGTTAGACCATAAAGAAGACTGAGCACCAATTTCAATTGTGGTGCTGGAGAAGACTCTTGCTGTCGTCCCCTTCTCTTCCTGCCTTCAATCTTTCCCAACATCAGGGTCTTTTCAAATGAGTCAGCTCTTTGCATCAGGTGGCCAAAATATTGGAGTTTCAGCTTCAGCATCAGTCCTTCCAATGAATATTCAGGACTGATCTCCTTTAGGATGGACTGGTTGGATCTCCTTGCAGTCCAAGGGACTCTCAAGAGTCTTCTCCAACACCACAGTTCAAAAGCATCAATTCTTTGGTGCTCAGCTTTCTTTATAGTCCAACTCTCACATCCATCCATGACTACTGGAAAACCATAGCCTTGACTAGATGGACCTTTGTTGACAAAGTAATGTCTCTGCTTTTTAATATGTTGTGTATGTTGGTCATAACTTTCCTTCCAAGGAGTAAGCGTCTTTTAATTTCATGGCTGCAGTCACCATCTGCAGTGATTTTGGAGCCTAGAAAAATAAAGTCATCCACTGTTTCCACTGTTTCCCCATCTATTTGCCATGAAGTGATGGGACTGGATGCCATGATCTTAGTTTTCTGAACGTTGAGCTTTAAGCCAGCTTTTTCACTCTCCTCTTTCACTTTCATCAAGTGGCTCTTTGGTTCTTCTTCACTTTCTGCCATAAGGGAAAGTACAATAACTAAAATGAAAATTTCACCAAGGGGTGCTCTGCTGTAGATTTGAGGTGGAAGATGAAAGGATTAGGGAACTTGAAGACACTGATAGAGATTATACAATCTGAAGAACAGAGAACATATAATAATGAACTGAGCTTCAGAGAAATGTGGACAACATTAAGTACACTACTATATACAAAATGGGAAATACTAGAAGGAGAGGCAAAGCCAAAGGAACAGGAAGCATATTCAATAGAAGCTCAGTTGGTAAAGAATTAGCTTGCAATGCAGGAGACCTGGGTTTGATACCTGGGTCGGGAAGATCCCCTGAAGAAGGAAATGGCAACCCATTGCAGTATTCTTGTCTGGAAAATCCCATGGCCAGAGGAGCCTGGTGGGCTACAGCCCATGGGGTCACAAGAGCCAGACACGACTTAGTTACTTAGACTCTAGAAGGAGAGGAAAAGACAAAGGAATAGGAAACTAGAATAATGGCTTTAACTTTCCCAAATTTGATGAAAAAGACCATCATCTCAGGCAAGTAAAGCTGAGGGTTTTATTACCTGATCTGGGGATTCCCTTAGGCAAGAAAGCCAAGAGTAATTGAACTTACCCATCACAGTGGCAGTTTTCATGAGTAAGCACTTCTCAAGTTTTCTTCTATCTTTGGTCATTTTCCAGTGGCCTGAGATGGTTGTTTTTGATAAGGTTGTCATATACTTATTTCTGTGGCAGTGGCTCTCCCGATCTTCTCACACTGCTGTTTGTGGAAGGTGAGTCTTGGGACACTTGCCTCTGGAACCCAGTCATCATGCTGTAAAGAAGCACAGGGACCTTTGGAGATGCTGTGTGGGTGCTCTGGCCAACAGCCCCAGCTGGGATCTCAGATGACAGGCGTGAGAGAGGGCTTGTCTTTCTTTCTCTGGATCTGGCCCCAGCTGCTGTCACTCCCAGCACTGAGTCTTCCCAGCTGAGTTCCCGGACCCTGTGGAGCAGAGACGAGATACCTCTGCTGTACCTTTTCCAAACCCCTGATCCACTGAACTGGGAATATAATAAAATGATCTGCTTTCCCACTAACTCAGAGTTGATTGTTATGCGGCGGTGGATAATTTGAGTAGCTTAGTGTGTTGATTGGAATACTTTTCATAAAGTAGTGGGCATCTGAGGACGGAACTGCAGCCTCCTTTACCAACGTCATTTAATAAGGAAATCAGATTCCGTTTGCATGTTTTACTGACAGCATTGTATTAGATACAGAATCTGCCTGTTTTCTTTGAGAGTTATATTTCCACTCTGAATGTTTGATTCATAACACAAATCTGAGTTGTTCTTAGTACTACTGAAAAATCCAAAGGAAAAAAAACATGTTTTTAATTATTTATAAAACATCTCTATTTTGCTGGGAAGGATTACTCCCAAATTCAAGTCTGATTTTTGCCCCATAAGACATGTACTGAAGAAAGTACTGGGCTGGGAAACCAGGAAACCTGGACTGGAGTCTGGACCAGTGACCTGGACCACATGACACCGATTCCAGAAGGCTCAGTATTGTACTAGAAAACAAAAGATTTTGACTGGACAGTTTTAAGAATCCTTCCAGTGTCAACATTTAGGATTAGCTCTAAAGACCTGGCAACTTCTTAAATATTTCTGCCTTTTGGACAGAGCTTGGCACTATCTTCCAAAATTTAGTACTGGCACATCCTCCAGCACAGGAGTTTCACTTTTGGATATCTAGTCAATGGAAACACTTGTATTTGTTCACAAGATAGTTCAAGGTGTTCATTTTAATGTCATTTATGACAAGAAAATGTTTAGAAACAGCTTTAATAGGGAAATGACTCAAGAAATAGTGATACATCCTGTTGTTCAACACTGTGTAACAATTAAAATGGACAGAAGTTCATGACATTGCACGGGAGGCAGTGGTCAAGAAAAAGAAAAATGCAAAAACGCAAAACAGTTGTCTGAGGAGGCCTTACAAATAGCTGAGAAAAGAAGAAAAGCTAAAGGCAAAGGAGAAAAGGAAAGATATACCCATTTGAATGCAGAGTTCCAAAGAATAGCAAGGAGAGATAAGAAAGCTTTCCTCAGTGATCAATGCAAAGAAATAGAGGAAAACAATAGAATGGGAAAGACTAGCGATCTCTTCAAGAAAATTAGAGATATCAAGGGGACATTTTACGCAAAGATGGGCACAATAAAGGACAGAAATGGTATGGACCTAACAGAAGCAGAAGATATTAAGAAGAGGTGACAAGAATACACAGAAGAACGATACAAAAAAGATCTTCACGACCCAAATAATCACGATGGTGTGATCACTCACCTAGAGCTAGACATCCTGAAGTGCAAAGTAAAGTGGGCCTTAGGAAGCATCACTATGAACAAAGCTAGTGAGATGATGGAATTCCAGTTGGGCTATTTCAAATGCTGTACTCAATATGCCAGCAAATTTGGAAAACTCAGCAGTGGCCACAGGACTGGAAAAGGTCAGTTTTCATTCCAATCCCAAAGAAAGGCAACGCCAAAGAATGTTCAAACTACGACATAATTACACTCATCTCACATGCTAGCAAAGTAATGCTCAACATTCTCCAAGCCAGGCTTAAACAGTATGTGAACCGTGAACTTCCGATGTTCAAGCTGGATTTAGAAAAGTCAGAAGAACCAGAGATCAAATTGCCAACATCCGTTGGATCATCGAAAAAGCAAGAGAATACTAGAAAAACATCTACTTCTGCTTTATTGATTATGCCAAAGCCTTTGACTGTGTAGATCACAACAAACTTGAAATTGCTTTAGGAGATGGGTATACCAAACCACCTTACCTGTCTCCTGAGAAATTTGTATGCAGGTCAAGAAGCAACAGTTAGAACTGGACATGGAACAACAGACTGGTTCCAAATCGGGAAAGGAGTACGTGAAGGCTGTATATTGTCATCCTGCTTATTAAACTTATATGCAGAGTACATCTTGAGAAATGCTGGGCTGGAGGAAGCACAAGCTGTAATCAAGATTTCTGGGAGAAATAGCAATAACCTCAGATATGCAGATGACACCACCCTTATGGCAGAAAGTGAAGAACTAAAGAGCCTCTTGATGAAAGTGAAAGAAGAGAGTGAAAAAGTTGGCTTAAAGCTCAACATTCAGAAAACTAAGATCATGGTATCCGGTCCCATCACTTCATGGCAAATAGATGGGGAAACAATGGAAACAGTGTCAGACTTTATTTTTTGGGCTCCCAAATCACTGCAGATGGTGATTGCAGCCATGAAATTAAAAGACGCTTGCTCCTTGGAAGAAAAGTTATGACCAACCTACACAGCATATTAAAAAGCAGAGACATTACTTTGCCAACAAAGGTCTGTCTAGTCAAAGCTATGGTTTTTCCAGTAGTCATGTATGGATGTGAGAGTTGGGCTATAAAGAAAGCTGAGCACCAAAGAATTGATGCTTTTGAACTGTGGTGTTGGAGAAGACTCTTGAGAGTCCCTTGGACTGCAAGGAGATCCAACCAGTACATCCTAAAGGAAATCAACCCTGAATATTCATTGGAAGTACTGATGTTGAAGCTGAAACTCCAATACTTTGGCCACCTTTTGTGAAGACTGACTCACTGGAAAAGACCCTGATGCTGGGAAAGATTGAAGGCGTGAGAAGAAGGAGATGACAGAGGATGGGATGGTTGGATGGGATCACCAACTCAATGGACATGAGTTTGAGTTAAGTTCCGTGAGTTGGTGATGAACAGGAGGCCTGGCGTGCTGCAGTTCATGGGGTCGCAAAGAGTCGGACACGACTGAGCAACTGAACTGAACTGATAGCTGATTCACTTTGCTGTACACCAGAAACTAAGACAAGTAAAGCAACTATACTCCAATAAAAAAAAAGGAGAATAAGAAAATATTTATTGGGCTGACCTGAAAAAGAGGTATGAGTGAGATCTATAGCTACCAACATAAATCTCACATCAGTACATAATGTTAAGCAAAATGCAGTAGGACGTGGTTGGTTAGGTGAAGTGAGTCATTCAGTCATGTCTGACTCTTTGCAACGCTATGGGCTATACAGTCCATGGAATTCTCCAGGCCAGAATACTGGAGCCGATAGCCTTTCCCTTCTCCAGGGGATCTTCCCAACCCAGGAATCGAACCGAGGTCTCCTGCATTGCAGGCAGATTCTTTACCAGCTGATCCACAGGGTTGGTTGGGGCGGGTGGCGGGGGCGGGGCGGGGGTCCCTTTTTCTGTAAAGTGGAAAAAACCAATCTGTTTATTTGTGATATAACAAAGCATTGGAAGGAAACAAACAAATGTGAGTTGCTTTTTTTCTTGGGTCATTTCCCAGTGATCAGAAGTGACTATTTTTTAACACAGTTGTCCAGTTTCATAGTTAATTCTGTGAAGGGGATGCCCCTGACTCCTTCATGATTTGGGAAAGGGGAGTGAGATGGGAGGGGAGATGGGATATAAAAGAGTGTTCACAGTTTAGACATTTCTATATGTAAATTTTTTATGTGAGTATGTTCATGTGTTTCTTGTATATAATAGGTATATAGAAGTTTATCATCTGTTACGAATTTCCTTGCTACTTTTTGAAACCACAGTTTTGGTTCAGAAAGAAGAATTTCTAAATGTCCACGCAGTTCCTATTTGCCTGGAGGAGAAAAACAAAACCGGAGCAGCTGCCAGGGTGGAGAGCATGTTGCCAGTTAAGGAAAACAGCAGGGGGACCTCCTGGTGACCAGATTTGTCCACCCTCTGCAGGGGCCACTGCCATTAATAAGAATTACTATTTACTTTTTAAAACAAGAGAGTTGGGAGATGGCGGACTAATATAGAGTGTCTGTCAGTAATAAAAAGGAAATAAATATGGCCCAGTTATTGAAAAGAAACCTAGTTCACTCTCCCTTTGACCACCAGTTTTGTAGCTAGGCTTCAAACTACGAGATCTAAACACTGCTGGGTAGAGAGAAGGAACTCTCCCGTTGAAGCTCCTGTCTGGTGTTTAATTAAACTGTAATATGTAGTAAAATAAATTAAACATTGGTGAAATTGCAAGTAACACTGAATGCGAATTGGGATGTTTTAAAATGATAGATTCATGAGAGTATTTTATCTAGACAAACTGAAAATGCCCCAACCTCACTATTTTTAATCCTTTCTTGAAAGCACTCTTGTGCAAGATATCTTTGTTGAAGAACTGTTGCTGAGGAGTGAGAGAATTTAATTAAGAGTCTAGAAGCCAAAGGTTGTAAATGAAAGAAAATACAAAACAACACGTTAGAATTGGATGTTTTGAAATATATTACTTTATTATAGCAATAATTTAAAAATAAAATTTATTTAATATTTTGTTACCTTTGTTTCATATTTCATAGTCAACAAAAATATGTCATCTTGTGTGAAAGTCACTCAGTTGTGTCTGACTCTTTGCCACCTCATGGACTATACAGTCCATGGAGTTCTCCAGGCCAGAATACTGGAATGGGTAGCCTTTCCCTTCTCCAGGGGATCTTCCCAACCCAGGGATCGAACCCGGGTCTCCCGCATTGCAGGCGGATTCTTTACCAGCTGAGCCACAAGGGAAGCCCTATGAATCAATATGACTGATATTACGACATCTTCATTTATTTTTCTACCCACCTAGTAAAAAGAAACCATTTTATTTGTATCTGTACTAATATGTGAATACTTACCACTTGTACCCACTAGGGGTCAGGCTACTTACACCGTGGAAGTACCGATTGTAGGACGGGTGTTGCTGTAATGGATACAAGGCTTCTTTTCTTCTCGATCATGTTATTCTGCAGAGAAGTGGGTAGCATTGTTTTCCCTCATCTGGCACATAATCAAATGTTCAAAAAATGGAAGTTGCTGTGCCAAAAATGTTTGCCTCACTTTCTAATGTCAAAATAGCCAATTTCTAAGTAACATTTCTTAAGTTTGTTTTTTTTTATTCCTAAGATGAGTAGTTAGAAAGAAACATTATCTTTAAACTTTTCTTTTGAAAAGTTTCCCCCTGAAATATTGTGTATTAATTAAACAAATACTTGAAGAAGAGATTTACTATGAAGGACTTCCCTTGTGGCTCGGCTGGTAAAGAATCCGCCTGCAATGCGGGAGACCCGGGTTCGATCCCTGGGTTGGGAAGGTCCCCTGGAGAAGGGAAAGGCTACCCACTCCAGTATTCTGGCCTGGAGAATTCCATGGACTGTAGTCCAGGGGGTCACAAAGAGTCGGCCATGACTGAACGACTTTCACTTTCACTTTTTACTGTGAAAGGGGGCGAGGAAACAGAGGTCAAAGAGAGATGCATCTTGTCTCAACAACAGCAGCGATGATAACAACAACAGTACCAACAACATAAACTTCTGTTCTAGTAAGAGAAAAGGAATATGTGCCAAGAACTAGATTCACGGCAGTGGGTGACCAGTATTCTAAGAGGTATATAAAGATGAGTCACGTGACAGAGTTGCTTGGTGGAAGATACGTGCTTTCAAGTCTGACAGGCAAAGCTTTCCTTCAAAGAAGTTCTTTGAAGAGGGAACCTTTGTGCACTGTTCGTGGGAATGTAAATTGATGCAGTCACTATGGAAGGCCACATGGAGGTTCCTCAAAAAAATTAAAACTAGATCTACCACATGATCCAACAATTCCATTCCTGGGTAGGTAACTGAAGGAATTGAAATCCCTGTCTTGAAGAGACATCTGCACCTGAATGTTCACCATAGCACTACTCACAATAGTCAAGATATGGGAATGCCAAGTGTCTGTGGATGGACGAGTGGACAAAGAAGATGTGATTACATACATGTATGATATATACGGACGCTAAACAACTGAACTCAGAACTGGAAAGTAGAATGGTGGTTACCAGGGGCTGGGGGATGGCGTAAATGGGGAGATGTGATTTGAAAGGTACACATTTCCTGTTATAAGTTATGCAGACCTAATGTACAGTGTAGTGAATATAGTTAATAGTGTATACTTGAAATTTTTAGATTTCAAGTATTTTCACCACACAGTAAGATGGGAAATACATAAAGTGATGGATATGTTAATTAGCTTGATTGTGGGAATCATTACACAATGCATATGTATATATCAAAATATCACACTGTGTACCTTAAATGCATACCATCTGTGTGGTCAACCACACCTCAAGAAATTTGGGAAAAAACTGCCTCAGTTTCATTATCTGTTAAATGAAGATAATAGTTTGTTCCTTGTAAGATTGTATAAGGGTTAAATGAGACAGCTGTAAAGCAATGAACAGAGCTATAGTTTGTTGCCTTTCTTTATCTGAATGTCAAGACTTGTTTTCCTCTGACCTTCTGCAAAAAGGAGGAACTGTATTTGAGAAAAGATGCTGTTTCCCTTGCTGTGAGAGTTTAGAAAGAAAATTCCTGTTCAGGGAATTAGGGAATGCTTCACCAATGAGATGAATATGAATTGCACCTTAAAGTTTGTGTAGGATTTTAACGGGAAAAACTAGAAGGAAGGATTTGATAGGTGGTGAATATGACTTGTAAAACTTGGAAACATTTTGGTTTCCTTGAAAACCCCGAATAGTTCTGCTTGACTTGAATTACGATACATATAGGGAAAGAGTTGGATAAAGTTGGATAAAAATTTAGGGACATATCATGGAGGGTCTTGAATATCAGGCTAAGGAGTTTGGCCTCTTGGTGAGGAAAGGAGAGTAGTTGGACATCAACTCTAGAAAAGAGAGACTTGGGATTTTAAAAGAAGAATCTTTGTCTTTGCAGTTGGAATTAGGATAAGACTATAATTATCCTAAACTTTAAAAAAATCCCACACTGGGTAACTGGTGGATCACAGCTCTAGAAATACCAACAAAAGTAATATGTTGACTCATAATGGTTTATTCTCTGTATTTTGGGGGGTCTTTTCTATCATCTCAAACCCCAAGAAAGGAGCAGAAGAAGTTAGTTATAAGATGAGGAATTCCCATACTCCTGTATAATGTATTTAATTTTTATATATATTAATATATATTTCATAAGAGTGTTAGTTGCTCAGTTGTGTCTGACTCTTTGCGACCCCATGGACTATGGCCCGCCAGGCTTCTCTGCGCATGGAATTTTCCAGGCAAGAATACTGGAGTAGGTAGGCATTCCCTTCTCTGAGGGCTCTTCATCACCCAGGGATCGAACTGCCTCCTCATTGCAGGCAGATTCTTTACTGTATTAGCCACTAGGGAAGCCTTATTTCATATATATATATATATATATATATATATATATATATACATGTATGTATGTATGTATGTATGTATGTATGTATTTGTTTTTTCCTTTTTTAGTTGGAGAGAAAAACTTTCACCTGAATCCAGTGTGGGCGGTTCCCAGGAGCCAGACTCTTCTACCTACATGCAGCTCATATGCCAGCATGTTGCCGTCTTAGGGTAATGATGATAGATTTTAGGGAATCAGAAATGTGAGAGTTGATGCTAATAAAGCAGTCAGCTGTTCTGCCTCCACTTGCATGTTTAAACTGAAAGCTAATCAGTTACTCAGGAGAAGGGGACAACAGAGGACAAGGTGGTTGGATGGCATCCCCGACTCAATGGATATAAGTTTAAGCAAACTCCGGGGAACAGTGAAGAACAGGGAGGCTGGTGTGCTGCAATCCATGGGGTCGGAAAGAGTCAGACACGACTGAGCAACTGAACAACAACAAAATCAGCTACTCTGTCCCTGGGTAGGTGTAACCACAGTTACATAGGTCCTTACTGTGATACAGTCTTCCTTATACTAACAGATCATGAATTACTATTCCTTTTCATTGTATCAGATGAGATCAAGTTAAAATGACGTTTCACTTAAGAGAAAAATATACACACATACCTCTTAAATTGCTCTGGGGTAAAAGACTATCGCTTACCAAAGAAAGGGGAGCTGTTTTCATCATATGGTTTGGGGATGAATTTCAAAATCCCATTTGCACTTTCTTTTTTTTTCCTACACTGTATTTTATTCATTTGGGAGACAAAGGAGAATGAAATTATTGGAAGAAACTTTTAAAAATCCCACACTGGGTAACTGGTGGATCACAGCTCTAGAAGTACCAACAAAAGTAATATGTTGATTCATAATGATTTATTCTCTGTAGTTTTGGGGGTCTATTCTATCATCTCAAACCCCAAGAAAGGAACAGAAGAAGTTAGTTATAAGATGAGGAATTCCCATACTCATTACTTGTGCCCACGGCTTTTAGCTGTATTTATCAGGACAACTTTGCTAGATGCAATCAAACAGCACACTGTTTTGAAGGCAATTAAAGCAGGAAAACTAGCTAAAAATAGACTTAAAAAACATACCAGATATTGAATACCTGCTTTCAAATTATCAGAGTTTTCATTTTGGAAAAAATGTATGCACTTGTGTGTCTGTCTATGTGTGCTTACTCTTCAAGTTAAACGAGTATCACTGCAGATGGGTACCTTATTATTTTATAACCCCCAGTGAATATTACCCAGATAGGCTATATTCAGTTGATATAGATATAAACACCGTATTGTGGTTGGGGTTGATTTACAGGGAGGTGAATCTGGTTGATGAGCTTGTAAGGTTCCTTAATACGTGACAACTCTTACTGGAAATTGGGTAGCATTTGGAACCGATATTGTGAAGGAGGATTAATAACAACATGTTAACAACATTTAAGTATTGGTACAGTTTACAAAATCCTTTAACATGTATTAGCTGTACCCTTCAGTGTGCAGTGTACACTTCCTGTACAGAAACAGGAAAAAAAAAAAGATGTTAAGTCATCTTGCAAAGATCGTTGCTAACCTGATGACCCACTTAGGGTACCAGACCAATCTTTTAACAGTAGCTGAAGTTCTCTAACTTTGAAAAAAAAGGGATTTGTCGAAACTGATAGAACCCATCCTCCTGAGTGCACAGTGTACAGTTGACCAAACAGTTAATTTAAAGTTAAGTACATATACTTTACATGACAATTATGATCAAGTAAACTATGGACTCAACTCCAGCGTCTCTTCACCAGGAAATGGGCAAAACAGAATAGAGTTCTGGCTAGATTCTCTTCTTTAACTGAGCTAACTGTGTATCATTTGCTGATCCATTGTGTCTACCATTATCCTGTGTCCCAAACAAGTTTCTTACTTGGATGAGGAGAGATACAAAGAAGAAATATAGAGATCTCAGATTTTCTGATGGAATTTACTCAAAGTTCAGAATAAGTTCAGATTTTCCATAGTTCTATCTTGATGAGTCTAATGATTGCTCTTTTTTAATTGGCTAGAGCATTGGTTCATGCAACACTACAAGTAAATCCACAAACTCTCTGAACCAGATATCTGGCCATTAAGATTTCACATTCTGTCCCCCACCCACTTAACTGACACCGCTTTCTACCTGGCCACCTTTGTACTTAAAATCAACAAAAGCTGGGATGGTATATTTTGCAGGAATATTAACAAGGTGGTCTGAAGCCATGTCATTCTGCAACATCGCTTCTACCAGCTTACTCCTGAAAGCTTTCAGAGAATACAATAATCCTAGTTCATTTCCCTTCAAAAATAGCTGCTGTGTACTGCGCCCCTGGGCCACGGTAGAAAGTAACCAAATTCTGTAGTGTGTCAATAGCTAAGTACTGTGTCTGTTACGATCTACAGTAAACTTTGAATCGAGGAAGACTCACACAGGCTGGCACTTTACATTCCATAAAAACATTAAGAATTGTCTTGAGCTTTATGAGTTTAGGGAATTTGCTTTAATAATTTGATTTTTAGCAAGGGAGAGTTTTAGATCATCTTGTCTTAAACTATTTTTTTAAGTGAAAGTGCAGAGATGAATCTTATTTGTTTTTGAGAGTTAAATGCATTATAGAGAATAAGGATGCTTCTGGGTTCCTGTGGGTTTACTTTCCTTCTCGGGCAATAGATTAATCCCTCAACTCCACTAACTATTTGCTATAGAAAAACTAATTTTACTTCTGCCAATAAAGTTCTTGGACAAGTTTGATTTTCTCTTGATGAAAATTAATATTCTCTTTGTTTGCCCCTGCTCTTCTCTTTGCTAAGATACAGTAGAGGTTTATAGTCTTTCACCCAGCTCATGATCAGGCCCTGTTTGTCCACAAAGAAGCTAGAAACTCCAGGTGGGTGGCCTGACATTTCAATGGTATGATGCCACTGATGGGTTTAAACTCTGTATTTTGAATGCCTTGTATTTAGAGGTGAGATGTTTTGAAGATGCATTTTTTTATAGGCATTTAAAGATGCATTGAACAACAAAATATTAACCTTTACTTCATTTCCAC
This sequence comes from Okapia johnstoni, assembly GCA_024291935.2. Classification (NCBI taxonomy): domain Eukaryota; kingdom Metazoa; phylum Chordata; class Mammalia; order Artiodactyla; family Giraffidae; genus Okapia; species Okapia johnstoni. The sequence continues at coordinate 101,123,804 of CM044309.1, forward strand.
CTGCCCCCTCTTCCAGTCCTTGCACTAAACAAATTTTTTTCCACTTGGCATCAGGAAAACTTATTTTAACAGAATGCTTGAAAAAAAAGGAGAAGGAAAACAAAATCCTCTTAAGAGTGAGGTTTACAATGTGTTCACATCTTTGTTTTCTTTTTTTTTTTACAGAAATGGAAATGGATCTTGTGTGTACTTAGTGGAGTCTGAGGCTCCAAAAATTTCGGAGGATAATTATTCTGTTTCACTTATGGGCTGAGATGTTTGTTTTTGTTTTTCTAAGTCAGCACAATTAAAGGAACTTTGAATTCAAGCACAAGCAAAAACCAATTATGCTCAACAATTACCGGTAAATAGATTTTGCTTGACTCACAGTAAGCTAAGCTTACCAAAGGATTACCTGTTAGGATACTTGGGTGTTGTGGGCAGGGTAACACCGAGCAGAACTGTCCAGTGGGATGCTCTTTCTAGAGAGGCAGGTACTGCACAGGGAAGAGAGGGCAGGGCTTCGAGTCTGGCAGACCCTGGGTTTGGTCCTAGCTTAAGTACCTGCTGGCTGTATGATCTTGACATATTTTGCTATTCCTTCACTCTGTTTTACTTTTCTCATCAGCATTTATCACCATCTGCTAAACTACAGAGTCATTTTAATGTGTTATCTCTCTCCCCTAAATTCCCTGAATTAGCTCCATGAAAGCAGGGACTTTACCTGTTTGATTTTTGCAATATTTCCAGGCACCAGAAGAGTGCCAAGCATTTATAATTCATGCTCAATAATTATTTGTGGAATGAATGAATGTCAGCTGGGAATAGTAACCCTGCTTCACTAGGGTGGTAGGATTAAATACCTTGTGTACACAGCAACTAGTCGAAAGGCCAACACACAGAACTATTCATCAGATATATGTTCCCTTGATCATTTCTCTCAAGTCTCATCCCCCTCTTGAGTGTGTGTGTTAGTTGCTCAGTTGTGTCCAACTCTTTGCGACCTGACCCCATGGACAGTAGCCCGTCAGGTTCCTCTCTCTATAGAATTCTCTAGGCAAGAATACTGGAGTGGGTTGCCATTTCCTTCTCCATTCATCCCCCTCTTAGGCATTCATCATTCAGGTGTTCCTTTCAAAGCCTTAACGCTAAACAATAGGCATTTATGGCTAATGAACTTTCCAGCAGTTCTTGATTTCTTTCTTTAAACTTTTTTTTTTTTTTAAACTCTGAGAATGTACTAAATAAGGCATATACATAGTAAGAAAAAGACAAAGTTATTTTTATTTGGGAACAAAAGAAATAAAGGGATAAAAAAATCTTTACTCGCTGAAAATACAGAGACAAGAAAGACAGCGTTCTAGCCGTCCATGAGCTTGGTCTTACCAAGGAGACAGTCGAAAAATGAGAACCATCCAGTGCGCTGAGTGGGATGATAGACACAGAGGGGTCGAGGGACAGCCAGAGGAAACTACCCCCTCGCGCCCATCCGGGGGGACCCCAGCCCCGCCTCTCACAGCTGCATGACTTCGGCTACCAGTTCTTCTTTCAGTTGAGAAGTATGAGGATTAGACTTCTAGGTTTCTTCAGGCTTTAAAATTCTTTCATCATTTTAAGGTCTATGGGTATAAAGCAGTTACAAATGTCCAAAGCTTGTGGTTTGCCACTTCAGCAAGCTTCTAGGTCACACTTCATCCATTGGTCTGTTCCCTGGAAATGAAAACCGTAGATACTGTCTCTTATTCTCTCCAACCCTCCTCAGCTGAGAGAGAGAGAGAGGTGGTAAAATAAGATCAATCTGACAAAAACAAAAAATTCTGGAAAGAACTAACCGCTTGCCTTCCCTTCCTGCTTAGGAGTTCACTTAAAGCACTTCTGTGTAAGATAGGTATATGAGTTCAGTGGCTAAGACCAGACTAGGGAGGTGAAGTTTTTATTAACAAGGTTTTATTAAATCTTTGAGATAATTGCAAGACCCGGGATGTTTCGAACCTAATGGGACGTCAGTGCAATTGAACTCCCAAACAGCTGTCATTCATTTTGGGGTAAAACCTGTGAATTAATCCCTTGATGTCTTTTTTTCACTCAGTTTCCTTTTGGACTGTAGGAAGTGTGCCTCAGCTAAAGGTTAAACTTTTAAAACTGTTCAGGAGACAAATCCTTTCAAAGCTTTGTGTGGAAAATATTCTTTTAATTCAAATTTGGTGAGAGTTGCCAGGGTAGCAAATTAAAGATTTATTGTCTGGGAATTTTTGGATCACAACCTAACATAGATCTGGTTGTTTTATTCTGTAATGTTTGGAGGTTTTCCAGCCACTGAGCTTTCTACTTGGGCCAGGTATTGGAAGCGTAGCCAATGCACTGATTGATTAATCAAAGCAATGCATGTCGTGAATTCTGTTTCTGTAGCAGATATTCAGAAAAAGGAGATGTAGATGTAGCGGTTTAATGATGTTTTTAACCAGATCATGGCAAGTTAGCAGTCACTTCGTATCATGATAACCATACAAGGATTTCTTCTATTTAGGCAGACAAATCCTTGGAAGATCAATGTAGTTTTTGCAAGAGTGTAAACTCATTAAGCGATGGCATACCCAGGATCACAAACAAAAGCAAAAATGCAGTTCTGGGTGACTGTGTCATGTAGCTACTGAACCCAGATCAAATGCAATAAAGTGAAAAGGTATTTTAAACTTCAGAAACTTCAGGATAAATGGAATGTTACTGATCTGAACTCCCCCAAGGAACCCAAATGGATGCACTTTTACTCTGTTTTGAAATTAATTCCAAGTCCAGGGAGTGGAATACATAATGTCTGTAATAATTTCAGAGTGAATCCCAGGGAAATTAAACATTAAATCTGGCTGAGATTTCACATTATAGGAATTATCGAATGTGTGCCATTAGCAAACATCATTCAGCAACTCACTGTATCTGAAGCCGCGAGGTTTAAACAAATACTCCAGTGTAACATTTCACTTGTTAGGAGGCGTGACCAAACAATCAAATTACCAAGAATAAAATGGGAGTTCTAAACAGCCTGATGGTGTAAATAAACTACTCTCAAGCTCTACACTAGGCAGTGCTCTCTCTTTTGAGTGTCTTTGAATCCAAAAGCTAAGAGAAAGGTATACAAAATGAGTTTAAAGCCCTCTTTCAGTAGACATAAAGATTTTTGAATCACATTTTCCTCCCTCACTATTCTATTCGCTTCAGCTGACTCTTTGGGCTTTCTCATATATTTCACGTTATTTCTTTCACACACACACACACACACACACACACACACACACACGCATTGTATCTCCTCTCTCTATCTCCTCTTCTCTTCCTCAGTCTCTCCTTACAAATAGTTTATCTTCCTGAAAACCTTATTACAGAACAGAAAACTTGTAGCTGGCTGGCTGAGATGGATTTTTTCTTGTCCGTTGGCTTTATGACTGACAGGTCACCCGTTCTTTGTTTAAACTCTGAGTTCATCCTCTCGTCTCCCTCATATTCATACCAGTGCATCTCCACACAGGGGCCAGGGGTCTGCTGTGTGCATGTTGTTCTCCTGTCTATAGTATCTCTGATTAGACTCCATGGTTGACCGCCTGAAGTCCATACCGAGCCTTTGCTTCTACCTGTCACAGGGAAAGAGGCCAGAAGTTCATTGCTGAGGAGTGAGTAGTGTCTGGCTACTCCAGACTCTTGGGGTTCAGGGAGCACTCTGACCTTTGCCAGCGCTTCTTGCCCCTGGGGGCAAAGTGGATGGTGAGGATAAGACTTAGAGTAATAAAAACATTCCAGACGTGGGCAGCATCTGGTCAAGTCCCCAGACACGATGCCATGTTTATGTGGAGTCCTTGGGATTCTGGTGGGGAGCACATGGCAAGTTGTAGAGGTTGGGTCTGGGGTCTGACAGCACCTCTCTCTGTGGCAGCTGCTGGGCAAGCCTGCTGTTGGTATCGTGGGGGACCGGGTCCTTGAATGTCAAGGAACCTGGAAAACCTACCCAGCTCCTGAGAAAAACCACCAAGCCACTCAAAGTTTGGGGCTGGCTGGTACATACATACGATGAATGTGTTTTCTGAATGAACCCCAAGTCAGTCCATGCTGTTGGCCAAAAACTTTTCTAGTTGTGTTTTTAATAAACGGCCTTTATCGAAAGGAATGTAGTGACAGGCTGTTGGAGCCGTTGCTGAAACCGGGGCTGTGTGGTTGATGCACGTAAGAAGGAGGCCGTTGTTTCCAGCTCTTCCCTCTAGGGCTGTAGCTCTCTTTGTAGGACGTGTGAAGGGATCCTTCCCCCTGTAAAAGCCCCTGAGTCTTTAATGCACACAGGCATATTGTAACTTGCAGTCTGACAGCAAAATAAAAGTCACGATGTACGGTGCGCTGCCTCAGTATATTTTCTCCATGTATGACAACGTGGAGATGGAAACCCTTTTAAACTAAGCCGAGAGCACCCAGGAGCTAAATCCGAAGCACATGAAACAAAAATCCCAATTTAACAAGTGGAAGGAAATATCACATTCCAGCTGCACTATACATAGCATTAAGAATTTTATTCTCTGCTTATCCAAGAAAACCTCCCTGAACTTTAACCCCCTGTGACTCACAGAACCAAGAAGAAGGCCTTCGCCTCCCCCAACCGTATTCCCCCTGTCCCCTGATGCAGGCTGAGCCAAGCGCTGCCCGTGTGACGACCTGCCAGCCTCACTAGCTCAGTAATCTCACCAGCCCTTCTCTCCCTTTCCCCCCTGGACTGGAATGTTTTTTCAGCTGCTGTCGGGGTTCCAGCAAGAAGTAGGCGTGTGTGCGACAGGAGGAAAAGGGCTTTGGGAAAACCAACTATGTGGGTTGCCTGAAGGAGTATGTTAGTTGGAAATAATGATACCACTTGGAGACAGCATTCAACAGCATCTTTTCCTTTTCATTTAACACGTCCCTGGGTTACGGAGAGTCTGACTTCGCTGCGTTGCCGATTAATTTCTTCCCCTGTCGTACTTCACCTTTAAGGAAGTGGCCACATCTGGACGCACTCACTGCTCTGCTGACACTCCTCCAGGGCAGAGCTCTTGATGCACAGAGCAGCCTAATCAGCAGAAGGGGTGAGGGGCAGGACTTCCAAGATGCTCTCCAGGAGCGCTCAGCCAGATGGAAAGGATCAGAGTTTGCTTAAATGTAAACATCCCCTTATATGTCACTGCACTTTTCCCTAGGAGAGTGGCTCCCTCAGAAACTCAGAGACCTTTCTTTGGGGACGTAAAGGGTTTATAGATACATATATATATATAACGGAATCCCTTTGCTGTACATCTGAAACTAAGACCACATTGTTAATCAACTATACTCCAATATAAAATTCAAATTAAAAAATAAAATGAGTTATAATCATGCAAAAAAGCTAAAAAAATAAAGTTTGAAAGGTTAACATTTTGTATTTGCCTCTCCAAACACTACAGCAAGTCTTATTTCAGCTCATCCTCTTTTAAGGTTTGGTTAATAGTCATCCAGTTTTTCCGTAATAAGGATCAAGAGCCAAGGCTCTTCAGGACATTGCTGCCTTCCAGCTAGATCGGAATATTGCCCTCAAGGACAAGTGAAGGCAAAGGCTTTGTTTGAAAGCAACGTGTAAGCTTGGGCCATTCTTCCTGCTACTGTTTCTAGCCTGGCCTAGTCCAAGTCCCCAGAGTTGTAATTAACTTGGCCCCTTGCCATTTATATACTTAATTGGGCCAAGTGACATTAGGGCTTGAGTAGCTCTTTTGTGGAAACATGTAAAAGCAAGTACCTTTTCTTTATAGCGACCCTGAACCAATAACTAATGATCCCCTTTTTATTTGCAGGATGCAAGGGCTTCCAAGTTCAGGTAGAGAGCAACGTAAAATTCATAACTTTTAACTACAGAAGTTAGTCCTGGTTTTTAAAGAGCAGCCAGAAGAAATTGGTAAAGGCTCGTCTGGACATTTGACCACTTTTGGAATCATTACTTAGACGACCAGTTTCCAAATGAATCTGGTCCTCAAGACATTTTGTGGGTGGAGGAACAGGAGATTAAAAAACAAAACAAAACCCAGAGTCCCTGCTCTCAAGTGACTTTGCCAGCTTTTAAGTCTCTTGGGCATTAATGAGGAAACTAGATTTATTTAATGTATTAGACACCATAGTGTAGATGGTTTATCAAAATAATATAAATAATGTTTGTGCCTCTCCTTTGATAAGTAGAGTTGTCACTAGGAGACACTGTCCCGCTTCTCTTGCATCCACAAGTGGCAATGTGACTGGTTCTCTGTGATAATACATGAGTAAAGAGGATAATGTAGTCACTGTCAAGATGAGGCTTTCAAGTGCATAGGGGTTTCTCTGTTCTCTCTTTCCCCCTTCCCCTGCATGAAAGCCAAGGCCTCAGGGATGGTGGCAAAACATGTGGCAGGACCTGGATCCCTAAGTCACCAAGTGGAGGAAAACCACCCAAATGACCAACAAAACCCTTATTGGACTGTTAGATAAGTGAAAAATAAATTCTGTTGTGTCCAGTCATTAAAATTGTCATTGATGTTCAGTTGCTCAGTTATGTCCGACTCTTTGTGACCCCCATGGACTGCAGAATGCCAGGCTTCCCGGTCCTTTGCTCTCTCTCAAAGTTTGCTCAAAGTCATGCCCATTGAGTTGGTGATGCTATCTAACCATCTCATCCTCTGCCACTCTCTTCTCCTTTTGTCTTCAATTTTTCCCGGCATCAGGGTCTTTTCCAATGAGTCGGCTCTTTGCATCAGGTGGACAAAATACTCAAGCTTCAGTTTCAGCATCAGTCCTTCCAATGAATAATCAGGGTTTGATCTCCTTGCAGTCCCTTGGACTCTCAAGAGTCTTCTCTAGGACCACAATTCAAAAACATCAGTTTTTTGGCACTCAGTCTTCTTTATGGTCTAACTCTCACATCTCTACATGACTACTGGAAAAACCATAACTTTAACTAGATGAACCTTTGTTGGCAAAGTGATATCTCTGGTTTTTAAAACCATGTCTAGATTTGTCATAGCGTTCCTTCCAAGGGGTGTCTTTGAATTTCATAGACTGAATTTCATGATTTTGGAGCCCAAATCATTAAAATGTTGAAACTTATTTATCACAGAAACCAGCATGACCCTAATATACCAGTAAGTTGGTGTCTGATTTTTGTATTTTAAATGAATAATTCATTCAGAAAAAAAGCATAGGTATTTTGTTACTGTGAACATCCATAATACAAGATAGTATAGACCATCCTAGAAGATCATTGAGACCATGAGACCCCAATTCAAGAAATAGTGGTCAACTATTTTCATTTCCATACTGTCACCTTTTCTCTGACACATTATCTTCACCTTGCCCTAAAAAAGGCAGATAAAAACTGGCGAATGGATACCTTCTTCACAATAAGAATCTTGTATTTTAAAATCCAGCACATCCATGCATTTTTTTCTGATGTCTGTGTTGTTACAGAGGTTGATGTTGTGAGCCCATGTATAGAATTCCCATATGGAATCAGTATAGTGTTAAGTCCAAATTTTGCAAATTGGGGCATTTACTTTTGTCTTATGAAGGAATGCTACAAATTCTGGTTCATTTGGACCTTTCATACTTTCCCACATTCAGCCAGTACCTGTGCCAGTAGTACTCAGAAAGCTTGATATCACGAGAGTTTGCTTTCTGGAGGAAAATCTTGACCTAGGTAAAAGATAATAAAAACATAATAGTTCAGTAAGTCACGTGGTTCATTAATAGAAACCCATGTGTGGTCACAGAAGTGTTTTCAGCAGTAAGTCTAATTTTCAGGAGCACAGATGTTAAAGTGCTCTGCCCCTCCAGACGTGCTCCTAGAGGGATCTGTTGAAATGGAGCAATGTGTAGTTTAAAACACGCTGCCCCTCGGAGAATGGAGAGGTGCTTACTTATTCCAGTTGTCCAACACCTTTGTTTTTCTTCCAGTGAAGGTCAAACACAGAGCTCCTAATATATGTTTGGCTTAAATGTAGCGACATACAGTGTTTACTCTCATCAGTACTTCCTCTCACCTGCGGAGATAAACTGTGTTATTGTACTACCAACCCATATGTTTTCCATCTCTGTCTTGCTTGCCTTGGTGTAGTATCTGTTCACTGTGGAATGGTCACTGCATCCTGTGAACACTTCAGGCAGAGTGATAATAGACTGACCTTCATGTTTACTCTGTTCTGTTCAGCTTGTGTTAGCACTATCTTGAAATAAACACAAATTCATTGAAGAATATTTTCAACCAGACCAAGCTTTAAATACTGTCAGAGCAGCTGATACAGGAAAGTTTCAAGGAATTTTGTAATTACTTGGAATATCAGTCTCCCCCACCCTGACCTCTGTGCCTTTTTTTTTTGTATGAACTTTAATATGAAATATATATATATTTTAAGGAAACCAATCTGACTGCTTTTATACAAAATATTTCAAGTGTTCTCCTTTTTTGGAGATTTTTGAGGCATGATGGGTTCAGATTCAATTTTATGAAAGAAAAGGAGGAATTAACATTGATTGATTTAGTTCAATTAAGAAATGCTTTTAAGGCACACTTGAAAGTGCAAAACATGATATGAGGTGGTCCTGTACCTCCAAGAGGAAATAAAACAGACATGGCACATGTTATAATAGGACTGTACAAGTAGTAAGAGCAAATAATTGTAAAAGTGATGAGCATCACGAAAGAGGACATCGAGGACTCTACAGGCTCCTAAGATATCTGGTGCTTCATTTGGAGATGTCTTCCTCAGATTGGGAGAACCCAGGAATATTACAAAATCAACATGCTATTAGAGTATTTTTAAAGTGCACTGAGTTATAAACCAAATGTGTAGACTAAGTTAGCCTTCAGGCATTGTATGAGTGTGCTCACTCACTCAGTCCTGTCTGACTCTTCAAGACCACAGAGTATATAGCCCACCAGGCTCCTCTGCCCATGGGATTTGCCAGGCAAGAATACTGGAGTGGGTTGTCATTTCCTTCTCTAGAGGATCTTCCCCACCCAGGGATCGGATCCCAGTCTCTTGTGTATCCTGCATTGGCAGGCAGATTGTTTATCATTGTACCACTTATATGTAGGCTAAGTTGACTCTCAGGCATCAAAGAATTTCAAATAGGAATAAAGAATGATCCTTTTTCTGACTTTGTGGATTATGGTGAAATGCATGCAAAAGTGGTACAACAACACAGCCAAAATAATGATACTGTTCTATGAGAAAAAGCTTGCTAGGGCTTAGTGCGTTGCTCTTTACCAGGTGTCCTTCTCCGCTCCCTTCCTCCTTCCTTTCCTAGGTCCCTCCTCCTCTCTTTTTGTATAAAGCAACAGTACTTAGAAATGAGGTACTAAATTTAATTATGCTCCCACCTATTTGAACAAACTGTAAGAAACAAAAGAAAAAAATGTAGGGAAAACAAATTGCACTTGTTCTCTATGCTCATTTTATTTATTTATTTTTTTTCTATGATCATTTTAAACTGGAGAACACAGATGGTGATTATTTGAGTGCGAAAATTGGGCTGTAAAATGAGTATCTTCAAAAATGTCAAGTATAAATGCCCTTTTGCAGGCAAACATGGTACTGAATGAATTCCAACAGTCCTCTGCCCAAGGTTCTTCATTCCATGTAAATTGAACATAAATGAAAATTTGTCTCTAAGAGAGATTTGCCAGTGCCAAGGTACACTTGGATGAGAAGATAAGATGGCAGGTTCTTGAGTACTTTGTAGGTTATGGTTGAGAAATAGGTATCAGAATCTGGGTTTCAAGGTGTAAAGAATCTGTGTATCAGCTTTGTAGGGAAAATGCACAAAACACCATTAATAGAATCAGGCAGTTCAATGGCCAAGCTGATCTCATCCTTCTTCCATTTTCAAACGAGATTGGGAAAGTTAGAAAACAGGGTAGGAAAAATGGATTTACCCTTAACAACTCAACTGTCCTCTTTTAAAAGATGTACAGTCTGATTATGAGATGAACGTTTGAAGAATAAATTAGAGAAAGATGTGCATCTTGTTTAGATGCACAAGAATTGGAAGGGAATGCAAACCATGCAACTTTACAATTAAATACATTGTAGATTCTAATTGAAGCTACTGTCTTCTTATGTTTACTGGAGAGGTAGAGAGGGAAAGGGAGGGTTAGAGAGGGAGAGGGGGAGAGAGCGAGCTCTGTACAAGATAGAGATGCAAAGAAACACATGATTGGAAAGGACTGTCAGAAGAAAAAATGTCAAGAGAAAAAGTAAGTTTCTTTCTCATCCAAATAGCTTTTTCTCCTTGGAAATCAACAGAAAATTAAGAAAGAAAATGAAGAAGCAAGAATAATACTATTCTCTTTTTGTTAACACTCTGCAGGTGGTTCACTTGCATTAGACAATCCTTATGGTTCTTTAGGATTTCTGAACAGATTCCTCGCCCTTAAATGGTGTCACATTTCCACTCTCAGCCATGTGGGAGTAGGTGAGTCCACTGAGAGTCGATGAAATGCTGGAACCAGTGCATGGAAGAGGCCAGGAGAAATTTGTATGGCTTCAATCCCAATCCCCACCCCCCTACCCCGCCCCAGTGCCCTGATTGTCCAGGATACTGGATCCCAATGGGTGAGAAATACTCAAGTTCTTAGTAGGAACACGTTAAAATCCAAGGTGGGAGAGAAGGATTTGATGGAAAAAGACTTCTGAGAGATTGCAACTCTTATCATCTGATGGGAGCCTATCTAGGTCCCCCTAGAAGGAGGTCAAAGATTCTATGTGAGTAAGAAGCTGGGCACCATCTCCAGGCTGCAGGAACCCAGTGAGAGCATTAGACTTCAGTCTGCAATGAAGGGACAGGTTCTAGTTCCTCCCTAAGGTCTAGAGAGAAAACTGGACACCAGATACAAGGGCAAAAAGGCTAGATAGGCCACACACAGAGAGGGTAAGCAGAGGAAGCGTCACCAGATGTTCCCAGAAGTGCCTGGTTGCCTAACTGTACCCTCAAGGCACCAGATGAGCCCAAGAGCTACAACTATGTCCACACTTAATTTGCTGATGGAAAAGGCTTGGGATGTATCAACAGAACTGACTTTCTGATCAGTCAGGGGCCAAGGGGAGCTCTCTGTGCAGGTGGCAGATGCCACTGCAAGTGTCTCTGTGTTGGAGGGTAGACAGTAGAATTTGGGGCAGATCCTGACTTAATAACTGCTTAAGAACAGTGACCAACACTTTATACTAAGAACCACAGGATTATCAAAGCATGGTTTCTAAGCCACACTTTCTGAAACACTACTACTGATCACTATACAAAAGAAAGGTTGAGAACCACTCTGCAGGTGGAGAAAATAAGAGGAAAAAATTAGAAGTGGTTACTTCAGTTGTGAGATGGTTGGATGGCATTACTGAATCGATGGACATGATTTTTGAGCAAGCTCTGGGAGACCCTGAAGGACAGGGAAACCTGGCAGGCTATAGTCCATGGGGTCACAAAGAATCAGACATGACTTGGTGACTGAACAACAACAGCTTCAATTATAGTGAAAATTGTTTTCAAATTTGGTATCCCAAATTTGCTTTTTATATGACCTTTGTTTATTATGCATCAAGATATTTTACTTCTTTTAGACACACATCTGCAGATCTTTTAAGACTCTATTACTGTCAAAAATATTTTAAAACCTTCCTGGAAATTCTTTGGTATATATTCTTTACCAGAATTGCTAGTTAGTAGCTCTTTACCAGATTAATGCTTCATATAGCTCAGTCAGTTGAATAACTCCCTTTTATTTTTAATGATCAGTTATTCATTCATTGCTGTTAGGCCTAGGGAAGGATTGTAAAAAGAGGAAGGTTATAAAGGTTTACTCTTGTGTTGCATTTGACATTGCTTCTCCTCCTGATTTGTTCAGCCCATTAGAGTTTATTTATGAAAGTTCTGTAGAAAACAAATAAAACACTAATACAGAGCCAAAAAACCCCAAAAAAACTAAGCAAAAGAGGCAAAGGCTCAGGGAGATGAAGACAGCCTCACTAATGAGTCCCCAACTGATTAAAAGCAAATACATTTCTATTCCTAGAGAAGTGTTAAGTAACATGTGTGCCACGAACTGTTTAACTTTAGCAAAAATAAAGAGTTGCCCTCAAATTTGTTATGAAAGGACAGCAACACGGGAGCTAATTATTTCCCAGGTGCCCCTGGACTGAATTTAGAAATAAGCTACTGCTGGCAACATGTGGAAAGGGCCCATCTCTGTGCCAGCTTGACAGATAACTCATGTTTCTGATTATCCTTAAGGGGACACTGCATCATCGTTAAGTATTAACTTTACCCAGTGGTGCTGACTAGATTCTTGGGAGTTTCACAGTATAACAGGGAGTTAAGTATTTGGGCTGTATAGTCAAGACTTTCTGTTTGAATCTTTGTCCTGCCTGTGTGACTTGAGAAAAGTACTGTGTGTCAGTTAGTTTGTGCTGTGTAACAGACTATCCCCAAGTTTAATAGCGTAAAAAAATCATCATCAGTTTGCTCATGATTTGATGGGTTGACAGTTCAACAGGGCTCATCTGGGACAGCTTATTTGTGTTCCTCACAGTGTTGGCTGGGTTCACTCATTTTGTCCGGGGCCTCAAATGAGGCCCTTCTCCACATAATCCCTCTTCATCTAACAGGCTAGTCTAGGTTTCTTTATGTGGTGGCTGAAAGTTCCCAGCAGCAAGAGAGGGTAAGTTCCAAGGAGCAAGGAACTTTCAAACCTTGACTTGTATCATATTCGCTATTGTCCCATTGACTGAAGCAAGTCACATGACAACTCATGTGACCAAGTCCCCATTCAAGGCTTAGAAAGCTAAACTGTAGTTCTTGAACAGGCATGCATGCTGGGAGTTGTGACCAATTTAATACCGTAATAGCAACAATCCGCCACACTGCCCTGTTTCCAGAGTCTCACGGCGCATATGAGGGTATCCTTGTATCTGCTTTCAGGATGCTTGTGAAAATGAAATAATTTATGTAAAGTGCTCAGCATAGAGTTAGCTATAATTATATTACTACTAATTAAGAAAGGAAGAGAAAAATAAAAGAACTTAGAGAGAAGGTATAGAATGCCGGAAAAGGACTTTGGAGAAATCTTGAGGCTGAGGTGGGAGAAGGCTTTGGGGAGAGTTTGTTGATGATGTCATTAGGGAGTAATATTTAGCTGGATACTGGTTCCCTGTTATCACTGGCCTTTGAGCTTCTTATTAGCTTTTCAATAATTTAGAAACAATTACTTCCGTATCAGAAAAATAGATTCTATTAATGATTTTGATTTTCAAGAGTTTTGTTTTTTTAGTCACAGCGGTTGTGTTAGGATGTGTGTTAGCAATTGTGTTAGGAGCCGTGGGTGGATTCTCTTTATTTTATGTGTTTCTATAATGGAGTTATGTAGTAAATATTAAAAATAAGGAAACATTAAAAATACCAAAGAGTTGGAACAAAATTTCTTTTTGTTTTATTTAAGTCCTTTTTAGAATTCTCCTGGAATTCTAAACAATTTTTCATTTGTTTCTAAAGCTGACAGTTTTCAAAATTTCCTTTTTCATCTTAGAAGTATCAATTGGTCTTCTCACTATACCCGGAAAATTCCCTTGACATGTGCAAGCTCTCCACTCATCTGCTTTTTCGAGGGATTAGAACTTCCTAATTCCAAAATGCCTGAAGGTTACATTTGGAACAAGCATTTGTTTATGTTATGATACAAGTTAAAACTTCATTTAGCTTTCTGGTCTGCTGAAAGAGGAGTTCTGTAAATTTAAAATTGCCTTTACAAGTATGGAGTTGGAGTATTAACAGTATAAATTTGAAGGTTAAATGAACAACCACACACATTCTTGGCTAAATGAATTAAACAAGCCTGGAAATTTAAATTTATCCTCCCACCCTCTGCCAAATTTGTTAAAAAGTGCAAGAAAAATCACAGCTGCAAGTGAGGATTTAAACCAGATTTTTTTATTTGGTGAACTTTTCTGAGAGCACCTGGGCTTATGCCTTCGTGCATCAGAAGAGTCAGATCATTCCCCATTTTTCAAAGTGTGGTCTGTGGACTAGTTGGTATGGAATCACCAGAGGGGCTCTCAGTCACCTGATGACTGTTTGTGCTCTCCTGGCAGAGGCCCCTCTGTTGTCATCCCTGAAGCTCCTGCTCCTCTCCAGTTCACGACCCCATAAGCACCATCTCCTCTTCTAGTCCAGTGTGGGCTGATTATATGTCTGGACCAATCAGTGGTCTGAAAATGCTTTCTGGAAAGGCACAGAGAGTTCGTATTGGCCTTGAAGGCCATTGGGTCACTGTCACAACTCCTCAAATCTTCTGTTGTAGCTGAAAGATGGTGGTGATGGTTTAGTCGCTAAGTTGTGTCTGACTCCTGCGACTCCATGGACTATAGCCTGCCAGGCTCCTCTGTTCGTGGATTTCCCAGGCAAGAATTCTAGAGTGGGTTGCCATTTCCTGCTCCAGGGCATCTTCCCAACCCAGGAGTTGAACCCGAGTCTACTGTGCTGCAGGTGGTCTTCTGCACTGCAGGCAGATTTTTTACTGACTGAGCCATCAGGTGGAAGGTAGGCCCTGACAATGTATAGTGAATGCGTGTGTCTAGACTCCAACAAGACTTCATTTACAAAAGTCGGCATCTGGCCAGATTTGGTCAATCCCTCATCTAGACAGACTCTGGTCTGGAACATTTTAGTCTTTTCCACCTCCAAATCAAAGGGAAATTAAAACAAAACCCTGTTCTGCTTAGTTCTTCAGAGGAGGCAGATTTACACAAACTGAGATCTGAATACCTCTTGGCAACACCAGGTCCTCTGCAGAAGAAATGGAGGTGTTCTGACCGTCTAGCCAGGGGCATGGAGGGAAGTAGCAGATTTGGACTACAGTGGTTGAGATGACTACTTTCTAGATGGATGGGAGGGAAGGACAGCAATATTAAGTGGCTTCCATAAGGTCATCTGTTGAGTGGGTGGCCAGCTTAGGAGCTGACTGTGAAGATCCCTTTGTATTCTCCAGAGCTATGGTTTTCTGACTTGAGCATCAGAATCAAAACTCCTGGGGGCTCTTTAAAACACAGATTGCTTGGTCCTACTGCCAGAGAATCTGGATCAGTAGGTCTAGGCTGTGGCCAGAGATTCTGCCTTTCTAGGAAGTCTGTGGGTGATGGTGATGCTGCTGGTCCGGGGACCACACCCTAAAGACCATGGCACTGGGATAGGCCACTCTTATCATATTTGGGAGTCTCTCGTTGTATAAAGCTTTCCAGCAGCGTCTGTTTTGCACTCTGATGAACATAAAGTGCTGTTGTTGTTGTTCAGTCGCTGTGTCCGACTCTTTGTGACCCATGGACTGCAGCACACTGGGCCTCCCTGTCCCTCACCATCTCCTAGGGTTTGCCCAAGTTCATGTTAAAGTGCTTCAGAATCTTTATTTTCTTTCTGGGTAGCAAGCTTAACATATCTCCAAGAGGCAGTCCACATTGGCATCATTATTTTTTGACGTGAGATCAACCTAAACGTGATAAATGCACCAATAATGGGTATGTTAAACAGCCTATCCGTAATGAGGCTCTGGCCCCAGTGCTTCTTGCTCCCGAGAATGAGTACACATGATCACCAGGCCGGCTTCTGGAGAAAGTTCTTTACAAGCTCCCTATGGCATCCCCACACTCTGCTCCAACCCCTCCTGCTTGCTTGATACATCCAGTCACATTTTAATGGCTGAAATGGCTTTGAAGCTTTCCCCACGGAGCCAATTTTCACTCTCAGCACAGGGCATCTCCTGTCCTTTCAGCAAGGAGTCTAGTTCAGTGATAAGTTTTCATATGAGTCCGGAACTCAAATATGTATTGACCTTTGTCCTGATGGCAGTGCCTTAACGTCGGCACCAGAGGTAGATTTGTCATGGAGCTTTTCTGATGAGACAAGCTCTCCAAACTCATCGAGGCCGATGGCAGATTTTGTCAGCGAGATGAGATGTTGCCCACAGCTAGTCAGCCGGCTGGAATTTTTGGTGCTAATGGCAGGGATTCATCGAGAGACGTGTTTAGCAGAGTCACAGCTAATATGATTCTAGATCCTCCCAGGAAAATGGTGAGCTTATAAACCACAGAGCACTGATATTAAGGCAGCTGTTTTTACACTAGCCCCAGATTCATGACTGAGATTCCTTAATGAATTCTTTTGGGGGTGGGGGGTATAAAAGCCAGCCAACCAAACTGTTCAACTGAAATATCAAAAGCTTGAAAAAAAGACCTTTAAGAGTCCTTAAATGTATTACAGCTTATCTCCAGAATTCTGAACAATACTGACACCAGTTTAAGTGCTTCTGTTGATTGTAATCCAAGAGAAATATCATACCTCTTGGCTTTGCCCCGGGCAAACTTTTCACTGAAGTCATTCGTTTTGCTTTTTGTTATGGTTACCTAACTTCAGTCAGAACGCAGCAGGCTACCAAAAATGTGAGGCAGACACTTCCAGTTCCTGACATTTCTCTGCTTTGGAAATAGGGTGGACTCCACTGACTTTTTCTGAATTTGGTCTTTATTTTAGAGATACAAGAAAGACCTGATTAGACACGGGAGGGGACTCGAATGTCAGCTTGAGAGAAGGACAGTGTGTCTCACAACACACACATGCCTGGATTACTAACTTGGCCAGCCGCCTGGAAATATTGGCACCACCCAACAGCTCCTCCCGTTTTCTCAGAGGAAAGCCCTAGGACAGTGAGTCTCAACAACAGCTCCTGTTCCCAACTGGAAACTTGTCAAGTCTTCCAGTTCCAGAGTCAAAATATTATATTGTTTTAAACTTTATAGGGCACACTATAATCATGAGGCTCTTTTAGATGTTTTCAACTTTAATGAATTTGGTCCAGGAATCATCTTTATGAGAGCTCATTTACTACAGGCATTTTTGTACTTAACTGCTAACTCAGACCCCTGAGAAGGGCTTGTGAGAAAGTCAGTTTTCTTTACTTTGTTTGCTTGCTTCCATGGGCAAATCTTTCTAGAGCCTGAGTGGATAGCCATTTCCTTCTCCAGGGGATCTTCCTTCCAGAAGATCTTCGAACCTGGGTCTCCCGCATTGTAGACAGGCTCTTTACCGTCTGAGCACCAGGGAAGCCCTCGCTTTTGGTGGGGTCATTCACTCATTCATGCATTCATATACCAAGGAAGTGTGTTACAGGTGCCAGGCATTGTGGTGGGAAGTTACTGATGAGAGATAATCTTATCTTCTGAATTGGAGTTAGATGTGCAGACACATAATTGTAAAGCAGGATGATACATCCACAGCAGATATTTATATTACTTAGGGGCTTCCCCAGTGGTTCAGTGGTAGAGAATCCGTCTGCAATGTAGGAGACACAGGAGTCGTGGGTTCGGTCCCTGGGTTGGGAAGATCCCCTGGAGGAGGGCACGGCAACCTACTCTAGTATTCTTGCCTGAAAAGTCCCAAGGACAGAGGAGCCTGGTAGGCTACAAAAAATGGACAAGATTGAGCACAAACACATGGGAGCATAGAAAAGGGGAAATACTGTCTTAAGAGATCAGGACTGTAACATTTGATCAGAGCCTGGAAGATGAGAAGTTGTTTACTAGGAAGAGAAGAAGTGAAAAGATATTCCAAGCAGAGGGCATGGGATATACATGGCACAAACAGTTTGTACTCAGTAATTGTCCCTGTGCTCCACAGTGTTTTTCAGATTGCTTGCATTGGATTCATGTGACTGAATCTTAGTGAAAGGGATTACAAGCAGAAATGATGCATTACTTATTATCCTAGGCACCTAAGCCTTGCAGTGCCTATTCTATTTCTCTTCTCCTCCTGTGGCATACTTGGTAGTAACACGTTGAAATGGATGAGTTCACGAGACAGAAGAACTTGGATCTCTAGGTCACTGGATGGAGGAGAGCTCCCTCAGACCTGCATCCTTCTTCATCTGAGGGAGAAACAGACTTGCCCTGTATTCAGTCTGTCTGTTGTGGTAGCTGGCATTAATCACTCTGACTGAGATAGTGTGTGAAAAGATTTGGAGAGCAGTAGAGTCTGGCATACCTACAGAATGTTTGACACGTAAATAGAGCTTCGGGCTAGCATATGAAGAGAAGACTTTATGAGTGAGTTGGAACCAGATAGGAACTGTTTTCTAAGCCATGATGAAGAGATTGAAATATTTCTTGTTTTTTTTTTACATTTGCACAATTTTTGGCACCAATTATAATTCTTACTTAGGTTAAGAAGGGACTATATATGTATGGCTTCTCTTAATTCAGGACTTTGCGCTTAATGGGGTGAATTGAGCCAAAGTCTTTAAAAAACATTTTTATTGATGTATTGATTTGCTGCATTGAATCTTAGCTGTGTCACGCAAGATCTTTCACTGTTGCATGTGGACTCGCTAATGTGGCTTAGTAGTTGCAGTGTAAGGCCTAATTGCTCTGTGGCGTGTGGGGTCTTGGTTCCTGGACAAAGCATTGAACCAGCATCTCCTGCACTGCAAGGCAGTTTCTTAACCACTGGACCACCAGGGAAATCCTGAGCCATAGTCCTTTAACTGCTGCGGCTGCTAAGTCGCTTCAGTCGTGTCCAACTCTGTGCGACCCCATTGACGGCAGCCCACCAGGCTCCCCCTTCCCTGAGATTCTCCAGGCAAGAACAGTGGAGTGGGTTGCCATTTCCTTCTCCAATGCATGAAAGTGGAAAGTGAAAGTGAAGTCGCTCAGTTGTCCGACTTTTAGTGACCCCATGGACCACAGCCTACCAAGCCCCTCCGCCCATGGGATTCTCCAGGCAAGAGTACTGGAGTGGGGTGCCATTGCCTTCTCCTTTAAATGACTAGTTAATTATCTACCCTGTTGTCCCAGATCTCCCGTGTACAGAGTCTAAACTCCGGACTTCATAGGTCAGTGCAGAAAGCCTGTTTTCGTCTCTGGTCATGTATACATGCATGCCCATGTAAAGATGACATACAGCACGGACAGTTATGAACCTTGCTTTTCAAATTTAATTATGTATTTTGGAACTTGCTCCTTTTTAGTAAACATTGTACTCATTGTGCCTCATTCTTTGTACTATAATAAAACTGGCATTTTCATCTTTGACTCTTACACTGATTTAGATCTCAGAATGCAGAGGATGTGCAAATTAGTAGCCTCCTCAAACCCCTATATAGGATGTAGAGTCTGGAAACTTCAAGACTTCATGCTGGATATCCATTCAGGAGCCCAAATTTTGCTCAGGGAGACTAAGGATGCTGGTATGGTTTGGAAGAGGTCTTTGGAAAGGGTGGGTCTTTCAGGTTTCTGTTTACTATCTGTGACATCTTTACTGCTGGTAGTCGCAGGTATGTGGCTATTTTTGTTAGGCACAAAATATGGTAGCTAGGTTTCTGTTTTTGACCTTAGCAGCTGCACTAGGTATAAAATACAGCAACTTTTGGTTTGAACAGTTTTTTTTGGCATTGATAAGTAGAAACATCTTTGTTCTCCTTACATATTTCTTTGTAGGCGAGGATTTAGCAACATGAGTGTGAATGGTTCCTGCCTTTATATTGTAAAGGGATTGGGAGCAGTCATTGATTGGCTGTCTCAAATCCTGTTCTTTAACTTCTTTGGCCCTCTAACCAGTTCTAGGGTCAAAGAAGGGGCAGTGTTAAGACCATCCCTTTGGAATCATGTAGTTTGTTCATGAGTTATTGAAGCCAATGCTCTTCCTTACTCAACATGGTCTGAAATTGACTTTTTTGGGTAGGATTCAAAGCAGGCTTTCATCTGAAGTGAAACAAAAACAGGAGGAGACTGAAAGAAAAATAGTCATTTTGATTAGACTCAAGGAAGAAAAGACTTTCTTTAAAAAATATTGAGGTTGAACAGCTTAAGATAGGAAAGGGAAAATGAGATCTACTAGATCATAAGGTAAGGTTGGGATCTTGGAAGCCAGGTAAGAAAGATCTGAAAGGAGGGAAGAGGTTGAGATCCTGGAGGCCACTTGTTTCAGGAGATTCTAGGTCAAATTCTCCTCTGCAGCCTTGATATGGCCCTAAATCCCACTATATATTTGATGATTCAGTCATCCCTTCTCTGTGGAGAAAGAAGGAAATACTACACTGGGACAATAAGCTAGTGTCCTCAAGAAGTCACATAAAAATTTGTGTGTATTTTTCCCAGAAGAGAAATTTTACATCATCACAACATATAAATTATATATTATTGGCCATGTATTCAAAAACTGTGGTAGCTTCATCTTTGAGGTCAGTCTAGAAAAGCTACCTTAGATGGTTGACTGTCATCATTGCTCATCATTTCTAGCCCAGGAAGTTTTACTAAGAGGACCAGAGCACGTCCACCCACTGCCCCGCTTTGCAGCAATGGTCTGGTTGTACGTAGACCAGGCCTCCATACTTCCCTCAAGGGACAGGGAGTCCAGGCTGTGTGAGTGTTTGGAGGCATTCATCTCACAAGCAAAAGACCAAAACCCATGAGCACAATTGGAATGTTGAGTAATCTGTGTAGAGTCAACAAAAGTCACCATTTCTTACCACAAAGTGGTGGTAACAAACCATGTATTGACTGGGTGTCTGGGTCAGTCAATGGTTCGGACTTGCAGAGACAGGTCTGTGGTCGCTATGCCTCCTAGCTTTCTAAAATGTCTGCCTCCTTGACTATTTTAAAAGAAACACAGTTGGGTCTTGTTCAGAGTTGTTGGCAAGCACCGAAATACCAGGCTAGGCTGCTAAAAAAGAGAAAAGGGAACATAGCCATGTTTACTGCTTGTTACAGGGGAACTAAGAGAGTTGGTTTTTTAATTGTTCAGTCATGTTTCATTCTTTTGAATCTCCATGGACTGCAGCCTGCCAGCCTCCTCTGTCCATGGGATTTCCCAGGCAAGAATACTGGAGTGGGTTGCTGTTTCCTTCTCCAGGGAATCTTCTTGACCCAGGGATTGGACCTGCATCTCCAGTGTTGGCAGGTGGATTCTTTACCATTGAGCCACCTGGGAAGCCCACTAAGAGAGCCACTACATCCGAAAAGTGACGAGATTACAGAGAAATTCAACAGAGGAGCATGGTCAAGAACTGGGAGAACCCCCAGGGAGCCAGAAGTCCCTATTGTGAGAAGCTTATTAATGAGGAGTCAAAATAAAAGCTGTGGGGGAGACTGGGATGGCAAGGCTGCACTTCTGGGATGGAATTGATCCTGGGAGACTAAGGAGATGAGAACTGAAAATTTTAATCAGAATTAGATGAGTTTCGGGGTAGCACAGAATTGTAGGTAGGAATGCAGCTGTTGTTTATCCCTCCAGGGAAAGTTCCTGGGAAGTTTATGGAAGGAAAGAGAGAAGAGATAGGGAGGGGAGGGACTAAATGGGACTAAGTGGTGAAACAATAGATTGTATGTGTGATTGTCACTCAGTCACGTTTGACTCTGCGACCCCATGAACTGTAGCCCGCCAGGCTCCTCTGTCCATGGGGATTCTCCAGGCTAGAATACTGGAGTCGTTTGCCATGCTCTCCTCCAGGGAATCTTCCCAACCCAGGGATTAGAACCCAGGTCTTCCGCATTGCAGGCAGATTTTTTACCTTCTGAGTCACCAGGGAAACCCAGATTGTATGTAGTTCTCGGTTAATTGTTGTCTGGTGGGGAGGTATTTCCTGATGCAGAATTATCCAATTTAGGGAATAGAGGCTAGGCAAGATTAGTTTGAGCAGTGAATTTTTTTTTTTATTTCAATCTTAGACTATTTCTTTTTATGGGGGCTCCAGGAAAATATGCAAGAATATGAAAAAAAGATAAACATCTGGGCTAGAGAGAAAAGGAAAAGGAAAGAAGGCTCTGGAAGTTAGTCCTACATGTGAAAGAGGCGGAATGGATTCAGCCTGGAATTAGGTTAAGAAAGGAAAGACCCAGCTCGACTGCCTACCGCAATGAGTAGGAGGTGGGCCACTAGAGGTCTATCCTGTTATTGCCAGTGGAGAAAGGAGAAAGATACGTTTCTATGTTGCTGAGATAGCAAATGCTGTGCTCCCTTTTGGATTTCAAGGTGTCGGTTGGCTTCAAACTAGGAGCAGTAGAAAACCCCGTTTGGCCTTGAATCAAGCAGGCTTCCCCAATCCAGTTTCACCATTTGCAAAATAATATTTGGATTCATTTGTAAGCCTGAATCTGTATCTTAGTTTGCTCAGAACTCAGTGTGGAGAGGGATCAGTTGGATGAAAAGGTATCAGACTTTCTGTATGGTAGGCTCTGCCCTAAATTCTCTACCTGGATCCTTTTATTTAAACTTCATCAAGCTGTGCAATGAATCAAGTGGCCTCACTGCATTGTATTGAGGGATTTATGAGATTACTATGACTTCCCTGGTGGCTCAGATGGTAAAGAATCCATCTGCAATGCAGGAGGCCCAGGTTCAATCCCTGGGTCAGGAAGATCCCCTGGAGAAGGGAATGGCAACCCACTCCAGTATTCTTGCCTGGAGAACCCCATGGACTGGAGGAGCCTGGCAGTCTAAGGGGTTGCAAAGAGTCAGACACAACTGAGCGACTAACACTATTATTGGTGTTGTTAACCTTGACTACTTGCTTAAGATGGTGTCTGTCATATTTCTCCACTGCAGTGTTACTATTTTTCCCTTTTCCTACTCCATTTGTTATAGACTGTTTGTGTGCTCGCCCCAAACTTTGTATGTTGAAATCCTAACCTGAGAGAGCTAGCCATGTGAGGATACAAGTTTGCAGCCCAGATGAGGACTCTTCTCAGAACTTGACCTTGATCTTGGACTTCCAACCTCCAGAACTGTGAGAAGTAAATTTCTGATGTTTATAAGCCACGCAGTCTGTGGTTCTTGGTTAAAGAAACAGGACTGGACAAAGACACCCTGTGAGGTTGATATCAGCCTCATTTTACCGATGAAGAATGTGAGGCTCAGAGAGCTTCAGTCATTTGTATTGAAATTGGAATTAGGATGTAGGTTGCACAATTCCAGAGTTTGTACTCTTACTGCCTTAAATCACATTGCTGGAGTATTATTAGCTTGAACTCAGGGATCTGTTCTGAGATCGGACCTTCTATATAGACACCCAACTGTCCATGGTTTCTCTTCTTCTTGTGGTGGCTTTTAGGAGGAGCCATAGGTGGTGCTGCTCATATGTGCTCCCTCTGGCCCTGACCTCTGTCTCAATATGGGCTTTCTTGAAAATAATCATCAGGAGCTACTTGGCACGGTTGTCCCCTTCAAACTCACAGGCTCATTAGAATGGAAAAATGAGTCTAAAAAAAATCAAACGTGTCTTGCTATCCTCTTTTACTAGGCTGTGTTTGTCAGCTGACATTGAAGCTTGTGAGGTCTAGAATATAGCAGATGAAATGACATGACCAAGACATCCTATTTCCTGGCATCAGGGGACTGATGATTGGGACAGAGCATCTCAGGAGAGAAAGCTGCCTGACACATGCATGCATCCACCCGGTCATTCATTAAGTCAATCAGCTGGTCATACAACCAACTCTGACCATCTTTTGTGCTAGATTCTGAGGACAGAAGGTAGGAGACAACAGCGATAATAGTCATGGCGGTGGTAACAACAGCAGCTAACATTTATTGGAGGCTTATTTTGTACCAGCCATTGTGCTAAGAGATTTCATGTGCATTAATATAATCCCTACTTAATGCATAGAGTGGCTTGTAATTTGTCCGGAGCCACACAGCTTCGTAAATGGTAGAAATGAATAAGAACCTTATTTATTTTTGAGGAATTCGTAACATGTAGCCTGACATGTAAAAAATTGCAATGAACAGTATATTTTTGGAAAAAAGAGAATGGAAATATTTTTTTTTTTAAATAAAAACATAAAGTCCTTTAGTTTAATATCCACTGGGTTTTCCAAGAGTCAACACTCTTGGACCTCTTTTCTGGACTTTGCAGTATAAACATTCATTCCTCCCACCTCCTGCCATTAATTCACCTGGGAATTTTTATTGTTATAGGTTATCTGCTGGCTTTAATTGGCCTTGGAATTCCAAGCTCTCACCCGGGTATCCTGGACTAGGGAATGAACCCAGACCAGCTCGCCTTGGTAATCTGGAGCAGGTAGACTGGCTGCATGGGGGGAAGAAATGGAGTGACTATTTCCTGTCTCCTCTGTGCTGGGACCATCCATTATTGTGTCTGCCAGCACAGGCCAGAGATACTGCAGCTACTAAGAGGACTGCAGGTGACTCCCAATGTAACCTCTTTTAACCAGCACAAAAGTGTGTTGTTGGCTCTTTCCTGGTTTGCCTGGCCTGACAGGGCCAAGGCACAGTTGGCATCTTTCTTGCTGAATCTCTTTTAATTAGCTGTTTAATGACTATCATTCTTTTCCTTGTTGGAATTCCCTAGTGGCTGAGTCGGTAAAGAATTCTCCTGCAATGCAGGAGACCACCTGCAATGCGGGAGATCTGGGTTCGATCCCTGGGTCAGGAAGATGCCCTGGAGAAGGAAAGGGCCACCCACTCCAGTATGCTTGCCTGGAAAATCCCATGGACAGAAGAGCCTGGCGAGATGACTAAACCGCTGGAGGCCTTCAGGAACCTTGATTCCTGTGAGGCAGCACATACTGAGTCCAGCCTTGGTAGGCAAACCCTGATAGGCTTCTGCACCCCCAGACTGGGTGGCTGTAAGTGCACATTGATTGCCGAGCACCCATTTGCCCCGTGTGGGTCTCTGAAATCCCAGATATGGAGATGGGATGGCAGTGTGGGGGCAGATGACGGTTGGGTGGCTGTGCCTGCTTTGTGACAAGTGTCCCCATTGTGTCTGCTTTGGAATGTGCCATCCTGGAGCTAATGACACCTCTCCATTAAATTGCAGTTTTTGCTCTCAGCAGCTTTCCCCTATTGTCCAGGCCACTTGACCTGTCAAGCAGAGAGGAGAGGGTGTGTGGGAAAGGAAAATTCCCTCCCTGCTCACAGGGAGAGAAAGGCTGCTTGCATTCTGAGGGGCCCTCCACTCTTCAGAGCTGGCTCGGCCTATCTCTAGACGTAATCAGATGCAAATAAAACAAAGCCTTGGCGCTCTGGCTGTGCAGTGTTCTCTCCCTGCACCGTGAGTCACTGTGCCCATAGTAATGCTTGCCTTGTAAGCTGCTATCAAGAGAGTGCGTGTTTTCCTTTTTGAGAGATGACAGTTCCCAAGTGAAAGGACACTTCAGCTCTGATAAAACTTTCCTTCCATTGTCTGAGTTTTGTGTTTGTTTTCTGGCAAAGCCCACCGCTGCCTGAGCATTGTGTGCTGCGAAACATTTTCCATTTTTGTACAGCGAGGCCAGCCAGGGTCTTTGGGGGGTTCTTACTAGTATTGCCTGAAGCGAATACCACAGCTCAATAGCAATTTAATATTGTAATCAGGGAGCAAACTGTGCAGTTTGGGCACATTGTGATAATTATTAACTACATCTATTAGTGCTATGGTTCTAGTAACTAATATTTACAAAAGGTTCCCTGTGTAGGGGAGACCTTGCCCAGACACAAATGTCTGAGTTATTCCTAAGTGATTGTCATGGGCCCTTTGAGCCAATGTTCATGTTCACTGTTTAAAGATGAAGCATCAATCCTGAGAAATCAGACTTCAAAAGGCCTGTTTCATGAATAACAAATTCTCAGGGCATAAGCCTATGCTGAGGTTTGGAACATTTTGTGAGTTTTGGGGAAAGTGTTCCTGGGGAAAAACATCCAAGATATAAGTTGAGAGAGAGAAGTGGAAGATAAAATTAAAAGGGAATATCATTTAATTGGTGTCACCAAGGAAAAGTCAAAAACATGTTCCCCTTTATGTGACAGTAAAGTAGCTTTGGAATATCAGTGAATCAGTGATGGATTACCTGGATGAGTTACCTGGGTGCAGTGGGTGTTGGTGAGTGGCTTTGAGGGTAGGATGCAGTTGCTTGCTACCATCTCTACCCTTTGGCCCAGAGATTCAACAAAGTCAGTTACCCAGGATCAATGAAGCTGATAAAGGCAGGAGCCTTCTTTAAGCCTTGTAATTCTGCCATTGTTCAGATAATGTTCCCAGACAACATGAGTGTCTTATAGCTGTCATTTATAAAATAGCATATGTTTTTTCCCTGAATCTTCTTCAAGATGTATTTGATGAATGTAGTTCATTGCTAAATAGTATTCTGGGTAAAAAAACTGGAAGAACTTTATGAACTCCAGAGAACTGTCCATTCACAAATTTGTTCATGTTTTTCATTATTCTTTTATTGTGCTCCTGCTATGGTATTGTTCTAGGGACTGAAGATATACAGCATTAAAAAGGCAGATAACCCCCTGCTCCCAGGAAGCAGGGAAGAGACCCCAAATTTGTAAATGAATGAATAAATAAATACAAAATAATTACAGAGTGATAACTACTATAGAGGAATAAAGCAGCATTGGAGAGAAACTACAGGCTGGTCATGGAGGTCCTCTCTGAACAGATGATATTTAGCCAGAAGTCTGAAATGAGAAAAACAAAAACAGAACAAAAACAGCCATGTCCCTTATTAGAAAATGCTTCTTGAAAATCATTGATTTGTTTTTCTATAGCGTTGGGTTTTTAATCCGTCATCTGTGAAATTCTTGAGCAATGTTTCTCAAAGTGTGTTATAAGGATCATTTGTATCACAGTAACTCTGGGTATTTGATTACAATGCAAGTTCCTGGGCTCCATTCTAGAGCTACTTAGAATTTCTGGGGCAAGACGGTCTTGGAATCTGTATTTTAGAGCACTGCAGTGAGAGTGATGGGCCTCTCCGGCTGCACACAAAACGTGCTGAATGTCAGGTCTCAGAGACTCTTCCTTCCTCTCCTACAGAAAGGTTAAGGAGCAGAAAAGAAATTCAGCCTTTCCCATGTCTCATCTCATCTACAGAGAGAAGGGATTTACACATGGGTTGGGGACAACATAGAGTCTCCAGGAACACATAGTAATTGCTCTGGTAGGGATGCCACTTTTATGGGAGGGGGGAAGCTGTTAACAATCCTCTCTTCGGTGTCCTGTAGGCCTGGATCAGGAGGATCCAGGAACATCAGTGTGAAGGCTGTGTGGAGGTAAGAAGTACCAGGTTAAGGGCCAGTCTTACGCCTGGACCTTAGAAAGAAGTACACTCTCTTCCCTTCCTTGTGGTTGGTTGATAAGACAGGATGCCTTCTACTGAGGAAGTAGCTTCTATTTCCCTGACAAGGCCAAACAAGACCAAGTAGGGTCCGGAAGTGAAAATGCACAGAGTAGATGACTAAGGTTGGCCTTAGTCTTGACTAGAGCTGAAAAATACAGGGAAGATGTCTTGATTTCCCCTTCTAAACTCTTTGAGCCATTGGTTGTCAGTCACAGCAGTTTCCTGCTTCATAATCCATCTAAATGGATGCCCCAGACATCTATTGCCATAAGTCATTATTAACATAAAACTAGTTGCCACCTTTGGGTCTTAAGGGAAAAAACAACAGGGTTCTTTGAAGGTTAGTCATAAGCCAGCTGCGGTCTTCATCCATTCATTCAACAAATATTTATTGGGATTTAGACATGGGTTCAATCCCTGGAGAAGGAAATCTCTTTGTCACCCACTCCAGCATCCTTGCCTAAAATCCCATGGACAGAGGAACCTGGTAGGCTATATAGTTCATGGGGTCGCAAAGAGTCAGACACAACTTGGCGACTAAACGACGACAGCTATTATACTAGGTGCTGGGGACGTATTAATAGCAGTGTATAAAATAAGCAAAATGCCTGCTTTCTTGCAGTTTGTGTTCTAGTAGGGTGAGGTAGACAATAAACAAATAAAGAAGTAAATGTACGCTAAAGTTAGGGAATAGTAAGGGCTATGAAGAAAAATAAAGAACAGGAGGTGGGATGAAGGGTATCAGATTATTTCTTTAGAGACAATTTCCCCATGGAAGTGACATTCAAGTAGAGACCTGAATGAAATGAGGCAGTGAGTCCTGTGGATATCCCCATGGCCAAAGACCAGAAAGAGATTTCTAGTCGAAATGCTAACCGTTAATAAAAGTATGAAATTGCCGAGAAAAACATCTGGGCTGTACATTTCTTAGAACCAAGCATCAAAGAGGTCAGTGTACTGAGGAGACAGAGCTTCATGATGATGATCACTGTATCTTCAGGTACAAGCAGTCATGTGAGCAGTGAGATAAGCTTCTAGACTCAAGGTGCTTTGTAATTAATTGAATGTGAACAAGCCACAAGCCATCTTTAATTATGTATTTAAGTATTTTCTATGTGCCTGGCATTGTTCTTAGTGACTCAGATGTGTTTATTTAATTATCACAATACTTTGAGGTGGATTATTATCAACTCCACTTTATATATAAGGAAAGTGTAGCATAGAGAGGTTAAGTAACTTGGTCAACATTACATACCAGTAAATGGCAGAGGGGTCTGAACCCAGGTAATCTGAATTCAGGACTCTGTGTTACCTTGCCTCTCGGTTTTACTGTGTAATATGAAAACATAATGGAGTTTTAGGCTTTATGTTTTTATCTTTGCATTTCGTGATTTATGGCTCATACCCTGGTTTGTTGGAGGTAGCTGCTTAACCTTGAGAAGATTTAGGTTATGATGGCAGAAGACAGACTTAATATTCAGCCTACTTAACTTTCAATATAGACTCTTGAAATTCAAAAAAGGAGGGGAGTTGAGGATGAATTTTACACCATCACAGTAGATTGGAAAAAGAATACAGGAAAAACCAGATCACATGGAGGAATTGTGCAGAGGTGGTGTGGGAGTGTGGGAAGGCTGGGAAGGGAAGGCTGGAAATGGGGAGAGGTCCATGGCGAGGTTATTGAGAAGCTTTGAGTGCCATCAGCAGCATTACCAGCGAAGCCCATAGGAGCAGAGCCAATCCTGCAGAATGTTCCTTGCACGATAGAGGGCATAACCAATGGCCTGAGTAGGGGAACTGGAAAGAACTGGGCTTGCTCTTGTGGTACTGTCACGTGAGAGTCATCCACTGCTGGCTGCCTGCATGTTGCCTATGCATTGTTCAGTAGAATGAGGTGTACCTGTGCCCAGAGAACTTATTAAATTGTACTTGAATGGCTTATGGGGACCATCTCCCGGTCCTGTACTCTGAGTGATCTAGAGGCAATGGTGATGCAGCAGAGAAGTGCAAGTACTGATTGATATTTGATGAAGGATGGGCAGTTATTGTGAGTGAGTACTGGTATGGTGGAAAGTAGTATATTGCAAATATGTCAGCCAGTATCATCTGTGAGAGATGAAGGATCGATTCTCTGCCATGACATCACGTGGCAGAAAGAAGAAATTGCAGGTATTTATGTTTTGGGGATATGGAAAACTTAGAGGAAAGGCTGGAATTCCAAGAGTTACTTAATTTCTGCCATCATGGAAAGTAGATTCTCAATAAATACAGAAAAGATCTCATTTCATTGTTTGGTTTGTTTATTGTCTTATTCTCACTGGACCAGCCCTGTTAATCGTAGGGCCTAGGACCTAGTAGGCATTAAATAATACTTGTTGAATGATTGAAGGCTGAGCTGTATGTTAGTGAATGAAGATACTCTGAAGTACTTTTAAAATGTAAAGGTTTCTTCGCTAGATGTTGCTTGTTTGTTATAAATACTGTTTCTTTTTGGAGAATTATTAATTGCACAAAAATCAATGGCATATCTGAAAATGGACGGTAGTACTTTTACTTTTCAGTTAGAAGATGTAGTACAGAATAATTCATTTATATGATCAAAAAACTATAAAATATCTTAAAATTCATATGAAAAACATTCATGACACCTTTTGCAGAAGTCTGACAACCCAAACCATTGAAGGGCATAAATGAAGACTGAATCAGATGAAATACAAACTTAATATGATCTAGAAGACTGGCAAAAAAAAACCCAACACAACAAAAGAACTATCTTAACAATACCATGTGTTGATAAAGAGATGGTGAAATAGGATTTTGCTTATATGACTTGTGGGAAAGAAAAGTGTACAAATACTTTGGAGAGCAACTGGCATTATTGGGATAGTGCTAAATTAGAAATAAGCTAAATGTTCATACATGAAAAGGGAAATAGGTAAATAAACTCTGGCTGTGTTTATACAATGGATTAAAATCACACAGCAAGTAAAGATGAATAAGCCAGATCTATATGTATCACATTGATTATATCTCAAAATATCACGTTAAGTGAAAAAAATCAAGTTATATAGAAATGCATGTAACCCAGCACCATTTACGTGAACTAAAACACTCAACATAATGCAATACCTTCTTTATGCTCAGAAGGGCTTCCTTGGTGGCTCAGATGGTAAAGAATCTGCCTGTAATGCAGGAGGGCCGGGTTCGATCGCTGGGTCAGGAAGATCCCCTGAAGAAGGGAATGGCTACCCACTCCAGTATTATTGTCTGGACAACTCCATGGACAGAGGAGCCTGGCTGGCTACAGTCCACGGGGTCACAAAGGGTCAGATATAACTGAGCGACTAACACTTTTTTTTTTTTAAATTAGTAAATAGTTAAAGGCCTTCCCTGGTGGCTCAGACAGTAGAGAATCTGCCTGCAGTGTGGGAGACTGGGGTTCAGTCCCTGGGTGGGGAAGATCCCCTGCAGTAGGAAATGGCTACCCACTCTAGTATTCTTGCCTGGAGGATTCCATGGACAGAGGAGCCTGGTGGGCTACAATCTGTGGGATCACAAAGAGTCAGACATGACTGAGCGATTATATACATACACATAAGATAGTTATAGTATGAATAGACACACTGCTTTTCCCTATCATGGGAGAGATGGAAATGAGCAGAGGGACATGGCCTATTAGGTGTGTTTCTTGTGAATATCAAGAAATGTGAACGTTTAAAAATATTGGGTGACACATGCAGGTATTTGTCATATTTTCTTTCTATTAAATAACTTTACAGAACTTTTAAAAATGAAAAGTCATACATACACAGATACTAAACCCATTGTAATTCTTTATAACAAAAAAATTGGTCATGTCAGTTTTCTTTTTTTTTTTGCACATGATAAACTAAGGATCCTTTGGCAAGATCTCCTCCAAATGAAATGACAATTTACATAGATATATAAAACGAGGTTAAAATAAAAAATATGTACTGAGGAAAGATCATAGAAAGTAAGAAAAGATATTCTTTAAATATTTATTAGTCCCAAAAGAGAACATTACTTTGTAATCAACAGAGAAATATCCCCTGTATGATCTCAAAGGGCTAAACTGAGGTCAACCTGAGAAGACTGCAAGAAGAGAGATTTTGCATCAATATTAAAAAAAAAAAATCCTAATAGCTTGTGGTTTAACTGTACAAGAATGTGTCTCTTATTTATATCATAGTCCAGCACTGGTTAGTAACTCTCCTGGCAGCACTCCTGGGTGGTTATTCAGGTGTCCGGTCTTCTTTCCTCTGGTGATGCTGCCTTATCAATATGCCATGACCATAGATGTCAGTAAACGGGGCAGAAAGCAGGAGGGGTTGTGGAGAGAGTTTTTGTTCCAGGCCAGAAAATGATGGGCATCATTCCTTCCATCAATAGATTCACCCATTCCCAATCCCATGGCTTTAATTTCACTGCAAGGGGGCCGGGGAATGCAGTCTTCCAGTATGAGAAGAAGAGGAACAGAAAACGGGACATGAACATCTGGTATTGTCTCTGTCAGAGACACTACAGCAGAAGAAAGAGTGAAAAGGTAGCGCTGTTTACTTTATTTTACTTTGCAGTGTCCCCTTGACTCCCCTCCTCCAGGGGGAAAGATAACAACAGCTGTAAATTGCCGCCTGGAATAAGTCCCAGTTGTAATAGGAGGATAGAAGGCCAAGGGGACGACATAGTTAGAAAAGTTTAAAAAACCTAATATGTTTGAGTCAGCGGGACCTGATGGCTTGCCCTGTAGGATACTGAATGGATTTTCAACTTTCATCTTGGGACTATTAGCCAGTGTTTCTCCCAAATCACAGAGGATTGGAAAAGCCCCTAAGGACAGCAAAAGGGTAAATGTCCAAGAGGAAGACAAGATGACACTAGAAATTTCAGACATGTGAGCTTAACATCAATACCTGGGAAGATCTTGGAATAAATCATCAAATAATCAATTGGATGGTGCCTGAAAGAACATAAAATACTAAGTAGCAATCGGTAAAGCTTTGTAAAGAGCAAGTATTGCCTGGCAATTTAACTTCCTCCCATGATTATGAGAGGCTACATACACCAGAGGAATCAAT
Organism: Okapia johnstoni; assembly: GCA_024291935.2. NCBI lineage: Eukaryota > Metazoa > Chordata > Mammalia > Artiodactyla > Giraffidae > Okapia > Okapia johnstoni. The sequence continues at coordinate 101,156,037 of CM044309.1, forward strand.
AGATGGGATCTATCTTAATTTTAGTAAGGATTTTGATTTTTTTAAAGTAGGTATTGTCTTTGACACGTTAGAAGAGTGTGCTTCCATCTATACTTCTGCCTGAGGCTGGAAGGCTTTATCCCAAGAGGAGTTATCAATGACTTGGTATCAATCTAGGGGGACATATTGAATACTGTCCCAGAAGTATTGGGGCCAGGATCTATCCTACTCAATAACCATATTGATGGCTTGGATGAAGGAATTAAGACTATGCTCATTAAATTTTCAGCTGGCACTAAATTAGGTGGGGTTGTTATTGCTCTGCAAGACAGAAATAAAATTCAAAATGGCCTTGACTCATTGAGAAAATGGCTCTACAAAAGTGGGATAAATTTCAACAGGGACAGTGTAAAGTGGCACAGGTGCCCCCACAGCCCTAGAACAGTGTCTTGGGCATACTTGGCGCTCATCAAATGTCTTCACTACCTTCCTTGTGGGGTTGTTGTGAGGATCAAAGTGTGATAATGATGTGGAAGTGCTCTGTAAATCTCAAAGTGCCTTACAAATGAGAAAGGTCTGCACCAATGCGAGCAAAGTTATTATTAAAGGCAAGGAAATATGTCCTGTGAGGCATTGTGAGGGGAACTGAAGCTGTTTAAGCAAGAGAAGAATCAGTGATGATTTCATGAGTGTAACCATTTTAGGACGGTATTGACAGGAGAGATGGTCATTTCGTCTCTATTCTATTTGTGTCAAGGAGAAAGGGGGTTGAATGATACCAGAGGGATTTCAGTTAAATGCGAGGAAGAACTTATTATCTAGGTTGGGTCCACCCAGGGGAGATGCCTACCTTCTCCTGCCTCACAGATGTTCCATTTGTCCAATGTTGACTTTTCTAGTTCACTGTGACTAAGAGTAGGGTCTCTGCAGATCCCTGTTGTAACCCTGATGTCTGGGACAGGACTTGAAATATAGCACATGCACAATAAATGTTTGTTGAATGAGTGAATGTCAAGGGCATAAAATATTGGCTCAGATCTTAGGAAGTCTTCATTCTCAGAGAATCTACAAAATGGGGGTGATTTATTCAAAGAGACCAAAGGATCTATCCAGTGTTGATTTCATGATTCTATGTAAGTAAAAAAGAAGTGAAAATATTTACAATACATTCTCATCCCAGTCTTAGCTTTGATTCTGTAACTGCTGATGGAAGGGATTATTGGCAAGAGGGGAAGGAAGCAAAACAATGTGGATTTCATCCCATCCTTACCTCTTCCCTATGAAGAACCTTTATGAATAGAACACTTATGAAGATAAGAGGAAGAGGAGAGGGTCTATTTTCTGTGTCTCAGCTGTTTGTTGGCATATTTACATTTCTAAAACCTCTGAACCAGGCCACAAAAGCCACAATCAGTGGCTTGATACTGAGACATTCCCATCCCAAATCTGCCCTAAGGCTTGAAGGGGGCAGGATGGGCTGAGGAGGTCCCTGTCCCCATGGCTTGGGTATTCTTGAAAGTCCCATTTGGGATTCTAGACCCATTTTCTTCCACTGAAGCCTATTTTTGATGGATTATTGTAGAATTAATATATATATATATTTAAATGACATGCATTATCTAATTTTAAAGGTAAGCCATAAATTTTACACATGAGTATTCTAGAGGGATGCTCAGAAGAGGTTACTCTTTGGTGGAGTTAACCTGAATGTCTTTCTCGCAGCATCGAATGTTACCATCAGTGACTTGGAGCTGGGAGTGTCCACTCTCCTTCTCAGTTGCTAAGTGAGATAAACTGAGCATGTATTGGGCCATGTAACTGAAGGCAGCAGTGCTTAATCAGGGACTCAGGCATTGGCCCCTGATGGGTCAATGAACCACTGTGGCCAAAATATATTTCCCTGTGTATATGAATATGTGCTTTTTCCTGAGGAGAGGTCCCTTGGTTTGGAAAGACTATCCTGGGGTTTTAGGAAAAAAATCTAGTGGTGAGAAGGTTGGGTTGGTCCTACAAAAATGGAAGGGATGGCAGAGAAAGTTCTTTGGTACAACTATGTGGGAGACCTGGGTTTGATCCCCGGGTTGGGAAGATACCCTGGAGAAAGGAATGGCTACTCATGCCAGTATTCTTGCCTGGGCAACCTCAAGGTCAGAGGAGCCTGGTGGGTTACAGTCTATGGGGATGCAAAGAGTTGGACACGACTGAGCGACTAAGCATGCATGCATGTGGTATATGGAGCAGCTACTGCGGGTGACAGTTCCAACATGGAGTCAGACGGTAATCACTGTCACCTGAGAGGTCCGTGTATTGGCAAGAGAATGCACATAGAAGGTAGAGATGTGGGCCAGTCCCAGGAGGATGGACGCTAGCAAAAGGGCGGGGAGGGAGCATGAGCCTCAGTCCGAAACTCGGAAGTGCATATAAAATTATTTTATTTTCTAAAATTGTGTAATTCGTAGAATCCCTAGGCTAGTAGGAAAGTTTTTCTCAGTCATTTTAGGATTCTTTCTGCTCTAGAGCTGTGACAAGGTTACAGAGGGATGCACAGGGCATAGAGAGACCCTGTGGAGGTCGGTCATATGTCGCCATAAGTCACTGATAATATGTCCATTGTCCAGTCTGTGTCTGGACAAGTGGGCAAAATGAGTGCATTCTCTTGCCGATGTACAGACCTCTCGGTTAGAGTTATGGGGTTTACGGGTTACACCCATGTGAGGTGAGTCTCAGGGCTCAAGAGAGCTGCAACTCAGACAAAGCTGACCCCAAGGAGTTTATAGGGATTAAGGGACCGAGTGTGTTTCATGATCAGGAAAAGGATTTAGGGAGAACTTGGACTCCCAGCAGTCACGACTGGGCCTGTGGCTGGTGACGCTGGAGCAGCAGGATATGCCGAGACGGTTGATGCACTTTTGATGCTAGGCAGAACTGGCTCAAGAATTGGGGTGGAACTGAGTCTGGAAGTAAGGGGCATTATAAACCTCCCTAGGAAAGTCTATGGGAGGCCAAAGCCAGAGGCATGACTGCATGCACTAGGAAGAACCTGTGCAGGCCTGACAAGTTTGGTCATCCATCAGATAATAATGAGTCTGCATTTACCTTGAACTGTGATGCCTCCATTTAAGAAAAAAGTCAAGCTGCCTCAAACTTCAGTTCTCTTTCCTCCAACTGTTGGATGAAAATATTTCACTCTGAAGCCTTTAAAAATAGAAATTACAAGGTTTTTGTCTAAAGTGGGGAGGTTATTTGGTGGTTAATATATTGGGGCCAACTGGCTCTGCCAATGGTGACAAAAATAGCAAAAACATTGAGAGTAATAATGGTGTCTGTCATGTGCCTAGAGCTTCTTGGATGTTACGTTAATAGTGATTACATTCAATCCCTGGGTAGGGAAGATCCTCTGAAGAAGGAAATGGCTACCTACTCCAGAATTCTTGCGTGGAGAATTTCATGGATAGAGGAGCCTGGTGGGCTACAGTCCATGGGGTGGCAGAGTTGGACAAGATTGAGTGACTGACACTTTCACTTCACTTTCATCACTGCTGTATTAAGAAAATTAAAACTGGATGAGTGAAAATGATGCTTTTACTCAACTTGCCTTTCACTTTAAGGAACACAGAGGATCAGACATTAGGGAAGTCTCACAACTTCCTAATTGTTGGGAGATCTTCCCAGCAATCCAGGGTAAACTAAGGCAAGTAAAGATGGGGAAATTTGTTCCAAGTCCAGCTGTGGCTCAGTTGTGGAGAAGAGACCAAGGACAGTGTTCTTAATTCCCAATTTCTTCCTTGTAATAAGTATTTAGGAACTGCAACCCACCACTCCCTATGTGTTCTCTCTCTCTCTTTTCATTATTTACTCCTTTTCCCTTGTTTCTTTTCTCTCAAACAAGTACAGTTCCTATTAGAGTAATATTTTTAGCCTTGGTTTGCAGTTGGGAAAATGGTGACAGAGAGCTTTGGCAATGCCCTTGTCTGGGGCAGGATGAGGAGCACATGTTCCTGGGATTGATTTTCATCCTTAGATGCCCTGGTTATATAATATTCAGAGCAATGTCCCCTGGAAGGTGTCTCTCTTGGAGGCTTCTGCATTCAGAGTGATACTTCTCTATTTAAAAATGATTTTAAAATCCCCTTTTGGCCAGTAAGTATCCCCAATGAGTTTCATTTCCATTAAAGAAACCAAGGTTGGAGACTTTGGGGTGCATCTGTTAGGAGGCCTGGACACATGAGGGTAGCTGGGGAAATATGTAGTTGAGGGTAAGGGAGATGAAAGGGAGACTTCATACCCTAATGGCAAATATGACTCACCATTAAATGGTAAAAACAACTTACTGTAATATATTCCAGTTCCAAGTTTACCTTTCTATTCTCCTCAGAGCAATTTCTGAAGGGATTTAGTTTTTATCCCTATTGCTAATAGTCTTAATATTTCTGTAATAACCACAGCACCAACAATAGCATCTAAATGTGCCACTGTTTGCTGGGTACCAGGTACTATTCTAAATGTTTTACATATTTCCATTCAGTTAATATCACAACAACCTTATGAGGTAGATGTTATTATCATCCTCATGTTATGAATGATGAAATTGAGGTACAGGAAGGCTAAGTAATTTTCCTAAAGTCACACAGTGAATAAGTGTGAGAGACAGAATTCAAACCCAGGCAGTTGGCTTCAGAGTCCTGAACCTTCCCTTTAGACTGCGTGGCTCTTCTGCGTGTTACTTCGAGAGTCGCCTTGTTTCCTTCCCTCTCCACACCCAGATTTTAGTCCTATTGATTTTTCATTCACAGCATTTTTTCACATACTACTACCTTTCTATTTCGACTATTCTTAAGATTAAGTCTCTACTACTTTCCTCTGGCCTCTAGGGTCTTCAGGGTTCCCAGGTGGCACTAGTGGTAAAGAACCCACCTGCCAAAGCAGGTGGATGTAAGAGACGTGGGTTCAATGCCTGGGTCAGGAAGATCCCCTGGAGGAGGGCACGGGGACCTACTCCAGTATCCTTGCCTGGAGAATCCCATGAACAGAGGAGCCTGGTGGGCTATAGTCCATAGTGTTGCAAAGAGTCAGACATGACTGGAGCAACTTAGCGTGTACACATGACTAGGGTCTTCACTAATCCAGCTAGCATATTTTTGTTTCCTAAGAAGTTGCTCCCAAAATACACATCCTCTGAACACAGATCATAAGTGACTCCCACCCCTCCACTCCCACATCTACAGAGGAACATCTCTCTCCTGACACTGCAGACCTTTAGCATTTACCATCAACCTGACTTTCTAACCACATCTCCCATTACTCTGATACACAGCTCTGCTTCAGCAAGACTAGGGGTAAACTGAACTCATCGTAAGTATTCTTGCCTCTGTCTTTGCTCTGCCTGCCTGGAATATTTGTTCTTCTCAGCCCCATTTTAATTCTATTAGCTCTTCAAAGCTAAACTGAAATCTCAACTTCTCTATTGCTTTCCTGGAAAAAACTCCCTTTTCATGTGTATTTTTTTCTCTTCTATTTGGATAAGACAGATGTCAGGATCATGAAATTGACAATTCAGACAGTTGACAGTGATCATGTATTGGTTCAAAAGTCCTCTTGAGTCAAAAGATAACTTTGTAATGGTGATTACAGGAATGGAGTTGACCCAACTGGAGGGATCCAACTGGAAGATTGTTCCGATTTATTAAACTTTTTCCTCCTAAGTTAGATAAGGTAGCTGTTCAGTCACTCAGTTGTGTCTGACTCTTTGCAACCCCTTGGACTGCAGCACACCAGGCTTCTCTGTCCTTCACATCTCCTGGAGCTTGCTCAAATTCATGTCCATTGAATCGGCGATGCCATCCAACCATCTCATTCTCTGTCGTTCCCTTCTCCTCCTGCCTTCAATCGTTCCCAACATCAGGGTCTTTTCCAAGGAGTCAGCTCTTCCCATCAGGTGGCCAAAGTATTGGAGTTTCAGCTTCAGCATCAGTCCTTCCAATGAATATTCAGGACTGATTTCCTTTAGGATTGACGGGTTTGATCTCTTTGCAGTCCAAGGGACTCTCAAGAGTCTTCTCCAACACCACAGTTCAAAAGCATCGATTCTTCAGCACTCAGCTTTCTTTATAGTCCAACTCTCTTATCCATACATGACTACTGGAAAAACCATAGCTTTGACTAGGCGGACCTTTATTGGCAAAGTAGTGTCTCTGCTTTTTAGTATGCTGTCTAGGTTGGTCATAGCTTTTCTTCCAAGGAGCAAGCATCTTTTAATTTCATGGCTGCAGTCACCGTCTGCAGTGATTTGGGAGCCCAAGAAAATAAAGTCTGTTACTGTCGCCATTGTTTCCCCATCTATTTGCCATGAAGTGATGGGACTGGATGCCATGATCTTAATTTTCTGAATGTTGAGTTTTAAGGCAGCTTTTTCGCTCTCTTCTTTTACTTTCATCAAGAGGCTCTTTAGTTCTGCCCTTTCTGCCATAAGGGTGGTGTCATCGGCATATCTGAGGTTACTGATATTTCTCCTGGCAATCTTGATTCCAGCTTGGGCTTCATCCAGCCCAGAATTTCACATGATGTACTCTGCATATAAGTTAAATAAGTAGGGTGACAATATACAGCCTTGATGTACTCCTTTCCCAATTTTGAACCAGTCTGTTGCTCCATGTCCAGTTCTAACTGCTGCTTCTTGACCTGCATACAAATTTCACAGGAGGCAGGTAAGGTGGTCTGGTATTCCCATTTCTTGAGGAATATTCCACAGTTTGTTGTGATCCACACAGTCAAAGGCTTTCAATCTGCAATCAAGAAAGCAGAAGGTAGTTGAGCAAATATTATTAGTAACCTGTCATCCTCTCCTCTGCCTACATTCTGAGGAAATTAGCCAGTGAGAGAAGAGCTCCCTGTTTTTGAGGCTGTGGGAGAGAAGTGGAGAGGAAAACCAGTTCTTAGATGCCAGACTGGAGCTGGGGGACACATTTTAAGTTCTGAGTCCTGGTCACAGGCAAGAACTATTGTTGTTGAGGTTTCCTACAATCAATCAAGATGGTGCCCTGGACCTAGCTGTATTGTTGAGCATCCTCTGGGAAGGAGAGATGGGGATCTTTGATGTTAAAGTTTATCCATATTTTTTGTAGTGCTGGTCATGTATTAAAGAGCTGTGGATGGTGGTCATCTCTAGATCTCTCATCCTTTCATGATAGAGACAATATGTTAAACCTTTGCACAGCTACCATAGTTTTAGCACAATGCTTTATATGTGCACATGCAGTAGATACTTAATAAGTAAATCTATTGGTTATAATCACATCAGAGAATCTTATCTTCTTTCCAGTCCAACATATACTTAGTGATTTTCATCTCTGACTTCAGACACTCTCCTGGGAGAATGAATACAAAATTTATAAAGATACCCAGGTAAATGGTGTTGAACTAAAAGTTCATATGAGGAGTTTGGTGAAGGATGCCATAGAAAAGGAGTTTTTTCTTTTCAAGTGTGATAGGAAACAACTTGATTGACCTGGGAGAGTTTTGAAAGGTATATCACTTCAAAGTTCAGTTTTGACTGAAACAAAGGCCATGCATTTGAAAGAGGACCCATGTGGCTCTGTGTGGGGCTATTTTAATTGAGCTGACCAAGTCACTGGGAATGAGAGTGTCCAGAGGGGAGGTCCAGAACCTGGGCTTTCCATGACGTAGGCTCATTGGTGTAAGACCTTGGTTCTCCACTGACCAGGATGTCTGCTGACCTCAAGATGTGTTTTAAGAATTGCTTTATGATAAACATATTATTCTGTGGGAAAAAAGTTGCTTTATGAATTCCTACAAAGCACTTTGAAATTTTGAGTGAAAATTTTCTTCAAACATGCCTATATAGCTGAGATGAATTTACACATTTATTATTTCTAGCCAATAGATTTCTAGTGTGGGTTTTTTCATTACTCATTTATTCATCAATTCATTTCTTTATTCATTCATTAATTCGTTTAATATATATAAAGCATGTGCTAACCTCTGAGGCTATAAAAGATCAATAAGATCAGGCTTCCCTCAAGAATTTTATTATCTAGCAGAGAAAGATGCAAGTCATTTAAAGAGATGCACTACAGTGTTGATGGCTCAGACTGTAAAGAATCTGCCTGCAATGCAGGAGTCCGCCTGCAATGCAGAAGACCTGGGTTTGATCCCTGGGATGGGAGGATCCCCTGGAGAAGGGAATGGCAACCCACTCCAGTATTCTTGCCTGGAGAATCCCATGGACAGAGAAGCCTGGCGGGTGTCTCAAAGAGTTGGATATAACTGAGTGACTAACAGTCTCGAAGTGCTACAGACGCGAACAGAATGGCTATGGTGCTCCTGGTGTCACTGAAAGTGAAAGAGGGCAGTGAGGAGACCGACCACCGGGGTGCAGGGATGGTCAGGAACAAAATTTGCCAAGGAAGAAATTTTTGGACTGAAATTTAAAAAGATAATTATCAGGGAAACAGATGAGGAGCCATGTGGAGCAGAGGGAGAAGGCTTTCTGGGCAGAGGGTGAAATAAGAGACGAGAAGGTACAGCTGGCTCAGCCCCCTGGGGCCATTGCTCTAGTTCGGGCAGAGAGCAAAGTGCGAGGGGGCAGGGGAGGCAGAAGAGGCATCTGCGTTGCATTCAGAGGGTCTTGTGTGGCCGGCCCAGGAGTTTGTACTTCGCTGTTTAGGCACTGGAAGGTGTTTTGTTTTTAAAACAAAACCATAGTTTTATTTACATCTCAGCAGTTTATTCACGTACATCTTTTTCTGTTCCAGGATGGGATTCAGGATCCCACACTCCGTTTAGTTATCACATCTCCTCCTCCAATTTGTGACAGTTTCTCAGTCTTTCCTTGTTCCCATCCGCTTGACACCCTAGGAGAGTGTGAGTCAGATATTTGTAGAACGTCCCTCTGTTTGGGTTCATCTGATATTTTCTCATCATTAGACTGGGATTATGGATTCGGGGGAAGAATACCACAGAGCTGAAGTACCCTCTCAGTGCGTTATATTGAGGGATACATGGGAACAACGTGACTTCCTAACGGTGATCTGAACGTTTGACTGTTGAATTAAGGTACGCTCTGTCAGATTCGGAGAAGGCAATGGCACCCCACTCCAGTACTCTTGCCTGGAAAATCCCATGGATGGAGGAGCCTGATAGGCTGCAGTCCATGGGGTGGCTACGAGTCGGACACGACTGAGTGACTTCACTTTCACTTTTTACTTTCATGCATTGGAGAAGGAAATGGCAACCCACTCCAGTGTTCCTGCCTGGAGAATCCCAGGGATGGGGCAGCCTGGTGGGCTGCCGTCTATGGGGTCACACAGAGTCGGGCACGACTGAAGCGACTTAGCAGCAGCAGCAGCAGCAGCAGCAGCTGTCAGATTACTTTGCTGCAATGTTGCCAGTTTCCCCTTTTAATACTCCATTTGTTATGGACTGAACATTTATGTCTCCCTGCCCTCCCCTGCCTCCTCGTGCTGGACTCCTAACCTCCAAGGTATTAGGAGGTGGGACCTGGGAAGTGATTAGGCCATGAGCGTCTCAGGAGTGAGATTAGTGCCCTTGTAAATAAAAAAGAGACTCTAGAGCTCTCTTGTCCATTTTGCTATGCGGTACATAGCAAGCACTCAGCTGTTCATGGACCAGGAAGCAAGCTCTCACCAGACACCAAGTCTGCCAGCCCCTTGATCTTGAACTTGCCAGCCTGCAGAACTGTGAGAAGTATACTTCCATTGTTTATAGGCCACTCAGTCTATGATATTCTGTTATAGCAGCGTGAACTGATTGTAGAAGTAGTTCATCAAGTCTAGTCTGTACTCAAAGGCAGGGGACTTGCCTCACTTCCTAGAGAGAGGAGTATCAAAACATTTGTGGACATATGTTAAAAACACCATAGTAAGTGGCGAATAATTAATACAGAAAGATATTTGAGGCTATACAAACATCTTGTTTCTCCTTAATATTTCACTTTCTAGTTTTAGTGTTCATTAGTGGATCTTGCCTGTGGCAATGATTACTGTGGTGTTCTAACGGTGATTTTCTATTTCTCTCATTACTTATACATTTATAATTTGGAATTCTTCTGTAAGGAAGATTAGTCCCTTCTCCCCCACTTATTTATTTGTATCACTATGTACTCATGTATATTTATTAATTCTTGTGTAGTTTCAGGGTTATAACCAATACTATTAAATACTTAAATAACTATTGTTATTTAAGGGGCTTCCCAGGTGGCTCTAGTGGTAAAGAACCTGCCTGTCAATGCAGAAGATGTAAGAGACATGGGTTCAATCCCTGAGTTGGAAAGATCCCCTGGAGAAGAGAATGGCAATCCATTTCAGTATTCTTGCCTGGAGAATTCGTGGACAGAGGAGCCTGGTGGATTACAGTCATAGGGTTACAAAGAGTTGAACATGACTAAAGTGACTGAGCATGCACACATTGTTATTTATTTTGTTTCTCCAGTTATTCTAACTTTGGCTATTGGGAGTTCTTTCAGGTTGTCTCCTGTGTTTTTTATTTTTAAAATTTATTTATTTTTTAATTGAAGGATAATTGCTTTACAGAATTTTGTTGTTTTCTGTCAAACCTCAACATGAATTTATGTCTGATTTCTGCATTGTTTTGACATGTACCCATCACTGTGAGTATATGCCTCCATGCATGTGTTTTGAGTACTTCATTGTTTGGGGTATTATAAGATGCTCCAGACTCATATTTTATCTTCTCTGTATCAGTCTTAGAATCAACCATGCCTCCAGAGGACCTTGGCTCCTTTTATTGGAGAATGGTATTTAGAAACCAATATCTGAGCACCGGATGTGCTTGTTGCTGCCTAGTCCGGCTTCTTTTAAGTAGAGAAGTAAGAACTATTAATATAATTAGAATGTGCCCTGGCAGGCAATGCACAGGAGCCAGTAAGATGATTGAGGACTCCATGCCAATTGTCCCAGCAAGAAATGAGGAGGCATTGAACCTTGGCAATGAAGACCTTGATGGAAAGGATGGTGTGGATTGCTGTTGTTGCTGTTCAGTTGCGAAGTTGTGTCTGACTCTTTGTGACCCCATGGATTGCAGCACTCCAGGCTTCCCTGTCCTTCACTATCTCCCAGAGTTTGCTCAGATTCATGTCCATTAAGTCTGTGATGCTGTCTAACCATCTCATCCTCTACTGCCCCCTTCTCCTTTTGCCTTCAATCTTTCTCAGCATGAGGATCTTTTCAAATGAATTGGCTCTTCGCATCAGGTGGCCAAAATATTGGAGCTTTATGGCCACCCACTCCAGTACTCTTGCCTGGAGAATCGCATGGACAAAGGAGCCTGGCAGGCTACAGTCCATAGGGTCGTACAGAGTCAGACATGACTAAAGTAATTAAGCAACAGCAGCAGCTTAAGCATCAGTCCTTCCAATGAATGTTCAGGGTTGATTTTCTTTAGGGTTGATTGGTTAGATCTCCTTGCAGTCCAAGGGATTCTCCAGCACCACAATTCAAAAGCATCAATTTTTTGACACTCTTTATGATTCAACTCTCACATTCACACGTGACTAGTGGAAAAACCATAGCTTTGATTACATGGATCTTTGTAGGCAAAGTGACATATCTGCTTTTTAATACACTGTCTAGGCCAATATTTTGGCCACATGATGGTCTAGTTTTTTTTTTTTTTTAATTTATTTTTTAACTGAAGGATAATTGCTTTACAGAATTTTGTTGTTTTCTGTCAAACCTCAACAAGAATCAGCCACAGGTTGATACATTTATCCCCATACATTTATCTCCTCCCTTTTGAACCTCCCTCCCATCTCCCTCCGCACTCCACCCCTCTAGGTTGTTATAGAGCCCCTGTTTGAGTTTCCAGAGCCATAGAGCAAACTCCCATTGGCTATCTATTTTACAAATCACAATGTTCAGTTCAGTCACTCAGTCATGTCCGACTCTTTGCGACACCATGGACTGCAGCGTGCCAGGCCTCCCTGTCCATCACTAACTCCCAGAATTTTCTCAAACTCATGTCCATCGAGTTAGTGATGCCATCCAACCATCTCATCCTCTGTTGTCCCCTTCTCCTCCTGCCTTCAATCTCTCCCAGCATCAGGGTCTTTTCCAGTGAGTCAGTTCTTTGCATCAGGTGGCCAAAGTATTGGAGTTTTGGCTTCAACATCAGTCTTTCCAATGAATATTCAGGACTGATTTCCTTTAGGATAGACTGGTTGGATCTCCTTGGAAGGGACTCTCTTGAGTCTTCTCCAACACCACAGTTCAAAAGCATCAATTCTTTGGTGATCAGCTTTCTTTATAGTCCAACTCTCACATCCTATACATGACTACTGGAAAAACCATAGTCTTGATTAGGTGGATCTTTGTTGGCAAAGTAATGTTTCTGCTTTTGAATATGCTGTCTAGGTTGGTCATAACTTTTCTTCCAAAGAGTAAGTATCTTTTAATTTCATGGCTGCAGTCACCATCTGCAGTGATTTTGGAGCCCCCAGAATAAAGTCTGCCACTGTTTCCAATGTTTCCCCATCTATTTGCCATGAAGTGATGGGACCAAATGCCATGATCTTAGTTTTCTGAATGTTGAGCTTTAAGCCAACTTTTTCACTCTCCTCTTTCATTTTCATCAAGAGTCTCTTTAGTTCTTCTTTACTTTCTTCCATAAGCATGGGTCATCTGCATATCTGATGTTATTGCTATTTCTCCTGGCAATCTTGATTCTAGCTTATGCTTCCTCCAGCCCAGAGTTTCTCATGATGTACTCTGCATATAAGTTAAATAAGCAGGGTGACAATATACAGCCTTGACGTACTCCTTTTCCTATTTGGAACCAGTCTTTTGTTCCATGTCCAGTTCTAACTGTTGCTTCCTGACCTGCATACAGGTTTCTCAAAAGGAAGGTCTGGTGGTCTGGTATTCTCATCTCTTTCACAATTTTCCAGAGTTTATTGCAATCCACACAGTCAAAGGCTTTGGCATAGTCAATAAAGCAGAAATAGATGTGTTTTTGGAACTCTCTTGCTTTTGCGATAATCCAGCAGATGTTGGCAATTTGATCTCTGGTTCCTCTGCCTTTTCTAAAACCAGCTTGAACATCTGGAGGTTCACAGTTCACGTATTGTTGAAGCCTGGCTTGGAGAATTTTGAGCATTACTTTACTAGCGTGTGAGATGAGTGGAATTGTATGATAGTTTGAGCATTCTTTGGCATCGCCTTTCTTAGGGATTGGAGTGAAAACTGACCTTTTCCAGTCCTGTGGCCACTGTTGAGTTTTCCAAATTTGCTGGCATATTGAGTGCAGCACTTTCATAACATCATCTTTTAGGATTTGAAATAGTTTAACTGGAATGGGGAAACAGTGGAAACAGTGTCAGACTTTATTTTTGGGGGGCTCCAAAATCACTGCTGATGGTGATTGCAGCCATGAAATTAAAAGACACTTACTCCTTGGAAGGAAGGTTATGGCCAACCTAGATAGCATATTGAAAAGCAGAGACATTACTTTGCCAACAAAGGTCCGTCTAGTCAAGGCTATGGTTTTTCCAGTGGTCATGTATGGATGTGAGAGTTAGACGGTGAAGAAAGCTGAGTGCCGAAGAATTGATGCTTTTGAACTGTGGTGTTGGAGAAGACTCTTGAGAGTCCTTTGGACTGCAAGGAGATCCAATCAATCCATCCTAAAGGAGATCAATCCTGGTTGTTCATTGGAAGGACTGATGTTGAAGCTGAAACTCCAATACTTTGGCCACCTTATGCGAAGAGTTGACTCATTGGCAAAGACCCTAATGCTGGGAAGGATTGGGGGCAGGAGGAGAAGGGGACGACAGAGGATGAGATGGTTGGGTGGCATCATTGACTCGATGGACATGGGTTTGGGTAAACTCCAGGAGTTGGTGATGGACAGGGAGGCCTGGCGTGCTGCAATTCATGGGGTCGCAAGCTTTGTTCATAGTGATGCTTCCCAAGGCCCACTTGACTTCACATTCCAGGATGTCTGGCTCTAGGTGAGTGATCACACCATCATGATTATCTGGGTCATGAAGATCTTTTTTGTACAGTTCTTCTGTGTATTCTTGTCACCTCTTCTTAATATCTTCTGCTTCTGTTAGGTCCATACCATTTCTGTCCTTTATTGAGCCTAACTCTGCATGAACTGTTCCCTTGGTATCTCTAATTTTCTTGAAATTATCTCTACTCTTGCCCATTCTATTGCTTTCCTCTATTTCTTTGCACTGACTGCTGAGGAAGGCTTTCTTATCTCTCCTTGCTATTCTTTGGAACTCTGCATAATGGGTATATCTTTCCTTTTCTCCTTTGCTTTTCACTTTTCTTCTTTTCACAGATATTTGTAAGGCCTCCTCAGATAGCCATTTTGCTTTTTTGAATTTCTTTTTCTTGGGGATGGTCTTGATCTCTGTCTCCTGTACAATGTCATAAAGCTCTGTCCATAGTTCATCAGGCACTCTATCAGATCTAGTCCCTTAAATCTATTTCTCATTTCTACTGTATAATCATAAGGGATTTGATTTAGGTCACACCTGAATGGTCTAGCAGTTTTCCCTACTGTCTTCAATTTAAGTCTGAATTTGGCAATAAGGAGTTCATGATCTGAGTCACAGTCAGCTCCTGGTCTTGTTTTTGCTGACTGTATAGAGCTTCTCCATCTTTGCCTGCAAAGAATATAATCAGTCTGATTTTGGTGTTGACCATCAGGTGATGTCCATGAGTAGAGTCTTCTCTTTTGTTGTTGGAAGAAGGTGTTTACTATGACCAGTATGTTCTCTTGGCAAAACTCTATTAGCCTTTGCCCTGCTTCATTCTGTACTCCAAGGCCAAATTTGCCTGTTACTCCAGGTGTTTCTTGACTTCCTACTTTTGCATTCCAGTCCCCTATAATAAAAAGGACATCTTTTGGGGGTGTTAGTTGTAGAAGGTCTTGTAGGTCTTCATAGAACCGTTCAACATGAGCTTCTTCAGCATGACTGGTTGGGGCATATGCTTGGATTACCGTGATATTGAATGGTTTGCCTTGGAAACGAACAGAGATCATTCTGTCATTTTTGAACTTGCGTCCAGTACTGCATTTCGGACTCTTTTGTTGACTATGATGGCTACTCCATTTCTTCTAAGGGATTCTTGACAACAGTAGTAGATATAATAGTCATCTGAGTTAAATTCACCCATTCCAGTCCATTTTAGTTCACTGATTCCTAAAATGTTGATGTTCACTCTTGACATCTCCTGTTTGACCACTTCCAATTTGCCTTGATTCATGGACATAATATTCCAGGTTCCTATGCAATATTGCTCTAAAGAGCAATCAGACCTTGCTTCCATCACCAGTCACATTCACAACTGGGTGTTATTTTTGCTTTGGCTCTGTCTCTTCAATCTTTCTGGAGTTATTTCTCCACTGATCTCCAGTAGCATATTGGGCACCTACTGACATGGGGAGTTCATCTTTCAGTGTCCTGTCTTTTTGCCTTTTCATACTGTTCATGGGATTCTCAAGGCAAGAATACCAAAGTGGTTTGCCATTCCCTTCTCCGGTGGACCACATTTTGTCAGAACTCTCAACTATGACCCTTCCATCTTGGGTGGCCCTACACAGCCCTATGGTAATGTAAGTTTCCATGTTACTCTTTCCATACATCTCACCCTCTCTTCCTCTCTCCCCATGTCCATAAGTCAATTCTCTATGTCTGTTTCTTCATTGCTGCCCTCTGAATAAATTTTTCAGAACCATTTTTCTAGATTCTGTATATGTGCATTAGAATACAATATTTATCTTTCTCATTCACTTCACTCTGTATAATAGGTTCTGGGTTCATCATAGCTTTTCTTCCAGAAGCAAGTGTCTTTTAATTTCATAGATGCTGCTTTGTGGATTATCTAGACATTGGTCTCCAGCAGATGTAGCCTGAGTTCAACTCTGCTACTTGCTGGCTGTTTAACCTTGGCCAAAGCATTCAACCTCTCTTGGTTTTAATTTCTTTATTTAGGAAAAAGAGGCTAAGAACACCTATCGAGAGAGTCAGTTGAAACAACATGTGGAAGTCCTTGGTGATGTCAAACAATTTTCCCAGGAATCTAATTTTATTGATAAACAGTCTTCAATTTCTCCTTTTGCTTTTTTGGTGGTGGAGGGCCTAGCACCCTGGAGGCATGGATACATCATGGAAGGTCCAGGGAAATAGGCCCAGAGAAAGGCAGACATCCTGCCAATGTGAGTGCTATGGAATAGATTTTGCGCCCTCTCAAATTCATGTGTTGCATTACCCAGTGCCACTGTAACTGGACGTGGGGTTTTTTGGAGGAAAATTAGGTCAAGATAGTGGGGCCCTGATCTGATAGGATTGTGATTTTATAAGATGAAGAGCAACAGATATTTCTCTCTCTCCTGTGAGGATGCTGTAAGAAGGTGCCATCTGCAAGTCAGAAAGAGAGTCCACACTAGGAATTGAAGAGGCTGATGCTTTGATCTGAGACTTTTAGCCTCTACAACTGTGAGAAAATTAATTTCTGTTGTTAAGCCATTCCAGTCTATGGTATTTTGTTATGGCAGCTTGTGTTGCCTAATCGATTGATTATAAACCAAGAGAGCAGAGCAAAACCATGGAACATATTCACAACAGTGGTGACGAGCAAAGGCTGGCAGCTGAGGAGGAGCCCATGCCCACAGCTTCTCCACTGCTCCTATCAGACAGGGTTTCCCCAGGTGTGGGTGGCCTGAGGCTGGGTGGTGGGAATGACTGAGAACACTGGGCTGGCATGGACGAGAGAAGGTGGCTCCTAAGATTTCTGCTGGCTAACTGGGCACCAGGAGGCTGCAGAAGAGAGTGCTTTAGGAATGTTTCTTTGCTGGGGCCTATACGGCTAGTGATAGTATTTCCTGGCTCTCCTTCAAATTAGGATTTGTAGTCTAGAAAAGACTTTTTCTGTGTTGTGCTTTACTCTATGTAGAAAATACAGCAATGTACTATCTCCATGTGCAAGATGTGTGCAGGATGCCCTTGGTCTTGTTGTTAGTCATTGTAAGACCCAAGATGTCTTGTATTTGGGGATTTAAATAATAACTTCTGAACTATTTTGGAGCTTTCCAGGGGAGCTAGAGATTTGGTGGCTGTCTGCTCTGTCCTACTGATTTTTCCTCCAACCATTTGCCTCACTGGCAGAGTCCCCAGTCCAGCTCTCTAATCATGGAGTAAAGGAACTTCTTATCTGACTCTCTGTCTTCTCCCTCATTCATCCCGGGACCTTCTTCTGTGCTGCTCATCCACTCCTTGTTTCTCCATCCCCAGAGTCTCTCTTGTGCTGGTCAGTTCTCCTGCTCTCTCTGCCTCCTTGTTACCTCTCAGGAGGCTGAGGGTGGTGTGGGTGAAGGGAGGAATGGAAAGGTACCTTCACAGAGTTGGGAGATAAAGTACTTGTAAAATAATAAAATCTCTTCCAGACCACAGCTAACCATCCTGTGAAGAATTTAAGCTGAAGAGTGTGTCTGTCTCCTTCAGCCATTTTAGTTCTGTATGTACAAATCCTAGGAAGAGGGAGGAGAAGGGGAAAAAACATGTCATTTCTCGAGGATAATATAATCCTTGATATCTGCATATGTTCAATGTTCCAAGCACTCTTCATGCATTAAATAGACTCAGCCATCATCCCGTTTTCTAGGCACCATTGTTATAGCCATTCTACCAGTAGGGAAACTGAGGCTCAGGGAAGTGAAATAACTTATCCACATTCTCATAGCTAGTCAGTGTCAGAGCATGGTTTCAATTTAAGGGTGGTGTGACACTAGAGCCTGCCTTTTAACTATGGCACTATGCAAAGTTACAGAATCAAATCGTGTATTTACATTTATAGTAGAGTACTTTTACTGGACTGGATATGTACTGCTGATATCAGAAATGTCTGAGAACATAGATGATACGTGGGTGTCAGTGAGAGAAGACCCAGACACCTGAGTGAGAGAGGCTGTGTAACAAGAAATGGCAATGTATGTTAGTGCCAGTGTTTGGCCGGAGAGGAAGCTCTGCCAGGTGGAGAGCTAGAGAGGCTCAAGACCCCAGTTCCTGCACGATGGCCGTGGCTGCTAAGCTTACTTCCTTTCCTTACACTGCCTAGCAACTACTTTTCCATAGAAATTCCTTTAGTTCAGCTTTCTGATATCATCTAGACTTCTAAATAATTTAGGAACTTCTTTGATGTAGCACGATTTGCTGGGTTTGTAATCTGAAAAGCATCCGGGGGAAATTTCTTGTAAGTGGGCCATAGTGAGCCCTTGGAGTCTAAGGTGTAATCATTTCATCCTCACTTAGTGCTGGCTCCCCCATGTCCATGCCAGCTCCAAGTCCTTTTGGATCACTTGGTTCTTTAACCTAAATATTTAGTTGCCCCATTTTCATTGCTGTCCTAGAAATAGCTCACAATGTCACAAGGTTTTTTGATATATGGTAGAATGACTGAGCGACTGAACTGACTGACTGAGAATGTCATTCTCTCCACTTTTCTTTTTTTCTTCCTATGACCCTTATAGAAATGATCTGTTTTGACATTTTGGTCATAGGAGGTGTCAGATTTTTCATTTGTCACCAGTAGAAGAAGTTGTTTGTGCACAAAAGAACCAGAAGGTTTGGAATGTTTATGTTGTACAAACCTAATTTTTCAGTTACCTATTGCCTGTAAAGAAACCAACCCAGGGGAACCTCCCTGGTGGTCCAGCGGTTAAGACTCCACACTTTCAATGCAGGGGATATGGGTTTCATCTCCGGTGAGGGAACTAAGATCCCACATGCGGTGTAGTGTGGCCAAAACAAATTAAAATAAAAAAGGAACCAATCCAGACTTATTGGCTTGAGAACAATTTCATATCATCTCTTCAAGTTCTGTTGGTTGGCTAGGCTGAGGGGTTTTTGCTTGGGATGTTTCATGTGATGGAAGTCAGACATAGTTGAATCTGGAGTCATTTGAAGTCTTGATGGGGCCAGAAAACCCCCAATGCTTCCTTATTCCCATTTGGATACCTCATCCAGGAGGCCTGGCAGAGCTGAGGGCCAACAGGGCATCTTTCTCTCTTGTTCCATGGGACCTCTCCTTGGCATGGGACTCTTAGGATAGTAAGACTTGTTACACAGTGGGTGGCTCCTTGCAGAGTGAAAGCTGCAAGGTTTCTTATAACTTCAGAAGTCACAATGAAGGATTTTTACCACATTCACTATTGGTCACATATTCACTGTGGAAGGTACAACATAATACCTAAGGTCTTAAATATTGGAGGCATGGTTCACATGGGACCGTCTTTGAAGAGTAGTTATCTTAGTCTACATTTTACCTCTAATAATTCAAACAATTCCACATGCAAAATATACTCACCCCTCCTTATAAGACACTGCCCCTTTTCCCTCACAAAATCTTGTCTCATTTTGGCATTGGTCTCAGTGTTCTGGTTATCTATTGCTGTACAGCAGAGCACTCCAAAACTGTGACTTTAGTTGCCATTTTATTATTGTGATTCTGTAGGATGTTTGGGCTCCCCTGGGGTGTTCTGCTCCAGGTGGAGTGATGCTGGATCATCTTTGGCTTGACTAGGCTGAAAGGTCAGAGGTGGTTCCCTACATGGCTGGCAGTTGATACTTACAGTCCTGGTCTTGAGCAGAGAATGATAAACACCTGTAGACTTTGACGGTGGCTTCCCTGGTGGCTCAGTGGTAAAGAATCCATCTAACAATGCAGGAGATGTAGGTTTGATCCCTGGGTTGGGAAGACCCCGCAGAGGAGGAAGTGGTAACCCACGCCAGTATTCTTGTCTGGAGAATCCCGCGAACAGAAGTGCCTGGCGGGTTACAGTCCAAGTGGTCACAAATGAGTCGGACATGATTTAGTGACTAAACAATAGACTTTGACTTTCTGGGCTAGTTCAAGTCTGACTCAGGTCTCCACATGGACCAGGGGCAGGCTGCTTTCAGCCAGTGGATGTGTGACTCCCATGAGGTTTCCTTGGGACTGACCTCATTTTTGTAATGAGTGTTTAGGGCTTCAGGGCACCCAGGAATCCAAAGGGTGAGTCCCACCAGGAGCCACTTGCCACCTCACATGCGGTAGATGGGGAGAGACCATTGCTTCTCATCTCAGGCTCCTCATCTTCAACTCTCATTACTCTTTTATAACCGCCATTGAGTATGTTTTCTCGCTCAAGTGTGTGCTCTCTGGCCTCTGTTCACGATGACTACCAGTAGACAGAGCTGGTGGAAGACACGAGTGCCATAAAGAAAAGCCATCAATGCCCAGTCATTGCCCCAGCCGACAGCCATTTCCACTCAACTTCTCTGTTTGTATCCTGTTTCCTCTTATTCCAATCCATACACACAGGTGGAGTTCCCACAGTTTCCCTGGAGAGAGCTGTGCTGTGGTGAGAACGCAAAAACAAACCAGAAATCATATCTCATCCTGAGGAGCTAATGCTTGTGTGAGGCAGGAAAGATGCATTTACAAATAACCAGACCATACTGCTAAAGCGAGTGCAGCCTGAAGAGAGGTGCAAACTGCCTGTCACAGGAGGTCAGAGGACAGAAAAACTCCACTTCTGTTTTCTGTCTTTGATTCCCCTCTCAGCTCCAGACGAATTATTAAATTTCCCACTTCAGTTTCCCCAGATGTCTAATGAGGAAAACATACCTTCTTTTACATGTCTTACTGGGGAGTCATGAGTTAGTGACAAGGTATCTGAAAAGGCTTTGGGATTTTATTTTCACAGCATCCAAACACCTCTTTAACCTTCTAGCACGTGAAACGAGGAGGGCGGGTGAAGTGGTTTAGATCTGTGTGTGTAAGCGTGTGGATGTGTGTGTGTGTGCACGTGTGTCACGTGCATGTGTGTGACCGCCACGCTCCAGAGGAGGCCGCAGGGGGTAATAAAAGGGAGGCCTGCTGGGACCACCAATTTCTTTTTCCCATCTGTGATGGCTGGGCCCCGTGCTTCACACTGGGAAGGGTATCAGCAAACTCTCCTCTGCTTTGTGGCGCGGCTGCCTTTAATTCATATTTGCATGTGTTGTGAGACTAGCCAGGCAGCTGAGCGGCTGCCCAGGAGTGGAGCTTGTGATGATGCAGAGAAATGAAATCACTGTTTAATGAGAATCGGTGAGATAAGGTCCACAGATGGACCATTCGGGGGGCTGTGTTTGAACCACGGTATTCCATTCATTTTATAATATACCTTACTGTGGGCTTAAAT
Source organism: Okapia johnstoni (assembly GCA_024291935.2). NCBI lineage: Eukaryota > Metazoa > Chordata > Mammalia > Artiodactyla > Giraffidae > Okapia > Okapia johnstoni. The sequence continues at coordinate 101,177,247 of CM044309.1, forward strand.
TGCATTCTTAGAAAATTTAGCCCAGCATGACTAGTTCTTCTTAGAATAGCATCACTAACATAATGTTGTATTCAATAAGTCTGTTGCATAAAAGGTTATCTTGTAATTTTTATCATTATAAGTCTCCAGTGCTTCTAGAATTTACCTTCAAAAATACTAAAAAATGATACTTTTGATGCAGTTGTGTTTTGGAGTAAGTTTTAAAAAGCTGTGGCTATAAATTCTATGCCTCAGTTTACCCTCTATAATGTTTTTTCTAGATTTTTACCATTCTTTTTATAAATCAACTCTCTAAAAGAATATACCAGTGATATTTTTCCTATAGCACTTAATCTTTGACAATTAATGTTCTAATTGTGTATTTTTTCTCTATTTTTATCTTTGCAGCATATTTGACTAAATGTAGGATTTGGAGTTAGACAAACTAGGGTCTGAATCTCAACTCTCAAACAGTTGTGATCACAGACAAGTCACATGTTGTTACGAAGACAAGGTAGGTACAAAACATTTAACCCAGCCTATCATATACTAGAAACTCTATAATCAATCCTAGCTATTGTTGTAAGAATGATAAATTTTCTGGTTTAGCCTCTCTAACCTAACTATAACTACATTATTCTTTGAAAATTTCACCTGACCTTGTTTTGTCTGTATCTGTGGAATTACTTTTCTTATTGAAAGACACATTATTCACAGCTGGTTTTAGGCTCATGAGTTCTTCTTACACAGTGGGAAACTAATAAATGAATTAAGCACATATTTCATAAAAGATTGCTATATTTATATGTGTATACATAAATATAATTTTCAACAATGAAAAGTAACTTGTCATGAATAGTTTATTTCATGAGATAAAAAGATAGGAGAACAGTAAATGACACTTAAAAATGCAATTCTGGGTCACACAAATCTTCATGAAATTACACAAGATCTTGTGATTGTATTACACTGAAAAAGAAGATTGGATAGCAAAATAGCCAGCCACCATGAGAATTATTCTATTGGAGCAAATTGTTAGAAAAGGAAGGAGTAAACTTTCTAGGAATTCCAAATCAAAAAGAATTTAGATCGAAGGAATTTGCCATCATGTTTTCTCAAATAGGCATTGAATTTTATATTGGATTAAAGAATTGGTTTAGGGAGGGAGTGGTTCCTCAGAATGAAGCTCTTCCAGGCTGCCTCCTGCTTTGTTTTTGCCTGGGGCGTTGTTTTCTGTTTGCCAAGACCAGCTGCTTCCTTGCTGGCCAGGTTTCCACTTAGCAGCCCAGGGCTGCTTTTCTGAAGTGGGGGAATCTGCCCCTCTGAGGCTGGACGGGGCAGCTGTGTGTCCCCAGGCTGGACGAGGAGGATGAACTGCCTTGAGGCCTGGCTGGATGCGTTCTTGCTACTGTACTTTCACTGTGCTCTCTTACATCTTCAACAAACGTAACCTATGCCAGCTGTGTCTGAGCTCCTCAGCTCTGCTGCCTCTGGGAGGCAGGCCGGCAGACAAAGGGGGCTGGCTCCTCGTTAGATGCCAGCTATTTTTTTCCACATGGTCTCTGGGAACAGTTACTAATCATATCAGACCCTGAAACAATTGAAGACGTTCCTATCTGCTAAGTGTGAGATCTGTTGCTGGCACACAAGCATGTATCAAACTACCTTAACACAAACATAGTAACACACACACTGTAAAATGTACCATTAATCAGCCATCAACAAGTATTCATTCATTTATTATGTGATGTGGGGGAGACACGGGGAAACAGCCCTGCCCTGTAAAGAGTTGGTCAGACCTTTAGGGGTAAATCTTGTCCCCCACGGTAGCTGAATGGACCTCCTTAAATAGAGTCATTGCAGATATAATTAGTTAAGGTGAGGTTTTACTCAGGATGTGTGTGTGTAGGGCTAATCCAATAGGACTTTATAATCCTTATAAAATGAGGAAATTTACACACAAGCACCCCACAGGGAGAATTCCATTTTTTCATAGATTTGCCACTGACTGACATGACCTTGCTGATTTTTGTTGATTTATTTCCCATTTTTTTTAAAAAACATGAAGTATAGTTAATTTATAATGTTGTGCCACTTTCTGCTATACAGCAAAATAACTCAGTTAAACACACATGCACATTCTTTTGTTGTATTCTTTCCCATTATGGTTTATCATAGGATAGTGAATATAGTTCACTATGCTGTATATTAGGACTTTGTTGTTTATCCATTATAAATGTAATAGTTTGCATCCACCAACCCCAAACTACCAGTCCATCCCTCTTCCCCACCTCCCTTGGTAGCTACAAATCTGTTGTCTATGAGTCTGTTTCTGTTCTGTACTTAGGTTCGTTTGTATCATATTTTAAATTCTAGATCTGGTATTTGTTTTTCTCTTTCTGACTTATTTCACTTAATATGATAATCTCTAGTTACATCCGTGTTGCTATAAATGGCATTATTTAGTTATTTTTTTATGGCTGTGTACCATTCCATTGGAAATATGTACCATATCTTCTTTACCCATTTCTCTGTCATTGGACATTTAGGTTGTTTCCATGCTTTGGCTTTTGCAAATAGGGCTGCTATGAATATGGGGGTGCATGTAACTTTTTGAATTATGGTTTTGTCCAGGTATATTCCCTGGAGTGGGATTGCTGGATCATATGGTAATTTTATTTTTAGTTTTCTGAGGAACCTCCGTATTGTTCTCCATAGTGGCTGCCCCAACTTACATTCCCGCCAACAGTGTAAGAGGGTTCCCTTTTCTCCACACATTCTGCAGCGTTTGTTATTTGTAGACCTTAATAATGGCCTTTCTGACAGGTCTGAGGTGGTACCCTTGTTGATTTTTTTAAATCATCTTTTTTTCCCACACCAAAGCTTAAACTCCTGGAGGCTGGTGCTCCTGTCTGTTCTGTTTAGTGCTTGGCACAAAGTAGATACTTGAAAATTATCTGTTGCAAGAAGACATAAATGAAAAAGTGAGGTTTAATTTGGGAATGTAGACTTTTGCGTGTGGGCATAGCTGTACTTCTCCCCACTTCCCTCCCTCCCTTCCTCTCTTCCTTCCTTCCTTCCTTCCTCTCTCTCTCCTGTCGCTTTAAGGGTAGAAGAAAGTATCTGTGCTCACTGCACAAACACAAATTGTTCTCTCCCTGCTGTGGTGAGTGTGATTTTGTCTCGTTTTGCACTTCACTCGTCTCTGAGCTGCAAAGAGGTCAGGCGGTCAGTTCTCAGTCCTGCTTGGCCACCTCTTCTGGGAGGAAAGGCAGTAGAAGGGAACTATCCCTGTATTTGTGGTGCTCAGAAGCCGCTGATGCTGAATTGCTCAGGGCCCCTCACCAAAGGCTCTTGGAGGAAGGCATTACCTCCACCTCTGCATTTGAGTGGAAGAGGCTGTGTAGATCCAGGAATGGAGAACCAACGTGTGGATATGTCTATGCAGTCCTGTGCATCAAAAACACTTAGGATGGGATATGTTGTAAAAGTCCTGCTTCCTCTCTTTAAACACCCAGTAAAACATGAAAGGGGCTCAGAAACACAATTTGGTCACTGGATGATAATGGCTGTGTTTGGGCTCACCAGCTGGAGAAATACAGGAAGATTGGACTGAGGTGATAGGCAGTGGGTGGAGGAGGCTACTGGGAAAATACTTCAGATAAACTTTTCTGGGATAAAATCCTGAACCAAGGGAATGACAGTGGAACAGAGAGGAAAAGACTGATCTGACTGTTGATGATGTATTTAATGTTCAATGATTAGATGTTACCTTTATTTATGTACAATCCATACTTCACCTACTGCCGAGAAAGATTTGAAGGGGATGACTAGTTGAAGGTGAGGGATGAGTTAAGAATGACCCTAACTCCCCTAGCCTGAGTGATGAGGAAAAGAAGGGTATTCCTATCTGAGTCAGGAAGGGCTGGGAGGAGAAAATACTTGTGAGCAGACAATGATGTGTTCAGTTTTGGATTTGTCACTCTTGAGGTGATGACGCATATTCAGATAGAAGAGTCTCCTAGACTATTGTAAACAACTTACTCAAATAATTCCTACCATTGATAGGGAGGGTGCCTGAAAAAGAAATATATGTGATGAACAGATAAATATGAACACCATAGTTTGTAGCTGTGCATCAAAAAGACTTAGGATGGGATACGTTGTGAAAGTCCTGCTTCCTGCCTTTAAACACCCAGTAAAACATGAAAGGGGCTCAGAAACACGAAGCAGACAGAAGAAGGACTCTCCCGGGATACAGGAAAGCAAAACTTCCAACAATCTGGTGTAGTTTCAAGATCCTAGGATGCAACCACAGAAAACAGACTTCTCGGAATGTGTGTTTGGAGGGAAGGGTACACGCATGTGCAAGCATATGATAATCAAAATTACAACTCCTTTGGAGCAAAGATATTACACTGAAAGGCAGTAAAACACAAACAATGGCTATGGTTTTTCCAGGAGTCATGTACGGATGTGAGAGTTGGGCCATAAAGAAAGCTGAGCGCCAAAGAATTGATGCTTTTGAACTGTGGTGTTGGAGAAGGCTCTTGAGAGTCCCTTGGACTGCTGCGGTTCATGGGGTCGCAAAGAGTTGGACACAACTGAGCGACTGAACTGAATTGAACTGATCCTAAAACCGCAAGAAACTGGGAGATAATAAATTTGTGTTGTTTGAGCTTCTAAGTGTGTGGTTATTTGTTATGGGAATGACAGAAAACTAATTCATCATCAGAATCATCTTGGTTTTTTATTGGATTTCTTACTTATTGCTTGCCTGCCCAATTGAAAGTCAGCTTTAGGAGAGCCTTTGTCTATCTGGCCACCACTTTGTCTCTATTGACTAGAATAATTTAGTAGGTGATAATTTTCGGTTGTTGAGTGAATAAATGACTATGAAATATATACATATTTGTATGAGATCAGTGTATACACATTACTTGATGAATTGCTTTTTCCACTTCATGATATGTCTTATGGATCTTTCCCTATCAGTTCTTTTTATTCTCATTTAAAATTAACTTATTTTTAAATATTTATTTTTAATTGGAGGATAATTGCTTTACAATGTTGTGTTTGTTTCTGCCATACAACAGTGTGAATCAGCCATAAGTGTACATGAGTCCCTTCCCGTTTGAACCTCCATCCAACCCTCCATCCGATCCTACCCCTCTCGGTTGTTACAGAGTACTGGGTTGAGCTCCCTGTTATATAACAACTTCCTACTGGCTATCTGTTTTAGATTCCATATCAGTTTTCATAGTTATAATTCATTATTTTTGTTACTACATTCAATTCATGATTGGATGTTTAACCATTTTGTTAATCATTCCCTTACTGATGGACATATAGGCTATTTTCAGTTTTTCTCTCTGTGTGTCTCTGAGCACATGTCTAAGTATTTCTATGGGATAGAAATGGAATTGTCAGTCAAAGGATGTGTCCTTATAAGCTTGATGGACACTGTTAAATGGCCCTCTAAAAATACTACACAACAGACATCCCGAATAATTGAGTAGGAGAGTTACTATTTCTCTACACTCTTGCAAATGTTGGTCTTTTTAATCCATTTGATATTTTAAAACTCTGTGGTGGGTAAATATTCAATAACTATATGGTATATTTAATATTTGGTCATGCAAATTCACATTTAATTTTTTCCTTACATTTCTTGTGTATTTTAAATGTTCAATTATCATATTTTCCTTTATAAGAACTTTACACTCAGTATGTTGTTTTTTCAGATTATTTTTAATATATATTAATTTGGAGAGAATTATTACATACAAAGGGGCTTCTCTGGTAGCTCACCTGGTAAAGAATTTGACTGCAATGTATGAGGCCCCCATTCGATTCCTGGATTGGGAAGTTCCCCTGGAGAAGGGATAGGCTACCCACTCCAGTATTCTTGGGCTTCCCTGGTGGCTCAGATGGTAAAGAATCTGCCTGTAATGAGGGAGACCTGGCTTCGATCCCTGGGTTGGGATGATCCACTGGAGAAGCGCATGGCAACTCACTCTGGTATTCTTGTCTAGAGAATCCCCATGGGCAGAGGAGCCTGGCAGGCTACAGTCCACAGGGTCACAAAGAGTTGAACACAACTGAGTGACTAAGCATAGCACAGTTACATGCCAACTATTGAATCCTTTATCACATTTATTGTCAGGCTAATCTTAGCACTTTGCTGTTATCGTGATACGATCCTCTGTCTACTACATTTTCAAAGTGGATATTGTTGACAAGTAAAGATGCTAGTGGTTTCCCTTATAATAGTCACAATAGTTTTCTAGTTGATCATTTTAGATTTCTGTGTAGATAATCACATCATACACAGATAATTAGTTTTGTAGGAATTTCTTTCCATTTTCCCATCTCATTTCTTTTCTGTACTTCTTGTATTGGTCATAATTGATGGATGAATTTCTTGTCCTGTCCTTAGCTTAAATGGAAGAGGTTTTATATTGCTTCTTACTTAACTCAGTTTGATCATGTATACACAGATTTTTAGATTTGTTATGACTTAATTGGAGAAATTTCCTTCCTTCCTTATATCAAGGAATATGTATAGACAGTAGATGATGAAGAATAGGTCTGCAAAGAATGTTGTTTTTTGGTACACTGCTATGGAAAGAAAGAGGGAGGAAGAATAGAAACTTAAAGTACAAGGAAAGCAGGATGAAAAAGAAGGTAAGAAAAGCTATGAGAGAGAAAATATGAACACAAAACAAGACAATAACAGTACAGAGTGCATGTTCCCAGACCTCAGTAGAAAATGTGGCTGGACAACTTGCCTTTTGGGTAGAAGAAAAGACATGTGTGGCAGGAGAAAAGGAAAATGAATGATAGGCATTGGGTGAAGATGGGCATGATGGGCATCATCATGGCATCAGGCCTGAGGTGGAACTGTGGGTAAAACCTTAACAGCCAAGATTTCCCAACACACAGCCAGAAATCCTGTACCATCTAAGCAATGACAGTGCCATACTCAGACACCTTGACCGCTCCGACTAATGTTGATGGGGCTCAGATGTCGGGGTTTGGCAGGGTCATCTGTGTGCGTAAGACTGGATGCATAAGTTTGGACTTATAAGCACATTTTCCATTGTAGAGTCCATTTGGCACCCCACCCTCCACCTGTCTCCACAGAAGTGGACTACTCAAAGGTGATGGAAGACATTGTAGGATGCTGTAAATGTTCTGCCAATTTTTAGCTCGCGTGAAGCATGTAAGTGCCTTGGAGAAAGACAAAGATTTTCCTGTGTAAATGTAATCAGAATGACTGAAACTCAAGTTTCCCTCGGTATCTCAGTACTACATAACAGCATCTCTTCTGTATACCTGCCACTCGAAAGATGCCAGACTCTGACATCTGTATATTTCCAAGTCCATATTATTTTAATGGTCTTTTCTTCACAATCATGATTTTTTCCCCCTTTAAGTCATTTACTAGGAATAAGCTTAAAGTTAGTTTATTTTTTAAATGGCAAGTTGTTTTTTTATTTTTCCTCTCTCAAAGGAATCTCTACCGAAGTTCTCTTCTCCTAGCTGTCACTGTACTTTGTGGTGTTATTTTCCTAACACTTACGTCACTGTTGATGTCAGCTTTCTCCTAGACTGTATGGCCTCTGAGGACTGATAACTGTGTCTTTTTGACTCCTTCTTTCGTTCTTTACACAGTGCCTGGAATATAAAGAGTAATCAGCAAATTTGTTAATAAATTAATTCTTAAAAGAAATGAATAAGATAATGTATTTACATGTATCTTTCTTAGGAATAGTCTCAACATAGTGGTTCAGAGTGAATTTATCAAGGCAAACGTGAGAATGGAGGTAATTGTTTTGCCAAATATATTTTAGTAGTTTTGCTTAATAGAATACTTAATTGATTTGTCATATGAATATTGTTTGATTCTACTGCTGTTACCATGGAGTATACCATCACAACCATCATCATCACCAGGCTATTAGGTAGTGTTCTTGGAGGTATAGGATTTCAAGCACTCTTTGGTGACTAATTCATTCTTTCTCTCATTATTATTCCTATGAGGTAGTAGGTGGTGGGGCATAATTTTTTTCTGGACTCTGTGTCTGGGGAGCTTCTTCCTGGGACAAAGCTGAGTAGATTCACTTTCTTTTTACAGCCCTTTGTCCAGAAGGACAGTCTTTGCATAGAGACCAGAGGTCACTGCGTTGCTGACAGGGAGGGGTCTGTGGGCTCCTCGGGAAGGAGCATAGTCACACTCTGAGGGAGGGGAGCTGGCTGGGCAAATTTCCTCTCATTTTCTGGGACCTGTTCCTCTCCAGTCCTGCTCTGGACAGTTTCCCTTTGGGGCTTATGGGTTTTCAGAATAGATATATATCACAGGACCATGAACCTCTTCCCAGGTGGTGCTAGTAGTAAGGAACCCCTCTGCTAGTGCTAGGAGACATAAGAGACACAGGTTCAATTCCTGGGTTGGAAAGATCCCCTGGAGGAGGGCATGGCAACCCACTCCAGTATTCTTGCCTGGAGAATCCCATGGACAGAGGAGCCTGATGTGCTATAGTCCGTGGGGTTGTAAAGAGGCAGACACGACTGAAGCAACTTGGCACAGCACGAACCTCCTTTCATTCCTCTACATTCTTCAGGGAGCTGTGGCAGGAGCGGAGGTGAAAACACTGCTTGTTCTTTATTATTGGGGAAAATGAGGCAGGTTCAGTATTGATACGGCATTTACAAAAAAATCTTAGCTTCCTAAAAGATTTCAGATTCATAAAGTCTAGACCTAAAAGAAATAAACTGATTTAATCTCTTTATTTTAAAAAGGGGAAAATTGATACCTAAATATCACCCAGTACTAGAATCAGTACCAAACCTTAGAGTCCCTGGTCCAGGACTTATTTGGTGATGCAAAGACTTGAATAATTATTCAGTTAAAGTGTTAACATTATTTGATTATAAAAATTTACTTATAGCTTTTTAGTAGAGGAAGAGATCATTTAATTCCTAGTCCAAGAATAAAGCACTACATTTTCAAGATACAGTTTTGTGGAAACTGCTCTTTTAATTATGTACTTGATTATATATTAGTCATGCATTTTCAGAAGAAATACAGCCACTGAGTCAAAGTATAAGACTGACTTATTTTTTGAGTTTGTGATTCTAGAAAAAAGTGGCAGCACAGAGCAGAGGACAGGGAAGAGGCAATGGCAGAGCCGGCTTCTGGTCTGACTCTGCCCCCAACTTTCCGTGGGCCGTCGAATCCTGCTTAGCTCTGGTAGCTCGTCTGTAAAATGCCTTCTTTCCCTTCTAGAATCATGGGGACACACATGAGCAAAGTTAAGTCAAAGTGCTTTGAAACACACTTTCTCTATAGAATGGAATTGCATTCCTCTGTTTATGTTAATATGCAGAGCTATTGGCTTAAGGCATATTCCTGAGGACTTTATTCCAAAATGCCAGATATTACCTTCTTTGTAGACTTTCACCAAGAAGAAAACTTGTTAACTTTGGAGAGAGGGTTAAGAACAAAGGATAATAACACTAGGTAGAGGGTTTCAACTCCTAGCCTGTCTCCTCCATGTCACACACCTGCCCTCTGGCTGGGGCCATCAGTGATAGCAAAAGTTAATTCTGAGACTTCTGGAACTAAAGATAATCCATCACTTCAAAGCATCTACTCTGTCAAAAACGTTGGCGATCTCTCAATTTACAAGTCAACAATTACTTACAGTTGCTTATAAAGAATACTTTGGTCCCTATTTCACTTTTGAAATGGTGGAGGAAAAATTTTAAGCATCTTAAATACTTAAGATGTTGTATCAATTTGAACTAAGACACTCTGTCTGAAATGTGTTACTAAGTGTGACAGGGGTGGGTTGAATAAAAGGCCAAAGAAGGAAAGAAGATAGCTGACAAGAAACGAAACCCTGTGCTAGCCGAAGAATGCTAGGCAGCTGTCTGCCTGAGTTTGTCTAGTAACTGAGTTCATTGCTCAAATGTAACAACTTTGTCTTAAGAGCGAGAAGAAAGTACTGGAGCAACAGGTTGTTGATGGAAGCACATCTCACACTTTGTCATGATAAGCAGCTGGCCCTTTCAACACTGTTCCTGTCAACATGTAGGTCACTGTGTTTAGTTTTGTGATGCTTTTTACCGCTCTGAGGTCCTGACTCAGACAGTAGAGAGTAGGTGAATGGTCTTCACTGCTCACATAACTTTTCCTTTTTTTAAAAATTTTGCTCAGGGTTATTTCTATTTCTGACAGTTAAGACAGTTCATCACATAAATCTGTGGTAGAAATCTCTCATGTTAGCGGGCAATGAAAGGCTTAAATCATTTTCTGTGAAGTTGCCTGTGTTGCTACATCACTGATGCTTTATCACTTATTTTTTAGCTCTTTCTTTGGCCAGGCAAGGATATCTATATTAGGCAAATGAAAAATGAGCTGCACTCTTATCCTCTTGTTAATACAGCTGGTCCTCTTCCAAAAATCGTATACTACCGCTGACGAATCACTGTAATAATCACAAGCCTAAGCTTTAATTTCTTGGACCATTTTTATAAAGCGTTCATTTCTTAGCTATTAGGGTAGACAAAATTGTTTTGAAAAAATATCTAGAGCTTGTAATTCTTTCTTACTTGAGACCTGAAGTTTATTGACTAGAGCCTCAGTTCTATTGCTCATAGTAATGCATGACCCCAGGAGCATCTCTCTATCACACTCTGCCTCAGTTTCCTCATCTATACCATCTCTTATCTTCAGTTCCCAGCACGGATGAAGTGACAGAGACATATGATCAGTTTCTCTAGAGGGGGCTCTTTAATGCAAGGTATTATTAACACTCAGATATGTGTTTTTAAACTGAGAATTTAAATTCTTTCCTTCAGAAGACATCTTTGAAAATTTAAGAATTTAAAATTATAAACCTAAAAAATAATGTTTGCTTAGTCACTCAGTCGTGTCTGACCCCTTGGACTATTGCCCATCAGACTCCTCTGTCAATGCCTTTCCCAGGCAAGAATACTGGGGTGGATTGCCATGCTCTTCTCCAGGGGATCTTCCCAACCCAGGGATTGAACTCAGGTCTCCTGGATTGGCAGGTGGATTCTTTACCATCTGAACCACCAGGGAAGCCCATGTGGAGAGTTGTCCCCAAAGGATGTCCCTGAGAGAAACACTATGGCTCCAACACCAACATTTTTTTCTGTAAGCAAATATCTAACAGGGAAGATGAAGTTACCCAGTAATCAAAATTCTAAATGAAAAAAAAACCCACTTCTGATTAGCAGAGGGGGCCTCTTATCCCCTGTTATGAACCTCGAAGAAGCTGCTTAGTTATTATTTTTAAGCTGAAACTGTGAGGAAGGCAAGTTTTGTTTTCAAAGATGCTCAGTATTCCCTTTCTTCTTCCTTCTATAGTATGTCCTCTCTTCTCACCGATTTTCTGATCCCTGGGCAGGTGATGCCCTTGTGATGTGTCTCAGGTCTTTCTAAGTGTCCTGCCTATACCTGTTACCACAGGGAGTGCTTTGAACTCTGGATTCCATCCAACCCTATTTTCCAACAAAATTCCCCCCTTTTATAATTTTCCTTCATGACCTTGTCTAACAGTAATGGCTACTATAATACTGGATGAAAGCATGTCTGTCCGATGAAGGAATATTAATGTTTTAATCTACAGGAGAAACGAATGCTGGGCATAATCGATGCTATGATGGAGAGCTCTTTGCTATCAGATCACTCTGGTCCAATTCCTGTGTGTTATTCTCAACAGGCATGGAAGTCAGTCCGTGAAAGGTCTGCTTCTAGGTCCCAGGAGGGCACAGGGTTCTAGATTCACCTCATCAACTCAAAAAGTGAAAGTGAAAGTTGCTCAGTTGTGTCTGACTCATTGTGTCCCCATGGTCTATACGTTCCATGGGATTCTCCAGGCCAGAATACTGGAATGGGTGGTTTTTCCCTTCTCCAGGGGATCTTCCCAATCCAGGGATTGGACCCAGGTTTCCCGCATTGCAGGTGTATTCTTTACCATCTGAGCCACAAGGGAAGCCCAATGTTAGTTTCTCATTCTTGTTCATCTCTTTGCAACCCCATGGACTGTAGTCCCCCAGGCTCCTCTGTCTATGGAATTCTCCAGGCAAGAATATTGGAGTGGGTAGCCATTTTTTTCTCCAGGGGATCTTCCCAACCCAGGGATTGTACCCAGGTCTCCTGCATTGTAGGCAAATTCTTTACCCTCTGAGCCACCAGGGAAGCAAAAAGTAACCAGGAGCCTATGCAGCTGATAAGCAGCAAACACCTACTTACTTTCTCAATGCTCTAAATAAAGAGGCCAAGCCAAGGATGTTCAAGTCCAGTCTGTCTTGAGTTTCCAGGAAATGACTGACCCAGAAGCCACAGTGCTTTCAGAAGCTCTGAAATTAGAGATGGTAATGAACTCATAGATGGGTGAGGGGAAAGGATTAACACGTGAGCTGCCCATTTCCATGGATACACAGCTCCTTTCACTTATTTTTACTGGTCTTTTTACAGGGAGTCAGAGCTCCAATCCGATAGGACATCTGTGCTTCATTAGCTGTGTTTCATTAGGTTTATAATGTGATTTAAACGGACCCCTCAAAGCTGTAACAGGGGAGGCTCCTGAGAGTCCCAAGTTCCAGGCCTTGCCTCACAGGGGGCCCACAAAATGGCTACATGAATGGAGATGAGTGTTTAGAGGTCATGGGGCTGCTGGATGATGGATCTCAGGCTTGGATGAGGTTGAAAACATCTTTTATTCTGCAATTAAGGTCTTAAAAAAAGGGGCCTGCTACATCTGAGTGCATCTCTATAGGGAAAAAGAAGAATTTGGCTGAGAAGGCCTGGAAGGCTCCGCTAATTCTAGCAGTTCTAGCAGTTTGGGGTCCTTCACCCACCACTATAGTCTTCGTTCTCTTTGCCTCGGAAGTCAGCACAATTAATATGTGTTTTCTAGGCTGTGGAAAGAAATGCAAACCATGCCGGTGGTTTGGTGGGCTGCAACAGGAAGCAGGAAGCAGCCACTTTTTGAGTGTCCCCTCTAGCAATGATTAAAGTAGAAGCAGGTAGTCAGTCATGTGACAGGGTTGAAATGTATAAACTGGGTATCACACTGCTCTGAGAATAGTTGCTATGGTAACCCAGACAGAGATGGAACAGCAGTAAAGGAGAGCTGCCCTGAAAGCAAATGTTATTGATTAAATGAGATTTTTTTTTTTTTTTGGTGTGGTGGTGGCTGGTGCTGGAAGTGGTGAGAATGGGCGTAGAGGCAGGTGAACCTACGCTAATGACCATATGGAGAGTGTGATTCATTTTTTTTTTTTATTTTGGTCACTCAGTCATGTCTGACTCTTTGAGACCCCATGAACTATCGCCTGCCAGTCTCCTCTGTCCATGGGATTTTCCAGGCAAGAATACTGGAGTGGGTTGCCATTCCCTTCTCCAGGGGATCTTCCTGACCTAGGGATCGAACCTGGGTCTCTTGAATTGGCAGGTGGATTTTTTACCAACTGAGCCACCAGGGAAGCCCCATGGTTTGTTTTCATATTGACAGATGTTGTCAGGAGTCCTCAGAGAAACAGAAAGTTAAAGATCATCTGCATGAGTTACTGTTTCTGTGGCTGAACTTGTGGATTTCAACGTTGCATAGTAAATTCATTGTTTCTTAAGAAAATCCAACATGCTGCATGCAGCCAACTGGTATAGCTAGCCTTGAGTTCAAAATCCAATCACCTGAAGCTATGTTGTTTTCCTGCAGAGTTTATGGCTATGTCCTCTAAGCACCTGATTATTTCTAATTGGGTCCCACACTCTGCTTTAAATTGTTCACATTACCGTTTCAGAGGTAGCTATTTGGTTGAGGAGATGGGGTGGCCTTCTAAATGTGTCTTTTATTCTGACTTTGGAAAGTGCATCCCCTGTGAACTTCTTGCATTGGAACCATCTACGCTTACTTTCTCTTAACTGTTACATTGAGGAAAGAATCCTTGTCCTACTTTTCAGGATAATTGTGAGAAACAACTTATTAATGATTACAAAGCAGCTTGAAAATACAAGCTCTTCACAAATGCAAGATGATAAAAAATTCATATGAGTAACAATAACAACAATTCTATCAAGGCCACTGGGAAGATGACTGGAGTGTGCCCAGAGGTCCAAAGGGGGAATTAGGAACTATGTATAGGAAATTTCCCTTGATGTATACCACATGACATATGAGACTACCAGATACCCTGGCCTTCTTGAACTGACATCTATGTGTGTATATGCAACTCTTGGACCCCTGGTGGTGGTGGTGGCTTAGTCACTAAGTTGTGTCCATCTCTTGTGACCCCATGGACTGTAGCCTGCCAGGCTTCTTTGTCCATGGGATTTTCCAGGCTAGAATATGGCAGTGGGTTGCCATTTCCTTCTCCAGGGGATCTTCCTGACCCAGGGATTGAATCCAGGTCTCCTGCATTGCAGGAGGTTTCTTTACTGATTGAGACACCGGGAAAGCCCCTTGGCCCCCTATACAGACAAATCGCAGATTTGGCAAAAGTCTTTTTTTTTTTTAAGGAATTGTTGGTCTGATATTCGGAGTTCTCAGTATGCCCTTACTAAGAGCTGGTTGGAACAACATTCTAATATCACCAATACCACTCACTCTTGAGACTGATGACCTTCCCATTGTCCTCTTGTCTTTCCTTTTTGCAGCAAAGCCCCACAATACAATACATCCCTTTGCAAGCAGATCTGTTACTAAAGGAATTCATGCATCTTGCATCTTGAAGATGCATTATTAATGCCTGGACAAATCACATCAGGTGAAACGCAGCAAGTCCCTGGCACCGAAAAAAAGGAACAAAGGCTGGTTCTACAAGAGAGCGATGGATGAGACAAATTATAACAGCTGGGAGTTTCTTGTAAGTAAGGTGGCATAAAAACCAGAAATGCTAAAATTGTGTGCACAGACAGCAACTTCATTTTTTTTCCTGGTAGAACAGATTACACATGGTGCTGGAAGAAAGCCACTCTAATTGTGGCTTCGTTAAAGTCATGGTGTTGCAACTCATTGAATTTCTCAGCAAAAGGGGCCTGCTTGCTGGTGACCAAATTACTTCCAAGTGCAACCCCAGGCTCTTGTACATGATTTCTGAGATGGACTTGGAAAGATGGATTTTTCTAATGGAGCTCGTAATCAACTCTGGCTGCACAGGGGAAAAAAGTAAGATGTGACTTGGGAGAGTTTATCAGGGAACTCTGGGGGAATGGAGACTGTCTGGGAGAGGGGGAACAGAGTCCCTCTTGTCACCTCTCCTGGCCAAGGTGGAGATGCCTGCGTAGGCTGATGTGAGGCAGTGGTTTACTAAGAGTGTGATTCATCCTCTGGCATGAGAACTTATAGATCCTTTCAACTTTAAAACCAGGGGATTGGAGATAGATAAATATCAGGAGTATTTCAAATGGATTAGAAAAGGCCACAAGTGAACAATCATTTAGCTGTGCTGATCCATGACTGTGCCTACTCCCAGCAGTCACTAATGACACATGAGCTGCTCAAGCACTCATGAGCCCCTTCTCCCCCTTTTCTATTGGGTCCATGACAGAGAGGACTTGTTTTAAATTGCAGGCCACAGCTAAAGTTTATGGTGACATTAGAGGGAGGCATTTTTCTAAACTATTTCTATGTCATCAGTTTATTAAATAAGACTTCTTTTGGCACCTTGAAAGAAATGGTATTCTTTTAAAGTAAGAAAGCTGTTGATACGTTGGAGAAAGTGGCAGTGGTGTGTAAGTATGTGTGTGTGTGATTGTGTGTGTGAATGCCTGTGCCTCACGCATACTGTTCTCTTGTGGCTTCTGTGTAATATTGCCCACATTTTCTATTTGGAGAATCACTTTCTCCTACATATACTCAAAACAAACATGAAACCACCTAATTATATTTTCATAATCATGATTAAAAACCGTCTAAATGATCCTGCTTGATGTACTCAAAGAGTTTGTTGATTGCTTTTTGATGTGTATTAAAGCTCTAGATGCAGCCACATCAAATGATTTGCTTCACAATGAAATGGAGGAGAAAGCCCTTTAATATGCATACACACTTACTTAAAAATATACATATATAATTCATACCTGGCTAATTAGCCAGCATCAACACAAAATCCGTGACCATGAAATAATTGTGGAAAAGTTGATTACCTTCAAATAGTACATTAAGTTTGTATATATGTATATACATATAAATATATATGTGTGTATTTTTTATTTTTGCACAATATTGCTTCTACCTTTTACAGAGGCCATTGGTCTTTTGGATAATCAGTGCCTCTAAGTGCTTTTCACATGCTGATAAAGAACCTTGAGATTAAGATTTGAACTTTAGAACTTTTATGACAGAAATCATGTGTAAATGCTCCCCTCTTAGAACATATGTTCCTTTGGATGATAGAAGGGTTGTGGGCCAGTTTTCATGAAGTAATAGAAATGACCAGCAGGCTCCAGGGTGGGCTCTTCCCGCTGATTCCCCCACAAAATGAAGGTACCCCTTTCCTTCCTGCTGCTGCTGCTAAGTCGCTTCAGTCGTGTCTGACTCTGTGCGACCCCATAGATGGCAGCCCACCAGGCTCCTCCGTCTCTGGGATTCTCCAGGGAAGAATACTGGAGTGGGTTGTCATTTCTTTCTCCAATGCATGCACGCATGCTAAGTCGCTTCAGTCGTGTCCGACTCTGTGCGACCCTATGGACCGCAGCCCACCAGGCTCCTCTGTCCCTGGGATTCTCCAGGCAAGCATACTGGAGTGGGTTGCCATTTCCTTCTCCCCTGGGGAACAACTGTGTGAAGACTCCTCATGGTTCTCCTGTTGACACATTAATTGGTCCCAGGGCAGGAGGAACTCACATTTAAGTCTTTGTGTCAAGGCAGCTTTTTGTGTTTGTGTTAACATTGCGAGATGTGCCTACAAATTAGTAAATTTCATTTTCACGCTCAAATTTCACCAGCTTATCTCTAACAAAGGTGTTTGTAACTGTTTACTAGTAGGTGTTGTGCTCCATGTGTGAATCCTTACAGGATGGGAAACCTATTTGTTGCTTTGGGAAAGAGTGGTTTGGAATAAACAGCAGCTGACAGTGCCTGTATGAGGTGTGCACAGAAGGTGGGGCAGGGGGGTGGTGAGATATTTTTCACATCAGTGATGACTAGTGTTAATAAAAAGCTGAAATAGTGAAGGCTTTATATTTTAATATGAGGAAACAGTGACTTATCTATTTATTCAACACTGAGTACCTGTGGTTTCCCAGGCACCAGCTAATTCTGAAGGGTAATGGCAAATCAAACAGAACTGAGATATGGTTAATCCCCTGGACGGGGAGGTCACATAGAAAACTCAATATAACGTGCAAATTGATATAGTTGAGATATGTGCAAGGGACCATGAGAAGATGGAGGAATAACTTCCTAAATCTGGTGGGAAAGGCTTTCCTGAAGAGCATCTTGAAAGGTGAGTTAGACTCTCCGTGAAAAGGCCTTCTAGGCTGAGGAAATACGGTGTGCAGAGGTCAGAAGTGGGAGCGGGCATGGCATGGGAGGATTTGTTGAGTACTTGTGTGTTACTGCATTTTAAGTTGTGAGGAGAGAAGAGGCAGGAGGACATGTTACTGCATTTTAAGTTGTGAGGAGAGAAGAGGCAGGAGGAAGAGGGGCAAGGGGCTAGAATGTGAAGTGTTGATGTGCCGCTGTTAAGAAATTTGGATTTTGTCTCATAAGCAAAGATGAAATTGAAGCATACACAATCAGATTTGTGTTTCGGAAAGCTAAGTCTTTTGAAATGTGGAGGATGAACTGAATCGTGGTAACAAAGATTGGCAGAAGGGAGAGCAGTCAGAAAGTTATTAGAATACCTCCAGAGAGAGGCGCTGACAACCTGAAAGAAGGCAATGACAGTAGGTTAAAGAGGAGGGAGAACTCCTTGGCATCTGTCCCCACTGACATCAACATGACCAGAGTGATTAAAGCCCCTCCTTCACATGGACCTCAAACTTCAGCCACACCAGACCATTTGCAGTTCCTGCTTTTGCAAATGCTATTGAAAAACTGCTGACCCCTCGTCCAGCCTGCTGACTTCTGTTTTACTTTAAGATTCACGTCCTGCATTACCTCCTCCGGCAAGCCCCCTTTCCCCAGACTGAGCTAGGTGTCCCTCGTTTGGACTCCCATAGAACCTGATGTATTTCTGAGGAAGCCTCTACCACACTACTTAGTACTTGGTTATGGTCTTCTGGAGGGGGCCCTACTCGCTGTGCGTATGTAATAAAAGCAGCTACCGAGCAGTGAGCATTCAGTGAATACCCTTTGAACGGCCAAACGCAGCAGCTTAACTCTCATTTCATCAAATGCTTCAACAGAAGACTACAAAGTGCCTGTCACCCTAGGACGTATCCCTGGGAGTCTTTTCTGTTGATCCTAGACCTGTGGACAGTAGCCGCAGAGTGTAAAGTCTCATGGTACTTTGGCAATTTTGTGGTGATTTCCGTTCAGTTCAGTTGCTCAGTCGTGTCAGACTCTTTGTGACCCCATGGACTACAGCACGCCAGTGGTGATTTAGATCAATGTAAAAAAAATGTAAGTAGAAAAAAGAAAGGCCTCCAAAATTCATTGTCAACTTGGATGCCATATATAGATGTCAGAGAAACGGGCCCCAAAAATTCCCCTTACCACCTATATTTGTATTCTTACTGACCCAGGTAACCAAGATATTGTTTCTTGTCCACTGTTGTAGAATCAGACATTGAGTTTTAATGAGTTTTCTCGGACCTTTAATTATACAAGTATATTTAGGATTACGATCTTAGGTTATGTATTGCCATAGAGCCTTAAAATATGACGTTACTACTGCTACTACTACTATTTTGTCTTTTCTTTTTTTCCCAATATCATGTAACAATTTTTACTGAATGAAAAGAATATAGTTTATTATAAACTCTTAACTAAGAAAGTCTATAAACTATAATACTACAAGTCTTTTCATAACTTAGCAAATGTGATGACAGACGATCAGTGAAAGAGATGAAAGTTACCTTACTTTTCCTCTGGTTCTGTGTGTTGTCTCTTTTGTTGGACAGATATTCTGTCCAACATCTGTCTTGAACTTATTACAGTGACGAGTTGACCCCTTTTATACCTATAGAGATGCCTACGGTGTCCCTAAGTGGACAAGAGATCCAGAGTTTCTTGTCTTCATTCTTTTCTGCAACGAGTTTCAAGGCAACTTAGAATGATGAAAATAGCAGTAAACTGATTCAAGTCTAAGCTCTGCCCCCAAGAGCTTTGTGACTTTTGAGAGGTCACCAAAACCTTTAGCACTACACTTCCTCTCTGTGGAACGTGAAAGTTGCTCAGTTGTGTCTGATTCTTTGTGACCCCATGGACTATACAGTCCATGGAATTCTCCAGACCAGAATACTGGAGTGGGTAGCCTTTTCCTTCTCCAGGGGATCTTCCCAACCCAGGGATCGAACCCAAGTCTCTGGCATTGCAGGCGGATTCTTTACCAGACAAGCCACAAGGAAAGCCCACAAGGGACTTCCCTGGTGGCTCAGATGGTAAAAGCATCTGCTTACAATGTGGGAGACCCGGGTTCAATCCCTGGGTTGGGAAGATCCCCTGGAGAAGGAAATGGCACCCCACTCCAGTACTCTTGCCTTGAAAATCCCAAGGACAGAGGAGCCTGGTAGGCTATAGTCCATGGGGTCGCAAAGAGTCAGACACGACTGAACAACTTCACTTTCCCTTTCCTCTCTGTGGAACAAGGGAATTAGGCTGAATATCTTAATCATTCTTTTCATTTCAGAAACAATCTACACTTATTATAACCATTTAGTTATGAAGAATGTGTTAACCATCAATTTCAGCAAAGCCCTGCTCCAGATCAGATAGGAGACACCAGGAGAACAAAATCAGTCCATAGGAAATCACTATTTAGCGTGTCTATTTTGCTATTGAAATTTTGGGGCTGTGGGTCTTGATTTTTCTTGGGGACCGACTTTATTTTATAGTCAAAGGTGATGTGGCTTTGAGTCTAGGGTCAAAATGGAGTTTAGAGGTCATCTAATTGAATTTCCATTCCACTGTATAAAATACCATATGGATGATTGGTTTTTCAGGTTATTCCTGGGCACTTTCAGTATAAGGAGTTTATGATTTTTAAAGGCATCTTAAAGATTCCCAAGTATAAGAAAATTATTCCTTATATTGAGATGAAAAATATGCCTCTATGACATACAGATATTTTTCATTCATTTAATTTCTCACTCATTCTGTTTGCAAGTATTAATAGAGTATCCATCATTTATCTGGTGCCATGCTAGCCCCCGGAGATAAAGCAATGAAAAACACAGACTTGGTCCTTGCCTTGAGGGACCTTACATTCCACTGAAAGGGCAGGCAATTAAGCAAATAATTGTAATGCCTTCTAACAAGTACTGCTGCTGCTGCTGCTGCTAAGTTGCTTCAGTCATGTCCAACTCGGTGTGACCCCATAGACGGCAGCCTACCAGGCTCCCCCGTCCCCGGGATTCTCCAGGCAAGAACACTGGAGTGGGTTGCCATTTCCTTCTCCAATGCATGAAAGTGGAAAGTGAAAAGTGAAAGTGAAGTCGCTCAGTTGTGTCCGACTCTTAGCGACTCCATGGACTGCAGCCTACCCGGCTCATCCGTCCATGGAATTTTCCAGGCAAGAGTACTGGAGTGGGGTGCCATTGCCTTCTCCACTAACAAGTACTGTGACAGTGGAAATATAGATGTGTTATAGCAATGTTTAGGAGCATGTCAGATCTGAGCCTGAGTGATCTGAGAGAGCTTTTCTGAGAGTCATCTAGCTGACAGTGAAGGGTGTGTGCATGTGTGCTATGGACTGTAGCCCTCCAGGCTCCTCTGTCCATAGGTTTCTCCAGGCAAGAATATTGGAATGGGTTGCCATGCCCTCCTCCAGGGTATCTTCCCGACCCAGGGCTCAAACTCGCATCTCTTATGTCTCCTGCATTGGCAGACAGGTTCTTTACCACTAGCACCACCTAGGAAGCCTGAAGGATACAGCCATGCTCAATATGACCCCAGGGTCTCTAAAACTTACGGCAGTATTTCCCTCAAGTCCTTTTCTCTAGGCTACACATAAAATAATCCTTTCAATTCTTACTTTCACATCCCATAAGTATGCCTCCAGTATCTTCTCATTTACCAATTCAGTAACTTTGTTAGAAAATAAATGAAATTTGTTTGGCTTTATGTCCTCTAAGTGAACCCATTTTGGCTCCTAGTGATAATTTTTTCCTCTCAAAGTGCTTACAAACCATCTATTAATTATCCATTAGAGAATTTACTTGGGACTCAGTATCAAGATGTATTCTGAAGTGTTTGCTATTTAGAAATTAAAACTTTCACCTACTTGTAGTTTTTTGGCCTCTCTGGTTCTACAGGATTTTTCAAAAATTACTAACAGTGCTTCTCCAATTGTATTTGCAAACTCTTATCTGGGAGTATTTACCTGAGTTCAAGTACACTTTTTCTGTCATCTCCACACTCATACTTTCTGGTTGTGTCTTAATTGTGTTTATTCTCAACTTTTCTGTTGATGATCACCCTCTTTAGGGAAGAGGATCGCAAAGTAAAGCTGTTGTTTTATTTTTAACACCTGATAATATTGTGTCATCTTTCCAAACAAAGACACTATTCCTTTTATTTTTCAACTATAGCACACAGCAAGAGCTTTTTTTTTTTTTTGTATTCTTCACCATTCAGGTTAACTTATGGCCTTTCAATTTGGTTACATTCTTTGTGTGGTTTCATTGTCTCCTCTCCCTCTTCTTTCTCCTCTGAATCATTGACTATGCAACTTTCCTTCTTTTTCATTCACATACTTAATAAAAATTGAATGGATTAGATGATACTCTAAATAGCTGCCTGGATTTCTGGGGATGTTTCCCCTTTGTTAACATTATTCACAATTGTATAGCCAGACTTCCATTTTTAGTGCCTCCAGTACTTCTTGGAGAAGGAAGTGGCAACCCACTCCAGTATTCTTGCCTGGAGAATCCCAGGGATGGCGGAGCCTGGTGGGCTGCCATCCATGGGGTCGCACAGAGTCGGACACGACTGAAGTGACTTAGCAGCAGCAGTACTTCTTAGGCCACATTTTCTTTCACTGTGGCACTTTCTCAGATTAAAAAAAAATTCCCTTCTAAAATCTAAGATGCGCTAATCTTATGGCATAAAGAAAGGGGAAAAGAGTTAGTGTTTATTGATTATTTACAATCCTGCATCCCAGTGTTGTTTCTTATTCATTTTCTCAAAACTTTTTGGAGTTGGTTTGATTATTTCAATTGTTCGAATGAGAAAACTGAGGCTCAATATATTGTCCAACCTAGTAAAGAGTAAAATTGGCATTTTAGCCTGAATCTATCTGATTCCAAAACTCCTTCTAAAGTACCAGAGCTAATTACTCCCATTTATGGGCATATCTGTGTGTTCCATGGATTACAGATTGTTGCCACTTCTTTAGAAAGTTAGAATTCATCTTCCTTAGAAGGTAAAGGGATATCCCAAAGTACCAGTACTACTATTTCTTCTATGTATCACATTGCTCTTCTCCATGATATCGTGACATAAATTTGGTTCTCTATAGTTTTCTAGTAGCATTCTTTATTTTTTGTAGCACTTGTAATTGGTGATCACATGGTAAAGAAGAGGAGCCCTTCGCAATGAAAGAGCCTACTTAAAGCTCTTGGTGTCCATCATCAGTTTTTTGTTGTTGCATAACTATTCCCGCAAAGGTAGCCATTTACAGGGCTTCAACTGGTAGCTCAACTGGTAAAGAATTCAGCTGCAGTGTAGGAGACCCCAGTTCAAATCCTGGGTCAGGAAGATCCCTGGAGAAGGGAGAGGCTACCCACTCCAGTATTCTTGGGCTTCGCTGGTGGCTCAGCTGGTAAAGAATCCACCTGCCATGCAGGAGACCTGGGTTTGACCCCTGGATTGGGAAGATGACCTGGAGGAGGGCATGGCAACCCACTCCAGTATCCTTGCCTGGAGAAACCTATGGACAGTGGAGCCTGGTGGGCTACAGTCCATGGGGTCGCAAGGAGTCAGACATGACTGAGTGAATAAGCACAGCAGCCATTTACAACAACATAGATTTACTATTGCACAGTTCCTCTAGATAGGAGTCTGGGTACAATTTAACTGGGTCCTTGGCTTCAGGGTCTCACAAAGGTGCTCTCAAGGTGTCAGCCAGGCCCCAGACTTGACTGGGGCCAGATCCACTCCCAGCATTCGGTCCCCTGCAGGCTGCTGGACTGAGAGCCTGGATTCACCATGCCTGTCTCTGAAGAACACTCTCAGTTCCTTGCCACATGGGCTTTCCCAGCATGGCTTCCCCAAAGCCAACAAGGGAGTGACTCTCCTCATGAGACAGGCATTACAATCTTACATAACATAATCGCACATGGATTCATGGACATCCCATCACCTTGGCCAGATTCTATTGGTTAGAACCAAGCCATAGTCCGCATGTACTTGGTGGGAAGAAGCCACAAGGACATGGATACCAGGAGGTGGAACACTGGAGACCATTTTTAGCGTCCATGTGGCACAGCATCCATGATTTTGCATAGTGACTTTTACAATTCTCTGAGGATTTTCCTTGTCAACTCACCCTTAAATGACCACAGAAATACCTTCTGGCTGTTTTTTTATTAAGGCATTTTTTTACCCTTTCTTTTTCTAGTGTTGAATCCACTATTCTTCTATGAACTTTCAGCATATAATGAGTTCTTTTAGTTATAATTCTTTAATATCACTATTTTAGCACAGGTACACAATACACTCTAGAGAAGGAACTGGCAGCCCACTCCAGTATTCTTGCCTAGAGAATTCCATGGACAGAGGAACCTGATGGGCTACAGTCCAGGGGGTCACAAAAGTTGGACAAGACTGAATGACTAACACACACACACACACACACACACACAATACACTCACACATACACATATACAAGTGCACACACAGTAGAATACCTCACAGCATCGCCTCAGAATCCTTCCCAAAGACTAGTCACCCGTTTGGTCCCTGTGGTCACATGCAACATTCTGTCCCTGACCTATTTCTTATGCTCATAAGTCATTTCCCAGATTTGAATTCTTTTCTTCCCATAAATATTAAAGGAAGGAAATTTGCTTCTTTCACCATGACCTTTCTAGTCTTCAAGGCTTGTTTATATGTTTTAAAGAATTCATATCAACATTATGTCTCTTGCAGGAACTTTGGCCAATTTCTTCATTATACCCTACAAGAAATAGCCTGTGGTCAAGTTAATTCAAAGCAGAATGCATGAAGTCTGTAGTGCTGGCAGGCGGGAATGACAGTATTGACCCACGTCTCTGTAGCTATCAGCCAAGTAGACCACTTATATCGTAAAGAAAATCAGCACGGCTGGAAACTCAGCTGTTAGGACTTGAGTTGGTATTTGCTTCTTTGGACTCTCATTTCCCACCCAATATATTTTATTTTATTACAGGAAAAATAATTTAGGGCCTTGGCAAAAACAATTAAATAATTCAGAAACTAGTGATTTTTTTTCAAATTTGTAGCTGGATCAAATATTCATAAGATGTAGATCCGTAGGTACATTTCTTAGATGGGAAGTGCATGGGACCACCAGGGCTTTATCACACTGTGGTTGACAGAGCTCAAAGGCAGGCAGCCCTGAGCTTGGTGTTTATGTTAAAAAAAAAACACGTGTTCTGTACCATTGCCTTAGATCCATTCTGCCATATCTAGACCCCTGGTGCTTGTCACTTGATGTGGCATCATTGACAATGACTAGAGCTTCAAATATACCTTTTGTCCTCTATGGTGTTTCTAGTATCCCTTTCAGTAAATTTTTAATGACCTTTCAATTTGGGGCCAAACAGCATTTGACAGAATGCACCGTTGTCTAATACTAGCACTTAGACTGGAGTGGTGTTTTTAGATAGCAATTAGTATCCACAATGCTATCATGATATTTGTGAACATACTTTAGTGTTGATCTTAATGATCCCATTACAATATGCCCTGCTTTTTTCACAAATGTGATGGTCTTGCTTTTATGATACTGTGGAGAAGCTCTGGATTTGACTTTTGATTGTAAAGGACTAAGCTAGTGTGTTTTTCCTTTCTGGGCCTGTGACTTGCTGGCATATGATCTGCTGAAGGTCTTTGGTGGGTTCCCAGTGTAGCCCTGCAGGGCAGTGTGGGAGAGAGCTGCAACCATTCTACATGTAATCACTAGGGCATGGAGATGCTGAAGCAATGTTTTGTGAACCATTAAGTGTGATGAAAGGTCTCACGGAAGTGTCCAAAAACTGTAGGGCAAGACACAATGCTTCAGACAATATTTGTCTTTTCCATGAAACAATTCTGAATGCTTTTGACTGTGTGTAGGTTCCTTCTAAATGTATAACTGCCACCATCTTTGGCTTGCATGAATGAAATATACAACTTGGTACTTGAGTAATAATTCAGAAAACAGCCCAAAACACTCTTGGAAGTAAGAGGAATAAGAATGTTTGCTGCTGTTACTCCTACTTATTCTAGTTGGTATTGTACAGTTTTGCTATTTGGGCTTGGTTTTGAGAGCTGTAGAATGGCTATAGGTAGTAACCTATCTATATGGCATAGCCAGGCCCCATTAAAAGTTAGATGGTGACAATAACAGAGGGAAACTCACGGCTAACAAACCCAGAATGAACACATAATCTCCTATTGGGGCCAAGTAATAAAATAGGGTTGATCTTTTTTCAGTTCTGGACCTTTACTGGTCCTTGGACATTTTGCAGTTAAATGCTTATGAAAATAAAAACATATTTTTCTGTAGTGTGTTTATATTGTCATTTAGATATGACCTGGAAGTCTATCTCTGTGATTGATTTCTGACTTCTCTGTTAGGAACCTGCCTTTGCAGAGCTAAAAGGAGTTCAATGGCATTCAATAAAGTTACTCTTGTATTAATCTGTTCTCTTTCCAAACCATATTTGTGGGTTTTCTGTTTTTTTTTTTTTTCCACCAGCTGGGGTTTGGATTTCTAAATAAAGCCCCAGCTGGTATGGATCTCATATTTCTACATTATGGTCATGTTTATTAACCCAAAAAGTATTCTCTATTTCAAACTTGTGATGTGTAATAGTTACAGACAACTTTGCTCATATCACTTTCTTTCATATCCTACAGTATGATTTCTGTCCCAGGCCCTTTTCACATGCAATTCCTTCTACTTAGAATTCTCTATCTTTTTGCCCAGCTAATTCATCTTAAAAACTTAGCTCAAAGTAGTTTTTCAGAGAATCTTACACAAAATCTTCTACTTTGCCTTGAATTAGGTCTGTTTTTTCAATTAAAAGTTGTATATCTCTTTTTGGTGGCCCAAATCTCAAATATTATTAGATAATATATTGTGCAGCCAATTGTTTAATATCTGAATTCCCAGTCAGAATACACAAGTCTTAAAGTTGAACACTGTCTTCTTCACAGTTTTACCCCAAGCTCCTCACTCAGATCCTTGCATAGGAGATGTTCAGCTACCATTTATTGAATGAATGAGTGAATGAATATTATTTGAAGAATTTGACCAATTTTGATCCAATTTGATATATTATTAACAGATAGCAATGTATACTTTAGGTCTAGTTGTGGCTTCAACTACTACTGATTTTCTGATGTCCCACAAATCTATACAGAATTCTTTTCTGAGCTCAACATCCACTTAACCAACTCCTAATAGAACATCCTTTTCTGAACCTAAGAGAAGCCTTTAAATCTCAAGCTGCCCAAACTGGATCATGACAGAACCAATAGGATGTATATATATATGAGGAGATTTACTATAGGAATTGGCTCACATGGAGGCCAAGAATTTTCATGATTTGTGTCTATAAGCTGGAGAACCAGAAAAGCCAGTGGTATAATTTAGTTTGAATCCAAAAGCCTGAGAACCAAGGGAGCCAGTGGTCTAAGTCCCAGTCCAAACCCAAAAGCCTGAGAATTGGGGGAGGGGAAGGGAACATAATGTAAGTCTCAGTCTGAGACCAAAGGCCTGATTACCAAGAGCACCACGTCCAAGGGCAAGAGAAGATGGATGTTCTCTTTCTAGAGAAACAGCAAACTTGCCATTCCTTTATTTTATTGTTCTCTTAAGGCCCTCAACATTTTGGATGATGCCCACTTGCATTGGTGAGGGTAATATTCTTTACTCAATCTAAAGAATCATATGTTAATCTCTTCTGGAAACACCCTCACAGATATACCCAGAGATAATGTTCTACCAGCTGTTTGAGATTTCCTTAGCCTAGTTAAGTTAACATATAAAATTAACCATCACGAGTCACAAAATTTAGTAACATTTTCTGGATGGGGATTCTCAAAGGCAGGGGATTCTATAAATTGGGGTTTTATAGTCATAGATCCATTAGAAGTGTGGTCTGAAGGGGTTTATATGAAATAAAATTCCAATACACCTGATTGTGCATTTTTAACTCATTATAATGGAAGTATGATTCAAATTTGAACCAAAATAGAGCCAAAAACAGCTATTGAGAGAGAAGAGGAGCTATTTCTCATATATCATTGTTTGGAGTCGAAAAATGTTTGCATCTTTCCTTCTGAAGAAAAATTAGATATTAAATAACATTTGATATGTGACAAGTAAACAGTGTCTAATCTGATAGCAGAGGGACATGATATATTCTGAGATAGATGTTGAAATTGAACAAGAAACTGAGGTTGGAAAATCATCCTTTCTAGTTATATATGGGGGAACATTGTTGTTGATCAAAGTTTTAATGGAAAAATTTGTTCAACAGGATCCCACGTAGTTCCATTTGAACGAGGCTGGCTCCAGAAGTTGATCCGGTCTCGTGACTTAGTGGGAGTGAGTCAGTCCCTCAGTCATGTCCAGCTCTTTGAGACCCTATGGACAGTAGTGCGCCAGGCTCCTCTGTCCTTGGGGTTCTCCAGGCAAGAACACTGGAGTGAGTTGCCGTACCCTTCTCCCGGAGATCTTCCCCACTGAGGGATCAAACCCACATCTCCTGCATTGCAGACAAATTCTTTACTGTCTGAGCCACCAGAGACTTCAAAATGCTTCATTCTTTGAGGCTTTTCTATGTACCAACTGTCAAATCACTCTCTGTAGCTCACACTTTTCTCAACATCTGTATCAAAGAGTATTCTCTTGAGAGGTGAGAAAAGATCACGATATTTTAAATTTTACAAGAGATATGCTGAATTTTAGATTTTGGGGGGAATATGAAAAATGAAGTGTATCTGGAGTAGCTCATCACAATTCTGGAGCAAGTACTGGGTAAGGAGATATCCAATTACGTTACAGTTCATGGAACTGACTTGAGTTTATTCTTTATCCCCATATTGGTCATGTTGGATTTAGAGGTTTTGAATTTCAAAATGTTTTTAATAAAAGAAATGTTTTCTGTTAGGGGTCATCTCTGGTCAATTGTTTATCCCTCAGTGCTCAGTGAGCTTCTCTTCTTCTTCAAGCACTCAGCCCAGGATATTGCATGCAAGACTTTTAATAAATGAAAGAACTTGTAGAGCTTGGAAAGAAACCACAGCATTTTTTCAAGGTCTATGAATTGATGGGTGTGGTTAGGTGATAAGAGGACTTATCAGAAACATGTAGTGGCAGGAGTTGACACTTGTGTCTGGCAGTGATAAGGGGAACCTTCCTTTCCTTTGTGATCATTTGTTTTTGCTTTGCCTCGAGGATGAGAAGATACAGTCACTTAGAACTGTGAACTTCCAACATAAATAGCATTTCCATCCTAATTGAGAAATAGCCAGGGATGAATGAACCTCGCCCTCATGGACTTCAGATGTGAAGTTCCTGGAGTTTCAAACAACTCTGAAGACTTAAAAGCATTAAGACGTATTTTTCCTATTATAAAAGCAATCTCTGTTTAGGTTTTCTTATATGTGGATAGTAGCAAAAAAAATAGTATATTATTTTCTAGTAGCACTTAACTGTTGTCCAATGACCTTTTGATTTTGTGCCATTTTACCTATAATAGTGAGACAATCTCAAGGAAAGAGCTTAATTATCTTTCAATGCTTAGTACCTTTGTATCACATCCATTTATGACTGTGGACTAAATGAGCAAGAGAGGTTATTGCAACCATTGTTTCAGATCTACAGTTATATAACCAATAGTAACTATCACACAGGAAAAAGTAATCTGATTAATAAATGGGCAGAGGAATTGAATAGACATTTTCCCCAAGAAGACATACAAATGGACAACAGGTACATGAAAATGTGCTCAACATTGCTAATCATCAGGGAAATTCAGATCAAAACCATGAGGAGATATCACCTCCCACCTGTTAGAATGGCTACCACCAAAAAGACAAGTGTTGGCAAATGTATGGAGAAAAGGAAATGCTTGTACATAGTTAGTGGGAATGTATGGGAATACAGCCATTATGGAGATTCTTCAAAAAATTAAAAATAGAACTACCATACAATCCCACAATCCCACTTCTAGATGTATATCCAAAGAAAATGAAAACTGGATATTGAAGAGATACCTGCCTTGCCATGTTTACTGCAGCATCATTCACAACAGTCAAGATATGGAAACAACCTAAACAATCAATATATGAATAGATAAAGAAAATGGGGTATCTATACTCGACACAATGGAATATTATTCAACCCTGAGGAACAATGAAATCTTGCT
This sequence comes from Okapia johnstoni, assembly GCA_024291935.2. Taxonomy (NCBI): domain Eukaryota; kingdom Metazoa; phylum Chordata; class Mammalia; order Artiodactyla; family Giraffidae; genus Okapia; species Okapia johnstoni. Next base: position 101,206,997 of record CM044309.1, read on the forward strand.
ATTTGCAACAGGATGGATGAAACTGGAGGGTGTTATGCTAAGTGAAATAAGCCAGACAGAGAAGGACAAATACTGTATGGCATCACTTAAGTGTGGAATCTTTAAAAGAAAAAAGTCAAACTCTTAGATAATAGAAAAGTGGTTGCCAGGGGCTTGTGGGGGTGGGTGGGAGAAATAGGTTGAGTTTTGTGAAAGGGATCTAATGTAAAATGTGGTGAATATGCTTCCCTGGTGGCTCAGTGGTAACGAATCCGTCTGCTAAAGCAAGAGACCCAGGTTCCATCCCTCGGTTGGGAAGATTGCCTGGAGAAGGAAATGGCTACTCACTCTAATATTCTTTTCTGGAGAATTCCATGAACAGAGGAGCCTGGTGGGCTACAGTCCATGGGGTTGCAAAGAGTCAGACACGACTGAGCAACTAACACTTTCACACTTCATAGCTGATGAACTGTACTGTAAAACTGAAGTTTGCTAAAAAGGGTGTGTGCTAAGTCACTTCAGTTGTGTCCGACTCCTTGTGACCCCATGGATTGTAGCCCGCCAGGCTCTTCTGTCCATGGGATTCTCCAGGTAGGCAAGAATACTGGAAAGGGTTGCCCTGCCCTCCTCTAGTTGCTAAAGAGAGTAGAACTTAAATGTTCTCATTAAAAAAGAGATAAATGCAAAAAGAAATGGCTGTGTTAATTAAATGGGATGGTTGTTGTTCAGTTGCTCAGTTGTGTCCAACTCTTTGTGACCCCATGGACTGCAGCACACCAGGCTTCCCTGTCCTTCACATCTCCCGGAGCTTGCTCAAACTCATGCCCATTGAATCAGTGATGCCATCCAACCATCTCATCCTCTGTTGTTCCCTTCTCCTGCCTTCAATCTTTTCCAGCCTCAGGGCCTTTTCTGATGAGTCAGCTCTTTGCATCAGGTGGCCAATTATTGGAGGTTCAGTATTAGTCCCTCCAATGAATATTCAGGACTGATTTCCTTTAGGATGGACTGGTTGATCTCTTTGCAGTCCATGGGACTCTCAAGAGCCTTCTCCAACACCACAGTTCAAAAACATCAATTCTTTGGTGCTCAGCCTTCTTTATAGTCCAACTCTCACATCCATACATGACTACTAGAAAAACCGTAGCTTTGACTAGATGGACCTTTGCCGACAAAGAAATTCTCTGCTTTTTAATATGCTGTCTAGGTTGGTCATAACTTTTCTTCCAAGGAGCAAGCATCTTTTAATTTCATGGCTGCAGTCACCATCTTAAGTGATTATAGAGCCCATGAAAATAAAGTCTGTCACTATTTCCATTGTTTCCCCATTTATTTGCCATGAAGTGATGGGACCGGATGCCATGATCTTAGTTTTTTGAATGTTGAGTTTTAAGCCAGCTTTTTCACTCTCCTCTTTTTTCACTTTCATCAAGAAGCTCTTTAGTTCTTCTTCACTTTCTGACATAAGGGAGGTTATCTGCATGTCTGAGGTTATTGCTATTTCTCCCGGCAATCTTGATTCCAGCTTGTGCTTCATCCAGCCCAGCAATTCACATGGTGTACTCTGCATATAAGTTAAATAAGCAGGGTGACAATATACAGCCTTGATGTACTCCTTTCTCAATTTGGAACCAGTCCTTTGTTCCATGTCTGGTTCTAACTGTTGCTTCTTGACATGTATACAGGGAGGGAATCTTTTTAAAATTGAAAAGAAAATCAACTTGCCTGGAGCAAAAGCCTGAGGCAGAGAGGGGACTTCAGAATAAGACCCACAGAGAATGGCTAGGAGGTTGTCCACCTGCTTGCAGCTACAGCAAGAAGAGGTCAGTGGAGCTTGGCTCAGTTCTCAACAGCAGTCTTTTGCAAGTCTCAGTTTACAAGCGAATTGAAGAGTGCTGTTTCTAGACCCTCACTCTTGGAAACATAAGAACTGAACTTTGTGCATAAGTTGACTTTTTTGTGTCTCACTTTCCCCATCTGTAATATGGGGGAAATAACTGTATCTACCTCACAATTGTATCCAATTGTATCTACCTCATAGGGTTGTATAGAGGGTTTAAATGAGATAACACATTAAGAGGCTTAGAAGTGTGTTTGGCTGAGTAGAAACCACTCAACAAAGGTCAGCTATTATTATTTCCAGAATTTGATTAATGGGAAGAACACCTTTTAAATCAGAAGAATAGGACTGCTAAAATGCTTTGTGTCATAGGGCTCAGAGAAAGAAGGATTTAGGGATTTCTCCCTCAGTGTCAACAAGCATGCACAGATATTATTTTACAAATTTGATCCCTCTATGCCACAATTTACTGATAAATTTTCCATAGGTACTAATGGCAGCCTACAGTTGAATCAGTCTTCTGCCCAGTGGAAAAAGAAATCTTATGCCTATTTATTGGGTTTCACTTCTCTTTTTTCACTTATCTCTCAAATATATGTAATTTCCTCATTTTCCTTTCTGCCAGGACAGCAGAAAATGTACGAGTTGGGCAAATAGCATCATATTGCTATTCCCAGGTGGTTAGACAAAGACTGGATCTTATGTTTGCCTGGGATTATTTCAAACCTCATGGTATATCTTGGGCTTCCCTGTTAGCTCAGTTGGTAAAGAATCTGCCTGCAATGCAAGAGACCCTGGTTCGATCCCTGGATAGGGAAGATCCCCCGGAGGAGGGCATGGCAACCCACTCCAGTATTCTTGCCTGGAGAATCCCGACAGACAGAGGAGCCTGGTGGGCTACAGTCCATGGGGTCACAAAGAGTAGGACATGACTGAGCAACTAAGCACAGCACAGCACATGGTATATCTTGTATCTTGACACATTAGACATTTTTCTAGAACTTCATCACCCTTCATCCCCACATCCCTGTCCCTGAGTGATTTAAATTGTACATAGTAGGTTCATGTAGATATTCAGTGATTTTGGCTCAACGAAGAGAAAACCTTGATAATGGTTCCATGGGGCCACACAATCCTTTTTATCACCTAAACTCAGAAGAGGGGAGTGTTTTCCTTTTATTTCCAGAGAACAGGTACAGTTCTGATGAACAAGGGAGTCAACATTGGTATTAATAATAATAATAATAATAATAATAATAATAATAATAATAATAATATCATCAAACTGCTTTCTGAAGTGAGCACTTGGGTGAAACACATCGTTTTCCTACTCCAAATCTAAAGTGTTGAAAATATTCTCTCTCAATGAGTCTGAGGGGAAATAGGCATTCTCATACATTGCTTGTGGGAAGGAAAAATGGTATAAAGCCAGTGGAGGGGATTAGACAGTAGCTAGCTAAATCACATACACTTGTCTCTTGACTAGCAATCCTCTTTTTAGGAATCTACCCAAAGACAGTCTGGAAAAATATGAAAACATATATACCCAAGGCTATTCATCGTAGTATTGCTTGTCATTTCAAAAGACTGGGAACGACGCATTGTCTATCAACAAAGTTTGAGACGAATAAACTAAGGTACAATTGCACAATGAATACTATGCAGCTATAAACGTAAATGTGGAGTATCTATGTATACACGGCTCTGGAGTGGTTTGCTGGACAAATGAAAACACCACAGAGCAGAACAGTACCTCTAATAAATTATCTTATATCTAAGAAAGGTGTGCAATAAGATTATATGTTCACGGGATACTCCAGGCAAGAATACTGGAGTGGGTAGCAATTCCCCTCTGCAGGGGATAGTCCTGATCCAGGAATCGAACCCAGGCCTCCTGTATTGCAGGCAGATTCTTCCCTAAGTCACCAGAGAAGCCTGTATAGATATTTTACTCATACTTAAATAATGGAAGGATAAGACCAAACTAATAAAAATAGTTGTCTCTGTAGGAAAGGAGGGACACAGCAGATAAAATCAGTGCTTTGTAGTGTTGGGTTTTGATCTGTGTATATGTTCCATACCCAATCAAGAAACAAACTGAAACTAGTAAGCCCTCCAAATCAAAAGCAAAATGAAAAAAAATTTATTAAAATAATCCATTCCTCATGATGCACATGAACTCAGGCCCAGAAGTGGAATGACACATTTTTTTTTGTTCAGACCCAGAAACTGAAGAACTAAGAGCTGAACTCTGGCTGATGGGAGGAGGCATCTTGGAATTCTGGTTTGCTTGTGGATCTTGGGTGGTTGACCAATCTCCTCACATTGCACCTACTTTCTTTATTTGGTAGATGGCCATCTCATAGGAAAAGTAACATGAATCCCTAACAAAGCCAATGGTAACGTACTTTGAAAGAGGTATGATATAATTGTGTCATCTGGTTAGACTTACTAGTGAATGAGAAAAAAGCTATGAATAGCAAGCAGCTTAGGATTCTTGAGCGAATAGGATACCTTAGGATACCTCGGGTGACAGATTTGCACTCATAGGACCATAGTTGTGTTGATGAAGAAGCTATTGGTGCATCTGAGCTGTCATTCCTTGGACGTTGTCCTCAGAGCCATGTTCCCCATCTGCACGTACGGTGTGGAAGAACGTGGCATCTGGCTGCTCAGCAGAGCCAGCCAAAGAAGTCAGTCCCAACTTTCAAGGCAGCTTTCCTCCAAGTCGTTCTGGATGAAGATTCCAAGCCTGTGCTCCAAGCACTTTCAAAAAGTTTCTTCAGCCACAGGGAGAGAGTGAATGGTGCTGCAAAGCTGCCAAAACAGGATTCAAGTTTCCCTCTTGGAGCGGCTAGAAGAGCCAGCTTCTTAGGAAGCAGCCGGCTGCTGCGGGATGACACGGGGCCCCAGCAGCGCTGAAAAGTCTCCGACTACCCTGAAGCTGGAGGCCGTCCCAGGGAATCTACGCAGCGTCAGCTCGGGCAGGCCAAATGGCCACTCGGAGCTGCCAAAGGCTGCCTGGATCACTAGTTCACATAAGCTTGGGCTCAGCAGGCTAAGCTGCTGGCATTTGTTCAGTGGGGAGAAAAAATAAAATAAAATAAACTTTGTGTGGCAAGTGATAACCCTGACATTTCAATATATTTACCACAATGATGTTTCCTAGAGTCACAGAGTAAAACAAACTAGAATTATAAATACCATGCAATTTTCCTAACAGCTCTTGTGAGTTATTAGTGGAAATCAAATCACCTTAGTCAATCAAAGGCAGCTTAAATGCCACTGTGCTCTTCTCCCTGAAGAACTGAAAACACCTATCATTCCTATAGAGTGCCGCAGCTCCTTCCTTGCAATGGAGATTAAGTGTGTCTGCATAAATATGAAAATAAACTCAATTATTTGTACCTGTCCTAAGTACTTGGTTACCTCTCTGTGCATGCTAGGTCACTTCAGTCATGTCCAACTCTGTGCAACAATATGGACTGTAGCCCACCAGGCAGATTCTCCAGGCAAGAATACTGGAGTGGGTTGCTACGCCCTCCTCCAGGGCATCTTCCCAACCCAGAGATCCAACCTGTGTTTCTTGTAGCTCCGGCATTGACAGGTGGGTTCTTTACCCCTCAACCACTGGGGGACTCTGATTTTGACCCTAAAGTCTGAAGCAATGCTTAAAGCTTCTTAGAAGCTCTGGGAGTGAATAAAAACATAACATTATCCTTTTTGCATGGAAAATCACTGTATTAGTGTCACACCATCTGCATGTATAGAGGAATTTAAAATCAGTGTTAACTCATGATACTTCTACGTGAGATGTTGAACTGAGGGTCTATGACTATTTTTCAAGGAGACTTCTTGGTGAGGAGCAAGACACTCAGAAGGCTGTTTGAAGTAAATCTTTCCTTCCCATTGACCTACACCTGAGGGGGAAGCAGAGAGGCCCCGGTTCCTCTCATGGTCATGGGTTATGGTAATTGCTGAATATTTGGATGAGTTGTCAACTTGATAGCTGTTTGTTATGTCCTACTTAATTGGAGCCCTATAGAACAATAATGAAGTATCCTCTCCATGCAGATGACTTTGTGATTGATGACCCAGCTGAGGAAATCATTTACAAATACAGGCCAAAATCCAGCCTGCTGATGGATCTCATCTCATATTCTCCTGGTCCTCCGAGTGTGGCTCTTTGATTGACACCCCTGGTATTGTGATAACCCAAGAGAAAAATCTTGCTTCTAGACACAACAAAGGCCCTTAAATCGACTCACTCTTATTGAAATAGAGTGAAACTTTGTTAGTCTCTTTTTTAGCTGATGGAAGTTTTAGTGCATATATATTTTTAATGCTGTGTGGTGAAAATATTACACTGGAAGTAATATTGGTTGACTGACATTTTAAAATATTGAGTTCTGTTTTTACATGGTCATTTTCTTGGTTAGATGTGAGAAGCAAGAGGGTGCTGGAGGCACAGTGATGCCTCCTTTGGGAGGGGGGTGTTGTAAAGGACACAGAGGATGTGTTGATTTAATGATCAATTTCAACTTACACAAGATTTCCTACTCCTTTCAACAATGAATTAAGTCACATAGCAATACATTTTTTTTTTTTGGTGGTTAAAGGTACTCAGCTCACTTTTAGAAATAATTGGGTTAATTTAAAAATTATAAGTGAAAGACAGAATATTCCAAGCAAGTATGACCTAATAACCTGCAGCAGACTTTTGTAGGGAAAGCTGCTATTAGTCCTGAGGAGGGCTACTGAGATTTAAAAGTAAGAATCAAATGGCTAGTATTCACCAGCTTTTGTTCTCATTGTAAGGCAAAGGAATCTATTCAGGCAAGAGGGTTCGGATACAATGAAAAGAATTAGAAGAATGTGAAATTATGTGATTAACATTGATGCAATATTAAGTGCAGTGCGTTTATATCCATGTAGACAGATTCTTGCATTTATATTTTCCCCTTAGAATCATATCAAAGAGAATTAATGTTTATCTGTTGCTCTCAGACCTTAGAAATGTACTCCCAAGGATTTTGAGAAAAGATATTGGCAAGAACAATAAGGCAACTGACAACAATATATAGTGACCTATGATATCTCATTCAATTATAAAGTAAGTATACAGAAATCCACCTGTTCATTCACTCAGTCATCCGTTATGGCACACAGCTACATATTGGAGGCTTACTAGGTGGCTGAAGATCAGGGTTAAAATTAGATTTATATCAATTCTGTGGTTATAAAATACACGTGGTTATAGGTGGTACATATATAAATGCATGTTTTCATGGTTTCATTTGAGTGTTCTTGAGCCCCCATTAAAAGTGAGGTACTGTGGTAAGCATGACTGGAAATACAGCATGAGTTGGACATAATACTCTGCCTCTTTGTGATCTGTAATCACCTCTTGCCAGTCCTAGGGAGGGTAGAGCTTGCTTTAGAGAATGTTCCATGAAATGGACAGTATTTGAACTGGACCCTGGAGGCCTTGGTGGGTTTCCCTTGGTGGGGATGGGGGAAGTGGAAACAGAGGAAACTTTCTAAGTAACTGTTCGGAGGTGGAGAGTGGCAGGGAATGTTTAAGGATGACCATTTGGCAAGGCACAGTGTGGGAGCAGAATGCTGGAATGAGCCAAGAGGAACAGCTGCAGGAGATAAATAAGGGGCCAGATCAGAGCAGGCTTGCCTTGAATACTGGAGAATGTGAGCTTGGTTCTTACCCGTTGGGGTACCATTTGTGCTTTCTGAGGAATGCGTAATGAGACCAGAGCTGGGCTAGAACAACCTTAATCAATGGTGGTGGAGAGGATGCTTTTAAGGAGGAGCAACCCCAGGTATGGGGACCAGTTAGATGAGTGATGGGGACATGCATGGGATATGCTGAGGAGTGAACTGACAGGACTTGATAACTGAATGTGGAAGATAAGGAGGGAGAGGTCTCACATTTTCCAAACGTGCGTGGGGAGAAGGAAAGTCAGAGATGGGAAATATTTGGAGCTAAAGATGTAAGTTCTACTTCATGCTGCGTGAAAATGCAGACCATATAATTTCTCTTACCACAGGGATTTCTCCTTTTCACAGTAAAATTTCTCCTAAAAGTAAAGATTGCTTTACTTCCTAGGACTAAATTGTCAAAAGTTTCTTAAAGTTGGCGTTGCCCAGGGAGTGACTTCCTACTGCAGGTAAAAGCAGTCGTAGGAGCACTAACCTGCCTTTCTCAGCATTTGTACTACAGCAGTCACTGAAATTACAGCACCTACTTCAGGATAGGTAAATAAGCTGACCCCAAGTCCCCAGGAACAATAGGGATCTGCTGTTGGGTGAAGGAACGCAGAGGTGAGCTGGCTGGGGTCAGGGCAGCCCTGGATTCCCTCACCACTTCTCTGTCGCCCTAGGGAGCGACCGAGTGGGTGGTGTCAACAGGGGAAGAGAGAATGTGATGGTAGATGGTATCCGCACACTTTCATTCCCTCACACACTGGCCAGCAGCTGATTTCTTTTGCCCATTTCCTGCTCATCTTTTTTATCTGTTTGGCTCTTCCTTTTGGTTTTACCTTCTCCTATGTTTTCCTTCTCTCCAACTCAGAGAGAAGGTCTAAAAGTACAGAGATGGGAAATATCTGGGGCTAGGGAAATATTTAACCCCCAAGTGTTTCCCATCCTCTGTTCTTTTAGAACTTTTTTCCTGCCGTCTTCCTGCCTTCTGTTTTATTTTGATTTTTTATTATGAAATAGCCCAAACATACAGGGAAAAAATCGTAAAGAATAAGCAATATAAAAAACACCCTCTCATCTTGAAACTTTAAGAACATTGAAATTTTGCTTTATTTGCTTTGGATCTTTTTTTAAGAAATAAAAATACTCTTTCCCTGTGTTTCTGTATAGGTATAGACACAGATGTATCATACACACGTGAAGTCTGTTTGTACATCCCCTCCACACCATGACACTCCCCAGATGTCAGCACTGTCTAGAATTTGTTCTTTTCATTCCCATGCATGTTTTTATATTATTTCTGAGACTACATATATACCACATATAAATATTAAATAGTGTTGTTTTGTGCTTTTTTGATCTTTGGACTGATAATATATTGATATTCTATAACTGGCCTTCCTCCCCTCAATATAATGTTTTTGAGATTTATCTGTGTTGATAAATGCACCTTTAATTCATTTGTCTTGAGAGCTGTATAAAGTCCTTTGTATGAATATGCTGCAATTTATTTACATAATTTACTTTTAATGAACATTAAATTGTTTCCAATTTTTTTCTTTCTACAACAAAAATAGCTACAATTATTCTTGTGCATGTCTTCTTGGGCACATATACTAGAGAATTTACCTGGATTACATACGAAGAATTGTTATATTATCAGGCACAGGGTCTTTACTAATTATTGCCATATTGATCTCCAGAGCTATGGAGCCAGTTTATATGCTCAGTAGCAATGTATGTGGGGTCAGGAAGATCCCCTGGATAAGGGAATGGCTACCCACTCCAGTATTCTTGCTTGGAGAATTCCATACACAGAGGAGCCTGGTGGGCTACAGTTCACGGGGTCACAGAGTTGGACATGACTTAGCGACTAACAGACACACACACATGTCTGTCTGTCTGTCTGTCTATCTACATCTTCTCTTAGTTTGGGACTAGATTTTATCTGTGGTATCTTTTGATGTAGGAAAGCTTTTAATGAGCTAAATGTATCAATCTTTTTTCCTAACCTTTTCTTCTATTGTTTTTGATCTGTCTTTGTCTTATAATAATAATAATAATATTATAACATGTATTATTACATGTTATAATGACCTTAAGAACTTAACTGGCTTGCCTTCCTACTTTTTTATTTTCTGAAATGATTCTTGTTTAAAGTGGCATTAAGGACTTCCCTGGTGGACCAGTGGCTAAGACTCTGCCCTCCCTAGGCAGATGGCCCAGGTCATCGGGGAACTAGATACACAGGCTGCAACTAAGAACTGACAATGCCAAATAAATAAATATTACAAAAGAAGAAAAAGAAAATAGAGGTTATACATTTCTTGAAGGTTTGTTCAACTTTATCTGTAAAATTGTACCCCTTATTTTGAGGAGGGAGATTTTGTGAGTAGAAGAAATATTTGGCTGCTACTGTTTTTGATGTGTGGTTTAATAATTTATACTCAGGTTTTCTATTTCTTCAGTCAATTTTGTAAATTAAACTTTTATGGAAAAGTACACATTTATTGGCATAAATTAACTCAAATTATTTTTTAAGTAATTTTAATGATCTCTATCAGTAATTATGTTCTTTTAATTATAATATTACTTATTAAGATCTTATTTTCTCAAAGATAAACTTTTATTTCGTAGAGTCCCACTGTTGTTTGTTTCTATTTCATAAATGTCTTGTTTTACATTTTACTTTATATGCTTTGATAGTGTACCCTGGTGTTCTTTTCCTAGTTTTTTAATTTGAATGCTTAATTATTATCTTCTTTATTTACATTTTACAGCTTTACTGAGGTATAATTGACAAAAATCACAGGATATTTAAAATGTAACTTGATATACATAAACGTACTGAAAGGATTCCCACCATATAGTTAATTAACATGTCCACCTAAAAAAAGTTGATTATTTTATAACAAATTCATTGACAACCGTACATTTCACTTTAAGTAATATTTTAGATGCATATCACAAGCATTGAAATGTAGTATATTTAGCATTTTATAGTAACTTCTGATTTTCTTTTAACCCATGAACATTTAGAGGTCCAATTTTAATTTCCAAACACATATTTCTCAACTTACTATGTTTTTATTGTTGATTTTGATTTTAATTGTGTTGTGTTCAGAGAATATAGGCTGCATGATATGTATTCATTGGAATTTATTAGGGCTTCCTTTTTGACTTAGATATCTTCCATTTTTATCAATATGGGCTTGAAAGCACCTGTACTTTCTATTTTGGGCATATAGGATATTTCGTAGATAAAACATATTAATTTGCTGTTCAAATATTCTATGTTATTACTCTATTTTAAAATTTGAGGTATCTACTTTATTTCATCTAAGAAAGCTATAACTTGAGAATTATTAATTTCTCATGATCTCTCAGATTTGGCTTATATATTTCAAGGCCTTGCTGACTGGAGTGGGTTCAAGAGAGAACAGCTCTGTGCATTCTTGCAATTTGGTACAAACAGCATCATAATTAACTCACTGATTTCTATGTTCATTCTTTCAACAAATATTTACTGAATACTTATGATGTGCTAAGCAGTGTTCTAGGTACTGTGAATAGAATAGTGAACAACTCCCTCTACCCCAAATTCCCACTTTCATGGAGCTTACCAGTGGGGAGAGAGACAATTTAGCATAAACCACCAGTCTCTAAGGTTTGGCAGCTACAAGTGCTGTGAGGATAAAGCAGGAAAGGAGAGAGAGATGACAGGTTGGCATGAGGAGCTGCTGTTGCAGGAGGTGGTCAGAGATGGCACCTGAGGAGGTGATGCTTCAGGCCTGAACTAAACAAGGAGGTGAAGCATGTAGTACCTAGGGACAATCATTCCAGGCAGAGAAAGCAGAAAGGCTCTGACGAGGGAGTATGTGATGTTGAGGGAGCACAACTGGTGTGTTTGAAGAATGGCAAGAAGGCCAGAGTGACAGGAGATGACTTTCCCTTTGAATGGATACCTGTGTCACCTGCAAGGGACTAACTTATTGGAACAAGAGGGAAGAAGGAGAGCGGTAAGGAGGCTAAGATGACAGTCCAGGTAAGAGGCATGAACGGGTAGAAGTGGGAGGGTTTGGAATGTATTTTGGAAATTTGGCCCACTATTTGCTGATGAACTGAATGTTAGATAGACTGGCAAGACAGGTATCAAAGATGGTTTCTAAGAGTTATGCCTAAGCAACTGGGTGAATGAGATCACACTTAGTGAGAGGGGAAAGACTTGGGAAGATCAGGTATGGGGTAAAAGTGAAGAGCTTTGTCCTTAGAGTGTTAGCCTGGTGCTGCCTATTAATTATTGTCAGTTGTTTGTCTGTTTGCTTGCATATCTACTCCCTGACCCCTGTCTCTCTGCCCTGTTTCACAGGAAACTATTAATACAATTAACTCTACCCCGATACTTTAGCCACCTGATGTGAAGAGCTGACTCATTGGGAAAGACCCTGATGCTGGGAAAGATTGAGGGCAAGAGAAGGGGGCAACAGAGGATGAGATGGTTGGATGGCATCACCCATTCAATGGACACGAGTTTGAGCAAACTCCAGGAGATGGTGAAGGACAGGGAAGCCTGGCATGCTGTAGTCCACAGGTTTGCAGAGTCAGACATGGTCTAGGGACTGAGCAACAACAACACCACCACCCCCATTCTGCCTGCAGCCTCTGCGGCTGTTCTGAGGAGGCAACAGCAGTCTCTGCTGTGGGCGTGTAGATGGAGAAGAGAAGACAGTGGAAGCTTGAGCCCTCAGCCCCGCGAGTAGTGTGTAAGCTTGGGGAAATAAGAAGGGCCAGGAAGAGAGAGTGAAGAGTATAGGGCTGCTTAGAGCAAAGGAGAGATATTCAGGATGATGACTGGAAACTGACCATTGGTTTTTGATAAAAGTCTTTGATAACACTTACAAGAGGGTTTTTGTTTTGTTTTGTTTTTTGAGAAGGAGGAACCATAGCTTGACTGGAGAGGGTTCAAGGGAGAATGACTTTGTGTCTTGGTGGGTTGGCCCTTTTTTGTGGTCAACGTTCCACTGTAATGCTATTCATGTGTTTTGACTTAAGTTTTATTTTGATCTGATGTTATATTGCCACACCAATTTTGTCTCTGTGTGTGTTTGGTTAGTGTATTAGTTTGCTAGGGCTGCTATTATATAACAGTGTACCTCAGCCTGGGTGGTAAACACAGAAATTAGTTTTCTCACAGTCTGGAGGCTTGAAGTCAGAGAGTGAGGTGTCAGCCAGGTTGGTTTCTTCTGGGGCCTCTCTTGGTTTGTAGATGATCATCTTACCATCTTCTTCCTGTGCCCTCACACTGTCTTCTGTACCTGTCTGTGTTCAAATTTCCTCTTATAGGGATGCTGGTAATATTGGATTAGGGCCCACCCATATGACCTCATTTTAACTTAGTTACCTCTTTTTTAGAGCCTATCTCTAAATACTGTCATGTTCTGAGGTTCTAGGGGTAAGGTTACAACACATGAATTGGGAGGAAGGAGATTCAATTCAGTCTACAACAATTATTGTTCATTTAGTGCATCTTTCCTTTCATCTTTTTGTTTTGCTTTGTTTAGGTATGTTCTTTATAAAGCAGCTAATGACCAGACTTAAAAATATGCCATCTGATTAGACTGTTTGATCCAGTGGGAGTCTTTTAATATGTAACTTGGCTCCTTTCATTCTGTGATTTTAATATTTTGATGTATTTCTGCCACATTCTTTTATAATTTCTGTTTATTATCATTTTCTTTACCTTTTTCTTCTTCTCCAAATTTCACATGAATTGGGTGAGTTTTCAATATTCTACTTTCTCTACCTTACTATTTGAAAGCTGTAAGTTGCCTTTCTATTCTTCTGGTAAGGATTCTTAAATTGTAAACATGTGTATGTCTCTCTACATTTTTAAACAAAGCTTAAGATTATTCTGTATTTCTATTGTCTTCTAAAATATTTTAGACTCTCTTTTGAACATACTCCCTGTTGTTACCTAGAGATTTAGATGTTCATTAAAATTTAGCATTTTTATAATTGATTTTTAATTCAGTTTTCGAGCATAGTTGATCAACTTTTGTAATCTCTCTGATTTTATATGATTGTATCAGCCATTACAAACAACTTTAAAAAGCAGTGGCTTAAACAGCAGAGTTTTATTTCTTGCTCACATCCCTGGTTGGCCAGAGGTTCAGCTCCTGCATTCTGAACCCACTGAAGGGGCAGCCCCATCTTGAAGAGTGTGGGTGGTGGGGGCAGAGGGGAAAGGGGACAGTAGACTTGAGCTGGCTCTTAAAGCCTCCGTGCAAGAGAATTAGGCATCACTTTTGCTTGCTTTTTTTCTTTTTGGCCAAAGCAGTTCGCATGACCAAGCCTGACTTCAAGAGGTATAGGGAAATCTAGCTCCCCCCAGGGAAGGGAACACAGATTGGATCTGATCGATGTGCAAGTCATATCTGTCTTTACTGGCTTCACTGTCCTTCTTGCTGAAACATGTTCTTTAATAATTTCTTTAATGAATATCTGTGGGTGGTAAACTCTTTTATTTTTGTGAGTATAAAAAAGCCTTTATTTTGCTGTTACTCTTAATTAAATATTTAGCTGTGTATGATATTTGAAGCTTACTATTTCTTTCTCTGAGCACTTTGAAAATATTATTCCATTGTCTTTTGGCTCTTATGGTTGCTAATGAAAATTTTGTTGCCAGTCTATTGCCATTTTTTTTTGTCCATCATCTGTCATTTTGGGCAGCTCTTAGATTTTTAAACTTTATTTGGACTTTCATTCTTTTTTTTTAATCCTACTCAGAAGTTGGAATATACATTGACTCTGAGGACTCCTGTCTTTCTTCAACTCTGGCAAATTCTCAACCATTATTTCTTCTGTTCTTCTGGAACTCCTTTTCGATGTGTGTTAGGACTACTCAAGTTTACTAATTCTTTGCATCCTGGTCTAGAATTTGTTCTATTAATTTTTCTATTTCTGATTTTTTCATTTCCAAGATTCCTAGTTATTCCTAATTATTTTCATAAATGTCTTATTTCATTTCTGTGTTTTTAAATTATTATTTATTGTTATATTTTTCAGGATGTTGCTTTTTGGCCATACTCACCATACATATTTTTAAGTCTTTGTTAGATTGTTTTATGACAGATTTTATTTAGAGTGGTTTGTTTATTTATCTATCATTGTCTTTGTTAGCATTAGTTTTCTCTGTGTTCTGGAATTTGAGTTTGCAAGCTCACATTAAGTGGGGTGATTTTCTCACTTTTTTTCTTGCTCTTTTCCTTTCTACTTTCCTCTTTCTGCTTAGAGACTTGACTGTTGCTTTCACCCAGGCCCCTATACCCTACTTATGATCGAGGTTTTATAATTGTACAAAATTTCTGATGGTACTAGGGAACTAGCTGATCCACTCACAGACTCAGAAAGAAGCTTGGTTCCTTCTTTGCCACACCTCAGGCTTTCTAGTAGCCGAAGCCTTGGGCTTCATTTAGCAGCATTAGAAAAAGACACTTCCTTTTCCTTTCAGGAGCAGTGGCTAACCACCTCTAGCTTCTGCTTCAAGTATTGAACTTGGCTCTAGGTATCTTATGGCACGGAACCATTTTAGTCTTCATTATCTTGTAGTAGCAAGTGTTTGGACTACCAGCAGACTCTGAGATGTCATGGTCTGAGCATCCTTACTCCTGTCTATCATTGTTTTGGGTTTCTGTCTCTTTTTAGATCCATAGGACAGTTTGGCTAACCTTGATACATCTTTCCTGTTTGTTGCTTATTTTTCTTTTTTTATTTTTTATTTCTCATCTATTATTTACAAGTGTTTGAAGCACAGATTTAGATCAACTTTGAGTTTTGAACTTACTAAGTTATTTTAGTGGGAAATACCTGCCTTTATTCCTGCCCTCTCGACCCCTTTATTCTAAATGCCATCAAAAAAGTAAGGTGTAGATCATGAACTAAAAGAAGACACATCTTAGAAAATCCACAGCGATGCTTTATTTTTCTTATATTCTGGGAGTAAAGAATGCATTGATGTCATTGTTAAACAGCACAACAGTTATGAGCATGGGCTGTGCAACTCACCCGCTATATGGCCAGAGTCTTCTCTGTAGTGCGGGGATAAGAAGTTATAATTATTGTATAAAGCTGTTGAAGAGAGTACATGGAGTAATAAATGTGAAGAGCCCTGCACAGTGCCTACAGATGGTAAGTAACTGTAGGAATAGGGATATACAGTTCAAGTTGTAGCTCAAGTGTCACCACTAGCCTTTATGCTTTGAAGCTTTTGTACCAGCGGCAGGGAGTGTTATCTAGTAAGTAGATAAGGCAGTGTTAGAGGTTCTGGAATGGCTTTCCTTTTCCCCAAACAATATTTCTGAAATCTCATTATTAGAGAGACTTTTTATTTGTATCAATACATCTTTGTTTTAAATTAAGAGGTTTTCCGTGGGCTTCCCTGGTGATTCAGATGGTAAAGAATCTGCCTGCAATGCGGAAGACCTGTGTTCTGTCCCTGGGTTGGGAAGATCCCCTGGAGAAGGGAATGGCCACCTATTCCAGTATTCTGGCCTGGAGAATTCCATGGACTGTATAGTATTTTATATATCAAGCTGAACTGCAGGGTTTTCCATGCATGTACCTATTGTAACTATTGTATAAAGCTGTTGGTCAACTGGCTTTCCTGATTGCTGATAAAGGAAAAAAAGGAGTTAGAGTTTTGTTTGGACAGGAAAAAATTCACACTGCCCAGAACAGGCTGATGGATCTGCATGGCATATGCTGGTGGGGTTTCTAGCAATTTGTGGATGGTGTAACACGGATAGACAGGAACCTCAGGGGCAGGGATGAGAATGTAGGATGTATCATGCAGATTTGACCAAACTCTACTATTCGTTGTTCAGTCGCTCAGTCATGTCAGACTCTTTATGACCCCATGGACTGCAGCCCTCCAGACTTCTCTGTCCTTCACTGTCTCTCAGAGTTTACTTAAACTCATGTCCACTGAGTCAGTGATGCTATCCAACCATCTCATCCTCTGTTGCTCCCTGTTTCTCCTGTCCTCAATCTTTCCGCATCAGGGTCTTTTCCAATGAAACTGTACTATGGTAGCAAACAATCCCCAAATCTCAGCAGATCACAACAACAAAGGCTCATTTTACTCATGTTTTGTGCCTTATCTGAGAAGACATGGCTTCCTGTCAAATGAAAGGCTAGCATGGTGGAGCCGTGCAATGGCTCTTCTGCTTCTGCTTGGAAGAGGCACATCGCACTTCCACTCACATTTTATTGGCTAAAGCAACTCACATGGCCAAGCTTGAGCTATAATACTGTCCTCCACAGCTTAACTGCACATGTGATACTGGCCGACCCATTGTGGGATCAAGAAGTGTCAAGTCCTCTCCTGCTTCCTCAACACCATGTTCTTACCATATCAAGCAGAGGGTGCCCAAATATGTCAACATATTTTGGATGGCATCACTGACTCGATGGACATGGGTTTGGGTAGACTCCGGGAGTTGGTGATGGACAGAGAGGCCTGGCGTGCTGCAATTCATGGGGTCGCAAAGAGTTGGACACAACTGAGCGACTGAACTGAACTGATTCATGACTAATGTTGCAAAACCGTGAGGAATTGGGAAGCTCAGTAGAGATGAAATATTATTAATATCAATGCCTAGGCTTGTTATGGACTGAATTCTGTCTCTCTTCAAATTCATATATTGAAATTCCTAACTCCTAGTACTTCAGTGGAGAATGCATTGGCAACCCACTCCAGTACTCTTGCCTGGAAAATCCCATGGATGGAAGAGCCTGGTAGGCTGCAGTCCATGGGGTCGCGGAGAGTCAGACACGACTGAATGACTTCACTTTCACTTTTCACTTTCATGCATTGGAGAAGGAAATGACAACCCACTCCAGTGTTCTTGCCTGGAGAATCCCAGGGGCGGCAGAGCCTGGTGGGCTGCCGTCTATGGGGTCGCACAGAGTTGGACACGACTGGACTGACTTAGCAGCAGCAGCAGCAGCAGCAGTACTTCAGAGTATCACTAAATTTGAAGATAGGGCCTCTAAGGAAGTATTTGGGTTAAAATGAGGTCAGTTGGATGGGCCAGGATTCAGTATGACTGGTGTCCTTGTAAGAAAAGGAAATCAGGACACAGATGCACACCAATGGGAGACGATGTGAAGATATGGGGAGGAAATGATCATCTACAAGTCAAGGAGAGAGGCTTCAGAAGAAACAAAACTGTTGACAACTTGATCTCAGACTTCTAGCCTCCAGAATGTTGAGAAAATACCTTTCAGTTGTTTAAGCCACCCAGTCTGCACTATTCTGCTATGGCAGCCAGAGCAAATGATACAAAGCTTTAACTTACAACACAAGGAGGATCTGTTGACCTCCCCCCATATATAACATGATGAAGAATTAATAAATTGTGGTCTATCCTTGATCTAGGGATTAGTGTTGAGGAATTCTCTTGGGACTTTCCAAGGGTAAGGACCATCCTCATTGCCATGAAAAGTCTGCCTCTTTGTTTCCACCCCACAATGCCTTCTTGCTGACCATCCCATTGAGATAATAATGGTTCAAGTCAAGCCCATTGGAAGTGTTCCTTCCCACTGCTGGTGACAGTGTGCTATTAGTCTAGCTACCTGTGTCTACATGCTTTTCTTCTCTCAATTTAGATACAGACACTTGAACTTGAGATTTGTTTATGATAAATTTATTCTCAAATTCTAAACAAGTAATACATTATAGATGTGTTGGAATCTAAACAATCAGAATATGATATAGCTCTGTTGGTTCAATAGCCACATTGCATATTTGTTTCCACTCTGGCACTCTTTAGGCTATTGTAGAAACAGCTGCCAAGTGGGTTGTGTGTGTGTGTGTGTGTAGGTTGGCATATACTAACATACTTGTTCTTGCTCAATAAAGGTGTTGTGAAAAGAAATGATGAGAAATGCACTGTTTACTCTTCACGTAGGAAAATGCCTACCAAACACATATCATTTAAAGTCATACTCAGTTGATATTGCCAGTCATATTTACTTGGAATGGAATTTTTATCAGAGCTACCCTATATGCAGAGTCTTACAGGGTCTTGATGTTTAAAGCAAAGATGCCTCTATTTTGAACACTTGCGGTTTTAAAAAATTTAATTTATTCTGAAATCCCTTCTGCCTTCTGCATTTAAAAAATTTGTCTGAATCCTCAATGCAGTCAGAGTGACTGTTTGGTAGCAGAATGTATCCCTAAACCATCAAGGGATTTTCATGAGCAATTGGGATTACTCCAAAATACATTGCAGATTGGTATCAACTATCATATCTGAATTTGTATTCTAGCGCTGAGAGCAATTTGTAGCACATTATAAATCATGGCTCCTCCCTCACAATTTCAAAATGCTCCTGTCACTGACAAGCACTAAATATGCTGTTGCTACAGCGGCAACATCAGAAATTGCCCAGAGATATCACACAAAACTGAGTGACAGAAGAAAATTTCATAATCACTTTATAAGTACAACCCTTCAGTATAGCCTCATCTCCTTCAGCCGGAGAAAAATTGAGATGAGTTTGGATGGAGAATGTTAATTGGAAACTGATATGCTTAGCTCTCTAGCACAGTATTTGACTATTATCAGAGCTGTCTTCCTATACAAGAAAGCTACAAAATGTTAGCTTATCTCTCCACCCACCCCAAATAAAAGCTTAGATTCCAGAGAGTACAAGCCAAATCCATAGAGGAAATCCTAAAATTGCAAACTCTATAGCTATGAATTGACCCTACTAATAGCTTTTATTATTTAGATGTAATAAAAATTCTAATGATCTGCAGAACAGTAAAATCTCTAGTTTAACCAGAGATTGAAGTGTTTTTTTGGACTGTGCTATATGAAAGCCATCAGAGACAATAGAGACTTGATAGATATCCACTCTAACATTTGCAAAAAGCATTAACAATATATCACACTTCACTGCCATCCGCAAACCCATAATATTATTCACAAATTATGTATTTAAGATTGGGGAGCCAGAGACATTTTTGTAATGCTAATATATTAAGACATCCTCTCCAGAGAGGTTCTATAGAACCTCTGCCTGCATTTTTCATATCCACCTTACTGCTTGACCATGTGATGATTTTGAAATTGTTGCCTGGCTACACTGATCCCTATTTCCTAGAGTATTATCTGCCAGCGTTTAGGGGGGTTATGTTCAGAAGTGTTACTTACAGAAGCTAGACTATAATATATATAATTTATCTAAGGAAATTTCTGAAATCATTAAAAATACTTTTAACTGTAAGTTGATTCAATCTGAGGAAAGAGAAAAGGATTACTTTGAATAATGAAATGATAATAAGACCAGAAGAATTAAAATTGAATAGCATGCAGATAACATGGGCGTGGGGATTATTACTTAAGGTGTACCTTTATTCTTATTATTTTGATTAACAAATGACATAGAAACTACAGAATAGAAAAAAATAAGTAAATTTATAGCAGATGCTTTTATAGAGACCTAAAACTTTTAAGTATCCCAAAGAAAGTTGAATTAATTTATGATGAGATTGGAGTCTTTGATATCTCTATTAAGACTAACAAGAAAGAGGCATGTGGTGGGGAAATATCAGTAAGGTAGACATGTCTGGCTAAATGATGTACAATGAAAGCATTAATTAAGACACATGCAATAATAATAATAATAATAGCAACAGCAGCAAAATTAACCATGATGGTAATAATAACTAAAAGCCAGGTGAAAAGGAAAAGCAAGTAAAGGGGTTAGAGGTCATTCTTTGTTGTTATGATTTTACCCAAGCAACGACCAGTCAGTAAATGCAACCCTATAGACCTAGTTTGACAGCTGATTGGCTTAACACGGTTCCTTTCATTAGACTCTGGGTTGTTGGAATCAGATTAGTCCACTAGACACTGAAGTGGGAGCAAGAAAGTAGGGGCAGAGGACCATCTTGGGTGAAAGAGCAGGGGTGGGAGGGGTAATAAGGTCAGCTTTTTAAGTTTCTGTTAGACAGAGATGGGACAGACAATTGTGATCTTTCGATAATGCCAGAAACTCATTCTAGCTGCAACCTTTTCTCTGTAGTCAACATTTACTTGAGCCTCTCACAGTGAGAGAAATGATGAGTTTAACTTATACTTTTCATTCTTTACTGGTCTATCCATCTGATGAAAGCAAACAAGAAGTAGGTACCTATTAAATTGGAAATCCATACATCAGCTTTCATTTATTCTTAAAGACAGTTGTGGTTAAGAGTATTACCTTTGGTATCAAATAAACCTGTGTAGGAGCCTCAGCTTAGTTTCCTCATCTATAAAACTAAGTAAAAAATATCTACCTTACACAGCTGATGCAATGACTCAGTGGGATGGTACGTATGAGCAGTAAGCACTAGGCTTGATCCATAATATGCATTTAAAAATCTTTAGACATGATTATATTAAAATTATTGATACCATCATTATTAGTGGTTATAAGTTAAAATAATATAGAAGGGCAGAATTTATTTATGTTAATAGGAAAAATTTAATACATTATTCTAAGATTCATTGGGCATCTTTCAATACTTGAAGGAAAAGATTATTCTCTTATTAAAATATGATGCACAATAATTTCACAATAACCTCCTCAGAGAGAGATATATTCATATGAGTATTTTACTTTATGTAATTTTCATATCCTGATGAAATTTGGATCAGAATTAATATATAATGAAAACTTGGTCCTGTAGCAGAGAAAAGTTGCAAATTATGTGTGTAGTACATTTAAGAAGCCTACAGTGTTCTCAACTACTCCATCTGACATTTAGTTAATACGATAGAGAGTTTCCACTTGACAGTGAGAAGGGAACATTAAAGAAGTCACCATGTTCTGCAGATTTCTTGTCAGCTTGCTTTATGTTCATTTAACTGGTTGCTTTTTATAATTACCATGTGCCTGGCTAGATTTCAAACTGCAAAAGGATTATTCAACTTTGCCAGTCCATGTTGCCCTCAGCCTTTAAACAAACAGGACTTTAAAAATGAATATTGGCCCTAAAGTAATCCTTTCCTCTAAAACAACTAAAGAAGAAAAACTCCTTAGTGGAACTTAGAAATGAAAAACTCTTTTGAGGTAGCAAGTAATTAAGACTGTTCTTTTACTTCCCAAACGGAGACTGAGGACTCCCACCACCGGGTAGAATGGAACAGTCATGTCAGACTTGCATTTCTGCTGAGGACAGTCAGAAAAGATGGATAAAACACACATAAACATTCCTGCGTTTAAAGACATTCAAGAAATGGAGAAGAAAAGAGAAACAGAAAGATTAAAGTTCTGGAGAGGAGAGAGCCTTTTAGAGATTAGCTAACAATCTTCATTCTCTTTGTTTTTTGAAGGATTGTATAGGTTCCAGGCATTGGCTGAAAGTTTTGGTTCGAGGAGTCTCAAACACTTGATTACTTTTCTCCTCAAGATATATGTCAAATTCTGAAGGAATCTGTGAGGCTGACAAATACAGAGAGGCGTTTCCAAGAGACTCTTGGTTCTAGAGAAACAAAAGATTCACTAGACTCTCAGTTAAAAACTTTTGCATTTAAAAGTGCCTTGCTTTAGGGACCAGGTTTAACTAGAACTAGACTGTCTTACTAAAATCGCAACACAGCCTGAACTCAGCAGAGTCCCTAAGTGCATAAGGTGGATCACCCTTCCCTTGAGTCTATTATACCTAGTAGAAGTGATTAACTTTCTCTGGTGAAAGATTCTGGCTATCATGTCTGTCATTTAAATAAAACTCATTATGTATGTCAAGAAACATGGTCATATAACGTCACTCCAAGATAAAAATCAGGCTGTAGAAACAGACTTGTAGGTGATGTAGATATTGTAATTAAATAACATGGGCTTTCAAATAACTTTATTATTACACTCAAGAGAAAAAAAGAAAGAAATATAGATTAAAAAGTGAAAAAGTCCATCAGAGAATGTAGAAAAAAGCAAATAGAAATTTCAGAAGTAAAAGATACACTATATTAAATTAAGTACACAACAGATGGGTTTAACATAGACTAGACACAAGAACTAGAAGGCAGATCGATAGAGTATATCCCCAAGTAAAGCATACATAGAAAAAAGCATGGAAATAGGGGTAAGAGTGCAGTAAATATGTGGGACAACAGAAAATATCCGACATATATATAATTAGATCTAACTGAACGAAAGAAAAAAGAAAACCATAAATCTGGTGGATCAAGTAAAGAACAAATAGTAAGATGTTATGTATAAACCCATTATATCATTAATTACATTAAATGTAAATGAAGTAAATACTATCAGAAAAGACTAAAATGGTGAGATTTTTCTGAAAACAAAACATTTAAATATGTGTTGATTACAAGAAGTACATCTTAAATGTAAGGAGTCTAAAGTAAAAAAAATGGTTTAAAGTAAAAGAAAATAGGACAAAGTATCAACCAGGGGAAGCTGGTGTAGTTATTAATACCAAACAAAATAGTCTTTAAAGTAAGTGTTACCAGAGATTAAGAGAGACATTTCACAACTACAAATAAGCCAGACCAACAGGAATATATTGCAATCCTAAGTTTGTATATACCCAATAATATAGTTTAAAATAAAGCAAACGGTAGAAATAAAAAGCGATATAGAAGTATGTCAGTGTCATTAAGGATAGAGAATATCTGTATGACTTAATGTAATTGTCATATACAGAACACTGCATCCAGCAACATCCAAATTTAAGATTTTCAAGTGCACAGTAAACCTTTAACATCATAGATGATGTATTGGATAAAAGCAAACCCCAACAAATGTCTAAAGATTAAAATTACTCAGGTCATACACTCTGTCTACAATATAAATAAGATTAAAATGAATAACAAACAGGTAGTGAGGAAATTCCCAAATGCTTGTTCAGTTGACTGATAGCCTCTTAAATGACCAATAGGTGAAGAAGAAACAGTAATAGAAATTAGAAAATGTCTTGAGCTGAATGATAATAATATGGTATATCAAAATTTGTGGCATGTGGCTAAAGAAGTGTGCAGAGAAAAATTTAGAGGCTTTAATGCATACCTTAAAAAATAATAAAAACTGAAAATCCATGATTTAAGCTTCCTTCTCAAGAAGCTAGAAAATAGAAACAGGAAGTCAAATCTAAGCAGGAGGAACAAAATAATAAAGATGAGAGCAGAAACCAATGAGATAGAAAATGAATGTAAAACAGAATAAATCAACCAAACTAAAAATCGGTTCCTTGAAAACATTAATAAAGTTGATAAACACTTAGAAAGATCAACTGAGGTAAAAAAATAGAGAAAATACAAATTACTAATGTCAAGAATGAAACAGGAGGCATTACTGCAAACCCAAATTAAGAAGAAAATAAAAAGATATTATAAACAATTTTATGCCAATATATTAAAGAATTCAGAAAAAAAGATCAATTCTTCAAAAATGTAATTTACCACAATTGACAGGAGAAATGAAAATATTTAAGTATACCTATATTGGCTGAAGAAATTGATTTTGTTAATAAAAGCTTTATCATAAAAACCCTGAGATATCTTTATAAATACAGTTTGACAATATGGAATCAAGAAATAGCATGAATCTTAAACTCTTCCAGAAGATATAAAGAGAAAAAATATATATTCTAACTTTTTTTGAGGTGGTATAATCTATAATCTTGATCTTTAAACTGACAAGATCATTAAAAGAAAGAAAAATTATAAACTCATATGTTTCAACAGCTTAGATATAAAAACCCCAACCCAAATCGAATCCAGTAGCATGACAGGAGGGTAGCACATCACAGCTTTATTCCAGGAATGTAAGGGTTTTCTTTTTTAAATCCACAAAAATATACATTTTTTTGTTAATTAGCTGCCTTGCATACTCTTTAATACTTTATATTATTAAGCAAATCTCATAAAACATAATTCATCATATGAATAGATACAGGAAAAGTTTATGATAAAATTCAAGTAAACTTATTTATCATTAAACTCTTAACAAAATGTAAGCAGAAAGGAATTTCCTGATGTTATTTTTGCATTATCTACAAAAGAAGAAAGAAAGTGATGAGCAAACATCATAATTATGATGAAATAGTGGAAGGTTTCCCATGAGACAGAATGAGACACGGAAGTCTCCCATAACTATTGATTCTATTGGTGCGTCTGTTCAATAGTGAACTGAAGGTCTTAGTTGGTACATTAATGGCAAATCATACATATATACATAAATATAAGTCATATGCACTGGAAAGGAAGAAATAAAATATTTACATACAGAGAACATGATCTTGTCAAAAATTTAAATGAATCCAGAGACAAACCATCATAATTAAAAAATGAATTTAGTAAGGATATAGATTATAACAAAAAAAGATTAGAATTAGTGAGTGAATTTAGTATGCTATCTGGATAAAAGATCTTTTGCTAACACAGATTTCTTTTCTCTGTACCAACAAAAAAAATTAGAAATTGACATTTAAAAAGGATGCCGTTATAATAGCTACAGAAAACATCAAATATCTGAGAATAAATTTAATGTAAGATATGAAAATTAAAATTTACATTTTAAACTAAAAACTATGATTCATTGCTGGGGGAAGTTAAAGACCTAAATAAATGGAACAATATGCCATGGTCATAGATGGAAAGACAGTATTGTGAAGATGTCAGTTCTTTCCAAATAGAGCTACATGTTCAATGTGACTAGAATTTAAATTCCAGCATTTTTAATGGAAAAATCACAAACTAATTCTAAAATTTATATGTAAATGCAAAGGACCCTAAAAAGTCAAAACAATCTTAATGAAGAACAAATGTGGAGGTGCTCCTCTACCAGAATGAAGACCTATTTTAAAGCTTAAAAAATAAAAGAGTGTGGTATTGGTGTAGGGATAGATGAAGTATTCAAGAACAGACCAGTGGAACAGAATAGAAAATTCAGAAACAGACCCAAACATTATAGTCATAGTCCTATGAAAAATCACAAGACGTTTGCTTCTTGGCAGAAAAGCTATGACAAATCTAGACACCGTGTTGAAGAGCAGAGACATTACTCTGTCAACAAAGGTCCGTATAGTCAAGGCTATGGTCTTCTCAGTGGTCACATATGATTGTTTAAGAGCTGGACCGTGAAGAAGGCAGGGTGCCAAAGAATTGATGCCTTTGAACTGTGGTGCTGGAGAAGAGGAGAAGGCAATGGCACCCCACTCCAGTACTCTTGCCTGGAAAATTCCATGGATGGAGGGGCCTGGTGGGTTGAAGTCCAGGGGGTCGCTAAGAGTCGGACACGACTGAGCGACTTCACTTTCACTTTTCACTTTTATGCGTTGGAGAAGGAAATGGCAACCCACTCCAGTGTTCTTGCCTGGAGAATCCCAGAGATGGGGGAGCCTGGTGGGCTGCCGTCTATAGGGTTGGACAGAGTTGGACACGACTGAAGCGACTTAGCAGCAGCAGCAGCAGCAGCTGGAGAAGATTCCTGAGAGTCCCTTGGACAACAAGGAGATCAAACAAGTCAATCTTAAGGGAAGTCGACATTGAATACTCCTTGGAAAGACTAATGCTGAAGCTAAAACTCCAGTATTTTGGTCATCTGACGCTAACAGCTGACTATTGGAAAAGTCCCTGTTGCTGGGAAAGATTGGCGGCAGGAGAAGACGGCTTCGGAGGGTGAGATGGCTGGATGGCATCACTGATGCAATGGACATGAACCTGGGCACACTTTGGGAGATGGTGAGGGACAGAGAGGCCTGGCATGCTACAGTCCATGGGGTCACAAAGAGTCAGACATGACTGGACAACTGAACAACAGCAACAACAACAACCTATGGAAAAGGTAACAATGCTGTCCAATGGGAAAAGGAGAGTATTTTAAATACATAATGCTGGATAATTGGAATATTCATATAAAAATGTGAATCTTGGCCATTACCTTATCTTACATAAAAAATAATTCAGATGAAATTGAGATCTAAATTTAAACGCAAAACAGTACATATTGTACAGCTGGTAGAATCTCAATAAAATTATCTTCCAGTTGGGGGGGGGATACATTTAAAATAATACAAAGGAAAACGTTTTCATGACCTTAAAATAGGCAATGATTTCTTAAATAAGACATAAAAGAAACACTTTTGGTGCGTTAGAACTATATTCAAATGAACTCCTGTTCATCAAAAGACACCATTAAAAGAGTAAAAGGGCAAGCCAAGCCGCAGAATGGGAGAAGATATTTTTAATACATGTAAATATACATGTATTTTCAATACAAAGAAGTTTGATTCAGAATATATAAAGAACTCCTGAATGTCAAAAATGAAAAGATGGCATGATTCCACTTAAATGTAGTTTAGAAGAAGCATAGCTAGGTTACGTTGTAACGCATGACACTTACTCCCCTTGGCTCATCTAGAGACTCGAAGGGGGCGTGAGAGGTGCTCCTGGTGTCTTGCCATTGTTCTGTTTCTTGATCTGGGTATTGCAGACGTGTCATGTTGGGAAAAATCTTTGTGATCTATGCAAATTTGTATGTATGTTAAAATTTAATGAAAAACAAAACCCAAAAATGATGCACCAAAATCCAGATCTGCTGAGTACCAGGAAGCTGTTAAAGAACGGCAGGGGGCCTGCTGTGGAAAAGCACCACCTCTGCCTTTCACCATTTCAACTGCTATGGCCAATGGCTAAACATTTTAGGTCATACAACAGCAAGAATAGGGATTTAGGTCATGCAACAGCAAAAATGAGGATTTGCAATAAGTAAATGTTTACACATGTCCTCATTGTGAATGTCATAAAACATATATATAGTGAATTATCACATCTGATGTACGTCTGCACATGATGAACACCTGACCATAATTAAGTGTATAGAGAATGAAATAAGGATAAAATAAGCTATATTTTAAAAATAAGTTTTTTTCTATTAATCATATAAAATCCCATAAGGTTTTTTTTTCTCTTTTAAAAAGAAAAGAGTGTGAAAAGAATGTGATTCATTCAGTATGTCAGGTGTAATTAGGTCATCATTGCTTTTTGTGTCTAATGTTGAGCTTCTACTAGGAATAAAAGTATTCAGCTCAGCCATTTTCTTATTTACTTATGCTGTATTATTTATGCTATCTTCAATCTGCTGTTTCTTTGAAAGAATATTTTAAAGCCATTTGTTCATTTTTGAGAGGGATAATCTAGTTCAAACTGGATAATATAAACCATATATTCATTTAACCAGACACGTGATATAAGCTGTAAGTCATGGCAACTTCTTACAGTGCCGCTCTGGAAAATGTCCGTTCTCCCCGTCAGTGCCACGTGACACTGGATCAGTGTCAATCCATACAGTCAATGCATCTAAACGAATTTGTTTCTCACTTTAGGATGAAAAAGACAATATAGGAATTCTAATATTTTCTTCTTGCTCCCTGTGGATTGTCTTGAGGATACCTAGAATGTATGCATTCTTTGATAGCTAAGTGAAGTCGCATAGTTGCTCATAAATCATAAGTCAGTGCAATTACATCTGGGACTAAGAGGAAGTGTACAGTTCTAGTGTAAACTTCACCATGTCCAATCCATAGATCAAGTGGAATGACTTTTACACTACGGCTCCAATTTCAGAAAAAGAACAATGGACTCTCCTGTCCCTGTCTCATTCTATCCCTATGGCAAATCTCTTCTTGTGCACATCCCTTTACTTCTCTAGATCAGATTTCCTCAAATACAAAATGAGGGATTTGTAGTAAGTGAACATGAGGCTCCTTCAAATTAAAGTAAGTGTTATGGGACAAATTGTGTCCTCTTAAAATTCATATGTTGAAATTCTAACTCTAGATACTTCAGAGTATGACTATATTTGGAGATAAGGCCTTAAAAAGTGTAATTAAATTTAAATGAGGTCATATGGGTTGACCCAAATCCAATAGGACAGGTGTCCTTATAAGAAGAAAAGATTAGAACACAAATAAACACAAAAGGAAGACCATGTGAAGACACAGAGAAGATCACCATCTATAAGCTATGGAGACTGGCCTCGGATGAAAGCAACCTCCAACTCAGATATCTAGCTTTTAGAACTGTGAGCAAACCTTGTTGTTTAAGCCACCCAATCAGTTGTACTTTGCTATGGCAGCCCTTGCAAACAAATATAATACGCAAAAATTTCCGCTGCTTTATTGCTATATTAACGTAATTTGACATATAACCCTGTTTAAGTTTAAGGTGTATATCATAATGATTCAGTATATGTATATATTGTTAAATGATTACCACAGTAAGATTAGTTAACACATATATCACCTCGCATAGTTATAAAGATTTTTTGAGAATTTTTAAGATTTATTCTCTTAGCGACTTTTGAATACACAGCAAAATATTTTTAACTGCAGTCACCAGCTATACATTCAATCCCCAGAATGTTATTATAACTGGAAGTTTATACCCTTTGGCCACTTTCACCGATTTCCCCCTTACAATAAATAAACTTGAAAAAAACACCGTATCTGTTCCTATAATTGAAATTTGCTTTAACAACAACATCTGATTCTAAGTTATCCCTACTAAACAACTGAGCATAGAAGAAGCGACTAAATTTATTATCTGTATCTATAAAGAAATACTCAAACTTTTAAACTTGCTTGACAGGAACCATACTTCCCTCTCCTACTAAGTAGAGACAGACTATTACACTTTAGATTTTCTCTAACAAACATTATACCATTAGATAGGTAGGCAGCGTTCATGAGAAGCCAAGAGAATCCAGAGGTATTGCAGGTCATGGCCATGGTGGCTTTACTGTTGCTGTTTAATATTTATGGAGTACCCAAAGCTATGTGGGAAGACTACACAGTGCTTTCTTGTGCACTGCCCAAGTTTCATCTGATGAAACTACTCCTTTCTTTGCTCAGTCACCAAAGATTTTCTCAAAGAAACAAACTACCTTATTTGAATTTATAAAAACCTGATTAGTTTTCATTCCATTTATATTCTAGTAACTATTTTCAAATAAAACATCTGGTGTCCAGATAGGAAGGCACTAAATCACATTTATACCTGAGAAACTGAAAGAATGTGAATCACCAAATAGGTTGTTTGATCAAGGAGAATGGACCAAGGTAGCTAATTGGACTCTCTCCTTGTCTTTCTGATGGCCAAAGGCTGTTTTGGGAAGTTAACATAAGCATATGTGAGGGAAGATGTTAGTCAGTAATGCTAAAACTTTGCATAATCCATTTAACAAATTACTTTTTTAAAACTAAGCTATGCTATCAAATGAAGTGAATGCATTCAGCCAAATGTTAAAAAAATAATTTAGTCTCTTGCTTCATTTTGAGGAACAGCAGGCAGGTAAAACACACAGCAGGGAGAGGGAAGGGATTTTGGACTCCAGGCTCTCAAGTTGTAAACCTTCTTGTTTGGGGCTAATGGGCTTTTGGCTGCTGGGAAATGAGTAGAGGAGTGAATATGTCCATAGCCTATGGGTTTATTTGTAGGCTAATCGAGGAGACAGTCCTGAGTGGTTTTCAAACTGTGCTTTCTTCACCAAGGGCAACATGAGGATGTGGAAGATGGAGGGATGGGAAATAGGTAGTCCTTGTGTCTCTCACCTGCCTCTTCAACCAGGGAAGTTCCACTTTTGTTGTTTTGCATATTGAACTTTATTTAAAGATTTCTTTTGAGCAGCATGTTTGAAGACAAAAGCCACTTTGAGGACTCATTTTAGAATTTGCTCTTGCTAATTTGAGCAGAATTTTGTGCTTGGACACAGTCATAACATGGAATAGTTAAGACCCTCCAAATGCTCCAGACTTTTCATGCTGCCATATTTTCCCCTCTGACAGAAATGCTTCCCTCTACGTGGTGACTATCTACTCACCCTGCAAGCCCCTTCTCATCAAGTTTATGATTTTTCCTATGGCTCTAAGTGTGGGTTGTTTTCCTACGTCAAACAAGGATACAAAGATTCCTGTTGTCATAATATTGAAAAGATTAAGCAGTTGTGTAATCAGTACCATCTTTTTAATGTGAAATGTCTCTTTCCTGAATATAGAGGGAGGGGAAGTCCTCTCCCTTCTTACTCCCATCTTACTCACCACTTTTTCCAGCAGCGAGAAGGATGAACTTGCTCTTGTTGGCTTCTGGACAGGCTTCATGCTTGCTGAAGGTTCTCATTCCCACCAGTCCTCGCATCAGAGTTTAGTTAGCTCTGTAGTCTGTCCCTGAGAACTTCAGGCCCTAGGAATTCATTCATTCACTCATGCATTCAATTACTCATTCACTCAACATCCATCTATGGAGTGCCTGTTCCTTCAGGACACAATGACTAATGTGGTCATCTCAGCTCTCAAGAAACTCACAGTCTAGGGAGAAACACACCTATGAACAGATACTCGTAATGATAAAAAAAAATGATAACAATATCCATCAGAGCCAATATCATATCCCTCGTGGTGTCACATGTACTTTGAGTCACAGGTGTTTAGAGTTAAACTGAATCTTGTTTTTGTACTAGGTGGAGAGCTGTTTGGTTTGGATGACTGTTGAAAATAAGACAAATTTCCCTTGGGCCATGACCCCATGCAGAGTTTCTAAGGGTAGTTGATCCTTTCTCAGTATGAGATTTTAAAATATACTTGGCAAATGAAAGCAGTAAAACATTTCATAATGCTTTTCTTGTCCCCCCCAAACTTTTAAAGTTATGCGGGTCTGGGATTGTGTTTCTTTTGATGTAGGACGTTGTGTGGCACTTAGAAATCACATTTGATAGCTAGAATCTGCATCCTTCTCATAATGGCTTTAAGAAATGAAGGGTTCATTTTCTCTCACAGAAAGGAAGTTTTAAGGTAGTTAATACTTGGGAAATCCCAGGGACTGATAAGATGATTCTATGATGGTTCCTGGGACCCAGGCTCATTCTAATTTGCTGCTCTGCCATACTTAGCACTGGTTTCCACCCTCAAAGTTACAAAATGATTGCTGGAGGTTGTTATCATGTCCACATTCCAGACAGAAAGAGGGAAGGCAAGGGGCAACAGGGATGTGATAAATATCTGTCAGCCTTTTAGGAGTTCTCTGGAATCCCTGAAAGCATATCAACAGTTTTTGTCATCATCTTATTGGTCAGAACTCAACCTCAGGGCTGCACCTAGCTGCAAGGGAGGCTGGAAAATATTTTTTAACCCAAGAATCTTGCTGCTTGGAATAAAATTGGAGTTTCATATTTAGGAAGAAGAAGTGAATGAATATTGTTTGCATAAATTGCAGTCTTGGTTACAGATGTCTTGTTCATTTTAGTAATAGCTCATTTCCTTCATCTTCCTTCTTTCTCTGCAATAACTATAAAAACAGGCATGTACCAATGGGAGATTTTCCAGTTGCTAGAAAGGAAGAAGCTATTCAGATACTGTATCAGACTTTCCTTCTTCTGAATTAACCATTCAACTGATAAATTATTATATTTTAATGTGACTATTTCCCCTCAAGTATTACCAAGTTTAATAATATTCAAATTTTGTCTTTATTCCTTAATTTAGTCAAAGTATATAAATGATTACCTCACCATTGAACAGAGGTAGCTTTATGGATTCAGATTCTTTCAATATTAAAGAATTATTTTATACCAGTGAAAATATAAAAAATATATATATATCGCTATTAAATATAATTGCTTTTCAAGGATATCTAAGGTTTATCTATGGTCTGAAATTATAACTAAAAATTGAAAACACAGGTTTTATGTGGAAAGTGTTAGTTGGCAAGGGATATTAGAACATTTTGGGCTTCACTCATGGCTCAGAGAGCCATGCTTGCAATGCAGGAGACCTGAGTTCAGCCCCTACATTGGGAAGATCCCCTGGAGAAGGGGATGGCCAACCACTCCAGTAGTCTTGCCTAGAGAATTCCATGGACAGAGGAGCCTTGTGGGCCACAATCTATAGGGTCACAGAGTCAGACACGACTGACTAACACATGCGTAATTTGTTATTACAGCACTTTACCAATAAAATTGTTGTCTGTATTTTATAGATACACAACTGAGACACCAGTTGCTTAAGTGATTTCTTCAAAGGCAAAACTGTGTCAGTGATAGAGCCAAAAATAAAACTCAGGATCCCTGACCCATGGGCCCACAGTGTAATGATCGAAGAACCCAATAAATTAATGCATTGCTTTTGGACCTACAGACTAAATTAATAAAGTCAATATAAATTAAAATTCAGTTGATATATATGATGGTTGCCTCAGGCATTAGAGCTTTTAGATTTTATCAGCAACAATGACTAAGGTGTTAAGGAGGAACGACTATTCAGAATTAATAACTCCTTACTCAAAAGACTAAGTGCCTCATTCATTCATTCATTCATTCATTCATTCATTCTGTTACAGAACAATTGAGCACACCTAACTAAGAACCAGGCATTATTCCAAGGTTGGATATACACAGATGAATAAGACACTATTTTCTCTGGAAAGCACTGTCTAGTTGGCAAAACTGATGTGAAAACAGATGACAACGTAATTCTATAAATAATACAATGTGTATATACTCAGAGCACTGAGAGAGGAAGCATAAGTGAGTAGTGCCTCACCTGATGTAGCCCTTCAGAAGAAACTTCTTACAAAGGTTGATTAATAAAGATGAACATGCCAGGGGAGGAATGGAAAGGCTTTCTTGTCATGGGGTAAAAATTACTAGGGCTTAGCTGGGGCTAAGCATCCTTCTTTTTTTTTTTTTTTTTTGCAGAGTTCTGAATTCTCTGAGAAAGACAAAAAGTTCAGGTAGATTGAAAATACCTGGATTAGATGAAAAAACCTAGATATACACTAACAACAGACATCCTAATAATCCACCCTGGAAATGGACTTACTCTCTTGGCAGCAGGTACCATTGGATCAGCCTCCTAACATGGAGCTCTCCCTGCACAACTTATAGTATGAATGGTAGACCAGGTTTGTGCTTTCCTTGAAATGAGGGAGGGAAGGGGATGAGCTGCGTTTTCCTATCCCAAACTCACCTATCAGATAGGTCCCTTCCCAGGGGAAGCTGGAACCAGAGGTCACAGAGGCAGGGAGTGTTGTACTAGTGGTGTTCTCTCCAGCACAGTTAGAAGAAGGGTTAAGTGCTTCTCCTGAACGTTTCTGAATATTCTGACGCTGACGAAAATAAGAACTTTTTAGTATGGACCATGTCAAACATACACAAAATGGTATAATTAATCCCTGTGTACCTATTATTCAACAATTTTGTGCATTTTTCCATATGTCTATATTTTTATATTTTAGTGATTGGAACAGTGACGAATTAGTATCAGAATGAACATACTGTGTATTAAGGCAGAACACTGAGTGCAATGGCTGTTGGTTTGTAGTATACAGACTTATACCAGTCCGTGGAAATCATAAGGGTTATTTTTTATGACTCTCATGTCTCCTAACACAGAATACTTATGTGCTTCTTGTATTCTCTCCTGTCTCTTCTTCTTCCTCTATCTCCACCTCAAGAGTTTCTCTATGGTGGCAAAGTTTGAGATCACACTCTAGTTGCAAGAACACTGGTCTGTGTAGAAGTTGTTCAGTCACTAAGTCATGTCTGACTCTGCGACCCCATGGATTGCAGCACACCAGGCTTCCCTGTGCTTCACCATCTTCTGGAATTTGCTCAAACTTGTGTTCATTGATTCAGTGATGCCATCCAACCATCTCATCCTCTGTTGTCCCCTTCTCCTCCTTCCTTCGATCTTTCTCAGCATCAGGATCTTTTCCAATGAGTCAGCTCTTTGCATCAGGTGGCCAAAGTATTGGAGCTTCAGTATCAGTCCTTCCAATGAATATTCTGAGTTGACTTCCTCTAAGATTGACTGGTTTGATCTCCTTGCTGTCCAAGGGACTCTCAATAGTCTTCTCTAGCACCACAGTTTGAAAGCATAAATTCTTAAGTGGAAGACATAACAGTAAAACAGTGCTGACTAAGGATTTTTTGCCGTGACCCTGGGAAAAGTAAAAACATTATTCTATTTCACTGATACTAAGGAGTCAACATAGAGATGGAAGGGAAGTAGAACTCCTCAGTTCAGTTCAGTGGCTCAGTCATGTCC
Organism: Okapia johnstoni; assembly: GCA_024291935.2. NCBI lineage: Eukaryota > Metazoa > Chordata > Mammalia > Artiodactyla > Giraffidae > Okapia > Okapia johnstoni. The sequence goes on from CM044309.1 coordinate 101,241,643, forward strand.
GACTCTTTGTGACCCCATGAACTGTAGCATGCCAGGATTCTGTCCATCACCAACTCCTAGAGCTTACTCAAACCCATGTCCATAGAGTCAGTGATGCCATCCAACCATCTCATCCTCTGTTGTCCCCTTCTCTTCCTACCTTCAATATTTCCCAGCATCAGGATCTTTTCCAATGAGTCAGTTCTTTGCATCAGGTGGCCAAATAATGGAGTTTCAGCTTCAGTATCAGTCCTTCCAATGAATATTCAGGACTGATTTCCTTTAGGATGGACTGGTTGGATCTCCTTGCAGACCAAGGGACTCTCAAGAGTCTTTTCCAACACCACAGTTCAAAAGCATCAATTTTTTGGTGCTCAGCTTTCTTTATAGTCCAACTCCCACATCCATACATGACTACTGGAAAAACCATAGCTTTGACTAGACAGACCTTTGTTGACAAAGTAATGTCTCTGCTTTTTAATATGCTATCTAGATTGGTCATAGCTTTTCTTCTAAGGAGCAAGTATCTTTTAATTTCATGGCTGCAGTCACCATCTGCAGTGATTTTGGAGCCCAGGAAAATAAAGTCTGTCACTGTTTCCATTGTTTCCCCATCTATTTTCCATGAAGTGATGGGACTGGATGCCATGATCTTTGTTTTCTGAATGTTGAGTTTTAAGCCAACTTTTTCACTCTTCTCTTTCACTTTCATCAAGAGGCTCTTTAGTTCTTCTTCACTTTCTGCCATAAGGGTGGTGTCATCTGCATATCTGAGGTTAATGGTATTTCTCCCAACAATCTTGATTCCAGCCTGTGCTTCATCCAGTCTGGCATTTCTCATGATGTACTCTGCATATAAGTTAAATAAGCACAGTGACAATATACAGTCTTGACATAGTCCTTTCCCAATTTGGAACCAGTCTGCTGTTCCATGTCCAGTTCCAACTGTTGCTTCTTGACCCGCATTCAGATTTCTCAGGAGGCAGGTCATGTGGTCTAGTATTCCTATCTCTTTAAGAATTTTCCACAGTTTGTTGTGATCTACACAATCAAAGTCTTTGGCATAGTCAGTTAAGCAGAAATATATGTTTTTCTGGAACTCTCTTGCTTTTTTGATGATCCAATGGATGTTGGCAATTTGATCTCTGGTTCCTCAGCCTTTTCTAAATCCAGCTTGAACATCTGGAAGTTCACAAATTCCTAAGCGGTCTTAAAACTAAATAGTCTAAAAAAAATAGAATTCCTAAGAAGTCTTAAAACACCTCTTCAAAATATTTTAAATGGTTGGTGTGCTGATTAAGTTCAATGTTTGTGATCTCATTCCTACTCTAAAAAGATGCTGTTCCATTGTTTGATGCAAACCTATTTTACCAAACATTCCCCCACTGTTCTGGAAACACACAGAGAAATTTGACAGCATCAAATATTTGCTAGCTCTTCAACTGCTTGAATATAGTCTACATTTCTTTCCTTAGCTTTATCTTCTTTGATTTGAATACAAAATGGTTTCAAATATATCTTTATTGGGACACCCTCCAGAATCATCTGAATGCTGGGTTTCCCATTCTGGGTGAACTCTTGATTATCATTGTCCCACATTAAGATGTGATGCCTGAAACTGAACACAAGTTACTGTACGAAAGCATATTGAGACCTTTTTAACTGTTCTTTTCCTGAACTATTCCTCAGTTTGTCTCACTGTTATGTATGCACATACCTCATCTTCCTATTTCACTTTGAATTCCTTTAAGATAGTGTCTATGACTGATAATGATAATAAAAATAGTAGCTGGAATTGCCTTGTGATCCAGTGGTTAGGACGCTATGCTTTCACTGCCAAGGGTGCAGGTTTAATCCCTGGCTGAGGAATTACGTGAATACCTGAATAAATAAAAGTTCCCGCCCTCTGGAGTCTGAAGTCAGGATTAAAGTTTTCTTTTCTTTCTCTTTTCATTTCCTTCCTTCCTTTCTTTTCATCTTTTTTCCTATATTAAAAAAATCAATGACAGCACAGTTCATATTACGCTTCTGGCCAAATTAAATGATAGATATTTCTCATGTAAATTGTATTAAGACAGCAGATCTTTCTGTCTTGTACTTGTGTCCTTGGTCTTTTGAACATAATTTTTTTTTCATTTATTCTCATTAAATTCCATCTTGTCCCAGCTATTGAAAAATTCCTGAATTCAGTCAGAAAAGTAGCTAATCTTTTTAGCTTTATATTTCTGTCAAATTTGACAGACTTATTTAATTGAAGTCATTGATAAAAATGTTGAATTGGATAGTGGTCTGAAATTTTCCACTAGAAATATCCCTCCAAATGAATAAAATAAAATTAGGTTATGCTTTTAGACATTCATTTTTTTAAAAAAATACAAACCCTAATATACCCTCATGATGACTTAGTTTCTTGTCCTTTTGATTGACGTTATTCACCATACAAGAGTCAGAATTATTTCTTCAGCATCTCCAATCTTGAATTTGTACTTCTGGCCATAAATGAATAACAAGGACTAGACTTACCTTCTTATAGCAAATTATAAAATTATTTTAAAAACACAAAACAACTGTTTATGGACATCAGCCAACAGATGCTACAGGACTGTGATCTCTCAGAGAAGGAAAAATGGTGTTAGTTCTATAATCTCCCACTTTTGGTTTGGAAAAAATAGACAGTAGGAACAGGAAGGCAGAACCCATTGAGGAAATGATGACCCGAATTTGGGTAGACTGAGATGTCTGATATTTGCAGGGCAGAACTTAAGAAAGGAAAGGGCCATTCAAAACTAGAGCTCCAGAAACCTGTAAGGGAATGCCCTTGAATCTTTGCTGAATACCAAGCTGTATGTGTATGCCTATGTGTATGTATATGTGTAGATATGTCACCACAGAGCTGAGCAAAGTCCAACCAATTACTTGCAAGCTCAACAATATCCAGAGATCACACAGAAGCAGCAAAGTTGAATGCCTGGAGTAAAGGCTATGTAAGACCCACCAAAGGAAAGCTTAAAAACAGACTTTGAAGGGACTCAAATAATATAACCACCAAAACAAAGCCCTGTATTCATTCATAGTAATCAAAACTAAAACTACCCATTTTCTTCAAGTAGCTCTCTTAAGTTCAAAAAGTGTCTTTTGTTGAATGAATGAATAAATGAATGAATGAGTAAGCTAAATCTTGATTGGGTGTTAAGGTAGTTCCTGCTTTTAAGAAATATTTGCTCAGACCTTAAGATCCAGCTCAAATGTGACCTTTTCCCTCAAACTATCTCAAAGACATCTTTTCTTTTTCTGAACTATTCCTCAGTTTGTCTCACTGTTATATATGCACATAGCTCATCTCCCTATTTCATTTTAAATTCCTTGGAAGTAGTGTCTATGGCTGATAATGATAATAAAAATAGTAGCTGGAATTGTCTTGTGATCCAGTGGTTAGGACTCTACGCTTTCACTGCTGAGGGTGCAAGTTTAATCTCTGGCTGAGGAATTAAGATCCCACAAACCATGCAGTTTGGCAAATATATATATATATATACACACACATATATATATGTATATATGTATATATATAGTAATAGGAATATATATCTACTATATATATATAGTAATATCTATAATTATTCAATATTTAGTATGTGCAGAGCACTCTTCTAAGTCCCTTCCATATGTTTAGTCAATTAATCATGACCCAGTTCTGAGATATTGGTCTATCATCCTCCCATTTTACAGCTCAGGAAGCTGAGACTTATCCGTGATCTTATTGCCAGTAAAAGGTGATGAAAAGGTTTGAACATAGGCTTTTCTGTCCCTAATTTTTTCACTTGCTAGTATTCTGCAGTCTTATGGCCCATACATCTTTGTATTCTTAATAGTACTTAGAACATGGTAGGTACTTTGTAAATATTTGTGAACAAATGTATTCAGTCATGTGTGGGATGAATTGTGACCGGGACTCTGGCAGATACAGCCCTGAGCTGTAACAATGCAATTTTTTTAAAAGCAGATAATGAATAATATAGGCCAGGGGTAGAACAGAAGACATTTTCCAGTCCCCTCCAATCACACATCTGGGGTCACAGCCTCCTCTACCTAGACCCAATTCTAAGCCTGCTGATGAGATGGCTGCAGACCATCTGTCTCGTAAGTTTAGATCTCTTCAGGAATCCTGGAAGTTCTTGCTTTCTGAATTTTATAAACCTCAGGCAGTATGTTAATTATAGTCACAGATTTGTGCTTTTTGATTTCCAATGTTAAAAAAATGCGTAAGTTTGGAAGAAAAAATTAAAAATCCTGAATATCAGGTCATAAAGATTGTTCCTAATGTAATATAAATGCAATGTGAAATAAATGCAATGTAATGTATCATCATTAGCTGAACGTCAGGGTTGAAAGTAATGAATCATCCTAAAAAGTCTTTGATTCCACTGAGTATATTTATTTATTCTGCTTAAGAACTCAACTTTGGTATTTAAATGGACATAGTTTATGGATCTATTATTAATGATAGTATTAAATGCTTCAAGCTGATCAGATTCAACTTTCTATTTTGATTTAGTTCCTCTTACTTACACTTGATAGATATTAAGGCCATGTACTTAAAAAAAAATACAAACAGCCTGGACAAGCATTTAGTCAATTGCACTGAAAAACTAACAGCATTTTCATTTATTATTTGTTACTGTCCAGTCGTTCAGTTGTGTCCAACTGTTTGCGACCCCATGGACTGTAGCACACCAGGCTTCCCTGTCCACCATCTCCTGAAGTTTGCTTAAACTCATGTCCATTGAATTGGTGATACCATCTAACCATCTCATCTTCTGTCGTCCCCTTCTCCTCCTGCCCTTAAACTTTCCCAGCATCAGGTTTTTTCCTGATGAGTCAGCTCTCAGCATCATGTGGCCAAAGTATTGGAGCTCCAGCTTTAGCATCAGTCCTCCCAGTGAATATTCAGTTAATTTCCTTTAGGATTGACTGGTTTGATCTCCTTGCTGTCCAAGGGTCTCTTAAGAGTCTTCTCTAGCACCACAGTTTGAAAGCATCAATTCTTTGGCGCTCTGCCTTCTTTGTGGTCCATCTCTCACATCCCTACATGACTACTGGAAAAACCATAGCTTTGACTATATGGACCTTTGTAGGCAAGGTGATGTCTCTGCTTTTTAATACATTATCTAGGTTTGTCATAAGAAGCAAAATTTTAACTCTTTGTATCTTTTAAACAGATGATGCTATTTAGGAATATATTTATTCACTTTCTAATTATATCCAGTCTTTGACCCTTGAATTCTAAACTAGCTGGCATTTTAAAAGATTCAAGCTATGGGTCATTAATGTATTATTACAAAATAGTGTTTTTGTGTTTAATAGAATCACCAAAAACTGATAAATATATTGTTGCAAGAATCAAATTTCTCGTCCCAAATGGTCTTTCAGAGTTCTATAACCTGAACTGAAGTTTCCTATGAATATGAATTATGGGTGATCTTAACAAGACTTCTTTCTCTAATTGGAAAATTTAATTTGATTAAAACGACAATTCCACACATATAGTTATATTTATTTCCATTCGAACCTATAAAAGGTCTAAAAATGTTTTCAGAATGTTAAATGAGGTCATTATGAGTTTCCTATGGTTGAGTAAGGATGCACAAATTAGTATTATAACACTGCAATTAACATCCATCTTGACCGTGTTAGATTTTGCCCAAATTTTCCTTTTTGCTTTTGAACTATGCAAGAATTATTTTGAGGTAAAATAGTGCTTAAGAAGAAAAAGCACCACTGGAAACTAGAGAGATTGCATTGCTCAGGGATTTTTTTTTCTTAAAGTAAGTCACTTGCTCTCCCCAGGGAAATAAAATATATGAAAGACTCTCTTTGCATTTTTTGACCCCAAGTAGAAGCAAGGTCAATATTTCCTACTTATCATGCATTTCTTACAAGTCCTTCATATTTCCATAGCTCTGCATGCCTGAACACATTTCTTTGCAGACCTTGCTCATGCAGCAGAGTGATTCTGGTTCCTTACACACTTGGAATGGAAGTAAGCACATATGGCTGTATGAAAGTGAAAGTCTCTCAGTCGTGTCCAACTCTTTGCGACCCCATGGATCATACAGTCCATGGAATTATCCAGGCCAGAATACTGGAGTGGGTAGCCTTTCCCTTCTCCAGGGGATCTTCCCAACCCAGGGATCGAACCCAGGTCTCCCACATTGCAGGCGGATTCTTTACCAGGTGAGCCAGCAGGGAAGCCCATATGGCTATATAGAGGAGCAGTTTCATCCCTTTTTGATTATAATCTTGGCTATTGATGGAAATAAATCATGACCTTTCAAATGTAACATCCAGTTTCTACCAGGCCTCCTTTCATGTGTTTAATAATATACATCTGATGAGGATGGTGACCATAAAAGAAAGGACTACAGATCTCTTGGATGATTTTATTAAATATGTGGTCAGATTTTACTGTTAAGAATAAATAAAACTTTCCTGAGAAGCTTTCCTAAAAATTTCCTAAAAACTTCCCTAAAAATTTCAGTCTCTTGCTAAGTCCAGTCTCCCCTTGGTTAAGGAGCTTATTTGCTCTGAGCCTCTGTTTTCTCATTTATAAAATGAGAAGGTTCCGCTTTCTGTTGCTCTCATCCCCAGGTTATGAGATTCATCTTGTTCAAAAGCCACTAACATAAATCTATGGAATATTTAGGCTTTATGCATCCTACCTATTGGCCTTTGGGAATTATGGTAATGGAGACTCAAAATGGTTTCAACGGTTCCTTTTAAAGATGTAGTCTTTATATAGGTCTCCCACATACTTACTTTTATTATTGATCTAGAGCTTTTACCATGCAATTTGGTAACATAAGGGATATTAAAAGAGTGATTTGTGATATACAGAGAGGTCACAAAGACCCTATGTTTAAGATCGTGTCCTCTGGTAATAGTTAATAATTAAGCTGATTTAATGTATTCCAACCTCTCATAGGTAAGGAAACTGTTACCTGGTTCTGCCCACTCTGGGTATCAGAATTCAGATATTAATTATCAGGTACAGTTGGCCTAGCCTAGACATCTATGTTTCTGCAGCTAATTCATTGTAGTAGGATAGTAAAAAATTGCTAATAATAAGAACAGAATGATAATATCCTGATTTTGGATTTATACAATGTATTTCAAAACACTTTTCTTGGACAAGATTTTGCTTCATCCTTAGAGCTATTCAGTGACATTTAAGTACACACTACCAATGTAACATCTCCTTAGTCTAGAACTAGTTCTCAGTTCAGACGAATATGATCCTTTACCTGATTATTTTGTCTTTCAAGGATTTAGTGAATCTTCATAAATTTATAAAGAAAATTTTAGCGTTATCTAAGTCATGGTAGAATGAGTAATAATTACAATAACTCCTTACACATATATATGTGTATGTATGGTAAGTCGCTTCAGTCATGTCTGACTCTTTGCAATCCTATGGACTGTAGCCCAAGAGGCTCCTTTGTCCATGGGCTTCTCCAGGCAAGAAAACTGGAGTGGGTTGCTGTGCCCTCCTTCAGGGGATCTTTCTAACCTAGGGATCGAACCTGCATCTCCTGCATTGCAGGCAGATTCTTTACTGCTGAGCCAGTGGGGACACCCAACATGTACATACTCTGATAATTTATAAAACATTTTAAGATACTTTATTACATTTTTACAATATTTGTGTTGAAGATAACATTAGGATAAATTCTTGGATGATAAAAATTATTTTAATAGAAATTTGAACTATTTCTCAGAAAAAGATAAAAGAATAATTGTCAGATAGTGATATTTAATTCATTTAGAACACACATTGATCTGTGGTAAATGCGTGATGATGCCAAGGTTATGAGACATTTGCCCAAATCTTCAATTCCCTTGGTGTCTTGTTTTCCAAGCTTCTTCCATGTGGAATTGACTTCCACATAGTACTGAACTTCTTCCAGTCACCCGGAGTAGTGGATTCCCTTAGTCGTATTCAAATCACAGACCCAGAGGGCCTGGTTCTTCCCTCACTCTTAAAAATAAGAAAGATTATGTATTTCCTGTTGACTTTTCCATCATGGAGAAGTTACCAAACATTTATGAAATCACTGTATCATAAACTTCAAGAATTGGGTCAGATAACTAACACAGTACTACAGCATCCTTGTAATTACATTTGAGAGAAGCTCACTTCACCTCAAGGTAGCCAGTTATTTTGCAGGATAATATTACTTGTACTACAGTACTGGACGCTTCCAGAATCTATTTCCTTTTAATTTCATTGCACACAGCAGTTCCTACTGTTGAAGTAGCACAGAAAATTCAGTCTTAAGTCCCTATGATTGCTTTTTAAGTATTTCAACATTGCTATTTGGTTTTCCCTTTCCTAGGATGGAAATTTTCAACTTCTTCAGGTCTTCCCCTTAAGTTTTTAGTTCTTTATCCCAGTCAGCCTCCTCTGGATGCTCTGTTCCTTGGGAATGTCCTTTTAAGATGTTACATTCAGCTGTGGTAGTCTGACTTACAAAGAAAACAGTGGGACTGTAACATCCCATAATTAGGTTATGATTTTCCTATTAAGGCAACATAAAATTGAATTAGTTCTTCCAGTTTTTGTAATACATTGTTGTTTCACAAGGAGTGTATTGTCTAACATAATCTCTAAATTTCTTTCACATGAACCATTTGTTGACAAATGTGATCTATCTTCATCTAAATTTTATATAATTGTTTTAAATCAAGTTCAGGACTTTTAATGTATTATTTAATCTTGCTTTTTTAACCATTACTTCAGCTTATTATTTTTGGTGTACTTGTTTGCTGTATTTGGCTTGCATAGAGTCTCTTTGAATAACAACTTCTCCTCCTCCTTGGACTTTGAGTGGATGGGTCCTTCAAGCTTGGAAAATCAAAGGATTAAATCACTGTAGTTGGTTCTATGATGGTACATGTCCCAAGTCAGGGTAATAAGCAACCCAGGGCTTTGACTAGAACTCTTGAGCAAAAGGGACATTCTTCCCATTATGGTTGTTGAGCTGGTAGAAAATAAACCTGGAAATCTAATGTCATATTTCATCTCATTTGAGAGGACCTGGCTGAAAATGAAGCAAACACAGAGGAAAGCAGAGCCAAGATACAGAGTGTCTGAAGCTTGATCTCATTACATGAGCAGCTACATCCACCTTTGCCTTAAGTGAATTATCCTCCCCATCCCAGGTAGCTTCTTTTCTAAAGCTAACTTAAACTGAGCTTCTGTCCCTGGTAATCAATAGTTATGACAAATATATGGGCTTTGATTAACTCTCCTAACATTGTGTCTGCCTTAAATTGAGTAGGTATGCTTCCTGTGTCTTAACCTTGGTAAGTGATAAGAATGTTGATTAGGATGGGATTTTTTTTCACATGCCATCGGTTAATACTTTTTGATGTTATGACTTTAATTATGAACTACTTACCTTCTATCTTTTTCCATTCCATATTTATTCTTTTTGTCTTAAAGGGAAGATTAGGGCACTTTCAAGAGTCTTGCTAAAGACCAGAAACTGCCTTTGACATGCTCATAACCTATTCTCTGAGCAACTCTGTTAATAATGGTTAGAGTCAGATTGGTTCAGTATATTCTTGATGATCTCCTCCTGGTTCTAGAAAAACCACCACATACTTTTCTTAAAGTTTACAAATCATAGAGTTATTAATTCAGATTGGACTACTGCAGGATTCATTTACCATCCAGTGAATCCACTTTTTATTCTTTTGGCAAATTGCATAATATTTTCCCATTCTCAACCTCGTAGCTTTTCTCCCGTTTTTAATGATTCCATTTTTAATAATTACTGTTTTTAATAACAGTAGCCGAGTGGTGACAGCCAAGCATCATTTGAGCACCCTGGGTGGGGCTCTTAGGACCTGGAAACTTGAACTTTTGTAAGTTTTAACTATCTGAACTTTATGTTTATTTTTATTATGGTTATTTACCCTTTCCAGATTGAATATTATATTCTTTTATGGAGAAGAAACGAAACCTGGAATTTCATACCTCTGTCCTTCTGCCGAGTCGTTAGACTTTAACAAGCCATCTTCTCTAAGCTGTTACTTTTCCTTTGCTCCCTTTTCTAGCTTCAAACTAAGCTAAGAAAACTCCATGTTGCTTATCTTTAGAGTTTTTTTGTATTCTAATCTGTGGCCTTCCTAATGCCATGGACCATTTTAATATTTTACCTTGATCAATAGCCTTGCCAGCTATTTCTTTTGATGAAACTCTTTTAAAACCCCCCACAATTTCATTTGGGAATTGTCTGTGTAGGTGTGTGTTTTTTTTTTTTTTTTTTGAGATGTCCACACACTTCTTTTTTTTATCATTGTTATCATTTGTGATGGCATATCATATCTCATTTTAAAATAAGAATAATCTTTCACTTATGAGCACTGAAACAGACATAATGGTGTAGTAAGATTAAAAACTGAAGGGTAAGAAACAATTTTAATAGCATCAAGAGTCAACTGAATTTGGCAGAATTTTTCATTCATTCCACTTTATTTAGAATCTACTATGCTGCTAAGTCGCTTCAGTTGTGTCTGACTCTGTGCAGACTCCCCTGTCCCTGGGATTCTCCAGGCAAGAACACTGGAGTGGGTTTCCATTTCCTTCTCCAACTATATGCTTCCTTCTCCTACTATATGCTTCCTCATACCAAGATGGATTTGAATTAATCTAAGATCAGATATGCAGATGATACTGCTTTATGGCAGAAAGTGAAGAGAAAATAAAGAGGCTCTTGACAAGGGTGGAAGAGGAGTGAAAAAGCTGGCTTGAAACTTGCCCCCCTCGGCCAGCACTCCCCCTGCAGCCTGATGCTCCTGTTCTTGCCCACTTCATTATGACACCCAGTGTGGTTCACTTCCTGCCATCTCAGGCTCAGTCTCTCTGGAGGCCACCCCTCACTTCCTGGTATCACTCTGTGTTAGGAATGGGTCTAGTCCCTCCCTTTATACTTCCCACTATGAGAGCTGAGGCCATATTATAATACTTACAAGATTTTACTGAAGACTAAGCAGAGACATTACTTTGCCAACAAAGGTTCGTTTAGTCAAGGCTATGGTTTTTCCAGTAGTCATGTATGGATGTGAGAGTTGGACTATAAAGAAAGCTGAGCACAGAAGAACTGATGCTTTTGAACTGTGGTGTTGGAGAAGACTCTTGAGAGTCCCTTGGACTGCAAGATCCAACCAGTCCATCCTAAAGGAGATCAATCCTGGGTGTTCATTGGAAGGACTGATGTTGAAGCTGAAACTCCAATACTTTGGCCACCTCACGCAAAGAGTTGACTCATTAGAAAAGACCCTGATGCTGGGAAGGATTGGGGGCAGGAGGAGAAGGGGACGACAGAGGATGAGATGGTTGGATGGCATCACCGACTTGATGGACATGGGTTTGGGTAAACTCCGAGAGTTGGTGATGGACACGGAGGCCTGGTGTGCTGCGATTCATGGGGTTGCAAAGAGTCGGACACGACTGAGCGACTGAACTGAACTGATGCATATGAACTATGTTAAATGTATTGATTGTTATTAAGATATAATCATTTTGTTGCCAGAAATCTGAGCAACTCTGGGACCTCCATGCAGGAGACCAGCAGCCAGATGGTTTGAAGTTCACCGTGCATCTCAGAGGGCAGAAGCTCTCAGCTCTGGTGCACATGAGAATAAACCTTTAAAACGCATGGGACCTTCACCACCTCCACTGCTTCTACCACCTCCACCACCACTTCTCAGCTCCAGTGAATGTAGCAATTGTTGCCAATGGCTTACTGAGTAGAACCTGAGAGGAAACAATGGGGTTTCATATTTCAAAATAAACTGGAGACTTTGTTTTTCTTGAGATGCCCTTGACCCTGAGAAGACAGGAAAGAATTGGGGTTCCATGCAGATTTGGTTTAAATCAACCTCACTAGAGTGGTCAGGGGCTTACTTGGTGGCTCAGATGGTAAAAGAATCCACTTGCAATGAGGGAGACCTGAGTTTGATCCCTGGGTTGGAAAGATCCCCTGCAGGAGGGTATGGCAACCCACTCCAGTATTCTTGCCTGGAGAATACCATGGACAGAGGATCCTGGCATGCTACAGTCCATGGGGTCGCAAAGAGTTGGACGTGACTGAGCGACTAAGCAAAGCATAGTAAAGAGAGGTCAGAGGCATCCAAGAATGAGGGTTAGAATATCAGTAGAGAACTGTGGGTTAAGAAGATAACCCTGCCCCAACACTTCCTTCTTTCCCAAGATGATATGAAGCATGCCTGGCTCTGAACCTGAGGAGTATTTTCTTGACTTGAAATTAAGTTAGAATTTATTAGACCAAGAGGTCCAGATACCTACTCAGTTGTCCAGGACCTAGTCCAGCCTGGCCTTGGTCAGCAGTGACCTTGCAAGAAAGAGGATGAGAGCCCCTGAGCTTGTCCGACTCCACTGGGTAAAGGCTCAAAGAACGTCTCCCCCTCCTTTTTTTGTTGTTCTCACACCCTGGCCAGCAAAACCTTGCACAGCGTTTTCTTGCTCCAGTAGCTGCTCAACCGTGTAATAAGTTGAGTTCCAGTGAATTGGAACCTCCTGTTTTAGGTGATGTTTCAGCAAGTTGCTTTTCAGCTGGAGCTGGGTCAGGAATATTTTTTCCCTCAAACATTGACAGAATGGCTGAAGTGTTCAGATTTTCTGTGTCATCACCAAGATATTTGTAAGTGTTCCCGTTATGATGCAGAAAATCATTTTCGAGGATGTTTAAGGAATAAGGGCAGCACGGCATAAAATGGAAATCTTCCCCAGTGCAAGCTGCTTTCTGTGAACACACTGAAGGGTGGCAGCAGAAGAGAAGAAGAGATGTAAGAACGTGAGGGAGGTCGCACAACGGGGTTCGCATTTCCTCAGTGTGCTGAGGGTTGCCTGTGTGTTCTATTGAATTTCTCTTGCAAGTAAAAATGCCTCCAGCAGTATCAGTAGTTCCTGAGTAGAAATAGATCTTGCCTCATCTGCAAGAAGTTTCCTTTTCCTCATGGATGTCTCTGTACTGACTGTCTTAGTCCATTTGGGCTGCTGTAACAACCCAGTAATACCGGAGACTGGAAGACTTATAAACAACAGAAATTTATTTCTCAAATTTCTGGATGCTGGAGAGTCCAAGATCAAGGTGCTGGCAGATTCAGTGTCTGGTGAGAGCCTGTTCTCAGGTGGCTTGGTGGTAAAGAATCCACCTCCCAATGCAGGAGATATGGGAGATGTGGATTCGATCCCTGGGTTGGGAAGAACCTCTGGAGAAGGAAATGGCAACCTACTCCAGTATGTTTGCTTGGGAAATCCCATGGACAGAGGAGCCTAGTGGACTATAGTCCATGGAGTTGCAAAGAGTCAGATACCACTGAGCACGCAGGCATGACAGCCTGCCTCCTGGTCCATAGACAGCCATGTGCTGGGGTGTCTTCACATGGTGAGTAAGTGGTGAGGGAACTCTCTGGGGTCTCTTTTATAAAGGCACTAAGCCTATCATGGTGGGCCTCAGCCCAAAGGTCCCACCTCCAAATAGCATCACCTTTAGGGTTAGGATTTCAGATAAAAATTTTGGGAGAACAACCTGAACAAACCTTCAGCCCACAGCACTGACTATTGCATTATTTCGTTCTGTTGATATACTTTACCCAATATATTACCTGAAAAGTGAACGTGAAAGTGTTAGTCCCTCAGTCTTGTCTGACTCTTTGCGGTCCCATGGACTGCAGACTGCCAGGCTCCTCTGTCCATGGAATTCTTCAGGCAAGAATACTGAAGTGGGTAGCCATGCCCTCATCCATGGGATCTTCCTGATCCAGGAATCAAACCTGGGGCTCCTGCATTGCAGGCAGATTCTTTACCATCTGAGTCAAAAGGGAAGCCCAAAATATTATCTATTCAATAAGAATTCACCTGACTTAAAGAGAGTTATCTTTAATATTGACAAGGACAGTATGTCACGTTTAATCTGTTCATTGATTAAACCACCCCTCCTCACTAAAACTAACATTTTGGTGAACACATTGCAAGGACCTTTATGCTATAGTTAGTTGGATGATCTACAACGAAGATCTGGAGATAGTTTCCAGCCAGAATCCTGCCCTCTGCAGGTTCACTCAGGGAATGCAAATTACAGAGTCAGTAGCAGAGAGGAAAAGGGTGAAGGGAGGGGACAAGAGAAATCCAAGTGTGAAGAGCAAGTCCTAGAGAAAGGTGTAAGTCTGCAAGAGGTAGCGAAAATTGAGAGGAGAGAAAAGTGGGAGATCTGAAAAGAGGAAACAAAGAAAAAATGAAGAAAAGTACTAAATGGATGTAAGGAAAAAAAAAAAGGAAGCACGTGGTTTTGAAACGATCAGGCAGAAGGATCGCCAGCTGTCCACTTGATTTTTCTGCCTGGCGGAGAAACCTTGTCACGCCTCTGTACCTTGTGGCCGCACAGGTCTGAGCCTGGAGGCAAGTCTCACACAGAGACCTGGTGGTCTGAGGCTGGGGAGGGGGTCATGCTCTGGAGACTTGGGTGTACGTTCATGAATCTTTGGGTTTCTAGGGAGGTCTTACTTCGGATGCGGCTCTTAGACACACGCCGTGGCCAGCAGGACAGAAAGGGGCTCAGCACGCCCCTGCCCCCATGCACGGATGAGTTGCTCTCTGCTCTCCAGCTGGTTCCCTCGAATCCTGGGCCCAGCTGTTGAGATAGCGGATTGTAATTCACTCTGAAGTCTTCCTGTCTATGACCTAACTAGGTGATGACCCAATCTGCCCAGAGACAGCTGCTGTGGATCTTCTCTTTTCTTAATGGCAGAGAAGAATCATTTACTCATCTGCATGAAAACACGCTCTAACTCGCCACCTTAGCACCCAGGAAGTCACATTGAGGAAACTGGCACGGATATCCTTGAATGCCAGTGGAACGCATCTGGCTCTTTAGGCTGTGTGTGTATGTGTGTGTGCAATAATGAATACATTTCCTCAATGACATATTCTTCCTATATGGAGTTATCTGCAGGAGGGCAGTGGCCCTTGACCAGTTGATTTTGGTTAATCTATGGCAGCAGCAATCCATAGCCACACAGCCCACTATTCTTCTCTCCTGAGTTATGGGGGAAAGGCTGAATTTCAAACTAACCTGTGAGGAGTTCTGCTCTTCCTATTGCCCTTTTGCTGTCCAGCTGCCAGAGTCATCCCCCTTATGTCTGGCTCCCTTGGATCCTCAGTAGAGTGAGAAACACGCTAACAGTAGTGTTCCTTGACTTGACTCCGTTACCACTCTAGGCCAGCAATGTTTAGATTCCATGGGAATTACAAATGATGCCCATGGCAGGCAGAATTCTAAGAGGACCCTTAGTGGCCATGTCCTTGAGTATGAGCAGGAACTGTAACTTACTTCCAACTAATAGAATATGAAAAAAGTGATGGGACAGCACTGCCAGGACTAGGTTGCTTTCTATGGCAAAGATGAAAGATTCTGCAGGTGTAATTAAGCTCTCTATTCAGTTGAGTGAGTGAATGATAGTTACTCAGTTGTATCTGACTCTTTGTGACCCCTGGGACTGTAACCCACCAGGCTCCTCTGTCCGTGGAATTCTCCATGCAAGAATACTGGAATGGATTGCCTTTCCCTTCTCCAGGGGATCTTCCAGACCCAGGGATCAAACTCAGGTCTCCTGCATTGCAGGCAGATTCTTTACCATTTGAGCCATCAGGGAAGCCCTCTATTCAGTTGACTTCATGTTGAAAATTATCCTGAGTGGGCCTGACTTAATCAGGTGAGCCCTTGGAAAGAGGATCTAGAGGTCAGAGATGGGAGAAATAAATTTCTTTCCCCATGACCTTGAAGAAGATACCATGAGTTCTACAGCTTCAAGGAAATGTATTGTTGACAACCATGTGAGCTTGGAAGGGGCCCTTGATCCTAGGATGTAACTCTAGCCTTTGGCTGAAAATGTGATTGCAGCCTTGGGTAGAGAACCCACAGCCCAGGAATCATGACCTGACTCCTCACCCATGGAAACTGAGAGAACAGATGTGTGTGGTTTTAAGCCAGTGGGCTTGTGGTAACTTGTTACAAAACAATAGAAAATTAATATAGCATCTCCTAAGACTAACCTGTAAAGTCAATATCTACCATTTGTGACTGATAATAACTATCTATGGAGCACTGACTCTGCCAGAAATTGTGTTCAGGTCTTTGTGTACATTTTCTCTAAAGCTCATAACCACCCAGGCAGGCCACTAGTGGTAAAGAACCTGTCTGCCAATGCAGGAGACATAAGAGATGTGGGTTTGATCCCTGGATCAGGAAGATCCCCTGGAGGAGGGCATGGCAACCCACTCCAGTATTCTTGACTGGAGAATTCCCATGGACAGAGGAGCCTGGTGGGCTACAGTCCATAGGGTCATAAGGAGTTGGACAGGAATGAAGTGACTTAGCATGCACGCACATGCCCAGCCAGGCAGATATTATTTTGCAGGCGAAAGTGCTAAGACTTAGCAATGTTCAGCAATTTTCCTGAAACAGTGGAGCCATGATTCAGCTCAGCTTTCTCTCAGAAGCCTGGGCTTTCCCTGCCCACCACGCTAGACCATGAAGGCCTATATTTAACAGTTGATGAATGTTTATTTATTTGTAGAGCCCATCTACCATTATTTATCACTGAACCATGGAGATTCTTCCAAAATCAATGCTTTCTGAGAACTCTCCTTGGGAAAAGCCCTTCCAAGTGGGAGAGGGCCTTGATCATGGTTGTGCATAGAGGTTAATAACTAAGTCTGAGGACATACCTGACCACCCATGAAAGGTCATTCATTCATTCATTCATTCTCTTGCATTTATTTACTGACTTGGCAAAGAAACACATCCCAGGGAAAAAACAGAATGGATAGTTTACTGAGGGGGTAAGTCAGATCTTTTAGAGTGTTAGAAAGAGGATCTTTTGGTAATTACGCCCACTAAGGAAATCAATCTGTCCTATTCTGGGTAAAATGGAATAAGTCCATACTTGGCATAGGATAAGTTAAAACAAGTTTCCTGTTCAAGAGTCAGGGAAAAGTCCTCAGTTAAGCCTAGTAAGTTCTGATTTTTGACAGTGGTCATGAAACAGAGCATCCAGTTTTCATACCTCCCTGACAAGTGCAGGTGCAAGGAGAAAATTCCCCTGAGCACCGCAAATACTTACGGAATGTCTGTGCTGTGCCTGATGCTGTTCCAAGTGCCGGTGACACAGTGAGGAAAAAACAGAAGCATTGACCCTGCCTCTTGCAGCTTTTACATTAGTTGGGGCCATGGGAAATAAACAGAGATCCGTGCTGCAACATCAGGATCAGCCTCATTCTTTGTTGGCGACATGTGGTGGAGGGTGAGCGTGGGCAGGGGGACAGGCTTGGACAGTTTTTGCAGTGCTGCCATCGGGGTGAAAGAAGTTGGTGGCTTGGCCAAGCACACAGCAGTGGAGGCAGAAAGAAATACTTGGGAATGCTGAATGTGGACCCATGGAAGCCCGTGGTTGAGGAAAGGTGTCACAGCAGCTTCAAGAAGGCTGCCAGGGGATCAGGGGCTTGTGAATGAGAGGACAGCGGTCACGCGTGAAGTCAGAGCAGACGCAGCGCCCCCGCCCTCTTCTCTCCCCCCCTCCCCTGCCTCAGTCACCCACTCAGGGGGTCCTGTCCTTCTGCAGACGGAGCCCACCGGCAGGGATCAGCAGCTGCTGGCCTCCAGGTGTTTGCTTGGTGGAGGCTGTTTACAGACTTAAAATGCAGTTTGAGTTGAAGCAGTTTCCCCAGGAGCAGAAGTCACCCTGCAGGTTTCTCTTCTGACAACTGAGCAGCAATGTTAGAGGAAAACTTCATCATGAATGTTTAATACAAACATGGAATCACAACGATCCCAGTACATGCCCGTGTAACCAGGTTCCAAATTTTGGCCAGGGTTTTACCTTTTTGGTGGGAGTACAGAGAAAGAGAGGAGTAACCCACGATGAAGCTTGGGCATATGGATTGTTGTCCTTTGGCACCTTCACTTTTTGTTAGATTGGAGTACAATTTCTTGACAGTGTTGTTTTAGTTTCTGCTGAACAACAACATGAATCAGCTGCCTGTGTATATGTATCCCCTCTCTCTTGGGTTTCTCTTCCCCTGCCCCACCCCCCATCCCATCCTTCTAGAGCACCCGGCAGTGCTCCCTGTGCTAAACAGCAGCTTCTCATTAGGCACCTTCATTTTTAACTAAACATAGTCAGGTTGCCTTTTTAGCACAGACTCTGCAGTCCTTTACCACATTTTTACACTTGAGATACTCTGTTGCTGAAATGCCACTTACTACAACTTGCCCAAATTGTGGAACCGTATAAAGTCCCGTGATGCTCTTCAGGGTTTAGGCAATCCCAAACTCATCCTGTCCAACCCAAGTCTCTTCTTGAACCCCTCCTGTGCCAGGGAAGCTTCTTTTTTTCTACGGTATCCCTTCTGTTTGTGACAGTTTTAACCATTGCAGAGTGCTTTCTTATGCTTTCTTATTTTTCTGTTAATATAACTTCCACTCATTCCTCCCAGTTTTTTCTTTGGAAGATAACTTTTACTTACAAACTAAAAAGTAGAAAAACAAAGTTCTCTTCTTGCTCTCACATCTGATTCTGCTTTTTGTTTATAAACCCAGGAAACCTTTGAAAACGTGTGCAAGAAGACTGATTAGGGTTGGCATTAAATGCTTAAGTTTCTAAATTGTCTTAGAAGTCTCATCAAATTAAATCAGATCTGCAGTGTTGAGTGACAGCAAAAGGAGCTTAAATCAGTCAAAGGGAGCTGGAATGGGATTTTATTTTTCACTCCCAAGGTGGCTGTCAGCTAATATTGTTCCTGAGGTGAACTTAGGTCACTGTTGTAAGTTTACATTCAGGATTCCCAAGCCAAAAAATTTCCTTGAAAGAAACCCTTTCCCTTTTGTTAAATACAAGATAAACAGGCATCCCACTGAGATGGACCTCCTCCCTCCCCAGCCTGCCTGCAGTGCAGGAGTTGCTGGGACAGAATTCACCTAAACAGCTCAGGTACAAGTTGCTGAGAAAAGGATGGATTTCTTAGAATGATAATTGATGCAATCAAAACTTTGCTGGGGAAGGGTCCAGAAAAATAGTCTTCCCCCAAGGAAAGAGAGGAGAGGATAGTAAGGAAAGGAGAGGAGGAGAAAAGAATGGAGCAGAAGGATCGTATTTATAAGGATTTCCCCATGAATTTACGAAGATCAAACCAGTCAGTCCTAAAGGAAATCAACCCTGAATATTCACTGGAAGGACTCATGCTGAGGCTGAAGCTCCAATACTTTGGCCACCTGATGTGAAGGGCCAGCTCATTGGAAAAGATCCCGATGCTGGGAATGATTGAGGGCAGGAAGAGATGGCGATGACAGGATGAGATAGTTGGATGGCTTCATCAACTCAGTGGACATGAGTTTGAACAAACTCTGTGAGATAATGAAGGACAAGGAAGCATGGTATGCTGTTGTTCATGGAGTTGCAAAGAGTCGGACATGATTGAGCAACTGAACAACAGCTAGCAAATTGAATTTATTTCAATAGAATGTGGGACAGATAATATTATATATACTTCTGTATGTGTGTAGAAATATATACCTCTGTGTGTGTGTGTTTGTGTGTACTAGCTGCGATGGTGAAGGTAGTGGGGTAGAGATGCTATATTTAGGATTAAGTGTTTTGGTTCTCCATGTGACAGTATTTTCCTAAAACAGACTCAGTAGTTTTCCTTGTATATTTAATAGTTTCTTATAGACCCATTGTAGATGTTAAGTCACTGTAGAGATCACACGTTTTTAAACCTCATGTTCCACATGTTCAGATGGCCAGCGGGATTGTGATGGAGTAACATCCCTTTTCTTAAGCCTCACTAGGTTCAGAGCAGAGGCATTCTCTCTCCATGAGGAATCACTGTGTATGTCAATTGTTCTGCTTACCTTCACCTTAATGTCAGGTGAGGCTTTTATTGCCATTTAAGCAAAGATGCTGAGGATAAACCATTTTATCTTCAAGGAGCTTAGGAGGAACCATAAGGCAAAGTATTTTGCCCTCGATGTAAATGCATCTCTCCGACAATTTATTGGCAGATGTATCTGGGTGACAATAGATTTTTAAATTGAGTATTCTGCCTGAAGAATGGCCTCTGATGTGCATTAAGACCTGTATTGTAATAAACACACCTCTCAATCTGTGGGGCTCTAGTTTCCTGATTATATTATGCATCAATCTCTAGGACAGTTGTCAGACTGTAGCTGCTAGCTGAACAGTCAGAGTAAATGGATATTTCTTGGCACAAACCTTACTAGTTAAGTCAAGGAGAATCTTTTAGGGCATTTGAGAGGGCTGTACCGGGTGCTTTTTAAAGATTAGCCTTAAAAAGGTGCTGGTCGTTTTCTCTAAGTGCCACATCATTTAAGACGTTTACTCCTCCCAGCTCTAGTTGTTGTTTTGTTGTGTGTAAGAAATGCCAGAAATGCATAGGCTTCCGATCGGTGCAGACACATTGTCCTAGGGACTGTTTACATTACTAGGTCCCTCTTCCCTTCTTTCCTCCTCCCTTCTTTCCACAAACATTTATGAGTGCCTATTAAGTGCCAGTTGCTGTGCAAGGTGGTGGTATCCAGTGACAAACAAAGCTATATAACCCTTCCCTCTTTGAGCTTACAAAACAGGACAACATCAGCTGGACTTGCTGGCTTCTCTCTCTCTGTCAGAGGTCTAAACTTGGCGTCAAGCTCTGGACTTTGTAGCCATAAAATAGTGACTTGTAACTGGACTTTGCCGAATTATCTCATACATCTGTTTGCTAGTGTTGTGATGGGTTGATGTGCTTCCCCTTCAGGAATCACACTTGTGTTTTTGTCAAGACAAGTACTGCTTTAGAAATGTGGTTAGACTGACTGTAGGACATCCCATGTTTAGTCCTGAATGCCTAATCGGCAGTGTTTGATTAAAGGCAACAAAATTACTTTTAAATCCCAGGATACACTTTACCTTTGAAATATGTTCTATTTTTGACTACCAGGGTGTTTTTAATGATTCTGTTTTATCTCCATGGTTGGACATACCTCTGTTTCATTTCTTAAAAGTGGGTTGCCATAGAATGTACAATATACTTTATTTATCACATGCATGTGTGCTAAGTTGCTTTAGTCATGTCTGACTCTTTGTGACCCTATGGACTGTAGTTCGCCAGGCTCCTCTGTCCATGGGATTCTCCAGGCAAGAACACTGGAGTGGGTTGCCATTTCCTACTCCAGCACAGCCTACCTCATACAGGGCTTCCCATGAGGCTCTAGTGGTAAGGAATCCACCTGACAGTGTGGGAGACATAAGAGCTGCAGGTTCAATCTCTGGATAAAGAAGACCCCCTGGAGAAGAGCAGGGCAACCCACTCCAGTATCCTTGCCGGAAGAATCCCATGGACAGAGGAGCCTCACGAGTTGTGGTCCATAGGTATGCAGAGTTGGAAACAGTTGAAGCGACTTAGCATGTGCACACACACCTCATACAATTATCTAGTACTTCATGTAGAGCAGTGAGACCCTTATATCAATGTTTTTATTTCCTCCTCACATCCTGTTCACTACTGTTGTCATACATTTCATTTCCACATATGTTAACAAACCCCATAATATATGGTTATTATTTTTGGTTTAAACAGTTAATTATCTTTTAAAGGGATTAAAAATGAGAAAGTTGTTTTTTTTTTTATTTATAAGATGTCTTATAGGTTTCCCACAAGCTTATTATTTCAGATGTTCTTCATTCCTTTGTGTAGATCCAAGGCAAAGATTGAAGGCAGGAGGAGAAGGGGACAACAGAGAATGAGGTGGTTGGATGGTATCACCATCTCGATGGACAGGAGTTGGTGATGGACAGGGAAGCCTGGCGTGCTGCAGTCCATGGGGTTGCAAAGAGTCAACATGACTGAGTGACTGAACTGAGCTGAACTGAAATTTCAATCTAGTTTAATGTCCTTTGGCCTGAAAAACTTCTTTCCAGTTTTATTAGCACAGTTCTACTAATGGTGAATTCTCTCTGCTCTTGTTTGTCTGATAAATTCTTTATTTTGCCTCTATTTTTGATAGATGTTTTCACTGGGTATAATTCTCTCTAGAAGCCTAGATTGACAGTGTTTCTTTTCAACACTTAAAAGATGTCTTTCCACTGTCTTCTGGCTTAAACATTTTCTGACAAGAAGTCTGCTTTAATTCTTACCTTTGTTCTTTCTGTTATGTGAGTGAGTCAGTGAAAGTTGCTCAGTCATGTCTGACTCTTTGCAGCTCTGTGGACTTGTAGCTCACCAGGCTCCTCTGTCCATAGAATTCTCCAGGCAAGAATACTGGAGTGGATAGCTGTTCCCTTCTCCCGGGGATCTTCCTGACTCAGGAATTGAACCAGGGTCTACTGCCTTGTAGGTGGATTCTTTACCAGCTGAGCTACAGGAAACACAGCTTCAAATGCATCACAGAAGTTGAGAAAACTTGGGGACCAGCTGTGGTCTAGGCAGGTCCAGGCAGTCACACAGGCAGTTCCGCTGGGCTCTCACTAGCAGGAACTTAGTGTCGCAGGCGATGCTGCTGAGCACAGCCATGACCTCGTCCAGGATGCCAACAGCCACCACGTTGTAGGTCAGCACCATCTCATACACCTGGCTGGCGATGTTCTTCCAGATCATGGGGAAGGGGTGGCAGAGCAGGAGGAAGAGCTGCAGGAGGACCTTTCTGCTCACGTCTCTGGGGAACTGCACCAGCCCACAGAGCACTGTGATGCTGGACCACAGTTTCTGGATGTCTTTGGAAACTTGATCTCTTCCTTATGTTATGTAGCATGTCTTTTTTCCCTCTGCTTGATTTAAAAAATTTTTTCTGTTTATTACTTGTTTTCAGTTATTTGATTATGATGTGCTTTGTATGATATTCTGCTTGGGGTTCATCATAATTACTGTATCTGTTAGTTTATAGTTGTTCATGACATTGGAAAATTTGGGTCATTATTTCTTTTTCTCTCCTCAAATATTTTTTCATTTTGCTCCTTTCTCCCATTTCCTTCTGGTATTTCAATTACGTGTACTTAGTCTATTTGGTACTGTTCCATAGGCCACTGAGTCCTATTTTTTTTGTTGTTTGTTTGTTTTTCAGTCTTCTTTTTCCTGTGTACTTCATTTTATTTAGCTTTTATAGTTGTCTTCAAGTTGACCAGTCTTTCTTCTGCAGTATCTAATCTGTTGTTAATTCTTTCCAGTGTATTTGTTTCATTTATATATTGTTGCTGTTCTTATTTTTCATTTTTGGAAGTTCTAAGGGTATTTCTTTCCTTATTATGTTCATCTTTTTCTTTATCTCCTTCAGCATCCTTTAAGTAGAGCTATTTTAATTCCATTTATCTGTGCTAATCATATCTGTCACTTCTGGATCTGTTTATGTTGAATATTTTTATTGTAGTTATGGGTCTTTTTTCCTTGCTTCTTCTATATCTAGCTAGTTTTACTCAATGTTCACCATTGTAAATTTTATGTTGCTATGCACCATATCTTTTTGCATTCCTTTAAGGAGTGCTAGACTTTGTTTTGACACAAAGCTAAGTTAACTGGGCTAAGCTGATATGTTTAAGACCTGTCTTTAAATTTAATTAGGGCAAATCCAGAACAACTATTATTATTGGGTTAATTTAGCTCCATTTCTAAAGTGTGCTATTTCTAAGAAGTTAATGAATTCTCGGCCCTGTGTAGATTCTGGGATTTGTTTATCTTATAACTACCCAATAATTGTTCTTTCCTTTGAAATTGTTTTTTGCTGGTCTCATGGGGTATTGACCTGTTCATGAATAGATCAAGGAAAAATTTAAGGGGGCTCCTATGTAGATTTCTGGAACTCTTTCTCTGCATATCTTCCTTTGTCCCGAAAATTCTGGCTGCTCTGTCTTTCCTAAACTCTGGTCAGTGTTTTCTTAACTCTACAAGAATTTTAGGCTTTGTTTGAGTTTTCATTCCTTAGTTCTGGAAACTACCTCCAGGTTGTAAGGTGGGACAATCATAAAGGTCATCTTTTTTTTGTTTGTATCTTTTTTCTCTGGGATCAGTTTTTCATGTCTCTGTTCAATGTCAGAAAGCAGTTATTTAATATATTTCATTTTAATTTCTGTTGTTTATGTTTCTGTAGTAATTACTCCTTCACAAGGGGGAAGTTGAATGATATATTATTGATACACTTTAAAGCACATGGCAGATGCAGTGAGTTGTGAAAAAAATAGAACAATTTTATTTTCTTGTGTAATAAGACAGAAATTTTAGTCAAGACCTTTAAAAGATAGATATAAAATATATCAGTATGAGTCAGAAGGCAGATTTCTTTGTAGCATGTGATAAAAAAGAAGTAACCAAAAAAATCAGTTATATGACTCTTAATATTAACATGGTGGGTATACAGGAATGTATAGTAGAAATTGAGATTGTTTTGAGGGACCTTTCCAAAGAGAGCTAATGTTCTTCTGTGATCCTAGCTTTACCAGAGAGAAAGGTAGATATTTTCCCTTCATTCACCTGTGAGAGAGGCTTTAATGTGACCTATTTTAGAGATTGATATGTATTTTGTAAACTTGGGGGAACTTGGAGGCCATCTGAGAAACTAATGCATGAGGGAGGGGTGTAGAAACTGCTGATAGATGAGTCAAAGGAGAGGTAGTTATTTTGCAATGTGTGTTTTCTTAGAATTTTCCTGGGTAAAGAATGCATAAGTGCTGCCTATAGGCCACATGTGGGATACTCATGAGAAAAAGGAAATGAGGGAGAATGTAACACAAGAGGGAATTTTGACTTTATTATGAAGCTGAGCATTCTAATTGCAAATTGAGGCAGTGTGACATAAGTATGAGAAAAGTTTACCTACTTGAGTTTCTTTTTTTAAAGTATATTAGTATTTGGAAGAAATAGCACCAGTGAACACACGTAAAAGATCAGTGTGTTGTAAAATAAAGCTCTTTAACCAGTGTGTCATGCTTATTCTACGTACTTGAAAACAACTTTAATGACTGTCAATGTGCCCATCCCTAAGGGGTGATTCCACTCCATTTCACAGGCACCCTCTTTTCCAGATTACCTCAAAGATTGAAAGAGATTAGGGAACTGTTTTGAACAACGAGAAGTAAAAGAAAGTCTACTTGGAAAAATTTTGCTTCCTGATAAAAGGGGAATATGAGAGAGGAACTCTGACTAGCAACACCTCTTGCCTTTTCCTCCTGGATCTGAACATGATTGTATTTAGAGCAGTGGCAGCCATCTTGTGACATGGGGCAACAAGTCTAAGGACAAGGAGTTGGCATGCTGAGGCTGGCAGGAGAGCTTACTGCAAGGTGAAGTAATTGGCACAAGAGTAGCATCAGTGCTCATAAACTCAACCTCCTCATGCAGAAGAAGGTTCAGTGCAAATTCAAGATCCCATAGTCAGTGATAGTAGCAGTGAAGCTTATTTTCCTGTTAGATCAGTTCAAGATTTTGTTTAGAGTATGTTTTCTGGAAACTAGCCTCAAGCCTTATTTTTACTCCTTCTGTCATTCTGTAACTTACCCAATATCCTTATGGTAAGATTGATATTACCTTCTCATTCATCAGTAAAAGTCAACTTCCTTCACTTTCTTTTAAGGACCTTGATGAATACAAAGCATATAGAGCTTCTCATATACTGGCCCTTTGGGTCAAGAGTCAAATGTTTTACTTGTGTTAAAAAGAACTATGACTCAGGAGCAGAAATCTGGCTTACCTCCCTAGTTTAGTTGGCATACTGAACTGGCAGTGGCAGTAGTGTCAGGGAAACTGTCATCTGAGATATCTCAAGAGATAAGAAGCTCTCAATGGCTCTTCTGTTTACTTCTTGACTAAGTTTGAATTTACGCCACCATACACGGCTGTTGCAGTGGCCTCAGGTTCTAAACAAAGTGTCCAGTGTAGCTGAGACTATTTCCTCTCTCTCATTGAACGTCATCTTTAAATCCACAGGGCAATGTGAGTCATGTGATCCTTGTGCTGTGTGCCCACACAGCAACTGTGACTTTGCCATACTTGTGAATGGTACTTTTGCTTACAAGTGTGTATGTAAACCTTCCTTCTTGTAAGGTAGTAGGAATATCTATACCATCCTGACATTTGTGACTGTGGAGCCCAGAGACGCTCTTTTGGCTGTTGGCCAGTGTTCAGATCATCACAGTCTTGGACAGTTGAGAAGTGGCAGGAATCAGACAGCCATGTGGTGGGTGATGGGGACAAGAAGGTCAGCACCAACAGAGGCAAAGGCGAGATTTACAGAAGAACCAAGACCCTCATCTGAGAAGCCCTCAAGGACCACCTGTGACTGGTATCTCCCAGAACTCTGAATCTGTTGGGGCTGCAATTTTACTCTGAGGGTAGGTTTGAAAAAGGAGTGTGATACTGTAGAGAGAGGTCCTTGATGCTGTGGGTCTCACACAGCTACCCGACTGGATGAATGATATCACTGCCATGTCCCATGCTTCAGCAGTGATGGCCCATTCATTTTATTGCTTACTGTTGCAAGAAATGGTTTGCTTTCTTTTCTTTCATGTGTCTGATTTTTCTGAGCAGGACATTTGGAATAAAGCCCTCAATATACATCCGGTTAGTGAGGGAGGTTTTTTTTTTTAATGCTATTGAAATTATAGCCCTGAACAATAGGGTAACATTCATACACCCAGGCCCCATTAAATTATTATTTTTTAATGGTGCAAATGTGTCTGAAAATGATTGGTACAATATAGGCATGCTGAGTATTCACAGTATTATTACTTTTGGGCAGCGGGAGGGGCTGAGGAAATGGAATAAAATGGTTCCAAAATCTCAGCAGTGCATGATGGGGGCACTAAACACATACTTACACTTTTTAAAAAAAGATCTAGAAAATATAGTGGTGAAGGAGCTTTATCTGAGAAAGTTTACTTGGGAGGTAACACAGTGACTAAATTATTATTATTGGCACAAAGGTGGTTTAAGAGAAAAACTCATGCCTTCAGTGCTTACAATAAGTTCGCTGGTTTTTATCCAGATCAAGGCCTCCTTCCTCCTTTCCCCACATTTCAGAGTTTGCACCCCCCTAGCTAATGACTTTAAAATAGTAAGCTGTTTCTGAAAGGGTACCGTAAAGTTGGTGACATCTGGTTAAAATGGGAAGAAACTGACAAAGATCAAAGCCCTGACTCAAACCTACCAGGCTCTGTCTGGGCTGCCTGTCTGGGCATCCATTGCTGTCCCTGATTGGAGGTGCTGTCCACTGCTCCTGAGTGGGAGCGCTCAGCCTGATAAGACACGGGACGCTCCTCTAGGCACCAGAGTGGGGATGGGGAGGCCAGATGGAAGGAAGTGTGCTCGGCACTCTGTCACCACTGGCTGGCTGCCATCACCCGGACACTCCGCACTCCTTGCCGAGGGAATGTCACTGTCCTGCTTGCGTGACGGGCTGGCCGTCCTCAGAGCCCTCCTGGGCTGGATGCAGCAGCACCGTACCACGTTGTCATGGTTACTTAGCCATCTCCCCAGGGTCGTGACATCAGTGTCTCCGAGGGGCAGGAGCTCTACCTCATGCATATGCATGTGCTCGGCAGGGGCCTGCCCACATCTGAGCATCTTACAGTATTTTAGTAGAAAATGAATAGAGAGGGAGGGAAAGGTGACACGGGGAAGGGAAGTGACGATGACAGGAGGGCACATTATTAAATGAAGGGACGGAGGTACCCGCTGGCCATGTTGGGGGAAGATGTGAAGGGTTAATGCTGTGTTGGGATTCCCGGTTTTAAATTAACCATCTGCTTCGTCACACCAGGCTCTCAGTCACACTTTCAGAATTTTATACTTTTTAGATGATTTCCACGGATAATATTACATTTCACTCTCAAAACAACCCATGACAATGTTATGTCCTGGGAGGCCATCAGATGAGGAAACCGAGGCCAGAGAAGGTGGGCACCTCGGAAATTTCACATAGTTAGCTGTGGGGTTCATACTGCAGGCCACTTCCCTAAACTCCCAGCTCAAGATTCATTTTTGTTTCTGCAACCTCTTAGGAACTGCTAGCTTCCAGAAGGCAGAGGTTTTTCAGGGGACAGTATTAAGTGGCCATCTTCTCCACTAGGCTGAGTTCTTCATGAGTGAGCATATTGTCTGAATCATTTTTGTGTCAGCAGCACCTCCCACATAGTAGGCACTTAATGAATATTGAACTGAATAACTATTCATGTCTGAGAGACCCCAGGGCTTCATAAAAAGCCAGATGATCTACTGCTCTGCATTGCAAATGTACCAATGCCAAGTTTGAAGTTAACATTTTCCAGTGATGTTTCAAGAGTAAGGCTGTCTGGGGGATCCCTCCAGTTAATGCAGAGCTACTTGAAGAGGGTGCCCCCTGCCCTCCACCTAGACTAATAACCCATGTCCCAGAGTCTTCCTGTGGCTGTGATAGTCACCCGTGACCTCCACACACACGTGGAATAGTGTGGGAGCCCTGCGCTCGGGTGCGGACGGGGACAGAGGGAGCCAAAAACCCAGTAGGTGAAAGATTACTTAGTGCCATGTAATCGTCACATCAAGGAGATCCTTCCGTTTGTCACAAGTTATTTAGCAGTTGAAGTGACTAAGCCAGAACCACAAGAGTTAGACTAAATCAGGGATATTTCCGAAGTTAATGGCACACAGGGGATTGTTCATCAGAGAATTCACCCCACTTATGTGAGGGCAGCTGTGGCATTTGGACCACAAACAAGCTCTGTGCTTCAAGACTGGGGATGCTGATCCCAGTATTTCCTGTTCAGGGGATGGATTTATAACAGACAAGAGGCAATTGTTACCACCGGGCTTCTAAGCAGCACCATCGGCAAGTGTCTGGGGTAGAGATTCTGGGGGTTGAGAGATGTGTCTCTTCTCTTACTATATTCCCCCTTGGGAGGGTCCATGTCAGGGGAAAAGTGGTTCAGGTTTTCTGTTTTTTCCCTCTAACCTTAAAAGGGTTTCTAAACCCTAAAAGGAGCTGAAACAAGGTTGGGCCCATCTTATTATCCCAGGTATCAATTGTAGCTCATAATCTACCCCAACACTGGGCTTCCCAGGTAGCTCAGTGGTAAAGAATCCACCTGCTAAAGCAGGAGACGCAGGATAAGGAGGTTCAATTCCTGGGTTGGGAAGATCCCTAGAAGCAGAAAATGTCAACTCACTCCAGTATTCTTGCCTGGAAAATCCCATGGACAGAGGAGCCTGGTGGGCTACAGGCCATGGGGTTGCAAAAGAGCTGGACAGGACTGAGCATGCATGCACGCAGGTGACATCCAGCTGGTGGAGACCATGGCTTTGTTCCTGTGCTTAGGGCCTTGGTACGGAAGGTTGGGCTCAGCTGGGAGTGACAACAGAATCCCTGACGTGTTAGCTCCTACCTTGGTCATGTCAGGGTAACTGGATATTTTCCATGGTGGCTTAGGGCTCCTAGAATAAGTATTTCAAAAGACCAAGTGTTTCAAAAGGTTCTTAGACTAAGTCTCCTTATAGTTTGGCCTCAGAAATTCAAGAACATAACTTCTGCTGCACTCTCTACCCGTCAAATCACTAAGGCCAGCCCAGTGCAAGGGGAATGGGTGACACTCCACCCAGTAGCAAAAACTGAGCAGTTGTCTTTGATCTAGTCATCTCAGTTCACTCTTTTGGTACTTGAGAGAATCATCATTTGCAGTTGGCATCGAGAGGCAGCCTTTTTTTGTCCTTTTCTTGCTGCTAGTCCTGTGTCCCTCCTGCTTCCTTCACTTTTGCCTTGCTCCCTGTCTTGCATCCTGCATCCCCTTGCCCACTTCTCCAGCTGCCAAACAGGAAAGCAATGCTGTTAAGGAGTTAGCAGATGTCTTCTTCAGAACTCAAAGAAATGGAAGGTCTACATGGAAGAATCTTGGGCACTGTTTGATAAAATCTTTCAAGGCAAGAAGCATTTCATGTACTCCTTAAGTTCTACTGGGCGGGTGGCCTCCTGCTCTCCTCTCCTCCAGGATGTTTTTAAGTGGAGAGAGGCAGGAGGCAAAAGATTGTTTAATGGTCGGTGTGCGTGAGAGTGTTTATTACAGCTTTCATTTTTAAGTGCATTCTCATTCCTTCAACACTTATTGAACATGTAATCTGTACCATGCTCAGTGTTAAGCTGGAGAAGAAGATGGCAGTGTAGCCCTGAGTTGGGGAGGTCACCTGGAGGTCAGGTGAAGAGAGTCACCTGATAGCCAATCACCTTTGCTTTTCTCCTCAGATTTTTTTCCTTTAAAAAAATTTTTAAGTTTAATTAATTCATTTACATTTTTGGCTTCCCTGGGTCTTCATCATTGCATGTGGGCTTTCTCTAGTCACAATGCATGTGCTTCTCATTGTGACGGCTTCTCTTGTGGCGGAGCTTGGGCTCAGTAGTTGTGGCACATGGGCATAGTTGCCCCACGGCATGTGGGATCTTCCTGCACCAGGGATCAAACCAGTGTTCCTTGTGTTGCAAGGTGGATTCTTAAACATGAGACCACCAGGGAAGCCCCTTTCATTTCCCGAGGAAAACAAGAAGATGCAACGTTTGCCCCCTTGAGTGCTGCTCTTTCAAATGCATCCAACAAACTCCTGTACCGTGTAGGAGCAGGAGCTGGGAAGGAAGCAGGGAAGGAGCTAAAAAGGGAGCCAGGAGCCCACCTGTACTTGGGCTGCAATGTTGGGCCAGCTCCTTTTCTTCCCGTCCCCATCTGGGCTCTGCCCTCACTTGTCTCCCCACAGCCCTGCTCTGCAGGCAGCTCTGCTCAGGTGGTCCTGCATTTTCTGTCCTAGAACATCTCTCCTGATAATACCCCTCAGACTCATTCTATCTCTGCATAACCCACTCCACAACCATAGTGGCTTTAAACAATATATGTCACAGTGCTGTAGGTCAGAAGTCCAGTTGGGCCTGACTGGATTCTCCTTGCAGGGTCTCATGAAGCTGAAATCAAGTTGTCATTTGAGCCAGGCTCCTGTGTGGAGGTTCTGGGGAAGAATCTGCTTCTAAGCTTACTCAGGTTTGGGGAAGGACATAGTTCCTTCTTATTGTAGGACTGAGGTCCCCGTTTCCTTGACACATGGCTTCCATCTTCAAAGTTAGCAACGGCACACTGAGTCCTTCTCATGCTTCATGTCTCTCTGACTCCCTCTTTTAGTTCTGATTTGACCAGTTTCTGTGATTATATCGCATGCAGGCTAAGTTGCTTCAGTCGTGTCCAACTCTTTGCAACCCTTTGGACTGTAGCCCACCAGACTCCTTTGTCCTTGGGATTCTCCAGGCAAGAATACTGGCATGGGTGGTCATGCCCTCCTGCAGGGGATCTTCTTGGCCCAGGGATCCAACCTGTGTCTTTTATGCCTCCTGCATTGGGAGGTGGGTTCTTTACCACTAGGGCCACCTGAAGAATCCCATGATTATATTGGACCAACCCAGATAATTCAGGATAATCTGCCTATTTTAAGGCCTGTAACCTTAATTCCTCCTGCAAAATCCTTTGTCCCATAATGGTATGAACATCATTAGAATGTTCACAGATTTGGGGATATGGATATCTTTGGGGGACTAGTATTCTGCTTACTGTACATTTCATTTCACTGTATATTACTGAAAAGACTATTAACCTGTTTGGAATCACGCTTTTTCCCAAATGACAGAACATAGAATAGTTTTGTCATATATGTTCACCAACTACAAACTGGAAGTTGACAAAGGCTAGAACATTTTCAAACAATTGCAATACTGTCCTGGGCTAGATTTGGAGAAGACCCAGATGACCTTTCTCTTGATCTGGAAGAGTCAGAAAGAAGCATTTTTGAGAAGAATGGGGAACCATTCACAATATAAATGATGATTAACAGAAACTGAAATCATCACTTGGTAAAGCCCTACACAGATCACATGTCATCTTCTTCTGGGAAAACTTCCAAGACCTCCAGATGGATTTGAGAGCTATTCCCATGGTGCTCTGTTTGTAGGACCCATGGCAGATACTCTGCCTCTGCCAGCTGTGTTCATAACTGATTCCTCTAACACACAGTTGTGTTCATCTCCATCTCCTTGGCTCCTAGTGCAGTGTCTGATGCATGCTTGGCAGTGTCCAGACAAAGCTCTATGACAGAACAGGCTTAGGACAGAGCTCTCACCCTTCTCTGTTCCTAGAAAGAGAGGCAGTGTTATGGAGAGCCAGCAACTAGCAGATGTGTAGATGCTTGAATTATATAAAGACATATGAGGAGAACTGAATGAACCAATTCTTACTGTACCGAGTTGTATAAAAAGGCAGCATTCATTTATTCATCCAGAACCTACCACCCCTTACTGCACAGCAAACCTTGAGTTAGACATCTGTGATACACACCTGAGTAAGCCCAGCCCCTGCCATGAGCACCTGCCCTGAGTCAAGGGTATACCATATTTGTCTCAATCCTGAAAACCCTGGATGAAAGATTCTTATTTGACTGTTTCTCCTTTCTCTTATTTTTTTCATTTTATTGACTAAAACACATATACATAAAGTCACACAAATCGTTAAGTGTGGAGTTCCATGTATTTCCACAAATTGGATAATCCATATAAGCAACAACCAGATCAGGAAACAGAACACTATTCACACGGTGGTGTGCTTTTCTTTCCATTCCTGTGGTCATTATTTTACACTTCCTGGATGATGCCAGACCTTAGGGTCAGAGATGGATCCAGACCTTCCCTGTAAGTGAACAAACAAGTGTCCTGCCTTGGATACTGTCTTGGTGCTATTCTCTTTGCTCTGATATTTAGCAGTGGGTTCTGTTGGGAAGAGAAGTTCCAATTTTCCTTCCTAAGGAATCATGGTTACCCCAAAACATGGCAGGAAGCCCACCAAGCTCTATTTCATATACTCTATGTACAAAAATGCATCATGGAATGTGGGCATTAGGTATAGCTCTCTAGGAACAATCTGCTTATGCAA
The DNA here is from genome assembly GCA_024291935.2 of Okapia johnstoni. Lineage (NCBI taxonomy): Eukaryota > Metazoa > Chordata > Mammalia > Artiodactyla > Giraffidae > Okapia > Okapia johnstoni. The sequence goes on from CM044309.1 coordinate 101,274,673, forward strand.
GAGCAGAGTATATATTCTGTGCTAGATTTGGAGAAGAGCTGGATGACTTTTATCTTCCTCTGGAATATTATGGATATTATGGAATATTCTCTTTCCCAGAATATTATGGAGCAGTATATAAAAGACACCAATGAAAGACATACCAGTGTTTGAGGGGAGGGTTGTGGGGCTCCATCAAGGTGCTTCAGGGGCTGTCCGAGGAGCTCGTGTGTGGTGGTTGAGGGAGCAGGAAGGAGGCAGGATTCTGGTTCCCCAGACACAAGCAGAGTATCTTGTCTTTGATCTGTTTAGCACATTGGGGTTCCAAGTCAAATTTTACTTGGGAAACTGGGTTTGTCAGTGAGAAAGTCTCTAACAACGCTTGTGGGTGCTGTAGATGCCTGGGATCCTGAGAGGAGAGAGAGTGCACTGTGCTTCTGGCGGGCAGGTCTGGAATAGTAGAGCAGGGTGCATCAGGAAGGCAGGTGAGGCCCATCCTGGAAGGAATACGTGAAGAGGGACCTGGAGAGGCCTTTGAGGGTCACAGAGTATATGCAGGCATCATAACTTCAGAAGCCCACTGGGGCCAGACCAGGAATATTTGCAGGTGAGATGTGAGGCTTGGTGCATTTGCCCTGGCAGAAGGGAAGCTGCCTTTGGGGTTCTGTGAGGGTTTGAGCTCACTGAGGCTAGATCTTCAGATTTTTTCAAAAGATGTTGGAAATCCAGATTGTTCCTAGCAGATATCCTGATTTTTGAAACATTGGTTCATTTTGTTAAGAACATAGTGCCCAGGGACTTCCCTGATGGTCCAGTGGTTAAGGATCAGCCTTGCAATGCAGGGGACATGAGTTTGATCCCTGGTTGGGGTCACAAAGAGTCAGACACGATTGAGTGACTTGAACTGAACGGGGGAATTTAGATCCTACTTGCTGTGGAGCAACTAAGACCCCATGTTGCAACTCCTGAACCCACGTGCTCTGGAGCCTGTGAGCCAGAAATAGAGAGTCCATGTGCCACAATGAAAGCTCCCGCATGCCACAACACAGCCAAAATAAATAAATTAATAAAATCAATATTAAAAAAAGGAACGCAGTGCCCAGGGCAACTATAGTCCCTGGGTGACTGAATGAGTAGGACAGGAAGGCAGTTGGAGGCTCTGCAGAAGGTTGACTCAGGAGAAGCTTTCAGCCCCATCACACTGCTGACCAGAGGACCAGGCTGCACCCTGGGTTTGTTGACTATTTTCCCCTCGGTCTTTGAAATGTAGACACATTTTGATTGGAGCAAGATAGCATGAGCTACTGTGGAAAAACATACAATAACCACCTTTCTTAACAAACAACTTGAATCTGCTAAGGAAAAAACAAGCTCTTTCCCCTTCCGGAGGCTTCTGTTTTTGCATTTGTAACTAGAGCTGAGGATAAGTGGCGTTTTCCTCTGTGACTAGGCGTTTTGTTCTTTGCCGGTTCCCCACATCTACATAATTTCCCAAAGTATTGTTTTTTGTTTTTTTCCACGAATATTGACTACCTCTGGCAATTTATGAAAACATCACTGGGGATTTCTCATCACTCACCTACCACATTTACCTCTCTGACCAAGAAATGACCATGTCATCTGAAGGTCTGCACTTTGAAAGTCGAGATACAGTATTGCTTTTGAAAGTAGTAGGTGCCACCTCTGCTCCTTTCCATCATGTTATTAGGTACAAATCAAATGAAAGTGGAATGGCTGCTGCAACCATGTATGAGATCAAAGTCCTAATTACTCATTTCTAAAATCTGCTTTTCTGATGATAGTTCTCTTATAATCTGTAATCACATTGCAAAATGATGAAATTTGCTTTTTCATAAGGTGGACTTAGATTTCATCTAACACAACCCCATTCATCACACCTGTAAATGTACTCCAATGTGCTCAAAAACAAAACAGCCCTCCCCCAACAACACACAGGCAAAACACCATTACCACAAAGAACCATTCCTCCACTCCACCAAAACCCAATAAACTTTTAACATGTAAGCGTAATTTGCAGTTGAGGTAGCTCTGAGATACGGCAACATAATTAATTTATGGTCCCTTCCTTTGATTACATCCGGTCATTACTTCTGATCAGAAAGTAGAGGCATTACTTTTGCCTCCATTAGAGGCATAGTTTTCATTCATGCTAGGCCAATCTGCACTCCACCTCTGACAACACCTGGGGTCACACTTAACAGCCAGCAGATCAATTCCCCTGGACATTGGCTGTCCAGGGTTTACTGACACCCACCTAGAGTAGCCCACTCATTTCCTTACCTGAGAAACCCCAGAATTGTAGGATATATCCTTAGGTAATAGCTCTTGATAACAGGAGCACTTGAATGCTTGGAAAGTAAAATATGTGAATTCATATTCAGTTTTAATAAACTGAGGTAATTAGTCAGTTGAAACGCAATAGAAAGTGACAGCCTGTGACATAGAAAAGACGGCCGGCTGACAAAGACAGAGCTGTTCTTCATTGCACTAATATCCGCTTCTTCATCAACATTGAATTCTTCAATCTTTTGGCATTTCAATTACATTGTAAAATGAATTTATAAAATTTGCACATCTATGCTTTTTTCTCCTCTTGTTCTCCTGAAAACTTGAAAAGAAACTTTTCATGCATGTCTCCTATTTCCCCAACCTGCACACATGCTAGGATTTAACTAGATTTCCAAGAGTTGTATGTGTTTGGAATATCAATTGTACATTGCAGATTCAAGAAAATGTGTATATCTCAAATGAATGGACAAAACAAACAAAGCGAGGGGAAGGATTCTAACAGAAGCTCTATGAGGGCAGAGATCTTATCTTTCTTTTTCCTATACTATCCCTACCTAAAATAGTTCCTGAAATATTGTAGCCCTCAATACAATTTTAGGGCTTCCCAGGTGGCTCTGGAGGTAAAGAATCCACCTGCCAGTGCAGGAGACACAAGAGATGTGGGTTTGATTCTTGGGTCAGGAAGATCCCCTTGAGAAGGGAATGGCTACCCACTCCAGTGTTCTTGCCTGGAGAATTCCACGAACAGAGGAGTCTGGCAGGCTACAGTCTACGGAGTTGCAAAGAGTTGGATGTAACTGAGGGACTGAGCCCCACCGCCCCACCCCCCCACAATACAAATGGTTGAATAAGTAAATTAATAGGGGGAAAGACCATTCAAAGGATTGTAGTGGTTTTAATGGTGGCACCCCAGTGGGTAGGCCACCTCTGAATCCCTGGCAACTGTCCATATATGACCTTATTTGGGAAAAGCAACTTTGCAGATATAAACCACTTCATCTTGAGATGAGATCATCTTGGATTATCTGCTACTGCTGCTAAGTCATTTCAGTCGTGTCTGACTCTGTGCAACCCCATAGATGGGATTATCTGAGCAGACCCTAAATCTAATGACAAGTGTTCTTATAAGAGACACTCAGGGGAGACTGAACAGACAGAAGAGGAAGAGATAACACAAGAGTGAAGATGGAGATTGGAGTGATGAAGACACAGGCAAAGAAATACCTGAAGACACCTAAAGCAGGGAAGAGACAGGGATCAGATTTTCCTCTGGAGCCTCTAGAAGGAATGTGGTCCTACTGATACAGTCAATTTCATACTTCTGGCCCCCAGAACTGTGAGAGAATAAATTTCAGTTGTTTGAAGCCACCAAGCTTGTGGGGATTTGTTACGGCAGCCACAGGAAACTAATACAGAGACTAAAGTGAGAGACGTGAGCTGCTTTAGAACGTGCCCTGAGCAGAGATGACAGCCTCACAGAGGATCCAAGGTGCCTGTGCATGCTACGCTGCTTCAGTGTGTCCGACTCTTTGCAACTGTAGCCCGCCAGGCTGTCCATGGGAGTCTCCAGGCAAGAATACTGGAGTCGGTTGCCATTTCCTTCTCCAGAGGATCTTCCTGACCCAGGCATCAAACCCGTGTCCCTTAGTCAAACCCATGTCCCTTAGTCGAACCCGCATCCCTTACATTTCCTGCATTCGCAGGCAGGTTCTTTATCACTAGCACCACCTGGGATGCCCAGATCTAAGGGTAGATTTGTGCTACCAGAGATCACCTTTTGGTTTCTGCATTCCTTCTGTAGCAATAGGGGGTGATGCTTGCATGACTGAGGTGTCTGGAAGAAGGACCTGTTAACTCTTGTAAGACATGCGTTGACCCTGCCTGTGGCTGTGGAAAACAGGGTTCTCCAGATGGGACCTTCTGAATGGGGAGCATTCCTGGGTCCTCCGTGACTGTCACATGAATTCTAAATGAGATGTAGAGGGTCAGAGAATCCCACACTTTGTAAGTTGGGAGGAATCTTAAAGGCCATTTTCATATGAAGATTAAGAGAATGGAAAGCAGTGAGATAAACACGTGTTCCTTGCAAATACCAGGAATGAAAGGCGGGGAGGTGGCTAGATGGTCCTCCCTCACATACAGAAGGCTGCTTTGGCCGATGGGAGCCAGAGAGATGTAGTAAGACTTCTTCACTGCCTTTTGATTAAATCCACGTACCTTGACTTTGCCCTCCAGGCCAGCCCTTCTCACTAGTTGATAATGACTGCATTTGGGCAAAAAGAAAGGCAGATCGACAAACACGGACTTACTTTTTCACCTTACACAGCCAAGTGGTGAACGATTTGGCTCGTACCCAGTTTTGCTGAAACGGTGAAGGTCCGGTGGGATTCAGCTTTGATCTTGAGAGAGGCTGTGAGGGGTTTGTTTTTCACAGGGGCTTTAGCCTACAGTTAAGTGCAAACACCTGCGGAAGTAGTGGTAATTAGTAGGTAATTAGTAGTTAATGTTCTTAGAATTTAAAAAGAAAGCTTACATAAGTAATTACTTACTATTTCTTATAATGTGCTGCTTTTCTTGAGATTTCATATCCCCAGAACATTTGCCAAGTTCCTAGGTTCGTCAACATACTAAATTGTTTATTAATTACACACGTATATTGCTTTCAGAAAAAAAAAGAAAATACATTAAATGTTGGAAATAGGAATGAGTTATCTTTTAAATTATAGCCAAAAACTCATTTAAACCTACAAAATATGAAACTGATGGAGGCTCTGGAAGGTGGCCTTGATTTTTTTAAAAAATGGGATATGACCGGAAATGAAGAGATGGAGAGAGAAAGAAAGTTCAAGACCCTGTAATGAAAAGCTAAGTGTTAAATACATCTCACAGAGGGTCCTTTTCATGTCAGCAGACACACATCTATGCCTTGGCTTGTCAGAAAGACCACCAGGGCCCTCATTCTTACAGTGAATACTGCCAAGCAAGCAAGGCTAAGTGGTTCTAACAATCTCAGGCTCTTGAGGTGACTGAAGCAGAGGGACACACATTAATTAGTGCACTGTGACTATATTTTCAAAGGATTTTTGCTTTAGAATTCTTGAAGCAGATTTCCAGCCCTTAAACCCTGGAGATTCTCTATGCCAATTGGAAATGGGCATTCATTCATTTACTTTGTTTAGAGGCTAGGGCTTTGAGAATGATGTCTAAAATCCATTCCTCACTCTGAATCACTTCAAACTTTCAGCAAAGCAATCTTATAACTTCGATTTTCTCATCTTTAAAATGGGACTAATAGTATGTTCCTTTTCTTCTTCCATGTCCTGCTGCTACACACAAATGTACCTCTAGAACTGTCAGTTTATGTCACCTTTTAAAACCATGGTGAAGAAAAATTTCCAAAATTATATATGCATTCACCACAGCCATATCTAGCAATATACACATGTAAGAATAAAGACTGTGCATGTGTGCTCAGTCGTGTCTGACTTTTTGAGACCCCATGGACTGTAGCCCACCAGGCTCCTCTGTCCATGGGATTTCCCAGGCAAGAATACTGGAGTGGGTTGCTGTTTCCTCCTAAAGGGGGTCTTCCTGATCCAAGGATTGAACTCAATGTCTCTTGATTCTCCTGCATTGGTGGGTAAGATTCTTTACCACTAGCACCACCTGGAAAAGCCCAAGAATAAAGACTAGATGACAAATATATATACTTCAGTTATTGTTTATCCCTGTGTGGCTTTATTACTTTTAAACTAATCACTGATTATCTCTACAGAATTCCAAGTTAAGGAATCTTGAGAAATGCTTCAAGTAAGATATTTGAATAATACAGAAACATCTGAAAATTGAAATCAAGATTCTGAGATCCAGAGAGGTCAGAATAGAAACATCTCACCAGATAATGCTCACACAGACTTTTTCCTGATAAGGGATTGCTTACAATGATTGTTCAAAGGAGCAGAGGGGAAGAAGGAAAAACCAGGAAGAACTTTGAGAAAAATAAGCATCAATCTGGCAGACTTTTTTTTATTTAAATTTTTACTCAGAGGATAATCGCTTTCCAATATTGTGTTGGCTTCTGCTATCAACCTGACTCTGCCATAGGTAAACATATGTCCCCTCCCTCTTGAACCTCCCTCTCATCTCCCACCCCAACCCACCCCTCTAGGTTGTCACAGAGCACTAGATTTTAACTCCCTGTGCCATACAGGAAATCTCCACTGGCTATCTAATCTTGCATATGGTAATGTATATGCTTCCCTGCTACTCTCTCAGTTCGCCCCACCCTCTCCTCCCCTCTCTGTGTCCGCAAGTCTGTTCTCTATGTCTGCCTCTCCATTGCTGGCAGACATTCTAAAGTGGTTTGTCACCCAGTTTTGTTGTGTCCACCATTTTTCAGTGTACTGAGGAACCACCAACTTCTCAGATGCTGACTGTTACCCCAATTTGCTGCCACTTACACATTTACTAAATATTTACTATAACATGTTTGACCTATCTGGAATATTAGTTTCCAATATATTTATTCTCATATTGATGAGTATGAAATGGATCGGAATCAAAAGTCATTATATACACATTTGTAAATAAATAAATATATCTCTGGCTTATACCTGTGTCATTTAGTGGAAATATCCTAGACACAGTAAATACAATAATCTTTATTGTATAGAAAGCTCAGACAAATTGGTAAGAAAAGCAATGGATAAATGAAGATTAGTTGTTAATAAGCAATTTGCAAAGGAGGAAATAGATTGGTTAGACAATTCATGGGAAAACATTTGATTTCTCTGGTGATCAAAAAATGCAAATTAAAATGATGGGAGATATTTTTGCTTATCAAATTAGCAAAGATGTAAAGATGTTCTCATGTTTTTACCCTGAGAAGATTTCCTAGTTTATCTGTGCTCTTCCTTCACTTTCATTTTGTTTCTCAGTTTCTTTTGTTGCTCCTTTTTTTTTTTTATCAGTTATTTCCTTTGAAATTAAGTTTTGGAAACTTATAAATATTGCTTTTGGAATTTTTCTTTCCTAAATGTATCTCTCCTTAACATGTTTTCCAATTCTTTGAACCTGTTTACATCTGATTTATTTTTTAAATAATTACTTTTTGAATTTTCTCAGAAGCCATAGTGAATTCCTCCCCAGGATATTTTCAGGAGAAGGAGGGTAAATAACGAGACCATAGTGTTAGTTTGAAATTCTTTCTAAGCTGTTATTTATTCTATTTTTAAGAAAGTCATACTTTTTTTTTTTGTCCGTAGTTTTTGATATGGACTACTGAACTGAACTGAACTCTAGAATTGTATATTAGACAAAAGTTCTAAAAAGAAAGGCAGCTGAATTTCAGATTTTTAGTGTGTCTGTCATGCGACAAGAGATTTGGCATGTGCATTTGAGCCAGAGGATTCTGTGTAGCAACAGTGGCAAACGCAGTTCTCTCAACCCCTCCGCGGTCAGAACACAGCCTGAACAAACCCACTGAGGAGCCATATTTCACTGGCAGGAGAGCGGCAGATGTACCCGCTCTGTCTCCAACTTTTGCTAAACTGTAGTGGCACAAATCCAAGCTTCAAAGAAGTATCCTAAGCCTCTGGTCCTTTCGGATTGTAGCTGTCTGTGGTTTTTACACCATCAAGATTGTCTGAGCTTACGACACTCAGGAGTGTAACAAGGGCCTGAGGAGCTTCATGCTGCAGCTAGCGCTGTTTACTCAAAGCCATCTTGGAAGTTCACTGAAGCAGGGGCCAGATCTTTTCTGCACTGGGTGCCTTAGGGGGTGATCACAGACACTGATTGGGATCAGAACTGCACTGATGTGGACAATATAGATACAATCATGTCCAGATTTAGAGTAAGATGCTACATCATGTTCCGGATCAAATTAATACACTAGGTTTTGTTTATGTCTTTTCACGGAGAACAATAGTCGCTCTTTTTGCTGCCTTGTTCCCAGTGAAATAGTCCGTGTATAGAGTTTCCCTTTTCAGCAGCAGTTGTGTCTACAAATGCTATTCTCTGAACGACAGCTATTCTCAAAGCCACCAGGCATGCGATTGCCCGAACAAAGAGGTGCATTAAAAGAGTCTTGACAATTTCAGCTCCTAGAAACACAGGGGTCACACGAATCTGCCAAGTTGAAAGAAAACAAATCACTAGGGCAAGGCATTTTATTTAGTTCTAAACAGCATCTAGCACATGGATAGCATTCAAAAGCATTAATACAGCCATAATGCAAATCAACATGGGCCTGTAGTCTAGGAGCTAAAAGAAATTAGGCTAAACCCTAAAGAAATCAGACCGTGAGTAAAAAGGAATTTCAATAAAATTATCAAACATTATTCACTAATATGGCAGTCAGTCATCCATGCATATCTTCCACTGGGGTGAGTTACAAAAGCGGTCAACACTTACAGGTAAAGACTTAAAGTGGAATGATGGAGACAGGACAAGCACAAATTAACAGAAGCAAAAGGGGCAGAAACCATTACACCACAGGCAAAAACAATGTCAACTCTTCAGATCTTGAGAAGCGAATTGTAGCTGCTTATATAACTGGGGAGGTGGCTGGGAGCTTGGAGGGAAGGTTTCTATATTAAATGGTGTGTGGTATGTTTCTTTTATTAAAGTACCAAATATAAAAATAAAAAATATAAAAATATGCATGGTATGTTAGGCACAGCTTAGGTGGAATTAAAGTGATCATATATAGATTCTAAATTGATTCAGGGATTCAATAGGCTAGGCTACTAGGATCCTGGGTCTGCTTAGACTCATTCCTTCTTTCCTTCATTCCTTTATTAATTCAATAAAGATATTGACAGCTTCTTGTCTGCAGAAATGATGCTAACCACTGGGGGTGTGCAGAAAAATAAGTCATAATTCCTGTTCTCAGGAAAATCATAGTCCAGTGGATGAGACAGACATGGAAAATAGATAATTATAATGCTAATTATAATAGATGATAGATAATTATAACAGCCTTCATCTGGAGGGTTAGGGAAAGCAGGATCTTTAGAATGGGTGGGTTTAGTCAGATACAGGGGAGCTGGAGGTGAGGGTGTAATGGTTGTGTGTTGTTTTTTCCGGAAATGGTTAAATTCCCGGTAGCTTCCCAGAGTCCGAGAGGAGAAAAAGTTACGTAGATGGGAAAGGGATGAGCTACGAAGGGGTTGGAAGCTCTGCTCGGAGACTTGGCCGTGGTACTGTAAGTAGTTGGGAGTCTAGGAGGCATTAAAGAAGGGGAGGGAGATGAGCTGATCTGTGCATTCCAGAGATATCTCAAGAAACTGACAGATATCTCATTGGACCATGTATGAATGACTGCTGTGTTAGTGAAAACCTTAGATAATTTTATTGAAATTTCTCTTTACCTATGGTCTGATTTCTTTAGAGCTTAGTCTCGTTTGTCTCGGCTCCTGGTCCACAGGTCCAATTGATTTGCACTATTAATGCTTTGGAGTGCCATCCCTGTGCTAGGTGCATTTTAGAAGTGAATATGGTGTCTTCCTTTGTGATCAGATTTCTTTCTGATGGGCTGTTTTCCTGAAACATCATCCATGGCTGGAAACGTGGAGAAGAAAACAGCTGAGAATCTTCTCTTCCCTTTCTTTGCATGTTCTAGGTGCTGAGTCTAGGCCTGGGTATTCCAATATTCCTTTTTCAAGGCCCCACTAAAGAGAAGAAAGTATTGCATTTGTGAAAAGTTAACTGCTAGTGGTTGTTCTGTGTTCTGAAGAAAAAAGTAGGAGCTTCATTGAATCTAAAGGGCACACAATAGTAGTTCCTATCGTCACTGGATGATAAAAATCAGGAAACACTAGAAACAGACACTAATGCAATGCTTACTACATGTCAGATTCTAAGTCCTTTACCCTTGTTCATTTCATCCCTTTCTGTAATACTTTGAGATTAGTACCATTATCATGCAGAACCTGAAGCATAGACAGGTTCAAGTCATGCTTTGTTTAAGGCTGCAGTAGGATTCAAGTCCAGACAGTTTGGATCAAAAGGCTGTGCTATTAACTACTTAGCTCTCCTCTAAAAGTTGTCTGTGTGTGCTATGTCACTCAGTTGTGTCCAACTCTGTGCAACCCTATGGACTGGAGCCTGCCAGGCTCCTCTGTGCATGGAATTCTCCAGACAAGAATACTGGAGTGGAGGCGGGGCTAAGATGGCGGAGGAATAGGATGGAGAGACCACTCTCTCCCCCACAAATTTATCGAAAGAACATCTGAAAGCTGAGCAAAGTTCACAAGACTACTTCTGAACGCTGGCAGAGGACGTCAGACATTAATCAAGTCAGCGCATTATCTTCAGAAGGAGGTAGGAGAAATTATAAAAGATAAAAAGAGAGACAAAAGAGTTAGGGACGGAGACCCGTCCTGGGGAGGGAGTCGTAAAAGAGGAGAAATTTCTAAGCACCAAGAAACCTCCTCACCGGCGGGTTTGGGGGAAGATTTCGAATCTCGGAGGGCAACATAACCGGGAGAATCAATAAATAAAACCCACTGATTACGTGCCTAAAGGCAACTTCCAGTAAAGAACCCCAGACGCCCGCATCCGCCACCAGCAAGTGGGGGCTGAACGGAGAGGAGCGGGTGGCACTGCTTAGGGTAAGGACCGGGCCGCTAACGTGAGATAGTAACCTAAACTGTGGGACAGCCAGAGAGAGAGAACTATCCCGTGAAAAGCCCAAAGCTAAGGCACTACCGGCCCGCTCACAGAACAAAGGACTGAGCGATACAGGGGAAGAGCTAGCCGGCTGCGGACCGCCCCATCCCCCGCCAGACACAGCGGGCAGGCGGGACCAGCCAGAGCTGGAAAGGGGCAAACTCGGCTCCAGAGAGGGCACCCCCTACCAAACTGCAAACAGGCTCCCAGTTTCTAAGCAAAGACTGCCTGAGACCCCGGAGGGTCTACAGCCGCCGGGAGGGTCGCAGCCAGAGACCAGCTCCCCAGAACCGACACAAAGTACACCGGAGCCGGAGCCGGGCGGGCCCGTAAACCGTAAACCAAGGTGGGGACCAGGGAGGTGATAAGCCGCACCGGGGCGGTGCGCTCGCCAAACTCAGGGGAGAGTGCGCTCGCCAAACTCCTGGCTGCCTGAGCTGCTCCGACCGGGAACGGCGCAAATCGCCGGCCCAACCGAGTCTGCGCCTTTGTGGAGTACCCGGGAAGCGCGCCCGTAAACTGAGGCGGGGACCAGGGAGGTGATAAGCTGCACCGCCCCGACAGGGGAGAGTGCGCTCGCCAAACTCCTGGCTGCCTGAGCTTCTCCGACCCGGAACGGCGCAAACCGCCGGCCCAACCGAGTCTGCGCCTTTGTGGAGTACCCGGGAAGCGCGCCCACGAACCGAGGCGGGGACCAGGGAGGTGATAAGCCGCACCGCCCAAACAGGGGAGTGTGCGCTCGCCAAACTCCCGGCTGCCTGAGCTGCTCCGACCGGGAACGGCGCAAACCGCCGGCCCAACCGAGTCTGCGCCTTTGTGGAGTACCCGGGAACCTGAACCCGAGCAGTTTAAACCTGGGAAGTGCGCGCATATCAGGGCCCACCCCCCGGCAGAGTAACCTGAAGCCTGAGCAGGGTAGACGGGGAAAGCACACACGCCGTGAGCGGGGGTGAACCCAGTGTGGCCGAGACACTGTGAGCTCTCCACACACACGCCAGTGATATTGGTTGCAGTGGTCCTCTCTCCCCACAGCAGGACTGAGCAAGTGAACCTAAAGAGACCACCTCCGCCCCTTTGTGGCAGGGCGGAAATTAGACACTGAAGAGACCTCCAAACAAAAGCCAAATTAACAGAGGGAAGCGCGTTGGAAGGGACAGGCCAACAGATTAAAATCCCTGTAGTTAACACTGACTGCATTGAAAGGGGCCTATAGATCTTGAAAAGTATAAGCAGGAACAAGGATCTATCTGAAACTGAAGAGACCCCACACGGCTCACAACTGCTCCAGAGAAAGCCCGGGATATATATTTTTACTATTATCATTTTATTTATTTATTTATTTTTAATTTTTTTAATTTTTTTTCTTTCTTTTTTCTTTAAGACCTCTATTACACCTTTAATTTTCATTTTCATAACCCACTACTACCTTGAAAAAAAAAACAACCCTATTTTTAAAACAAACTGCGTACATATATCTTATACTTTTTGCGTTTTCTTTTTTTTATTTTATTTTATTATTATTTTTTTTACTGTTTTTTCCTGTTTTTCTTTTTTTTTTTTACTGTTATACTGTTTTACTGTCTTTTTTCTTTTTATACTGTTTTCTTTTTTCTTTTTTTTATATTGTATGATTTATAAGAGTCTAACCTCTACTCCAGGTTTTTAATTTTTGTTTTACATATTTGATATCAATTTTGTGCATTTAAGAATACAATCTTTAGTACCCATTTTTACTCAGGAGTGTGATTACTGGCTTGATTACTCTCTCCCTCTATTGACGCTCTTTCTTCTCCCCCAGGGAACCTCTATCTCCCACCCTCCTCCTTCTCTTCTCAACCCAATTCTGTGAATCTCTGAGGGTGTTCTGGGTACCGGAGAACACTTCGGGAACAGAATACTGCCCAGATCTCTCTCTCCCCTCTTGATTCCTCCCTTTCTACTCATCCTCACCTCTATTGCCTTCCTCCCCCCTCTCTATGTATCTCTGTGAACCTCTCTGAGGGCTCCAGACTGTGGAGAGCACAGAGGGAAGTGCTTACTGGCTAGACTGCTCTCCCCACGTTTGAGTCCCCCTCCTCTCCTCCTGGTCACCTCAACCTCCCTCCCCTTCACCTCTCCATGTAACTCAGTGAACCTCTCTGGGTATCCCTCACTGTGGAGAATCTTTTCACCATTAACCTAAAAGTTTTATTATTGATGCTGTATGGATGGAGTAGTCTTGAGGCTACTGCAAGAATAAGACTGAAAGCCAGAGGAAACATTAATTAATAAGAGATCTTCCAAAAGCCTCCACATATACACTGAAACCAAGCTCCACCCAAGAGCCAATAAGTTCCACAGTAAGACATACCACGCAAACTCTCCAGCAACGCAGGAACGTAGCCCTGAACATCAATATACAGGCTGCCCAGAGGCACACCAAATCCATAGACATCTCAAAACTCAATACTGGACACTCCATTGCACTCTAAAGAGAAGAAATCCAGCTCCACCCACCAGAACACCGACACAAGCTCCCCCAACCAGGAAACCTTGACAAGCCACCCATCCAACACCACCCGCAGTGAGGAACCTCCACAATAAAGAGGAACTTCAAACTACCAGAATACAGAAAGGCCACGCCTAACACAGCAATCTAAACAAGATGAAAAGGCAGAGAAATACTCAACAAGTAAAGGAAAATGAGAAATGCCCACCAAACCAAACAAAAGAGGTGGAGATAGGGAATCTATCTGAAAAAGAATTTAGAATAATGATAGTAAAAATGATCCAAAATATTGAAAATAAAATGGAGTTACAGATAAATAGCCTGGAGACAAGGATTGAGAAGATGCCAGAAATGTTTACCAAGGACCTAGAAGAAATAAAAAGGAGTCAATATATATTGAATAATGAAATAAAGGAGATAAAAGACACGCTGGAGGGAACCAACAGTAGAATAACAGAGGCAGAAGATAGGATAAGTGAGGTAGAAGATAGAATGGTGGAAATAAACGAAGCAGAGAGGAAAAAAGAAAAAAGAATCAAAAGAAATGAGGAAAACCTCAGGGACCTCTGGGACAATATGAAATGCCCCAACATTCGAATCATAGGAGTCCCAGAAGAAGAAGATAAAAGGAAAGGCCATGAAAAGATACTCGAGGAGATAATAGTTGAAAATTTCCCTAAAATGAGGAAGGAAATAGTCAAAGAAGTCCAAGAAATCCAGAGAGTCCCAAACAGGATAAACCCAAGGCGAAACACCCCAAGACACATATTAATCAAATTAACAAAGATCAAACACAAAGAACAAATATTAAAAGCAGCAAGGGAAAAACAACAAGTAACACACAAGGGGATCCCCATAAGGATAACAGCTGATCTTTCAATAGAAACTCTTCAGGCTAGAAGGGAATGGCAGGACATACTTAAAATAATGAAAGAGAAAAATCTACAACCCAGATTACTGTACCCGGCAAGGATCTCATTCAGATATGAAGGAGAATTCAAAAGCTTTACAGACAAGCAAGAACTGAGGGAATTCAGCACCACCAAACCAGCTCTCCAACAAATGCTAAAGGATCTTCTCTAAAACAGGAAACACAGAAAGGATGTTTAAACACGAACTTAAAACTACAAAGTAAATGGCAACGGGACCATACTTATCAATAATTACCTTAAATGTAAATGGGTTGAATGCCCCAACCAAAAGACAAAGAGTGGCTGAGTGGATACAAAAACAAGACCCCTACATATGCTGTCTCCAAGAGACCCACCTCAAAACTAGGGACACATACAGACTGAAAGTGAAGGGATGGAAAAATATATTTCATGCAAATGGAGACCAAAAGAAAGCAGGAGTCGCAATACTCATTTCAGATAAAATAGACTTTAAAATAAAGGCTGTGAAAAGGGACAAAAAAGGACAGTACATAATGATCAAAGGGTCAATCCAAGAAGAAGATGTAACAATTATAAATATATATATGCACCCAACATAGGAGCACCACAATATATAAGGCAAATACTAACAAGTATGAAAGGGGAAATTAACAATAACACAATAACAGTGGGAGACTTTAATACTCCACTCACACCTATGGATAGATCAACAAAACAGAAAATTAACAAGGAAACACAAACTTTAAATGATACTATAGACAAATTAGATTTAATCGATATTTTCAGGACTTTCCACCCCAAAACAAGCAATTTCACCTTTTTCTCAAGTGCACACGGAACTTTCTCCAGGATAGATCACATCCTGGGCCATAAATCTAGCCTTGGTAAATTCCAAAAAATTGAAATCATCCCAGCCATCTTCTCTGACCACAATGCAGTAAGATTAGACCTCAATTACAGGAAAAAAAACTATTAAAAATTCCAACATATGGAGGCTAAACAACACGCTTCTGAATAACCAACAAATCACAGAAGAAATCAAAAAAGAAATCAAAATATGCATAGAAACGAATGAAAATGAAAACACAACAACCCAAAACCTATGGGACACTGTAAAAGCAATGCTAAGGGGAAGGTTCATAGCAATACAGGCGTACCTCAAGAAACAAGAAAAAACTCAAATAAATAAACTAACTCTACACCTAAAGCAACTAGAGAAGGAAGAAATGAAGAACCCCAGGGTTAGTAGAAGGAAAGAAATCTTAAAAATTAGGGCAGAAATAAATGCAAAAGAAACAAAAGAGACTATAGCAAAAATCAACAAAACTAAAAGCTGGTTTTTCGAGAAGATAAACAAAATTGACAAGCCATTAGCCAGACTCATCAAGAAACAAAGGGAGAAGAATCAGATCAACAAAATTAGAAATGAAAATGGAGAGATCACAACAGACTACACAGAAATACAAAGGATCATAAGAGACTACTACCAACAGCTATATGCCAATAAAATGGACAACTTGGAAGAAATGGACAAATTCTTAGAAAAGTATAACTTTCCAAAATTGAACCAGGAAGAAATAGAAGATCTGAACAGACCCATCACAAGCACGGAAATCGAAACTGTAATCAGAAATCTTCCAGCAAACAAAAGCCCAGGACCAGACGGCTTCACAGCGGAATTCTACCAAAAATTTAGAGAAGAGCTAACACCTATCCTACTCAAACTCTTCCAGAGAATTGCAGAAGATGGTAAACTTCCAAACTCATTCTATGAGGCCACCATCACCCTAATTCCAAAACCAGACAAAGATGTCACAAAAAAAGAAAACTACAGGCCAATATCACTGATGAACATAGATGCAAAAATCCTTAATAAAATTCTAGCAAACAGAATCCAACATCATATTAAAAAGATCATACATCATGACCAAGTGGGCTTTATCCCAGGAATGCAAGGTTTCTTTAACATCCGCAAATCAATCAATGTAATTCACCACATTAACAAATTGGAAGATAAGAACAATATGATTATCTCAATAGATGCAGAAAAAGCCTTTGACAAAATTCAACATCCATTTATGATTATCCAGAAAGCAGGATAAAAACTCTCATAATAAAAGCATGACAAAACAGCATGGTGGAAAGCATTTCCCCTAGAAGGCAAACACTTTACCTCTATTCAACATAGTTTTAATACAGCAAAAGCTATGTATGAACAAACTCTCACCACAGCATAGAAAACCCTAAAGATTCTACTACTAGAGCTAATCAATGAATATAGTAAAGTTGCAGGATACAAAATTAACACACAGAAATCCCTTGCATTCCTATACACCAATAATGAGAAAACAGAAAGAGAAATTAAGGAAACAATACCATTCACCTTTGCAACAAAAAGAATAAAATACTTAGGAATATTTCTACCTAAAGAAACAAAAGACTTATATATAGAAAACTATAAAACACTGATGAAAGAAATCAAAGAGGACACAAACAGATGGAGAAATATACCGTGTTCATGGATTGGAAGAATTAATATAGTGAAAATGAGTATACTACCCAAAGCAATCTATAGATTCAATGCAATCCCTATCAAACTACCAATGATATTTTTCACAGAACTAGAACAAATCATTTCACAATTTGTATGGAAGTATAAGAAACCTCAAATAGCCAAAGCAATCTTGAGAAAGAAGAATGGAACTGGAGGAATCAACCTGCCTGACTTCAAGCTCTACTACAAAGCCACAGTCATCAAGACAGTGTGGTACTGGCACAAGGATAGAAAATATAGATCAATGGAACAAAATAGAAAGCCCAGAGATAAACCCACGCACCTATGGGCACCTTATCTTCGACAAAGGAGGCAAGAGTATACAATGGAGAAAAGACAATCTCTTTAACAAGTGGTGCTGGGGAAAACTGGTCAACCACTTGTAAAAGAATGAAACTAGAACACTTCCTAACACCATACACAAAAATAAACTCAAAATGGATTAAAGATCTAAATGTAAGACCAGAAACTATAAAACTCCTAGAGGAAAACATAGGCAAAACACTCTCCGACATAAATCATAGCAGGATCCTCCATGACTCACCCCCCAGAATATTGGAAATAAAAGCAAAAATAAACAAATGGGACCTAATTAAAATTAAAAGCTTTTGCACAACAAAGGAAACTATAAGCAAGGTGAAAAGACAGCCTTCAGAATGGGAGAAAACAATAGCAAACGAAGCAACAGACAAACAATTAATCTCAAAAATATACAAGCAACTCCTGCAGCAGCTGAATTCCAGAAAAATAAACGACCCAATCAAAAAATGGGCCAAAGAATTAAACAGACATTTCTCCAAAAGAAGACATACAGATGGCTAACAAACACATGAAAAAGATGCTCAACATCACTCATTATTAGAGAAATGCAAATCAAAACCACAATGAGGTACCATTACACACCAGTCAGAAATGGCCGCTATCCAAAAGTCTACAAGCAATAAATGCTGGAGAGGGTGTGGAGAAAAGGGAACCCTCTTACACTGTTGGTGGGAATGCAAACTAGTACAGCCACTATGGAGAACAGTGTGGAGATGCCTTAAAAAACTTGGAATAGAACTGCCATATGACCCAGCAATCCCACTGCTAGGCATACACACACCGAGGAAACCAGAATTGAAAGAGACGCGTGTACCCCAATGTTCATCGCAGCACTGTTTACAATAGCCAGGACATGGAAGCAACCTAGATGTCCATCGGCAGACAAATGGATAAGGAAGCTGTGGTACATATACACAATGGAATATTACTCAGCCATTAAAAAAAAATACATTTGAATCGGTTCTATTGAGATGGATGAAACTGGAGCCCATTATACAGAGTGAAGTGAGCCAGAAAGAAAAGCACCAATACAGTATACTAATGCATGTATATGGAATTTGAAAGATGGTAATGGTAACCCTATATGTGAGACAGAATAAGAGACACAGATGCATAGAACAGTCCTGTGGACTCTGAGGGAGAAGGTGAGGGTTGGACGTTCTGGGACAATAACACTGAAACATGTATATTGTCATATGTGAAGCAGAACACCATTGCATGTTCTATGCATGGGACGGATGCTCAGGGATGGAGCGTTGGGATGACACAGAGGGATGGGAGGGGGAGGGAGGTGGGAGGAGGGTTCGGGAGGGGGAGCACATGTGAACCCATGGCTGATTCATGTCGATGTATGGCAAAAACTACTACAATATTGTAAAGTAATTAGCCCCCAACTAAAAAAAAAAAAAAAAAAAAGCATACTGGAGTGGATTGCCATACTTTCCTCCAGTGGAACTTCCCGATGAAGGGATCGAACCCACATCTCTTTTGTATGACTACTACAACATCCTTTACATACTTGATCACAACCAGATCACATACTTCCCCAAACAGTATATTCCAGTGTTGGATAGCTCAATTTATTATGAAGTTCCTCTTCTAAATGGAGAAGTAATCTGCCTTCCTGAAAGATCAGGAAATTCGTTGTGTTGATTTCACATCTCTGGAGTCCTTCAGAGTTAGTCTAACCCAAGTATCTGAAAGATGCTCTTTTGTTGCAAGCTCACAGAACTATCTGGGCTTCCCTGGTAGCCCAGATGGTAAAGAATCTACCTGCAATGCAGGAGATCCCAGTTCGATTCCTGGGTCAGGAAGATATGCTGGAGAAGGGATAGCCTATCCACTCCAGTTTTCTTGGGCTTTCCTGGTGGCTCAGCTGGTAAAGAATCGCCTGCAATGTGAGAGACCTGGGTTTGATCCCTGAGTTGGGAAGATTCCCTGGAGAAGGAAATGGCAACCCACTCCAGTACTCTTGCCTGGAAAATTCCCTGGACGGAGGAACCTGGTAGGCTGCAGTCCATGGGGTCGCAAGAGTCGAACACGACTGAGTGACTTCACTTTCAATTGGAGCTTCTCTGGATGGCCAACATATTTTCCAACCCCCCCTGAGAATAGTCTTTTCTGAATGGAACATAATTTCCCAAGTGTGGTTTGAACAGAAGAGAGTATTGTTCAGACTGTCATCCCTTTTGTTCAGGGTGTGTTTCTTCTTTTAATGGAACCCACGATCCAGTGGAAAAGTCTAGGATTTGTGTGGGTGGGCTGTGGTAGATTTCCTTGGCAGGAGTGAATACTGCAAAGTGAGATACAAATGAATGGAAGGAGGGATGAGAGCACTTAGATACAGGAAAGTGGTGGAATTTAAAGCCCACAATGAGAATTTTAAATCTCATGGAGAATCAATAGGGGCCCAAGGAAGTGTTCTCAGAAAGGGAGTGACACCGCCAAAGTAGCTCTGGGGTTCTTTGGGCAAGTCCATTTCCCTGACCTCATCGACATCCCAACAATGGTAAAGGTGGAGGAGCCCTGTGAGCATTTTGTGGGCCTGTAAAAGGTTTTTGTTGGTAGGTTTGTTGTATCCTGTCTTCAAGAGAGTAATAAATAAATGATAATGAGACTTATCTGGAAAGGTGTGTTGGTATTTGAGTTCAGGTATTGGGCTGGGAGCTAGGCATTGTATATTCTGTTCCTGAATTTGCTGTGTGGTTTGGGGTGGGTCAATTTACCTTCTGCATCTCCCCCATCACACTCACTTGTTTGTGAAGTACTTTGTACTCCTTAAACAAAAGATGTTATCACTGAAAGATTTATTTGCTGAATATTTTTGTACTTAGAAAGGAGAAAGTAGAACTCAGGACTCCTGAACTTCTGCAGGGAAACTAATCCATCATTTTCAAGTAGAATCACATCAAAAGCTTACAAAGAACGTAGAGCGTATGTAGGAATGGTGATATGAAAGAGGAAGAGGAGAATGTAATGATGCTGGTGGTAATGATAAAGTGATGGTGATAAAATGCTGATTGAACCTGATACCATGTACTGCATATTTTCAAAAATAATTTTCCCATTAATCCCCCCAACAACTCTATGAACAAGGTACATTTATTCCTCAACTTCGTCAAGGAAACTGAAGTTCAGAGAGGTGAGTACCTTGCCCAGGGTAATAGAATTAGAAGTGATGGAGTTGAGATATAAACCCAAAGCTCTAAGATTCTGAAGACTAAGCTTTAAAAATCTCTGTCAGAATTTTCCAAACTTGCCTGATCCCAAGGGTTACCTGTAGTGCCTATTGAAAATCCTGAGTTGCAGATTCCTCCTGTAGAAATTCTAATTCTCAGATCTGGGTCTAGAAATACATTCTTTTAAGAAACACCTCAGGTAATATTCATAATGTGGAAGTTGGGGTTGTCAGCTATATAGCAGGGGTTGATGAATATTTTTCTTAAAGGGCCAGACAGTGGATATTTTAGTTTGTGGACCATATAGTTTCTGTAGCTACTTTGTCAATGTAGCACAAAAACAGTCATAAACTGGATAGGCATGAATGAGTATGGCTGTGTCCAGATAAGACTTTATTCACAAAAACAGATTGGACTTAGCCTATGGGCTATGTTTGATACCCCTTGCCATGTATCTTAATTTTCTTTAGAGGAATCATTCGTAATTTCCTTAAGACCATGTGAATGTATTCCAAGATTTTCTCCAAAATGAATTTGAATTTTAGGGTACAATTTTAGTTCATTTTCCCTTATTTGTCTCTGCTGCTGCTGCTGCTAAGTCGCTTCAGTTGTGTCCGACTCTGTGCGACCCCATAGACAGCAGCCCACCAGGCTTTGCCGTCCCTGGGATTCTCCAGGCAAGAACACTGGAGTGGGTTGCCATTTCCTTCTCCAATGCATGAAAGTGAAAAGTGAAAGTGAAGTCGCTTAGTCATGTCCGACTCTTCGAGACCCCATGGACTGCAGCCTACCAGGCTCCTCCGTCCATGGGATTTTCCAGGCAAGAGTACTGGAGTGGGGTGCCATTGCCTTTTCCGCTTATATGTCCCTGAGAACCTGCCTTTTAAGGAGCTCCAAGGACATATTCTGGTCCATGGAACTTCATTCTCTGGTTAGCCAGAGTCCCACACAATCATTTTCTGTGTAGCCCACAAGCTGTATATTTTCATCTTTGTCCTTGTCACGATGTCTAACATATAATTAGTACTTAATAAGTCTTTACTATATTCAATTTAGTGAATATTTACTACACACTAAATGCATCATGCTAGGTACCATGGTGGCTCAGATTTTCAGGTAGAGAATTGGAAACACATGTCTGGATTTGAAAAAGAAAATGAGAGATGCAGATTTAAGGTCATGGTAGGATAGCACAGCAAGTTAGAAGAGAAGAGGGTAGTGGAGGGAATGCTGAGCGGGGAAAGTCAAGGCCAATCTATGCTAAAGCCTGAGATAGGAAGGTCAGAAAGGAAGACAACACTTACTGGATAACAGAAACGAAAGGATGAGGGAATTTCATGAAAAAAAAAACAGGTTGTTCAATACAGTCAACTATAAAGAAGTCTAGTAGGATAAGCACCAGCTATTAGGAAGAAGGACATTCACTCATCTTCAAGAAATTTCTTTAGAAAAATATAGTCATAAGCCAAGTTGCTAAAATAGAGTCATTTAGGCTTCCCTGGTGGCTCAGATGGTAAGAAGTCCACCTGTGATGTGTGAGACCTGGGTTCGATCCCTGGGTTGAGATCATCCCCTGGAGAAGGAAAGGGTGACACACTACAGTATTCTTGCTCAGAGACTCCCATGGAAGAGGAGTCTGGCAGGCTATAGTCCATGGGGTCACAAAGAGTCAGACTCCATTGAAGCGACTGAGCACGCATGCTTGCATGCAGCCAATGGAAGGGATGAGAAGAACACTTGTGATCTAATTACCATGGTTCTTTTAGAAGATAGAAAAGTATCTGGAGATCAGAAGGAGAAAATGAGGAGAATATAACACCAGACCACACATTAGACTTCAGATAATAGGCTTCTGTTAAATACTAAGTCAAAACAGGGACTAGAAATGGTGGCCCTATGTAAAAATGTCATCACCTGGACCTGGGCTTCCACTAAAAGTTTCTGAGGCTGGAAAGCTTATGGTGAATTTCTTTTATTTGCCTCACCCCCACCTGAGTATCTAACTCAATTAACTGTCCCCTTCCAATGTTTTTTTTTTTTTTAAGCTAAAAGAAAAGAACAAATCAAGGGCAACAACAGCAGGAAAACAATGTCCATTTCTGGAGACTCCAGTTCCCTTAAGTTGGATATCAGGAATACTCAAAGACATGTTTTTCCTAGGGAGATATTATCTGTTGGTCTCTTTTATAATATGAATCTTACTGCTTGAAGGGGAATCCAAGAAACTGGAAAGACACTACCACGAGCAACCTTGTATGGCTGAGCATCAGATGGTGTGCTTTGCTCAGTAAGGTCAAGGGTGGGAGTCATCTTTAGAAGGGCTAAACACCTTGAGAGAATCTGAGAGAGCTATGGAATGCCAGATTGTAATAGCTGCTAGAGATAGGAGGTTGGCAGAGAAATTATACCAATGAGCAACTGAACCATATGTATTCTATTTGTAATCTATCTGTATCTATCTATCTATCTATCTAGAAATTATACTGATGAGCAACTGAACTATTTATAATGTATTCTATCTATTTATCTAATCTATCTATCTCACCAAAACTGAATCATCCATCTTCCCCACCTCTGTAATTAATCCTCTTGTTATTCTTGTTTTCTAACTTTAGATTAATCTCTCCTTCATCTAACTAACAACACTTAATACTTGGGAGAGAGAAGTAGAACACCTTTTTCTGCTCTTGAAGATCAACCCAATACTTGATGTACAGATTCTTGGTGCACATAAAAAAGGCATAAACACACAAAAACTTAAACAAATGGAAAATCAATGTAGCTGTGTGAAAGTGACTAGCTCAATCAAAAAGCATTTGTTTGCTTGTGTTCAGAGGGAGTGAAGGTACACAGGACGTTTGGACCTGAGTAGACTTACAGGTGTGAGCCTCTGTAAAGACGGAGCCTTCCTTACAGGTGGAAACATGAGCTCTGAGGCTGGATGCCTGCATGGGCCATGTCCGGGGTGGCTGCCCAGGGTGGGTTTCAGAATGTGTAACGGGATTTTAATTCTAGTAGCTATCATAATTTTTCAAGTGTTACTTGCTCAGTTGTGTCCAGCTCTTTGCGACCCCATTGACTGTAGCCCACGAAGCTTCTCTGTCCAGGTAATTCTCCAGATAAGAATACTGGAGTGGGTTGCCATTCCCTCCTCTGGGGGATCTGCCCAACCCAGGGATCAAACCTGGGTCTCTTGCATTGCAGGTGGATTCTTTACCATCTGAGCCATCAGGGAAGCCCATAATTTTTCAGAGGTTTTGATTAAGTTATTTACATAGGCAATCAACGAAATATGTAAATACAAGTCTTGAGCAAATATATCTAATTTGTTCTCATGATCTTTAAAGCTCATCATTTAATTCCTTACAAATTGCAGGGTTGTTTTTTTTTTTTTCCCCATCTTCTTGGTATCCTTGCCTTATATTTTTAGGTAAACATTTCAAGCTTCCTGTTGTTCCCAAATGGTTGAGATAACTTTTGTGGGGTTCATATGTTGCAGCTATGGCTTTTCTCCTCTCATGACCTGTATACATTCCCTTTTCTCCTGAGCTTTCACGAGGTGAATGAAATGAGCATCTCTTCCATAGAGGAATGATTTCACGATAAATCTTTTCTTATCAGCTCCTTGTCTCTCTCTGGCCAGCACAGTGCCTGGTATGTAGCAAGTAGTCCTGGTGCACAGATGGCTGGTTGTAGTTGCCTTTCCTGATGTTACAGGGCAGGGAAAAATGAGGACTTTATGCTCTTAGGTCGAGCAGATCATAGGTTCATCCTGTTTATGGAAACAGATGGTGCTGAGTTTTCTTTGAGGGTTTGAAGATGAATATACACACTGTAAATTGAAGTATAAAGTTTGATCAACTCTCTCTCAACACTGGCAGTCTCATAAGTTGTTATTATCAGTCCTGCAGTTTTTAAAGCGCTGCATTGAGGTACAGCTGTTTGATTTCCACTGACTTCCAGCTATTGTACATTCGCATAATGGAAGCAGTTTGTCCACATGAATAAGACATCAATAAGATGTACGTATAAGTACCATTTAAGAAAAAAATAAAGTAAAGCATACTTATATATATATAAAAAACAGGAAGGCAAAGGGACCAATTTTCTGGTTAACAAAAAGTTCTCACCTAAATGAATGTCTCAAGTCACTCCCCTAGATAAGATTCAGGTAGAAACACAGTCACCCCCATGCCTCAGGAAAAGCAAAACTACCCTTGTAAGAACAGAGATCACCTAGACAGTATTTTTTCCTGCAATGGTTTTTCACTTTTTGCCCTTTTTAATTGATTTTAAAGAAGGTCGTGGCTGTGGGAACCTCAGGACTACCTCTTTAAGCTCCCTGAGCTGGAGTTAAAAGCTGGCAGCCGCAGCTGGCTTTCCTTCGTCCCAAACAACTCTTTCTGAAATTAATGTGGCTCAAACCGGGACTAAGGCTGCCAGTTGTCCAAAGACAAATCATTGGTTTTAAGAAAAATCCCCCTTTTAATGATTCACAGTTGAATTTGGATTTAAACTCAGCTCAACAAGCAAAGCAGAGAGCTCTTGGAGAAGTTGGGCTTGAAGCTGCCAATATGCTGCAAGTCACACAAGGCTTTCAGTGCCATGCCACTAGGGCATGTGGAACCAAGGAGGCAGCAGGGACTACGGGGGATCCTGTGGGTCACAAGTGGGTGTGGTAATGCTCTTGCCTTGAAAGGTACATGTTTCATTTCCCATCTCAATGTACTTTACAGAGTCTGTGTTAAACATGGGGCATGCTGCTAGTTGCTGAGCAGGAAATACATACACACACACGTAAAAGGTAACTTCTGCCCCTAGGAGCTTAATATCTACCTAGGAAAATCAGGCCTATACACATGAGAAGAAAGTCAAATTAAAATCCTGATATTCAGACTGAAAGCCAGATTCTCAGACTTGGCTGTGTCAGATTTACCTGGTAAGCTTGATAGAAACACACATGGACGTGTACACCTGTGTACACACACACACACGCACCAGCACCAGCACAAATAATGACAACCCCAAAATAAGTCCCTGGCCTCACCCCAGACCTCCTATTGAATCAGAATATATGGAGATGAGGTTGGAAAATTTGGAGGTTTATTACTGTTCATAGTCATCTTCATAGTTTAGAAGATTCCTATTCAAAGTCAGGTATGAAAACCACTAACTCAGATCAGATGGGTTTGGGAAAGAGATATGGATAATTCATGCTTAAGGAGAAGTCACTGGATTTCTACTGGACTGGCAGGAACCCAGCTCTCAGGAATCTTTACAAATTATGTGCTGTTTCTCAAACTCCCCTCTGTCAGGTTTTGATAGGTCTTTTTATAAGTTCATTCAGGTGCTTTGGTCTCTCTCAAACATCAGCCTTCTTTGGGCTCTATCTTTTGCTTTTCTCCATGAGCTGTAATAGGCGGGACCATAAGCTCATGGGGTACCCAAAGCAAGACCAGAGTCCAGCCTCCCAGATTCTAAGATTCATTCCTGAACCTCTCTGCTACCTTTGGCGACCTTAAGAAGGATCAACTAGCATAATGAGAAATTATCTCCCTAATAGAGCTGATGTTGTTTAGTTGCTCAGTCATGTCTGACTCTCTTGAGACCCCATGGACTGTAGCCCGCCAGGCTCCTCAGTCCATGGATTTCCCAGGCAAGAATATTGCAGTGGTTTGCCATTTCCTTCTCCAGGGGATCTTCCCAACCCAGGGATTGAACCTGAGTCTCCTGCAATGCAAGCAGATTCTTTACCACTGAGCCACTGGGGAAGCCCAATAGAGCTGGTACCAAATCTTGAACAAATATATTCTTATTTTAAGTATTCTTTTATTAAGAAAGAAAGTGAAGTAGCTCAGTCATGTCTGACTCTTTGCGACCCCATGGACTGTAGCCTACCAGGCTCCTCCATCCATGGGATTTTCTAGGCAAGAGTACTTGAGTGGGTTGCCGTTTCCTTCTCCAGGGGATCTTCCCAACCCAGGGATTGAACCCGGGTCTACCCACATTATAGGCAGATGCTTTACTGTCTGAGCCACTGCCTTTTATTAAGGAGAAGTCAAAATACATGAAATGCCTCAGAGAGGATAGCAACAATTTATATCAATTTCTGTAGTAAATATTAATCTCTTCATTGTACAGCTAGCACAAAATACTTGTAACTCCACAAATGTCCTTTATGAAAAATTCATTTTAGCATTGTCTTCATAGTAAAAAGAGGGCAGGAAACATACAGGTATAGTGAGGGTACTTGGGAAGAGATAGCAACTTTCAAAAACATCTAGAATGCAATTATGAAAAAATGAAAAAGTTGGATTCCTAACTCATAGCTCAAAATAAATTCAAGACGGAGCAAAAATTTAAATAAAACAGGGAAAACAAATAACTGTATAAACCAGAAGCTATAAAGAAAAGCAAATCTGATTATAAAAATTTTAACAATTTCTTTATAGATTATAGATACCAAGTATCATAAGATGGATTAAAAAATAACAAACTGAGGAAGTTTATGCAATACACAGGACAAAAAGTGAATTTTCTTAATTCATAAAGCACTCTCAAAAATCAGTTAGAGAAGTCATTGGATTAAATTTATCTGTTGAATTAAGATTCTGCCCAGCAGGAAAAAGCTCAGATGAAAGATGAAGTATCAAACAAAAAGTAAATAAAGCTGCATTTTCTCTTCCCAAAAACCTAAAAGGAAATCAGAGTATCTTAGAAAATAAAGAAACAGGTAATTCACAGAAAAGAGAAGATAAATAAAAAGACATATAAAATATATGCCCATAAACAGAGTTTAGAGATTGAGATATTCTTTTGGAAAACACAAAAGCTGTAACAATGTTTGGTATTAGAGAGGGTGTGGAGAGTCAAGCACACTTAGGCTTTTTCGTGGGACTGTAAATTGGTACATATTTTGGGAGAACAATATAGCAACTGATGTGTGCATGCTAAGCTGCTTCAATCGAGTCTGACTCTTTGTGACCCTGTGGACTGTAGCCTCCAGGCTGCTCTGTCCACAAGATTCTCCAGGCAAGAATACTGGAGTGGGTTGCTATGCCCTTCTCCCGGGCATCTTCCTGACCCAGCAGTCAAACCCACATCTCTTAAGTCTCCTGCATTGGCAGAGGATTCTTTACTACTAGCACTACCTGGGAAGCCCATTGCAATTGATATGCATATATAAAAACTTAAAATTCACATGTCTTTACCAGCAATTCCACTTCTAGGAATTTCTTGGGAGATATACTCACAGCCAAGCACAGAAATGCATAATAAAACATTTGCTGCAGAATTATTTGTGTATCAGAAATAGCAAAAAAAGGAAAAAAGCAAAATGTTCATTTCTGGAAAATCAGATAATGCGGCCTATGACTTTAAACTAGAAAATAAATAACAGGCAGCCATTAAAAAATAATGAGGTATATATTGACTTAAAAAGATATCCACAACATGTTAAGTGGAAATAGATCAGTATATCAATGGTATGATTTAACTTTTGTAAAGAAAATAAATGGAAATAAATATTTGAATATGAATAGAAAATATCTGGAAGGCCATATACCAATCCAGAATCTCCTCTGAAGTATGGTGCTAATGAAAGGAACAGGAATTTTACTTTTATAATATTAATAGTACAATATACAATATATTAGTTTGTATTTTTAAAAATAAAATTTTGCTTTTATTCCTCCAAAGACAACCCTACCTTTTATATAAGAAGTTAACAAAAACAACAAAAACCAGATATAAGTTATAAGCTTCTGAAGAGCGGGGATATTGTGCTATTCATTCAGTAGTTTCTCTCATCATTTTTGAATGAACACTACTTTTAAGTAGAATAACAGCACAATAAGCCACGGCTCCCACTCTCATGGAACCCACTGCCCAGTAGCTGCATATTTCTCTATCATTAATAAGTACAATAATAAGGGAGTCCTGGATATCAACCCTGAATATTCATTGAAAGGACTGATGCTGAAGCTCCAATGCTTTGGCCACCTGAAGTAAAGAGCCAACTCTCTGGAAAAGACCCTGATGCTGGGAAAGATGGAGGGCAGGAGGAGAAGGGGGTTGTCAGAGGATGAGATGGTTGGATGGCATCATCGATTCAATGGACATGAGTTTGAGCAAACTCAGGGAGATGGTGAAGGACAAGGAAGCCTGGTACGCTCCAGTCCTTGGGATCTCGAAGACTTGGACACGACTGAGCGACTGAACAGCAACAACAGAGGGAGTCCACTGTGCGTGCTAGCGCTGCAAAGAATGCAGCCATGAGCTCCACTGGAGAAAGTCAGAGTTTCACATAGTGCACACTTGCCGTGAGTGTAAAAGAAGAGTATCAGTTCTAGGACTTGATTTTACCCTTCTTGAACTCGAACAATTTAATGTAATACTGCTTCATGGATATCAAAAGAAGACATGAGACTCCTGGGTCAGAGACAAAGGACTTCATTATTCACTGAAGAGTAAGCAACATGGGTAGCAGCATGTACATCAATTTCCCTTGCCTCCCAAGTCCACTGGGGCAATACCTCAGGGCAGGCTTTGCTGGTTGCATACCTCACCCCTTTAGTTATTCCTCCCTGGTCATAGTTATGATTACTTCTGGATTCACTTCACACACTTCCCAGCATTTGTCTGAAGGTTAGGTTTAAAATATTTCTTTCTATGTACATAAGAGCACTG
The DNA here is from genome assembly GCA_024291935.2 of Okapia johnstoni. Classification (NCBI taxonomy): domain Eukaryota; kingdom Metazoa; phylum Chordata; class Mammalia; order Artiodactyla; family Giraffidae; genus Okapia; species Okapia johnstoni. Next base: position 101,303,758 of record CM044309.1, read on the forward strand.
TGTCTTGGGGAGGGAGTGAAGCTCGCTCAGTCGTGTCCAACTCTTTGCAACCCCATGGGCTATATAGTCCATGAAATTCTCCAGGCCAGAATACTGGAGTGGGTAGCCTTTCCCTTCTCTAGGATATCTTCCCAACCCAGGGATTGAACCCAGGTCTCCCACGATGTGGGCGGATTCTTTACTAACTGAGCTATCAGGGAAGCCCAAGGGGAGGGAGGCTAAGAGATAAAACCCAACCCTGCCAAAGTCAGTGCACCCACACCTTTGATGATCTTGAGGTGCTTTTCCTGTAGTTGATGCCTCACTAGGAAAGGCTGCAAACTGTTACTCCTTCACTATTGACTCCTTTGCAGCAAGATGAAAATGGAGGGCTTAGGGCTGAGTAAAAACAAAGCACATAACCTAAGGCAAGTCACGAAGAGGCAATTTCAGAGCCATAGAAATTGTAGCTGAGGCCAAAAGAGATGATTTCTAAGGCTTAGGACTGTTATTGGTCTCTTGCGATGTTAATAACATGCTTAAAAGCCAGGACCAAGAAAGGGGGTAATGTCGCTTTAACCAGAGGAGTAAAGGAGGCTCCCAGGCTTAGCGCTGGCCAAGTGTAAAGCAGAAAGCCTAGCAGAAAATAATTGAAGCCCCTGCGAAATATTTCAATTTTTTTATTGATTGAAGGCAATTATCCCTTAATTGCATATTTAAATGAGGTATTAGGAGGTTTAACTAAGCAATGCCTCTTAATTGCTGCTGCACACTAGGTGTCACAGATTGTGTTTATTTCATATGTTAATTAAAGAGAAAGGGGTGTTTTATTTTATTGACTACAAGGTTCTCTAAGGCTGTGTTGTTTAGGACAAAGTACGTCTCAGGTGTTTATCGCACGCTGGGTATTAATATCATCATTAGCAAGAGGTTAAAGTTTTTAATGAAGAGGTGCGTCTCCATTTTATGTGTTTTCAGTCAGTGAGGCATCTCCTAAGTGGGGGAGGGGGAAAGGCCCCAAATCCCATGGAAACAATTATCTTTATCAAAGAAATATTGAGCCCCTTCCTAGACAATGGTAAAGCAAAGTGCAAGTCCTGATACAAGCAGGGAAAATAACACCAAATTATTGAAGAATTAGGGCTGGTACATGAAGCCCTAATGGCTGTAGGTGCTGTATGTGTTATGAACGGTGGTCCATGTATTCTGCAAGGTGCTACATGATTCTGTGACAGTGAAATGTATTAGAGATCTTTTATTAAAAACTTGCATTTTCCCCCTTGAAACAATATTTGAAATTCCTAGTGAGAAAGGTGTTTGTAGACCTGAACATTTAGGTGAGGTTTGATATCGTATCGTACTGGGTAGGGCAGAAAGAAAGGTTTAAGCATCATTTTCTACTTTGCTTCCTTTCTTCACAGTGTGATACAATGATCACAATTTCTAAAATAATGTTTGTTATCTACAGTTCTCTTAGACTGACCCAGGTGCCTCCTCAGAAGATAAAGAAAATGCAGAATGCACCAAATAAAAGTGGGTGGATTAGGAGGACCCTACTGTAGGAACTCCTTGAAACTTCAAAATCTATGAATGAATAAATGCATAAATAAATGAATCAGCAATAGCAATATTACATGTAATTTTTTTGGATCTCTTTTTCTGAGATGGAGAAAATTAATTAAATGATATTTTTGCCATTGTTTTCTATTAACTGTTACATTTATTCATTCACATGACACATATTTATTGACCCTCTAGGATGTGGTCTGCAGTGGGAATTTGATGATGGGCAAGAAGCACAATACCCCTGTTGATGAAGCTTGCAGTTTTGTCAGTGGACAGGGACATAAGAGAACCACCCAGATAATGTGATTGTTCCAAACAATGAAGGGTCAGTGTGGGGTATCATAAAACATCTACTGGGAAGGTTGGCCTCCTCTGGAGGGGTGGACAGGTAAAAAGAAGTGATATACCTACATTTAGGCTGATTCTGGAAGACTTGGGGGTTATTGGTGGATTATTAGAACATCCTGACATCATGCAAACATTTCTGAATAAAGTTGTTGTCTCCCAAAAAACCTCAATGACAATTATATTTTTTATTTAAGCTTTATATAGATTTTAATGATTTTCCTCAGTCTGTAGAAATAGTACTGTACCTTTCATTGAAATGCTTTGATATGTATCCCAATTGAAAATTGATAAAAACTTAACCAGTGGGCTATTTTGTACATTTTCTATAGCCAATAGGCTATAGATAATGTGTATATCTTTCTGTCATAAATAGTCTATGAACAAACAAAATTCAGGTGGTTGAAAAGGTTTAAGCAGTTGAAGAGGAGAAAATTCTGCAAGAGAAAACTCCTGCCTTGCCTTTAAGAAAAATTTTTGGATGGGTAGAATGCTTTGTGTTGTGAAGAATAGTTCCAATTTATGGGCTCATGAGCTTATGAGTGGAATTTGTTTCAATCCTTATCTTTATGTTACAGCAATGGCACCTACGTATGATAAGTCTCCACTGGCAGAATTTTGAAAAAGTAATTCCAATGCAGTGAATATAAAAAAGTGCTATCAAGGAAAAATATTTTTTCTTCCCTGGAATAGAAACCATTATTTAAACTGTTAGATGCCTCAGGGTTCTATTCATACAAAATCCATCCCTGCAGTCAAAACCTATTCTTTCCCAGAGATTTCATATATGTGTGTATGTGTGTGTGTTTGTTATATTTCTGTGACCCAGACCAAATACTCATAAGAGGAAATAATTAAATAATCATTTTACTTCAGTACAGGTCTTGGGAAGGCCACAGATTCTCAGATAAAAATAACTACAATGATTTTTAGTATTTTTGAAGTGGATAATTTTGCACTCAAAAACTAATTTTGGGCTGAGCAGCTGGCAGTGTCTCTATGCAGATTTTTAACCCCCAACAGAATGCTACATATCCACAAAGAATAAACTAAATCTCAGAAGAGAACCACAGAGAATAATCCATCAGCCTCTCTTGCTTTGTAAAGAACAGGCATGAATGGGTTTGGTTAAAAACAAGAAAGAGAAAAGGGCTAAAGTGAAAGGGAAAATAATGCAGGTAGCTCTCCCCACCTGAAAGAAATTGTGTTAGATAATCTATCTGTTAGATAATCGGTGTGCTGCAGTCCGTGGGGTTGCAAAGAGTCAGACACAACTGAGCAACTGAATTGAACTGATCTGTTAGATGGTGAAAAACAGATCAGTATCAAAGTTTTCTAAATTTCATCTTTGGTTTACGGATGTAGGTTTTAAGTGTACAGGTTGAACCTGTAGAACTTATTTTAAACTTTGGGCTTTGTATGAAAACAAAATAGATTGTGAAAGTGCTAGTTGCTTAGTCATATCTGACTCTTTGCAACCCCATGAACTGTAACTCGCCAAGCTCCTCTGTCCATGGAATTCTCCAGGTGAGAAGAATGGGTAGCCATTCTCTTCTCCAGGAGATCCTCTTGACCCAGGGATCAAAATAGCTTAATTTTATAAAATCTGCTAAAACTGTATATGCTTTTGTTAGCATATTGCTGGGGAGCCTCCTCTGGCCCTGGAAGAAGCTTCAGGTGAGGGGCCCCCTGAAGCCAAGTATCATGGCTTTTTTGGTAAGTCCATTTCTGCCCTGCTTATCTCTGTACACATACTGCTCTTGTTACACAAAAGTCCTCTAACACACTTGGTATACAGTGGATTACACTTTCAGCATCTAAAATTAGGCAAGGTTTCCTAGGGAAATAAAATAAAGTTGCTAAAGTGTGTATCACAGGAGATTAGAATGCTATAACATAGACCTGGACCCTTTAGCGTTTACTAAGATTTTTATATTATAACTTGGAATGGCAATAACATTAATCTTGTAATGGTGACTGATTCAAATGGGTATGATGACTGACTTCTATGTTTTAAGATATTCTTTGATAATCAGTAAAGGAAAAAAGGCATTTTGAATATACTGTACTTTGTATACTCCATTCTAAAAGTATCTTGGGTATTGCCAACAAATACTAGTCTCTGTGAAATTTTGGGATCTCAGTAACACTGAACTAAGCTTATGTACAATTAATCCATGGTATCAAGGATCTCCTTAATAGAGATAGCTGGAAGGAGAATCTTGACTTGGCAGGGCAGTGGGAAGAGGGTGGTATATTCAAGGAAAAGAGTTAAACATTAACCCACACACCAGCAATTTGGAAAAAGACGTGTGTTGTCCCTGACGTTGATAAGCCTACAGGGATTCTCAGTTGTCAACTGATATGGCCACAGAGAAAGTATACAGGTAACCAACTTGCTTTATACTCTTGCTTTATAACTTGCATTCTCAGGGCCATGTTCTGAATTAAGAGGTCAGTTTTCCATCTAAATTTTTCATGGCCCAATGAGTGAATGAAAACATGCATTCACTGATCCACTGGGAATGCCGTGCTGAGAAAAACTGATAAGGTTCCTACCTGTATGCAGGTCAAGAAGCGACAGTTATAATGACATGGAACAACAGGCTGGTTCCAAATCAGGAAAGGAGTACGTTAAGGTTGTATATTGTCACCCTGCTTATTTAACTTATATGCAGAGTACATCATGTAAAATGCCGGGCTGGATGAAACACAAGCTGGAATCAAGATTGCCAGGAGAAATATCAGTAACCTCAGATATGCAGATGACACTACCCTTATGGCAGGAAGTGAAGAAGAACTAAAGAACCTCTTGATGAAAGTGAAAGAGGAAAGTGAAAAAGTTGGTTTAAAACTCAATATTCAGAAAACTAAGATCATGGCATCCAGCCCCATCACTTCATGGCAAATAGATGGGAGACAATGGAAACAGTGACAGACTTTATTTTTTGGGCTCCCAAACCACTGAAGATGGTGACTGCAGCCATGAAAGTAAAAGATACTTGCTCCTTGGAAGAAAAGCTATGACCAACCTAGACAGCATATTCAAAAGCAGAAACATTACTTTGCCAACAAAGGTTCACCTAGTCAAGGCTATGGTTTTTCCAGTAGTCGTGCATGGATGTGAGAGTTGGACTATAAAGAAAGCTAAGTGCTGAAGAATTGATACTTTTGAACTGTAGTGTTGGAGAAGACTCTTTAGAGTCCCTTGGACTGCAAGGAGATCCAACCAATCCATCCTAAAGGAAATCAGTCCTGAATGTTCATTGGAATGACTGGTGCTGAAGACGAAACTCCAATACTTTGGCCACCTGATGAGAAGAACCGACTCATTGAAAAAGACCCTGATGCTGGGAATGATTGAAGGCAGGAGGAGAAGGGGACGACAGAGGATGAGATGGCTGGATGGCATCACTGACGCAATGGACATGAGTTTGAGTAGGCCCTGGGAGTTGGTGATGGACAGGGAGGCCTGGTATGCTCCAGTCCATGTGGTCGCAAAGAGTCTGACACAACTGAGCGACTGAACTGAGAACTGAGGCTACCTTTATGTATCAGATACAAGCACTAATGAGTATTGAGTAATAAGCTGTGATGAACAGCATGAGAGAAAATTTCTGAGTGCTATGAGAATATTTAATAGGGAAGCCTAATTGAATTTTGGGGTTAAGGGTTAAGATTTTGTGTTTGGCCTTTCCAGAAAGTTCCACTTTTAAGTGTCTTCTCCCATGAGCCATCAAAAAAGGTAGCAGATTTGAGGTCCCTACGGTCCTGCTCAATTTATGCCTGGAGAACATGAGCACACTTAGAGACTTGAGCTTGAAATGTCCTGGGAATTGAGGCCTTTATAGAGATTTCCAGCAGTTTGAGCTTTAGCTATATCAGAACTACCCTAGGCTAGCTATCTGGGAGCTTTGCAAGAGGAAGGGGATCGGCAGTTAGAGGAATTGATCCCAAGGGACCAGGCATTGTTCTGGAAGTCAGGTATTTCCAGTCGGAAAGCAGGTGGGTGTGGAAAATGCCAGTTAGAGAAATACATCCTGTCTATGTTTTCACTCCTCAGACAAGTTTCAGCTAGCAATTGGGGCCGTGATCTGGACAGTGCGAATGAGTTTTATTTTTATTTTTCTATTTTTTGCTTTCTTACCTCTGTGGACATTAGCTCTTGAAAGCAAGCTCAGAGAATTAGAAGTAGGAAAACCCTTGCCACTGAAAGTGAATTGCTTTGGGGCCTTGAGCCGTTCACACTCATTTAAATGGGTTTCTTTCTGTTTTAAAGCTCCGTGGTCCTCAGTGTACTGACGTGTGTTCCCAGAGGGGCACCATGACCTCACATAGCAGCAGCCAAGAGAAGCTTGGTGATAAGTTACTCATTACAATATGTGTTCCTTGAAGGCAGGACTTTGGAGATTGGATTCCTTCCTGTGTGTCCTCTGAGCCTGAAACAGTGCCTGGCTCCTGGTGGCTGTGTGCATGATTGCATGCTAAGTTGCTTCTGTCATGTCCGACTCTACAGGACCCCATGGACTGTAGCCTGCCAGGCTCCTCTGTCCCTGGGCAATACTGGGATGGGTTTCTATGCCCTCCTCCAGGGGATCTTTACAACCCAGGGATTGAATCCGTGTCTCTTAAGTCTCCTGCATTGGCAGACAGGTTCTTTACCACCAGTGCCACCTGGAAAGCAGCTCCTGGTGGGGACTTAATATTTATTTGTGGAATAAATACATTACTCTTTGGTTTGATGCTATTTCATTTTGCAACAAAACATTTAGAATTTCAGGATCTGTAGCTCTTCTTAGCCAAGAGCAGTATTGTGACTCTAACGATGTAGTCCTTTCCCAGCTCTAGGGGAAAAAAAACTTTCTCAGCAATGTGATTAGGACAATATCGCTTACAATACATGCTACTTCCTGAGGCTTTTCAAAATTGTTATTTATTTAAGAAAGTATTATGTAGGCAAAGTAAAGATTGATATTTATCAAGGATCAACAACAATGATATGTATAACTGCAATTAAAAATAAGTAACAAAACAGGAAAAAAATACAGTGTTCTAAAATATAGTCTATTGTGGAGTAGCTTCAGTGAACGAGCTAGAAATTTTAATCAAATGTCTGCCTTAATTAATAGAATTAACTTGGTGGTTAAGAATATAGACCCCATTTTAAGAGACCAAATGATCCATAGATTCTTTAAAATGTTGTAGAAAAGAGTTCAGGCGTGGGGTGGGTCAGCCTTATTGCATTTAAAATTGACAGTTTTCAAGGTCACAGCTACATTACACTTTCTTTCCCTTTTTAAACTTAAAAGAACTTCATCATACAGTTCTGGAGGTCAGAAAAGAGTCTTAAGAGGGTAAAAGAAGTTGTCAGGACTGCTTTCCTTTTGGAGGCTACAAAGAAGATCCCATCACGTGCCTTTCCCAGCTCTTAGACTCTGTCCATATACCTTGGCTCCTGGTCTCCTTCCAGCAATGGTGTCACTCCTACTATTTTGGTCATCTTCTCTGACTCTTCTGTCTTCTTCTTCTAAGGACCGTTATCCAGGACAATGTTCCCATCTCAGATCCTTACTCACGTCTATAATCCACCTGCCAATGCAGGGCATGTGGGTTTGATCCCTGTGCGGGAAGATCCCTTGGAGTAGGAAATGGCAACCCACTTCAGTATTCTTACCTGGAAAATTCCATGATAGAGGAGTCTGGTGGGCTACAATCCATGGAATCACAAAGAGTTGGACGCAACTGAGCGTGCACACGTAATTACCACCACGGTGTTAGTTAGCACCTCCATCAATCCTATAATTATCATTTCTTTTCTGTGGTGAGAACATTTAAGAATTACTCTCTTAGCAACTTTCAGGTATATAGTACAGTAGTATTGTCTGTTCTCATGATGCTGTGCATTAGATCCCCAGACATTCATTTTCTAATTAGAAATTTACAGTCTTTGACCAACATCTCACCATTCACCATTCCCTTCCCCCAGCCTCTGGTAACCACCATTCTACTTTCTGTTTCTGTGAGTTTGGTTTTTTAAGATTCCACATATAGGTAATATCATAACAGTATTTATCTTTCCTGTCTGACTTATCTCACTTAGCATAATGTCCTCAAGTTTCTTCCATGTTGTTGAAAATGACAAAATGTCCTTCTTGTTTATGGCTGAATACGATTCATCTGTCTACCTATCTCATGCTTATTTTATCCATTCATCCAGAGACAGATACTAAGGTTGTTTCCATACCTTGGTGGCTGTGCATTATGCTATAATAGACATGGGGGTGTAGATATCTCAGCATCCTGTATTCATTTCCTCTGGATGTACACACAGAAGTGAAATTGCTGGGTCATGTTGTGTGCATGCTCAGTTGTGTCTGGCTCTTTATGACCCCATGGACTGTAGCCCACCAGGCTTCTCTGGAATTTTCCAGGTAAGAATACTGAATTGGGTTGCCATTTCCTACTCCAGTTGCTGGATCATATGTTAGTTCTATTTTCAACTTTTTAGAAACATCTATACTATTTTCCATAGTGTCTATGTCAATTTACATTCCCACTACAGTGCAGTTTCCCTTTTCTTTACATCCTTGCCAACCACTTGTTATCTATTGTCTTTTTGATAATAGCCATTCTAATAAGTGATATCTCATTGTGGTTTGATTTGTATTTCCTTAATGATTAGCTATGTTGAGCATCTTTTCATATACCGGTTGGCTACTTGTACCCTTCTTTGGAAAAATGGATGAATGAAAAACCAAGACCTAATTATACAGTGCCTACAAGAGACTCACTTAATCTTTAAGGACACTCATATGCTCAAAATGAAGAGATGGAAAAAGATATTTCATGCCAGTGGAAACCAAAAGGGAGCAGAGGTAGCTATGCTTATGTAAGTCAAAATAAACTTTAAATCAAGAATAGTAATAAGACACAGATCAGGCAATTATATAATAATAAAGAGTCAACACATCAAGAAGACAACAATCACAAATATATATGCACTCGACATCAGAGCACCTAAATATGTTAAGCAAATACTAACTTATAATGGAGGGAGAAATAAATAACAATATAATAATTGTTGGAACTTCAATACTATACTTTCAGCATTAGATTGAACATCCAGAAAGAAAACCAAGGCACAAGGAAACGATGAACTTGACTCATACTTTAGAACTAATGGAACTAACAGACATGTAGGAGAGTTTATCCAATAACAACAGAATATGCATTCTTCTCAAGCATACATAGAACATTCTCCTCGATATATCAAATGATAGGCCTCAAAACAAATCTTAGCAAATTTAAGAAGATTGAAATAATACCACGTACTTTTCTGACCACAGTAGTATAAAAATACAAATCAATCATGAGAAAACTGGAAAACCTATAAATATTTAGAAAATAAACAACACACTTCCAGACAATCAGTGGGTCAAAGAAGTAAAAAGGGAAGTAAAAAAGTGTCTTGATACAATTACACTTCTAAATAGGATGGTTGCTTAGCTTTTTCTTTGTGATTTTATGCATTTTACCAGAGAGCTGGAATGCTCTTCTGTGTGCAAATGAAATTAGCTATCTTTCATGTTTTGTTCACTGAAAATAAGGATTAATATTTAATTTGTATTAATAAGTTATTTTATTGATGTTAATCAAATAGCTATTTAACTTTTAAAAGATGTTGAATAATTAGGGAAATACAAATCAAAACCAAAATGAGATTATCACTTCATGTACAACAGAATGGCTAACATAAAAAAAAGACAAATAATAAAAAAGCACTGGAGAGGATAAGAAAAAATTGAAGCCTTTGTATAGTCCTGCTAGTGAGAATGTAAAATGTGCAACCACTCTGGAAAGTGTTGGCTTATCTTTAAAATGTTAAACATACAGTTACCAAATGACCCAGTAATTCTACTCCTAGTCTCAAGACAAAAGCAAACACGCCTCCATACAAAAACTTGTGTAAATATTCATAGCAGCACTATTCTCAGCAGCTAAAAATGTCACAACCTAAGTGTCCGTCAATTGATGAATGGATAACTGAAATTTGGTATATCCATACAATGGAGTATTAGTTGGCCATAAAAAGAATGAAGTATTGATGTGCAGTACAACATGGATGATCCTTGAAAGCATGATAAGTAAAAGAAGCAAACATCAAAAGCCACATATTGTGTGATTCACCTTGTATGAAATGTCTAAAATAGGCAAATCTACAGATATGAAAAGTAGATTAGTGTTTACCAGAGACTGGGGGCAATATAAATGCTAACAGGTATGTGTTTCTTTTTCAGGTGATGAAAATATTCTAAAATTAGCTAGTGATGCTGGTTGCATAGCTCTGTGAATATACTACAAATCATTAAATTATATACTTTCAAAGAGTGAGTCATATAGTATGTGAAATCTATCTTAATAAAGCTATCATAAAAAATAGATGATGGAAATTCTTATCTGTTTCTAGAGTGCAAACTGGTCTTAAAAAGACTATAGAGACTATTATCCCCACTTTTCTCTTCACTGCCTACTCAGCACCTCATTCCTTAGCTCTGCTGTCTGTATCCCACAGTTCACAGGGCAAAAGAGAAAAGGGAAAACTAAGGAAGGAGAAAATATAGAGCTCTTCTAAACAATATCTTTTTTGCCTCCAAAGGAAGCGGCTGGAATTATAAAACAGCAGAATGAACTAAAGACATATTTCAAAAACAGAGTATGATAGCTTCCTTTAAAGTAGAGAAATATATCAGAACGAAACAGAGCAAAATGAATATAATTTAAGCTTCCCATCATCCAGTAGTACTCAAGTGATCAAGTGAAAGTCACTCAGTCGTGTCCGACTCTTTGTGACCCCATGGACTTAGTCCATGGAATTCTCCAGGCCAGAATACTGGAGCGGGTAGCTGTTCCTTCCTTCAGTGGATCTTCCCAACCCAGGGATCAAACCCAGGTCTCCTGCATTGCAGGTGGATTCTTTACCAGCTGAGCCACAAAGAAAGCCCAAGAATACTGGAGTGGGTAGCCTATCCGTTCTCCAGTGGATCTTCCCAATCCAGGAATCAAACCATAGCCTATTGCTTTGCAGGTGGATTCTTTACCAATTGAGCTACTACTTACATAAACATACATATGTCAGGGGCCCATGCTTACCAACTTTTTCTTCATGAAGGTGTGCAATCAAAAAAGTTAACAGTTTGGAGACCACAAGCTAGTCCATGGTACTCTAGGAAACAACAGCTTTTCAAGGTTAAACACATAGATTTGGTCAGGCAACCTGAATTTAAACCAGCCTATGCTCTTTAAATCACTTGCTTACTTAGATGTATCTGTCAATATTTGATCAGAAAAAGACCAGGTATTTCAATAGAGGGCATTTAATTTGGGGAACTAAGTGCAAAGGTGTTGGAAGGACTAAAAATTTCAAGAAGAAATAGAGAGGTAACACTAGGATTTATAATACCAGGAAGTTGCTGACTTCTGTTGGGGCTAGAGAAACAAAGAATGGGAAAGGTGTTAATGGAGACTAGGATGCAATGGGACTGAGGACCCAGAAGGGAAGGGCTGGCCAGCCAGAGCAGGAACCATTCAGAAGCAGCCCCTCAAGGAGACAGTGCCTGCCATTGGCTGAACCCCTGGCAGAGGAATCTGGGAAGCTTAATTTATAGGGTTTAGTCTTCCCACAAAACCAACTGAAGCTAAGGAAGGGCACAGAATGAACATGTGGTTTTTATCCTTTTTAAGAGAAGAACAGTGTGGACTTCACAGGATTATTGTGTCACTAAATGAGATTATGGAAAACCCTTAGTACAGTCTGACACATGCTAAGTGCTCAACAAATATTAACTAATGTTTCACAGTTTGAACTTAAATAGGAACACTGTGTACTTGAAATAGACATATTTTGGATTCTAACATATCACCAGTTCATTATAAGAAATATTAGTGCTGTAATTAGACTAGTGGGATTCTTTAGTAAAACTGATGTTGAAAGATAGTTGAACACCAATGTTATAGGCTGATTGTGTTATAATGGCAGAAAAGGAGTTATCCTTTTCTGAGACTTATCCTTTTCTGAGACTTATCCTTTTCTGAGTTATCATTTTCTGAGACGTAGGCAAAGAAAGGCAGAATGCAGTTAAGGGGACCAGAAGACCAGGATGCACAACCTAGCTCACTGTTAATCAGTTGTTGACCTTGGACTTACAGCCTCAGAGATTTCACTGGTGAAATTAGTAGCTTAGACTAGATGACCTCTAATTTCTTCCCATCGCTGCTATCCTCAGGAGGAACAGTACAAAGCACAGAAAGCCATTATTAAATTCGTTGAAGAGAATGCCAACTACTCTTCTGGTTTTATTCTTTTTTCTTTTATTGTGGTTTTTCACTCAGTTAAAGAACATTTCATTGTAAACTCAAGCTGACTTTCTTTGTCATGAAAAAAAGGATCAGGAAATAGATTTCTTTATCTATATATTTGTATACATGCAAGGAATCTATCATTAAAAGGCCATACAATAGTGTATCAATTGCATCAAACTTAAAGTAGTTAGAATCAATTTCATCCATGTCCAACTCAGTAAACACAAATTGCTTATCCAATAGCAAATAATTTAGATTCTGAAGAGAAAAGATCACCCCGTGTGTCTATTAACTGTCTTCAGAATTGATGTTAATCATTATGATCATCAGTAAGTCATGATCAATGCACAGTGTTTAATCCTGTGCAGTAGATGCTGTGTGCAGGGCCCAGAACAAAGCTTGGCCTCTGCTCTTTCAAGCTGAAGGGTTTACATGCCAGGAACTTACTAAAGTCACAACTGTTGAGCTGTAACTTACACCCTTGGACTTTCTTTTCAGGATAGTTCCTTAAGAGAGATAGTCCCATGTTTGCAGCAGTAGATTCAAGGAAAATATTCTTTTACATTGACTGAAACTAAGTGCAATTTATATCAATTTGTATATTATGCCTCCTATACAATAAAAAGTACTTGCTTTGAGGACATTAAACAAATTCAAGTTCTAATTGTAGATAGCTGATCATTAACATTTATACGCAAAAATATAAAAGTAATATTATATTGATATTTTTAATATCTCATTGCACAAGAATTCTCAATTATTTCTTTAATTTCTCTTTTCTTCTTTCTCTTTTTATCCTTTTCCACCTGACCCTGGAATTATCTGTAGTATGTACCAGCAATTTCTTTTCTGGGTCTGGTTTTCTCACTTTATGATTCCTTATTTTTTATTGTTCTTATTGTCAAGTTGAAATTTGGAAAGATGGGTGCTCCAATTTCTGTCCAATTGGGAGTGTTTCAGTTGCAAAGTCCATGCTATACCCAAGGCCATAGTGCTATGCTGTGCTCCATCATGTCTGACTCTTTGAGAGCCCAGGGACTGTAGCTCACCAAGCTCCTCTGTCTGTGGGATTCTCCAGGTAAGAATACTGGAGTGGGTTGCCATTTCCTTCTTCAGGAGATCTTCCTGACCCAGGGATCAAACCTGCGTCGCCTGCATTGGCAGGAGGTTTCTTTACCACTGGGCCATAGTGTCAGTTACTAAATCTTGGATAAAGAGGATGTGCTTACATGAGAGGGGAGGAGAGGAGGAAAACCAATGTGGAAAAACAAAAGAAGCTGCTTTGTGGCTGGAAAGGAGGGTAAACAATTGTCCCTTGCCTCTGGATATGTGTCATTGGGCAAAATACAAAGAGTGACAACTGAAGTCACACAAAAATGGGGAAGAGATAAACTTGTTAAAAGGAAAACTGGCCTACTAGAGTTAGTCTAACCAGCTTACCATTCTCTTTATTGTCCCTCCCCCCAGCTTGGTAAAAGTTTTTGCCTCATCCAGGAGCAAAACAAGTTCTCATGTTTTTGTTGTTGTTATTGTTTGTGTGTGTCCTAAGTTGTTTCAGTTGTGTCCAACTCTGTGCAACCCTATGGAGTGTAGCCCACCAGGCTTTTCTGTCCATGGGATTCTCCAGTCAAGAATACTGGAGTGGGTTGCCATGCTCTTCTCCAGGGGATCTTGCTGAGCCAGGGATTGAACCCATGCCCCTTACATAGCCTGCATTGGCCGGCAGGTTTTTACCATTAGCATTTTGTTTTGTTTTTTGCTTTGTAGAGGCTGCTTGGAGTAGAGAATATTCTTTGAACCAAGAGTAAAGAGGGCTTGACTTTGTACTTTGGGAAAAATATGTAGTCCCAATTACCATAGTTATATTTGCAGAGGAGAAATATGGGAAACAAATCACCTGGGTGGATGGATGCTGTCCTGAGGGTAAGGAGCTCTCATAACACCTGAGACTTTCAGGTCTATGACTGAGGTTTCAACTGCCAAGGGCACGAGTAGCTGCTAGGGGTCTTCCACTATGGGGATTCCTACTGACTCCCAGAACCACTCAAAAAGATGCGTTGAGGTTGAAAGTGAAACTTGGGAATTGAGAAGCTGAATCTAAAATGGGATTTCTTAACTGGTCCAAGACCCACATTTTTAGAACAAGTCCCCAGTAGCTACTTTGAGAGATGGTCTTTAGTATGAAGCCTAGGATATGCGTGCTCCGTTATCAGCACACTCTAGGCAGTCAGTTATGGCAATGATCTTGTTTATCATGGTGGTAGGTGACTAGCTCTCAGATGGGAGCTGCCTCAGGACAGCAGAGAGTAACAGTCTCTCTGGGCTGCTTTTCCATCCATTGACTCATAGGCAGAAAGAATCTGTCCTTTGCCTTCTTGTTTAGCAACTCAGAACCTGGAGCTTTTGTACGTCTGCAGCCTGGCTGAATCAGTGAACCCCTGTCCTTCTCTCACTAAACGGTCATGTTTATGATCTCACTTTTTTCTCCATTCATTTTATACCTTGTGTTATATATTTATTAATTTATTAATTGCTTCCAGACTTCAGTTTTATTGTTATTAACTATTGTGCATTTTAATGGTATTTAGTTCCCTCATTGCTGGTATTTATTGCTTCGCCATCAACTCCCTATTCCCAGCTGTTGTTTTGAACTAGTGTTATATATTATTGTGTTTCTTCATTGCCTCTTCTCTCTGTCACAGCTGACTGCTTTTTTACCTCTCCCTCTGCAGATTTCCCTACTGTTCTCTGAGTTGCTCCAAATACTCTGTTGTGCCTCCCTCCACTCACTGCCCTTCCAATAAAACGCACCATATTCTTCGATTCCCCTTTACTTCTTCTCTAATAGCTTTCTCTGTTGCCTTGGGAGCATTTTACGGTGCAGTTATTCCCTAGAGCACAGCCAGGGTCCCTCTCCCCCGGTCTCCCCGACCTTTCTGATTCAATTCCATTAAAGTCTCATCCCACAACCTTTATTCTAAATCAACAGCTTCCCCCTAAACAAAAACTAAAACTCGTAGCTCTGTGAGGGAGGTGTTACTCCTGAGGCAGAAACTGAGACTGAGGAGGTGAAATATTTGTCCTCTCCTATGTGTTAGCAAGTGGTGGCTGCAATGTCCATCAGCTCTGACTCCAGAACACAAGCTCTCCACCAGCCTCTGCCATGCCCACGATGACAGCTGTCTGGACGGAGTGAAGGCAGCCTCTCCATTTCCTGGGACCCATCATTAGCAACTTTCCTGTCCTAATGAAGGAGTCGAACCCTCATTTTCTATAGCACGTTAGCTGGCATTTTCTCTCTTTACACTACTCTGTTAAGAATATCCCATCTGTTCTTTCTCCTCCGCGGGGAGGAGAGCTGTCTGGCAGTAGACAATAGGTGCAGATGCAGGCGGCAGGTGGCCCAGGGAGTCTGTCACCAAGCAGCAGGAAGACACAGGCTGGTGATCAGGCACTTCTATGAAAGGACCTAGGGATATGGAGACCCAGTCCCAAAGGATCTGGAGCACCAGGCTGGGAGCTAAAGGGGAAAGTCAGGCAGCAGATAAGACATTGATGTTGATATTAGAACTCAGGCGCCAGGTGGATTTATACACAAAGGTTGAGGCAAAGCCCAGGAACGTGGACTGAGTCCAAGGGCAGACTGACCTGAGGTGGAGCTGTCATCTGGGACTGGCTCTGTCGCAGAGTCAGGGGCAGGTAAGGCTCTCCTGGAGGCTGTGACCTTGGTGTGATGTGATGAGGCCTCATAAGGTGGTATCAGGCAGGGAGAAGTGGGTTTGGATATGTTGTTTTTGTATAGTTGCTAAGTTGTATCTGACTCTTTAATGACCCCGTGAACTATATAGCTTGCCGGGCTCCTCTGTCCATGGGATTTTCCAGGCAAGAATACTGGAGTGGGTTGCCATACCCTTCTCCAGGGGATCTTACTGACCCAGGGATCAAACCTGGATCTCCTGCATTGTAGGCAGATTCTTTACCAACCGAGCCTCCTGGAAAGCTTGGTTTGGATATGAGAGATGCTCTAAAATTTGGACATGACACAGTAAATAAGTGTATCTTACATCATTCCTGAGGAATCTCTGATTGGACTCAAATTTTTATGTTTACTTCTCTATCAATGAGCCAAAAGCTCAAATTGGTTTATTTAAAGACCTGTTAAAAGTGTTGGTTTGGATCAACCCATATTCTTGCTCGAGGTATGTAATGAGTTTTAAATACCTAGGTTGCTTCTAAGAGTGGTACTCCATCAACAGGTTAAATAACCAGGCTCTTGGGTGCCTATTACAGAAAACATTCAGTTTCTTGACATGGTAGAAATCATTTTCCAGTAGTAGTGAAAAATTACACTGTATGATTCATGTTTCTTATGGCTCCCTTTGGTCAAGTACCGACTAGAGTTCGAGGTTTAGTCTGTGGCCATGAGACCCAAACCCTTCTTGATCCATGCACCTTGATAAGGTTTTTTTTCCTCTGATTTACCCCAGTACTTTGTTTCTCAAATATGGTGGACGTTAACAGCAAATATTGACAGAAAAGGCCTTCCAAGTGGTGCAGTGGTAAAGAATCCATCTACCAATGTAGGAGATGCAGGTTCAATCCCTGGGGCAGGAAGATCCCCTGGAGGAAGGCATGGCAACCCACTCCAGTATTCTTGCCTGAAGAATCCCATGGACAGAGGAGCCCGCTGGGTTACAGTCGATAGGATTTCAAAGAGTCAGACATGACTGAAACGACTGAGCACACACCCACAGAAAATGAATGCTGTTGGGTCCTGCCTACATGACCAGGGGCCCAGCCCTCCCCTTCCTGCTGCAGAGTTGGCTGCTAACAGCTGTTGTCTCCCTTTTGGAAGAATTGCATGTGTTCCCTCCTCAGTCCCCATGCATCCTGCAGCCAAAGACTGACTGGTAAGGGGCATAAAAGACTTGCGATGGCACTAATTTGTAGCACAAGTCCTGCCCCAGCTCTCCCTGTGGGATCAGACTCCCCCCATGCACTTGCCCTGGAAGGTTCTCTGTCTGTCAGCCATGAGCAATTCACATCCCCACCTCCATTTTTGCTTTGAAAACTCAAGGCACTTGGATAGAAGCGGTAGAAGTAGGAGACGTTGCTCGTCAACCTCTCTAGAGATCTAGATTTGTCCAAGTTCATGCCAAAGTCACACAAACCTGACTTGAAGTCACTATGGTTTGATCTGAGGTCCCTTCAGGCGAGTGGATTGAAATTTATTCACTTTTAGTTCCATCAGTTTAAGTTTTGAAAAGACTTGCTAAATTGTGATTATTTCACAAGGAGGGCTAATAATGAAGTGATAAGAATAACAGCTATCACCATTAAGAACCTAATGTGTGTGGGTGCCAGACCGTGCGTTAGGCAATTTATCTCCATTGTTGTTGTTTGTTGTTTTAGTTGCTAAGTCGTGTCTGACTCTTTTGCGACCCCATGGACTGTAGCCCAAGAGGCTCCTCTGTCCATGGAATTCTCCAGGCAAGAATACTGGAGTGGATTGCCATCTCCTTCTCCAGGAGATCTTGCTGATCCAGGGATCAAACCAGCGACTCCTGCTTGGCAGGCGGATTCTCTGCCACTGAGCCGCTAGGGAAGCCAATCTATCTTCATAATTTCTTTAACTCCTAAAATAACCTTGCTAGGTAAGTGTGCTGGGGATGCTGCTATCCCACCAGAATGCCCAGCCTGCTAGGCATAGTTACAGAATTAGAATGAAGCATCCAATGATTGACCACATATCCCAACCTCCTTCCAGGTGAGTGGGATCTGATGCTAATGTTTGCCTCGTGTTGGCTCTTCCCTTTCTGCAAGGAAGCTCCGCATGAAGATGAAGATAATGCCCTAGGGAATCACAGAGAACCATGCTGGGGAGAATCTCACTTTCTGCTCTATGTGTTTGAGGAACAGTATTTTTTAATATAAGATGAAGTTTAAACTATGTGATTTGGGGATTTATTTATTACAGCAGTTTGCTCTTACTCTCTGATAGAGTAAATGTTATTATCTCCAGTTAATAAACTAAGATACTGAGGCACAGAGAAGACACATAACTTTCCCCTATAGCAATATTACCAGAGTGGAGATTTGAACCCAAGTGTTTCTGCTCAAGGGCTTCTCTGGTGGCTGAGACGGTTATCAATCTGCCTGTGATGCAGGAGACCTGGATTCCATCCCTGAGTCAGGAGGATCCCCTGGAGAAGGAAATGGCTACCTAATCCAGTATTCTTGCCTGGGAAATCACATGGACAGAGGAGCCTGGCAGGCTAAGAGGCCATTGAGAATTAGCTTGTCAAACAGTTTCAGTTTCCTAGTAAATGGAGCCTAGAAAGTCTAGTAAGGCAAAGGGCCAGAGAAAGTCTTAAATGAAGGTGACCTCGCTGGGAGATTCTGAGAAGCTAGGTGACAGGGCTCTATGACCCTGAGGCATTGCCTTGGGCTGGGTGCCCAGAGTGAGCACTGGGGTAACTCAGGGAGGAGGGAGCTACTCCTGACTTTCTGTACAGAGTGTAGCCTGTAAGACACTCTGAAGCAGCACTTCCAAACCCTGAAGGGCCTATCAGTCACTCAAGGGCTTTGTTAGAATGCAGACTCCAATGCAGGAGGCCTGGGCTAAGGCCTGAGACTCTGTGTTCTCATGTGCTGTCAGGGATGCCCATGTCGCTGCTCTGGACACCACACTTGGAGTAATGACCATTTGTGAGGTTTTCCGTTTCAAGAGTGAGCATCTTAGAGTTGAAAAGGAAATGGTTAACATGCTTCAGTACTCTTGCCTGGAAAACTCCCACGAACAGAGGAGCTTGGCAGGCTAGAGTCCATGGGGTTGCAAAGAGTCAGACACAAGTGAGCATACATCCATCATCATCGTCATCATCTTGGAGTTCAAAGATCAGTTTCTGGTATTTAAATCCTGGTATTTAAATTAACCTACCCTCTCTATTACTGCTTCCCTGGTTGCTCAGTGGTAAAGTGCAATGCAGGAGACGCGGGTTCGATCCCTGGTTTGGGAAGATCCCTTGGAGAAGGAAATGGCTAACCACTCCAGTATTCTTGCCTGGGAAATCCCATGGGCAGAGGAGCCTGGCAGGCTACAGTCCGTGCGGTTGCAAAGAGTTGGACACGACTTAGCAACTGAGCATGTATGAGCATGTCTATTAACACTCTAAATTACAAAACTCCAATTCCCAGAGTACCTTTCAGAGAAGTGCCTGACCACTAGGATGCCTGGATTGTACCTTCTGTCCAATTCAAATCACTGGCTACATGGAGTTTGCCAGTATGGGTCTGCCGGTGATAGGATTTTATAGTCATGGGATGCCGTGGTATGCTATAGATCAAAATATTTTTCACTTGTTTGACTCTAATCTGTGGGGAAGGGGTGAAATGGCCAATTGATTATAATTCAGAATATAAAAAGATCAAAGTCTTACAGCACATAGTAACAATGCTGTCCACAGAAAAGGAGCAAGAACTCACGGGAAAATGTTCATGTAATATGTGAGGCATTAAAAATTCTGTTACATTATTCTTGCCACCAAGATTGTAATGAAAATGGGAAACAGCACCAACTTAACCCGTTCTCATTATAATCGTTAGATTGTAATCTCATGTTCTCCCCTCAAGAGAATGCTAAATGAGATTTTAAACAAAAGAGAGGACAGAGAAGTATGGAGAATAAAGAGCAAATAGAAATTGGAAAGTTAAAAAAAAGTGATGCAAGATAGACTTCCCTCTGTTCGTTTGAGGTTTTCTCTTTACTTTAGAAACAAGAACAGAGAACAGAGTGTTGGAAAGACCAATTTAAGCCTATGTGGAAAATCCATAACAGCCTAAACCCAGTAACTATTTAGAACAAAGAGGAAGATTACAGGCACAAATTTGCTCTTACCATTTAATAGCTGAGTTCACTTTAGAGGAAAAAAAAAAACCAAACATAAAATTACAAAAGAGAGAGAGAGAAAAAACACACAAAAAGATAACAACAACAAAACTACAAGAGAACGAACCTTATTAATGTAATCATCTGCATATAGCTGCATTTTGGACTCTGCATTTTTGACACGAGGAACGTGAACGTGCTTAGATCATACTTATATACTTGCTTTACCTGCTTTCATTTTGCTTATGGGAATGAAGGCTCTTTGAAGGTAACATGTAAAAATGTATATAGTATGCATGGAAAACAGTATGAAAGCCACACCTTTTAGGATTTTTGGAAAATCTTGGTATACTGGATATACTGGTGAATTTTTCAGAGAAAGCAATATATACCAATCAACTCTACAAACATTTTTTGAGTACTTTTTAAGTCCGAAGTGTTATGATGGTTAATGTAAGGAGTCCAGTCATTCATTACTTAATGTATAAAATATTTGTAGATCATCTACTATGGGCCAGACACTGGAGCCGAGGAAAGAGTGAGAAAGACAGACTCCTTTATTATATCTAGTTGAGTGGTAGAGCGAGACATTATACAAATAAACAAGTAAATTGATGTAGAGCCGCAAGTCATTCTAAGAAATGGAAATGAAAATGATGAGGTGATAGGACAAAGTGGGAAGATCTAACTAAAATGAGTAGGAAGGAGAGGTTTCTCTAAGGAAGTGACAATTAAGGAGGAGCTAGCGAGCCAAGTGAGAAGTGGGGAGAAGAGTGTTCTTGGTTGCTGCTGTTTAGTCTCTAAATTGTGTCTGACTCTTTGTGACTCCATTGTCTGTAGCCTGCCAGGCTCCTCTGTCCATGGAATTCTCCAGGTAAGAATACTGGAGTGGGTTGCCATTTCCTTCTCCAGTGTTCCTGGTGGAGAAGAAGAACTAGTTACCAGTCTCCTCGGTAGAGGAGATAGATGGGTATACCACAAGGTCTATTAGGAAACAGGGTCTACTCCAGGTGTTCCAAAACAGGGAACTTCACCTGAGAAGTAGGTTTCAACTATTTGGAAGCATTAAAAAACCTTAGAGGCAATTGGGCTTCAACCTCCAGGTTAACCGCTTTCATCTCTGGGACAGGGGCATCACAGGGAGAGTAGTAATCCCAGAGCCCAGGAACAGAGCTGTTCTTGGGAGAACTGAAAGTGAAAAGTGAAGTCGCTCAGTCGTGTCTGACTCTTTGTGACCCCATGGACTGTAGCCTACCAGGTTTCTCCGTCCATGGGATTTTTCAGGCAAGAATACTGGAGTGGGTTGCCATTTCCTTCTCCAGGGGTATCTTCCCGACTCAGGGATAGAACCCAGGTCTCCTGCATTGTAGGCAGCACGTTAGCCTCTGAGCCACCAGGGAAGCCCTGGGTGAAGCCCTGAGAAGAACTGAGGGGGAAGTCATCTGGGTGGGGGCTGAAGCCCTCAGGGCAGCTGGGTCACTGCTGTCAATGCCACCTGAAAGCAGGAAGGGACAGAGTGGAGATATCCTGGCCTTTCTCTTGTTTCTTCCCTCCGTGCTTCAGCAAGTACCTCCCCCTGGCCAAACTTTGCTGGCAGTCAGTTGGCAGTGGGAACGAAGCAAATGTAGCTTGCAGAGGGGAGGTGAGGTGGGCAGTGAATCTGTGAAGTAAATACCAAAACACTCTCAATACACGATATATAAAGTGGTGATAGCTGCCATGGAAAAATGTACAGCAGGTAAAAGGGAATGGAGAAAGGCTAGGTGTTGGTGGACCCAGTTTTGCACACAGAGGACTTGGAGACCACTCGGAGCTGGAGAACAGGTATGGAAGAGAACTGAGTGAACGCAAGGACTGGGGGAGCCATGCTTCTATCTGGGAGAAGGTTTTCCAGGCAGAGAGAAATAAAGGCAGTAACCCTGAGGCAGCAGCTTGCTGGTGAGTTTGAGGAAGAGCAGGATAGGCAGTGTGGCTGAAGCCTTGTGAGCCATGGAGTAAGAAGACGACATCAGGAAAATACAGGGGAGAGTAAGGCTGGGCAGATCGCATGGGACTGTTGAAGTATGGTAAGAATTTTATTTATTTTTAACGGAGTTAAGCGGAAAGCCACTTGGAGATTTTTGAACAGAGGAATGTCTTGGCCCAATTCAAGTTTTTAAAGGATTGATTGGGCTGTGACATGGCAGAGCAGGAGAAGCAGGAAGAATGATTAGGAGCAGTGGTGTGTTGGCAAATACTTAACGACTGGCTCCCCCCACCCCCCAAAAAAAATCCAAGTAAATCAAATATCATTCCAAGTTATTTTAAGACATGGACAGGAAAAAAGCAAGGAAATAAGAGAAAGACAAAGAGGGGAAATCTAATGTGGGCAGGCGGGAAGGAGAGGCCTCTCAGTGGACTTGACATTTAAAGAGAGACCTGACAAGCCAGGTACACATCACAGGTCATCAAGTCTGTTTCCCTGAGTTCGAGTGGGACCATCTGTCAGCAAGTCCAGATGTTGGAGAAAATGTACTTAAGAAAAGAAACAAACATCCACTGGGGAGAATATAGTCTTCTGTTTTCTTTGGTAACATATTCCAGTGTTTACTATGTTCTCAGAGGATTTATCTTTGCATCTAACTGGAATCCACCCTCCTGTACTTGAAGGCTTTTCCTTATTCCGAGTGGAGGATGGAGAGTAGTTCACTAAGCCCGGAATTTGGTCTCATTAAGTTATCCACACTCAGTGCTTGGGGCTGAGCCTTGGTGTAGCTGAACTGCCCTCCCTGCCACGTTAGTCCTTGATGACTGATCCCTTATTCTGGCGAAGTTAGGAAGAATATTGACAAACCTGAGTGATGTTGCAAGTCACCTGAGCTGTTGCACCAGCCTGTTCAGAATTACTTATAGCCTCTGGATACCAGCACTAAATAAGATGCAGAACGAGACACAAAGGGACCTGCCCTGAGGGTTTTGCAATTCCCACTGTCGAAGCCCAAGGATTCCTGAAGCGAATGGAAGGAAATGAGAAGAAAAAGCAGCTGAAACAGTTCATTGAACCTGTTCTGAGTTTACATGTTGTGTTGTTTTGACAGCTTTTATAAGTGTATTGCATGGATATGGTAATGGAGAAACAAGATGGAAATTGAACAGGCACATAAATACAGAAAAATAACCAACACAATACATATACACACAATTATACAATTATATCAATGCAATGTTGTGTTTCAGGAACACTTCTGCTCTATTTACTGTTTTTCAGGTAAAGAATACGGTTTTACATGAGAGAGACTTTGAAGGGATAATGAATAAATCTAGGAGGAGAATGCTAATTGTGAGAGCATGTGGTGGTAATTCATAAGAAAAGAGGAAAGGTCTAGGCTAATAATATAAATGTGTAACACTGGTAATGCAAGTGTGGCACTATGCCAGAAAAGGGGAAAAAAAGAATTCAGAAAGAACAGCCTTGGGACACGATCAAGGTTGTGAATAGAGAAACAATAATACTGAGCTTCAGTCCCTGGTTCAGGAAGATTCCCTGGAGAAGGAAATGGCAACTCACTCCTGTATTCTTGCCTAGAGAATCCCATGGACAGAGGAGCATGGTGGGCTACAGTCCACGGAGTTGCAATGAATTGGACACTACTGACAACTAACAACAATGCTTGGTAGTGCTAGATGGCTTTATTACAGAGATATTTTGTAGACGGCAGTTGGTTTGTGCCCATTTGACAGGTCAAAACATGAACTTACTGTTTATTAATGATCTCATTGTCTTATTTCTTGGTCCTGTGTCATGTATGTATTTATGTATATGTGTATATGTATACATATTCATATATATGCTTTTTGAATGTTGATTTTCTAGTATTACTAACAAAGACTGGTACAGAAATTGAGCAAGTGCTCCAGGATAACTTTTTACCCTTGTGATGCACTGTAATATCATCTCTCCTAGAGGAGAGGGAAGGAAAGTTTACTAACAGTCTTTAACATTATACTGAAGACTTTTATACAAAGAGTGGTGATTATATTTTGTTTATGTACACATAACGGTCTTATTGAAGACACAGCCACACACAAACTCTTAATAAATGTGCTGCATCAAAACATTATTGGCATTATGGGTAGTTCAGTCTTGCAGTAGACTACTAAAGAAGGCTTTTGTAGAAAGAGTTTTTGGAGATCTTCAGATATAATTCCAAAATTGAGTATGAAAATAAGACAGATATTTAGAAGAAGGAAGGCTTTTTACTCTTCAGACATGAATTTTTTGACCTTGACAACAAACCAGACTCTTCAGGTTCTATGAGTTATTCCTTTCTCATCAGTGTCTTTCTTTGGCCTGAAGATTACCAAGCAGTCATTTTATTTTTATAAACAAAGCAGCTTTTTGAAAATGCAAGCCTCCATTTGTACACTCAGGTATGTCTCTCCATATGCTGAGCCCATTCCAATGCCAGCATGCTTGGTAGTTAGCATGTGCCCTAATTATGTGTCTCCTACCAACTCTTTATCCCTTAGGTCTCAGATCAACTGTCACTTCCTCAGGGAAGTCTCTCCCTTAATTAGATGCTCCCTACCCCAATTCCCATTATACTTTCTCAGAAAGCCCAGAGTTGTTTATTTTTTTAAACTTCTACTACATGTTTATTTTTTGTGTTTCTTTGTTTATCATCTTTCTCCCCCACAGATTGTGAGATGCATTAGAATAGAAGCCATGGGGCTTCCTAGGTGACGCTGTTGATAAAGAATCTGTCTGCCAATATAGGAGATGTGGGTTTGATCCTTGGGTCAGGAAAATGCCCTAGAGTAGGAAGTGGCAACCCACTCCAGTATTCTTGCCTGGAAAATTTCATGGACGGAGGAGACAAGTGGGCTTTAATCCATGGGGTCGCAAAGTTTCAGACACGGCTGAGCACACTCAACACCTTCACACACACACACATGTCTCTTATGCCCCTGCCACATAGTACATGCTTAAGAAGGAGGCCAGACTTATATCAGACACTCAATAAATATTTGTTGAATGACTGAATATAACCATTGTTGATATTAATGAGAATAACTGGTGCTATAAGGAAGACCAAAGACTGAAGTGTTGACTCAAGCCCTTGTTGTTGTTTAGTCACTAAGTCATGCGGAGAAGGCAATGGCACCCCACTCCAGTACTCTTGCCTGGAGACTCCCATGGATGAAGGAGCCTGGTGGGCTGCAGTCCATGGGGTCGTGAAGAGTCGGACACGACTGAGCGACTTTACTTTCACTTTTCACTTTTATGCATTGGAGAAGGAAATGGCAACCCACTCCAGTATTCTTGCCTGGAGAATCCCAGGGACGGGGGTGCCTGGTGGGCTGCCGTCTATGGGGTCGCACAGAGTCGGACACGACTGAAGCGATTTAGCAGCACCAGCATGTCTGACTCTTTGTGACCCCATGGACTACAGCATGACAAGACTCCCTGTCCCTTGCTGTCTTCCAGAGTTTGCCCAAGTTCATGTCCTTTGAGTTGGTGATGCTGTTCATTAGGTCATACCTGAATGGCCTAGTGGTTTTCCCTACTTTCTTTAGTGTAAGCCTGAATTTTGCAATAAGGAGCTGATGATCTGAGCCACAATCAGCTCCTGGTCTTGTTTTTGCTGACTGTACAGAGCTTCTCCATCTTTGGCTGCAAAGAGTGAAAGTGATCTGATTTTGGTATTGTTTGATGATGTCCATGTGTAGAACTGTCTCTTGTGTTTTTGGAAAAGGGTGTTTGCTATGACCAGTGCGTTCTTTTGGCAAAACTCCACTAGCCTTTGCCTTGCTTCATTTTGTACTCCAAGGTCAAATTTGCCTGTTACTCCAGGTATTTCTTGCCTTCTTACTTTTGCATTCCAATCCTCTATGATGAAAAGGACAACTTTTTTTTGGTGCTAGTTTTAGAAGGTCTTCATAAAACTGGTCAACTTCAGCTTCTTCAGCATCAGTGGCTGGGGCATAGACTTGGATTACTGTGATGTTGAATGGTTTTCCTTGGACATGAACTGAGATCATTCTGTCATTTTTGAGATTGCACCCAAGTACTGCATTTTGGACTCTTTTGTTGATTATGAGGGCTACTCCATTTATTCTAAGGGATTCTTGCCTATAGTAGTAGATATCATGGTCATCTGAATTAAATGTACCCATTCCCATCCATTTTAGTCCACTGGTTCCTAAGATGTTGATATTTACTCTTGCCATCTCCTGCTTGACCACATCCAATTTACCTTGATTCATGGACCTAACATTTCAGATTCCTATGCAATATTGTTCTTCATAGCATCGTATTTTACTTTCACCACCAGACACATCCACACCTGAGCATCATTTCCCCTTTGGCCCAGCCACTTCATTCTTTCTGGAGTTATTATTAATTTCCCTCTGCTCTTCCCCAGTAGCATACTGGACACCTTACAATCTGGAGGGGTTCATGTCGGCATCGTATCTTTTTGCCTTTTTATACTTTTCAAGTGGTTCTCACAGCAAGAATAGTGGAATGGTTTGCCATTCGCTCCTCCAGTGGACCACATTTTGTCAGAACTGTCCACTATGACCCATCCATCTTGAGTGGCCTGGTACAGCATGGCTCATAGCTTCACTGAGTTACACGAGCTCCTTCTCCATGACAAGGCAGTAATACACGAAGGGGGACTCAAGCCCTAAAACCCCTTAAATGGAAGAGCAAGGACCCTTACATACAATTTTCCAGGAAAAGAAAATAATGCCTTTTCATATACATAAAATTACTTATCAAAATATTATGCTCGAGAGCCATATGAGGACTGAATTCATATTCTTAAGGCAGTGAACTTTTCTCAAATCAGTTTTCCTTTCTCCTTTTTTTCTCTGACTTTGGTTGCCTAGGCTGTGATATAACTGAAAAACTCAATCTGGCAGATCTAATAATTTACAATGTCTTTTTTCCTACTCTGTAGTTTCCATTCACTTTATTGCCCAAGATAAATTGTTATTTGTTCTTTTATTTGGGCAGCTCAAAGTGGCCACCCTTACTAGCTCCTGAAGATTACTTAATGTAGCCATTTCACACCATCTTATTACCCTATGGAGTCTTTGGTTCACCTTTCATTCTTCAAGGTTGGCAAATACTGCATGGTTGTGGAGTGCTTGTAGACGTGACTAGTGGATTCTGTTCTAGTTGTTGAGTAACAGAAGCCTCTCTGCTCTCAGATGTTCTTTATTTAGATGGGTGAGTCCAAGAGGCTCCCTTCAGGCCTGGAATATTGTTATTCTGAGGGTCGAGGTTTTAGGGCTCTGTGTAAAGACTGAGGAAGAGGGGAGGAGTGCGCCCTGTACTTCATGCTTCTGACAATACCCTATAAATCTCTTCATGTTTCTCTGTGATCCCAATGAGAAGGAATGACAAACAAAGCAAATAGGAGTGGTTGTGTGTGTGTTTGTGTTTGAGGTGCAGAGGTCTTCTGAAGATTGGAGGTGATGAGAGGCTTTGTGGTCAACAGCCTAATATTGGCATTAGACACCTCTCTGGATGAACTTCTTGGTCCTTATTAGAGGACCTGCTATATAAATGGCTGCTCCATAAACTATTATTTAAAGAATAAGTGACAATGGGTCTATGATCATGAAAATTGTAGAACCAGAAGCACCATGGTTGGAAAAAATGTTGCAAATAGTCTAAACCAGAACATAAAGAGATTTGTTCTCAGAGAGATTAAAGTTGACCATAGTTAGCAGTTAGTTATGTGCATAATTCTGATTAAATAATAGAGTTGGAATTTTTAAGGAAAGATATGGGAAATCATTCAGCAAGTTTGAGCAATTTAAGATGGGGGATTCTGACCACACAAACTCTCTCCTTTCTAGTCTCCCTTTGCTCACACTTGTAAATTGTTTGTTCTAAATTACTTAGAAACTGTTTCAACATCCATCTCACATGTTTGTGTAGACATATCCATAAAGACTTATATAAACAGTATTATTATTATAACTATTGTTATCATTGGCTGTTTCATTTCTTATCATCTTCCTTGTGGTTCATTGAGGGTCTTCCGAGGGCTATTACAGAGCTTGAAAAAAATAAGAACTGTAC
The DNA here is from genome assembly GCA_024291935.2 of Okapia johnstoni. Taxonomy (NCBI): domain Eukaryota; kingdom Metazoa; phylum Chordata; class Mammalia; order Artiodactyla; family Giraffidae; genus Okapia; species Okapia johnstoni. The sequence continues at coordinate 101,331,972 of CM044309.1, forward strand.
TTGTAGATATTTATTTTCATTGTATTATTTAGAACTCTATCCCAGGGAATCCTGCTAATTCCCAGTTCACTAATCCACAAAAAACCTTAAATTCTCACCCTGCTCCTCTGTAAGCTTTAATAGCAACAAGATGGAGTGAAAGATCTTATTACTAAAACTTCATTACTCGTATAAAATATTCGTGAGCTCTCCTATGCTGTGGTGTATGATCATAAATAATTAAAGCGGAGATACGCTTGTCAGAAGAGCTGAAGCAAAGATACACGCCTCTGTTTGCAGACACTGTGTAGGCAATGACTTCCTCATTAACGCAGCAATTCACTAAGGATTGCCGTAGTTAATGGGAATCAGCAAAGTGCTACATGCCCATATTCATCTTTTGAGAGGCTATTCAGTATTCAAAGTGATAGGCCTTTTGAATGATACTTACTGAAATTATCCCATTCTTAAGTTCCTTTTCAAATTAAAACCTCAGGAGTCACATTTTCCAAGGTGTCACTATAGAACTTCCTATAGGGGTTAAACAATTTTAGAGAATGTAAGAGTTTTTGAGTCCAGTTTTCCCCGGATTCCTTGCCTTCTTTCACTCTTATGAAGAGTGATGATCTTTATAAAATTACTTCAGTTTTGTGCTCTTTAGACCAAGAGGCTGCTTACCAGTTCACATAACTGTACTCTGCTAAAAAACTCAGAAGATGCTTAAAATTTGATCAAACTAAGCAGAGTGGGTGAGCACTTGTACAACAGAAAAAAAAATGATCAGCATTAAAAAGAAAATTGTTAAAGCTTCAAATTAAGTCAAAATGATGACCCATTTCAGAAAGTTTACTTCATTCATTCACTCAACAAATATCCATTGAATATTTACTCTGTGCTAGGAACTGTGTAAGACACTGTATGAGATAGGCCAGGTTCCTACTTTCAAGGAATTTACAGTTTAGCAGATACAAGTATTATCTTCAACTTCTTTTATTTTTACTGTTATTAAGTTACAAGGCAATTTCATGCGTTTCAACCTAATACAAATAAAACACCTTATAGAAACCCATAGTAAGAAAGCGAATATAGTTTCAGGATCAGACAACCGGCCGCTTGAGGAAATGATATTTGAGCTGGTAGGAGTAGGAATAAGTAGATGAAGCAGGAAATGACCCGGTGGTGGCAACAGGGTGTGTTAAAGCTCAGAAGGAAGTGAGAACCTGACTGTGTTGGAAACACTAGTTTGGAGTACAGACAGGAGAAGGGATGAGAGGAGTGTGGAGAGGGAGGCAAGGCCAGAGGAGGATGTGTAAGGGATGTGTAAATCATGTTGTTCAAACTGCATTATGAGCCAGGGAACAGTTTGGAGCAGGAAAGAAAACCGATCAGATATGCACTGTTGAAAGTGACTCTTCAGCTCAGTTCAGTCACTCAGTCATGTCCAACTCTTTGTGACCCCATGGACTGCAGTGTGCCAGGCTTCGCTGTCCATCACCAGCTCCCGGAGCTTGCTCAAACTGAAGTCCATTGAGTCGGTGATGCCATCCAACCATCTCATCTTCTGTAGTCCCCTTCTTCTCCTGCCTTCAATCTTTACCAGCATCAGGATCTTTTCTAAGGATTCAATTCTTCTCATCACGTGGCCAAAGTATTTGAGTTTCAGCTTCAGCATCAGTCCTTCCAATGAATATTCAAGTCTGATTTCTTTTAGGATTGACTGGTTTGATCTCCTTGCAAACTCCATGAGGACCCCATGAACAGTATGAAAAGTCACTCTTACTGCAATATAAAAAGGGATGATAGAAAGGCAGGTTTGGAGGAAGAGTGACTAGATAAGGGGCTGAAAGATGGTGTAAGTTTAGTCAAGACTGGTAACAGTGAGGATGGAGAGCAAAGAATATTTGAGAGAGAATTGACAGGACCTGGTGACCCAATGAACATGCAGAGTAAAAGAGTAAGAAGTTGAGGAGGAACCATAGGTTCCTGTTTTAATGGTGATGCCATTTATGGAGATAAGGAATCCTGAAAGAGGAGTAGCTGGGGGGCATTATTGAGATGTTGAATACAGATTTGAAAGATATAAACGTTATCTAATTCTCGGGGGTTCTTGGGAGACACTGAAGTAGTGAAGTCGAGTAGCATTAGTTACATAGGTTTGAAACTCAGGAAAAGAGAGTGGTCTGGACAGGAGATGAAGATTTAAGAGTTAGCTATAACTAGATGGCAATTAAAACTAGGAGAGCTGATCAGATTTCCCAGTGGGAACATAAAATGTGAGAAGAGAAGGAACAGATGGAAGGAAAAGAGGCTATCATAGGGGAAGGAGAGAAACTGGGGTGGGGCAGAGGCAGGAATTTGGTATCACAAAACAGATGAAATTCAGCAGTTTGAAATGTAAAAGCTAAAGCTGCCAAGAGCTTATGAAAATAAGGACTGATATTATAAATTATAATATTTAGTAGTAGAGTTAGGTATGAAAGGTGTGGCTGACTCAGAGAAAAAGAAATTGATTAGAACCCAATTCTGATTATAGGTCAACAAAAATGTTATGGTAGATTTAATTTTGATACTTTTCCAATTTTTCTTTCCATTTTTTTTTTTTTTTACTAATATCTAAGTCCTGAGTCATATAATTGACTGGATGACAACGAATCATGCAGCCAGAAATCATTCACTACCTAAGTTCGCTTTCCAGTCAATGCTGTCTTCAGTTTGGTAGGCTGTAGAATGACCATGGATGTCTGGTTTGCCTGGGACAATCCCATCAAATTACCCAACTGTATTTATTAATTAATATGTGATACACTTTTACTGTAAAACATGTCCCAGTTTTGACAATAAACAAAATGTTATTCCAAGTCACACACGCATACACACATATAATATATATATAGATATACTGCTTCTATATCTTTCCAAAATTTAGTTCTCACTGCTCAAGTCAGAGGTGTTATGTGCTCCATGGCTAATTCTGGAGTAGGAAATGGCAACCCATTCCAGTATTCTTGCCAGGAAAATTCCACAGACAGAGGAACCTGGCTGTTGCAGTCCAAGGGGTTGCGAAGAGTCAGACACAACTGAGCGACTGAGCACGCACCGTGGCTAATTATGAGAAAATCATAGGAGACACATTCATAGATCTTTTATTTTAAATGAAAACACAGTCATAAGTAATGTATAAAGCAAAAGGCCATTTTCAGTTTTGAATGAATAATGTTCAATCCAGGATAATCAATGTTTATTGAACATCTATTATGGGTTAGGCACCACATCCAGATTCTCAAGTTTCTTGCTCATACTAGCACTTATTTTTCAGTACTTTGATTCAGTCTGTAATAGTTGGTCCTGGTTTTTATTGGTCTCTATACTTTTAGATTTTCTTTCCCTTTCCTCCTTTCATTTTTAGAAATAGAATCTACCTTATTATGTATGAACATCAGTATTCTACTTGGATTCTATTTATGCTTTCAAGCAGAAGACAGTTTGATGTCTAGCCTATGATACATCATTTTAAAGATGTTTGCATCTATAACATCTCTAAAGGAGAGAACTTCTAGAATTGAAGAAGGGACATTCCCTTCAGCATATTGAAAGCAAAGAATGGATTGATAAAATGGGTGGAGGATTTAGGGGCAGCTAGTAGGATCACAGGAACCTGAGGGCAAATCTGTGCTCCCTAGCAGACTTTCCCTCCCTGTGCACCAAGCCACAGCTGGTGGTCAGAGGCCAAGATCCAAGGGAGCCCTGGCAGGTCTATTGCAGGCGCAGAAAGAACATTGAGAGTCGAAAGCCTTTTGGTCTTATAAAGAGGCAACAACTTAATAACAGAATTGTCCATGGGCCCAATAAAGAAGGACTTTACAGGAACTTGGCCTAGAATGAAGGCAAAGACAAACAATAAAATGCTAAAGAATGGAGCTAGCAGCAAGTCAGATGGTCCCTGGGCACCTGGATGGAGGAACAGGACTAGGCTCCACCCAAAACTATGAGACCAAGGGCACAAGTTTCAGATCTTTAGGATATTGTCCCATCAGTACAATTGTTTGATATCATATATGCTCAAATACATATATATTTATTTGTTTATAAGTTATGTGTCTGTATAATGATAATTAGCAAATAAAATAAAAAACATACACAAATATATAATTTTGAAAAAGAGGTAAACTAAATGTAAAGAGAAGATCTAGTATTATCCTCTCATATCCCATTGGATTTTCTTGGAGACCAACCAGTACATTAGGAGAGGCAGAGAGACCAGATTGGAAGTGTTAGTCCCTTAGTCATGTCTGACTCTGCAACCCCATCATGGACTATAGCCCACCATGCTCCTCTGTCCATGGAATTCTCCAGGCAAGAATACTGGAGTGGGTTGCCATTTCCTTCTCTTGGGGATCTTCCTGACCCAGGGATCAAACCTTGGTCTCCTGCATTGCAGGAAGATTCTTTACCATTTGAGCCACCAGGGAAGCCCAGAAGAGGGCCAGGTACTACCCTTAGGGAGCTCTTGGGAATTTTCAGGAGAATCCCTGTTTGGGTTGGTCCTTAGAGAGGCAACAGCAATCTCTATTTCCAATTCCTGCTGATTTCTTATGAGGCTGGCTGGTTGGTTTTAATACACTCTTTCCAGCTGACAGTTTTTGGGAGATGAAGGCTGGGCTAGTTAATAGGGGATCAACACCATAAGTGGTTAGTGTTGGGAAGCGTGGAAGGTGGAGGGAATTGGAGTGAGTGAATTAAAGATGATTCATGGAACACGAAAGAATCTAATGGAGCCTTGTAGTCTCATGAGAAAGTGTGTCGTGAAGTAGCAAAGTCTCTCCCTCTTCTCCTTGTTGCCACGAGGGTTGAAAGGAGTGGGGTGCTCATGTTCTTTTTGTACTTCTAGAAAATAATTAAAGATAAAGGACTTGATTAATAGAGTCAGTTGAAGAGGCAAATAATAACCTTTTGTCACCGGCTTTCATTGGTGTCTCTCTGAGATCCAGGCTGTGGCCATCTCATAAATAGAAGAGCTAGGATGACCAGATAGAAGTTTTCTTCCTATAGAGTCCTAATGTATCTCTACTATGTCCTTTTCAAAGAAAAGCCTACTTTCAGCTTCAGGATTGTTGGTTAGTTTTTCTTCCAGAACATGGTTTAATCTCTTACCTTTTGCCACTCTCTTGTCTTCACTTAATTTTTCATTCAAATACATGCTTGTTCACTCCATTCATTCCTTTATGTATTTATTCATTTTTTCACTCAGTGTCTGTGGAAAGCTTACTATATTCTAGGAACTGGGACTATCCATGAGTGTCTAAGTAGGAAGGAAGCTGTGTCATTCTAAGTGTAAAGCCTTGTGAAGTGTCTTTCTGACTGGAGAGAATTTTTCTAGGAACACCCTGCTAATCAACTTGATTTTCTTCCTGTTGGATTTTGAACTTAAAACTTGGATAAAAACAAATTTGCACCAAATTATTTACTATATTTACCATTGTTGTTCTCATTTTGGACTCAGGTACTAAAGGTTCATGCAAGACTGCTCTTTGTTTACTTATTTTTCACCTTAATTTCTTTACCTGATTCCCTTCCCGTCCCCCTCTTTGCTGTAGGCGCTGACTCTAATATGTTTGATATATATCCTTTAATGTGTGAATATGCATAATGTAAAATACGTGCTGTGACTTGTGTTTTTCATTTACATAAACGGTATTAGAGACTTTGCCCTTTTAAATATTTTTCACTCAATTCTTTGTTACTGTTTTTTGCTTTTTTTTTTTTTTTTTTACATCTTTTTGTGTTTCTGTATGTATATCTAGTTTGTTGCTTCCAGATGTTTCATAGAATTCTATAGTTGCAACCACCATATTTTGCTTATGATTCTCTCTATTAACACAGACCGAGTTTATTGGTAGCCTCTATTACTATGGGCTTCTCTGGTGGCTCAGATGGGAAAGAATCCACCTGGAATGAGGGAGACCTGGGTTCGATCCCTGGGCTGGGAAGATCCCCTGGAGAAGGGAACAGCTACCCACTCCAGTATTGTGGCCTGGAGAATTCCATAGACTGTATAGTCCATGGGGTCTCAGAGAGTCGGACACGACTGGGTGACTTCTACTTTCACTTCACTTTCTGTTACATCAAACAACACTGAGGTGAGTATTCTTGTTCATGTAACTTCACAGACTTGCGTGAGAGTTTTTATGGGATTGCTGTGTCATGAGGTATACGTTTACTTAAATTTGTTAAGTATGAAGAACTGTTTGCATAAAATCTATTCTTACTTATATTTCAATCAGTAATATACAGCAGTTCCTGTTTGTCTACAACTCTGCCAATCTGATGGCTGTAGAAAAACGAAAATATTGATTGCTTAGTTGTGCCCAACTCTTTGCGACCCCATAGACTATAACTTGCCAGGCTCTTCTGTCCATGGGATTCTCTAGGCAGGACTACTGCAGTGGGTTGCCATTCCCTTCTTCAGGGGATCTTCTTGACCCAGGGATTGAACCCAGGTCTCCCGAATGGCAGGCAGATGCTTTACTGTCTGAGCCACCAGGAAAGCCCCTGTGTGGCTTTAGAGGTAATTGATTGTTTGCATTTGTATTTGCCTGATTATTAGTGAGCATGTATATCTTTTTCTGCACTTGCATCATGGATGCCGTGATGGTATTTCCCAGGTCCTCCTGCAGGAATGGACTTATTCCTCCTTCTGGGAAATCTCCTGACTGATGGCTCTCAGCTGTCAGCTTCTCTAGGAATTACCCTTGGGAGAAGAGAGCTGCCTTGTCCAAGTTCACATGCCTTTTCCAGAAGTAGCCTATATCCAGTAACTATTTTATTTGAGGGTATAGGCCTGCTGCTAACGTGGGGCAATTCAGAAGGACAAGCCAACTTACAGAGTTCTCCGTGGGCTCAGATGAAGCCTTTTGCTGAGACTGCATTGCAGTTCATTTTCTCCCTTTGTACAACCTTGCTTCCTTCTTTTCCTTCACATATGTTGATATTGAGAACATTCTCAAATAATCTTTCTTCATGCTAACCTCCATCTGGAATCTGTTTTCTTGGCAATACAATCTGCCACAGTTGGTGTCAAGTATGGGGCGGTCTGAGAAAGTACAGGCTAAGAGAGGAAACTAGGAGATGGATCACCCTCCAGTCAACTGGCAAAAAGGACCTCACATTGCTAATAAGTGAATCAGGGCTAGCCTGATTCTGCAAAAGGTAACAGTGAAATTCTTAACACTTTCATTAGTCACCAAGTAAGATGGTGTACTAATGAAAAGAAATGCACTAATGGGTGCAATGTAGTCAACATTTAATAAATACGGGGCAAATGATCATATGAACAATGAAATCAGATGGCTATTGCTAGAGGAAATTGGTGCTTTAGGAAAAAAATAAGGAAAGGTTGAGATTTATTAATCAACAACTAAAGGCTAGGTATGAAAACAAGAAGACCTTTTTGGCTGCTGGAGAGCAGAAAAATGCCAAAATATATACAAAGTATATCTCAACTGTACAAAGCAAAAGGCACATTAATATACATGTTTGCATTCCCATAGAATATCTCTAGAGTGATAATTAAGAAACAGACAAGAGTGGTTGCCTCTGGGAAGGACAGCTGGGAACTGAGGATAGAGTGGGAAGAAGATTTTCTTTACATTCTAGATCCCTTTAAACTGTTTGATTAGTTTTTTAATGATATGTACATATTAGTTTTAAAATAAATTAATCGAAACTATTCTAGAACTTGGTTTATCTTCTCACATACATTGTAGAATATTATTCCATATTAAGGAGGTTTTGCTGTGTTTAGATTTTGACCTAAAGGCTATATCCTCTCAGTTTATTATATGGTCTTATGTTCCTTTCTGTCCACTCAGTTGTTACTAGCAGGAGAAATGTTTTTCTAGTAAAACTTGGAGAAAAAACAATAGTATGATTTTAAAGTCTGCAGCAATGGTAACTCCTCCTGTTTAAGATGTAAGGGCCTGGAAGGGTTTTGCTGCGTTTGAATAACAATGAAGTAAAATCTTTCTTAACAGACATGTTGTGGGGCTGAACTGTGATACCCCCAATTCATATGTTGAAGTCTGAGCCCCTAAAACATCAGAAAGGGATTATATCCTAAGACAGGGTTTTCAAAGAGGTAATTAAGTTAAAATGTGGTCATTAGGGTGGGCCTTAATCTAACCTGACTGGTGTCCTTATAAGAAGAGGAAATTAGACATACAGGTACAGAAGGGAGATCGTGTGAGGACACAACAGGAAGATGGTCACCTGCAAGCCAAGGAGAGGTTTCAGAAGAAACCCAGCCTGCTCATCCTGACCTTGGACTTCCCACCTCCAGAACTGTGACAAAATAAATTTCTGATGTTCAAGCTGCCAAGCCTATGGTACTTTGTTATGACAGCCCTAGCAAACTGATACATGATAATAATTCAAAGTAATTATGTAATGTAAGACCCTGATGCTGGGAAAGACAGAAGGCAGGAGGAGAAGGGGATGACAGAGGATAAGATGGCTGGATGGCATCACCGACTCAATGGACATGAGTTTGAACAAACTCTGAGAGATGGTGAAGGACAGGGAAGCCTGGTGTGCTGCAGTCCATGGAGTTGCAAAGAGTCGGGTATGACTGAGTGACTGAAAAACAACGATCTATGTAATGGAAAAAGAACAATGTAAATATAAAAATATTTACTAGATGAAGTTTTCTAAGGTGCTGGGTTTGGACTCTTTCAAATGGACTGACCCTAACGAGTCCTTGTGATATTTTTTGGAGGATAAGAGGAGAAATTCCAATAATTAACATTTTGAATTCAAGTGAGATGAAAGCAGAGAGAAGGTCAAAGTTGGTGAAACCGGTAGAAATGAATGTTGTATGGATATATGGGCTTCCCAGGTGGCATTAGTGGTAAAGAACCTGCCTGCCAGTGCAGGAGACATAAGAGACATAGGTTTGATCCCTGGGTCGGGAAGATCTGCTGGAGGAGTGCATGGCAACCCACTTCAGTATTCTTGCTTGGAGAATCCCAGGGACACAGGAGCCTGGCAGGCTGTGGTCCATAGCGTTGCAAAGAGTTGGACATGACTGAAGCGACTTAGCACGCACACAGTGTGGATGTATTCTCTAAATCTAGGACTACTGGAAATAGAGGAATCTTTTTAATCTTGCAAGTAATGCTTTAAGACAAGTAACAGAAGAGACTAGTTTACACATTAGGTAGACAAATGAGAACAGGTGTATACATTTTTCTCTGGTAAGTTGTTATAGAAACCACTTTAAAATAAACTATTTATACTTATTCCTAAAAACAGGAGTGAGAACTATCTGTGGACTAAAGAAAAAAGAGGCACTCCAAAAAGATGGCAGTTATGGGCAGCTCTTACTTCCTGGCCCAGTCAGATATTGCTGCTAAAGTCCTGGGGTTGATGTCACTGCTCAAGGTTACTCTGTCAGGTTACTTCTGCAGAAGGTTTACTCTGTCAGGGACTATCACAACCCAGAATACATACTGGAGACTTCTTTCATGTACAAGTACATGCAGTAGATCTTTGATGCCACCTCTTCCTTTCGCCTGCATCAGCCTTGTAGAGTTTCCTGGGTGTCTGGACACACACTGAACAGTCTAACCTTAAGCGCATGTCTTCTCTGCTTTGCATCCCAGGCCTGTCCCTAAAACTAAGGGAACTTCTTTGGTCCAGAGGCAAACACAGTCCAAAAGTCGGAGGGAGTGAGCACTCTCAGGGGCAGCACTCAACTAATGCGGATGGAAATTCTTTTGCAGACATTTCTGAGAGTGTTCGACATGCTTCTCAGAGGTCCTGTGTGAACTGAGCAGTCTCTGATTGCTCCCTTATATTTGGCTTTTCCTGCTTACCTAGATAACCCTCATCACTCCTTGGCCTATGCTTCTTAAAATTCCTTTTAAATAAACTACTTGCACTGCTTTCTCAGGCTCTCTTTTGAGGAAACCAAAAACTAAGACAGTGGATAACCAAGAATTACCCAAAATCTGAGGACGAACAACACAATGGAAGAGAAACACTTACTAATACCACAAATAGAAAAATTTTAGACCCAAAGAATGTGAATACAAACAATTCAAAAATGGCTTTAAGAATATTTAATACCACCAGAGAAATAAAGGAGCTTTTTGCAAACATGATATATGAACAGGAGATTATTAAACTACAAGAGGTACTTAGGAAACAAGATCTGGCAGTTACAACTTCTTAGAAATGAAAAATGTGATTATTGAAATGAAAAATTCATTAAGTGGGTTGAGGAGCAATACTGGGTACACCAGTGATGAATCAGTGAGTATAAGTGAGGGGAGGTATTCTCTATGAACATAGCCCAATGACATTAAAAGTTGGAAAATATTAAATTTCAGGACTATGGAGGGGAGAGTTGGAGGTTTGACCATTCAATGGGTAGGACTTGCAGGAGCACTAGAAATGGGATAGTAAAGGAAAGCCAATACAGGAAGAAATAGTTCCAAGGATTTCCATAACTGAAGAAAGACTTCAAATGGAGAGTCTATCAAGTGCCATGCAGAATAAAATAATAAGAAAATGAATGCATGTATGAATGAATAAATCAGGGACATACTTTTAAGCAGCTTGGTTTGATTCATTATAGTATTATTTATGTTCTTATGGTTGGGTAGTTTCGGATGATACAGACTTTGTTTTTATTTTTGAGAAAAGACTCTGTAGATAGCAGTAGAGGCAAATTGAGCTGCATGTTTAAGTAATCACCAGGTTAAATGAAGTTTTAGGGGCAATCTGATTAATTCTGGCCAGGAGAAGTCCCTATCTTATCCTCTTTATTAAAGAATTGGACAGTAAACATATCTGTGTATTAAGAAGGATCTGATCCTCTATGTGATCAGAAGGATCACTGCTGGTCATCTTACTGAGTTGGACCTTGCCAAGATTCACGAAGCCAGCTGTATATGGAGCAGACTGGCCATTGGAATCCATGCCGCTGGTAATATCATTTGCTTCCTACATCAATCTGATTTTGCCCCCTTCAGTTTATGAAATGAAGAGTGGTGGTTTATATCACTGACACACAATGGCTTGTCTTCGCTTGCCAACTATTGATATGGTGGCTGTGCCGACATGATACCAAAACCGTTGTCCACTCCAGTTACAAAGAGAAAGTAAACACATGGGTTAGGTGATGTAGACAAAACATTTGTGCATGTTGAATTTTTCACCCTTCGATGGGTTGATTTGAAACTGTGCAGACACAGCCTGTACTTGGCATTGAGGCGCTGCTGTTTCCATGGTGCCTGCTTGGTGGGCTGCTTTCTCTTTATGTAGACTGATCTATTCACTGTACTGGTCTTTTGACACCTGGCAGCTTTGTCTCTTTCTCATAGCTAAGTACTGAAGAAGGGCAAATCCATATCTCCCCATAGTCTTAAACCCCTCTTGCCATGTTTAGCAGCTCCTGCCTGAATCTGGAGGAAAGCATTCCGTGAACTTTGTAGAGCTGAGAGACCAGAGGTAGTACACACGTTCATCATATTTTAAGGGAAGCAGCAGTTTGTCGGTGATGTTTGATGGCTTTCTTTATCTTAACACAAAAGTCTCTGGGGCACACTATGGTCTCTCAACGTGTCCCTATTTAACTATGCTCCTTACTTTTAGCTGCTTGGGCTCAGCTAACCAAATGGTGGCAGAGACGTGTATAGGCAATCTTAAATCATTCTGATTTTCCCAAGTCCCTCTGCAGTTTTCGGATGGAACATATGGCAATGTTATGTCTATTTGAAAAAGCCTTTGCATCATATGTTTATACAACTGCTTGCTATCCCAAGACAAAAATTCTTTTCCTGTTATTGCCCATTTGCTGACTAAAGAAATTATCCTCTTTATGTATTCTGGTACTTTACCTTGATATCTTACATGTTTAATTATGTAGCCCTCAGTCCATAATCTGTATCTTCATCATCTAAGGCCATTTTGCTTCTGTGAATCCAAAGCTTAATGATAGGTTGGGAGATAATGGAGACATATTTTAAAAAGTCTTCTACTATTACTCTAAGTTTTTTTTTTTTTAAATCAGATTCACAAGTAACAGGGTTAATAGGGAAAGACCAGTAGATTCTCAGATGTTTATTATACATTCCTAATTATGTTGTGTTCCTAAAAATAATACCTTAAACCTGAACACCAAATAATCCAACTTTGACATCATAGATTATATATAATATGATGGGAATATTTCTACTTACCCTACAAGTGTAGTCACCCCAAGCTGCAGAGTGGAGTGTTGTGATCATTTGACCCATCTCAGCATCAGTCTCCACAGAAAAGAAGGCAAGAAGAGCCTGTAAAATCCAACTGAACCTAATTTGTAGACAATAAAATAGACTATAGAACAATAGTGAGGATCAACACTCACGGAGATTTCAGAATCTAATGTGTGTTATAGAAGAGCTTACGAAATCTGTTGGAGGTTTTCTTAAAAGTGAGATTTACAGCTTGCCCCCCTCACTCTAATTTAAAGCCTTTTTACCATTTCCAGGAATAAATTTTCTTCTTGGAGCTCCTTTGTTCTGTTTGCTTTTTATCATGTCACAGCTGAGCAAGTGATTCTAACCTGAAATTATTTCCTGTTCCTATGATACAAACTTGTCTCTGTGATACTAATGGAACCAACTGTCAATTTTGGTCCATAAGTTTCATAAGAGCTTATTAGGAGTGTTGAGATGGGGGCAATACAACCTTTAAATATTTTAAGTTTTAATTCAACAATTACATGGCCATTCAGCACTTTGCAAATGTTTTGCTGAGATCCCAAGTCAAAGTGTATTTGCAAAGCTAAGGTTAAACTGGTTGACCTGGGAACTTCTTGGAAGAAGTTCTATTACATTAGCTAATGCAGTACAAAGTCTAACCTGAATTGGGCATCACATTTTGCATGTAAACCAAAGGTATCAAATTTGTGGCTTTTGCTAGCTTTACAGAAAAGGTTTTTTAAAAATACATTTCCTGATAGTGCAAAACTAGCAAAAGCCACAAATGGAATGGGTTTGCTTCCCATGGAAAACCTTTTGCATCCTGGAGCTCTGGTAAGCCCCTACAGTACTTTGCGGTTTGAATCTCCAATATCAGAACAGGTCTGTTATCATCTAAGGAAGCTGCACAAGTTCCATGTAGACCACCAGAGTGGTCTATGGGATACTGCCCATCTCACCAGCAAGCTAATGTTTCTCCATCTGTTTCCAGCCTCATAACAGTAGGACCAAGAATCATTCTCAGGAAAGTAATTTGTTGGCTCCAGATAAGTTGATGGTGGGAATATCAGACATCAATGTGTCTAAAGAGGGACTGTATGGTAAAATAAAATGGATCTTTAAAGCTGAGAGAAAAGAAAGTGGCAGCTATTAGAGGACATGGTCATAATACTTGAAAATCCATGCAACATCCACTATACTTGGACAAAAAGTGCATAAATTATATAAAAATATTGACAACTTATCTTTCAGATTAGCTACCTACTTTGTATCTTCTTATATGTCTATCTATCTGGGGAATAAATCAAAGGGCTCTAGATTATCTATGCTCTTATCTAAAGAGAAAACCTAGAGATAAGAGGAAGAAACCCTAAGTTTTCTTCTATTCCATGCTATCAAAAGCCAAGATGTCAAATCTTGGGAGTTTTGTTTGATTACATTGCATTGACCTGACTACTGGTATTCACTTTTTGTCTCTTTCCTCCACTATATCTTGCCCCCAGTCTGAGGATCCTATTTTTCTACTCTTTATTGGTAGTGACCATTTCAACGTTTGTTTGGAGAGTTTATGATGAATTGGGAATAAAGAGAGGAAGAAAACACAGAAGAGTTAGTTTTGTCCTTTTCTTTAACTTGTATATTGATGAAAGCTAAGATAGAGGACTGAAACTCTTAGTTAAAAAAGTAGTCTTTAAATTATCTGTGGATTTACTGATTTCTGTATCTTTACACAGTTGATTGAAAATTGGCCATGTGTACAGCATACAGTTGTCTGTTGCATTCTACTCTGTGTTTATTGTTTAAGACATTAATCAAAGAATGACTAACTCAAATGGTGTAAAATTATACCTGTGTAAGTGGTAACAAGGTGATGTCATGCTTAGAGAGCATGTGATAAGGCGCCATCAGATAAGACAACCCTAAAGAAGTGATTACGGGGCTAGAAACTGCAGAGAGAACAGAAGCTAACTGGATAAAGCTAAGAATGGAAGAATGTTCCAGTCAGAAGAAACTGCACGTGCTGTGACCTTACAGTATGCTGGAGCTTCATGCATTTGAGGCAAATGAAGATGTAACCAGTACTTCCAGAAGTATTTATGCTCCTGGAAAAACATCATATTGATGCAGAGTGCACGTTTTTTTCCCCTAGATCTTTTGTCTAACTAAATATTCATGGGAAAAAACAGGAATAGAAAGAAGTTCAAAAATTTTGTTTGGTCCACATGACTGATAGTACCATCACGTTAGGACAAAGTTCTAACCTGGAAAATTCAGAATTCTTGGTGTAGGCTTCCCTTCCCATTCACTCTCATTGGGAACAGTCACAAAGAAAACCAAAGACAAACACTAAAACCTCAGTCAGTATACAATTGTTGCTTAGTCGTCAAGTTTTGTCTGACTCTTGCGATCCCTTGGAATGTAGCTGGCCAGGCTCCTTTGTCCATGGAATTCTCCAGACAAGAATACTGAAGCAAGTAGCCAATTATTTCTCTAGGGGATCTTCTTAACCCAGGGACTGAACCTGGGTCTCCTGCATTGTTGGTGGGTTCTTTACCATCTGAGCCACCTGAGAAGCCAGTCAGTATACAATAGTCTGGTTCAAAATAGTGTAGCCTGTTTTACTTGCAAATGGGAATGATGTTTCCCAACCAGTTTGCAGAACTGATTTCAGACCCTTATCACTTCAAAAACTGGGAAATTTTCCATCAGGTACAGCTCTGGAAGAAGGAATCATATGGTTGCTTTCTTGGAGCTGAGAGCTAGATCCAGTTTTCACTCTTGACCTTATGGATACAAATCAAAAAAAAAGCACGGTGTGGTGCAGGACCCTGTAAAAAAGCTGATGCTCCATCCTGAGAAATATGTGAGGCTGGGCTGCAGAACTGTCACCACTGGGCTGCAGAGTGTCAAATCTTACTGTGCAGGAAAGGGAGCCTGCGCTACAGATGCTCTCCATTAGAACTTCGGTGGCTTCTTCCTAGAGAATCTCACTGGGGCATTTCCTGAAATTTTTCCAAATCAGAGCCACCCTTTTGTCGCTACTAGCCAAAGCTGCTTTTATGGTAGAAGCTTTAATGGCAGGATTATTTCTTAGCATCTGTCATAACCAACACAGAAGATCTCTGAGAGCCACGAATCATTTGTATCAAAGTAATGAGGTAGTCCTTTTTCTGAACGTGTTGCCCGAACTGTATGCTGACTAGGGGGAAAACGGCTGACTGTGGCTACAAGTCAAGCTTTAGTCTCCCCACTCCCCTCCGGAGCTTGTATAATTGATGATTCTTCCTGCCAGCATAAGTTTTTGAGCCCAAAATTCATTTTCATAGCAGTTTTTGCTTATTAAATAAACCACTGTGTTTTTTTTTTATTCCTATTGACTTCCACAGCCAGAATCACAGAAGCACAAAACAAATCAACCTAATTTTGCTATGAACTTTGCTTTTGACATCTTTCTATTTTTCAAAGAGAATAAGTGTGCTGTTATTTGACTGTTCTCTTTCAGACTAAAGAAGCAGAGTGCTATTTTTGAAGCTCCTTAAATCAGAGGCTATGGCTTTTTACAAAAGCAGCCCCACAGGACATCAAGACTGTGTATGGAAACATATGTGATAAAAAAAAAAAAAGAAACAAACCGTAAAAATGAACTGGGATCACCTTGTAATTGGACAGAGGGCTTCCTGCTGCTCTCCATGTTTTTTTTTTTAAGCCATTACTTCTGCATTTCTCACCTTTTGCTGGAAGAAACTGTATGCAAAGTCTCCAATTGCTAAGCAAATCACAGTTGAGAGTCAGACCCCCTGTTTGGAAGAGACCTTTCTCCCCTCAATATTCTCTTTTATTGATGTTATGGAAAGAAATTAGAGATACACAAAGAATCAACAGTGGTTATAGTGAAAACGCAAGTCTTATACAAAAGAACCCTGAGCGAGGTCTTACAATTCGCCAACATCCACACGGGGATGACATTAGACAGCTCAATAAAGTTTAATTGTTTCACTGCTGTGCTTCCAGGCAGACACCTCACATGCCAATGGAGGATAAGTGCCTTGTAAATAGAGTGCATTATTATTATTTGACTTAATATCACCAAATAGCTGTTATCTTCCCCAGCCAGCGTAGGAGCAGGAAGGAATGGGGTGTGGAGTGTCTGGGGAATGGTGGGTCCCCCATCTCATCCCAGAATCTACTGAGACTCTTAAGGTGATAACTTCAATAAATGTTCCTCCTCTTCAGTTTCGCCTCTCTGGAGTAAGGTCAAAAAATAATTGCTACACCCACCTTTCAGAACTCAGCACACGAGGGGTCATTGAATATGCATGGTTATTAACCACAAATGGTATTTATTGGCTGCCCACTATGTTAATGGTTCTGATTTAGGAACAATAGAAAGATTTTTTTTTAATATAAAGAAAGCATGATTAATTTTTTAAGGTGTTTGCCAATCTTTGAGTTGTGTTTTCAAGAACAATTTTGACTGAAGTCCAGTTTTGCAAGTATGCAGGCACAGAAAATTATTAATATGAAAATCTGTGAGAGTCTTAGAACAAGACTCTTCAGGGGTGAATATTATGTGAGAAGGCTCAGATAGAGAGATAGTATCTGATTATGTGGTGGTCTCTCCAGTTATAATTTCTTGTCAAACACACATAATAGCTAAAAGGTAAAGACGTTAGTTGAAAGCTTTCTCCTTAAAAAAATTTCTCTTTGAAAAATTTGTGTATGAAGGCATGCATGAGGATTAGCAATCAGTATGAGAAAACTGAACAGTCACGGGAGTATGAGAAAATACTGACATTTATATATGGGCAATATGTTCCTTCTTCTAAAATGACTACACTGACAAAGCTTTACTCTATTCTTATGAGAGGAATAGTTTTTGCCCATGTATAAGCCTAAAGAATACATTTTAAATTAGTTGTACCAAATGTATTTTACAATGAATGAGGAATAAGGTGTAAAATTATGAAACAGAAAGATTCTACCCTACTTTTTTAAGTAGATTTTGAAATTTACTGTATTTTTCCCACACTTAAAAAACTTGCTTGTGATGCTAGTGAATTACTGTTTTCATCCATATGTTTATGGCATGTAAACTCCCCTGTATGGATGGATAGACAGGAACGTTATTCTTGGAATTTGTAGACAACATGGGTATGATTTTTCACTTCACCTATTCTCAGGGAATTCTGCAAAGCCATAAATTCAGTGTTAGCTGGCTAGAGTGTTTCTAGGAAAAAAAAAGCCAACTTCGACATAGTGAACTGCTTGATTCCAAAGAAATGTTAGTGGCATGTTGGAAAGTGAATACATTTATCTGCCTACTGAAGGCATACCTGTTTGCTGATGGTGGAAACAGAATCAACTAGACTTGTATTCAGTCTCTGCATCACTGTCGATGCCTTATCACCAATTACTTTGGTTTTTGTTGTTCATAAATGTGTAGTGGACATGGTAAGGCTATAGAATACAATGAAAATGAGTATCTTGGACACAAAGAAATAGAGATGTTTGGGGGAAAAAACAATGACCTTGATGAAAAATGGGGCTGAAAACCCTCTCCTACATGCTCACACAATGAGTTTTTCAAAAATGCTCCTGCTTTCAGGTCCAATTCAACTGCCTCTGCCTGTGTTTGCCTGCTATCTGTTATAGAACACTTTTCTTCCCTTTTTCTCTCCCAACTCCATGTTTGATAGGGTTTCCCAGGTGGTAGTAGTGGTAAAGAACCCACCTGCCATTGCAGGAGATGTAAGAGACACAGGTTTGATCCCTGGTCAAGAAGATCCCCTGGAGGAGGGCATGACAACCCACTGCAGTATTCTTGCCTGGAGATTCCCTTGGAAAGAGGGGCCTGGTGGGTTACAGTCCACAGGGTCACAAAGAGTCAGACATGACTGAAGCGACTTAGCATGCACATGTTTGATTAATTCTGAGTTCTGCTCCTGTAAGATAGACCCACCATCTTGGATATCCTTAGAAAACTTTTCTTCTTCCTTCCTACATATGCAGATTGCCTTGGAGATAATTTTGAAGCAAGTGATTTTTGGCCCCGGGACTCTTTACAATGCCCTGTGCTTGCTCTTCTGATAATTAGATGGATGTCTTTTTTCAGTATCTATATGCTGTACTCTCTTCTGTTTGCTATAAATACAAAACGGAAAGAAACCCAGGGGATCTAGCTGAGCTCACAGTTTAGCAGAAGGCATCGTCACACAGGACATTGTTGTTACACCGTGTACTATCACCAGAGTGCCTTGGGGACATGAAGGACAGGGTAGCCGCATGGCTGGGAAGCTTGAGAAGGCTTCACAGAAGAGAAAGCACTTGAGTTGGGTTTCTACTAGAGATTCAAGATCTGGTTTGTTGACTAAATGCCATTTGTTGACTCATTCCCCTTTCTTTCTAGGGTTCTCACTGTTAGGGTTTGCACACAAAAAATTGAGCCAAGTGGTACAAAAGTTCCTCTTAATACAAAAATGTGTAATAAGCAAAGGGAGGGGAAGGAAATAGAGGTGTTTCTGTTTTGAGGGACATCCGAAATGTCTCTTTTGAGACAAATAACTCCATTCACTAAAAGAAAAAACAAAGAGCCCCGGTGGACGTGAGGCTCACCATAGTCATGTCAGTTGCCACGGCCCCTTCTGGTTTGGAGGAGGAGAAAGTCAGGAATGATGAGGGTTGGTGCAGTGCCATCTGAAAGGTGTCTGCCAGAGTGACGTGGGCATTTTCCTCCCCTCTGGGAGGATACAGTAAAGCAGGAAGAAGAGGATTCTCTTCTATATACATAAAAGATGGATAGGGGTTGTCAGGAGAAGTAGAAGGGAAGGGATAATCTGTGCGATGACATGAGTGTGTGAAAAACAGAATATATGGGGCAAGAGCCTTCTTTGGTATGTGAGTAGAATGTGAGCAGAGTGGAAGGGAACGCAGACTCGGAAAACATTGTGAAGAGTTTGAATTGTGCCATGCAGTGCCTTGATTCTATTGGCAAAGTGGAGTCATTATAACAAGGAAGGGGTGTCTCCGTATGTATCAGGGGTGGAGGGGAAATCATAAGCAGCCCATGGGTAGAGACGTTGGCCATGTCAAGAGAACTGAGGAGGTCCCCAGAGATGGAGGGTCTCCACAGAGTCCAAAAACATCCCATCAACGCCAGGTTAACAAACCTAGACAGCATAATAAAAAGTAGAGACATCACTTTGCTGACAAAGGTCCATATGGTCAAAGCTAGGCTTTTCCAGTAGTTATGTACAGCTGTGAGAGTTGGACCATAAAGAAAGATGAGTGCCAAAGAATTGAAAGTTTTAATCTGTGGTGCTGGAGGAGACTCTTGAGGGTCCCTTGGACAGCAAGCAGATCAAACCAGTCAATCTTAAAGGAAATCAATCCTGAATATTCATTGGAAGGACTGATACTGAAGCTAAAGCTCCAATGCTTTGGCTACCAGATATGAAGAACCGACTCATTGGAAAAGACTCTGATGCGGGAAAAATTGAGAGCAGGAGGAGAAGGGGGTGACAGAGGAGGAGATGGTTGGATGGCATCATTGACTCAATGGACATGAGTTTGAGCAAACTCTAGGAGATAGTGAAAGATGGGGGAGCCTGACATGCTGCAGTTCATGGGGTTGCAAAAAGATGGACACAACTTAGCCATTAAACAACAGCAATACCAGGTTCAAGAAGTGAGACAGTTTTGCCCCTTACCTCTCTTCTGTGCTCTGCTCCGTTTCTATGGAGTCAGAGGCAGCATCATGAGAGGGGAATCAGTGGTAAAGCAAGCTGGGAAAATGGGGACAGGGTGAAATCATCCAGGCCCCTCTCCCAACTCAGATTCCTTGACCTGTATCAGACCTGAGCTGGAGGAGGGGGTGATGCCATAAATCGAGTTGGAGTTTAGAGTTTGAAAATTAGGCTGGATGGAGTATTTTATTATTTGAAAATTGAGATTATTTGATAATATCTGAAAGTGATAGAGAAAGCCTTATGATTTACACAAGGTTTCAGTGAGTCGGAGTCAAAAAGGATTGGTTGAATGTATTCATAGGAGTGATGCAAGGAGAGGATAAAAATGAGGTTTTTTTATACCTTAGTAAGTCAAGTTATTTTAGTCACCCAGTGATAGTCATTCAAGTCACAGAAAATCTAGGTAATCAGTAGTAAATCTGGATCTGGAGGAGATTGGGGAAGGAGACATCCAGTTTGGAGTTCATTCAGATTTTCTTACTCTGTTTAGAATCAGTTCAACCTATAATAATTTCTAGGTGGTATTGCAATACATAATTTATTTTAAAATAATGCCAGTCAGAGTAATACACACACACTCACACACACACATACGATTTATGTCAGCAAGATCATCAAGTAGGAATCCTAGCCCTCACTCCCCTATAGAAACACCAATTTAAAAATTATATATGGACCAAAATATAGTTACGAAATTTCTAGAATCCAGTTAAGAGGTTGCAGTACCCCCAGGTGAGTACAAAGCTGAGAATAGTTACATCGAAACAGTAAAAAGAGAAATTTCACTTTGTCCATGTCAACCTCTTCCCCAAGTGCCAGCCAGTGCCAGAAGAGAACATGCCATCTCGTGACTTCCTCCTCAGGGGGACAAAGAAGAATGGGATGTACATTCAATGTTCTGGCTTTTCAGAGAGTTGCCTGACTGACTGATATCTGTCTTGTCTGACTTGAGGTGCTGACACAGAGTTGGCATACTTCAAATGACTGAGAACATTGGCTACTGAGAGCAAGGGAGAGCGGGTGGCTTACTGCTGTAGAACCAGATACTTTGCAGTGCCACAGATAGGCACCAGAGGGAGCAAGAGATAAAGAGCTCATGAAGAAGCAATTGGCAAGACTCTCTAATTGAGAAATTATAGGTAAAAGCCCAGAGAAGACGCACCCTGCCCCCCCAGAAGTTTTACAGGCCCCAAGGATCTCTCAAGTTAGGCTGATTGGTGAGGGTCTTCCCCTGTTACTGTATAATGGCTGAAAATTACCAAAATCTGAGGAAAGGATGAACATTCATATTTAAGAAACTTAATGGTCTACAGCTAGGATATACTCAAAGAAATCTTCAGTGAGACATGCTGTAATTAAATTGTAGAAAGTGAAAGATAAAAAGAATTTTGTAAGCAGTAAGACCACTAAAAGTGTTGGCCACATACAAGGGTATCAACATTAGACTACAGGTGGATTTCTCAGCAGATTTGCAAGCCAGAATGGAGTGTGATGATATAGTCCAAGCAGTGGAAGAAAAAAGCCCTATAAACCAAGAATAGTATGTTTGGCAAAACTATCCTTTAAAAATGAAGGAAAAAAATTTCAAACGAAAGCTGAGGGAGTTCATCACCATTAGATTTACCTTACAAGAAATGATAAGAAAATCCTTTAAGTTGAAGTGAAAGGGCACTAAACAGCAACACAAAAACATAAAAATGTTGCTTGCAGGTAAAGGTAAATATACAGGCAAATACAAAATATTGTAACACTGTCTTGGTGATGTATAAACTACTTTTAATTCTTATAAAGAGCTTAAAAGACAAATATATGAAAAATGGCTATAATATAAAAATGTTAATGGATGTCAACATAAAAAGAAGGAATTTGTGAAATAAATAACATGAAGTGTGTGTCTAGAGAAGTAAAAATGTAGAGTACTTGTGTTCATTTGAAGTCAATTTGTCATTAGCTGAAAATAGATTGTCATTACTGTGTTTCATGCTGCCCCAATGGTAGCTACAGAGAATACCTAGAGAAGACATACAAAAGAAAATGAAAAAGGAATCAAGGCATGTCACTACAAAAACCAACAAAGCACGAAAAAAGACAGCAAGAGGGAAAAAGTAACAAAAAAGCTGTAAGACAGAAAGAAAACAGGTTAAAAAATGGCAAAATGAAGTCCTACTCTATCAACAACTCCTTTTAATGTAAACTTTCCATCAAAAGACATAGAATAACTCAGTAGATGAAAGATCATCCAACTATTAATAAATGCTGTCTACAAGGTCTTGTAGGTTAAAGACATATATGGTTGAAAGGGAATGGATGGAAACATATTAATATTTACTAGTATCAGTTTGGAGAGGGCAATGGCACCCCACTCCAGTACTCTTGCCTGGAAAATCCCATGGACGGAGGAGCCTGGTAGGCTGCAGTCCATGGGGTCGCTAAGAGTCAGACACGACTGAGTGACTTCACTTTCACTTTTCACTTTCATGCATTGGAGAAGGAAATGGCAACCCACTCCCGTGTTCTTGCCTAGAGAATCCCAGGGACGGGGGAGCCTGGTGGGCTGCCGTCTATGGGGTCGCACAGAGTCGGACACGACTGAAGCGACTTAGCAGCAGCAGCAGTATCAGTTCAGTTCAGTTCAGTTCAGTCGCTCAGTCGTGTCCGACTCTTTGCGACCCCATGAATCGCAGCACGCCAGGCCTCCCTGTCCATCACCAACTCCCAGAGTTTACCCAAACTCATGTCCATTGAGTTGGTGATGCCATCCATCCATCTCATCCTCTGTCATCCCCTTCTCCTCCTGCCTTCAATCCTTCAGCATCAGGGTCTTTTCCGATGAGTCAACTCTTCGCATGAGGTGGCCAAAGTACTGGAGTTTCAGCTTCAACATCAGTCCTTCAAATGAACACCCAGTACTGATCTTCTTTAGGATGGACTGATTGGATCTCCTTGCAGTCCAAGGGACTCTCAAGAGTCTTCTCCAACAACACAGTTCAAAAGCATCAATTCTTTGGCACTCAGCTTTCTTTATAGTCCAACTCTCACATCCATACGGAAAAAATGTAGCTTTAACTAGATGGACCTTTGTTGGCAAAGTAATGTCTCTGCTTTTTAATATGATATCTAGGTTGGTCATAACTTTCCTTCCAAGGAGTAAGCATCTTTTAATTTCATGGCTGCAATCACCATCTGCAGTGATTTTTGAGCCCCCCAAAATAAAGTAGTATAGTAAATATTAATTTAATTTAAAAGTGATATTTACAAGACTGAACCAGGAAGAAATAGAAATTATGAACAACCCAATTATAAGCACTGAAATTGAAGCTGTGATCAAAAATCTCCCCAAAAACAAAAGCCCGGGCCGAGATGGCTTCACAAGAGAATCCTGTCAAATCTTTAGAGAAGAACTAATGGCTATCCTTCTAAAACTCTTTCAAAAAATTCCAAGGAAGGAACACTTCCAAACTCATTCTATGAGGTCACCATCACCCTGATACCAAAACCAGACAAAGACAACACAGAAAAAGAAAACTACAGGCCAATATCACTGATGAACATAGATGCAAAAATCCTCAACAAAATTTTAGCAAACAGAATTCAGTAACACATCAAAAAGCTCATACACCATGATCAAGTTGGGTTTATTCCAGGGATGTAAGGATTCTTCAATATATGCAAATCAATCGATGTGATACACCATATTAACAAATTGAAAGATAAACAAATGATAGTCTCAATAGATGCAAAAAAAGCCTTTGACAAATTCAACACCCATTTATGATTAAAACTCTTCAAAAAAATGGGCAAAGAAGGAAGCTACCTCAACATAGTAAAGCCCATAAATGATAAGTCCTCAGAAAACATTATTCTCAATGGGGAAAAAACTGAAAGAATTTCCCCCTAAGATCAGGAACAAGACTATTATTCAACATAGTTCTGGAAGTCCTAGCTACAGCAATCAGAGAAGAAAAAGAAATAAAAGGAATCCAGATCAGAAAATAAGAAGTAAAGCTCTCACTGTTTGCAGATGGCATGATACTGTATGTAGAAAACTCTAAAGAGAGTATCAGAAAATGACTAGAGCTAATCAGTGAATTTAGCAAACTTGCAAGATACAAAATCAATACAGAGAAATCACTTGCATTTCTGTACACTAACAATGAAAAAATCAGAAAGAGAAATTAAGGAATCAATCCCATTCACCATTGCAACAAAAAGAATTAAATATCTAGGAATAAACTTACCTAAGGAGACAAAAGAACTGTACACAGAAAATTATACGATACTAATGAAAGAAATCAAAGACAACATAAACAGATGCAGAGATATTCCTTGTTCCTGGGTAGGAAGAATCAATATTGTGAAAATGACTATACTACCAAATGCAATCTACAGATTCAGTGTAATCCCTATCAAATTACCATTTTTCACAAAACTAGAACAAAAATATTCACAATTCATATGGAAACACAAAAGATGCTGAATAGCCAAAGCTGTGTTGAGAAAGAAGAATGGAGCTGGAGGAATCAGTCTTCCTGACTTCAGATTATACTACAAAGCTACAGTCATCAAGACAGTATGGTACTGGCACAAAAACAGAAATATAGACCAATGAAACAAGATAGAAAGGTCAGAAATAAACCCATGCACCTATGGGTACCTTATTTTTGACAAAGTGGGCAAGAATACACAATGGGGCAAAGACAGACTCTACAATAAATGGTGCTGGGAAAACTGGACAGCTACATGAAATTAGAACACTTCCTAGCACCATACACAAAGATAAAATGGATGAAAGACCTAAATGTAAAACCAAAAACTATAAAACTGTTAGAGGACAACATAGGCAGAATGCTTGAAGACATAAATCAAAGCAAGATCCTCTATGGCCCACCTCCTAGAGTAACGGAAATAAAAACAAGAGTAAACAAGTGAGACCTGATTAAACTGCAAAGCTTTTGCATAGCAAAGGAAGCTATAAGGGAAGTGAAAAGGCAACCCTCAGAATGGGAGAAAATATAATAGCAAATGAAACAACTGACAAAGGATTAATTTCCATAATATACAAGCAGCTCATACAACTCAATACCAGAAAAACGAACAACCCAATCAAAAAGTGGGAAAAAGACCTAAACAGACATTTCTCCAAAGACATACAGATGGCTAACAAACACATGAAAAGATGCTCAACATTTGTCATTATGAGAGAAATGCAAATCAAAACTACAATGAGATATCACCTCACACTGGTCAGAATGGCCATCATCAAAGTCTACAAACAATAAATGTTGGAGAGGGTGTGGAGAAAAAGGAACGTTCTTGCATTGTTGGTGGGAATGTAAATTGATACAGCTACTATGGAAGACAATATGGAGGTTCCTTAAAAAACTAGGAAACCACCATATGACCCAGCAACCCCACTCCTAGGCATATACCATGAGGAAACCAAAATTGAAAAAGACACATGTATCCCACTGTTCATTGCAGCACTATTTACAACAGCTGGAACATGGAAGCAACCTAGATATGCATCGACAGATAAATGTATAAAGAAGTTGTGGTACCTATACACAAAAGAATATTACTCAGCCATAAAAAGGAACACATATGAGTCAATTCTAATGAGTTGGATGAACCTAGAACCTATTATACAGAGTGAAGTAAGTCAGAAAGAAAAAGATAAATATTGTATTCTAATGCATATATACGGAATCTAGAAAAATGGTACTGAAGCATTTATTTACAGGGCAGCAATGGAGAAACAGACATAGAGAATAGACTTGTGGACATTGGGGGAGGGAGGAGAGGGTGAGATGTAGGGAGAGAGTAACATGGAAACTTACATTACCATATGTAAAATTGATAGCCAACGGGAATTTGCTGTATGGCTTGGGAAACTCAAACAGGGGCTCTGTATCAACCTAGAGGGATGGGATGGGGAGGGAGATGGGAGGGAGGTTCAAAAGGGAGGGGATATATGTATACCCATGGCTGATTCATGTTGAGGTTTGACAGAAAACAAAATTCTGTGAAGCAATTATCCTTCAATTAAAAAATAAATTTTAAAAAAGTGATAGGTTAATATTACAACTTCAAGTAACCATTCAAGCACATCAATGCTAATCATCCAAGAAAAGAAAGAATGTGGGTTGATGGTTTGACTGGCACACGCTGTGATGTGAGGTAGCATGTGAACATGACTTTACATACTGAGTCCCACTCCCACACGGGCAGTGTGAAGAGGTGCTGAGACAACCAGTGAAAACACCAGCATTTGAACTCTGGCTTTGCTACTTTTTAATCATGTGACCTTGAACAAATCACTTAACCTCTTCTTGCCTTATTTTCCTCCTCTGTAAACTGGAGATAAGAATAGTACTACCTCACAGGGTCATTATGAGAATCAGAGGAGTTCATGGTTATAAATGACTTAAAATAAGCCTGGCACCTGGTGATTGCTATGTGTGTTTGTTAAATATAAATCAGCCAATAAAAAAAATCACTTTGAGCAGAAGCTATTTCATTTTCAATTCTCTTTCAGTTCTTATGATGGAGTCAAGGAGAAGGTCTCTATCTGATGCTGAAATAACTTTAAAACTTCTCCAGCCTTTGCTAATCTCCTCCTGCAACAGAAAGAAAATATCTCAGGCTTCAAGTTTTGCCAGAAAATAGTATTGCAGCTTCTCTTAATAACATGGTTTTAGTGCCATGAAACTTCCTTTTATTGTTTGTGTCAAGTGATTCTGATTTTCCATTTATGGAAGTCATAAATAGTTTCCTTTAAAATAAAATTTAGAAAATGTTTTGAATCAACTTAAAGAAAGTCAGTCATTTATATTTAAAGAAATCAAATAATTAAACAGAGGGCAACAACAACAACAGCAAAAACAAGGAGTTCCTCAAAGACTGAAGTTTGGAAAGATTTGGGTTAGAGCAAAGGCACAAAGCTAATTCAAAGGGAAGGAAGGACATGGTTCTATTCATCAACACTCTGCCTTTTACATGGTTTTCATCCACACTGGCTTCAAGCTCCTTCTTTATCCATTTGGGCAAAGTGCATGGTTTTGTCTGCCTTCCAAAATCACCACTCGTCTAAGACACACTGTCAAATAGAAGTGGGCAGGGAGTGTAAGCACTTTGCACTGTTGCTTGAGTGGACCTCTTCTGCTGAAAAGTGTTTGGTCCAGCTATCTGAGGAGTTCCACTAATTGCCTCATTAGGCAATCTCAATGCAGAAACAATATTTAAGTACATCAGTGTAACTCTTGGGTATATGTAGGATTTAATGGCAGATGAAGCCAAATGAGCTGAAATGGAAAATTTATTTCTTTTTTAATAAACATTCTTAAATTCTCATTAAAAAAAAGACAGTAGGCAATTCATGCTTTCTAGCAAGACATAGTCTTTCCTAAGTTGTTAATGCTTCTGAGCCGTTTAGAGAGACTTTGAAATATTTTCTGCAAATTATTCTAACATTTTCTGAGCATGGGATATCTAATAAGAGTTTTACTTTCTCCAAAGTTAGTACCATATATGAATCAAAATGCCACAGATACACAATAGTGTGTGATTTATATGTAATGCACATGTTCATAATGGAGACTTGCTCCTTTTTAATATGTAAAGTGAAAGTTGCTCAGTCGTGCCCCACTCTTTGCCACCTCATGGATTGTAGCTCTCCAGGCTTCTCTGTCGATGGAATTCTCCAGGCAAAAATACTGGAGTGGGTTGCCATTCCCTTCTCCAGGGAATCTTCTCAACCCAGGGATGGAAACTGTGTGTCCTGCATTGCAGGCAGATTCTTTACCATCTGCGCCACTGGGGGAGCTTTTAATCTATAAGGTATCTTTTTTTTTTTTAATATAAGGTATCTTTTAATAATTATGTTGACAATACTCCAGTATGAGTTACTAAGGTAAACATTTGGTTTTACAGTTGTCTGATGTCAAAATTGTCTCCAAGTCAGGGGACAGAGAAGAATAAACACTGGTAGGGCCAGGGAGGCAATCTGCTGTGGTTCCTTGTAGTTTTCAATTGATCATGTGAAGGAAGGGTGACCAGGGACAAAAGCTTCCACAACCCCCTGAAACTCAGTGTGTTCTGATATCTGAAATTCCTCTCCGTTTCATCTCGTTGTATCCGGCTGGTCTTCAGCACCTCATGACTCCACACCAAGATCGTTGCTGCCGTCTCCAAACTGGCCTCCTGATGTTAGTCTCTCTCCACCTCCACCCCTCCTCTCAGCTTGTTCTCTGTGGGGCACAGTCCTGTCCCCACCTGCATCTCCTTCCTCTAAAATCTCTGGTTACCCACTGCCTTAGGATGGAGCCCTGCAGCCTGAGACTTGCTTTCATCATACGTAGCAATCTGGCTTCAACTGTTTTTCCCGCATGTTTTTTCTCTTCCTAACATTGCACTCTCTACTCCAGCAAGGCTGTTCTGGAGTTCTCATTCTCCTCCTCCCCATTGGATCTTGCTCCCAGGCTTCTGAGGCTGATTTCCTACTATGTGTCCTTCTTTATCATCTGCATCCCACCGTCCATTAAGACACAGCCTGGGTTCTACTTCCAACCACTGCAGCTTTTAAGAGCAAAGCCAGTCCTTTCACTCAGCTGAATCTCTCTTCAGTGGCCTTTTCTTTCTGTACCATGGATTGCTAGTTAAAGTTTTATGTGTTTATTGCCAAGTCTTTTTTAAAAAATAATTTTGTTTATTTATCTTTGGCTATGTTGGGTCTTCTTTGCTGTGCAGGCTTTTCTCTAGTTGCGGCGAGTGATGGGCTGCTCTCTAGTTGCAGGGTAGGGGCTTCTCTCGTTGCAGAGCCTGGGCTCTGGGGCTCGCAGGCTTCAGTAGTTGTAGCTCCCCGGCTCTTAGAGCACAGACTCAGTAGTTGTGGCACAGGGACTTAGTTGCTCTGCAGCATATGGGATCTTCCCGAATCAGGGATCAAACCCATGTCTCCTGCATTGGTGGGTGGATTCTTTACCATTGAACCACCAGGGAAGCCCTGTTGCCAAGGCTTTTTTATTAGCTCTGAAGCTATTAAGAGCAGAGACATCTCACAGTATTGGCTGTGGCTTGTGTATGAGAGCTGCTTATATGCTTATGCACTGGTGTACAGGTGTGTAAGTCAGTTGATTAATTAATCAATTATCTAATTAATTAGGGCTCTGCTAATTTGGTTTTGTAAAATGATCAGCTGCCATTTTGGACAACTGTTAGAAACTTCTGAATTTTTGAAGAGATTTCTGGGAAATATATGGTCTGTTACAAGAACTAGATTTTTGAGTTTCTCTTAGTTTTGAGTTTCCATGGAATAGAACACAGAATGGTGGAAATGCGGATAGTCAATAAATGCTGAAAGAAAGAACCAATGAATGAATGACTGAGCAATGAGTTTGGTTTTCTGTTGTTGGTCTGCTCCTTAGGCCACCTTGTACATAAGACTTCTCTGTTCTATGCCTACAAAAGTTGATCATGAAATCATGTACAGATGCCAACTTTGTATTCATAGAAAGATCTTTGACTACTAAAACATGTTAACCTTCATTATTATTGCAACCAAACCAATAAAAGATCTTTATGATCATATTGCTGAAATTGTTACTATCTACCATAAATGTATATTGGGGTCATAAAAAGAAAATTACCTGTTTTTGGATGGGATCTGCTATTTGACAACTACTTTGAAGATATATGTATGCCCACTGCTGGTAGAAGAGTAAATTGATAGAGGCTTTCAGGTTATTAAGTTAGCAATATAAAACAGTAAACTTTAAAAGGCTGAATTCTCTGATCTCATAATTCCATTTAATAGAATTAGAAAATAATCATGAACGTACACAAAGATTTAATGCTGAAAATGTTCATCTCAGCCATTGTTCCACATACAAATAATTGGAACCAGTGGGTAAATAATATTTGATATCCCATATAATGGAACATATGCATTTATTAAAAATACTTTTTAGGATTTTACATAGTAGTTAATAAAATGAAAAGAGATCCATGAAAAACTATATTGTTAAATAGAAAAAAAGTGACAAACAGTATGTAGCCAATGATTCATCTTAATACAATAAATTATATGTGTATATTGTATACATACATATATACTGACCCCAGTATTTTAAGAATAGTTATTAACTATTGGAAGGTGGAATTATGTGAGAATTTTATTCTTTTTTGTATATATCTGTATATTCTAAATTTTTAGAATAGACATGATAGTTTGAATATATCACTACTATATATAAACTAGATAATGAATAAAGACCTATCATATGGCACAGGGAACTCTACTCAATACTCTGTAGTGGCCTATTGGGAAAAGAATCTAAAAAAGAGTAGATATATGTATTTGTATGACAGATTCATTTTGCTGTTCACTTGAAACTAGCTCAACATTGTAAATCAACTATACCCCAATAAAAATTTAAATATATATATGCATATGATGTGTGTGTGAAAAATAAAAGAATATGAACATTTACTTAAAGTTTTATTATCAAGCAACTTTTATTTCTTGGCTCATCATATCATAAAATGACATATTTATTGCCAAGCAAATACTTTAATAAAGTTCTGAGAGAAAGGTAAAACTACTGCCCTCAAAGAGCTTCAAGTTTTTAGCAATCTTATGTGGATCTAGGCAGTCAAATTTAGGAGATAAAAAATAAAGTTTAAGCACACAAAAGTTTATTTTTTTAACATGGTCTTTTATTGTACCTTTGCAAAAGATAGAGATACATAGATGCCAAAAATATAATTCCAGGGAGAGAATTCTGATACTTGTAACAAATATATTCTAAAATAGAGTTTACTGTAGTTGATAAAAGCCAAGGATCAACTTCCTCTGGGAGGCAGATGGTGACTGTTTTCAATTACCTGGAGGGGCTTTGAGACATGGGGGATTCAATTTTTTGCAACCCGAAATTCAAATGCAGTCAGGACAAATAAAAAAATACTATACATGTCACTTGCTCTTTCTTCTTTTCGTGCCTCTTCTTCTGAGTCGTTTTTCTTTTCTTTGGCTCTCTTGTCTTTCATCCTCTGCCTTTTTCATCCTCTGGCCTCCCAGAAATGACTGAGTTAATACCCACCTGAGCGAAGTACTCATGCATGACTGAAAAACAATAATTACCCTGCTTTTTCTAACTTCTTGTCTCGCTGACATCTTTTATCAAGGTTTAGGTTTGAGGAGCCCAGTTTTATCAGAGCGAAATTCCACTCTGATTGAAAGTTGGCACTTTGGGGGGGACACTCATGCTTTCCTGTCACTAGGGGATCATCTTGTGTAATGATTCAACTGACCTTTTATCATTTACTTACAGTGAACCCAAATCTTCCCAGACTATACGATGAGAAGAGTCTCAGAAGAGGACTATGGAAGTTCACCTTGGGCAGCTTTTCTGGAGGCCAAAAAAGTAAGTGGAAAATGAATTACTCTCGTCATCCCTTTCTTTGTTTTCCCTCCCAGCTCTAGTAAGATATAACTGACATATAACATTGCATACATTCAGGGTATGCGATTTGGTGTGCAATTGCGAAATGCTCACCGCAATAAACTTAGTTAACGTACCCTTTTGTTGTTGTTGTTGTTAGGGTGAGGACCTTTAAGATCTACTCAACTAGCAGCTTTCAAGTATACAGTGCAGAACTGTTACTTATCTTCTCTCTTCCTCATGCCTCGTTAGCACGTGTCTCTCTTAGCCGGGAGGATCCGATTCGTTACTTACTTGTCTCCTTGCAATATGGCAGGGTTTTTTTCAGCAGAAAGACTGGAGAAGATGGTGGTGGGGCAAAGCAGGTTCCAGTTTGGTCTTTTCACGGTGTTGTCGCTGTTGTTGTTTAGTTGCTCAGTCGTGTCCAGCTCTGTGACCCTATGGACTGTAGCCCGCCAGATTGCTCTGTCCGTGGGATTTCCCAGGCCAGAATACTGGAGTGGGTTGCCATTTCCATTTCCAGGGGATCTTCCCGACCCAGGGATGGAACCCGTGTCTCCTACACAGGCAGGCAAGTTGCTTACCACTGAGGCAGTTGAGGTCATTTGCAATACCGTGAGTACCACAAAGGGAGTTAGGTGGCTACAGAGGAAGGAGACAGGTGGAGAAACAGGAAGATCTGATATGAGAAACCATGAGGACTTCTATTTGTATGAAAAATGGGAGAGTCAGAAATGTCAGAGTGTGCAAGCCATATGAACAACTGACAAATGACAAAATGTAGCCCTTTACCTCAGAAAGCAAAGGAAGTCTCTGGCTAGTAACAGTAGACAAAGAAGAGCTTTTCTCAACCGAGAAGAGCCAGAAAGCAATTTATCTTGGTAAGTTCAATTCAGTCATCTCAACCCCATTTGCCTTCCACTTGGATCCTTGCTTTCTTGCTGACACTGCACGCCATCTGCAGTCAGTGGTTGAACTGCAGTGTACAGAGACTAAGCTCACCGGTGGAACACGGTTGCCCTGCTTTTGCAGACGGCCCTGTGGGCTTCCTTTGGCCTCTGAGAATCCAAGTACGTTGCTGGGAAAGCTTAGGGTTAACATCTGCGTTGAGAATGGTGTCACTTAGGCTCTTAGTTCCATCTATTTACACAGTGGGAAGCTTTGCATTTGGTTGTAAAGAAGAAATGCCCCAGTAGGTTTTCCTTCTCTGCAGAGAAAGTGTGCGTCTGGCCTTTTGTGGGTCAGACAGAAAGCAGCAGGGCAAGCTGAGGGAAAAGGGACTCTCAGGTGTCCTTGACCATGGCCTCTAACTAAGAAGGAGCCAGAATTCGCCAGTGTCTACAATGAATATTTAATCCTGCTTTATTCTACATCAAACTGATAAATATTGATATATTCTTTATTTTATTTACATATCTGTTTACTCTGTGGTGATTTTTTCCCCCCCTCTGGGATTTGGACACATGAATTACTGTTTTCCTTAGTTGCTTTAGGCATTTCCCATTAGGCTGCAAAGGTTTGCATGTTTTCTAAGATCCTGGCAGGCTCACTGGGGCTGAGTTTGGAAAAGTACTTGAGTAAGAAGAATCTAAAAGAAGTGAATAGGAATGGAAGAGGGTCAGCAGTAGAGCACCTAGGCTTGGAGGCCAAGTGAGTCAGAAATAGTTCAGAAAAAGCAAACTGGAAGCCAGCCCTGTGATATTATTTTGACTCTCTCCAGCATGGTGTTTGAGGTTAAATCAAAGCCCCTTTTGCTTAGGGATGGCGCTATTGGATCTGAGAGCATTAAGCAGTCCATACAATTTGGGGGAGTGATAAATGTAAAGGTTCACTGCTGTTGCACAAAACCATCATTGTTATTTTAAGCTAAAGTTTCATTTGGTCTGAAAGAATTGTCCATTGCCTGGAAATAACTGCTGAAGCCACGGCCGGCACCCGTCAGCAGGAATATCTGCCAACTGCTTTCCTTGGGGAGCAGTTCTGTGTCTTGGGGAAAGTACAAATTTTATTTTATTATTTTATCTGGCCAGCATCCTTGTTTAAAGGGAGCAGTGGTGGATACGGGAGTGTCTTTTTGTTTTGTTGTTTAGAATGATGGTTCACAAATTTCAGTAAGTATACAAATCACCTGGGACATTGTTAAATGCAGGTTCTGGGGCTCCACCCTAACGATTCTGAGTCAGTGGGATTATAGTGGGATCAAGGACTCTGCCTTTTTAACTAGGACCTTAAGTGATGCTTGTCAAAGTGATGTGCAGACCACACTTTGAGAAACATTGGTTTGTAAATTTTAAACCAGGTTCATCTCATGAGAGAAAAAAGTCTCTTCTGACTTCTAACTGAAAATCCATTTATACAGTTAGATTTTTGTAGCTACTCCCTCTCACCTAAGTCTGGCAGAACAGTGATGTTCTCAGTACAGTCCTCACCAAGAGATGTCATGACAAAATGCTTCACATGAGTGTATCAAAAACAAATAAGTGTTGAGTGTGGGCATCCTTTTCCTCCTCTCCTTCCTGAATTCAGAGTGCTCCAGGGCCGCAGCATTTGCCTGGTCAATGAAGATGTCAGCTTAGATGCTGCTCTGTCCTGGTCATGAGACCTCCTTTCAAGTATGGGGTCTCTTTGCAATGGGAACTGAAAACGTGGAGAGATTTCTTGAAAAGTTCAGAATTTTTGCCTCTGAATTACTTGATGTAGAATTATTTTTGTCCAGATAACCCAAGTGTTACTCTTGTCCCTTCTCGTTTCTCTGATACTAGAGTTTTGTTTAATGGAAAGTGACACAATGGCAAAGTGAATCAGAAGCTTGCAAACATTTTAGTGTAGAAAGAGATGTCTAGGTGGACACTGTGGAGTGCTTGTAATGCAGACGGTTTTGTTGGGAAAAGCCCTGGACCTAGAAGCTGAACCCCCAGATTTATGTGTTTAAAAAGGCAGTCAGTCTTTTATCTCTTTAAGGACTTTCACTCCAGGGAGAACAGGCACATCCTACCATATCCTAGGCCCCACCATGAACTGCTCGACTCTGGGCAAGTCATGTTCCTTCTCAGGGCTTTCATTTCTCAGCTGTAAGCCAAGGATGATAAGAATCTACTGTGTAGGTAATTGTAAGGATAAAATAAATTAGGTGAACAATGCTTAGTAAATATCAAAACTCAGAAAACAGTATATTTTATTTAAAAAATAACCCTAGGTCCAAATGTTGACATTTATCAACTATATGACAAAGGGCAAGTCATGTCACCTTGGACACAAAATGAGCAGAACACTGCCCACCTGGTTCAGGTGGTAAAATGGAGTGAATGAGCTAATTCACATGAGGGCGCTTTGTGGGAGAATGCCACCACCCACAACGTATCATTATTTATGAACTTCTCCAAGACACGGAGTACTGGATTACAGGGTCTTTTGTCTTCTCTACGTAGTTTTAGCCATAGATCACTCTTGGGCTCTGAAACTCAAGCCGTTCTCTAAGTTTGGCTCCATTCATCTTTTTATTTAGTATTCATCAGAATAGGGAGAAAGATGTCATTATGGCAATGACTATGCAAATGAATGTTTTTTTTTCCCTTAAAATCCAAAGCCTACAGATTATTTGTAAAAACATCAGAGTACATGCTCTGGGTGACCAGTGTATCACCCATGTCAGGCCCTCTCCTTCTAACCTGGATCAAAACCAGTGCCCACGGACAAAGTGGACCGGGTCAAGATGAAAGGAACAAAGATGTCTTTGGGTCTGAAATTCCCCATTGAGCAATCTGTATTTTACAAAATACAAAGTCTTAACTCTTAACTCATGTCAACTTATTTCCTAATACTCTTCTCATCTGTACACTACAGGGTAAACCTCAGGAAGAACAGAGAATGGTACGATTTTCCTTGTGAAGATGTAGCACATGCCTGAAAAGAATTTTTTTCCCTCCATATTTATTTATTTTTAATTGAGATATAATTGACATATATTAGTTTCAGGTACAATGTAATGATTCAATATTTGTATGTATTCTGAAATTATCACCACAATAAGTCTAGATATCCATCATCACACATAGTTACAATGTTTTTTTGATGAGAAATTCCAAGATTTACTCTCCTAGTAAATATATAATGCAATATTGTTAACTATAGTTTCCATGCTGAACATTACATTCCCAGGACTTATTTATAACTGGAAGTTTGCATATGTTGACCACCTTCACCCATTTTATCCCCACACCCAACCTCCATCACTGGTGACAACCAATCTGTACTCTATATCTGATTTCTGTTTTTATTTTTATGCTTATTTATTTATTTTTAAGATTCCTCATACACGTGAGATCATATGGTATTTGTTTATCTCTGTCTGACCTATTTCACTTTGTGTGATGCCCTCAAGGTCCTTCCATGTTGTTGCAAATGGCAGGATATCTTTTTTTCTTTCAGAGCTGCATAACATTCCATTGTATATAAATACTCCACATTTTCATTTATCAATGGACTCTGCTTTTTTCAAGAATTCTTAACTTTAATCCTACTGCTCTTTCCTTTCTCCCATAACTATCATCTATGGGACTGAAAAAACTAGGGGAAATTGAAAAGGCCAATATTTAGTCCTCTTAACACTGACTTGGAGTCCTTGGGTACAGAGAGAGGAAATTTCTGGCTGGCACCTTAGTCAAGTCAGCCTTGCACTGTCTCTCACACCTATTTTCCCCCATCCCAGTTATCACATCATTGTTCTGCGATAATCTTCTACTGTTCACCCTGGAGTTTTATGACAGTGGTTTCCCTGCTTGCTCTTGGTCTCAAGCTCCTTAAAGGAGAATCCCACGTCTTCTGCATCCTTCTGAATCCTCTGGTGTCTGGGCTGGTGCCAGGGATAGAGGAGGCGCTCAGCTGCAGAGCTGGATTTTCTGTCTCTGTGCCTTGGCCCTGTGGCTCCTCCTGGGCCTGTCCCTCTCTGACTGCAGGGCCTTTAGTACGTGAGGAAAACATTTGGGGCCTCAGTTTACCATTTGAAAGGACACGTGTAAGGGGCTTGGTGCACAGAAGGGGCTCATAAAATATTTATTCCTTAGTGAATCATTTTCTGGCCACTCAGCTATTAAGGGAGAGTTCCTCCTCTGAACCTTGAACAATGACCCATGTGTGAATATCGCAAATCCTTGACATAATATATGGCATATTAAAGGGACTAAAACTTCTTTTATACATTTTTGCATAGATGCTCTGTGTGTGCATGCTAAGTCCCTTCAGTCATGTCCAACTCTTTGTGACCCTCATGGACTAGATCTCGCCAGGCTCTTCTGTCCATGGGATTCTCCAGGCAAAAGTACTGGAGTGGGTTGCCATGCTCTCCCCCAGGGAATCTTCCCAACCTAGAGATCGAACCTGGGTCTCCTGTGTCTCCTGCGTTGGCAGGCAGGTTCTTTGCCACTAGGGCCACCTGGGAAGCCCTCACATAGTTGCTATTCCTTTTCAAACTAGTTAGTTTAATCTCATCCAAATAGAAATGGGAACCATGGGGCCCTGCTTCAGTATCCTTGAGTCTGTAACCCTTCTCTGACCTTTACCTGTCAACACTAGCCATCCTCAAGGGGAACCATCCTTAGACATCACTCCCCTCCCTCCCGGCCCCGAATCCCACTTATTCTATTCTCTGGGCAGTCTTGGATATCAGGAAAACCCAGATGTTTAATAACAAGTGTTTTTGAAGCTGTTGATAATGAAAGATGGGGAGGTCTCAAGAAATCGTGGAATGGAAAGCCTGTCTATTCCAGCCCTGGTCTTATTCAACATCCTGCCTGCAACCCCCCAGCACACTTCATTTTTATCTGCCATGGTAAACGTGCTGCGGATACCTGTGGACAGACACCCAGGCCAGGAAAAGGCAGTGTTTGTGCAGTTATCTTCTAATAAGGTCAAAGGCGCGATGTATTATACAGCTCTGCAGGCAGCCAGACTCATTAGAGCAGGCGTGGGTGTGGGGTCTGTGCAGGATATTCAGAGGTGGGGGTTTGATTTGGGGTCTGTGTTTAGTGTGTGTACAGGATTCTCTCCACAGAACCTGAATTGGGTGTGTGTGGGGGAGCTCTAAAGCATCCGAGCAGCTGGGAGCCCCTAGGGCCCTTCGCTCTTCTGAATCTGAGCTTGGGTGTCTCCCCCTGGGTTAACTGAAGCTGGAAGCAAAGCAAAATGCAAAGACCCTGGTGCAGTTTGCAAACCCCTGGTCTCATTCCTTTACCAAATCCTGCTGCCACTGCCTCCCAGGCTATGGGTGGGTTTTCTGGCCAAGCACAGGCTGTGGAGGGCAGGTGAGGAAGGGCGTTGGGCAGGAGCAGAGCCCAGCATGTTGTATTTTGGTGCACAGAATGAATAGCGTGAGGCATGGAGCTCAAGGCCAAAGCCTGACAGGCCTGACAGGCCTGATTGTCATCTGCGTGAGCCACGCTCGGCGAGGGGAAGTGACTAGGCAAGTGATTGATTTGTTTTGCTGAGGCGCCTTTGTGGTCTTCTGGGTGGATTTCTGGCCCCACCTCTCAGCCTCAAAGCCCTTGCTTTGCCTGCTGTTGCTTTTTTATTTGGGGGTAATGAAAATTTGTTCTAAGCCTTCCCTTTCATCTGTACGTGGCAGGCTGTCACAGAGAAGCGAGCCATTCGGCAGCCTCACTCCTGTCCAAATTGCTAAATGTTTTTTTCCAATTGCTTCCCTAATGGGCCAGGATAATGGGAGCGGCATGCTCTCTGCCCACGCTGGAGATGCCAGCGCAGTTGTCCAGCACACATGTGTGGTGGGCACCGGGCCCCTCTGTCCGTGGCCGGCCAGCCCCTCGCAGCTGAGCGCCAGCTCATACACCTGCCCCTTGGCCCTGAAGGCGCCAAGGGCTCAGCACCCAAGAAAGGGGCTCCTGACCTGGCCCTCGCAGCGCGGCCATCCCCTCAGGTGAGGCTTTGCCAAGAGAGAAGGGGGGTGGTGGGCAGTCCAGGCCAGAGCCCCAGACCCGGGGCCGCTAACGGCTCAGCCAGGCCAGCTTTTTATGGACTCCAGTTGCTGCCTTTTGGAGGGGCGGGCCCCAGAGCTCCCCACGGCCGGCTGTTCCACGGGCTGGATGCTCAACTGTGGCTGACCCACAGCTTTATGAGCCTAAGTGCTTATCCAGGAACAGAAGTGAGGAGGTTGTGTGTGATAAGAAAATAATTTGCCAAGACTGCAACAATAAAGAGGGCCTGGTGGGATCTCTTAGGGGATGAATAGCCCCGAGCAGCTGCAGATTTCTCTCTGCTTGCACAATTATTTTCATTTTTACAACAACTAAAAGCTAAATGCTTTGTACACGCCCGGTGAATCTCGCTTCAGCTTTCAACCCAACCTTTCTTTCTCTTTCTGGGAATCTTCATATCCACACAGCCCGGACAGCGTGTTCCTTGGCATTGAGGCATCAGCTGGTCCGCTCCTTGGCCTGATGGCAGCTGCGGCATGGCTTTCTCTAGTGTCACCCCCCCACCCCCAACAACCCTCTCACACAGAGCTCCAGTTGTACCCTCTGGGGCTGCGGAACAGGTGCTCCTATGACTGAGTTCTGGAGGCCGGGAGCTCCTTGTAAATCACAGCAGTTGCTCCATTGACAAGGGACACGCGCTCCTCTTGAGAATGAACAAGGCAAGCACATTCCTGCCTCCTCACGCACTTCCTGTATATGGAAGGCAACCTCCAGGAAGTACCCCCTCCTTCTTTTTGAGGTGCTGAGTGTTACCGTCGGTTGCATTTTTAAGCATCCGACACTATGCACCTTGGCTGTATCATGTAGAAGGCAGGCCTTTCCATTCCACGGGACAGGCCCAGATCTTGACTCCATCAGAAAAGAACCGTGTGACCTAAATCGCGGTCTCCTCCTTGCAGTGAGGATAATTTATCAACCACCTCACTGCACTATAGATGCTCTTATTAAAGTAAGTGAGAAAATAAACATAGAGCCCTTGACAGGGTGCTTGGCACCTTATTAACACTTAACACATTTTAGCTATAATTATTGCATTTTTTTTCCCCAATCACTATCTGTCTAGTTTGGAATATACATGTGCAACCAGAATGATAGCAAGAGAAAGCATGTGTGTGTCAAAGGAATCTACTGAGTGATGAAGACCACAAGAGCTATGCTAGGGATGGAGGCCATCACTAAGGGACAGTTTCCCAAATTTGTCTCACAATGAGACTCTCCCGGGGCATTTATTAAAGATACCAACCCCAGGACCTTCTCCTGGAAATTATGATCCATTCAGTCAGGGTTGGGCCTGGGAAGTCTTTATGGCTATGAGGACATTATTTACAAAGATAATACATAAAAAGCACCATCCAGAAGATGTATTATATGAGCCACATGTGTACTTAAAATTTTTCCTAGCTGCGATATTGCAAAAAGTAAAATAAGAAAGGTAAAATTAATATTAATAATGTATTTTGTTTAACTCAAAATATTCAAAAGGGTGTGATTTCAACATGTAACCAATACAAAACATTTTCACAAGGTATTTTGCATTCTCTTTTTCATATTAAGTTTTCAAACTCTAGTGTGTACTGTACACTTTTAGCATATCTTACTTTGGCCCCTAAAATTTCATCACAAACATTTGATCTATATTTAGGTTTCATAAAATTTACAGTTGAAAACAGTGGATTTGCATATCCAAATTGTCCCAAATATGCTTAAAAGTTTCCCAGTAACTGAATCCAGTATTCATTTTAAATGGAATTAAAATCAATAATTCAATCCTTCAGTCCCAATAACCACAGTAACTCAGGAGTCACATGTGGCTGGCTGGTGGCTACCATATTGTGATGGCACAGATCTAGACAGTTAATAATTTACAATAGTCAAGGCCCTTTCTCCCTTATTATGTCAAGATTTTAGAGTCAAGGGAGGATCCCAGTCAAACAGCAAAATGTTTAGTGGGAGCAGAAGTTTTGTATCAAGAGCAGTGGAAAATGACTCTAGTGAAGGGAAAAAGACCAGAATCTAGGTCAGCATTGTCCTAAGCCAAAGAGTTCAGAGTTTATGGAAGAGTCGACCCACATCAAATGTGGCTTTCGAGTAATACAGTGGTATGTATTACAGAGGTATATATTAAAGCATGCTTCAAGATTAACTTGACTGGGTTTACTGGAACAGGTAAGAGAATGGAAATGTGAGGATTAATTGATAGTAATAATATTAGAAAGGAACTTACATGAAAAATACAACAAAATTAAAATAGAATGTTTCTGATGGGAGAGGTTGAGAGAAGAGAGAGTAATTTAGGACTTTTTAAAGCTTTTTTTTTTTTTTTAAGTGAATGAATAAATATAACACTGCAACTAGGGAAGTCTAGAAGGAAAGCTGGTTCTGGAAAAAGCTTAGCTCAGCTTGAAGATTTGGACTCAGTGTTAGGCTATCTAAATAGATGACTTCACACTGTAATTATATATTCTACAATATAGAATAGACAGAGTAAAACAGAAGGCCAAGATATAAAGCTTGGAGAACGTCAAGGACACGTATTCAGTTCACAGGAGCAAGGAATTCAGCAGCAGAAAGAGAATCAGAAGTTTAGTGCCATGAAAGTCAGAGGAATAAAGAGCTTCCACAGGAAGGAAGCTGTCAGCAGTGGGGGAAAGGGAATATAGTAGGGTCAAAGGGAATGAAGACTGAGAATTGGAGTTAAGAATTAGGATACCAGTAAAAATATGGAGAGGTCAATTTTACTAGAATGATGGAGAGTAGAAGAAATATTGTCAGGAGGTAGGGAGTGAGAAAGTAACTTTAAAATGGAACTGCATTTAGAGCTTGGAAGTTACTAGGAAGTAGGAGATATGGCCTCAGGACTCAAGGGACCATTGGGTACATGTTTCACCCGAAGTCACTCATCTGATGGCAGGGATTTTAGGCAGAGGTGGAGGTAGTGAGAGGGTATTATCTAAGTAGTAAATGAGCCTTGCAGTCTTTGCTAACTCATACTATGGGTTTTGTCTCTGGTGAGGCAATTCTTTCCTCGCATTTTCAGTGGTCTATCACAATCTATCAAAGCCCTCAGGGAGTTTTTGTAATTCTGCCTTCTCTGTTATTAAGTTTTCCTTTCTCATTCAGAAAAGTTCAGTGTTACCTATGCAATTTTTACAAGAAGATTCTAAAGTTCCCTTTTGTTGCATTTATTCATTCATCCATTCTTTCAACAAATTTTAATGGAGTTCCCATGATCATACCTTGTTCTAGAAATTCAAGATACAGTGGTGAAAAAGCTTTCTTCTTTTGTAGAGCTATTAAAGTGCATGGATAGATAAGAAGCATATAGTGTAAGATGATTTCATAATAATAATGTCTTGGGGCTAGGAATCTGGACTATCTAGTTCAGATAAAGAACACCTTCTGAAGGAAGTGATATTTGGGTTCATTCCTAGGTGACCAGAAGGAGTTAACTGTGAAGATTTAGGGAAGGAGTGGGGATGGGAAATAAGTGCAAAGCTTGGCATCATCAGGGAGTTGCAGGAAAGCTAGTGTAGCTAGAACAGAGTAAGCAAAATGCGAATAGACGGGAAATTTACTTCTTTTTAAAAAATATTATTTTTTTATTTGGTTGTGTCAGGCCTTAGTTGTGTCACATGGGATTTTTCGTTGTGGTGCACAGATTCTCTAGTTGTGAGGCACAGGCTTAGTTGCTCTGCCATGTGTGGGATCTTAGTTACCCGACCAGGGATCAAATCCAGATCCCCTACATTACGAGGTAGATTCTTATTTTTATTTTATTTTTAATTGGAGGATAATTGCTTTACAATGTTGTAATGGATTCTGCCACACAACAGCATGAATCAGCCATAGGTATACATCTGTCCACTCCCTCTTGAACCTCCTTCCCACCCCCACCCCACCCCACCCCTCTTGGTTTTCACAGAGCACCAGGTCAAACTCCCTGTGTTATACAGCAAATTCCCACCGGCTATATATTTTACATATGGTAATGCAAATGTTCCAAAGCTACTCTCTCAGTTCGTCTCACCCTCTGCTTCCTCTGCTGTGTCCACAAGTCTGTTCTATATGTCTGTGTCTCTATAGCTGCCTTGCAAATAGGCTCATCAGTACTATTTTTCTAGATTCCATATACATGTTTTATTATACAATATTTGTTTTTCTCTTTCTGACTTACTTCACTCTGTATAGCAGATTCTAGGTTCATCCACTTCACTAAAACTGACTCAAATGCATTCCTTTCTATGGCTGATTAATATTCCATTGTACACATGTACTGCAACTTCTTTATCCATTCACTTGCCGATGGACATCTAGGTTGCTTCCTTGTCCTAGCTATTGTAAATAGGACTACAATGAACATTGAGGTACATGTGTCTTGTTGAATTATGGATTTCTCAGGGTGACGCCCAGTAGTGGAACTGCTGGGTCATATGGTAGTTGTAGGGCTTCCAGGAGGCTCAGTGGTAAAGACTCTGCCTGCCAGTGCAGAAGACGCAAGAGATGCAGGTTTGATCCCTGGGTCGGGACTCTTCCCTGGAGGAGGAAATGGCAACTCATTCCAGTATTCTTGCCTGGAGAATCCCATGGACAGAGGGGCCTGGCGGGCTATAGTTCATGGGATCACAAAGAACTGGACACGACTGAGCAACTGAGCACAGACACATGGAAGTTTTATTTCTAGTTTTTAAAATAAATCTCCATACTGTTCTCCATAGTGGCTTTATCGATTTACATTCTCGTTCAGGGCAGATTCTTAAATGCTTGACCACCAGGGAAGGCACAGAACTTTACTTCTGAGAGATAGGTATGGTCAGGTTGTGTTGAGACTGAATGCCAGGCAGTCTGAACTTTAAGTGCAATAGAAAGCCCTTGGGGGGGTAGTGGTTAGAAATGAAATAACTTAGTCTATTTATTCAATAAGGAACCTAGGATATTTTGTTTTAGCAAACTGATTGGATGGTTGTATCTCAGGATGCAACCCCAGGACAAATGCGCTCATCATTGTGATCTTCGTACTGCCACTACCAGGAGGGGTCCATTTGTTCCCAGGAAATCAACCAAGATCATTTAAACTGAAGCTGTAAGTAGGAAAAAAGGTTTCAAATGAGTCATAGTCACATAGAGGTTTATTATATCATCTCAATATTTGTGAATATTTGAAAATATCTTTAATTAATTAAAAAAAATAGAATGACATAAAGGCTTCCTCTCAGCCAATTATACCAATTAGAGGAATAAGAGTTTTTCCCTGGTTTTTTGAAATAAATACCCACTGAGGAACTTGCTTGAATTCCTAGGTAGAAAAGTCCCTTCTTGTCCCACTGAGGTACTTTCAAGGGCAAACTGCAGCTGTGGTTTAACAGGTTTACATGCTGCACCCTAGCTCATGTCTGGAAAAGAGAAAATTAATAGTAGGGGAATTAAATGGCTACCAATTTGTGAGCACCCTGTCCTAATACGTTTATTGATTTTGGGTTCCAGTTTAGTGCTTGAGCTGTCTCTATTCATCAAACTTTCCACATCAGGGCATAGATCATCTTGGAGTGAGGAGGGGAGTTAGCCTGCCAGGACTGGAGATGGAAATGTGGAGACTGTGGGTTCAAATCCACATTCCATGCAGATTGACCTGGGACTCTAAGTAGCAGTCTATCTGCCGTTTTAGTGTCCCAAGTAAGGGTAATATTGATCACTGATTACCTCATGGTATATTTAAAGATGAATTTTAAGTCACAACATCAAAAGACAAAATGGTACTCACTTCTAATATTTAAAGAAGGACCACATACACAATAGAATGTTCTTCCTAATTTTTAGATTGCTTTGTATCTCAAGGGAGATGTTAGGATGGGTGGATGAGAGCTGAGAGAATATATCATCTGTTAAAAGACATTAACAATTCCTCAGGTAGGTCCAGGATGCTCTGTACATTAGTGTGATCAAGGAAATTTCCCACATCATTCTTCTGATAAAACCGTTTGCTCTTATGAAAAGTCTTGACAGGAGATCAGGAAATTATAACATTAAGGGGTAATTAGTGGAGATGTCAGAGAAGGCAATGGCACCCCACTCCAGTACTCTTGCCTGGAAAATCCCAATGGACAGAGGAGCCTGGTGGGCTGCAGTCCATGGGGACGCTAGGGGTCGGACATGACTGAGCAACTTCGCTTTCACTTTTCACTTTCATGCATTGGAGAAGGAAATGGCAACCCACTCCAGTGTTCTTGCCTGGAGAATCCCAGGGACGGTGGAGCCTGATGGGCTGCCGTCTATGGGGTCACACAGAGTCGGACACGACTGAAGTGACTTAGCAGTAGCAGTAGCAGTAGTGGAGATGTATCTCTAAATGAAAGATAGTAATTAAAAGTGC
This sequence comes from Okapia johnstoni, assembly GCA_024291935.2. Lineage (NCBI taxonomy): Eukaryota > Metazoa > Chordata > Mammalia > Artiodactyla > Giraffidae > Okapia > Okapia johnstoni. Next base: position 101,376,732 of record CM044309.1, read on the forward strand.
AATGTAAAACATTAATGCCATTTTTGAGGGGCTGAGGTTGTGATTAAAAAACTCCATCTAAGAACTGGGTGATCATTGTAGAGTTACAATTATCAGCTGCAAATTAGGTTTATTTTGGTTTACTCCTAGTACACTAGACACACTTCATGAAGTAATGAGAAATTATGGTTCTATGCTTTGTACCAAATTGACCCGGTACAATATGTATTCACATTTAACCAGAAACATTTCTTATTCTTAATGAACAGAGCTTGCTTTGGGTAAAGTATTTGGCAATACCTATGAAGAATCTTAAAAAACATTTTAAGATTGGATCATTCTTTGATTCAAGTAATTAAAGACACAAAGCTTTAAATAAAAGGATAGTTAATGAAATACTTTCTATGGAAAAAACTGATAACTTTTTTTTTTTAGATTTCTAGTAGTAGATGACTTATGGAATAAGTTATGGTTTGTACACACAATGGAATACTACACAATCATTAAAAATGTACATTGAGTACAATTAATGACATGGGAAACTGTTTCTGTTATAATTATTAAGTAATAAAAGAAAGTTCTGAAAGTGTGTATACATACCAAAATATATTACATTGCTCAAATATGTAAAAACAGAATATATGTTTGTAATGCTACTGCTAAGTCATTTCAGTCGTGTCCGACTCTGTGAGACCCCATAGACGGCAGCCCACCAGGCTCCGCCGTGCCTGGGATTCTCCAGGCAAGAACACTGGAGTGGGTTGTCATTTCCTTCTCCAGTGCATGAAAGGGAAAAGTGAAAGTGAAGTCACTCAGTCGTGTCCAACTCTTAGCAACCCCATGAACTGTAGCCTACCAGGCTCCTCCATCCATGGGATTTTCCAGGCAAGAGTACTAGAGTGGGGTGCCATGTTTATAATATATATATATATATATATATATATATATATATATATATATATATATAATATCCCTATGTCTATAGTATATACAATATATGTCTATTATATATATATTCATGGAATACATGTGTTTATATACACATATGTACATATATATAAATATATGTGAATGTTTCTGTATATATATATATGTGTGTATGTGTGTATACATATATAGAAAAAAATTGGAAGCAAATATACCAAAAAGTTACTGTGATACAGTGGATGGCGAAATTATAGATGGAGTTTTCTTTATATTCCAAATTTTAAAAAATGAGCATGTTTTATTTTTGCAATAAAATGTTAGTATTAATTCTTAAAACACTATTGATACCACCATAAAAATAAACATTGTGAAGTCAAGCTTTGGGTGCAGCTGCCCCAAACTTGCACTTTGTCATGTGAGCACTTATTTATTTATCCATATGTGATCCTTTTTAATGTCAGAATTTTGTGAGACAGATTGGAGCCTCATCTCTGCAAAGCCAGTTCCACTTGCTCAAGGAGAATAGTCCTTGTTTATGCTGCAGGCAAAACAACTAGTATTTTTTTTAAACCTCAGGTCTATTGTGAAAATGAGCCATCTGTGGCAGCCGTGGTGTTTTTCCCAACCTAATAGCACCTTTCAAACTGAACTCTTGGGCTTTTCCAGGCACTACTGACAGCTGCGGAATGATTATGTACATTTTTGATATAAGCTGTTATAAGATGGTATACTGAGAATCTTGCATATATATGTAGTATGGGGAAAGAAAAATGAGAATAAAGCCAACCTGTGGTTTGGTTTCTAGAGTCCACGAGACCATCTTGCTGAGTAATGCTTGGTTGAGGTAACATGACCCCATGACATAACTTCATCACTTCAGAAGTAGGAGCAAAGTCTTCCCCATCAACACTTTCTGGAAATATGTTAGAGGCACATAGTATGTGGGGCACACAGTAGGTATAATGCAAGCTTCTTATTTTAATCAATGACAGAATGAATGAATATTCAGGTCAGGGAATTTCCTCCTTTGGGTGACTGGGGATGTACTGGTCCACCCTGCTTCCACCTACCCACTTGCCTTGGTGAAGAGCAATGCAGAAGCTCCTGATGGAGAGAAAGAGGCAGTGCATCCAGCATCCTTATAATCTGGGGATAGGCATGTGGTGATGCCCTAGATATTTCAAGCAGCCCAAGGATTGTCAGTTTCTCCCATCTATAAATGCAAACATTTGCCATCTCTGGTATTATTTTATTAATATCACAGCCTCATGGTTTCTCTGATTAGACTTGATTCTTCTAAAAGTTGTAAGAGAAGACTTGCCACAGGCTTCTAAATATAGCAGGAAAGAAACAGAGAGTAAATTTTGAGGCAAAGCAACTTCTGCGCAGGCCTGAGTGGAGAGCCCGAGAGTTTCCCCTGGTTGAGTCATTTTCCCGAGGCTGTATTTCCTGCTCCCCTGCATTCTTAGAGTTTTGAAGTTTGGCAGCCTTCCCTTTGGTGGAAGAAAGCTGGAAGGAACTCCTGCTCATTTTCCTTGGCTTGTCAGTGTCACCTTGTACATCACCTAGCAGCTGAAGACGTGGATCATGTGGGTTCCCCCACCCCCACCACTGGGACAGCTGGAGAAATGCATAAGGTGGCCTCACACTTAAACCCAAGGTTCCTCAGCTAGCTCGGCACTTGCACTTAATAGTGAAATATATCTTTCATAGTCTACAAAAGTATCCCTTCTGGGCCTTCTTTGTCTAAACTTAATATTTCCTGTATTAAGTCTTATAACAATCATCACAAGGAAGGTTGAATGCTAAAGAATTCAGAATCAATTAAGACTCCACCAGGAAATCAAAACCTTCTGTTAAGCTTTAAAATGCTGTGGGATGAATCGGTGTCACCTGATAGCGTTGCACCAGAGATGTATTGTAAAGCCTGGTACTCAAGGCCAAGTGTCTCGTTCTACAATAGCTACAATCCCCTCATCACATGAAGTTTATCAGTGCTGGAAGAATAGAATAATGAGTGATTATACAGCACCTTCAGTGATGGTTCTTTTCACTAATATTGATAGAAAAGATTCTTCATTCTCGTGACACTTTCACTGCTCTTTAGAAAAAGATTTCACAGTGACAATAAGGCCAGGCTATCCTGCGGTCATTCATGAGTGTCTAATAGTGGAGTTCTTTTTTTAAGTGTAATTGCAAGATCAGTAGATGCAGATGAAAGTAACTACAGGATCTCAGACAGTGATGATCAGGGGAGCTCATAGTAGCTGAACACAAAGTCAAACTCTTTTTTTTTTTTTGATAAATTTCATTTATTTATTTACTTTTGATCGCGCTGGGTCTTGATTGCTGCTCACAAGCTTTCTCTATTTGCCGTGAGGGGCTATTCTTCATTGTGGTGCACAGGCTTCTCACTGCAGTGACTTCTTTGCTGTGGAGCATGGGCTCTAGGTGAACAGGCTTCAACAGTTGTGGCACAGGGGCTCATTAGCTGGGGCTTGCAGGCCCTAGAGCATGCAGGCTTGGTGATTGTGGCACATGGTTGCCTGTGACATGTGGAATCTTCCTCAACCAGAGATCCAACCCATGTCCCCTGCACTGGCAGGCAGATTCTTAACCACTGGATCAGTAGAAAAGCCCCAAGATCAAAGTCTTGATGGGCAGACACAATACATAGGTCCCAGATAACAAGAAAGCATTTACCTTTAAATCAATATGTGAGCAGAACCAGGAGATTTTCACAGAAAAACAAAAATTTGCCATCAGAATTCCTAATAATAAGAAATGAAAAAGAAAGTCAAAGTGAAAGTTGCTCAGTCATGTCTGATGCTTTGCGACCCCATGGCCTGAAATTCTAGAGGCCAGAATACTGGAGTGGGTAGCCTTTCCCTTCTCCAGGGGATCTTCCCAACCCAGGGATCGAACCCAGGTCTCCCACATGCAAGGAAGATTCTTTACAAGTTGAGCCACAAGGGAAGCCCAAGAACACTGGAGTGGATAGCCTGTCCCTTCTCCAGTGGATCTTCCTACCCAGAAATCAAATGGGGGTCTCCTGCATTGCAGGTGGATTCTTTACCAACTGAGCCATCAGGGAAGCCCTAATAGGAAATAAGTTATGCTAACAAGACACCCAGTTTCCGTGTATGTACCTCCCCATCTAGAAAGTTCCAGACAAGTCAAGGGGCAGTGATGATGCAGGGAACAAAATTCTGAGTGTTCCTAGATTTAGAAATTCTGATACATGAGCAATACTGTCATGGGAAAATACAATGCACTTCTGTTTCAAAAAGAACAGGCAACACTTCCTTCAACAATTGTTAATCGTTGTTTCTGTATCATTTTACATGAGGTTTAGAAATGGGACCTCTAGGTCCCCTCCACATACCAGACTGAAGAACATGACAAATGTATTAATAGCTCAGAGGCTCTGATTGCTAAATGCTGTCCACATTGCCTGTACCGAGGCCATTGTTAGCCTGGCTTCACTATTTGCAGTGGGGTGGGGGTAGGGGGTTGCTCTCCTTTTAACAGGCCAGACCTCATTTTTATTTCCACTTCTGGGAAGAACCATTTGGCTCACGTGAAACTTTGTTGGGCTCTGTTAATGGGGCAGGCATGTTGTTTGGGGCTGGTAGGTAATTTTAGTAGTATAGAGGTGGTTAATTCCATTGCCAGGGGTGTTGAACTCTCTACACGGTCAGTTTGCTGTGTGCTCACTTGGTGTGTGTACACAGAGCAGACTGCAGAAATACGTACCTACTCTCAACGCAGCATGCAAGCTGTTAGCAATCTTCTTTACATTACCTGAGGCCCACTCCATCACCCCTTTCACTTAATATGATAGATTGCAGGACGTAATATAGAAAAATGTAGTGTGTGTGGCATATAAACTCACAGTGCATATCGGATTTAATATAAAATGCACAGAAGCCACTTTGTAATACATAGTCAAAAAGGCTGCAAGCTGCTGTATTGATGCTGTGCCCAGTTCTGGAGAATAAGGCAGGCTTCTGGTGCCAGAAAAGAGCATAGTATTCAATTTCTCATCCAGTATAGAATATAAATAAAACATGGTGTACGGTAACACCAAACTGCATGAAATGATTTCCCTTAGTACATAAACTTATAGCACCCCAGTCCTTGCTTCAAGTTGAATTTTCCCAGTTCTCTCAGACAGCAATCGGGGATTATACGACCTTCTACAGCAAGAACTTCCCACTTAACAGATTCTAGGGCTCCGCTGGGCCTCATGCTAATGGACAGCCATTAGCCATCTTGGAACTCCCTACAATTCCCTGGAGCTTTTGCAAGCTGAGTTCCTGGATCTCTCCAGAGTTAGGAGTTGACAGGCAGCTGTCAGTCAATTGGAAATTTCTTAAAGCTACACCCTGTAGCAAATAAAAGAGTGCTCAGTGTTTATAATGAGGAAAGATTATTGTACCACCACTGATATGATTTAATAAAAACATTAACCCCGTGGATGTAGACTTGAAGTCTAGTCATTCACACATAAATGCATATGTTGTATGCACTTCCTCATATTTATGGAGAGCTATTGACTCATTTTGCTTTGCAGTTCTTGAAGACAGACAATTCTGCTTCTATAACTGCACTTTGAAATGAATAGCTCTTAGCTATAGAAGTTCCCGGTTTCTGTGAAAGTCTGTGAACATTAACCAAGCAAAGAAAGTATATTCTAATGCAAATTTAAAGATATATTAATATTACTGCTTTCATGAGGTTGGGTCTAAAGGGACACAAGAGGACTAATGCCAGAAACTTTCTAAGATCAATTTTATCTTTTTTCTTCCTTCAGTGTCTTGGGTAATTTACTATGTTGCTGTTTGCTTCAGTCTCCCCTGTAGTAAGTGTGATTGGTAAATTTTTTGCATATTCTACATGGTCCATTGGTTGAAGTTCTGGTGCTACGTAAGAGAAAGCAGAAGCTTGGGAGGAAAACAGCACTGCTTTTCTTATGGCTCATTGTTGTTCAGTCACTAAGTCTTATCTAACTATTTGCAACCCCATGGACTGCAGTACACTAGGCTTCCCTGTCCTTTACTATCTCCCGGAGTTTGCTCAAATTCATGTCCATCGAGTCGATGATGCCACCCAACCATCTCATCCTCTGCTGCCCCCTTCTCCTCTTTCCCTCAGTCTTTCCAAAGAGGGTCTTTTTCAAAGAGTCTGCTCTTCATATGAGGTAGCCAAAGTATTGGAGTTTCAACTTCAGCATCAGTCCTTCCAATGAATATTCAGCATTGTTTTCCTTTAAGATTGACTGGTTTGATCTCCTTGCTGTCTAAGGGACTCTCAAAAGTCTTCTCCAGCACCACAGTTTGAAAGCATCAATTCTTCAGCACTCAGCCTTCTTTATGGTTTATGGTTCTTTAGGGCTCATACAGAGATGTAAATCAATCATCCTTTTGAGAACAACTGTCAAAACTGGCTGTGAAGCCCTGGTTCAGAGGGAATTTTGAGTGGCTACTGCTATCACTTTCATCTAGGTGATTAGAGTACAATGTCTTTCACCTTTCATATCACAAATCTTTCGTCATTCCTGATTCTTAAATACAGGAAATAGATATCTTAAGAACTGTCCTCTCCAGTCTGGGACTTTCACTGAAAGAGCAGATAAAGCGTAAATGAGTACTGGGATCCTGATGACCATGCTGACTTGTTGCTGATAACAACAGCCAATAGATCAGCTTAATTAAAGTCACGGCCTTTTTATCATCAATTCTTACATTCTAAATGTCTCTCTCTTCTTTAGAATCGGAAATGATTTCTGACTGAGAATGTTGTAAGACCGGAGCAAAGAATTCATGACTCTCCTTCGTTCAAATTATGTTGTTTTCCCTATATTTACTTTATGATTATCTCTATTATTATTGCTATTATTAAGTACATAATTTTGTTTTTTATTGTCTTGAGGATGAGTTTCAAACATAAAGGGCCTTCACTCCTATAAAGTTCTTTGTGCATGAAGAACAAGAGCATCTTCTTACATTACAGTAAAAATATCAAAATCAAGAAATTAACATTGACAAAATGCTATTATCTCATCTATAGACCTTATTCAAATTTTCAAGTTGTCCTAATAAAATAATCTTTACAGCAAAAGAGAGAAAAAATTCTGGTTCAGGATTCTATCTAGGATCAGATATTACATTTAGTTATCTTGTCTCTTTAGCTTCTTTCAATCTTGAACAATTCCTTACTCTTTCTTCATCTTTCATGACTTTGCCACTTTTGTAGAATGTCCCCCTCAGTCTGGGTCTTTCCAGGGTTTCCCAACCATAAGCTAAACAACTCATAAGTGAAATTTTCTAAGGAAACATTTGGAGGAAGTTCCCATTTTTATTAGAGACACAATATTATCAGAATCTAGTGTGAAAAGATATTACAACCAGTACATAATCAGAACAAGTCACAAGACAGAAACAGGGTCACCCACAAAATTATCTTCATAACTGATCTAATACAGTTCCCGTCACTTATTCCCCTCACCTTCAAAGCACTACATTAAATCTAGTATTCTGTTAAGACAATAGGCAAAAAGAGATAGCTCCTGAACATGGGTACCTGAGCTTAGAATTTGGTATGGAAATGTATAACTCACAAATGAGGGCCATGCATATGTGTTTTGGTTTCCTGCATCACCTTTCATTATCTTAAGACTGAAAAGTTAATAACCCAGTATGTAATCATGCCATTATCAGTTTACATTGTAGTAAAGCCCATTCAAATGATGATTACATATGTTAATGAGTGTTGTTATAATGCACTACACAGTACATTACCTTCAATAAATATAATTGTTTATGCACTTTAATGAGGGTATATAATGCCCCCAAACTAATGGTATTGACTGCTTTGTGATTTATGGCTCTAAAACTTTGCCATTAGGAAAAGAAATCTTACAAAACCTTTTATGTTTACCTAACTTTCTTTCGCCCCCTAAAAGCTGCCACTCATCTCTCCCTCCCTCTGTTACAAGAAGAAAATAGCTCCAAGACGCTTCCACAATGTTCTCTGTCAATGCTTTTCTCAACCTGAAGAAGCAGGAGGTGGGTTCATTTAAAGGGTTTAATGAAGATCATTATGTTTACCCCTTAGTAAGGTTTAATGCATTATCTGGCAACAAAACTGATGCCACGTCAGAAATTTGGCTTTAAATCAAGTAACAAGGAATAAAAACATTGTTTGTTAAACTACACACTAGGAACAGAAAAGAAAGCCAGGGAGAGTGTTTGGCTCAGGGTCCTGCATCAGACCAGGGAAGGGATCAAGATTAAATTGTCCCTGGATATGCAGACCTCCAGCTAGGGACAAAGAGAGGGTGGGTGGATTCCACACAGCTCATTCTAACCCCAAGCTTCTTTCCCCTTTTCTTGGAATCTTTCTGTAAGGAAAAATCTAGTCTCATCTTAGCAATGAAGCCCTAAATCCCTCATATCTGATGACTAAAAAGTATAATTATTGTGCATGATGGATACTTTGTTTTTTAAATGAATATAGATACTAAAAACAATGACTTTAAATCTCCAAATCGACTTCATACTGCCTTACATTTTGGTTTTAGTGGTCTTCGTGTTTCTAAGTAGACAGACATCATGTAGCTAATGTCTTCAGCAAAGATTTCACTAATAAGAGTTCTAGGAATTACTGATTAATACGTACAAACCCTTAAGTCACCACTTTTACATGGAACCTGAAGCGGAACTCACTTATGCCAGTCATAACCAGAATTCCTTTTTCTCCACCCAAGGAATAGAATCTCATTTGGAGCATTATCTGGTCTCCGGTTTCAGTGTGCATATTATCCAGCTAATTTCCAGCTTATCTACTATCTGGTTCTTACCCACAGAGTGTGCATCTGAACAGTAATTGGGGTGTGACCCATCGCTCTCCGTTTATCACATCCTTCAGCCCAGGGATAATACAGACTTCCTGGTGAAAAGCAAGGTTGCAGAAGGAACTTTCCCCCAATCGCTGGAAACAGAGTTTTGTCACCTTTGGAAGCAAATTTGCATACGAGGTCTCTTGGTTTTTTCTCTCACTACGGCATACTATCTGAAAGGATTTTTAGGAGTCTTTATGAATAAATAAAACTTTGCAACTTAAAGAAGAAGATTAATTCATCTAGATAATCTTAATGCCCAGTAGAAATGACAACAGGGGATCCATGCTGGCATCTTAAAAGGGTTTTTTGAACAATAGCAGTTTCTTAAAACAGATTCCCAGGATGGAAGGTAATCACTGGAGAAACTTTCCAAGGTTTACAATGGTGTCCCAAGTAGTTTGAAAGTCACTAGTTTTGAAAAAAAAAATTGACATTGAGATGCAATTTGTGGTAAGATCTAATTAATTTTTTTGCTCCTAAGAATAATTTATTATTTACACTTCTTATTATATATGTATTTTAGCTTCATTAGTCTGCAATGCTGGAAAAAATTATACCTTCAAGTCCTATTTATCAAATTAATGGTGCAATTTCCTAGTGACACATTCCAACATTCATTAAACCAAGTACAGTAAAAATGCATTTAAATTAGATTAGTGTGATGTAATAAAGATTCCAGTGTAGGGGGTGATATTCTAGCTGAAGAGAAACACCCAGATCGAGTTGAAAGCAACTTTGAGATAATGCTTCAAAATTGATTTTGGCACTGGTTAAGTGAAAGAATAAGCAGTGATGTCTCTCTCCTCTAACTGCCTCTGCTTAGCTATTGTTATGCTTTACCATGACAAGGGGAAAAAAGACTCAGGGATGTAGTACCATCATCCAGCAGAATGTCAAGCTATGCTCCGCCAAAGGCTATGATCGTAACTTGTCCTGAGCTTCTAGATTGTGACAGATTTGCTCACGATACAAATAAATACTGTAGACCCATTGTCATCATCAATTAGCTTTATATTTGAGGATGAAAAGCACCAGGTACCCACCATTACATTACCATGCATATGTCCTCACTTGCAATGATTGGGAAAGGGTTGTAGCTTGTACTATCTCACAAGGTGAAGAGGTTACATTTCCATGTTAAATATGGTGATACCCACATATGAAGAACTTCTCTCTTAAACACACATAGTTGTTGTTGTTGTTGTTGTTCAGTCACTCAGTTGGGTCCAATTCTTTGTGACCCCAGGGACAGTAGTCCACGAGGCTTTCCTGTCCTTCATCATCTCTGGGAGTTTGCTTAAACTCATGTCCATTGAGTCGGTGATGCCATCCAAACATCTCGTCCTCTGTCATCCCCTTCTCATACACAGAGGAGAAACACTTAAGTAATGCTATGAAAATTGTGTGTTCTTACATCGATATTCCTGTGCTATTATGTCGCAAGCCCTAGGAAACTCTGAAATGGCCATTGTCATTTACAATGTCAGCTAAATCGGAATCTGAATCCATAAGGCTAGATGTCTTCTTAAAGAAATCCTGACAGAACTATCCAGAGTCAAGGGTGGTACTGCTCTCTGAAATATATCCCATAACTTTTGCTGTTTGTTTGTTGTAGGCAATTCTAACTAATAGACATATCATTATTTCATTATTTATTTTATTTTATTGGTTTTTGGCTGCACTGAGTCTTCATTGCTGCGTGCCAGCTTTCTCTAATTTCAGTGAGTAGGGGCTTCTCTTGCTGGGGGGCATGGGCTCTAGGACATGCGGGCTTCAGGAGTTGTGGCACAGAGGGTTAGTTTTCCCAAAACATGTAGAATCTTCCTGATTCGGATCAAACCCATGTCCCCTGCATTGGCAGGCAAATTCTTAACCTGTGGACCTCCACGGAAGTCCCTAGACATATTTTAGTAGTTAGGAGAAAGCACTGGTGGACGTAAAGTGGGCAGCTCATGGTGGTCCACATAACCCGAGCTGCTTGCTCGCAGAACTAGGGGTAAGGGAAAGAGTTGGTGAAGCACACTGGCCACAGGCAGGCTTCTCTGAATATATGTGCTACAGTGAAGGAAGGGGAAGTCGAACAGAAAACAGGCTTCAGTTCTCTCTTGGCCTAGCTCAATACCAGATACCCAGCCATCTTCATGTATGTTTATCCACCCCTAAAAGAAGGATCTATGAGGAGGTCTCAGGAAAGAAATGAAAGTCAAAGAAATAAGGTGTGATACGGAGCCAACATAAAATGGAAGTTTTCAGTTTTAGGAAATGTATCTGGTTCAAGAGACCAAGAAAAACATAGATAGGAAAAAAGCAAGCAGTGGTGTTGGAACAAATTGAATCATGGCCAACAATCAGTTTACAAAATCCTTAGAAATGTGATGGGTTGGCAATGCCCTGGGGAATTTTGGCAGTGTGAACAACCAAGTTGAATAATTGACAAAAAAATATTTCTGGTCAGCCAGGACTACAGATTGTCCATTTACAGCTGTCAGGTCATCCAAAGATTGACAATCTGTCACTTAACTCTGCTCTCAGAGAGCCCAGAGCATCCTGACTCTGGTGGCAGGACTCAGTGATAGGATGAGAGTAGCCTGTAGTCACTACCTGCCTCTGGTTCCTGGACTTAAATCAACATTTTAAAATGAAGTTGAAGATAAGAATTCTTTTTTTTTGGTTCTATTTTGTGTCTCTTTTTGAAAAAAAAGAAAAAAAAAAACTATTTTATAAATTACCAGACTAAAATGGGTGTTTCTTAAGATGTACAGCTTTCTGAATTTTAATACATTGTATAGACTCATGCCACTACCCCTATAATCAGGACACAGAGCAGTTCGCTGTCCCCTCAGAACTCCTTTGCTATTTGTTTATATTCACCCCTTCCCTCACCCCACTCTTTGGCAACCACTGATATAATCTCCATGCCTATAGTTTTGTTTTATGGAAAATGCCTTTGAATATAATCATACACTACACAACATCTGAAACTGACTTCTTCTCTGTAGAATAATGCTTTGAGATTCATCCAAGTTGCTACATCTATCAAAACTTTGTTCTTTTTCATTGCTGAGTAGTATTCTGTTATATGGATATACCACAGCTTATCTATTCAACCACTGAAGGACATTGAGTTGGTTACAGTTTTTGGCCATTATGAAAACACTACTATAAATATTCAAGAATAGGTTGTTTTAAAAATATACGTATTCATTTTTATAGGGTAGATATCAAAAAATGGAATTGCTAGATCATAGGTTAAGACCATGTTTAAACTACCAAACCATTTTCATAGTGGCTGTGTCATTTTGCACTCCCAGCTGCAGTGAAGGAAAATCCTGTTGCACCACAGTCACTATTTTTAATGTTAGCCATTCTGATGAAGTGTGCAGTTGTATCTCATCATGGCTTTATTTTGCATTTCCATGGTGACTAATGATTTCCCCAGTAACTCGGATAGTAAGAATCCACCTGTAATGCAGGAGATCTGGGTTCAGTCCCTGGATCAGGAATATCCCTTGGAGAAAGGCATGGCAACCACTCCAGGATTCTTGCCTGGAGAATCCCATGGACAGAGGAGCCTGGCAGGCTACAGTCTGTGGGTCACAAAGAGTCAGACACAACTAAGCTCTAACAAGAAACATTTTTTCATGTGCTTTTATGCCATCCTTATAGACTCTTGAGTGAAGGCTCTGTTCAAGTCTTTTGCTAATTTTTTTTAATGCTTTCCTTCTTTGTCTTTTTAAAAAAAAACACTTATTAAGTAATACATGATGCAATGCTGCCAAGCTTTTATATTCCTTAGAATTTCAAGCTCCAGCAGGTCAGGGTATTTTCTTGCTTGGCTCACTGCTTTACATTTATCTATTTATCCCTCTATTTTTGACTGCATTGTGTCTTCATTGTGCATGTGCACTTTCTCTAGTTGTGGTGCTTGAGCACCACATTTCGGTGGCTTCTCTTGTCACAGAGCACGTGTTCTGGGGCATGTGGGCTCCAGTAATTGTGGCTCCCAGACTCTAGAGCTCAGTAATTGTGGAGCAGGGGCTTAGTTGCCCAGAGACATGTGGAATCTTCCTAGACCAGGGATTGAACCCGTGTCCCCTTTATTAGCAATCAGATTCTTAACCATTGAACCACCAGGGAAGTCCTAATGCTTTTCTTTTTCTTATCTGATGCTCTGAGAGTTCTTTATAGATTCTGTTTATCAATCCTTTGTCATGGCTATGATTCACAAATAGTTTTCTCCCAGTCTGTAGCATGCAGTTTCATTCTCTTAACATTGATATTCACAGATGAAAAAGTTTTAAATTTATGAATCTTTTCTATGCTTTGTGTTTTAGGGATCATTTCAAAGATCTCTTTGCATAACCCAAATCAGGAAGATTTCCTTCTACATTTTCTTCTGGAAATTTATCATTTATGTTTTACATTTAGATCTGTGATCCATTTTAAAGTTATTCTTGAATAAGATTTGAAGTTGAGATTTATTTTTTGCATATGGATGTGCAATTACTGGTCATTACTAGTCATTCCCACTGCCTTAGTGGGTTGTCTTGGGGCTAGTGCATGCAAGAACAGAGAAAAAAAAGAGAGAAAAAAATAACCACAAAAAAACAGAGAATTCTACATTCTCTCTGAGCATTGGGAGCTTCCTTTTTCACGCCTCCAGCCAGAACTAGAGGACTTCTTCTCAACCTCACTGTTTACTCCTGGCGTTCACTCCTGGTTTAAGCTACAGTTATATCAGGCTGAGGGATACTGGAGAGAAACAGATGGCTCGGTACCATTGGTTCAGTGGTACTTCAAACCTGGTATTCTTCTCTGATTAGTCTGCTACTATTTACTCCTCGGAGACCTCAAATATAAGCTCCATGCATTCCATTCAGGTTTTATAGTTGTATTCAGGGGGAGAGATGGGCTGAATGTGCTTATTCCATCTTACCTGGAACTTACTCATCTTCTTTTATTGCTTCTCTCTGGTACATTTATTTCTTCCTCTCCTACTCCCTTTATCATCACCTCACCTCAAAGATCACCATTAAAATTCAGGTTGGGTTGTTCAAAATACTTCATTTGTCTGATGGATTGATATTTTCTCATGAAAGATTAGGTCTTTTAGCCCATTATTTTATTCATGGTTTTTGACCCATTTGTAAAATAATGCTTAAGCATTATTTTCGGTTTGTATGCCTTGCAGCAAATGTTAGCCTTTTGTGAACAGGATGAGGACATGTGATAGGTAACCGGCAGTCAACTTGAAAGCATGGGTCACTCAAATCTGTAACAAATGACTTCCTGAAACTTTATTCAAAATTAGGATGCAGTCAGAGTCTAAGTCCTGGATGTACTAACATTCTACTGAGCATTAACTTTTATGGGAAAATTATACTCTTTTCTTTGCACTTTGATATGTACCTCTTTGTGTCAACTCAAATAAACATTTCACTCTTTGAAGGAAAGATGCTTCCATATGGAAGGTCCTATGGTAACCCTGGTGCCCTCCTTGCTCTGACAGGCAGTTCACTTTCAGGTTGCCGTAAGAAAAGGAGAGCTTGGCCTGGCTTCCAAAATCTGAGCTCAGATTCATTTACCTCTGTCACCTCTACCCCCCTGCTCATGACCACTGATGTTGTATGGTCCTACTGTGTAGTTTGCTCAGATTTATACACTCAACAGTCATTATCGACTAACTTGTAGCATAGACATCAAAAGTTTAATGAAAAGCGAGTAAGGACTTGGCTCTTTGATTTAACCTCTATTTTTCTTTCGTTTAAAACCAAAAGCTTTTTTTTTTTAACGCAAGAGAAAAACAGAGGTTGAACTTGGGTTTCTGAAAAATATGATTTCCTATTTCTATTTTTGTCAGGCTCTAAGACCCAATACTTGTTCTTTCTGTGATGGACCTGATTGGTCTGAACATGCCATTAGGGGACAGTGATAAACAGGAGACAGAGAAGTTCAAAGTAAGACCAACAGATGGCAACTTCAGGGCCTGGAACACAAAGCAGTTCAGAAACACTAGTGCCCTGATTGTAGACAGAGACATGCTCAAGACTCCCCCAGTTAAAATAAAGAAGTTGGTTGTTGGTCCAGCACAGATCTATATTCCTTCCACACTAACTGTGTTGACATTCTTTCTTAATCGGTTGATCCATTCCTACTAGGGTCTAAAACAAAAAGGGAATTGTAGCTGTTCTTTCTCCACCACAGCCTGCTCTGCACCTAGGACAATTAGTATGGTAAAGACTTGTCAAAGTTCTTTGGAAATCACAGAGGTCATTTCACTAGGCTGCGTTTAAAATGAATGTTCAAAATACATAAAAAGTTACTATTATAACTACTCTAATGAGGCTCGATTTCTCCCTATGGTTCTGGAGAAGAGTTTTCTAGCAGTTTTGCCCCAGTGAAACATCAGAGCAGTGCCTAAAATAACTAACATATTAACTTTTGACATTTTAAGATGGCTTTGCTCTGATCTTAGATAAATGACTACATATCTCTATGTTTTAATTCCCTCATCTAAATATGGGCAGATGTTGCTAATGTGCTACACAATGATTGTTAGAAAAGTACCTAAGTGAAAGTACTTTATAAGTGCAGATGCTAGAAAATGCCACTTAATGGCAATGTATTTCCACCCACAAGAAGAAAAATGTTGGTGTAAGAGATGAAGGACATAACAACCCTTGAAAAGATAGAATTAAAATTCTAAAATGTTCATAGCCTAAACTATGAAAAATAAAATTAAAAAGCAAAAAAGAAAATTAAAAACTAGATATTTCCAGTTTTGGGTTAGGTTGTAGAGAGTTTGCAAGAGCATCACTCATACTCTTAACAACACAAGCATCACAAAAAAAATCTGGACAGACTTCAAGTTCACAGCTTTTGGCTATCAGGGGGCTGAGGTCATGTGGCAACAACTAGCCCCAAACCCAAGGAGTTACAGATATCTTTTAAGGAAAGACGGAAACTAAACACTTGTTTACCTGAGGCAGACGGAGCCAGACACTAGTAGGGAAATTTCATTAGGAATTGGGTGGAAAATTCTTAAAGACATGGGACTACCAGACCACCGTACCTGTCTCCTGAGAAACTTGTGTGCGGGTCAAGAAGCAACAGTTAGAACCGAACATGGAACAACTGACTTGTTCAAAACGGGGAAAGGAGTTATGACAAGGCTGTATACTGTCACCCTGCTTACTTAACTTATATGCAGAGTACATCGTGAGAAATGCTGGGCTGGATGAAGCACAAGCTGGAGTAAAGATTGCTGGGAGAAATATCAACAACCTCAGATGTGCAGATGATAACACTCTAGTGGCAAAAAGTGAAGAGGAACTAAAGAGCCTCTTGATGAGGGTGAAAGAGGAGAGTGAAAAAGCTGGCTTGAAACAACATTAAAAAGACGAAGATCATGGCATCTTGTCCCATCAGTTCAGTTCAGTTGCTCAGTCATGTCCGACTCTTTGTGACCCCATGAACCACAGCACGCCAGGCCTCCCTGTCCATCGCCAATTCCCGGAGTTTACCCAAACTCATGTCCATTGAGTCGGTGATGCCATCTAACCATCTCATCCTCTGTTGTCCCCTTCTCCTCCTGCCTTCAATCTTTCCCAACATCAGGCTCTTTTCAAATAAGTCAGCTCTTTGCATCAGGTGGCCAAAGTATTGGAGTTTCAGCTTCAACATCAGTCCTTCCAATGAACACCCAGGACTGATTTCCTTTAGGATGGACTAGCTGGATCTCTTTGCAGTCCAAGGGACTCTCAAGAGTCTTCTCCCACACCACAGTTCAAAGCATCAATTCTTCTGCTCTCAGCTTTCTTCACTGTCCAACTCTCACATCCATGCATGACTACTGGAAAAACCATAGCCTTGACTAGACAGAACTTTGTTGGCAAAGTAATGTCTCTGCTTTTTAATATGTTGTCTAGGTTAGTCATAACCTTCCTTCCAAGGAGTAAGCATCTTTTAATTTCATGGCTGCAATCACCATCTGCAGTGATTTTGGAGCCCCCAAAAATAAAGTCAGCCATTGTTTCCACTGTTTCACCATCTATTTGCCATGAAGTGATGGGACTGGATGCCATGATCTTAGTTTTCTGACTGTTGAGCTTTAAGCCAACTTTTTCACTCTCCTCTTTCACTTTCATCAAGAGGCTCTTTAGTTCTTCATTTTCTGCCATAAGGGTGGTGTCATCTGCATATCTGAGGTTATTGATATTTCTCCCAGCAGTCTTTATTCCAGCTTGTACTTCATCCAGCCCAGGAGAAAGCAATGGCAACCTACTCCAGTACTCTCGCCTGGGAAATCCCATGGATGGGAGAGTCTGGTAGGCTGCAGTCCATGGGGTCGCTAAGAGTCGGACATGACTGAGCGACTTCACCTTCACTTTTCCTTTCATGCATTAGAGAAGGAAATGGCAACCCACTCCAGTGTTCTTGCCTGGAGAATCCCAGGGACAGGGGAGCCTGGTGGGCTGCCTTCTATGGGGTCACACAGAGTTGGACACGACTGAAGTGACTTAGCAGAAGCAGCAGCAGCAGCAGCCAGCCCAGCGTTTCTCATGATGTACTCTGCATATAAGTTACATAAGCAATGTGACAATATACAGCCTTGACGTACTCCTTTTCCTATTTGGAACCAGTCTGTTGTTCCATGTCCAGTTCTAACTGTTGCTTCCTGACCTGCATACAGGTTTCTCAAGAGGCAGGTCAGGTGGTCTGGTTCCCATCTCTTTCAGAATTTTCCAGTTTATTGTGATCCACACAGTCAAAGGCTTTGGCATCACTTCATGGCAAATAGAAGGGGAAAAAGTGGAAGCAGTAGACAGATTTTATTTTCTTGGGCTCCAAAATCACTGGAGACAGTGACTGCAGCCATGAAATTAAAAGACACTTGCTCCTTGGAAGGAAAGCTATGACAAACCTAGACAGCATATTAAAAAGCAGAGACATCACTTTGCCAACAAAGGTCCATATAGTCAAAGCTATGCTTTTTCCAGTAGTCATGTATGGATGTGAGAGTTGGATCATAAAGAAAGCTGAGTGCCAGAGAATCGATGCTTTTGAATTATGATGATGGAGAAGACTCTTGAGAGTCCCTTGGACTTCAAGGAGATCAAACCAGTCAATCCTAAAGGAAATCAACCCTGAATATTCATTAGAAGGACTGATGCTGAAGCTGAAGCTCCAATACTTTGGTCACCTGATGTGAAGAGCAGACTGATTGGGAAAGACCCTGATGCTGGGAAAGATTGAGAGCAGGAGCATAGCGGGGCACAGAGGGTAAGATGGGTGGATGGCCTCACCAGCCCAATGCACATAAATTTGAGCAAACTCAGGAAGATAGTGGAGGTCAGAGGAGTCTGATGTGATATAGTTCATGGTGTCACAAAGAGCTGGACGTGACTTAGCGACTAAATGACAACAAAACATGTAGGAGAATGGTAAAACCAAAAGAAAAAAAAAAAGATTCAAGAAAGCTGACAATATACAATACCAAGTGTTAGCAAGGAATCAGAGCAATTAGCACTCTCACATAATGCTGGTATAAATGCAAAATGGTGTAATAAATTTGGAAAATAATTTAGTAGTTTCTTACACTTACCTTATGATGTGGTAATGCCACTTCTAGGTTTATATTCATAAGAAATGAAAACCTATGGCCTTAAAAACCTTATTGATATGTTTGAAAGTGAAAATGAAAGCCACTCAGTCATGTCCAACTCTGCGACCCCATGGACTATACAGTCCATGCAATTCTCTAGGCCAGAATACTAGAATGGATAGCCTTTCCCTTCTCCAGGGGATCTTCCCAACCCAGGGATCGAACCAACCCAGGTCTCCCGCATTGCAGGAGGATTCTTTACCTGCTGAGCCACAAGGGGAGCCCATTGATATTTTTACAGCAACTTTATTAATAATTGCTAAAAACTGGAAGCAACTTAAATACCCTTCAACTGATGAATAGATAAACCAAGATAATACATACATGCAGTTGAATACTACCTGGCCAATACAAAGAAACAAATGATGAATAGATTTACCAATGGTAAATAGATTTACCAATGAAAAGATTTACCAATGGCATTGCTAAATCTCAAGTGATTTTGTTTGAAAACAAACTAGACCTAAATTTTAGATAATATGTTATTCCATCTGTATGACATTTTGTAAGAAATAGAACTATAGGGACAGAGAGAAAATCTGTGGTTTCTGAAGACTGGGGTGGGAGGGGAGGCTGACCACAAAGGGACAGTGCTGGGGAGCAAGTGGGGTAGCAGGACCATTTTGCATCGTGGTTATGGTGGTGAATCAAAAACCATCGAATTATATACCATAAACAATGGATTTTAGTGTGTGATTTAAAAAATAAAGAAATGAGTTTCGACAAACCTCCTAGTAAATGCACAGACTATATCTGTGGGCACACAAACAACCCAGGAGAGGCTGAGAAAATTTCCACAATGGTGGGACATTAGTTGAAATTTTCAGAGAAGCAGGTTTAAACTCTTCCCTGTAGTTCTGTAGTTCTTCTGATAATAAGACAATGGGCTTTTTACTGCAAAGGGCAGTAGCAATATGCAGTTATATTTGAGAATGTGAAAGGGAAAAGAAACATTTACTGAGTGATTTTTATATACCATGCATTTTGCTAGACACTGTTTCACATAGAGTAACAGAAGCTCACTGTCACCTCAAGATTTTATTCCCATTATATAGATGAAGAAATTGGGGCTTCCCTGGTGGCTTAGCAGTAAAGAGTCTGGAATGCAGGAACCACAGAAGACTCAGGTTTGATCCCTGGGTCCCAAGATCCCGTGGAGAAGGTCATGGCAACCCACTCCAGTATTCTTTCCTGGACAATCCCGTGGACAGAGGAGCCTGGTGGGCTACAGTCCACAGGGTTGCCAAGAGTTGACATGACTGAAGTGACTTGGCACATAGATGAAGAAATGAAGTCATCGACAGAATAAGAGACACAGATGCATCGAACAGTCCTGTGGACTCTGAGGGAGAAGGTGAGGGTGGGACGTTCTGGGACAATAACATTGAAACATGTATATTGTCATATGTGAGGCGGAACACCATTCCATGTTCTATGCATGGGACGGATGCTCAGGGATGGAGCGTTGGGATGACACAGAGGGATGGGAAGGGGAGGGAGGTGGGAGGAGGGTTCGGGAGGGGGAGCACATGTGAACCCATGGCTGATTCATGTCAATGTATGGCAGAAGCTACTACAATATTGTAAAGTCATTAGCCCCCAACTAAAATAAATTAAAAAAAAAAAAAAAGAAATGAAGTCATCGAGAGACTTGACTTGACTAGCAAGCAAAATTTGGGTTTCTACTGAAGATTGTCGGTCTTGTCCTTCTTCTTTCACTAGGAGGTACTACCATCTACATGTGAATAGATAAAGAAAGTCAGAATTGGTTTTTCTCATCTCTTCTCATCGTCCTTTGTCAGGGAGCTGTAGTCTGCACAGGGTCACAATGACTTTTTAAAATAGAAGATTGTAGGCAATAGGGACCTCTCATTCTACTGTAGTATGTTGCTCTTTTCACCTGGTATTAAACTATGTTGGTTAAATTTTTAAAATTTTAACTTAAACTTTCATAAATTTAAAAAGCAGTGTTTCACAAAGAGTTACAAGATTTGCAAAATTCAACCTTCATTATTTGTTCCTGTAAATGTTCAGAGATTTAGAAATGTCTTACTTAAAATTCTAGACTAGCATTAAGAAATCATAAGAGAAAAAAAAGTACCATTTTTTTTAAGAGTAGGGAACAGAGGTCAAGACAGAATAGGGAAGGTTAGGAATATTTAATTAAAATTGGTTTCACTGGGCTGAGGTAAAACATTCATATTCGAATTGTTGCCTTTTTATGATAAACTATTTATGATAACAATTTTAATATATATCTGATAGTTTACCAGCTCAAACAACTTTTAATGAAAAAGAACTTGCTAGCACAAAATAGAATGTGTGTTATATTCCTGAAGGCAAAGACAATACTTCCCAGTTTTATTGAGATATA
The DNA here is from genome assembly GCA_024291935.2 of Okapia johnstoni. Taxonomy (NCBI): domain Eukaryota; kingdom Metazoa; phylum Chordata; class Mammalia; order Artiodactyla; family Giraffidae; genus Okapia; species Okapia johnstoni. The sequence continues at coordinate 101,397,582 of CM044309.1, forward strand.
ATTAACATATAACATTGTGTAAGTTTAAGGTGTACAACATGATTTGACCTCTGTATATGTTGTGAAATGATTACCATAAGAAGTTTGGTTAACATCCATTACCTCACAGAGTTACAATTTTTTTGTGATAAAAACTTGAAGATCTTAGCACCTTTCACATACTTAACACTGTGTTGTTAACTATACTCACTATGAACTCACACAGCTAAGTAGCAAAAAATAAATTCTCCAATGCACAGCAAAGACAATACTTAAAGTATATAATAAATTAATTCATCTATAATTAAAGAAATATTCTCAAATACTCTGTAAATTATTATTCAGTAATTGGTTTTTGAGATCAATTTGGGAAAAAAAAATCAAATGTCTACCTCACTTGCCAAATAATTATAGAATTAAATATTTAGCTATAGAAAAGTGAAACAAAAATGCACTAGGAAATCATTGATAAATATGTCTATAATACAGACATATAAATATATTTATACTCTTGGGAATGAAGAAAGCTTTTCTAAGTATGACATCAAAGGCATAAATCAAAAAGAAAAAACTGACAGTGTCAACTACGTTAATGTAAAACTTCTGTAAATTGAAATCTTTATAATCAAATTAAAAGAAAAAAGCCTAAGCTGGAAAAAAAGCATTTGCAACATATATGGCAGGGAAAGAATTGCTATCCCAAAGTTAATGTCTCAAATATCGATAACAGTAACAACCTACCAGAGAAAAAATAGCAAAGACTTGAGCAAAATTTACACAAAAGAATGTAATTACCCAATAGACCTTGAAAAACTAAATCTTTGAAATAAATACATGAAATTTAAAAATAAGATGACCTTTGAAACTAATTGCATTAGTGAATGGTTATTTTCAATACCCAGCTCCTTGGCAAAAGAAAGTGTGAAAGTGTTAGTTGTTCAGTTGTGTCTGACTCTTTGTAACCCCATGATCTGTCCATGGGATTCTCCAGGCAAGAATACTGGAGTGAGTTGCCATTCCCTTCTCCAGGGGCTCTTCCCCACCAGGAACTGACCAACTTATGTGACAGTCAGTTTCTTCTTCTGGGAATTTTGTGCTGGGAAACCAGCAAACTGTTGGCATTGACCTGGATGCTGCAGATAGAACCCAAAAGTAACCTTAAATTTCAGGTTAGCAGTAAACTGAAGAGAGGGGTGGTTCCACTCTAGTGCTTCCCCAGATAGAAGCCATGAGCTGAGGAAGACCACATGGTGCCTGGGAGGAGAGAGAAGACTTGGTTTCTGCGTTTATAGTTCTTTGGTTTTGTCCCAACGAAGGGGCGTGTTTGATTCTTGTGCAAATGTCTGTCAGATGAGCCTTGGACAGAGAATATTACTATATTCTTAGAAGTATTTAAGGACTCATGGAAAAACTTCACTAGTCTGAATGGTAACATAATATGTCAACCATGGTTAAGAATAGTGGGTACTTCCCTACAAAATAGTGGTTTGTATGTTATAACAAAAAAAGTCACAATAAATATAATTTTATAATAGCCAATATACCATTGTGTACTGTTCTATTACAATTGAATGTATGAATGCTCACCCTGAACAGTGACAGGAAAGGGTGTTTAAGGCCACTGAACTTTATTAAGATGCCGCTGGTACAGAAACACCTGTGCCAAAGGGCTTGAAGTTCATCCTCTGTGGGAGTCAGCATCTCCTTACCGCCGATGCCGGCAACAACAGGAGAGAATAAGGTGGATGTTAAGAGGAACCCAAAAGGCTGAGAAACACATGGGGACCCCTCACCCCCGGAGGGAACTCAGAACTATTTTTGGATAAACTCAAGGGTGCTAGGGCTCGGTGAGTATAGGAAAAAAGCCAAAGGACAATGATTTGTGACAATTTTTGTGGCCTTATTTTTATGACCCCAACAACCCTGTGAAAGTGGGAGACTTGGGGTTTTTAGTCTCGAGTCACAGACAAGAAAACTAAAACTCAGACTTGGCCACAGAGCTGATAAGGCAAAAGGATTAGCAGGATAAGGCAAACCCAGATCAGAACCCTAAGTTCTTTTGTCCTGTTTTTCAACAAATGACTGTCACATTAGCGATGCATGTCATATGATATGAATAAATAATACTTGGAAACCTACTTGGAAAGAGAAAGAACCAGTCTATACCCATGACAGTATCTTCCTATACTGGTTCGTCCAGTGGCTTGAACACAGCAATTGCTCAAAAGCTTTTGAACAGTCTGCCCATTGGTGTGTTCTGGTCAGACGGGCCAAGTTGTTGCTTAGTCACTAAATTGTATCTGACTGTTTAGAGCCCCCATGAACTGTATAGCCCGCCAGGCTCCTCTGTGCATGGGATTTACCAGGCAAGAATACCGGAGTGGCTTGCCATTTTCTTTTCTCTTCTCTATTCAAGGACAGTCCCAAGGAAGCTAATCCCTACCTGGGTTAATCAGCTTCACATCAGGCTTCTTCTGTCCCTGTATCTTGTGAGTCTGACCTTGTGAAGACTGACAAGGAATGTAAAGTCATGTGCCTTTTCTATAGAAGGGTGGATGGCTTTTTTAAAAAAATAGAGGCATCAGTATTATTGCTGGTAAATATAGATTTTGCAAATGGTTTTCAAGGTTGATACATATTAATCGAGAGTACTGTGATACTAGAGTGGCTTTTCTAAGAACCACCTGGGCATTACTAGAAAGTAACGGATCTTACTGGCTTTCAGTCTCTGTTCCACCGTCTTCACAACAGTAGAATCTAAGCAACACAGGGCTTAAAAAAGGAAATCTGAAAATTGCCAATGGCAGGCAGGAGCCCCCTGTCTAATTGTTTTCAAACTCATCTGAACTGATTTCCAAAGACCTTCATCCTTCTCCTTGCCTCTTTCAAAAAAAGCAAACCAGCAGCTTTAAACTCAATTCTGTCTGGGAAGGGTTTTAAAACTAAAAAGAGAGAGGGCGGGGAAATCTGATCTATCAGCTCTTGCAATCCACCAGCCCTGTCGTACACAGAATAAGGAAGGTTCATTTTGGACTGAGGTTGCCAAGGTCACAAGATAGCAGCCTGAGGCCCTGCTTTTATGCCGAGCGTGACATTTTTGGTGTCCTTTGTGAGGTAGTCCATATGGAACAGCAAAGCACCTAGTCAGGGCTGGGCTAATTCCTTGTAGAATGAGGGGAGAGGGTGTGAACCAGCCAGGAGCGGGCAGAAGCAGTTGATGTCAAAGGTTATGCCAAGATGAAGGCTGCGGCTCCCAAGTGATGTTGCTGTGTGCCAGGTCCCCCTGAAGCAAACCCACACTGCAAGATGACCCTGGTTTCTCCTGGCTTTATAGACACAGTCTCCAGTACTGATTTGACTGCGTGACTCTCAGTGCTGCTAATGCTCAGGTGTATGGGAGCAGTGAGGGGGGAAGGAAGATGAACTCTGGGACCCCCAATGACAGGGGATCATTGCTGCAGAGACCTTCACAGCTCTTTGCTGCTAACCTGGGTTATTGTCTTCTCCCAACCTCCTGTTCAGAAAAACCTCAAGAAAATGACCTAGATTTGAGTTATTTCCGATTGTGATTGTCTGAGAGCTAATTATTGCCTTTTGCACCATCGCTTGGCTTGTTCCTGCTTTCCCCCGGCCCTCCTGCTGCTGACCATTTCCCTGTCATTAGCACTTCCACCAGCGACCACGACAGCAAGGACGGCAGAAGAGAGCGTGCTCACATCAGTCCGCTATGCTGCAGTTTATCAGCGCTGTGTGCAGGCTCCAGACAGAAGGAATGAAAGCTCCAAGGTCTGCTCTCTCTCCCTGTTGTCACCGGTAGAGATAACTGAGAATCATGTGGGCAAATGCTTCATGCTTCACGTGAGCAGCTGCCCACAGTGGTGCTGGCAGTTGGTTGAATTATGTCAGTTCTCTTTGGGCTCCTGAAGTCTTCTGGTATCTAAACTGTGGCCAGGTCACCGGGGAAATTGTGCTTATTTACAGACCAGCAAGGGGCCAGTTTGAGAATGCAGGTCTGATTTAGAATCCAGGTCCACTGCTTACTAGCCATTAGAACTCTGGTTCCTCGATGGGGAGGACATCTGTGGTTTCTGTCAGCTCACCATTCGTTCCCTCTCTCGTTACTGAACTCATGGTTGAGTTGGGTGGAAGACAGATAACCTCCAAATCTTTCTTTCTAATGAGGTTAAAAGCTTCAGTTCTCAAAAGGGGATTTGAGGGTATGATAAGTGCTAAGCCGCTGCAGTCATGTCCGACTCTTTGAGACCCTGTAGACTGTGGCCCATCAGGCTCCTTTGTCCATGGGATTCTCCAGGCAAGAAGACTGCCGCGGGTTGCCCTTCTCTTCTCCAGGAGATCTTCCCAACTCGGGGATCCAATCAGCTTCTTTTAGGGCTCTGGCTTTGGCCGGCAGGTTCTTTACCACTAGCGCCACCTGTGGGTATGATCGAGTAAGAGAAACAGAGACAGAAGGAGACGAGGATCTACAGACCCTGAGGTTGGAGCAGTAGCAGGACCCCAGAGAGAAGTGTCTGTATGTTGTGTCTTGGCCAGGGAATGTGTGCCCACGGATGGCACTGAAATCGTAGAGTCACTGGGCCCAAAGCAGCCAGTGAAGGCAGGAAATGCGCCACCTGTCTAGAATGGGAATTGAGGCAACAAAAAGCCACGGCCCAGCACCCACCAATGATGCCCTGTCTTTGCATAGACTTCAGTGCAAACTCTCAGAAGAAATTAGGCTTGTTTTTCCACCACTGGGAAAAAGTAGACTGAGACACAGAAATGAAGCTAAGGTATAGAAAATGGGTAAGATTATCTTTCCTGAATACCTAATTTTATGAAATTATCTCTGATATGCTAATTATTTACTGTATACTCTTGAGACGTGTACACTCTTCTCAAACCATAAAATAGGATTAGCAATTCTCAAATAACCTGCTTGTTAACATTTGTGACTGAATCACCCCATTTGTATTTGTTTAAATAGCAGATAAAACCATGACAGTTAAGATTCTGCTGCTTATTCTTTAAAACTCTCAGCTGAAGTATAAATGAGAAAGTATTTTTCTAGAAGATGATTTGGCAAAAGGTAACAGAATCCCTAAAAGGGTGCATATATCCATTGGCCCCAAAATCTTACTTTGAGGAATTTACTCTAAGTCAATAATCATGAATGTATTTGAAGATTTAATTGTAAGAATGTTCATAATAGTGACAAAGTTAATTTTCTCCATTTTATTTTATATTTTATTGAGGTATAATTTATTTATTGTGAAATGCACAAATTTTAAGTGTACAGTTCAATAAGTTTTAACAAATCCACGTGCCATCAGGATATAGAATGTTTTATCACCCCAGAATATCCCTTAATGCTCCTTCCCACTCAGTGTCTCCACTGGAGCAACAACTGTTCTGATTTCTATCACCATGGTTTAATTTTGCTTATCAGAGATACTATCATGACAATATTAAATGTATAATTTTTTGATACTTATCTTCTATGAACCATGATCCCTAGCAGCTACTCTAGGCTCAGAGAAGGAGGGAGTGTGAATGCAAACTCAAGAAAGATGTGGTAAGATGCTGTCCCAGGCAAAAAGGAGGAGGAATTGGGAAGAAAGGCCATCCTTCTACCCTAGTGGACTGTGGAAAATGATGAGGTAAAGGAATCAGGCAAGATGATCCATATTTCTTGATCATCCCAGAGCTGGGAGAGAGGTTAGACAGGAAGAAGTAGAACCCTGCAGCTGACACTCTTGCCACTCTCCTATTAATATACAGCCTTCCTCCTCATCAATGAGATATCAAAAGAAATGATGATTGGGGGCTTTATGGATAGGGTGCTGTTTTCCTTATAGAAAGAATAGACATTATTGTATCACTTCTTCACTCAACTTTTTGCATTGAGATCACTAGGCAACAAGCTTGAGGATGAAAAACCAGGATGCTAAAGGATGGCAGTAGGAAATATAGAAAGAGACCAGATACTTGGTGGCAGCCCCAACAATGTTATTAATTGCTTGTCCTTGGATTTCATATTATATGAAAAATACAGATCCTGGTTCATTGAGCTACTGATAGCTGGATTCCAGTTACTTGAAGCTGAAGGTATTCCTGATGGCTTTCCTATTTGGAACTCCAAGAGGAGACGGCCTTGCAGGGCTCTCTAATCCCATGCGTACCAACCCAGCATAGCCACAGCAGAGTAATGTTGGTGGCATGGCAGGGATAACCATAAGAGAAGTCTGAATCAGGCCACCTCAATTGTCCATCAGTATCTGCATGGCATGGAAGAAATCCAGAAATCCTTATTGGCTTCATAGAGACAGGCAGACATTAGCTGATGCTGCTGATGGGGGAGGTTCCTGGGGAAAATGATCCTGAGGTTGGGAGCTTTGTGGTGGATCACTCAAGCCAGTGATTGAATTTGTGACACACAAATAACTCAAGGCAACACATAAGGCCAGTTGGAATGCAGGTGGTACCAGGTCAAGCAGCAAGAGCTAACAGATACTAACAAATCAAGAAAAAGTAAACTATGGGTTTTGGGGCATTGGCCTCAACATTTGGACGTTGGCCTCAACATAGTTGGAGAAGGAAATGGCAACCCACTCCAGTATTCTTGCCTGGAGAATCCCAGGGACAGAGGAGCCTGATGGGCTGCCGTCTATGGGGTCGCACAGAGTCGAACATGACTGATGTGACTTAGCAGCAGCAGCAGCTCAACATAGTATGTTCACAGGGCTTTCCAAAGATGAGAACAGCCTCAGGGCAAGAATCTAGGTCCAAAGCCTCACTTTTTCCTGCTACCATGTGAATGGAAGTTACCTGATGTTCCTACATCCCAGGCACTAATTACGAGGGAGTAGGAGGAGGGAATTTGAAAGACTGAACATTTGTCCAAAAGGTACCTAACTACTCAAGAGTGAATGTTTAACTTGTAACACTAGACTGAGTGGGCTTTCTACACAGTTACTTCTCCAACCACAAGTTACTCAATATTATTTATTTTTCATTACTTAAAATATCAAAAAGAGAGGGATAGTATAAGAGTAAAAAATATAGGTCATTGTTAGATAAATTATAGAAGAGACATTTAATAAAATATTATTTGGCAATTAAAATGAATTAGTGTTTCAGCTAAATAAGGTGGATTGAAGACACAGTAATCAAAACTTCCACTCCTCTAACCCCCTCTAGAATAATAAAAGACAGAATGGGAGAGGAGGAGCAGATAAAACAAATCAGAAGCTAGAACAGAGCCTAACAAGTGGTAACTGACTTTAGCAGACCTAAAGAAAGCTTCATTTTCAAAATATTTATTTGGCTGCATGGGTCTTTGTTGTGGCATGTGGGATCTAGTTCCCTGACCAGGGATCGAACCTGGGCCTCCTGCATTGGGAATGCAGTCTTAAACACTAGACCACCGGGGAAGTCCTGATAACTTCATTCTTAAGTAGCAGTGGAAGACGCCCAGAAATTGGCTGATCTATAATGAAGAATATCAGAGAAGCTCAGGGATTGGATTGAACATCAACATAATCTTGGTGTGTGTGTGTACAAATGGAGCTGGAAAAAGATGGTTGAAATGCTAAGTAAGAAGCAATTATAGATCCCTGGCTTCTTTTCCACACTCCTTGAGGTCTCCTTACAAGTCCCACCCCAGCAGAAGACTGAAATTCACTCTCCAGAGAGGCTAAGCCAAAGGGCTCATGAACTAATGGACAATGGACAAAGTTGAAGGCTTCAAAGAGAGTGGCTATATGAAAGGGTTGACACTCAAGGTTGAGAGTCCTGGCCCCTTGTCACACTTTGCTCACAAAATGATGAAACTAAACTATAACCCCCAAGAAGGGGACTGGAAGTTTCTGTTCTTAAAGTTGATCTTTTTTCATCTTCAAATAAAAAGACCTTCAGACAATAAGTGGAGGTGTTTGCCCCCAAGGTCCGCTTAAAAACCAATCAGCCAAGCCTTCTCACTTACACAGCTTCTAGCAAACTTTTCAGTGTTTCATCCTAAATCGAAGCAAACCAGTGGAGTCAACCAGGCATTTGGAGAAAGCCTATGTGTTGGTCAATGTTCCTAGTTACAGACATGGAATTCATGATTGGCTCATTTAAGCAGAAAATGAATGAGTTAAAGCATATTATTGCAGAATTAGAGGGAGATGTATAGGTAAGTTTAGAAACCAATGGTGAGTGACAGGCTTTAAAAATCAGTAGTTACTGAGTCAGCTTTAGGGGCCAATCTGAGCTCCCACTGCTTGGTTGGTGACAACAGGCAAAAGAAAATGAATGTTATGTGTAAATGGAGACAAATTTGTCTGTGAATCCTCCATAATTTGTAGGGAGAGGGACTATGGGAAATAGTCTAATTTTCCAAGTAGGGCCTAAGGGGTCTTATTTTTATTTTTTTATTATCAATTTTTTATTTCACAGACATGAACTCTGATACCTTTGGGTTCCATGTGTAAGAAAGGAAGTAAAACCAAATTTTAGCTGAAGATATCTCTGCAATATTGGGATTTTGGTAATAGCTTATTTTTCTCTATGTCGTTACTATATGTTTCCACATTTCATTATTTTTAAATCAGAAGTATTTTAAAAAGTTGTTGGAGAAAAAAGAAATATTATTGGTGGCCAGAGTGGGCAGATGAGCTAAGAAACCCCATATCCTCTCTTTGCCTTTGTAAACTTCTTCCTGGCTGTTTTTAGGGTAAAGTTCACTTGGAGAATGCTCACCTCTGTACCGCAGCTCTGAGTCAATTGCTTCAGACTTCCAATTTTCCTACTAGCTTTTAACCAGTAATTAGAAGGCTATTCCAGATAAACTTATGTAGGCCAGCAGGAGAAGAGGGAGAGCCACACGTGATGAGAAGGCTTTTGATTAACCATCACAATCCAGACTACCAGCAAGTTTCCCATGTGAGCAGAGCGGAGGGGTGGGTGGAAGCAGCAGCAGCTCTTGATAGAGATATTTAGGTGGTTGGCACTTTATAATTCCTAAGGTCAGTCCATGTCTGAGGGTATGATTCACTCTCCTATGTTTCCCACCTCCCATAATCTCATCGAAGTTCATCCATCCAAGGACAATCCCTCATTCGTTGTTGGCTTCTCTTTTCCCCCCACCTCCAACTTTGAATCACTCACTGAGCTTGTATTTTCAGTTCCAAGTCTGTCTTTGAAGTGATTTTCAAGTCTATCCCCTTCTCTGAATCACCCTGCATCTGCCCACTTGCAGGCCTTCCTCACTGCTGCCCTGGAAAAATGGGAAACCTCGTAAGTGTCTGATTGGCCTCCAGGACAGAATTACTGCTTCCAACTCTGTCAAGGAAGAGGCCCCCCTTTCCCACGAGGCCAATGCCAACCCCCCTTGCAGGGCGTGCAAACCTTTCATAAACGGACCCTAAACTTTAGTCAGTTTCTGCTTTGAAGATGACCAACTTGTCCTGTTTGCCAGAAATTTTCCAGGCTTTTATCACCCAGAAAACCCTTCATTCCTGGGAAAACCAGGATGTTGGGCACCCTATCCTAGCCCTTGTCACCCACCCCCAACTCAGCTGGCACATTAACAAAACCTTTACATTTAATAAAATAAGGTATGACTGTACCTGATTAATTTTATCTGCCCCAAGCCTGCACTGGGCTGCCATCTATGGGGTCGCACAGAGTCGGACACGACTGAAGCGACTTAGCAGCAGCAGCAGCAGCAAGCCTGCACAGGCTCTGGCATGTCATAGGCAATAAGTAATCTGTCTCTCTCCAACAATTCATGGTGTCAATAAGGCTAGTATTTTCTTTAAGATTTTTGACCTCCTCTCTGTTATTTGTCTTGAGAATGAAAGTTTTGAAAATATATTTTATTGTGACACTCTTTCCTTTAGTAAATGACACTGGCTTAAAATGGTGGGCTAGGTGTTTTTTCTAACATCTGCCATCAGAGAAACAAACAGCAATATTCATTTATCAGAAATTACTGAATATAATGAATTTTATCACAGGAAAGAAAGTAGACACAGATCCTACATTCTACTAACCCCAGGTTCTTATGGAACCTGTCTACCTTAGAATGTTCGAGTGTCATTCTCTGACAGATGGTCTTGTCATTACCTCACTTTCTGAAGAAAGATCAGGTTGGTGAAAGTCTTAAACTTTAGAAGCATGCTTTGCAAACTCTGTGACAATTAGTTCCCAAGGACCGTATTATCATTAGAAGTAGTAGACTTAATGGAAAACCCATCAAACACAACAGGAAACGCAATATTTTTTTTCCATTTTAATAAGTATTATTTTATGAAATAGCTATTTATATATAGTCACTGCTGAAGGAAATGGCTACCTACTCCATTGTTGCCTGGGGAATACCATGGACAGAGGAACCCAGCAGGCTACAGTCCGTGGGGCCATAAAAGAGTCAGACATGACTTAGTAAGTAAACAACAACAACTACTGAAATACCTCATTACTAACATAGATTCTATTATCCTGTGTGCTTATTACACTAATATTCATGGCAGAGATCACTGAAAATGACATGTATTTGAGAAAAGTAGTTCAGTTCAGTCGCTCAATCGTGTCCGACTCTTTGCGACCCCATGAATCACAGCACGCCAGGCCTCCCTGTCCATCACCAACTCCCGGAGTTTACCCAAACCCATGTCCATCGAGTCAGTGATGCCATCCAACCATCTCATCGTCTGTCGTCCCCTTCTCCTCCTGCCCCCAATCCTACCCAGCATTAGAAAATTAGAGAACTCTCCAAAATTAAAGTGTTTAATCCCTGCTTCTGATTGTGATTCAGTCAAGTCTGTACAAGCTGTGTTTGGTAACCTGTATTTAATTCTGTCTTGAGATGCCCTTTCCCTGTGTGCTGTGCTGTACTTAGTTGCTCAGTCGTGTCTGACTCTTTGCAACCCCATGGACTGTAGTTCTCCAGACTCCTCTGTCCATGAACATTCTCCAGGCAAGAATACTGGAGTGGGTTGCCATGCTCTTCTCCAAGGGATCTTCTCAACCCGGGGATCAAACCCAGGTCTCCTGCATTGCAGGCAGATTCTTTACCAGCTGAGCCACCCGGGAAGCCCATGAATACTGCAGTGGGTAGCCTATCCCTTCTCCAGGGGATCTTCCTGACCCAGAAATTGAACTGGGGTCTCTTGCATTGCAGGCAGATTCTTTACCAGCTGAGCTATCAGGGAAGCTGTGAGTTTCTTTCATACGTTCTCCAAATGCACTAGGAATTCCTTGGGACCTCATCCCATCACCGTTCTTTTGAATGACTGGGTGTTCACACACATCCCCTGGTAAGAGGTTCAGACATTTGTAGTTGCATCTATTGCAAAGCTTTTTAAATCCTCTCTTACACTGACTAAAGACTACTTTTTTAAAATTGAAGTATAGTTCATTTACAATGTTGTGTTAGTTTCAGGTGTACAGCAGTGATTCAATTATATACTCTTATTCCGATTCTTTTCCATTATAGGTTATTACAAGATAGTGACTATAGTTCCCTGTGCTATACAGTAGGTCCTTGTTATTTATTTGGTGTATAGTGATGTGTATATGTTAATCCCCAACTCCTAATTTATCTCCCCTCCCACCCCATCTATCCCCTTTGGTAATCATAAGTTTGTTTTGTCTGTGAGTTTATGGCTTGAAACCTCTGCCTGATGTGGCTCCTTTCTTTCTCCCCTTTGTGAAACTCTCTTCAAAAGAGTAATAGGTGAGAGGACTAGGTCAGCCTAGTTACCCTGGCAACTGCAGTGAGTGTGTGTACACATTGTGCACATACACAGGTGGGTGGAAGAGAGATTGCTCATTAAAGTACACTCCACATGGAAAGGAGATGGGAGACTGTGCCTCTTTCCATGTTTAAGTGAAAATCATGTACCCTGCAAAAAAAGAAGCTTGTAGCTGAATCTATTGCCAAGTTTCTTAGGTCCTCTGCACTCTGACTAGACTGCTTTTTTTTAAAGGACACTTTCTGGGGTTGAGTTTGAACCCCATGGATCTTGCTCTCACAGCATCTTTTCACTTGCAATCCATACCGTTTCTTCTTTTGCCCTCTTAGGAAAGGTAGTAGACAATTTTAAAAAATTTAAATATATATATTTGTATATGTATATATGTATTACAATTGCAAGTAAAATGTTTGTGGGAAGAATCTGGTTTTTTTGGTTGTTGTTGCATGCCTTTCTTTGATCTTGACTTGGAGCCAGATTTACCATTTAGAATTTCTATCTTGATCTCTTGCTTATGAACAGGGAAGAAAAATAAATATGTTTCAGAATGACCACCTGAGTCTGCAGCAAATCACATCTTAATCTCCTTCCATTTTGGCGAAGATTCTCAAACCCAAATACTTTCTGTGCAGCCTCGTATAAAATATATCCCATCCTCCTTCACACACCCACAGCAAATGTCACTAAATAATAATACACTCAGACTCTTTCTTAATCCAGCTCGCCAGATAAGCACTATTAATGAAACAGATCTGGAATATGAGATAACACCTATTTGCAGCCTCTCTTTTACGCTATCACTTTCTAACTTACTTTTCCTCCCAACCTTATAGATTTTATAATGGAATGGATTTTTTTGTTTGAAGGAGGAAGGGGGTTTAATATAACTAGCCTCATATTTTTAGATATACTTTGAAAAAAAATTTAAACACCTATATTCTCTCAAATATATATAAAACTATATTTGAACTAAAATCACTGGTTTCTGCATAATAATTTTAAGGTGATTTCTGATACTCTTGAGGAGTTTGAAGTCAAAATTTATTTTTATCCTCCTTCTCCATAAAGTATTTACTGAGTGCCTCGTGGTATATGGTTTAAGCAAAGCATTGCACAAAGCAAATTATTCAGGTATAGTCTGAGTGAACAGTTTGAGACATAAATGATTTCATACAACTACAGGAGTTAGCAGGGCTAGTTTATAACTGGAGATATTGTTTTATAAGGTGTTATTATCTTAGAATACATGTGTCAAGAATTCAAAGAACAAAGTTGTTTTCAATGATTACATTTATGGTGGTCAGATACTGTTGTAGTTGGAAGCATGGCTTTGCAATCCACCCGGGATCTAGGCAACCATTTTATTCCCAATTGCACCCTCCACCCCCACCATTTCAGGTAAAGTGTCAGGTTGGTGCTCTGCTGCTGGGAAAACTAATGATCAAAACTCGGGGAAAAAATTCTTTAGAGGTTGTTCCGGCAGATACCTATGGTCTGAAGGGAAGTGTTGCACAGTGAAAATGATCATGTTTACTCCTAAACGAAATGGGCATCCATCTTATTCTCATGCCTGTCGTGGTGTACCCAGAAAGCGCTGGATGAAGTGAGCATAATGGAGTAACTCCCCGCCCTCTCCAGGCAAAGAAACTTCTCATTGTAATGTTATGGTGCGCTCTACAATAGTAATGATTTTTATAGCTTCATAGTATACTCTCAACAAACAGCGTTGAAAATGGATTAAATGATTTCGTTTTGCTCTGGCTATTAGTCTATCTCAGAAACAGTTTACCGTCTCATACGTAATGTACTGATAGCGATTATCCCTTATTTCTAAGTAACACTCTCGGGGATTCAATGACAATGAGAACAGCAGGAAATGCCAAGGAGCATAATAGCTTCCTAAGCAGCTATGTAACTTTCCATCTCTCTGCGGGCCGAGGTGAGGCAGTGGACTGGTGGACAGAGAACTTTTGTCTTCTGAATGTGGTCTTATTTCCCCTGTAAGAACCCATGATGGAGGGGCATCAGGACAAAAGAGCTTGAACCGGCGATACGAATTTTTTTCACATCTTGGCAGAAACTCACACACCACCCCAGTCTAGTGTGATAATGGTATTCTTTTCCTGACTATGACCCACCACAGGAAAACCATGAGGGTCACACAATGGCCAGAAATTAACTCTTGACATGCTTGCAGCTTTTCCAGCAAACACTGGGGCTTAATATTACAGAACTAGAAGAGCTGATCTCCCCTGGTGATAGCAATCTGCCTTTCAATTTTGCTGTCTCGAACAGCCAGCTGTGAGCCTTTATATAACATTTCACAGTCCCTTAATTACCACATGACAACCTCAGGGCTGCTAATCCTAATACCGTTCCAAAGTGAGGGACTTATGACATGTCAGCAGTTTAATGCAACTCTTTCTGTGGTAATCATGTTTCGTGGAAAATATAGTTCTTCCCCAAACACAGTGAATACTCACCTTACAATGTTCAGATAAGCTTTTGCTTATGTCCCACATCACTGGAGAGAAATAGCCTCTGTGTCCTGGTACAGAGGTGTACCGGGACTGCTAAGCATATAACAGAAAGCCAAATGAGAAAGACTGGTAGGGGAAAAGAAGTGAATAACATCAGGCCAGACAAGATTCATTGCACTGCTCAAGCATAGCATAGCTAGTCTTTTTCCTTTTCTTGGTAGAAATTGGGCCACAAATGCAGCATTCATAGGCCCTGTGATGATGCCTGGTGATTTAGTAGCTAAGTCATATCCAACTCTTGTGAGCCCATGGACTGTAGACCACAAGACTCCTCTGTCCATGGGATTTCTCAGGCAAGAATACTGGTGTGGGTTACCTTTTCCTTCTCCAGGGGATTTTCCTAGCCCAGGGATTGAACCTGTGTCTCCTGCATTGCAGGTGGTCTCCTGTATTGCAAGAAGTTTCTTTACCACTGAGCCACCAGGGATTCCCATAATGCATAAGAATTAACTAAATTTTGATGATCTTAACATGGCCACCAGGACAGTGTTATCACTTTAGGGCAGATGAAGGCAGGCCAAAGGATCTACAGGAAAAAGAAAGGTTTGCCTTATTGGCTAAATCAAAGACATCAATTGACCAGGCACAATCATTCAGGACTGATATTAACTTGGACTCAAATAGGCTGGATTTGTTTTCTCTGCTTCTGCTTACTTTCTGCCCAGGTTGGTATTGGGGTTAGAATTTCTATCTTGGGCCCCCTGTGAACTCCATACTTGTATATCTAATAGTCAACTTGCCCTGTCTACTTGGATACCTAACAGAATCACAAGCTAAATATGTCTAAGATGCTTCATCCTTGCCATTCCACTCCTACCAAGATCCCTACCACACACTTTTTCCTCCAACTTTTATCTTTCTCAATACACAGCATCACAGTACTACTAGGTACTCAAAGACTTCCTTTTCTCATTAATTCATCAGCAGGTTCTATCGGTCTTGTCTTGAAAGTACATTTCTGATTCACCTACTTTTCTTTGTCTTCGCTGCCTCCACCTGTGATTCAGACATCTATCATTCATCTCCTACAACTCTGTCTGGTTTCACAGTTTTGACCCCTGAGTTCTTTAGTCCAATCTCCACTCAGTAGTAAAAATGCTTTCTAAACCTGAATTGGGACTTTCACTTCTGGTTAAGATATAGAAAGTCATGAATTCCCACTTTTCAATGGTGTACTTAATTATATTTTGGTGCCCCCATATTCTGGATTTTACTAGTGGCAGCCTCTACAAGTGACTCCCATGTCTTTGTGACATGTCCTCATTAATTTTACTGAGCACTTCTTTCAGTTCAGTTCAGTCACTCAGTCGTGTCCGACTCTTTGTGACCCCATGGACTGTAGCATGCCAGGCCTCCCTGTCCATCACCATCTCCCGGAGTCTACCCAAACTCATGTCCATTCAGTCGGTGATGCCATCCAACCATCTCATTCTCTGTCATCCCCTTCTTCTTCCACCTTCAACCTTTCCCAGCATCAGGGTCTTTTCAAATGAGTCAGCTCTTCACATCAGGTGGCCAAAGTATCGGAGTTTCAGCTTCAACATCAGTCCTTCCAATGAACACTCAGGATTGATCTCCTTTAGGATGGATTGTTTGGATCTCCTTGCAGTCCAAGGGACTCTCAAGAGTCTTCTCCAACACCACAGTTCAAAAGCATCAATTCTTTGGCACTCAGCTTTCTTTATAGTCCAACTCTCACATCCATATTTGACTACTGGAAAAACCATAGCCTTGACTAGATGGACCTTTGTTGGCAAAGTAATGTCTCTGCTTTTTAATATGCTATCTAGGTTGGTCATAACTTTCCTTTCAAGGAGTAAGCGCCTTTTAATTTCATGGCTGCAGTCACCATCTGCAGTGATTTTGGAGTCCAAAAAAATAAAGCCTGCCACTGTTTCCACTGTTTACCCATCTATTTGCGATGAAGTGATGGGACTGGATGTCATGATCTCCTTGTCAAGACAAGACTTCCCAGGCTCACCTTATACCTTCCAACCCCAGGTCTAGAATCAGCACTTCTCTGAGGATCCCTGGTTCCTTTCATTGGGGAATGGATCAGAGACCAAGTTTTGTGTGCTCAGTTCAGTTCAGTTCAGTCACTCAGTTGTGTCCAACTCTTTGTGACCCCATGGACTGCAGCACGCCGGGCTTCCCTGTCCATCACCAACTCCTGGAGCTTGCTCAAACTCATATCCATTGAGTTGGTGATACCATCCTCGGCCTTTTGGCTAAGATCAAGTGTAGTATCTGTTCTTATCAGTGTGTGTGCCAGGGGTGCTCATTATTCTTAGGATGTCATTGCTTGACCCTTTCGGTGGGCAGAGTTAGGAAACATGTGTATGTATGTGTTGTTGTGTAGTTGCTAAGTCGCGCCCAACTCTGCAACCCCATGGACTGTAGTCCGCCGGGCTCCTCTGTCCATGGGATGCTCCAGGCAAGAATATTGGAGTGGGATGCCATTCCTTCTCCAGGGGATCTTCCTGACCCATGAATTGAACCCAGGTCTCCTGCGTTACAGGCAAATTCTTTACCATCTGAGCCACAAGGGGAGCCCCATATATATGTAAATATACATATATGTACATATATGTATGTGTGTATATATATATATATACTTATCTATACGTGTGCACATACACATGTATAAGCACATGTATTTTATATTTTAGAAACCATGAGTTCATATTGAGTTCAATTGAGTTCAATCTCAATTCATCTTGACATTGTTCACTTACTTCATTTCATATTTGTATGTTCTTTCTTCCAAAGTGCAAACTCTGGCCCCTCACAGTACAGCACATTTACTTATTTGTTCAATCTACAATACATTCAATTTTTTCTGTATTGTTTCACTCATCCCTCTTCAAATCATGAATGAACTAAAAGAAGTTCAGAGTTTGTTTGCAGTTCTCTGTCTTCATTCCACCTCATTCTCCACCCCACCCAACACTGAGGGCTTAGTAATAAAATTCTGTGTTCATAAATTACCTGATTGTTCTTTCTTTCTTTTTTTTAACCCTTCCATAAGTGTGGTTATAGTATTTCTTGAAATACATTGGGGCCATTCGTTCTACTTTCCTTTGCATTTTAGATTCCCCTTTTCCATCTGGATTGGGTTAATATAATTTTTTATATTAAAAACTTTAAGATGATTACAAAGTCTAAAACTGTATCAAAAGAAATAATCTAACAAGTGCCACTGCTGCTGTATCCCTTTTGCCCTATTTCTTCCTCTACCTAACCTTATAGGAAATCAGCTTTGTTATTTCTGGTTTATTTTCTCTGTATTCCTTATGTGAAAGTGAAAGTGAAAGGCACTCAATCGTGTTCGTCTCTTTGTGACCACATGGACTATACAGTCCATGGAATTCTCCAGGCTAGCATAATGGAGTCGTAGCCTTTCCCTTCTGCATGGGATATTCCCAACCCAGGGATTGAACCCAGGTCTCCCACATTGCAGGCAGATTCTTTACCAGCTGAGCCACCAGGGAAGCCCTGATTTTTTAAATTTTTCCCCTCTATCTCACACAAAAAAGAGTATACAATATGTGCTCTTTTGTACTTTACTTTTTGTTCCCTTAATAATATATCATGGAAATCATTCTTATAGCAATTCATAGAGCTCTTCCACATTCTTTTTTTACCTCCTTCTCACACCCTTCCCTTTCTCTTCCTTTTTAGTAGCCTTGGCTCAGATGGTAAAGAATTTGCCTGCAATGCAGGAGATCCAGGTTTTATACCTGGGTCAGGAAGATCCCCTGGAGAAGAGAATGGCTACCCACACCAGTATTCTTGCCTGGAAAATCCCATGGACAGAGGAGCCTGGAAGGCTACAGTCCATGGGGTCACAGTCAGACATGACTGAGAAACTAACACTTTCACAGTATGGCTGATACCACTTGGTATATGCACCAGATTTATTATATCAATGCTTGGACACTTAGAGAATGTCTTATATTTTGCAGATATACATATTGCTGCTGTGCATAAATTTGCACATATATATTTTCATATTATTGAAAGTGTAGTTTCAGTATAAATTCCGAGAAGTAGAACTGCTGGGTCAAAGGCTACATGTAGTTGTAGTTTGCAAGACATTGTCACTTTTCCCTCCAGAGGAGGTGTGTCATTTTGCATTCCAGCAGTGCATAAGAGTGACTATTGCCACGCAGCCTCATCAGCAGAGTGTGCTGTCAAGTTTTTGAAATTTTGCCAATTTGATGGGTGAGAAATGATGCTGCAATGTGGTTTACTTTGCATTTCTCTTATTATGTGTAAGTTGCACATCTTTTCATATGCTTAAGGGCCAACTTTACATTTCTTTTAATGACATTTTTTGTTTATGTTTTTATCCTTTTTTCTATGGGATTTTGGTCATTTATTCTTCAATATTTAAATGTTTTTTGTATATTAATGATAATCCTTTATCTGCCAATATTGCCTCTCAGAATATACTCATTTTAAAGATTGTTTAGTTTTTGGTGGTCAAATTTATCAACATTTTACTATATTGCATGTGGATTTTGAGACATTGTTATAAATCCTTTCCCTACACTTAGGTTATGTAAGAATTCACCTGGTACTTTTATATTTATGAATATTTTTACATTTGCATCTCTGATCCATTGGGTGCTTATTTTGTGTATTATAGAAGAAATGAGTCTAATTTTACCTTTTCTAAAAAAAGTTATTCCCTTTACTAAGAAGAAAGAAGATAATTTTTATCCCATTTTTCTGATATCACCTTTATCATATGCCATATTTCTCTATATAATTTGGTTTATTTAATCATCAGACTCTTGACAGCCATGTGTGGATTGGTATTTAGGATTATAATTCAAAGGAGTCCCAGCCACAGGGGAAGCTGTGACTGACTCACCAGATCTTTCCTGTGAGCCTTCATTAAATGTTTAGGGGCATGGATTCATAAGCAACACAATTGTTATACTAAGCCTCTAAGTTTGGGGGTTAGTTTGTTATGTAGCAAAAGATAGTTGATGACTTCTGCTTTCTCATTTGCATAAAAAGCATGTGGAAGTCACCCTACCATCTAAAAGCAAGTGAAAAAAACAAGTGAACAGGCTGATAAATCAACAACTTTTCTTGGATCCATTAGAGAGGGGAAGATACAGGCCAAACCACTGCTCTTAAGATGGGAGAGACAGACAGGTGAATACAGAGAGCCATGGCTTAGCCAAGCAGAGTCATAAGTGAAGACCACCACTGGTGGAACCAGTACTGGGGTAGGAAAACCAGAACTGTAGTTGAAAAATTGTTGGAGACTCAGTGTGGACAGGTCTGAGAATTTAAACTCCAGGGGTAGCCAGTTGTTGGAAGGACCCCACAGTATTGTAAGATTTACCTCCAGCAGCTTGGCTAGATTCCCACAGTAAATACTGGAGAAAAATCTCCTTAACTTTCTGGCAGAGGAGGGGAAAAATGACCCATTTTTAAAATACACCTGAGCATTCTATTCTAATAGGGCCTGCCCTCAGGGGAAGCTAGTTAATCAGAGCCTAACCTATTGGAGTATTATCAGACTGTGGGGGAAAAGGACCTCCAACTACAGCCAACCCTAGCCATCCTATCCCACTTAAGGTGGGAGAGAAAAAAAAAAAACTGAGAAATTCTTATGAAGCTAACAATCTAGAGGCATGGACTCATTAAAAGACCGATACCTAATCATAGAACTATGGAAGGCTTCTGCTTCCCCTAGACCTTACCACCGCATAAATAAACTTTGATACATGCAAACAATGAAATATTGTTTAGTGCTAAGAGGAAATGAGCTATCAAGTCTTAAAAAGATATGGCGGAAAGCTACATGCACATCACTAAGTGAAAGAAGCCAATCTGAAAAGGCTAAATACTGCATGATTTCAACTATATGACATTATGAAAAAGGCAAAACTATAAAGACAGTAAAAGCCTCAGTGGTTGCCAGGGGTGAGAGGTGGGGTAGAGATGAGTTGGCAGAGCATAGGGGATTTTTATGGTAATAAATATACTCTGTATAACATCACAGTGATGGATGATATATTATGCGTTTGTCCAAATGTATAGCACTAAGATGTATAACACTAAAAGGGACCCATAATATAAACTATGGACTTTGGGTGATAGGCACTAGCAGTAAAGAACCTTCCTGCCAGTGCAGGAGATATAGGAGACATGGGTTCGATCCCTGGGCCAGGAAGATGACCTAGGGGAGGGCATGGCAACCTACTCCAGTATTCTTGTCTGGAGAATCCCATGGACGTAGCCTGGCGGGCTGCAGTCCAAAGGTTTACAAAGAGTCAGACACAACTGAAGTGACTAAAGCATGCATGCACAATATCAGTGTAGGTTCATCAGTTGTAACAAATGTACCACTCTGTTGGAGGATAATAAGGAGTTGATGCATATGTCAGGACTGTGGCTATATGGGAATTCTCTCTAATCTCCTCTCAAATTTGCTGTGAGTATTCAACTGCTCTTAAAAAATTGTCTCAATTTTTAAAAAGATAACTGATATACTACTTCCATTAAACATTGTACAAGAAGCCCTGGTCAGTGAAATACGACTGGGAAAATAAATAAAAGATATATGTATTAGAAAATAAGAGATAGAACTTCATTTGTGTGCACCGGAAAACTTATGGAACTTATAAACAAAATAAAACAAAAAAACTTACACTAGTAAGAAGGTTTAGTATGGTTGCAGAATACAAGATTAACATATAAAAATCAATTGTATTTCTATACACTAGCAAAAAAAAGGAAAATAAAAACATTTATTATAGCAGCAAAATATCAAACACTTAAGAAGTAATCTTTCAAGAGATACATAAGATCTTTGCACTGAAAACTAAAAAATGTTGTTAAGAGATACTAAAGACGTTGGAAGACTCAATATTGTCAAGTTATCGGTTCTACCCAAACGGATCACGAATTTCAGTATATTCACAATCAAAAGCCCAACAGGGTAATTTAAATTTTTATGAAAGTGCAAATAATCTAAAATAATCATAGCAATTTTGAAAAAGAGCAATCTTGAGATTTGCAATACCTACTTCAGAACATTAATACTGCAGTAATCAAGACATTGTGTTGTTGGCATAAGAAGACAAATAGGTCAACGAAGCACAGTGCAGTCCAGAAATAGATTCACAAAACATGGTTGATTGATTTTTACAAGGCCTTAAGTCAATTCAATAAAGAAAGGGAAGTTTTTTTTAAACAAATATTACTAAAATAACTGGATACCCATATTTAGAAAAAGAAACTCAATCTCTACACATACATAAAATCTATGTAAGTGTGTGTATGAAAGTGAAAGTGTTACTTGCTCAGTAGTGTCTGACTCTTTGCAACCTCATAGACTGTAGCCCACCAGGCTCCTCTGTCCATGGAATTCTCCAGGCAAGATTGCTGGAGTGAGTAGCCATTTCCTTCTCCAGGGCATTTTCCCAACCCAGGGATGGAACCCAGGTCTCCTGAATTGCAGGCAGATTCGTTTCCATCTGAGCCACAGAAAAGCCCAAGTGTATGTATAGTAATATTACTATATTAAATGTATGTATAGTAATATTAATATATAACAAAAATTAATTTGAAATTGATAATAAATCTAAATGTAAAGCTATAACAATGAAGCCACTAGAGGAAAACGTATCAGAACATCGTGTGACCTGGGAATAAGCAAAGATTTCTTAGGACATATGAAAGAGAAAAATTGAGAAATTGATGTTTATGAAAATTAAAGGGACATCTTTAAGAAAATGAATAGGTAAGCCACAGACTTGGAAGCATATTTGCAAAGCATATATCTCACAAAAAATTCATATCCATAAACATAAACAAATCCCGTATTCAACAACCTGGTACAAACATGGGCAAAAGAACAGAGAAAAAAAAGGATACAAAAATGTATAAAGTGCACAAGAAAAGATGTTAAACATCATTGATCTTGATGAAAAATTAAAAGCACAACGAGATACCATTTCTCTCCCACCAAAATAAAAAAGACTGACATGGCTAAAGGTTAAAGGGAATGTGGAGCAAATAAAATTCTTGTATTTGGTTGCTAGGATTGTAAAATGGTAAAAGTCTTGCAAAACTGGAAGTTCCTTATAAAATTAAACATATACCTTCCCTATGGCCCAGAATTTCCACTCCTACATCTTTACCTGAGAAAAATGAAAACAAATGTCTACCAAACACTTGTATGAGAACGTTGAGAGCAACTTTATTTATAATAGTCAGATGGGAAATGGTACAAATGTCCCTCAATATGTAGATGATTAGTCCAATTGGAGTATTTGCATGCAGTTGAATACTCTTGAGCAATGAAAGGAGATGAACTATTGATACACATAACAGCATGGATATATGAAGTCCAGGAATAGGCATGATGATAGAAATCTGATCAACGAGAGAAGGGTGTAGGATTGGTAGTGGTTGTTTACTGCCTAGGAGACCAGCAGAGAGAGAAATGTTCTATATCTTTTTGTGGGCAGTTATTGCAAGTTATACAAAACTAAGTTAGATTACCTTATTCTCCTCTTTGATAGTTTTAGTTGCCCTTAGATATAACCCAAACGGCTAGTTTTTTTTTTATCTGCACTTATAACAGTTTAAAGGTTTTATTTACTGTATTTAGCTATTTCCTGTAATAAGTTTGGTTCTGAGGGCAGGGACTATGCCAATCTTGTTCCTGAGTGCATCTCCAGTGCTCATTACATTTCAGCTCCCTTCTCTTTCCTTCGCTTCCACTCCTTAAGGAACTGAAACTAATCACCAAGTCTTGAACTAGAACTTGTAACACACATTATTCTTTCTGGATTTAGCTTAGCTGTAGTTTTGAAACTGGCTTTTATCACATACATGTTGTACCGAGGGATGGGATATGATGTCCAGGTGAAAGGACTGGAGATCCTGCCAATGAAACAGTGGGTGTTTTACAGCAATCATAACACTAGTGATTAGTCAAAATGCAGTTTTCTCATACTGTAGATTCAGTCCTGGTGGGTGATTAGTCCTGGTGACAAGAAATTATTGCCTTCCAGTGAGTAGAAAATAGTGTCTAAAATATGGTTGAGTTGACTGTTTATGTTCTTGAACTGGAATGAATCATCATAGCGATGGATACCATACAGGATAACACTAGATGTATCACAGAGAAAACATCTACCACCTGTATGTATATAAATTTCTGGATCATCAACCAGTTTAGAAACAAAGAGAAGCTGTAGCCATATTGTTGAAATGAAGAACTAAATTATTTCAAAGATATAGACACAAAAGAGTGCCCACTACTCTTTCCATTTTTACACAAAATAAACATCTAGTAACTGTAAATGATGAGAATCCCAAAGTATTATATATAATAATTTCCTTTTGGAAATTGTGGTTCTGTTGAAACAACACTGGAATATCAGTGGTGGAAGACAACAAAGTACACATTTCTGCTCTCACTACCTGTCTGTCCATTATGGATTCCCTGGAGCCTGAGCTCTTCTGGAGCCCATGTCTTCTCTCTGAGATTAAAGAAGAAGAAATAGCCACCAATAGGAACACAGCTGATAGTCATAGTGGAGAGAGAAAGAGCAAGTAGAAGATTGTTCAATGCTCTTGAAGTCCCCCCCACCCCAAGAGACAACTTGCATTTCTTGTCCAAAGTGAGTCACAAGGCCACTTCTAAGTCTGAGGTGGATAGGACACTGCAACTCCACTATGTGCCTGGAAGCGGGAGAGCTGAGAATAGTGGGTAAACAGCATTCATGATCAGCATCCCAATGAAAGTTGACCTTTTCTGTTATGACCACCATCAAGACAGTCATCACTCCCCATGTACTAGTTATAAGGCACTAAGTATTGACTGCTTGCCAAGTACTGTGCTTTATTCATTAGCTTCTTTGCTGCTAAGTTGCTTCAGTCGTGTCTGACTCTGTGCGACCCCAGAGATGGCAGCCCACCAGGCTCCTCCGTCCCTGGGATTCTCCAGGCAAGAATACTGGAGTGGGTTGCCATTTCCTTCTCCAAGGCATGAAAGTGAAAAGTGAAAGTAAAGTCACTCAGTCGTGTCCAACTCCTAGCAACCCCATGGACTGCAGCCTACCAGGTTCCTCCATCCATGGGATTTTCCAGGCAAGAGGACTGGAGTGGGTTGCCATTGCCTTCTCTGATTAGCTTCTTTACTCATCACAAAAACTTAATATTGCAGATAATATTGTTAAGCTGCATTTTTAGATGAGAAAATAAAGACTGGAAGAAGAAACAATTTATGCCCAGGTCATAAATTCAATAAGGGAAGGAGCCAGGATTTGAACATAGATACATCTGAATCCAGGGCTTGTACTCTAAACTACCATGTTATACAGTCATTCTAGCCTTGCTGGAATGTGTTAAAAATTCACACTGAAGGCCCACATCCCTAAGGCACTCTTAAGAACTTCTTGTATTGAACCAAGGATATGCAAAAATCAGGTATTTGATATAGGCTTAATAACACTGTTACATCTGCCAACCTTTGTTTATAGGCTCCAAGGACTATATGTCTTCATTCTCCTTGGGAGTCTGTAAGTTTTTACTTCCACAAGCTGACACTGTGTAGATACTCAAGCATATAGATGTCTGTGAATAGGGAGACATGGAAACTGAAAGGGACCATCCAAAGTTGGTCAATATTATACTCTCATGAGATCTTGTCTAGCTGTTACAGAGTGATTTGCTTCTTCCCAGGCATAATACTCAGATCGCCATCATCTGGGGTCCTGGTTTTAAGAATTGCTTTCCATGATTTCTAGACCTCAGAACCAACCCTTTACGAGTGTCTAGATATCTTCTTAAAGTACCTCATCCAAATTTTCCTTTAAGAAACCAAAAAGCTGTGTTGGCATACTAATTAAGGTCATAAATCCCCATAGACCTGCGCCTCTTGTAGAGAGATTTAGTGCTAACGTTTAAATATTTGGGCTATGGAATGGGATAACAAATTCATATCCAGTCGCCTGCAGTAGTGATTGGCTTGGTAACCTGTTCTCTGGCTCCCTGCCTTTCCTCATGCATGGCTTCACTCCTCTGCTCTGCCCCTTCACCTTCCTCCTTCACTATGGGCTCGTTGCTCCTGTCTCAGGGTCTGCTTCTAGCGGAACCCTAACTATAACACCAACCAAAAGTCAGTGCCAACAAGCTGGTATTGGGTAATTATATGAAAGATTTGAGTTTTAAAATGTTGGGTAGAGGAGAATGTTTCAACACAGACTGAAACCTTACAAAGCAGAGACATAACTTTGCCAACCAAGGTCTGTGTAGTCAAACTTATTGTTTCTCCAGTAGCCATGTACAGATGTGAGAGTTGAACCGTAAAGAAGGCTGAGAGCTGAAGAATTGATGCTTTCCAACTATGGTGCTGTAGAAGACTACTGAGAGTCCCTTGGACAGCAAGGAGATCAAACCAGTCAATCCTAAAGGAAATAAACCCTGAATATTCATTGGAAGTACTGATGCTAAACCTGAAACTCCAATACTTTGGCCATCTGAGGTGAAGAGCCAACTCATTAGAAAAGACCCTGATGATGGGAAAGACTGAGGGCAGGAGGAGAAGAGGGGAACAGAGGACAAGATGGTTGGATGGCATCACCGACTCTATGGACATGTGTTTGAGCAAGCTCCAGGAGTTGGTGATGGACAGGGAAGCCTGGTGTGCCACAATCTTATGAGATCACAAAGAGTCGGACATGACTTGAATGTTTGAGCATTTGAAAAGTTTAAGTTTTTTCTTCTGAAGAAACAGGGTGATATGAGAATCAGAAGCAGAAACCTGGTCTACAAAGCTGGTCAAAAAGGCTGTTCTTTCTTCTTTTGAAGGTTCAGTTCAGTTTAGTTCAGTTCAGTCGCTCAGTCATGTCTAACTCTTTGCAACCCCATGGACTACAGCATGCCAGGCCTCCCTGTCCATCATCAACTCCCGGAGTTTACCCAAACTCATGTCCATTGAGTCGGTGATGCCATCTAACCATCTCATCCTCTGTCGCCCCCTTCTCCTCCTGCCTTCAATCTTTCCCAACATCAGGGTCTTTTCAAATGAGTCAGCTCTTTACATCAGGTGGCCAAAGTATTGGAGTTTCAGCTTCATCATCAGTCCTTCCAATGAACACTCAGGATTGATATCCTTTAGGATGGACTGGTTGGATCTCCTTGCAGTCCAAGAGACTCTCAAGAGTCTTCTCCAACACCACATTTCAAAAGCATCAATTCTTCGGCGCTCAGCTTTCTTTATAGTCCAACTCTCACATCCATACATGATTACTGGAAAAACCATAGCCTTGATGAGACAGACCTTTGTTGGCAAAGTAATATCTCTGTCTTTTAATATGCTGTCTAGGTTGGTCATAACTTTTCTTCCAAGGAGTAAGCGTCTTTTAATTTCATGGCTGCAATCACCATCTGCAGTGATTTTGGAGCCCCCCAAAATAAAGTCAGCCACTGTTTCCACTGTTTCCCCATCTGTTTGCCTTGAAGTGATGGGACCAGATGCCATGATCTTAGTTTTCTGAATGTTAAGTTTTAAGCCAACTTTTTCACTCTCCTCTTTCGCTTTCATCAAGAGGCTCTCTAGTTCTTCTTCACTTTCTGCCATAAGGGTGATGTCTTCTGCATATCAGATAACCCATATCTGAGGTTATTGATATTTCTCCAGCAATCTTGATTCCAGCTTGTGCTTCATCCAGCCCAGTATTTCTCATGAAGTACTCTGCATATAAGTTAAATAAGCAAGGTGACAATATGCAGCCTTGACATACTCCTTTCCCAATTTGGAACAATTCCTATTTGAAACCATGTCCAGTTCTAACTGTTGCTTCCTGACCTGCATAGAGATTCCTCAGGAGGCAGGTCAGGTGGTCTGGTAGTTCCATCTCTTTCAGAATTTTCCACAGTTTATTGTGATCCACACAGTCAAAGGCTTTGACATAGTCAATAAAGCAGAAATAGATGTTTTTCTGGAACTCTCTTGCTTTTTCTACGATCCAGCAGATGTTGGCAACTTGATCTCTGGTTCCTCTGCCTTTTCTAAAACCAGCTTGAACATCTGGAAATTCATGGTTCATGTACTGTTGAAGCCTGGCTGGGAGAATTTTGAGCATTACTTTCCTAGCGTGTGAGATGAGTGCAATTGTGCAGTAGTTTGAGCATTCTTTGGCATTTCCTTTCTTTGGAATTGGAATGAAAACTGACCTTTTCCAGTCCTGTGACCACTGCTGCGTTTTCCAGATTTGCTGGCATATTGAGTGCAGCACTTTCACAGCATCATCTTTTAGGATTTGAAATAGCTCAACTGGAATTCCATCATCTCCACTAGCTTTATTGGTCGTGATGCTTCCTAAGGCCTACTTGACTTCACATTCCAGGAAGTCTGGCTCTAGATGAGTGATCACATCATCATGATTATCTGAGTCGTGAAGATCTTTTTTTTGTACAATTCTTCTGTGTATTCTTGCCACCTCTTCTTAATGTTTTCTGCTTCTGTTAGGTCCATACCATTTCTGTCCTTTATTGAGCCCATCTTTGCATGAAACATTCCCTTGATATCTCTAATTTTCTTGAAGAGATCTCTAGTCTTTCTCATTCTATTGTTTTCCTCTAATTCTTTGCACTGATCACTGAGGAAGGCTTTCTTATCTCTCCTTGCTATTTTTTGGAATTCTGCATTAAAATGGGTATATTTTTCCTTTTTTTCCTTTGCTTTTCGCTTCTCTTCTTTTCACAGCTATTTGTAACGCCTCCTCAGACAGCCATTTCGCTTTTTTGCATTTCTTTTTCTTGGGGATGGTCTTGATCCCTGTCTCCTGTACAATGTCATGAACCTCCATCCATAGTTCATCAGGCACTCTGTCTATCAGATCTAGTCCCTTAAATGTATTTCTCACTTCCATTGTATATTCGTAAGGGATTTGATTTAGGACATACCTGAATGGTCTAGTGGTTTTCCCTACTTTCTTCAATTTAAGTGATCTGAGCCACAGTCAGCTCCTGATCTTGTTTTTGTTGACTGTATAGAGCTTCTCCATCTTTGGCTGCAAAGAATACAATCAATCTGATTTTGGTGTTAACCATCTGGTGATGTCCATGTGTAGAGTCTTCTCTTGTGTTGTTGGAAGAGGATGTTTGCTATGACCAGTGCATTCTCTTGGCAAAACTCTATTAGCCCTTGCCCTGCTTCATTCTGTACTCCAAGGCCAAATTTGCCTGTTACTCCAGGTGTTTCTTGACTTCCTACCTTTGCATTCCAGTCCCCTATAATGAAAAGGACATCTGTTTTGGGTCTTAGTTCTAGAAGGTCTTGTAGGTCTTCATAGAACCATTCAACTTCTTCAGCATTATTGGTTGGGGCATAGACTTGGATTACCGTGATATTGAATGGTTTGCCTTGGAAACAAACAGAGATAATTCTGTCTTTTTCGAGATTACATCCAAGTACTGCATTTCTGACCCTTTTGTTGACTATGATGGCCATTCCATTTCTTCTAAGGGATTCTTGTCCACAGTAGTAGATATTATGGTCATCTGATTTAAAGTCACCCATTCCAGTCCATTTTATTTCACTGATTCCTAGAATGTCGACGTTCATTCTTGCCATCTCCTGTTTGACCACTTCCAATTTGCCTTGATTCATGGACCTAACATTCCAGTTTCCTATGCAATATTGCTCTTTATAACATCGGACCTTGCTTCCATCACCAGTCACATCCACAACTGGGTGTTGTTTTTGCTTTGGCTCTGTCTCTTCATTCTTTCTGGAGTTATTTCTCCACTGATTTCCAGTAGCATGTTGGGCACCTACCGACCTGGGGAATTCATCTTTCCGTGTCCTATCTTTTTGCCTTTTCATACTGTTCATGGGTTCTCAAGGCAAGAACACTGAAGTGGTTTTCCATTCCCTTCTCCAGTGGATCACATTTTGTCAGAACTCTCCACCATGCCCCATCCGTCTTGGGTGGCCCTACATGGCATGGCTCATAGTTTCACTGAGTTAGACAAGGCTGTGGTCCATTTGATTAAATTGGTTAGTTTTCTGTGATTGTGGTTTTCTGTCTGTCTGCCCTCTGATGGAGAAGGATAAGAGGCTTATGGAAGCTTCCTGATGGGAGACACTGACTGGGAGAAACTGGGTCTTGTTCTGATGGGCAGGGCCATGCTCAGTTCTCAAAAACAGAACAAGTGCTGACTTGGAAGTTGGGGGGAGAAAAGAAGTCATCTGTGCTGCAGACATTATCAGTGTCTAAGTGTTTAGGTCTTGGGGCAATTTTGAAGCTTCCATTTGTCATTTTCCCCCCTCTGGTGATAGAACAGCCACCACAGTTTTGTTTTGAAGCACTTTGTGCTCTGCACAGGTGCACCTAATTCCACGTATGGCCCTCTGCGCTCCCTGAGCCTGAATGCAAACACATATTTCACAACATCCCAATGCATTTGTCACTTTCCCAGAGTGT
The DNA here is from genome assembly GCA_024291935.2 of Okapia johnstoni. NCBI lineage: Eukaryota > Metazoa > Chordata > Mammalia > Artiodactyla > Giraffidae > Okapia > Okapia johnstoni. The sequence goes on from CM044309.1 coordinate 101,427,312, forward strand.
TTACTACCACACAAGTTTTGCTCGGGGAATGCTCTTCCAACTTTCCTAGCTCCGTCTGCCCAAGGATTTGCTCAGATTGCAAATAACTTTCTAGGAAATTTGCAATTTTCTCCAAATGTCTGGTAAAATGTTTTCAGTCTTCACTTTTTTAATTATCTTCCCCGTGTGATGATAGTGTTGTATAATGTGGCAAATGTAAGAACAAGTCTTGACTTTCCCTGTTTCCTCACTGTCCCCATAACTATTCAACCAACAGTCCCCACCCCTACCTTCATCTTGTAAGTAGGTATCTCTCATGTCTGTTCATTTTTCTCTGTATTCAGTGCTCATTCCCTTACTCTTAATAGGCCTCTTGCTTCCATTTTTTTCTCCAATTATTTTTCCACAGTGCAGCCAGACTAATTACACCAAATGCAAATATAATCATTTCAACTCCCCTACTCAAACTTTTCAGGGGCTTCCCTTTCCTCTTGCAGTGACTGCTGAAATCTAACCTGATTTTCCAAGCCTTCCCCCACTCAACTCTTTCAAGTCACCCCCTCCACCCTCCCTCTGGCCTACTTCACCCGACCCTTTATCCCCCAGGCTTCTGTCTTTCAGCTCAACAACTGCTCTCTCTTGCCCATCTTCCCCATCCTCACTTTTTCACCCCATTGGTCTACCTCATACTTGAGGCTTCAACTTAGCAACTTGGGGGCTCTTCCCTGATCCATCGACCAGACTACATCCTGACAATGTTAGCTATCTTTGCAGCTAAACCATAAATTCTATAAGGACAACAATTGTGTCTATATTGCTTGTCATTCTATCTCCAGTGTCTAAATAGTGTCTGGTATAGAGCTGATTGACCACACAGCTTCAAATAAATATTTTCTTACACATTATGAAGAGGAAAGAAGCATTATAAGAAATTGAAATTGGGCATTGCTGGTCCAGTCTGTCACTTACCAGCTGTGTTGCCTTTCCTTAGTCAATATTGCCCAAGGTTTCATCTGTAAAGAACTTGAACTAGGTGATCTCAGACATCTCCTTCAGCTCCAGCATTCTAAGTGCTTTTATAAGCTTTCATATATTTTATCTCGGCTAATATAACCTTACTACATGTCAAACCCAATGCTGATGAGTCTAAAGAATTATTTCATTATGATTTCTTATGTCATGAATAGCTTTTGCTTTATTGACTCTCAAGTATTGATTTTTCAACAAAAGATGGAAAAAGTAAGACGTAGCCATAAAAGTAACTTTTTTACATACTCATGATGATTGCCTCCATCTTAAGTTGTTTGATGACCGAGAGACATCATGCATATGACAACTGGTCCTAACAGTTAACCTATAGTAAATGTATTAATCTCAATTGTTATCCAAGTTCCTCCTCATGTTTATTCTTTCATTAAGGATGATGTATATATCACCTACTAGATCTTTTCTGAAAGGTATACCCATTCTCCTTGCTTTTATACAATACTGAACAGATTACCCTGAAGTCTGTTCAAACAGATTTCAAACAGCAAAACATTTCATAGTTGCAAGTATTGGCAGGTGCTTAGAAAACATTTACTGAATGCTTGTTAAATGCTCAGGCATTGTCTGTACATATATTTAGCTTATTCTTGAAGCCACACTCCTTGATAGGTGTTAATAACTCCATTTTCCTGATGGGAAAACTGAGTTTTGAAAAAGTTAATTTGAAAAAAAAAAAAAGGTTAATTTGGCTATAGCATCATACGTGGTTGATCATAGGGAAAGGATTCAAGAGTTAATGGAGCTAGATTTCATGTTCCTGCAGAGCAAAGACTATTTTGCTTTTGGTCACCTCTGAATTTCCAATAAATATCTACTGACTGACTAACTGAATGAGAGAGTGAACAGTTGACATGTAAGTCAATGTTTTCCCTTTCATATGGTGGAAATTCCCCAGCACAAAGCAAAATGAAACTTTGAGTACCTTTTAGGCTCTGCCTGGGGCTCTGTCCTTTGGTTTCCAGTAGAACACAATGACACCTTAGCAGCCTAACCTTAATGTACAAAAGGCTGTGTACATGTATTTTTAGCTCTCCTTTGCCTTAATGCAAAGGAATCAAAATTTTGATTGTAATTAATTAAAACCCATGCTGTCAATGTGTCTTTTCTATGGACATGCCCACCTACAGTGGCAAAAGCTAGCTGATCTTCTTTTCATAGGAAGGTACTGTTCTTGGTACTTGCTGATCATTGATGACTAGAGGTTCCAGTGGCTATACAGGTGACAAGTAGGGCAAAGGAGATGCCACAAGTGCTCAAAGTACCCAAAGTTTATATTTATGCAGTGGTTAGTGGGTTATATATGTGGGGGTATCGGGACTGCTGCCAGATACAATGTCCAGAAGGTGCGTGGTCCATTTCGTAGTTCTCTGTGCCTCCTCTCAAGGCTGCCCTTGATGGCCACTTCCAACGCTATTAAAAATGTTAGGGGATGAGAGTGCTCAGTGGTGTGCCCCGGGCCCTTCTTCAGGCTCTGAGAGCACTAGTATTTCACCTTGATTGCATTTGTTCCGTGATAATATTGGATGGGTTTGTGTTAATTTTCTATTTCTTTGTTTGAAGAGATCCTGAAAGTACCACAAAGGAGTATTTATGGGATAATAATGTCACAATCTGCAGTTCTTAATTTATTGATTCTCCACAAGCCTTCTTTCTCTTAAACTGTTGTTTTTTCCTTTTTGCTTCCATGAGAGTTAAAAGTCATTTGGTTTGTTGTTGACTTTAATCTAGTTTATTATTAGCAAGGTTATTATTTGAAGTCTAAGTGATGGTTCAGATTCTTGCAGCACTTTTGTTACAAACAGTGGACACAATCCCTTCTCATTATTTCTAGTCAACTCTCAAATACTATTTTCTCAGCACTGCCAGGACATTCTTTTTTATGGATATCAGCGATTATTTAAAAAGCAATCAGAGGGTATTGAAGAACAGATTTTATACTGTAAAAAAACTGACAGACTTTATCACATAGAATAAAATAGTAACTATATATTTTTTCTAGTTCACTGCTGTTGGTAGAGATTTTAAAAGATGATTATAATAAGCACTCTTCCTAGCTGACCCATGAATTATTTGGCTCTGGTGCTGAAATGTCAAGCAGTCAGCTAAGAAAGGGAGTACAATTTAACTAACAAACCTATTCCCAGAGCAGTGCAGATGGAGTTTCTACTTCTTCCCTTGAGAGACCACTTTGTAATCCAATAGTTCTCTCATGGTCAGGAATTTTCTTCTTGACATTCAGCCTAAAATTTCCCTTACCTGAGATCATCGTGTTATGTATGTATGTATATATATATATATATATATATATATACACATATATACTACCAGCAGCTAGTTTAAAAAATTATCCCCTGCAGAGATACAAACTCTTCTATTTCAGTGTATTTATTCTTAATATAGATTTTTTTGCTGGTGTCTGAGCTCCCACTTTTCATTACTACTACTACTACTACTACTACTACTACTACTAGTAGTAGTAGTATTTTGCATTTTCAGTCTGTTCTTCTTTATGGGTAAGCAGTGTTCTAGGTGCATTTATTTTCTGGCTGAGTTTATTTATTTATTTATGGAAGGATAATTGCTTTACAGAATTTTGTTGTTTTCTGTCAAACCTCAACATGAATCAACCATAGGTATACATATATCCCCTCCCTTTTGAACCTCCCTCCCATCTCTCTCCCCATCCCACCCCTCTAGATTGATACAGAGCCCCTGACTGAGTTTCCTGAGACATACAGCAAATTCCTCTTGGCTATTTTACATATGGTAATGTAAGTTTCCATGTTACTCTTTCCATACATCTCACCCTCTCCTCCCCTCTCTCCATGTCCATAAGTCTGTTCTCTATGTCTGTTTCTCCATTGCTGCCCTATAAATAAATTCTTCAGTACCATTTTTCTAGACTCCATATATATGCATTAGAATATGATATTTATCTTTCGCTTTCTGACTCACTTCACTCTGTATAATAGGTTCTAGGTTCATCCACCTCATCGGAACTGACTCAAATGCTTTCCTTTGTATGGCTGAGTAATTTTCCATTGTGTATATGTACCACAACTTCTTTATCCATTCATCTTTCGATGCATATCTAGGTTGCTTCCATGTTCTAGCTATTGTAAATAGTGCTGCAACGAACAGTGGGATACATGTGTCTTTTTCAATTTTGGTTTCCTCACGGTATATGCCTAGGAGTGGGGTTGCTGGGTCATATGGTGGTTTCCTAGTTTTTTAAGAAATCTCCATATCGTCTTCCATAGTGGCTGTATCAATTTACATTCCCACCAACAATGCAAGAACGTTCCCTTTTCTCCACACCCTCTCCAGCATTTATTGTTTGTAGACTTTTTGATGATGGCCTTTCTGACCTGTGTGAGGTGATAGCTCACTGTAGTTTTGATTTGCGTTTCTCTAATAATGAGCAACGTTGAGCATCTTTTCATGTGTTTGTTAGCTATCTGTATGTCTTCTTTGGAGAAATATCTGTTTAGGTCTTTTTCCCACTTTTTGATTGGGTTGTTTGTTTTTCTGGTATTGAGTTATATGAGCTGCTTGTATATTTTGGAAATTAATCCTTTGTCAGTTGTTTCATTTGCCATTATTTTCTCCCATTCTGAGGACTATCTTTTTACCTTGCTTATAGTTTCCTTTGCTGTACAAAAGCTTTTAGGTTTAATCAGGTCAAACTTGTTTACTTTTGTTTTTATTTCCATTACTCTAGGAGGTGGGCCATAGAGGATCTTGCTTTGATTTATGTCTTCAAGTGTTCTGCCTATATTGTCCTCTAAGAGTTTTATAGTTTTTGGTCTTACATTTAGGTCTTTCATCCATTTTGAGTTTATCTCTGTGTATAGTGTTAGGAAGTGTTCTAATTTCATTCTTTTACATGTAGCTGTCCAGTTTTCCCAGCACCTTTTATTGAAGAGTCTGTCTTTGCCCCATTGTATATTCTTGCCCCCTTTGTCAAAAATAAGGTACCCATAGGTGCATGGGTTTATTTCTGGGTTTTCTATCTTGTTTCATTGGTCTATATTTTTGTTTCTGTGCCAGGACCATACTGTCTTGATGACTGTAGCTTTATAGTATAATCTGAAGTCACAAAGATTGATTGCTCCAGCTCCATTCTTCTTTCTCAACACTGCTTTGGCTATTCGGGGTCTTTTGTGTTTCCAAATGAATTGTTAAATTTTTTTTTTTATTTTAGTTCTGTGAAAAATGCAATTGGTAATTTGATAAGGATCACATTGAATCTGTAGATTGCATTTGGTAGTATAGTCATTTTCACAATATTGATTCTTCCTACCCAGGAACTGATATTGAAGCTGAAACTCCAATACTTTGGCCACCTCATGCGAAGAGTTGACTCATTGGAAAAGACCCTAATGCTGGGAAGGATTGGGGGCAGGAGGAGAAGGGGATTACAGAGGATGAGATGGCTGGATGGCATCATCGACTCGATGGGCATGGGTTTGGGTAGATTCCGGGAGTTGGTGATGGACAGGGAAGCCTGGTGTGCTGCAATTCATGGGGTCGCAAAGAGTCGGACATGACTGAGCAACTGAACTGACTGAACTGATCCAGGAACAAGGAATATCTCTGCATCTGTTTATGTTGTCTTTGATTTCTTTCATTAGTATCTTATAATTTTCTGTGTACAGTTCTTTTGTCTCATTAGGTAAGTTTATTCCTAGATATTTAATTCTTTTTGTTGCAATGGTGAATGGGATTGATTCTTTAATTTCTCTTTCTGATTTTTCAAGTGATTTCTGTGTATTGATTTTGTATCTTACAACTTTGCTAAATTCACTCATTAGCTTTAGTAATTTTCTGATGCTATCTTTAGAGTTTTCTATGTACAGTATCATGGCATCTGCAAACAGTGAGAGCTTTACTTCTTTTCCGATCTGGATTCCTTTTATTTCTTTTTCTTCTCTGATTGCAGTAGCTAGGACTTCCAGAACTATGTTGAATCATAGTGGTGAAAGTGGACACCCTTGTCTAGTACCTGATCTTAGGGGAAATGCTTTCAGTTTTTCCCTATTGAGAATAATTTTTTCTGTAGGCTTATGATATATGGTCTTTACTATGTTGAGGTAAGTTCCTTCTATGCCCATTTTTTGAAGAGTTTTAATCATAAGTGGGTGCTGAATTTTGTCAAAGGCTTATTCTGCATCTATTGAGATTATAATTTGTTTTTTATCTTTCAATTTGTTAATATGGTGTATCACATTGATTGATTTGCATATATTGAAGAATCCTTGCATCCCTGGAATAAACCCAACTTGATCATGATGTATGAACTTTTTGATGTGTTGCTGAATTCTGTTTGCTAAAATTTTGTGGAGGATTTTAGCATCTATGTTCATCAGTGATATTGGCCTGTAGTTTTCTTTTTTTGTGCTGTCTTTGTCTGGTTTTGGTATCAGGGTGATGGTGGCCTCGTAGAATGAGTTTGGAAGTGTTCCTTCCTCTGAAATTTTTTGAAAGAGTTTTAGAAGGATAGGCATTAGCTCTTCTCTAAATGTTTCATAGAATTCTCCTGTGAAGCCAGCTGGTCCTGGGCTTTTGCTTTTGGGAAGATTTTTGATCACAGCCTCAATTTCAGTGCTTGCAATTGGGTTGTTCATAATTTTTATTTCTTCCTGGTTCAGTCTTAGAAGACTGAACTTTTCTAAGAATCTGTCCATTTCTTCCAGGTTATCTATTTTATTGACACATAGTTATTCATAATAGTTTCTTATAATCCTTTGTATTTCTGCATTGTCTGTTGTAAAACTCTCCTTTTTCATTTCTAAATTTGTTGATTTGATTCTTCTCTCTTTTTTTCTTGATGAGTCTGACTAAAGGCTAGTCAATTTTGTTTATCTTCTCAAAGAACCAGCTTTTAATTTTATTGATCTTTACTATTGTTTCTTTCATTTCTTTTTCATTTATTTCTACTCACATCTTTATGATTTCTTTACTTCTACTAATTTTGGGTTTTTTTGTTCTTCTTTTTCTAGTTGTTCTAGGTGTAAAATTTGGTTGTCTATTCAACGTTTTTCTTGTTTCTTGAGGTAGGATTGTAATGCTATAAACTTCCCTCTTAGAACTGCTTTTGCTGCATCCCATAGGTTTTGAGTTGTCGTGTTTTCATTGTCTTTTGTTTTTAAAAATTTTTTGATTTCCTTTTTGATTTCTTCAGCAACCTGTTGGTTATTTAGAAACATGTTGTTTAATCTCCATGTGTTTGTGTTTCTTACAGTTTTTTTCTTGTAATTGATATCTAGTTTCATAGCACTGTGGTTAGAGAAGATGCTTGATATGATCTCAATTTTCTCAAATTTACTAAGGTTTGGTTTGTGACACAAGATGTGATCTATCCTGGAGAATGTTCCATGTGCACTTGAGAAGGTGTATTCTTCTGCATTTGGATGGAATGTCCTGAAGATGTCAATGAGATCCATCTCATCTAATGTATCATTTAAGACTTGTGTTTCCTTATTAATTTTCTGTTTTGATGATCCATCCATTGGTGTGAGTGGGGTGTTAAAGTCTCCTACTATTGTTGTGTTACTGTCAAATTCTCCTTTTATGTCTGTTAGTTAGTGTTTGTCTTATGTATTGAGGTGCTCCTATGTTGGGTGCATAGATATTTACAATTGTTATGTCTTCCTCTTGGATTGATCCCTTGATCATTATGTGGTGTCCTCCCTTATCTCCTGTAATCTTCTTTACTTTAAGGTCTATTTTGTCTGATATGAGGATTACTACTCCAGCTTTATTTTGCTTCCCATTTGCATAGAATATATTTTTTCATCCTCTCACTTTCAGTCTATATGTGTCTTTAGGTCTGAAGTGGGTTTCTTGTAGACAGCATATATATGGATCTCGTTTTTGTATCCACTCAGCCAGTTTGTGTCTTTCAGTTGGAGCATTTAATCCATTTACATTTAAGTAATTGATATATATGTTCCTATTTCCATTTTCTTAAGTGTTCTGGGTTGATTGTATAGATCTTTTTTCTCCTCTTGTATTTCTTGACTATATAAGTCCCCGTAACATTTCTTATAAAGCTGGTTTGGTGGTGCTCAAACTACTGCACAATTGCACGCATCTCACACGCTAGCAAAGTAATGCTCAAAATTCTTCAAGCCAGGCTTCAACTGTACATAAACTGTGAAATTCCAGATGTTCAAGCTGGATTTAGAAAAGGCAGAGGAACCAGAGATCAAATTGCCAAGATCTGCTGTATAATAGAAAAAGCAAGAGAGTTCCAGGAAAATATCTATTTCTGCTTTATTGACTATGCCAAAGCCTTTAACTGTGTGGATCACAACAAACTGTGGAAAATTCTTCAAGATATGGGAATACCAGACCACCTGACCTGCTTCCTGAAAAATCTGTATGCAGGTCAAGAAGCAACAGCTAGAACTGGACATGGAACAACAGACTGGTTCCAAATCGGGAAAGGAGTACATCAAGGCTGTATATTGTCATCCTGCTTATTTAATTTATAGGCAGAGTACATCATGAGAAATGCTGGACTGGATGAAGCCCCAGCTGGAATCAAGATTGCCAGGAGAAATATCAATAACCTCAGATATGCAGATAACACCACCCTTATGGCAGAAAGTGAAGAAGACCTAAAGAGCCTCTTGATGAAAGTGAAAGTGGAGAGTGAAAATGTTGGCTTAAAACTCAACATTCAGAAAACTAAGATCATGGCATCTGGTCCCATCACTTCATGGCAAATAGATGGGGAAACAATGGAAACAGTGACAGACTTTATTTTGGGGAGGTCCAAAATCACTGCAGATGGTGACTGCAGCCATGAAATTAAAAAACACTTAGTCCTTGGAAGAAAAGTTATGACCAACCTAGACAGCATATTAAAAAGCAGAGACATCACTTTGCCAACAAAGGTCCATCTAGTCAAAGCTATGGGTTTTCCAGTAGTCATGCATGGATGTGAGAGTTGGACTATAAAGAAAACTGAGTGCTGAAGTATTGATGCTTTTGAACTGTAGTGTTGGAGAAGACTCTTGAGAGTCCCTTGATAGCAATGAGACCCAACCAGTCCATCCTAAAGGAAATCAGTCCTGAATATTCGTTGGAAGGACTGATGTTGAAGCTGAAACTCCAATACTTTGGCCACCTGATGTGAAGAACTGACTCATCTGAAAAGACCCTGATGCTGGAAAAGATTGAAGGCAGGAGGAGAAACGGATGACAGAGGATGAGATGGTTGGATGGCATCACTGACTCAGTGGACATGAATTTGAGTAAGCTCTGGGAGTTGGTGATGGACAGGGAGGCCTGGTGTGCTGTGGTCCATGGGGTCTCAAAGAGTTGGAGACAACTGAGCAACTGAACTGAACTGAATTCTCTTAACTTTTGCTTGTCTGAAAAGCTTTTGATTTTTCCATCAATTTTGAATGAGATCCTTGCTGGGTACAGTATTCTTGGTTGTAGATTTTTCCCTTTCAATACTTTAAATATATCCTTCCATTCCCTTCTGGCCTGCAGAGTTTCTGCTGAAAGATCAGCTGTTAAGCATATGGGGTTTCCCTTGTATGTTACTTGTTGCTTCTCCCTAGCTGCTTTTAATATTCTTTCTTTGTGTTTAGTCTTTGTTAGTTTGATTAGTATGTATCTTGGCATGTTTCTCCTTGGGTTTATCCTGTATGGGACTCTTTGTGCTTCTTGGACTTGATTGACTATTTTCCATGTTGGGAAAATTTTCAACCATAATCTCCAAAAATTTTCTCATACCCTTTCTTTTTTCTCTTCTTCTTCTGGGACCCCTATAATTCGAATGTTGGTGCATTTGTTATTGTCCCAGAGGTCTCTGAGATTATCTTCACTTCTTTTCATTCTTTTTACTTTATTCTGCTCTTCAGAAGTTTTTTCCACCATTTTATCTTCCAGCTCACTAATTCATTGTTTTGCTTCAGATATTCTGCTATTGATTTCTTCTAGAGTATTTTTAATTTCAGTAATTGTGTTGTTTGTCTCTGTATGTTTATTCTTTAATTCATCTAGTTCTCTGTTAATTGATTCTTGCAATTTCTCCATTTTGTTTTCAAGGTTTTTGATCATCTTTACTATCATTATTCTGAATTCTTTTTTAGATAGTTTGCCTATTTCCTCTTCATTTATTTGGCCTTCTGTGTTTCTAGTTTGTTCCTTCATTTGTGTAGTATTTCTCTGCCTTTACATTATTATTATAATTTTTTTTTTACTTACTGTGTTTGAGGTCTCCTTTTCCCAGGATTCAAGGCTGAATTTGTTCTTCCTTTTGGTTTCTGTCCTCCTGAGGTTGGTCCAGTGGTTTGTGTGAGCTTCGTATAGGGTGAGATTTGTGCTGAGTTTTTGTGTGTTTGTTTGTTTTTCCTCTGATGGGCAGGGCTGAGTGAGGTGGTGATCCTGTCTGCTGATGATTGGGCTTGTGTTTTTGTTTTGTTTGTTGTTTAGATGAGGTGTCCTGCACAGGGTGCTACTGGTGGTTGGGTGATGCCAGGTCTTGTATTCAAGTGGCTTCCTTTGTGTGAGTTGTCACCATTTGATACTCCCTAGGATTAGTTCTCTGGTAGTTTATGGTCTTGGAGTCAGTGCTCCCACTCCAAAGGTTCAGGGCTTGATCTCTCTTAGAATGGCCAGTATCTTGAAGCAGTGACAACATCAAATGCTGACTAGGATGTGGAGCAACAGGAACTCTTACACACTCCTTTTTTTTTTCCCTTTGCGCTTCCTGTAGTTTCACTTGCCCACAGCATTCTGCGCGAAGAGGCCTCACACAAGGTATATCAGACCAGGGTTCCCAAGGCCAAAGGGCTGTGCCTGCTTCTTAGCTTGGGCCCATGTGCAGAAGCTTCTGGCTGAGTTTTAAATGCCTTATTTATTATACCCAGCTCACCTAGTCTAAAGCTGTTCTCTAAGTGATTATGATATGACTAATCCTTTCATCCTGGATCTCACACATTGATAGCAACCACCACTTCCCAGTACTAGACTCCACACCCATATATACAGAGGGTGAGTATGGAGAACCTCAGGGCAACAATTTCAACAGGGTCCTCTTTCTTCCCTACTTTCCTCACTCTCTTTCTCTGTCTCATTTTTCTTTATTCTCTTCCTTCTCCTCCACCATCTTCTTCAAGATTTCTTTTCCATCCCTGAGTCAGTGAGGTGAGATTTATTTCTTCTCTTTAGATTGACCACCAGCCTACCAGTACTATCTACCCAATTTCTATCAATATTTTTAGCAGAGAAAGCTCACACTAAATAGAAAAATGTTTTTTGATCTGATGCAGACATATAGATAGAAATAAAATATGGGATATATATGAATTAATAGGCTTTATTTTTAGAGCAGTTTTAGGTTCACAGCAAAACTGAGAAGACAGTTCAGAGTTCTCACATACCCTGTCCCCACCACACAGACACACATACATGCACACATAGCCTCTCCACTATCAGCATCCTGCATCTGTGTGGTACATGGGTTACAACTGATGAGATAACTTTTACTCATCATTGTCACAAAGTTCAGTCTTTTTGTTGTACATTCATAGATTTTAACAAATGTATGACACGGATCTGCCATTATAGAATTATATAGATAATCTGAATAATTTTGCTCCCCTAAAAATCCTCTTGATATATATATTTTTTATGGTCTCAGCATCTTGCTTGCAGACTTTGTTTTCCTTGATTATATTTAAGAAAAAAATATAACCATCAGTGGTGGCAAAATATGTTATCTAATTCTCTTAACCATAGATTCTGAGAGACCAGCCTAACTTTGAAAACTCAGGGTTTCACAGGCAGAGTAGCACACCTTTAAGGGGAATTGTTGCCATAATGACCACTTTCCATTTAACTTTACTGTGTAAACTTATCGTCTGGAGACCCCGGATTGACCCACAGTATTTTCAAGTGTGGGTAATACATCATGTTGTAATTACACCCTTCCAGGTCCAGATTAAGACCTAAGAGCTATTAAGTTTATGATGTCCATCCCTATATTTAATTCACAATAAACAACACTAAGCTACATAAGAATGGCATCAGTTTATTAGTTTTTAATTTGTCACATGATGGTTACCTGGATAACCTTTTTTCATATTTGAAAAAGAAAATCTTTCTTCTGCCCATTATTTACTGATAAGGAAAGCACATGCTGAAATCTCCACTGGCTCAGTGGTAAAGAATCTGCCAGCAATGCAGGAGACTGTCTGCAACACAGAAGATATAGGTTCGATCTCTTGGTTTAGAAGATTCCCTGGAGAAGGAAATGGCAACCCACTACAGTATTCCCGCCTGGAGAATTCCATGGACAGAGGAGCCTGGTGGGCTACAGCCCATGGGCTCACAAATAGTTGGACACTATTTAATGACTAAACCACCACCACCAAAGCACATGCTTAGTCTTCAGTTCAGTTCAGTCACTCAGTCGTGTCTGACTCTTTGCGACCCCATGGACTGTAGCATGCCAGGCCTCCCTGTCCATCACCATCTCCCGGAGTCTACCCAAACTCATGTCCATTGAGTCGGTGATACCATCCAACCATCTCATTCTCTGTCGTCCCCTTCTTCTTCCACCTTCAACCTTTCCCAGCATCAGGGTCTTTTCAAATGAGTCAGCTCTTCACATCAGGTGGCCAAAGTATCCGAGTTTCAGCTTCAACATCAGTCCTTCCAATGAACACCCAAGACTGATCTCCTTTAGGATGGACTGGTTGGATCTCCTTGCAGTCCAAGGGACTCTCAAGAGTCTTCTCCAACACCACAGTTCAAAAGCATCAATTCTTTGGCACTCAGCTTTCTTTATAGTCCGACTCTCACATCCATACATGACTACTAGAAAAACCATAGCCTTGACTAGACAGACGTTTGCTGGCAAAGTAATGTCTCTGCTTTTTAATATGCTGTTTAGGTTGGTCGTAACTTTCCTTCCAAGGAGTGAGTGTCTTTTAATTTCATGGCTACAGTCACCATCTGCATTGATTTTGGAGCCCCCCAAAAAATAAAGTCTGCCAATGCTTAGCCTACCTATTGTAAAATCTGAAACTATTCTTTATTTCCTACTCTTGAAAAATATTCATGTTCTTGAGTTTGCTAAGGAGAAATCTCAGTTTTTCTTACTTTGATCTTTGTTATGTTTTACTCTTTTTAATTTTACCGGTTTAAATTTGAATAAAGTGTAAACAGAAGCAAGAAGTGAAGAAGAATTGTAAGCATCCATGGAAACACTCCATTTAGCCAGGATTCAAATGACCACTGCTGACTTGTCGATGCTGCTTAGTCTTCTAAATGCCTGAGTTTTACTTCTTTGTAGGTAGCACCAAGAAAACCACAGATATTCTAATTTTCAGGTCTCTTTTCAGCGTTTCTGAAATCTTTCATGAAAAAAAATACACACTGGACTCACTTTCTGCCATGCAAATTGCAACTTGGAGAATGTGCCACAAACATTGAATCACAAATTTCATAATTAAATGAGGCACAGCCAAAGCTCAGACCTATGGCTTTAAGAATGATGATACCTGGGCCCTCTGTGGTGAGTTTGTTAGTTTGAACTGTGTTTGTGTTTAGCCAAACCAAATATTCCTAGGTGGTATAGGCCTTTACTTCATCACCCACCCTCCTCTGCAGTACTCCCAAGCTCCTGTTCCTTCAACAAATGTTTACTGAAAACTTGCTGTGCATAGGGCACTGTACAGTGGATAAAAAACAAATATTTCTGCCAAAACAGTTATAGTCAAGATGAGGAAGATATTCATTCATCCATTCATTCATCAAATATTATACAGTGCTATGCAGCATAATGCTGAATGTAAGTGCTGCATGAGATGGACCAAAACTTATCTGGCCAGTGACCCTGGTATCAAGGGCACCTGAAGGGCAGTAGCTGAAGTATTTAAGACCAGTGTTTTTGACATTTGCCAGGTGGAGATAATATATAATAGATCTCTCTAGGTTCTTTTGTAGTAAAGATTGACTTTTCAGTGCACTGACTTTCAAAAAACCCTAACGTACTCTCCACTTGTCAGTTGGTTTAATTCTCTTTAGGAACTATAAGAGTCCTGTCCAATAGAAATATAATGCTAGCCATTATATTTCTGTTAAAATCTGTAATTTTAAATTTACTAATAGTCACAATAATGAAAGTAAGAAGAGGAAAAATTTATGTCAATAATATACCCTAGTTAACTCAGTATAGCCAAAATATTATCATTTTAATATGTAACCAACGTAAAAATTATTATTTTACATTTTTATTTTCATATTTTCTTATTTGTATTTTACATATCTAGTACATCTTAATTTGAAAACTATTTCAAGGACTCAATACCCACGTATGAAATATATAGATCTGGAACCCACAAATCCACCATTTGAAATTGTTGTTGTTGTTGTTGTTGTTGTACAGTGCTAAGTCATGTCTGGCTTTTTGCAACCCAATGGACTGCAGCATGCCAGGTCCTTCTGTCCTCCACTATCTTGCAGAGTTTGCTCAAGTTCATGTCCGTTGTGTCAGTGATGCTGTCTAACCATCTCATCCTCTGTTGCCCCCTCCTCTTTTTGTCTTCAGTCTTTCCCAGCATCAGGGTCTTTCCCAATAAGTCATCTCTTCGCATCAGGTGACCAAAGTATTGGAGCTTCAGCTTCATCATCAGTTCTTCCAATGAGTATTCAGGACTGATTTCCTTTAGAATTGGCAGGTTTGGTCTCCTTGCAGTCCAAGGGACTCTCAAGAGTCTTCTCCAGCACCACAGTTTGAAAGCATCTGTTCTTCAGTACTCAGCCTTCTTTAAGGTCCAACTCTCACATCCGTACATGACTACTGGAAAAACCATAGCTTTGACTATACAGACCTTTATTGGCAAAGTGATGTCTCTGCTTTTTAATATGCTGTCTAGGTTGGTCATAGCTTTCCATCCAAGGAGCAAGTGTCTTTTAATTTCATGGCTGCAGTCACCATCTGCAGTAATTTTGGAGCCCGAAGAAAGTAAAACCTGTCATTGCTTTCACTCTTCCCCCTTCTATTTGTCATGAAGTGATGGGACTGGATGCCATGATCTTAACTTTTTGAATGTTGAATTTTAAGCCATCTTTTTCATTCTTCTCCCTCTCCCTCATCAAGAGACTTTTTAGGTCATCTTCACTTTCTGCCATTAGAATGGTATCATCTGCATATCTGAGGTTGTTGATGTTTCTCCCAGCAATCTTGATTTCAGCTTGTGATTCATCCAGCCTGGCATTTCACATGATATACTCTACACAGAAGTTAAATAAGAAGAGTGGCCATATACAGCCTTGTACTTATTCCTTTCTAACTTTGAACCCTCAGTCATTCTATAACTGGTTTAATGGTTGCTTCTTGACCCACATACAGATTTCTCAGGATACAGATATGCTGTTCTGGTATATGATATTATTAGAAACTTTTAAAGGTGTTCTTTATATAAGGGTGGGTTTACCTGGTGGCTCAGATGGTAAAGAATTTGCCTGCAATGCCGGAGACCCGAGTTCAATCCCTGGGTCAGGAAGATCCCTTGGAGAAGGAAATGGCAACCCACTCCAGTGTTCTTGGCTGGGAAATCCCATGGACAGAGGAGCCTGGCAGGCTACAGTCCATGGGGTCGCAAAGAAAGAGAAACGACTAAGCACAAGCACACATTTTAATAACAGCGCTGCCACTAACCTGCTGAGTGATTTGAGAAATAGTTTATTATGTCTCATCTGTAGCTTCACATTTGGTAGGTACAATAGGGAGGAAGGTGGCATCCACCTAATACAGTGCACATGGCCTGCACACCGTCAGAGATAAATAGACAGTGATTGTTTCCATTGTTAGGCAGATCTATGCCTTTAACCAGGGCTTCCAGGATGGTGCTAGTGGTAAAGAACCCACCTACCAAGGCAGAAGACTCAGGTTCAATCCTTGGGTGAGACAGATCCCCTGGGAGTGGTGCATGGAAACCCCCTTCAGTATTTTTGCCTGGAGAATTCCATGGACAGAGGAGCCTGGCAGACTACGATCCATAGGGTCACAAAGAATCAGACACGACTGAAGCAACTTAGCACACTCACACATGCCTTTGACCAGTGTGGTCCCTAGAGCCACAACAATGGCAACACTCAGGATGTGTTACAAATGCAGACTCTCCATCCCATTCCACTTCTTAGACCTGTGGAATTAGAAACTCCACCGGTAGCTCCAGAAATCCGTATTTTAGCAAACCCTCCAAATGTTGATGCAAGCTAAAGCTTGAAAAACAATGGTCCATAACAATGAAGAAGCCACTTAATTTTAAGGATCTCCAAAACAGATACTTCAAACTCCCTGGACAACTTGTTCAAATGTTTAGCTGCTACTATGGTCAGAAACTTCTTATTTTCCCTTATACATGTGAGGTACTTTGAGACTGTTAGGGGAAAACTGCAACAAAAAGACAAATACTATTACTATCTTATCTATTTAACCCAAGTTGAAGCCTGTTAGTATTATTTAGCTCTTGCATTCCTTCCTTGGTGAACTCCCCTTAGAGCAATACTTGACTGCAGCTCTTTCTTTTTTTAAATGTTACTATTTTCCCTTTCTCTTTGATACCTGAGTATATTTTTTTGGTTATTGAATCTTCCTCGAGATTGAACTTCCATTTTGCTTTCTCATGCCCATTTCAGTAACTACTCACTGTATTTTTCTCAGTAGCATTGTCTCTAAGCACTTGTACATAAATGTCACAAATGGCTTGTGTCCCGTATTAAGAAAAGCAACAAGTAATTGTTTATAGAGCCAAATGCACTCTTTTTATATCTACAAGAGTGAAAGAAATGAAATCTCTCTCTCCATCTTTCTGCCTAAAATATCATGCTCCTTTAGTTGCAGTTCATGAAAAGACAACTGTTTGTCCTTGAAATGAGGTTTGGTAAGTACAAAAAAGCTACAGGAGGGAACATATCCTAAGGAATATTGTTCCATCTTTCCCTTTAATGGGTTTCTGTAGCTTTCCTTCACAGCACAAAACCATTGCCCTTTTCCTGTTGCTTCTCTTTATAAAGAACATGTCTTTTTATAAAGACCTGCTACAGAAAAAAAAAGTCCCCTAAAGTACTTGGTGGTCATAGAAACTAATGGAGCAAGACCATGATTGCATGAAGTGGGGAATCTGGAAATTCTTTCCCCTGCCACCTCTTCCCCATTCCCTCTTTTTGTTCCTCTCTGTCCTATCTACCCTGCCCAGGTTTATAATTTAAAGCAGTTTTCCCCCAAGGAGATCACTTGTATATTTAAATCAGGATTTCTTAAGTATGTGTCTACACCCTGCACATGACAATGGCCACACTTCCTTCTGAAGGACTATATACAACAGACTGAACAACAGGCGTGGCAAGGTATTTCAGGTCAGTGTTGATAAAGCCAGTTATGTGAGCGCTTTTCTTGGTTCACACTCCCTCTTTTTCCCTGCCAACTCCCTACTCCAAATGCAGTTAATATTTGACAGTTCAGTTGCACTGTGGTTATCTGTTCTTCAAATCATAAGATTGTTTCTAAGATGATTCTTCCCCAGCAGCCACGATGCTTTATTCTGATGCCTACCATTTTCATTAATATTTACATATACGGAGGTTGCAGTTCTAATACCCGTTTGATGATATTATGATCTATTTTGTGCAGTGTGGCATACACTATCTCAAATTATTGTTCACACCACCATCATTAAAGGCAGTTTAGTCTCTCTGTCACAAACCCTAGAATTCATGGGTTTTTAACAGCTGTAAAAACACACGTATATTTCCTGATGACAAACCCGCACTGGGGAAGTGAGTCTTTGTGGGAAACGAGAAGGACTTGCTAGTGTTTCAAAACCCAAATGCTGCTGTTTTCTGGGCATTGTACTTTTTTTGCCCATCAAAATGAAAAAATAGTTTAATTTCTTAAAAGAAATATGAGAAGTGATGTAGTCATTACTAGCTCCTTTGCTAGATTTTAGTCATTTCATTTTAAAAAAGAATTGTTGCCTATCTGGAATGAAATTATGCTTGCATAAAAATTTGTCACATTCTTTGTGGGTTCATTTTGTCTGCATTTTAATCCATGCTAAATGCAGACATCCTCTTGTTTGCTAAGCTGATGCTTTTATATAGGTTCTGTTTGTAAGTCCTGATAATTGTTTTGGTCATAGAAAGTCAATGTTTTCTATTCAATCTGTGTTAATTTTTGGAGAAATTATTTAGAAATAATTAGTGTGAGAAATTTATTAATATCTGTAAATGCAAATGTAGCCCCAAAGTTAATAATTAAAAAACCTTTGAGGCTGCAAATCTAGCTCCATCAAATGATAGATAAAATAATAGACAATTAAGAATCATAGAAATTCTGGATTCCCTTGGTCATGTGACCCAGTCTCAATCTTTCACCTCTGGATCCTCTCTTTCATTATTTCCTCATTTATTCACTTGTCTCCCTTCTCCCTCTTCACAGTCAATATGCACAGCTAATTAGGTCTTCCTTTGGGGATTGTATGGGTATGGGTATAGTTTCTATGCATGCGTATTATGGGTACCCCATCCTACCCATATCCATAGAAAATGAACACTGAGAGATGGAAAGGATCTGTGGTCAGCACTTTCCACCCATGACTCTTTAAGAAGAGTTGGATGAGTCACACGTACAAGTGCATGATGATTTGGCTTTTTAATGGATGCAACTTAGCAACCCCTTTATAATCCCATTGTATGTGTAGTTTAAACATACATATTCATATATCATCATGGAATAGGAGAAACCTTGTAATGGCTTTTTTAAATAGCTCTATAATTGTGGACAAATCACATAAGTTTTGTGAGCCTGTTTTCTTATTTATAAAAGATGATAATATTACGGCGGCTTCCAGATGGCTCAACGAGTAAAGAATCTACCTGCAATGTAGGAGACATGGGTTAGATTTCTGGGTCCGGGAAGATCCCCTAGAGGAGGGTGCAGCCATTGCCTTTGTTTTTCAAGATTGTAGCAAAACTATTGGTTTCAAATATTTCCTTTGTTTTGGACTTAGAAATCTATACCATCGAATTCACTCTTCAGTTCCAAATGAACCTGGGCAAACTCCAGGAGATGGTGAGAGACAGGGAGGCCTGGCGTGCTGCAGTCCATGGGGTTGCAAAGAGTTGGACACAAATGGGTGACTGAACAACAGAAACAATATATATTTTATACATCTTTATGCATGTGAGCGAAGTCGCTTCAATCCTGAAGGACTCTTTGCAATCCTGTTGTCTATAGCTCTCCAGGCTCCTCTGTCCATGGGATTCTCCAGGCAAGAATACTGGAGCGGATTGCCATTCACTCCTCTAGGGGATCTTCCCAACCCAGGGGTCAAACCTGGGTCTCCTGCACGGCAGGCAAATTCTTTATCATTTGACCGACCAGGAAAGCCCTGCCTTATATATAGTGGTACTCAATAAACATCTCAGAATATCCAGAAGAGCTTTAGTTGAGAGAAAAAGCATAAGCCAAAGAGTCGATATGCTTGCTATCTTTGGGAACAGCAAGGAAAACCATGTGGCCAGTTCAAAGTCCTGATTCACGTGGGTGAGGCAAAGCGGGTCAGGGGAGCAACCTGACTTCCAGATGACACAATTCTAACTGTCCTCATCAAAGCAGCGTTTTCATGGAAATTGATCTCTGGGTGGTGTGCTGTGGGGGACATGAATAAACAGGACATGTTTTTCTAGCCCAATAAATGTCTTCTTTCTAAGGGGAACTAAACCTAATGGTGGGAGAACAATTAAAGGAAGAAAAGAGGTTTTCTCTTCAGTAGAAACCGAACACCAGAAAAAAAGGATCCTGAAGGTAGTTGTTATAATTGGGCCACCCAGTGTCCATTCTCCCCAGTGGTAGCGACACCCCACTTCCTTATTGGGGTAATCACATCGCCCTCATCACGTGTGCTCTTGCTGAGACTTGAAGTCAAGTTGCTACGCTCTCTGCTCTCCAAGGGTGGGCTTACGGCAAACGCTCACCCAACTGGACTCTAAGGAATCTTAGTGATTCAGGATTTTTTTTTTTCATTGTGTGGAGTTGATTCTCATTTAAGGGGTCCTTTCACAGCTCTTAGATACTTTCCTGTCCTTTCCCAGGCTGACATTTAGATACCCATTCCCATTCCTTTCTAGTAAATTCCCTTTTCACTCAAGTCATTCAATACTGCTTGCTATCAAAAAGCCCTTGCTGAAATGGGGAAGGGCCACAGTGGGAAGAGTAGAGGGTTTCCTGGAAAAGTTCAGCCAGTTTT
Source organism: Okapia johnstoni (assembly GCA_024291935.2). Classification (NCBI taxonomy): domain Eukaryota; kingdom Metazoa; phylum Chordata; class Mammalia; order Artiodactyla; family Giraffidae; genus Okapia; species Okapia johnstoni. The sequence goes on from CM044309.1 coordinate 101,447,624, forward strand.
CCATTTTAGATTAGAGGTAAAAACTGGCCCCTCATGGAACTCTACACCAGTGGGCCCCTGATGAGTCTCTGTAGTCACTTATTTTCCCCTAAATCATTTATTCTTCACATAGCAACCAGAGCAAACTTTGAAAAACATAACTAAAATTATGTCACTCTTTTGTCTAAAATCTTCCAGTGCCTGCAGTTTCACTTAGTATAAAGTCCCAGTCACTTACGTAGGCTCTGGTTCCCTCTCTCATGACTTTTCTAGTTTTTCTCCTCAATATATTGCAGTCATACTGATTTTTTTCCCCCATTCTAGAACATTCCAAGCTCATTCTTCTGTTAAGATTTTCACACCGGCTGTTGCCTTTGCCTAGACCACTCTGAGCCATGACTTTCTTTTTTCCATCATTTAGGGCCTAGTGCAAAATTTTGCTTCTCAGAGGGGCCTTGGTTGACCACCTTATCTGACCTGCTGTCTACTTTTATAAATAAATTAGAACACAACCACACCACGTGTATGTCTGTGGTGACATTCCATTACCAGGGCAGAGTTGAATACTTGCAACAGAGGCCATCACTACCTAAAATATTTACTGTCTGTCCCTTTAGAGAAATTTTTTTTTTTTTTTACCAATTCCTAATCTATAATGCTATATAAGGCAGGCAGGAGGAGAAGGGGACAACAGAGGATGAGATGATTGGATGTCATCCCCGACTCAATGGACATGAGTTTGAACAAGCTCCAGGAGATGGTAAAAGACAAGGAAGCCTGGCATTCTTCAGTCCATGGGGTCGCAAAGAGTTGGACATGACTGAGCAACTGAACTGAACTGATCTATATATATATATATTTGTTTGTCTGATGTTCCTTTTACCCCATGAGAATGCAGTTCCACAAAGGCACAGACTTTTCCTGTCTTATTCACTACCATGTCTCTAACACTTAAACCTATGCCTGGCACATAATAGACAGATCAATAAACACTCATTAAAAGGGAGGAAGAGAAAAGGGGGGAAAGAAGAATTAGCTGAGACCAGACTGGAGTGCATACGTAATTGAGCAGGGCTCAACTCTGAATAAAAGCAGGTTGGAAGTGAAAGATAATGCAGGATATCTGAGGAGCCAGTCAGAGAAGACTGCTCTGGGAAGAGAAGGGAGTGTAAGTGAGCATCTCCTCGTAAGGTATGACAGATCTCTCCGTGAAACTGGACTATGTCTCTGTCTGTGTAATCACCACCTTGCATTTAGTTTGTGCCCTCATAATCCCTTGCAGCTGATAATAAAGCAGTTACTGCTGACTGACTTCAAGTGTTCTGAACTTGTGACAGTTAACCAGAAGGAGGAAGGGTAGGTTTCCCAGGCTGTGGTGATAGGAAACACCAAGCCTTGGGATGGTGGTGGGTAGTCAGCAGGAATACTCAAAACCAAGCTGCCTCAGGAACGCCCTTCTTCTGCCTCTCAGAAGGGATATGATGCTTCAGTACCAAAGCATGAAACTGAGGCCTCCCTGGAAATGACCTCATATTTCAGAATCAGAGGCGGCCCTGGTTAGAAAAGTGACCGTGGATATTTTTTAAATTTCTAAATGTTTATTTTTATAAAGTGTAGTTGAATTACTATATTAATTTTAGGTATACAACATAAGTGATTTGATATTTTTATAAATTAAGCACCATATAAAGTTATTATAAAATATTGGTTGTTTTCTCTGTGCAGTACATTATATCCTGTATCTTATTTATTCCTCACCTAGTAGTTTGTACCTCTTATAAGAGTAGAGGTTTGCAGGGGCAGGGGGCAAGCTGTTGTTGCTGGGGCTATAATAATGCCAAAACCACAGTATACACTGAGACAATCCCAAGAAAACTGGGCCATGCCATCCTACAGAATTTTTTTAAGAAAGCAAATACCTGCACACCACTTACTCTGAACATTGTGCCATTGCATTACATGTACTGACTTTTTAAATCCTCATGATAACCCAGTAAAGTAGAGACTATTGTTGTTTCTACTTTATAGATGGAGAAATTGAGGCACAGAGATCTAATTTGCCCTGAGTCACACAGCCAATAAACGGTAGAATCAAGATACCACCGGACTGCAGAATCTATGTTCCTGGTCAGCAGGCTGCCCTGGAGGTGGCTGCAGTGGGGACACAGGACCAGCTTCTTCTGGAAGCTTCTGGGAGTGAACCAGCTCTTATCTCCTCTCCCTCCTGCAGCATGTGGAGGAAGCAGAGGCTCAATAGCTGATTTTCGGTCCTTTCAATTTCTCCATCACTGTCCAGACCCCAGGCTCCCTATCCCCTCCCTGCTACATAGACACATACTCAGAGTAGGAAAGTATGTCAGGCAGCAAATGGCTGGGCCAGGGTGAGGATGGGTTCCTGGGAGTGAGGGACTAGGGCAGAAGGGTTGGAGATTGGACACATGGAAAGACTAAGTATCAAGGACAAAGTCTGGCTCTGGGTCAGGAAGCATTATGGTATTAGGTGGCTGTGGCTTCCATGACAGGGATTCCCTGGTGGCTCAGGTGATAAAGAATCTGCCTGCAGTGCAGGAGACCTGGGTTCAATCCCCAGGACAGGAAGATTCCCCAGAGAAGGGAATGGCACTCCACTCCAGGAGTCTTGCCTGGAGCATCCTCTGGACAGAGATGCCTGGTGGGCTATAGTCCATGGGATCACAAAGAGTTGGACATGACTGAGCAACTAAACCTCATTTTCCATGAAAAGGTATAGCAAAATGAATGGCTTCAATAACAGAAATTTATTTCTCACACAGATCTGGAGGCCGGATGTCTGAGACCATGGTGTTGACAGAGCTGGTTCCTTCTAAGACTGTTAGGGGAAATCTAGTCCATGCCTCTTCTTGCCTCCAGTAGTTTGCTGGTGACCTTTGGCTTTCCTTGGCTTAGAGATACATCACCCTCATCTTTGCCTTCATGTTCACATGGTCTTCTCCCAGTGTGTGTATCTGGGTCTAAATTTCCCCTTTTCGTAAGAACACATTCATATTGGATTAGGACCTATTTTAAAGGTCTCATTGTAAGTTGATCATCTGTAAAGACTGTATTTCCAGACAAGGCCGCCCACCCTGGTACTGGGGCTTAGGACTTCAATGTCCTTAGAGGGATGCAGTCCAACCCATAACACTTACTGAGAGTTTTGAATCTGGTGAAAATAGCGTTGGAAGGAGACTGGGTGGAAATAAAGAAGAAGGGTCTAGTTGCAAACAATCTGGAGGCAGTGTTGCTGACCTTTAGAATGTTGTGTTGGGCTGGTCTAGAGGCCAGAGGCAGGATGAGAGTGGCTGGCCATGGTGGCCCACCTGCCCCACAGGCAGAGCAGAATAGCTGACCCAACACCTCTTCTCGCCTCATGGTTCCATAACTCTTACCTCAGTCCCATGCAAATATAATTCACAACTCAGCACAGTCTCTTTTCAAAGCTTACAAATGACTGTGTATGTCTAGAGTTTAATTTTAAATTGGTTTTTATTCATGAATCACATTTCTGCACAGACATTAATCCTCACTCATTACTAAGTGCACTGTCAGCTTGATAATTCACCAATGTGTTTTTGTGCATCATGTTAGAACAAATAAGCTTCTTAATAGGCTTAAATGGCATTTGTTCTTTAAAATTTCTAACCTAAATAAAAGGAAAAGATTGAGGGAACCATTAGGCATGTGCAGTCACCTCTTTATTCTCTCTCTTATCCTCTTGAAGGTAATTCTGCATGTGGGTCAGAGTTGCACATATTGGTTACATGAGGAGAGAGCCCAGACTCAAAGGAGACATCTGACCATGGCGGGGGTCTTCTAGGTTCACATGGCCATATTTGGATATTTGGTCTTTGTATTTGTTGATACCTTTGGAATTTGTTCGCTGAAATAAATCCCCCAGCTCCCTCCTGCTAATATAGTAGTAGCCAACGCTTCCACCCACTTATAAGATGTGTCCCTGGGCAGTAAGGCATGTCCTTAGGTGTAGGAAAAAATGGAGAAAAGAAGCCTAGTTTTCCATTTTTAGGGGGCCAAACATATTGGTAATTTTTATTATGTTTTCCTCTCTTGCTTTTATATTTAGAAATGCTTTCAGGCTTACCTTGATCTGACAGGAAATATCTTTTCCTCTCAGAGATTGTTCTATGGAATAAATAATCAGAGGTGTATGCAAACACTTAAAATAAATACTGTCACAAAGATGCTTATTTTAGGATATCTTCCTAATGTAAAAATTTGGAAATAGCTTCAGTGTCCAACAATAGGGGGACTGAAATATAATGAAATACTACATAGTGATTTAATGTTTGCTCAAGTTATATCAGGTGGGCAAAAGTTTTAAATAGTATATACATCACAATCCTGCTTTTTAAAAAAGTGATATAACTGACTATAAGTATTGACAGCAAATTATCAATGGTGTTTAATGCTTAGAGTACATATTACTATTATTATTTTACTAGTAGCTCTTTAAAAATTCTTTATTTATTTTTGGCTATGCTGAGTCTTTGTTGCTTTGTGTGGGCTTTCTCTAGTTGTGGCAAGCCACTCTTCGGTGCAGTGTGAGGGCTTCTCTTTGCTGTGGCTTCTCTTGTTGTGGAGCACAATTTCTAGGCACGTGAGCTTCAGCAGTTGCAGCACACAGACTCCATAGTTTCAGCTCCTGGCCTCTCGAGTGTGGGCTCAGTAGCTGTGACACACTGGCTTAGTTGCTCCATGGTATGTGGAAACTTCTTGGACCAGGGATCAAACCTGCATCCCCTGCGTTGGTAGGCAGATTCTTATCCACTGAGCCACCAGGGAAGTTCACATGTTATTTTTACTTTTTGTACTCTTCTGGATTCTACAGTGAACGTATGTTACCATTAGAAAACAAAATGGTAGTAAAAATGTAAAAACACAACATAGGAATCTTCATATGGACACCGGCTTCTTCCCTCTGAAATGAACTCTGCACTGTTCCTCCAGCCACGTCACTCCTTCCCCTCTGATTCCCTTAAGAGACTAGAGAGTCTTGCACATGCTCTGACTCAGAGATGGTTTTGTGGCAAATCAGTGAGTTTAGTTTGTCCTTATGATAGATGTTTATGACAGATCCTTAAATTCTTATAAGAAGCAGGACAATGTCTAACAGGACATCAACAGGAGTCCCTGGACTTTTATTTCCTACTCTGTTTCCTGACTCAGTATCCAACTTCCTTCATCTGAAAGAAGTTCTTGGAAAAGTAAACCTGATTGGTTCTTGACCATGTATCGTATCGACCACCTGTGTTGGTGTTCAGCTTGGTGGGTCAGCTGTGGCTGGCTGGATAGGATTAAAGATACAGATGTTTTAGGGCCTGGCGAATTAGGAAGGCCTTCTATGTCAGGGCTAGACCAAACTTGATTCCTTTGATCCCATTAAGATGGAAATTTCAGGAAATCAAGAAACAAGCCAAAGCAGTAACATATAGCCTGTGTTCCCTATCAGACACGACCTCCAGACAATATGTGGGTGTTACTCTGCTGCTTTTTACCTTCTGCCCGGCTGTGGGAATATTCCCTGGTCCTTAGACTTGGGGCTCACTGTTTGCTTAATGATCCGGAGAAGAATACCCACCAAGAGACTACATGGCATTAGAGCTGAGTTTCTGCAGTCTTGGTGGACTAATCCCATTCCAACAAAAAAGGGAGAGTGTCATTATTCTTAAATGAACTTCTTAAGGTCAAGATTCCGAGCTTAGGTAAAACTGAGTTACAGTCTTCCCCCATGGGGAAATCTCATTTCGATATTCTTCTTCTTTATTTGGGATATAAAGTGATGAGTTTCTCTCAAAATACATAAGAGAATCATACAAAAAACATACAGAAACAAAAAGCAGGACTCAGAAGATATCTTTGTGATAGTCTTTCTTCTTATACAGAATTATCTTTGTGATAGTCTTTCTCTCTTATACAGAAAACTGGGGATGTTTCAGGAAGGCAGCCACTTTGAGCTATTTTATTTAAAAGCAATGATCACTGGGCTATTTCTGTAAGAAGGAAGATTTGTTCTATATCTGTTTTTTAGATAGCCCAAAGCCCCACTGGGATTTTCCTGAGGCGTCCCTCATAACAAAAGGGAGTTCCCTTTCTGGACTGTGAGTGAAAATGTGCATTCAACTAGGAGAAGATTATTTCCTTCTTCCCCATCTGTTGAAGCCAACTGTCACCTCCTCGACTCCTCCAATGTCTGACAGTTATAAAACATCTTTGTTGTTCAGTTGCTAAGTCATGTCCAACTGTTTGCGACCCCATGGGCTGCAGCCTGCCAGGCTTCCCTGCCCTTCACCAGCTCCCGGAGTTTGCTCAGACTCATGTCCATTGAGTCGGTGATACCGTCTAACCATCTCATCCTCTGCCACCACCTTTTCCTCCTGCCCTCAATATTTCAGCATCAGGGTCTTTTCCAATGAGTCAGCTTTTCACATCATTTAATTACATTTTGTTCTTGTATTGTTCTTGAAAGGGTTGGCGAAACATTTAATATCTGCTAGATGTTTAGTACCTTGTGGCAGAAACTATTCTGTGTCATTTAAAGAAGAAAATATTCTTCACGATTTCTTGCAGAATTATGGATACATAGCTAGTCTTCAACTAATTAGGGTATGAGTGAAATTCAGTTCTATTAAATACATCAGCAGGTTAAAGCAGTTATTGAGAATCACAAAACATACATAAAAATGTACCTCTCAGTCTTTTGAAACCTCTTATGTCTATCAACTTTGCCAAAAACAAAGTTTTTTTTTTCATAGCTTGAGCAACCCAAGACAACCTGCCCATTTGCTTTGCAATAATATTTTAAACTTTAAAGTGCTGAGTCTACCAACAATTCCTTATTTAGGCAAAACAGACAAGTAAAAAATATCAACAGGGACTTCCCTGGCAGTCCAGTGTTTAAGACCCTGTGCTGCTGCAGCGGGCACAAGTTCCAGCCTGGCTCAGGGAATAAGATCCCACATGCCACGTCATGCAGCCAAAAAAATGAAACAAAACAAAAACACCACCACCAACAGAAGATCAACTTCTAGAAAACAATCTCTTAAATCACTGCAGCTTACAAGAATTGCAAAGCAACAAAAACATTGGCATTAAACAATAATGCTCTCTTGGTTGATGTGGAAATGCTGACTAACCATGGATCCCTGCCCAGCACAGCTCTTTGATTACATTTTTAGTGACAGAGAACTAGTTCAGAATCCCCAACATGGCCAGTCACTTTGTCCACCTATTATGTTGAAATGGCAAAGGACTTCCTAAGGCAGGACCTTCCTGAAATTCATAGTCTAGTTGCATAGACAATATCTGGTTTAAAAAAAAAATTACTTCCAGTATTTGGATCTTACCTTCCCAATATGTAAATAGAGGTAGTAGTATGCCATCTGAACAACACAGGCGATTTAACCATTCAATGAAACCATTGTTTCAAGTTGTTGCAAGGATTAAACAATATAATGTGAATATGTTTGTTAACTGTGAAATGTGAGCTATTGTTGACAACATTAGTAACATATGATTGTATTAGTCATTTTCTCATTAGGCAGATATGGATACAGCCATCTCAAAAACTCTCTTGCTTATGAGAAATAGTCATTCAGTTATTTTCATAAGAAGAAAAATTCATGTCACAGGATACCATTAGTGAAATATGGATACCACTAGATAATATATCCTTTTATTCTCATAACGACTGTGTGTCTCAGGTATGTACTATCATTTATCTTCCTTTTACAGATCAGGAAGCTGAGGTCACACCCCTGGCAAATGGGAAAGTTAAAACTGAAGACTTTCTCGAATGCCAGAGCCCTAATCTGTGTTCTTAAACACAAACAAGCTTGATGACAAATTCTCAGACTGTGACTGAATGAGTGAGAAATGCCAGTCCTAAAACAAATACTTGGGAAAAGTTACCAGCGCAAACTGGGATTAGAAAAGGAATAGTTCTTTTCCCTCCTGGATGTTTACACGGGCAGTTGGTCCTTTCATGGGCAGCAAAACACAGGAAATCTGTCGTGAGTTGTTGGGATTTAAGCGAGCCCGTGATTGACTCGTGTTGTTTCTATACTGTGCTTGCCAATTATATTTTTAAACTGCAGCTACTGTTATATACTTTTTTCTCTCTCAGGAGTTCACAAACAAGTTTTTAATTTTAAGGTCACAGTGGAGGTCACTCTCAAGGTATGGGAAATTCCATTCCCATGGCTGCGTCTGGACACAATTTCGCTCTCCCGCAGGGTATTCTGGAATGTAGAACCACAGGCCGGACAGGCGGAGTGAGACACAGAACAAGGCTGCAGAAATGGGCTCCTCAGGGAGCGTGCTTCTTCCATTTCAAAATTAAAATGGAAAATAGAAAATGTGGAGAATAAAAAGTTTGAGAAAGGTGCTATCTCTATACGTATCTGAGAGTAAAACAGAAGAATCTCACTTTAGCTTAGAAAATTCGCTGTTCACTTCCTGGAATCTTACTTCATCAGTGATAGTCAGGGGGCGAATCTGAATAACAATTGTCCCAGAAAAAGGCACCAAGACACCTGGCTTTGCTAGATTTATGAGCTCAGCTAATATGAGGGAGATGAAATTAATTCAGATTATGGACATCTGAATAATTATGAGGGGAGCAGGGAAGTAATTGGAGTCTGGAAAGACCTGGAAGTGTCCTAAACCTTTCTGTAACTTCCTGGCAAAAATTAGGGACCAATCAATACCACTGCTTGTGCGTTGTGACTTATAAAGTAACACCCTTGACTTATGCCTCCAGGACTGCCCATTAGCTCAGCAGCCACATACCCAGGCAGGGCAAGCCCTCTAATCAAGGGCTTCTCTGAATACTGACTTTTGTTAATACCCAAGATACCTCGTTTAGGCCACTCTCTCCCTCTTTACTTCCTTTCTGAATGGAGATTAACTATATAAACTGGCTTGCTGTTTGTTGAGGCTTTCAGCCCCAGTAAATCACTCTCCTGATTTTTGCTTTGAGTTTACAGACCTGTGATGTGATGTCTCGCACGGACTTGACTAAGTGATTTTAAAAACCAAGGTTGCTGAAATTTGACCTGAGTAAAAACAAGTCCCCTCGACCCCCTCTTCCCCCCCAAAAAAATCTCAGCATTCTTTGTGAAATGCCAGTTAGCTCCAATCTGAATGAGTCCATGGTAAACTACCCACCTGTTTTCACTTACATGACATTAAAAAACACTTATACATCATTACATCTTTGTATCATATTAGTGAAAATGGATGCTAATACACTATGAGGCAAACAGTACTGATGAGATGGAAAGTGTCACGGATGTTGCCCTGATAGGATTACTGTGGCCCTGATCAACTTTTGGTCACTTTATGGAAATCTGGACCTTGTCGTCTGGACAAAGGACAGAATGAGACCTTTGCAATCAGCACCTGATGTTCCTCTACACACTTGGAATTCTTCTCAGCAGAGTTATGCTGAATCACTGCAAGATGCTGGAACTTTATAAAGTCAGTGAAAATCAAGTTGATATTTTTCTTGTGGTCACTGTAAAGATACAATTACTATGAATATACTTATAGTATTTACCCCTTTAGGTTTTAAAAGTATAATCAGCATGTAGCTAGCATATTTATTTCTAAAGGCTGCTGTTCTCATGTAGGCATATGAAATATCCCTCAAATTCTTCTCACATTGCACCTTCAACAGTATTTGTCAAGTGGACAAAATCTATAATTTCCTAAGAGAAAATTGATACAATTACCAGGGAAAAAAAGAAAAAACCTACTTTTTCTGCTTCATATTGGCTAAAATGTATTGGGTACACCTCTAGTTCCACCATCCCCCTCATCAACCAGACCCCATGAAAAGATATAATAAGAGAACCATGAGAGTTTAGTTTCAATAAGCTCTGTTTAAACAAGTGCTCTGGTGTGTTTACCCAGTGTTTGAGAAGGTTGGAGGAAGCATGGGTGACTGATTACGGAACCTGGTGCCCTGTCTCATAACTTAGATTCCACCAGATGGCCAGGAAGGGGTCCACAGGCAGTAGAGAGAGTGGAAGGACTCTGGTAGAGAGAAGCAGTCCTTGTAATATTGTTTGAAAAAGGGAAGTCTCTATATGATATTTTCTTCATTGATGGAGCCTCAGTATTTATCACATTTTCTAGGCACAGAGTTACTGCTCAAGACATTGTGGGATTATGTTATTTCTCACTAAAGTGGCTCTAGGAAACTCCAGGAGCCGTCTGAGAATTAGGAGACAGCAACTGCAGGATGTAAGTTGCCGTCTCCTTTCAAGCTCATTTTTACAGCACCCTAACTCCATTATCACCTGCTCTACAAAACTTTAGCAGATCTTCTCTGTGTCCCATTGCGATTGTCTGCTTATGTATTTATTATAGCAATTACCTTATTCTACTAAATACGATAAATTTTTATTTATCCCTCTCACTGGCTAGACTAAAATCACCTTGGTGGTACAATTTATCATGGCTTTCCATAAAAGGTAGGTCAGTGCTAGGTATCCACCAAATGTTTTTTGTTGACTGCTGATTCCCCCCCCCCCAAAAAAAAAAAGGTAGCAAAATGAACTGTGACAGAGAAAAACTTCCTGGTGGCTCAGATAGTAAAGAGTCTGCCTGCAATGCTGGAGACCCGAATTTGATCCCTGGGTTGGAAAGATCCCCTGGAGAAGGGAATGGCAACCCACTCTAGTATTCTTGCTTGGGAAATCCCATGGACAGAGGAGCCTGGAGGGCTACAATCCACTGAGTCGCGAGAGTCAGACAGACTTGGCGACTAAACCAGCACCATCCAGAGCCAAACTGAATCTCAGTAGCATGTCTCAGCAGAAGAAAAAAAGGGGGATAATTATGAAGTTTCTGGGATAAAAAGGAAGCACTTAGAGAAGGGATGCTGCCTGGGGAGTGTGACCTGATTAGAGTTGAGCAGGCTTGGTGACCTAATAATTTAGGACTGGTGGATACATCAAGGCAAGAGTTTCTAAAAAATACTGTGTAAATATTTCCTTGAGGATCTCTAAGAATGACATACTTACTCTAAGCAGGGTTACTTGATAGGCCATTAGTCTGCTGTTTAAAAAAAATAATTTGGGGGACATTTCTGAAACAAACTAAATTACCTCCAACTTCATCTTCTTGGGCAAGTGTATTCTATGATAGTGACACTGGACAGTCTAACAGTAAAGGCAGGTAAGTGTGGATGGACAGCTGGATGGCTACAGATGGTGTAAGCGCTCAGGATATATTGAGAAGGTTGCTCTCAAAATGAAAAAAAAATTATTTTGCCCCTAACTTGACTCCAGCTTCACCCATTTCATTAAAGGAAAGAAAAATAAGTAAAAACCACAGTGGTAATCAAAAGGAGTCTCTCCCTTTGTCTAAGTTTAAATTTTCCAAAAGGAGAGGGAGAGAGGGATAAATATAAATGTGAGAGGGGGGGCAGGAATAATGGGGTAATAAGAGGAACAGCAAAATAAGTCAGATTGTTGGCCTGCAAATGTCCTTTGTGATGTCAATTTAAATAATATTGCAAGACTATTTTTGGTAAAGCAGTAGTACTCCCTTGATCATCAGCCTATAATTTAATACCAGAAAAGAGTAGAATACCTAAACAAAAATGCCAATGATGGAATTCAGAGAGAAGTAAAACAAGCAAGTCAGCAAACAAACCAAGCTGTACAGATGTACTCCGTCTGGGTCTACTTGCTTGGAAGAGATTATGTGCTGGCTTATAATAAGTGCTCAGTTAATGATTAATAAATGATCAGTCTTTGAAACAAGAATTTAAGTTAACGCAAATCACTCAGTACTTAGAAATGTCACATAAGGCTTCTGAAAAAAATTTGTCACTAAATCTACAGGGAGACTTATATAGAGGTGGGGGTAATGGAGTAGAAAAGAAAGCCAAGAAAATTGTTCCTTTCTTCCCCAGGTCAGAAGACAGGTTAATGTCAGAACCAAAATTTCCATAGCTGTAGGATGAATTGGACCAGGAATGGTCTGCCTGGGGGATTGGGTTAAAACTGGGGTTTTAGATACATTCTAGGGGTCTGGATAACAAGAGGACATGGCTGTAAGGTCAGTGAGAGCATGAGTGGACCATTCAGTATTGTGAGCCTAGATGTGGAAAAACTTTGTTGTTCAGTCACTAACTCACCTCTGATTCTTTGCAACCCCATGGACTGTAGCACGCCAGGCTTCCCTGTCCTTCGCTTGCTCAGATTCATGTCCATTGAGTCAGTGATGCCATCCAACCATCTCATCCTCTGCTGCACCCTTCTCCTTTTACCTTCAATCTTTCTCAGCATCAGGGTCTTTTCCAATGAGTTAGCTCTTTGCATCACATAGCCAAAGTATTGGAGCTTCAGCTTCAGCCTCAGTCCTTCCAGTGAATATTCAGGGTTGATTTCCTTTAGAATTGACTGACTTGATCTTCTTGCAGACCAAAGGACTCTCAAGAGTATTCTCCAGCACCACGATTTGAAAGCATCAATTCTTCGGTGCTCAGCCTTCTTTATGGTCCAACTCTCACATCCATACATGACTACTAGAAAAACAATAGCTTTGACTATATAGACCTTAGTCAGCAAAGTGATGTCTCTGCTTTTTAATATACTGTCTAGGTTTGTCCTAGCTTTCTTTCCGAGGAGCAAGAGTCTTTTAATTTCATGGCTACAGTCATCATCCACAGTGATTTTGGAGCCCAAGAAAATAAAGTCTGTCACTGTGTCTACGTTTTCCCTTATATTTTCTATGAAGAAATAGGACTGGCTACCATGATCTTAACTTTTTGAATGTTGAGTTTTAAGCCAACTTTTTCACTTTCCTCTTTCACTCTCATCAAGAGGCTCTTTAGTTCCTCTTCTCTTTCTGCCCTTAGAGTGGTATCATCTGCATATCTGAGGTTGTTGATATTTCTCCCGACAATCTTGATTTCAGCTTGGGATTCATCCAGCCTGACATTTCTGAATAGAAATTAAATAATCAGGGTAACCATATATACCTTTTTCATATTCCTTTCCCATTTTTGAACCAGTCAGTAGTTCCATGTCTGGTTCTAACTGTTGCTTCTCAATCTTCATACAGGTTTCTCAGGAGACAGGTGGTCTGGTATTCCCATCCCTTTAAGAATTTTTCACAGCTTGTTGTGATCCAGACAGTCAAAGTCTTTAGTAGTCAATGAAGCAGGAGCAGATATTTTTTTCTGGAATTCATGATCTATCTTCACCCTGAGAAGATTATGACTCATACTTAAAACTTTGGGCTTCCTCTGAAAGAGCCTGTAGCAGGAGACATTCAGCCAATCACACTCCTTGAAGCCAAGAAATGAGTCCTTCCCTGAAGGGATATCTGAGCACCTCTTCTCACTGCTATACCAGAGATTGTGAGGGCTGTGACATACGTGCACAAACAATAAGGGAGACAGAATTACCTCACAAAATGGAAGATATGGGATTCCTTTTTTATAAGCATGATGAAGGAAGACATGGAAGAAGAAAAATAAATGTAACTTGGAATGAGAAGAACTTTGTTTTTATTTTTCAGTGTTCTGAATTAATTTGTCACAATAAATAGAAATGGAGAATTCTTATTTCAATCAATGATACTCTCCTTTCCATCCCTCTATGTGTGGTAGTGTTAGTCTCTCAGTCGTGTCTGACTCTTTGCTACCCCATGGACTGTAGCCCGCCAGTCTCCTCTGTCCATGAGATTCTCTGGGCAAGAATACTGGAGAGGGTTGCCATTCCCTTCTCTGGGGGATCTTCCCAACCTAGGGATTAAACCTGGGTCTCCTGCACTGCAGGCAGATTCTTTACCTTCTGAGCTACAGGGAAGTCCCTCTATGTGTGGTAGTGGTTTGTGATTTTATACCCTTGGCAAAAATTGTTTTTAGTCATTCTTTGAATTTTGAGAGCTTGGAGAAGGGAAAAAGGGCCATTGGGGTAGGAAATAACATTTCTTACTAGGAACTTTGTATCATACTTTGCTTACTTCTTATACCAATACTAGAGATGTACATATTATAAACTCCATTTCATAGTTAAGGAAAGTAAGGCTCAAAAAAGCTGTTTTTCATCCTATAAAATTTAGATCTGTTTCATACTTCAGGAAATTAAATATGAAATTCCTAACCCTCTATGATAACATAACACCCTACTTATTTCTAGGTTAGTATCAGGCATGTTTTATTAAAATTATTTTTATGCTTTTACACCTCAATTTTTTATGCTTTTCCATCTCATCCTTGAATATTCATTGGAAGGACTGATGCTAAAGCTGAAACTCTAGTACTGTGGCCACCTGATGCAAAGAGCCAGCTCTTTGGACAAGACCCTGATGCTGGGAAAGATTGAGGAGGGCAGGAGAAGAAGGGGGTGACAGAGGATGAGATGGGTGGATGGCATCACCAGTTCAATGGACATGAATTTGAGCAAGCTCTGGGAGATAGTGAAGGATGAGGAAGCCTGGTGTGCTGCAGTTCATGGGGTCACAAAGAGTCAGACACGACTTATCGACTGAATAACAACAACAATCTCAAATAGAGGGAGGAGCTCCTGTGGTGGTAACTATCTCCCCACTGCCTAATGTGTCTAGCACATTGTAATTGCTCAAAAATTGCTTTCTCTAAAACAGCAAGTCAGCAGCTAAAAGGTGATTAAGCTAAAATTTGAACCCAGAATTGTATGCTTCAAAGCCTTTCTGCTAGAGCGTTTCCTTTGCAGAGCATATGTGTGCGTGGATATGTACCTATGATTGTTTATACACACACATACACAGAGATGTAGTATAGATATATATATGTGGAAACAGAAATGACAGGTTCTAGGTTTTGTGACAAAAGACAGGCACATGACTTGAGCATTTGTTTGATCTGGGCTTCCTTTCGCATTCCCAAACATGAACTTTGCCAGTCAATTCCATGGACGTTTGAGTCTGTATGTGGAGAACAGCAGCCTTGCCTGGGTCAGCTTTCGGTGAAATGGGCTGAGCGCCGAGGAGGCACCAGCTGGCTCCTCATTCCTGAAGTCTGCGTCCTGGTTGTCACGCTTGCACCTTGGAGCTGCCTGTAAACTCCCAGGCAGGCTAAACTCAGGGAGCTTAATTACAGAGGCTGTTATTTACTAGAGCCCCAGCTGAATCCATCAAACTAACTTCACTTTAACCTGGGCCAGATTTTATTATGAAGCCTATTTATTGAGCGTTTCCCCATTGGCTGTGTGTGTTTTGATTTAGGTATATACATATACTTACTTATTTGAAAAGTAGCTATGTTCTGACACGTTTTATATTTTTAAAAGTAATATTACATGTAACATAATTTTGGGGAAAAATAGACAGTCAACACAAACAAACAAACAACAAGAAAAAGGTCTTTGAATTTAGAATAATGGATACCTGCAAGGCAGCAACTTGCTTGAGAGATTTTGCTCAAGTAACTTATAACTATCAGTAGAACCCCCAGGGATTCATGGCTGCTTTTGCAGAAGCTGTTTGCAGTGGAATAAACAGACAAGTGCTCTATATATCATTTTAACTAAGACAAATAAAGCTCTGTTTCCACCTTACAACGATGTCATTGTCGGTTATATAAGAATAATTCTGTGTGACTTTTTATGAATTCTTCCCCTGTGTAGAAATACAATGGCCTAATTTTCCACTCCCTGTATTATAAATAAATGGCCTTCTTCAGCAATCTCAGGTCCACCCAAACTGTCTCATCCTGAACGAGGAGCGTCTTTCCTACCATGATGTGCTCACCCGTTGAAAGCAAAAGCTGTGGTCCACCTCAGGGCAGCTGGGGTTCTACCATCTCGCCACCTCTCAGCATCACTGCACATTGTCCTAGTCTCCAGGCAACCAATGATCTGTCACTGTCAATTAGTTTGCATTTTCTAGAATTTTACATAGGTGGAATCATATAATAGGTACTCTTTTGTGATCTATCTTTTTTCACTTAGCGATTATTTTGAGATCTATCTATGTTATAATGTATTCATGCCTTTTTTTGCTGAGTAATATTCCACCATATGGATATATCACAGTGTATTTATCTGCCTTCGTGATGATGGGTATTTGAATTGTTTCCAGGTTTTAGCTATTACAAACAAAGCTGCTATGAACATTTGTATACATGTCTTTGCATGGACATATGCTTTCATTTCTCTTGTGTAAATGCATAATAATGAAATGGCTGAATCAGATTATTGGTGTACCTTTAACTTTTTAAGAAACTGCCAATATAATTTCTAAAATGGTTGTACTGTCTTACACTCCCACCAGTAATGTGTAAGAGTTCCAGTTGCTCTGTATCTAGTCATTTTGATAGGTTTGTAATGATATTTAATTGTGGTTTTAATTTGCAGTTTGCTAATTACTAATGATATAGAGCATCCTTTCATGTGTTTATTTGACATCTATATATGTCCTTTGGTAAAACAGCTGTTCTAACCCTTTCCCCATATTTTTAGTGAAAGTGAAAGTGAAAGTAGCTCAGTCAAGTCCGACTCTTTGCAACTACTGAATAGTCCATGAAATTCTCCAGGCCAGAATACTGGAGTTTGTAGCCTTTCCCTTCTCCATGGGATCTTCTCGACCCAGGAATTGGACTGGGGTCTCCTGCATTGCATGTGGATTCTTTAACCAACTGAGCTATTAGGGAAAATGCTTATATTTTCATTAGGCTATTCTTTTCCTTATTATTGAGTTTCAAAATCTATCTACATATTCTGGATACTAGTTCTTTATCAGATGTGCAATTAGAAAACATTTTCTTCCAGTTTGTGGTTTATCTTTTTTATCTTATTAACAATATCTTTCAAAGGACATGAATTTTTAATTTTGATGAAGCTCAGTTTATCATCAGTTTAAAAAATATTTTTATCAATCATGCTTTATGTGTTAAATCTATTAAAAAAAACTTGACCTAATACAAGGTCACAAAGATTTTCTCCTACGTTTTCTTCCAGAAGTTTTAGTTTTAGGCTTTGCTGTTAGTGCAATGATCCATTTTGAATTAGTTTTGCATATAATGCAAGATGTGGATTTTTTTTTCCTTTTGCATATGAATAACCATTATTCCACACTAGTGGTAGAAAAGACTATCCTTTATCCATTGAATTTTTTTTTTTGCACTGTTGTTGGAAATCAGTGGTCCATATAGGTATGGGTCTATTTCTGAACTCTTGATTCTATCCCACTGATCTGTCTATCTTTATACCGAAATCAAGCTGTCTTAATTACTGAAGCTCTATATGAGGTCTAGCAAGTAGGTTGTGTTAACCTTCCAACTTGATTCATCTACAAAATTGTTATAGCTATTCTAGGGCCCTTGCATTTTCATATGAATTTGTTTGCAATGTCTGCTGAAAATGATGTTAGGATTTTGATTGGGATTGCATTGAATTTATTGATTAATTTGGGCAGGTTAACATTTTAATACTGAGCCTTCCAATCCAGGATCCAATTATCTCTCCATTTATCTAGGCCCTCTTTGAATTTTGTCAGCACTCAGTTATCCTTTTCTGTGTACAAGTCTTTTATCAGACCAATCCTTCATTATTTTATAGTTTTTGACACTATTGTAAATTGAAAGTATCAGTTTCCAATAGTTTGCTTCTAGTATATATAAATACAAGGTTTTGTATGTTCATATTTTATCCTTTCACTTTACTAAGTTCACTTATTGATTTTAGTAGGTTTTTTGTTTGTTTTTGATAAATCCTATTGGATTTTTTAGTTCACTTATTGATTCTAGTAGATTTGTGTGTTTGTTTTTTGGCAAATCCTACTGGATTTTCTACATAATCAATCATATTTTCTGACAATAAAGACAGTTTGTTGCTTTCTAATCTATATGCCTTTTCTTTATTTTCATTCACTGTTTGAACTATCTAGAGCCTCCAGTAAAATGCTGAATAGAAGAGATCAGAGCAGATATCATGATCATGTTTGTGATAATTGGAAGAGAACATTTAGTCTTCAGGATGTAAATGTAGCCTGAGAAATTCACTTCTATTCCTGTTTTGCTGAGTGGTTTTTTAAAAATCATTTTTAAATACATAAACTTCGTTTTTCCCTTTTTCTTTTTAAATAGGGTTACTTATATTGATCGATTTTCAATGTTAAGCCAACTCTGTATTGTATATGTGTATGTATTGTATATGGTTGCCAGAAATTGCCTAAACAGTCACTGATACTTGGCTCACTCTTTAAAACTCTTTCTCTGTGTGCTTTAATTTTTAAATGTTCCTAAATTTCACTATTTTTTCTTCTTTATTGTGTAATCAGATGTTAACCTTATCCAATATATTTTTGTCCTCACACGTTGTGGTTTTCATCTCCAGAAGTTTGATTTTGTTATTTTTTATACTCCCACTGTATCTACTTAACTTTCTAAATATATGGAACACAGTTATAAAAACTGCTTTAATTGTCCTTATCTGCTAATTTCAACATCTCTGTCATTTCTGAGTCAATCTGAATTGGTTGATTTATCACTCATTACAGTTCATAGTTTCCCATTTCTTTGCATGTCTTGTAATTGTCTACTGGATGCCAGACATTGTGTATCTTACCTTTTTAAAAACAGGTATTTCTGAAATCTTATAAATATTTTTGGTCTTTGTTTTGGGATGCAGTTAGGTGCTTAGAGACATGTTAATTCTCTCAGGTCTTGGTTTCAAGATTCAGTAGGTAAGGCCAAAGGGTACACAGTCTAGGGCTAATAATTCCTTACTCGTGAGGCAAGACCTTTCTGAGTACACTACCCTATACCTTATGAATCTTGAGATTTTCCAGCTTTCTAGTAGACTTAGGCACTATTTCCAGTCCTGTTTGAGCTCTTGGCACTGTTACCTCTGATCCTTCCAAGTTCTTCCTCTTGCTACCAGTAGTTTCCTTCGTAGTGATCTATACTCAGCTTAATGCTAAAGGGAGACCCTCTGTAAATCTCTAGACTCCTTGCTCTGTTCAGTTCACTTTGTTTACCATCTCTCAAGGGTACTGTGTTTGTTGTCTGATGCGCAGTGTCTTGCAAACTAATATTTTATATATTTTGTCCTTTTTTTGTTGTTTCTGGGTAAGATAACTCTGGTCTCTATTACTCATCTTGGTCAGAAATATGTCTTCTGTTTCTTTTTCCTTTTGCTAATTTTTTTCCTTTCCAAATGTGCTGAGTAGAAAAACCTTAGCCTTGTAACAATCCTATAGTCTTGCCCACTGTTTTGTCTATGGGTTCAGCAGGGTTATTTCATTTTACACATGTTTATAATTTAGTTGCTGAATTCTTAGAAGCACCACAGTTCAGTTCAGTAGGAAATCTAGAATAGATTTAAAGTCATTTTTCTTGAAAATTTTTTGCACGTTGGAAATTGTTGTATTAAAACACTCTAAAATTTAAATTGGCACATTTATAGCAAGCTCCTTCTGGAGAAAATTTACTCATCCTTTATCATACAAGGGGGTCCATATTTCTTACTGGGACAGCGTTTAATGTGGAAAGTTGGAAATAGCTGCCATCAGTGTAACTTAGGTGGCCCAAATCTTGAGATATATTTCAAGAAAGTAAATACTTCAGCATCTAGGTTTCTCAACAGCCTGTGAAAATTTGTGCTGTGTTTTTCCTTGTGTAGTGTACAGACACAATAGTAACAGCATTATAAATGATTTACCTTCTAAGACATAGTTAATCTATCCTATACTCAAGAAAATATGAAAAAAAAATTGCATAAAAATGGAGACAACTACCACAATTTTGCAGGTCCAGATTCAAACACTGCTAAGGACATATTTTAAAGTCAGTATTAAAAATACATGTAGCATGTTCTTTAAACTGCCAATCTCTGACATTAGTGACCATTTGGGGAAGAAAGTCATACTTTAGTGCTCATGATTGGATTACATACTGAAACATAAGATGCAGCCATCTGACGTTATGATCAGGATTTAAAATTCAAGTCACACCTGGGAAGGAGCAGGCTAGGAGGCACAGAGGTCATAAGAAAAAAAGATTTGCCTCAAGTGGTACCTCTGCAGCATCTGGGGGACCATACAGGCTCTGCTCAGTGTTCACCCACCTCTCACCTGTTCAGTAGTCCTGCAGAGATGAGCAACACTAATTTGCCATCTAAGTGGCTCCTGCAAAACAAGTGACAGCAGCGGAGGCTGTGAAAACCCCTTGCAGAATAAATGGCCCATCTAGTCAGACCTGGAATTAAGAGACATGTAGAGTTCATGTGTGGGCTGGAGTTGACATTGGGGATTGTTTCTAACCAACCATTCCTAAATCTCATGACTGCAACTAACCCCTACTTTTTTCTCATTGTCAATTTTGTACTGAAGGAAGAAAAAAAGAAAGAAGGGAAAAAAGAAAGGAGGAAGAGAGAAAGAAAGAAAGGAAGGAAGAAAAGAAGGAAGGGGGAGGGGAGGGGTGGGGAGGAGTCGTCTGCCTGTTTTTACTTCCAGAGAGGCAAAGAGAAATGAGGAGCATTAAGTAAACTCTTGGAGAACCCTGCTTGGGGCTAGTGGCAACCCAGTGGATTAGAAATTCTTTTTACTCATTTTTGTTTCTCTATTCATAAAAATAGCAAACAGTATATATTATATACTATAATATATATATATAATTATTGTTAAAATAAACTTGATATGATATTTAAAAATACTTTATGAGTGTAAAGACTCTGAACTTTGAATCTGTTGGCTCAATATTGCTTACTCACCCTGTTTTGAAAATTGTAGGATTTAAAATTGGGGAAAAAAAATAATTGGGAAAAAAATGCAAAAGTTAGGTAAATTTCTAAAAACTAATTCTTCCTTTAACAAAAGTGAATTTGTTTTGTGGATGTCCTAGGAGGTAAGCAATGGAAAAACAAAACTTTATTCTAGGATGATTTGTTTATATCACCCAAGAAGCTTCTTAATCACGTTTTGTCACTATTGGTTGTGATATTAAATTAGGGTCAATAAATCCATGTAGTAATTTTGTCTCAAGTAATCAAAACATGTAAACAAAGCTCTCCACTCAAGCTTGGTATGACGTTTTATTACATTTTATCAATGTCCCTATCTGTAGCCCGGAGAAGGCAATGGCACCGCACTCCAGTATTCTTGCCTGGAAAATCCCATGGACAGAGGAGCCTGGTAGGCTACAGTCCATGGGGTCGCTAAGAGTCAGACATGACTGAGCGACTTCACTTTCACTTTTCACTTTCATGCATTGGAGAAGGAAATAGCAACCCACTCCAGGGTTCTTGCCTGGAGAATCCCAGGGACGGGGGAGCCCAGTGGGCTGCCGTCTATGGGGTCTCACTGAGTCGGTCATGACTGAAGCGACTTAGCAGCAGCAGCAGCAGCTATCTGTAGCCTGGTGTAATACAGAGGTTCTCAAAACAAAGGACATTTTGGACAAGATAATCCTTGGCATAGGGGGCTAAGAGGGGTGGTCCTTTGCATTGTTGCGTGATCAGTTGCATCTCGGTCCTTTACCCACTCATTGCCCTCCAGCAGTCATGATATCAAAACGTATCCAGAGACTGACAAAAAAGTTCCCCATTATAATAACCATGGGTATAATGGAACAAATAGGCTGTGGTATTGGAGAGAACTGAGCATGGATAACAACTCTCCCACCTACTACAAGTGAAAACTTGAGCACGTTAGAGATCCTAGAGAGTTTGGTTTCTGTGAGGATTAAGTGAGATTAGGTCTAACAAGTGCATAGCAAACTCAGGGTGTGGCTCATAACAGACGCTTAACAATTTTAACCCCCACCACTCAGCACCACCTTCATTCTGTGAACATTAATCCGAAATAATAATGGCAGATTTAGATTTTAAATACCTGGAAGAGAGGAGACATCTATTACAGCACCCAGGTGCTTAGTAAATAGTTTTCAGTCAGGATATGTGTATGCTATTAAGATAATACTAACATCTTCTTGATTCTCTGTGCTCCATGAAGATATGTCTATTTTTAAAATCAACTGAAGAAAAGTTTTCATGCTACTCTCTTATTTTCTCTTGCAAAACTGAAAGACAGCATTGATATTCACTACACACAAAAATATAGTGTAGCCTGTTGATAACAGTGCTTTGTATGAAACAGAAAATCAAAAGAAAATTATATAACAAGAATATGTGCATGGCATGCTTTTAAACACTAATTCCTTTTGAAAGTAGAGGAAGAACATGTAATTTATACTGTATTCAACCTGTTCAAAGGGATGCTTTTCAGACACTATGACTTTCCTTTATATCCTTTGCTATCTGTTTTGACTTTCTAGCCATTAGGAGTAGCTATTAGTAAGAACGAAGATGTCTTGGGTATCAAAGTGATTGGTAGAAAGTACAGTGATTCCTTCTTCCTGAGCACGTTTTTACTGCAAGTTGGTACCCATTCAATGCAATGTCAATTCTCACAGTTTTAGTTATCATGGAGGATTTTGCAGCCATCTCGGAATATGAGTAAAAACATTTTTAGTCAGGAATTTCACTCTTAACTGAAGAGCACAATGCGGCAAGATTCACTTTGGGGAATTTTAGTAGGTGGCAAAAAAAAGTAATCTATTTAGATATTAAGTTGAACATAGGCCTGAATAATGTGGTTAAGAATAATTGGGATCCAATTATTCAAAGCTTCAAAGAGGACTTTGACAAGTGGAATTCCCTAAATTTACATTTGTAGGGGAAAGCTGGAGTGCTGAAATGATTTCAAAGCCACAGTTTAATTTCCTGCCTCCCTTGGCCCCTTTGGGAGATACTTTTCAGTAAATTGGAGAAATTTATTTCTACATTTATATGAAAAGAAATGAAAGGCAAAGTTGAATACTTCTGAAGGAAGGGCTAAGTTAAAGCCAGGAGTGTATGTGTGTGCACGTGAGAGAGAGAGAGATACAAGGTAAACCCTGCAGAAAATTTTCTCTAGATATTACTTTTAAAACTAACACAGTTTCCCCATTTAGCAGTCACTCCAGACCATAACAATGGCTAATTTGCATTTTTCAGCCACTTTCACTATCTCTACAATTTACTATGGTTAAATAAGTTATTCATCAGGTTGTTGGTTGTTGAGGTGGTCAAAATAATTTAATTGATTTGAATTATCCCAAGAAACATGCATTCATACATGCTAAGTTAATTCAGTAGTGACCAACTCTTTGCCACCTTATGAACCATAGCCCATCAGGCTCCTCTGTCCATGGGATTCTCTAGGCATGAATACTGGAGTGGGTTGCCATGCCCTCCTCCAGGGGACCTTCCTGACCCAGGGATCGAATCACATTTATGTTTCCTACAATGGCAGGCAGGTTCTCTACCATTAGTGCCACCTGGGGAGCCCCCAAAGAAACTTGAGTAAAGGGAACTTAGCATATATGAGAAGGAGGAGGAAGAGGAGGAGATCTATACTTCATTTATACTAGTTGCTTCCCCAGTACTATTCTAGGGACTTTAGACATCAGCTCTTCTAATGTCTCCACTTTATACATTTTTGGAATAAGTATTGGAAAGATTAAACTTTTTTCTTAGGGTCATGCAGCTGCTGTGTATATTTGGGTCAAGAATGTGAAAAAGTTCTGTCTGATCCTTAGGATTTTAACACACGCCATAATAAATATGCATCAAATTGTGTTCATACAAAGAACACAGTTGGATAGACTCTGCTGTAGCTAAATCTAAGTCAAATTAGAACATGTTGGAAGAATAGGATTAAAAATAGAGCATTTATGAGCACAGGTACAATGGCATTTTGTCATTGTTGTTTAAAATAATATCTACCATTTAATAAATATGTTATTTCCTTTAATTCTCACAACAACTCTTTGGGTAGGAATTTAGACCACTTTACAGATAAGGAAACTGAAATTCATAGAGACTAAATGCTGACCCAAATCACACCCCCAGTGGGTCACAGAGGCAGAATTCCAACCCTGGCAGCCTGAGATTCAAAGCCCAGCTCTTTATCAGCTCGCCTTGACCTTCCTCAGCTTACAAAGCACCTCATTTTCAGGAAGCTATCACTCCCTGATGCTTTGCAAGTGGGGTAAGGGTGTGGCAAACCCACCTCTGTATCTCTCCTCCCCTCTCCCCATTCTTCTTTTAAGTCCAAGTACTCATGAGAAGAGAAGCATAGAAGTGCCATGAGTTAATCTGTTTACTGGACAGATGGGAAGGATCCTAGACAACTGTGTGAATATGTCTAGATTACAAAAGCCTCAGGGTGATTTCAGTTGGGGAGTTCATTTTTCTTTTGTCCCCACATCCCCATCATAGCCTTCCTGAAACATTGCATCATCTTCAGGCCTGTACCACCCAGGCCTGTGTCCTTGGGCACCAAGCACTGTGTGCTCTGCCCTAAGCTGGTGGCCTTTGTTCTGATTAATTTCACTCTGGAGGTGGCTCTGCTGGTTCATTGAGGATTGTTCCAATGTCCTTGAAACAACAAGAAAAGATTGCATTTCATTACAGAGAATTCAAATTTGTCTATTCTCTGATTACTGTACTGGGGTTTGTTCTGTTTTTATTTGTTGGTTTTCCTAAAAGATCGTGGTCTGCCAGTCCCATATTGTGAAACTATCATTGCTCTGTCTAGCCTGTCTAGACAGGCTTTCCTTGATATTCAGAGACTCTGACAGAGCTGGAAGGGACTGGAGGTAGCCCTGCTGGGCTAAGGCTCTTTAACTGCTTAGGAAACTCGAAGATGGGGAAGTGAACTGACTGGCCAGGTGTCTAAGACAGGGACAGTTCTCTCCCCTATGATAGCCCCTGGCTGCATAGATTCCATGGGTAAGCTATGCTCCTGGTGCTGGGCCTACTCTATGGCATATATATATATATATATATATATATATATATATATATATATATATATATATTCCAGGTGGCACTAGTGGTAAAGATCCCATCTGCTAGTGCAGGAGACTAGGAAACTCAGGTTGGATCCCTAAATCGGGACAATTCCCTAGAGAAGGGAATGGCAACCCACTCCAGTATTCTCGCCTGGAGTATACCATGGACAGAGGAGCCTGGTGGGCTACAGTCTATGGGGTCGCAAAGAGTCAGACACGACTGAAGACACTTGGCATGCACACATGCATGTATATATGTGTGTGTATATATGCACACACACAGACACATGTGGTGGTAGTGTATATATGTAGAAAATGTATCCTCTGTCTTAGAATTTAAACATGAATAAAATGAAAATAATCTATCCTAAAGAATGGGGTTTAGTGGAACTGAGCATTTAATGTACTATCAGAGCTGATAATCTGTGGTCTTTCTTAGGTAATTACGTATCGATGTCTCCTTTTTCTTTTTTTAAATTGAGCTATCATTCAAATAACAAAATATTTACCCCTTTAAAGTGTACAATTCAGTATTATTTAGTATAAGCTGTGTAATCATCACTACAGTCTAATTCCAGAATATTTTCCTTATTCCAAAAAGAAACCCTAAAACTATTAACTATTAATTGGGCTTCCATGGTGGCTCAGATGGTAAAGAATCCTCCTGCAACACAAGAGACCTGGGTTTGATCCCTGGGTTGGGAAGATCCCCTGGAGAAGGGCATGGCAACCCACTCCAGTATTCGTGCCTGGAGAATCTTCTTGGACAGAGGAGCCTGACAGGCTCCATGGTGTCACAAAGAGTTGGACATGACTGAGCAACAAAGTGCGCGTGCGCGCGCGCGCACACACACACACACACACACACACACACACACACACACCCCTATTAACAGTCACTCCTATTTTGCTCTCTCCAGAACCCCTGGCAAGCAATAATCTATTAATATTTTCCATCCCTGTGGATATGCCTATGCTGGCGTTTCATACAAATGGAATCATACAATATGTGGCCTTTTGTGTTTGACTTCTTTCACTCAGCATAATGTTTCCAAGGTTCATTATATTGTAGCATATATCAGTGTTTCATTACTTTTTATGACTGAATAATATTCCCCTATATGAATATATCACATTGTTTACTTGTTAGGTAAGTGAGGGACATCTGAGTTGTTTCCAGTTTTTGACTGTTATGAATAATGTCGTATGTGCATTCATGTGCAAGTTTTTAATGAAGATGTATGTTTTCATTCCTCTTGAATATATATTTACGAGAGGAATTCCTACACTATATAGTGAGTGTATATTTAACATAAAGAACTGCCAAACCATTTTCCAAAGCAGTATCACCATTTTACATCCCATCCAGAAATGTATTAGAGTTCCGGTTTCTCCATATCCAGGCCAACACATGATATTGTCTGTCTTTTAGATTATAGCAGTCCTAGCAGATGAGAAGTGGTATTTCATTGTGGTTCTGATTTGCTTTACCCTGGTGGCTAGTGGGGTTGAACATCTTTTCACATACTTAATTGGCCATTTGTATATCTTCCTTGTAGAAATGTCTGTTTGAATATATTTTAATAGTATTATTTGTCTTTTTATTGTTCAATTTTCAGAGTTCTTTATGTATTCTGAATAATAGTCCCTTATCAGTTGTATGATTTGCAAGTATTTCTCCCATTCCATGTGTTGTCTTTCAAGTTTCTTGATTATATCCTTTAAAAAACACAAAAGTTTTAAATATTAATGAAATCTAATTTGCCTGTTCTTTTTGTGGCTTGTGCTTTTTATGTTGTATCTAAGAAATCACTGCCTAATCTGAGATCACAAAGAATTATGCCTATGTTTTCTTCTACAAATGTTATAGTTTTAGTCATTGCATTTAGGTCTTTGATCAATTTTGAGTTAATTTCTATATGTAGTGTGAGGTAGAATTCCATCTTCTGTCTTTTGTTTGAGGATTCTAGTTGTCCCAGCACCATTCATTGAAAACACTGCTCTTTCTCACATTGAATTGGTTTGGTTTTCATGTTAGAAATCATGTTAAAAATTGACCGTGAATGTAAGAGATTATTTCTGTATTCTCAGTTCTATTCCATTCATATATATATATAGACATATATATATGTATGTATGAATGGTATATATATGTGTGTGTGTGTATCTAACCTGTAAACAGTGCTACACTGTCTATATTGCTGTATACTGTATTGTATAGTACTGTAGTAATTTTTTAAATAGAGTATAATTTCTCCAGCTTCATTCTTCTATTTTAAGATTGTTTGGCTTGCATTTCTCTATAAATTTTAGAATCAGCTTGTCAGTTGCTTTAAGGCAGGTGGGATCTTACAAGGATTCAATTGAATTTGTAGACCAATCTGGAGAGTACTGCCATCTTAACAATACTTACCTTTCCAATCTATGAACATGGGATGTCTTTCCATTTATTTAGTTCTTCTTTAATTTCTTTCAATGACATTTTGAGGTTTTAAGTGAACAAATTTTGTCCTTTTCTTGTCAAATTTATTCCTAGGTGTTTTATCTTTTTTGATGTATTGTATATAAAGTTGTTTTTTAAATTTCATTTCCAGATTGTTTGGATGTCTCATTCCAATGAAACAGACTTTCTGCTTCATTATACCCAATTGCTAGTTTGCTGTTGTATTATAGCCAAGAATTGTTAAGGAGTGGAGATCTATCTATATGCAATTATTTATAATTGTAGACTTTTTATTGCAAAACTTAAATTATTAATAAAGGTAGCTGATTTAAATTTCATAATATTTTCCCTTCTGCCCATCCTAAGATAGAGGTGCTAATAGACAATAGGTCTGTTAAGCACCCTAAGTCCCTAAGTCAGTACCCTAATAGTAATTTCTCTACAGCAAGAGAAAAAAAGAATGACCCATTTTCCCCCAAAGAATATTATGAAAATATTCCCAATGTAGTGCAAAAATTATCAACTAGCAAGACAAGCTTCTTCCTTCTTAGAATTTGCTTGAAAATTTTAGAATCCAAGGGAAGAAATCTAATACTCAAATTTAGCTACATTACTGCTTCTTTGTCTCCCTCCAAATGAGCTATTCAGTAACAGTTTAACTCTCGTGCTACTCCCTACTAGTCCTGCCATTTTTCTAAGTCATTTGCGTAAGAATATCTGGTCTTCATAGTGTATCACATGTATTTACCAGTTATTAATCTAATGGGATAAAAACTACTTAGCCTATGTTTAGGGCAATGGCTCACTTGGCCCTTGGAATTCTTTTATAGCAGTTTTATAGCACAATTTTTGAGTTGTGGTAAACGGAAAAGCCTTGGAATAGAAATCAGAAGACCTGGTTTCAAAGTAACTCTGCAGAGCAAAGCCACATAGGCACACAGAGGAAACAGAAAATACTGTGTTCTCACGTATGCACACACTTAGAGATACCAAGGGAACACTGCATGCAAAGATGAGCACAATAAAGGACAGAAATGGTATGGACCTAACAGAAGCAGAAGATATTAAGAAGAGGTGGTGGTAGGAAAACGCAGAAGAACAAAAAAGATCTTCATGACCCAGATAATCACAATGGTGTGATCACTCACCTAGAACCAGATATCCTGGAATGCGAAGTCAAGTGGGTCTTAGGAAGCATCACTACCAACAAAGCTAGTGGAGGTGATGGAATTCCAGTTGAGCTATTTCACATCCTAAAAGATGATGCTGTTACAGTGCTGCACTCAATATGCCAGCAAATCTGGAAACTCAGCAGTGGCCACAGGACTGGAAAAGGTCAGTTTTCGTTCCAATCCCAAAGAATGGCAATGACAACCGATGCTCAAACTATCACACAATTGCACTCATCTCACATGCTAG
Organism: Okapia johnstoni; assembly: GCA_024291935.2. Classification (NCBI taxonomy): domain Eukaryota; kingdom Metazoa; phylum Chordata; class Mammalia; order Artiodactyla; family Giraffidae; genus Okapia; species Okapia johnstoni. Next base: position 101,476,336 of record CM044309.1, read on the forward strand.
AAAAGTAATGCTCAAAATTCTCCAAGCCAGGCTTCAACAGTACGTGAACTATGAGCGTCCAGATGTTCAAGCTGGATTTAGAAAAGGCAGAGGAACCAGAGATCAAATTGCCAACATCCACTGGATCATAGAAAAAGCAAGAGAGTTCCAGAAAAACATCTACTGTTGCTTTATTGATTATGCTAAAGCCTTTGACTGTGTGGATCACAACAAACTGTGGAAAATTCTTCAAGAGATGGGGATACCAGGCCACCTTACCTGCCTCTTGAGAAATATGTATGCAGGTCAAGAAGCAACAGTTAGAACTGAACATGGAACAACAGACTGGTTCCAAATCAGGAAAGGAGTATGTCAAAGCTGTATATTGTCACCCTGCTTATTTATGCAGAGTACATCATGAGAAATGCCAGGCTGGATAAAGCACAAGCTGAAATCATGATTGCTGGAGAAATATCAATAACCTCAGATACACAGATGACACTATCCTTATGGCAGAAAGTGAAGAAGAACTAAACAGCCTCTTGATGAAAGAGGAAGATGAGAGTGAAAAAGTTGGCTTAAAACTCAACGTTCAGAAAACTAAGATCATGGCCTCCAGTCCCATCACTTCATGGCAAATAGATGGGGAAACAATGGAAACAGTGAGAGGCTTTATTTTGGGGGGGCTCCAAAATCACTGCAGATGGTGATTGCAGCCATGAAATTAAAAGACACTTGCTCCTTGGAAGAAAAACTATGCCTAAACTAGACAGCATATTAAAAAGCAGAGACATTACTTTGCCAACAAAGGTCCATCTAGTCAAAGCTATGGTTTTTCCAGTAGTCATTCATAGATATGAGAGTTGGACTGTAAAGAAAGCTGAGCACTGAAGAATTGATGCTTTTGAACTGTGGTGTTGGAGAAGACTCTTGACAGTCCTTTGGACTGCAAGGAGATCAAGTTATTCTATCCTAAAGGAAATCAACTCTGAAAATTAATTGAAAGGGCTGATGTTGAAGGTGAGCCTCCAAAACTTTGGCCACATGATGCAAAGAGCCGACTCATTAGAAAAGACCCTGATGCTGGGAAAGATAAAAGGCAGGAGGAGAAGGGGATGACAGAGGAAAAGATGGTTGGATGGTATCACTGACTCAATGGACATGTGGTTGAGCAAGCTCCGGGAGATGGTGAAGGACAGAGAAGCCTGGCATGTTGCAGTCCATGGGGTCGCAAAGAGTCAGACACGACTGAGCAACTGAAAAACAACTGCTTAGGACACTCTTAACCATTCTGCTCTATGTCCTGCCAGTCTTTATTGGGACATCTTTTCCTTAGTTCAGTTACTTCTTCCTCTGTAAAGCTTTCACTGAGCTCACCATCTGCAACCTAAGCTGTATATCACTCCTGTGTGATTCCATGGCACCTCTGTACTCCTATTGCTGCATTTTCACACTGTTTACTGGTCTAGCAGTAAAGTACACAAGATTGTAACCAGTTTGAACATAGGGATTATGTATCCTAAGACTGTTGTTCTGGGCCTGGCACAGAATATGTGCTCAAAAACATTGTCCTGAATGAATAGATAAGTAAACAGATGAGGTTTCTGGGCTTCTCACTAAACATCTCTGAGTCTCACTGTCTTTACTCATTAAATGAGTTTGAGAATCCTTCTTCAGAGGATTCTTTTGAGGTTTAAATGAGATGAGCAATGTGAAAGCATACGGGTCAATTTCTGGCACAATGCACATGCTCCCCAAAGTGTTTTTGCAATCCAAGTCTGAGTCTCTTCCATCTTAAGTATACCTGAGTCACAAATGAATGGTTTATATTGAAATGTTTTTAGAAGTCTTCCTGCTCGGGGAGCCATCCTGTAAACCCAAGGCAGACTTCTTTAAAATCAGATCATGTTATTCTTGTGGTGTTGGGCAGAATTCTGCGACTCCAAAGTAGAACCCAAGACATTTAACATGACCTGTATAGGTGGTTTTTATACCAAACATGAATTTTAAATGTCTGTATACATTCAGAGCAGGGCAGAAAAAAACAACCCCTGGGGCGATGCAGGGGAACATTCTTTTGAATAGACTTTTGGGTATGACACGGAAATGAATTAAGTGAACCATTTGTTCATCTGTTTAGTCATTGAAATGCTTTGCTTTAAATTTCTCCCTTGGCCATCATTCCAATTAAGTGGGTAAACCATTTCTCAGGGTGATATTTTAATGGAATCTACTGTCTTTTTTATCCATTTATTTATCTGTATATCTAAATCTGTGCTTAACATTTTGGTAGGGTTGTAAGTATAAAGAAAAATACTGTTACTTAATTTTTATTTAATAGGTTTAATAGATGTTTTGGTGTTGGGAATTTTGTGGCAATCAACATTTAATATAGCAAGTTTTAGCCAGCCTGTACTCCTTCATTCTCTCTACCACCCTGAAACCTAGCTCCCAACTTTCTGTATTAGCTCCACCACAAAGGCCAAGAAATAAAATGGGAAGACTGGAAACATTAGAAGTTTTCTTTAGGGTTTTGTGCCTATTTACAGGCTTCCCTGGTGGCTCAGATGGTAAGACCCAACATGGGACACAGAATCCTGCATCATGTTAGGGACATGGCTACAAAAATATGGTGGATCTATATAATGAGAGATTATTCACCATTAAAAGTCATGCCTTCAAAATGTTCTTGATGAGAAAGGAAATTAGAAAATGATAAAAGTGAAAAGTAGGGTATTTTAAATGAAATGGTGTAACACACATACAAATATATCTGCAATAAAAAGATCAGAAGGAATACAATAATATTTAATGGCAGTGACATGACAGATATTCTAATTCTCTTCTTTAGTTTATTCTCTGGGATTTTCAAAACTTTGGTCATGAAATCAGAGTACTTTTACAATTAGAAAAATTACTCAACAGAAATAAACAACAAAACAGCTCAGTATGTAACTCTATGTACAATTACTGTATCTGTATTGTTACCTGGATCTGCTGGAAGGAGAGACACATGGTGTTGAGTAACGATGATATGAAAGACAGGAGCTTGTTTCCAGAGCTATTCACCTGCACCAGCCCCCTGCGTCCTGGTAGTTGCTGGTGCAGGTAGAGGTTCTAGGTGTGGGGTGTGGGGAGGAGCCAGGTTGCACCCAAGAATCACATCTATGTAACTATAACTAGTAAAATGCAGTTTCAGAAGGGAATTCAAATCTCCAAGGCTTTAAGAAGTTGTGTGTGTAGTTTTTTTAATCGATCTAAAATAAAGAGTCACCTTTGAAAATTGCTTTGTATTTTTTTAAAAGTCCACCCCGTTGTATTGGCTTGGGCCTCACAATACCTGACCTAGGGATCAAACTCGGGTCTCCTGCATTTCAGGCAGATTCTTTACCATCTGAGCCACCAAGGAAGCCCTGTGAACAAGAGCTGCCCCCAGTTCTCATCCAGGACACCGCACAGTGTTTCTCAGCATGTCAGGTCCTCTTTAACAGTTCCCCTATTCTTTTATAAAAAGAGGGAAAAGTACTTCTAAAAAATGTGTTTTGTTTTCTTGCCTTGCCCTGTAACTTACCTAATGTTCCAAAGGCAAACACTTTCAAATATGAAGTGCCTTACGTTAGCCATTTTGCCGCCCTCATACCTTCCCTGGTGGCTCACCTGGTAAAGAATCTGCCTGCAATGCAGGAGACCTGGGTTCGATCCCTGGGTTGGGAAGATCCCCTGGAGAAGGGAAAGGCTACCCACTCCAGTATTCTGGCCTAGAGAATTCCATGGACTATACAGTCCTTGGGGTCACAAAGAATCGGACATGACTGAGCAACTTTCATACCAATAAACGAAATGATTCTGACTCCAGCCCTCACTGCACACGTATATTAAGCCACATTTGAAATAGAAGACAATGGTGCTCCTAGAGCTTTTCAGTGTGTGTGTGTGTGTTGCAGAGTGACAGTCTTAAAATTGGATTTGGAAGAAACAAATCAGAAACAATTAGACTAGACTTCATGGACAGCCAGGACATTCTCCCATCTTTCTTCTCTGAAATCCTCCATACACCAACTCGTAACAGTGCTTAACAATGTGTGTCTGGTTAGAAAACATTTAGAGAAGAGACAGAATGAAAATACATGAGCCCACGACTGGCTGGAGAGAAACTGTGATCAGGGACTAATCTACGTTACCTCACTAGGAGCCTGAGTTGGAATGATCTGCCGAGGGACAAATAAATAACTTTCTCTGCAAAAAGGGGACTGATAGGAAGGAAAGGGGATAGGGAGAAGAGGAAAGAAGGAGTTCACAGCACACAGGTCAGAAATTAGAATGAAACTGAAGTCTTGGAAGGGAGGAGAATCATTTATTTATTATTACCCTTCTCCCTTTCTCCCTCAAATAAAAGTACTATTAGAATAAAGGGAAAAGAAAGGTAATGACTTATTAGCAGCTATAAAGTTTAGGGCTTACTCCATAAGGACGAGGTGTTGCTACGGCGGGTTCTCGTCTCCATGCTCTTTGTAGCTTGGGGGCATGTCACACACTTGTGAGAACTTTACCGGGGTGTTGATGCAATATTGTGTCAGTAACTGAGTGATTTGTTTTTCCTCTGGACATTGATTGAAGAAATTCTTATTACATTTTATAGCTTGCTTGGCCTTCGTATGAGACTCAAGACATAAATTGGACCATAAATTGGCCTCTGTCAGAATCTACATCAGAATGATACCAAATACATGTCATCAGGCTTGCGTTCCAGCTTGCAGCAGGGATCCACCGGTGCTTGTCATCTTGATCACATGTTCACCTCACTCCCTTTTCCTGCTCGTGCCTCTACTTTGAAGAAAATACGGTAAGGACTCCAGCAAATGTGCTGGTTTGATCAGCAGTTTGACACAGCCAAAAGAGTACTGGTAGATTTAATTGATTTCCTCCAAGTTGGGTCTCCACTGTATCAGAAGTAGGATGCAAATAAATAAAAGTGGATGCAAAGAAAGAAATATATAGTTATGCAAAAAAGGACAAGAAGGTATACATAACAGATATATTTATCCCACGTGTAAAGCCCAGACTTGATGATCCATGAGTGGCGGAGACATGGTTGAGTTACAGAGATTTGTTCTCTAGAGTGAGATAAATTTGTCATTTTAGTTCCTGCCATTATGGACTCTGAGCAGAAAATCAACTATTTTTAAGAGTCGGTTTATCTCGTGTAACCATGTGTGTTAGTTGAAAAATTAATTTTTTTTTTTACCAAATATAAATATTTATTTCTATTTTGAGAGAGCAAGATTAAGTGATTTATGAAAGAAATTTTGTAATTTTAAAATCAGAAAGTAAACTTTTTTATATTAATAACTTCACTTTTTAATTTTTTTTTTTTTTTTACCATTTATAACCACAGTGTGGTCTAGACTTGATATAAAATCATACTCATACTGCACTGAGAAGGTATCTTTCAAGTCAGTAATTTATGAGAAATATTAAGGCCATATTTTCTTTGTTGAAAACTTTGATAGAATTATAGCAATTTAAAAAAATCAAAGATTTTATCAAAACATATCTTCCAAAAGAAAGTTAAAGCCAGGTGGTTTTATAGATGAATTCCTTCAATTTTTCAAGCACAAGAGAAATTCCATGCTAAATAAGTTTTTGAGCCTAAGAAAGTCTAGAGGACTTGTCAATTTATTTCAGAATACTGACATCAAAACCTGATCAAAACCTAACAAATATCCCCACTGCAAAACAATCTTATTTATGACCATAGTTACAGAGGTGCTAAATAAAATATTAGTTATTTCATCAGAAAAAGCTAAAATATAATAACCAATGAAGATGGTTTAAAATGAGACACATGTTAGATGTAATAAACCAAAGATCAAATAAAAATCATGTGATCAGGGCAATGAATATAGAAAGAAACACCACCACCCATTGCAAAGTATTTTTTTTAAAGCTTTAGAAACTAAAACTGAATAATTTCTTAATAGGAAAATAAGTGTTTCTTTGATTTTTTAATTCTATTATTTCTGTTTTGAATGAATTACACATGTAAATGGTACAAAATTCAAGACACATAAGTATATTCATGAACTGTATCCCTACTTAACGGTCCCATCAATCAAACTCCTTCCCAGACACCATCGCTGTTACTGGTTTCTGGCTATCCTTCCTAAGATATTCTAGGTGCATACAAATAAACACATAGATCTAAAATCTGTTTAGTGAGCAGAAAACATCATGCCTAATAATCAAATCAGAGACTTTCAAATTAAATACAAAAAAAATCTCCATTCCTTTTAAAATTTTTATGAAATTTGTTTACATTACAATCATATATTTTACAAAAAATTTATATTTGTTGGAAAGTGATGTTATCTCTTTTGCAGATTATAGATGAAAACACTTAAAAACTGCTACACAATAAACTAGAAATTATTAAAACTACTAAGTGGATTTTGTAAAGTATCTGGAATCAAGATAATTACATACAGCCTCTCTCTATGTAAATATAATGGAACATAAAAATTCCATTCAAAATAGTAACAAAAACCAAAATATGTAAATTATTTAAGAGTGAGCTTAGCAGAAACTATGAGATCTATGGGTAGGACAGTTTAGTCCTCTCCTGGGAATCAGAAAAGAAAGACATAACATCTGAAAGAAAAAGTTTGAAAGTACACAGCTGTCCATATTTCCCCAAGTTAATATACACATTTAACAAATTATGATAAAAATATAAATGATAAATTATTCTTTATAATGTGACCAAATGCTTCTGTAGTTTACCTGAGAAAATAAAAGCATAAAACTGGTCAATAAAAAAGTTTTAGAAGTCTATTTTCCAAACAAGTTAATGAAATGCATTGTAAATCTGCATTATTAAAAGCATTAAGGAATAGGTCCAGAAATAGGAAAGAACAGAACATAACAGAGAATCTAGAGATAGGTCCAAGTATTATGAGATGCTAACAGAGCAAAAAAGGTAAAATTTAAAATATCTTTGGAAAAGGATTTTTCAATAAGTTATTTGGGAGGCAAGTAGCTTAACATTTGGAACAAATTAACAGTAACTCTCTTCTCCACATCATAATAAATTTCTACCCAAATAAACTTCAGATAAAGATTTAAACATCAAAAGTTAAACCCTAAAACTATCAGAAGAAAAACAGAACCACTACACACCTATTAGAATGGCCAAAATTCAGAACACTGACAATACACAATACCAAATATTGACAAGAATGTGGAGCAACAGGAAATCTCATTCACTGCAGGTGGAAATTCAAGATGGTGGTTACTTTGCAGGCAGCTAGGACTTTCTTACCATGTGATTCAGTAAATGTGTTCCTTGGCACTTCACCTACAAGAACTGAAAACTTATGTACACACAAAAACCTGCACATGATGTGTATGGCAGCTTTATTCATATTTGCAAAACTTGGAAGCAACCAAGATGTCCTTCATAGGTGAATAGATAAACTGTGATACATCCAGATGATGGAATATCCAGTGATAAAAAGAGATGAACTGTCAAGCAATGAAAAGACACTGAGGAAACTTACATGTATATTACTAAATAAAAGAAGCCAATCTGATAAAGCTATGTGATTCCAACTATGTAACATTCTGGAAAAGATACAACTATGGAGACAGCGAAAGTATCAGTGGTTGTCAGGGGTTCAGGGTGAGGAAGAGATGACTAGATGAAGCACAGAGGATTTTTCAGGGTAGTGAAAATACTCTTTGTGATTCCACAGTGATGGATACATGTTATTATACATTTTTTCAAATCCATAGGATGGACGATACCAAGCACAAACTCTAAGGCAAGCAATGGACTTTTGTTGATAATGATGTATCAGAAATCATGAGGTTCATCAGCTGTAACAAATGTATCATTCAGGTGGGGTGTTGATTATCAGGGAGGTAATGTATGTGTGGTGCAGGGGGATTATGGGAAATCTCTGCACCTTCCTCTGTATTTTGCCTTAAACTGCTCTTAAGAAAAAAAATTTTTAATATCAATATTTAATATTAATATAAGCAATATTTAATATAAGCAAGATCAATATTAAATGTTTATATTTAAATTTTTTTCTTATTTAATATTAGTATAAGCAAGATCAGCTTCTCTGATAGCTCAGTTGGTAAAGAATCCATCTGCAATGCAGAAGATACTGCTTCGATTCCTATGTTGGGAAGATCCCCTGAAGAAGGGATAGGATACACTCTCCAGTATTCCTGGGCTTCCCTTGTGTCTTAGCTGGTAAAGAATCCGCCTGCAATGCGGGAGACCTGGGTTCGATCCCTGAGTTGGAAAGATTCCCTGGAGAAGGGAAAGGCTACCTACTCTAGTATTGTGGCCTGGAGAATTCCATGGACTATATAGTCCATGGGGTCACAAAGAGTCAGACACGATTGAGCAACTTTCACACATAAGCAAGATCTGTCTAAGCATGACACTGAAAATAGAAACTATTACTATAAAGGGAAAGATCAACATATTAAAATTTTCTTAAAAATGGAAAGGCAAATGAAAAATTTTTAATGTTTGCTGTGCCTGTGACCAAGCCTATGAAGTTTCGGTAACTTTAAAACTTCACAATGTAAAATATCTTTTACAAATAATTTAGAAAAATTCAATGATGCCAGGGGTCATGAGCAACAATTTTGCAACAATTGACACATGAATGCAAATGTCTAACATCTTTAAACTGAACAAAAATCTGATATTTTAAGGATGAACTGTGGATGGGAGTAAGAAGAGCAGGGTGAGGAGATTAGAAGCAAAATACGAAGAATTTCACGGCTGGGGGAGAGCGACTGGGGTAAGTTAGATAAGGATTGAAAAACTTTCTTTGGAACTGTGACTCGGAAGGGCTAGAAGATGTTTGGTGGGTGGGAGAAAAGGCAAAGAGGGGAAAGAGTAGATGCAACAAGTCTTTCCACATGCTTGGTTGGAAGGAGTGGAAAGGAAGGGAAGTTAAAATTCAGATAGAGAAATATTTGCTGAGAAGAAAGAACCAGGGAGAGAACTGAAGAGATAGAGCAGGGAAAAGAAAACTGATAGAATGGAAGTCATGTGACCCAGAACTGTCTCTTCCCACGAGTGAGGAGGGAAGGGAGAAGGGGTGGATAAAGTGGGGCTTAGTTGTGGGAGTCGGAAGCAGGAAGCAGAGGTGTTTCTATCCAACAGTATCCGTTATTTCCGATAAGGTAGGTGATTATTTGCCAAGAGTGTTGGATTTAAAGATTTGGGAGATTTGACAAGTCTGCTCTGCTGAATGGGACAGAGCAGTGAGTACGAGAAAAGATGATTACCCGGCATCTTTGAATTCCCATCCCATGAATTTACAGCCTGCCCAGTCATGGTTCTCTCCAGCAGTAGGTAGATACACAGGGAAGGATAAGTAGCATTTTCCAGGATTTAGCCAGATAATTGGTTATAAAAAAGCCAATGAGATGAAAAGTTTGAGGATACCTGGAGGAGAGTTACTGAAGTGATATATTATGGAATCCAAGTGGAAAGGGAGGGAGATGAAAACATGAGAAGGCTCATCAGTAAAAAAAAAAAAGCTGACAAGAGGTTCTGGTGAAGCCTTCAGAGAAGATACATAATTCTTTGTGGATCTCGTGTCAGCTGTTCTTTTCTGTATTCTCATCCCCATACTGGGCAGCATGTCTTTGCTTCTAGACCCCGTCTCCGACTGCTCTCTGTTGTTTGAGAGCATCCTCTGGAAACCTTGTTTCATAGCTAAATACCCCTGTCTCTTCAAACTCTCATGGGATGTCCTACTCTTCTCCCCACCTCACCCCTATTATAATAAAGGCTTTTATATTCGTGCATATTAAGAACTAAAGAGAGAATATTGCAAATATGGCAAATGCATATTGAAAGTTGCATTTCGGAGTCTTACTTGCAGCTCTCTGAATACCAGAGTTCTTTGTGCTATTCTATTCAATCCCCTGGAAAGTCATCAGGTAGATACAGCAAGAGTTCAGGAGCCGATGGAATCCCTGCTGAAACCTTCAAACTAAAAAATGGGAACTCATGTTACAGTTTCATTCTCAACAGAGATTTCTAACGACGAACAAATTCTAAATGAGAGCAGGGTGGCTGTGATCATGACAAATTTTAGTTCAGGAGAGAGAAGTCTGGCTTAAATCAAATTTATACTGCTTCACTTTTTTTTCCCTATAGAAATTTCTTTGAGAATCCTCTTGAATCATTTTCTTTGTGTTATTGCAGAGATCTTTCCAGAATCTCAGTTTGGTCCTCATTGATAAAGGGGCACCGTCAACATGATCCACAGTTCATAAACTTGTCTAATAAATGAGAAACTGTATGAAGAATTCTTATTAAGTATGGTTGCTCCCCAAGTTTGCCTCCTCCTGTAATCTTTTCTGCCTTCAAAGTGTTCCTCTTTGATAATATTTTGTTAAGATTCCTTTGGGTCTAGCAGAGCTATCAACCAAAACTGTACCACTGATCAAACACGGTTTTCAAAATTAGTCTTGATAGTGATTCATCTGCGTAGTTTAAAAATTTCCTAATAGAATGAAACAATTTTCCTAGTGCTGAATAAGACTGGATCTTCAATTACCTCTACCTCAGAGCTAAGGCTGATAGTCAAAGTGTTAGACAGACAGACAGGAGTCAGAGGACAGTACAAATTGAATAAGGCAAGGCAAATGATCTACTAATCAGAAATATCTTATATGAATATATGTGTATATATGTAATAGATATATAATATATATAATATATAGTTAGATTAATTAGATACTATTCATCTTTAATATACATATCTACATGCAAACACACACATCCTGTGAGATATATATTTATATCTTATTGGGAAAATGACAAATTCAGGGTTGTTTATTATCACTACTATTACTAGTAACTACCATTTATTGAGCACTTCATTTGGGCTGTGAACTATGTTAAATAAACACTTTATATATTATCATTAAATTATTACAGTAATCCTATGAATTACGTATGGTTAGACCACTTTTCTGGATCTAACTTCTTCCTCTTAATCTTTTCCTGCTTACAAAAACAAACACATAGAAAATGGTAAACACCAGTCATGACAAATGTAAAATATGGTCTTAACAAAAGGGAGTCACAAAAGAAGGAAGAAACTGATCCAACATACAAGTAAAAGAGAATGGAAGTGTGTTTTAGATCAATGGCTCCCAGGTTTTAGTGCACAGAGCATTACCCTGGGAATTTTTTTTATTTATTTTTCCTTTTGGTATTTTTAAAATTTGTTTTTAATTGGAGAATAAGTGCTTTACAATATTGTGCTGGTTTCTGTCATACATCAACATGAATCAGCCATAGGTGTACATACATACATCCCCTCGCTCTTGAACCTCCCTCCTCATTCCACCCTATTTATTTTTTAAATTGAGTTAATAGTTGATTTACAATAGTTAATTTATTAGTTTTACGTATACAGCATAGGGATTCAGTACTTTATAGATGATACTCCACTAAAAGTTATTACAAAATAATGGGTGTAACTATTCTGCAATACAATGCATCCTTGTTGCTCATTTCTTTTATACACAGTAGTTTGTCCTCTTAATCCCACAACTGTATCTTGATCCTTAGCCCCCTTCCCTCTCCCACTGGTAACCACTGGTTTTGTTAAATATAATTACCATCACATTGTGTTCTGATGCACTTGAGTTATCTCTTTTCTGGTTGATAATCAGAAAGGATAGAAGAAGCCAGGATGGGCAAAGAAATCAATATGCCGCCTTTTTCTAACCTTTGATATAGTCACCCAATAAATATTTACTAAATATCAACTGTGCCCTAAGGTCTGTGGTAGGACTTGGACATAAACCAAACATTAGATGTTATTCCTCTATTCAAAAAATTGAGAACTCTAGAGGGAGAAAATATTTAGAAATACTTAAAACCTAATGTGATACAGACATAAAAAACAAACCTAGGTTACAAAAGGGAGAAGGGGGTGGAGGAGGAATGAATTAGGGGATTAGGATTAGCAGATACACACTACTATATGCAAAACAGATAAACAGCAAGATCCCACTGTATAGCACTGGTAGGATATTCAATGTCCTGCAACTAATCATTTATAAATATAACTGAATACCATTTACAAAACCAGTTATAAATATAACTGAATCACTTTACTGTACACCAGAAACTAAGACAACATTGTAAATCAACTATACTTCAATTTAAAAAAAATCTAATGTGATAATTGATGTATGTGCTTTGGAGGCAGAGAAGAGGAAAGATAAACTTCCTGAGTTAATTAGGAAGTATTTTCCTTGAGTTTGGTCTGGAAGAGTAAAGGAGTCATGGAGTGTGAGGCTGCTGGTGGTCTTGGGCCTGAGACTGAAAAACTTTGGTTCACTTTCCTATGGCCCAAGGTTTGCTAATGTAGAATTCCTGGGAGCTGAATACTTCCTTTGAGAGTTACAGAACATCCGTGAGCCACCTGAAATTTAATGGAAACTCTGGTACTTTTCTTACAAGTTCATATGTATTGTCAGACTTCCAAGGGATCTTTGATCAAAAATGGTTAAAAAGCAAACTTGTAAATAAAGGGGAATCTTGACTCTTTAAGTCAAGAAGTGATATCTGATTTACCTTTTAGAAATATAACTTTGTCTAGAGAATGGAGAATAGGTGAAAGGAGAGACCAATGAAAGAGAAACCTCTCGAGGAACTATTGCAGTGATTCAGGTGGAAGGTAGAGGCCATGCATTCAGGTAGGGTAATGGAGATGGAGAGGGAAAAATGGACTTGAGAGCCATGTCTATGGTCTTAGTGAACACAGTGAATGATGGAGAGAGAGTAGTCAAAGATGAGTGCCAAACCTTTTGTTTCCATGTCTGTGTGGAAAGGTGTTTTGCCAAAGAGAATTTGTGTTTCATTCAATATACACTATGAAGAACTGGATTCCATTTTGTTCTAGAGCTTGTGTTATAGAGTAAGTCAACCATGAAGTAGAATAGATGAGAATTAAGTAGAGCAGGGAGAGGAAGAGAGGATGAGAGAAAATATCCTTTTCTCTCGAGAAAAGTACCCTTTTCTCTATTAAGGGAGAGTCAGATCACACGGGGTCTGTGTGTGTGTGAAGTCACTTTAGTTTGGTGTGTTTAGTTTAGTGTGTTTAGTCACTTTAGTGTCTCACTCTTTGCAACCCCATGGACTGTAGCCCCCCAGGCTCTTCTGACCATGGGATTCTCCAGGCAAGAAGACTGGAGTGGATTGCCAAGCCCTCCTCCAGGGCATCTTCCTGATTCAGGGATCAAACCCATGTCTCTTCCGTCTCCTGCGTTAGCGGGTGGGTTCTTTACCACTAGTGCTACCTGGGAAGCCCCACGGGGTCTTACAGGCCATTTTAAAACTCAGGCTTTTACTCCAGCCATTGCAAAGTTTTCAGTACAGGATTATCCAATCTGACTTACATTTTAAAATGATCAGTCTGACTGCTCTGTATAGAATAAACTGTAAATGGATGGGATTGGAAGCAGTTAACTCAATTATGAGATTATTACAGTAATTCAAGTGAGACAGAATGTGGTAAGGACCAGGCTGGTTTAATGGTGGGAGTAGAATTTTGACTCTAAATAAATTTTGCGAAGAGAACTAACAGGATTTGCTAAGAGATTGGATTGGTGTCAAAGAGTCAAGAAAGACTTAGGTTTTGATTTGAACAACTGGGATAGTGGAATTGCCATTGATTGAGATGCAGAATACTGAGGGAGAAATATGACTACAGGGAAAAGTCAGTTTGGTTTGGGGTTGTTAAGTCTGAGATGACCACCTGGCATCAAAGTGGAGATGTCAAGAAGGCAATTGGACGTGTGGGTTTGCAATTATGAAAGTGATCTTGACTGAAGATCTAAATTTGGGGGGTTGTCAATGTATAGATGTTACTGAAAACTGTAAGACTATAAGGATCTGAGTGCAAGTAAAAAAATGAAGACCAAAGACGGGCACTCTTGTATTAAACAGTTGGGCAGAAAGAACTGCTCTTCCAATAATTCTCCTAAATATGCATTTTCTAGGTGTTGTTTTTTTAAATCAATGTAGTATCTAAGAGCAAAAGTTTAGCGGTAAGAAAGCCTAGGTTCAACTCTTAACTCCATTACCTTTCAATGTATGATTTTGGTCAAGTTGCTTTATCCTCAGTCCTTGGTTTTTCTCATTTTTAAAATGGAAATAATAAAGTACCTACTTCATAGGTTAGTTGTACAGTTAAGTTATGCATGCACATTTAAGATGTTTAGAATGGTGCTTGGCACTCAATAAATGCTACCTGGTGTTATTATCATGATTTCGCTTCCCTCTCTTCCCTGAAACAGAACTAGAGAACATCCATGCTTTGAGTCAGAGTCCCATAATTCTCACGTGAACAAATGCAAAGAACATGAATCCCTTGAGTCTGAATTTTAATCCCAGTCTTAGTGCAGCTGACCGAGTTACTCTCCAGCACACTCGCTTTCTCTGTAGCTCTACTTCTTCCAAATCCCTGCTCCATCTCCATCATGCTCCTGTTTGATCAGGATGTTCCTCATGTACCATGTCACTGCATATCAGGAGATTGGTCTGTCATAGTTATGACCCTGAAGAGAGTTTGTGACTAAGGGCCACCTTCTAAATGGTTTGTGAGAGTATCCTGCTGCTCAGGATGGCAATTTAAAGCCTAAAGGCTAAAAACCAGAGTGAGATTATCTATTGCAATCACTGATTGAGATCCAGTCTTCAAAACCTACCAACATGGGTCTCTTTTCTGCATGGATCTGGGAAGAGTAGCAGAATTGCAATTTCATGGTGAGATACAAGAGGCAAAGGCCCTATCAAAAGTTTGGTAACTATACATTATGTATAGCAAGCATCCGTTCTTGTGCTTCATTGTAAAGATAATATATGCATATAAATTAAAAATAAATGATGACAAGCAAAGAAATATTGGAAAAAATATAATTAAAACTACTGTAACAGCTGACAGATTAGTGGGTTAGAAAAAAAATGCAGCTACAGAAGACAGTTCTGAAAATAATGAAACAATGGAGAATGAAGTTAATGAGATTGAGAAAATGGAAAAAGACACTTTACAGTACTATCACATGCACAAAAAAAATCAAAATATGGGCTCCATTCTGATGTTTCCTTGTTAAACAGAAGTATGTCAAGCCCTCGTATTTCCATCAAGGTACTGAATGACTTGGTGTGTGCCCCACTCCTTCAGAAAGCAGGCTGAATTATAAAAACTATCTTTTGACATATCAGTAATCTTTGAAGATCATACTGTCTTTATGCCCACCTGTGGTTCAGAAGCAACTTCTAAGTTATAAAAGAGACAAGCAAAGTTAAATAAAAAGTTCATTTGTTTTCCAAGTGTTTCTCTCCCAACTACGGGACTCTGCACCTAGAGTGGGCATTCTATAAATCTTGATGACAAGGTGCTGACTTTATTTTTGTGCATTATTTTGAAGGCTTAACCCTATATTGTGAAACAGATAAATCTGAGGAGAGAAATGGAACCAAGCTATGAAACAATCATGTGGGGGGAAAAAATTCCCCCTTAATTTTTAGAAGGACATATGAACCAAACTTTAAAGTAATTTTTAATATAATCTCTATTTAAAATAATATATATTAATTCACTTATTTAACGAATATTTACTGAGTATCTGTTGTTTTTATTTGGTGCTGTAGGCACGGGGATAAAGAGAGATATATAACATGCTGTGTGCCTGCTGCATGCAAAGTTGCTTCAGTCGTGTCTGACTCTTTGTGACCCTATGGACTATAGCCCTCCAGGCTCACTGTCCATAGAATTCTCCAGGCAAAAATACTGGAGTGGGTTGCCATTTCCTTCTCCAGGGGGTCATCCTGAACCAGGGATCGAACCCACGACTCCTGTGCCTCCTGCATTGCAGGTGGATTCTTTACCACTGAGCCACTGGGGAAGCCCCATATAACACAGACTCAGTAATTTTTTACCTTCAGCTGGAAGAGGGTGTTTAGCACACAGTCACCTGGTCAGTGTGCCATGGGAGGACAGCATTAGAGACTGTGCTCAAGGTACTGCAGGAGCACTAACATGGGAGCACCTGGGCTTCACAACAGAGAGGACTGGAACTGTGACTTGAAGCCAGGTGAAAGGTGCTGGAGGAGCCACTGGGAAGAGTAAAGGGTATTTCAGGAGAGGAGAACACATGAAAGCAAAACAGACATCAGCTCATTCCTGGGCCCACACTTCTCTGGCTTGGTTCAGGGGATTAGTGTGAAGAAGAAAGTAACAGCAGAATGGCTAGAGACCTAAGCATAGATCAAACCATGAAAGATCATATGTATCTGCTGAGGTGTTTAGATTTTATCCGGAATGTGATGAAGTACCATTGAAAAATGTAGAGGAATGACTTGGGCTTCCCCAGTGGCTCAGTGGTAAAGAATCCGCCTGCAAGGCAATAGATGTGGGTTTGATCCGTGGGTTGGGAAAATCCTCCGGAGGAGGGCAATGGAGAATCCCATGGACAGAGGAACCTAGTGGGCTACAAGTCCATAGGGTCGTAAAGAGTCAGACACAGCTAAAGTGACTGAGCATGCAGGCATGCATGATGTGAACACATTGGAACAGAAAGATTGCTCTGGCTGAAGTTAAGATTGGTTTGGAAGGAGTCTTACTGTGATTAAGGAAAAGATCTAGCTAAAATGAGCATGACAAAGCCTTAAATTAAACCAGATACAAGGATGGCAAAAAAGAGAAAAATTGAGCACTATCTAGATGGTTTGTTCAAGCTGTAGAATCTAATTATATTGAAAGAGGAGGAAAATAGGCTTGCAGATGTGCAGTTTGAAGGAGTAGGTAGTTGATGGAGTTATTTATGAAGATAAGGAGTTCTGGGGAAGGAGACCGTCCAGAGTAGTAAAGGACAAGTTCAGTTTTTTACCTGTTTATTTTAAGGGGTGTTGGTAACACATGAATAAAGAGGCAGGAAACATATTTATGAAATCCTTGAGAGAAAATTGCTCCAGAGATTTAGATCTGGGGAGATTTAACATATTGACATGTAGTCTACCTATAGAGTTTGGTCCTCTGTGAGAATAATAAGGACTGAAGAACCAAATATGGGGTTAGTGAAGAAAGAGAAATCATCATGTTGGATTTACAGGAAAGGAGTAAGAAGAATCCAGAAGAGCATAGAACCTCAGGAGCTAAGTTAACTCTAACCAATAGAACCAGTAAAATCAGTGCTCATTCTGTCCACTGAACTAGGGAACCAAGAAGTCAGTGGTGAATCATCCAGGGAAGTTTCTGTGATGGGTTAAGGGGGTGAAGACAGAGAGTGCGCTAACTTGAAGACAAATTAGGGTATAATTATTTCAGTTTTATATTTTTTAACAATTTTTATTTTAAAATAGGAGTCATTTGCCTGGTTCTTAAGGTGAAGGAATGGAACTAGTAGAAACAGAGCAGTTACAAATAACGGAAAAAAGACAACCAATAGGGTGACATTGCCAGAGGAAATTAGGGGATAGGTTTCATTGTATTAGTAAAGACCTGCATCTTAGGAAGAAAGTAGATACCTATTATCCTCAGAGAAGAAGGTGGAAAGAAATTCCAGACATTCAGAGTAAAGTTTTCAAAGCTTTGGTTTATCTGGTAAAGAGATGAAAATAGTAATCATGACTATCTCATCAGGAGGGTTGAAATAGTTATGATTATTATTTCCATAGAGGTGGCTGTAAGAATTAAATGAGATAACATAAATAAAGTGCTCAGCAGCACTATTGTTGTTTAGTCACTAAATCATGTCCAACTCTTTGCGATCCCAAGGACTGTAACCTGCTAGGCTCCTCTGTCCATAGGATTTCCCGAGCAAGAATGCTGGAGTGGGTTGCCATTCCCTTCTCCAGGTGATCTTCCTGAGCCAGGGATCAAACCCGCATCTCCTGCATTGAAAGGCAGATTCTTTACCACTGAGCCGAGAGATCACCACCATAGTTGTGAACTACTGTTGTTATAATTAGGTACCCATTTTCTTTCTGTCTTTGCCTCATGACCTAGGCCATCTCATCACTGCCACCATCACACTCCTACCAATGCCATAACCACTTCCCCAGGATTAATCATAGGTGTCCTACAGAGAGAAGGTCAAGTTAGACATAAAGACATCCTTCAGCATTCTGGTCCGTGGTTATATTGATTTCTTTACACTTTGAGGTTCGGGATCACACAGGTTAGCACTTAAAATTTCATCATCTCTAAAGTGAAGGATTTAGTCTAGGTTATACTAGTTATTGATAACAGATAACCCTACATCTCAGTGGCCTACCACAACAAAAACTGTTTTTCTAGCTCACACAGAGGCTCCTGGGAGGAGGAGGGACAGGGAGGGGGCGCTGGGCAGCTGTCCTCCCTGCTCCCGACTCTGTGTTTCAACTTTTGTGTCTTTCACCACTGCTAGGGGGCTGCATGTGTATGGTTCCTTCAGATTCACTTACCGAAAATCTAATGCCTGAGGTGATGATATTAGGAAATGGGGCTTTGGGGAGGTGATTAGGCCCTGAGAGCAGATCCCTCATGAATGGGATTATTGTCCTCATGAAAGAGAGTCCAGAGAGCTAGTTTGCCCCTTCCACCTGTGAGGACACAATGAGAAGTCTGATCTGGGAAAAGGTACTCACCCAACAGTGCTGGCACCTCGTCTTGGACTTCTGACCTCTAGCGCAGTAAGAAATAGGTTTCTGTTGCTCATAAGGCACCTAGTCTATGGTATTTTGTTATTACAGCACAAAGGGACTAAGACAACCATGAAACTTCCTCCTTCATTGCTAAAAAGAAAGGAAATGAAGACGCATGCTCCAGTTCTTTAATGTTTCCACCAATATATGACACACAAACCTTCCTTTTTTTTTTCTCTTTTTGTCAAAGCACGCCACACGATCTACCTTAAGTTCAAGGAGCTGAGAAATGTAATTTCCCCAGGTACTCAGAAGAGAGGAGAGTCAGAAATATTAGTGAACAACAGGAATATCTACTACAAGGAAACTGACTGGATAGACTTTAAGGTTCGATTGAGCGACTTCACTTTCACTTTCCACTTTCATGCACTGGAGAAGGAAATGGCAACCCACTCCAGTGTTCTTGCCTGGAGAATCCCAGGGACGACGGAGCCTAGTGGGCTGCTGTCTAAGGGGTCGCACAGAGTCGGACACGACTGAAGCGACCTAGCAGCAGCAGCAGCAGATCTTTCATTTCAATTGTTTCACATATGTTTTCCTTTTCAGTAAGGTTGCAATATCCCTGAGTACAAGGACTATGCCAAATACAAGAGAGTCAATCAACAGTTAAACAAATGACTGATGCTGTTAGAATTTAAGGACAAAATGAATCTTCTGTCAAATTGCATCCACAGCCTCCAAACTACGTATACTCGGTTTTATTTTGGAAGTAGATAAGAGATGTAGTCCCTGTTCTAAAAAGAAGTTTATCCTCTAATTGGGTGATAAATTAGGTATGTTTTTGGAAACCACTAAGTAACATATACACATGGGCAAAATAATTTAGTATCCTTGACAATGGTGAGAAACAGTGCATCGTGGACCTGGGCACTTGTTTTTCTGAGCTACTGACATTTTACTATACTAGTGAGCTCTTTGGGGGTGCCGTGGCTCCTGTGGGATAATTTTTTAGGTTTTATTGCTGTAAAATGCGATTTGCTACCTCGGATTTGCCTTGGATGAGGAGTGACGACAGAGGATGAGCTCATTTATGGAGTCAGCTGCTAAGGGGAGTGGCTAGTCCATGAAGCCTGAGTTTCAAAGGGTCAGGAATCAGAACTGTCCCTTCATTCACTTTTGTAATTTAAGAATAACTTGGAGGAGGGGTGGAGTCCCCAGTAAAATATTTAAACTTAACAATTGTAACTAAGATCTTTTGTTTATAAAATGCCAACTCTAGAACCACCTTGGGAGGCCATGTGAATGAACAGCGTATATGTGCTTTCGTGCATGACAAGGAAAGGCGAAGGATATAGGCAACGAAGAAAATCCTAACTATGTCTGGGATAATCACCTGCTAGGTCTGTTGGGAAGAAGAGGAAGGTCTGAGAGTCATGGTTCCAAAGAAGCATTGCAGGTCCAAAGGCCACTGCTTTAAAGGAAGTTGTAATAATAGCTTTACCCTGCACCAGATCATGGGCCAT
Organism: Okapia johnstoni; assembly: GCA_024291935.2. NCBI lineage: Eukaryota > Metazoa > Chordata > Mammalia > Artiodactyla > Giraffidae > Okapia > Okapia johnstoni. Next base: position 101,496,526 of record CM044309.1, read on the forward strand.
CCCTCCTTGAAACACTATACAGCTTGCCACTTCCTCTCTAAGAGGAAACAGTGGTGGAGCAGTCTCAACAAGAGGTCCAAAGAAAATGATCCATGTTGATCAGACAGTGAGACACAATGCCAGGGAGGATATAACCTAAACCTGAAAATCATGCCAGGAGACAATGAAAAGATCTCCCTAAACACTTATAAGAGCTGTATTAATGACAGAAGCCAAAGAAAATTGGCTTTATATAATGTGTTCTCTGATCTCAATTTTCCATAGGTTTTGAGATTGTGGGGACAGAAAGAAGATCTTGCTCAACTTTGCATCCTCAGTATGTAGCCCAGCACCTGCCTGGCACATGGTAAGTGCTTACAAAGCATCAGTAGAATGGACAAATATGTGAGTGTCAAATGGTTGAATGGATGAATGAACTCATGGACAGCTTTGCTCCAAGTAATAGGCTAACTTGAGAAGGCCTGGTTTTAGTGTGAGTCATGCTACAGAGTAACTAGAGACTTTTCACAAGTTCTTTAACCTCTTGAGGCCTTGGTTACATTGGTGATGTGCAGAGACAGGGCTGGATGATCTTTGGTGTGCCTCTGTGCCATATTATTAATGGTACCTGCATGAACATTTGGCTTCTCAGCTAAGTCAGGACACAACAGATATTTATGGAAAGGTTGACATCAAAGACAAACCATGACATTCTACCTAAAGTTTTTTATTGTTGTTGTTCTTTATGAGCAGAGCATTGAACTAACTGGATGATCCATTGTCTGAGAGAGGATGGTAATCCTTTTTGGCCCATACTTGCCATTTGAGCCCAAGAAACCAGATTTCATTCAACTTTTGAATCTTCACTAAGTAGTGCTTTTGATGTAGAAGTATATGTTTATTTGTTAAATTGAAGTCAATTATATTATTTTATTTTTTATTTTTTCCTAAAAAATAAGAGACCTATTTCTTCTATTTCCCCTTACCCATATATTAAGACCCCCCAAAATAGTCTGGGTAGAAAGTGACCCACTTAAGTTTCCTTCCTCTTGACCCATAAAGCTGTAAGAATCACCTGGGATGGACTATGTGTTCAAATGCAGTTATCTCTGAGTACAGCTCCAGACTGATTAAATCTGAAGAACATCTCCAAATGTTTGAGAACCTCTCTCTCCTTGGGCAGGCAGTGGGAAGGAAACAGCAACATTAGGCAGTAAGGTGAAGCTAGGATGATCTCACGTTAAGATGACATTTTATCACTGTAGAATGGTGCAAGTTATAGTACAGCATCACAAGATGCATCAAAGTGCAGCACCCCAGCCCCTTTCTGGGCCTCTGAGCATCACCATTTACTCCATCCCGGGACAGTAACAGCTCTCTGATATGGTAGGTAGATACAGGAGTGACTGCCCTGCCAGGATTTCAGTGCTGGTGAGCAAAGACCAGCCACAGAAACTGCTCTAAGTGGGAATAGAACAATATTTATGTGGCTCAGAGTTGTTTATGGAAAACAGGGTCTCTTTTTCATCTCTCTGACATGACAGAAGGAGTTCCACAGCCAGGGGCACTTGGAGTCAACTGTAAATTGTTTTCCTTGCTGTCATTTTGAAATACGCAGACTGGAGGACTGGTAGGAAGAGTGTCTGTCTATCACACTGGGGTCGGCAGGAGCCTCTCTTTCTTCCTCCACCTCGTCTCATGGTGCTAACATCCTCTCCAGGGGCACTAGGATGAAAAGCATTCACTGTACTCATTCAATTCTCTTGAAGTTAATTTGGCTTTACATACAGATCTTAGCAAGGGTCTGGGACCAGGTGTGTGTTGGCTTCATCTCTGACATCATTAGAGTATGTTTCTGTCCTTTGCTCATTCATCTCCATACCACTCCCTATGGGTAGATTTAATTCCCCATTTTTAGAAAAAGAAGTTCAGCTCAAGGGACATTTATGTGGGACAATTTATGTGAAAAGCACTGTTCTGGGTACTGACGGGAAGATGAAAAGTGGCAAAACCTAGTTGAGGAGCTCACAATTTGGCATGAAATCGCTTACAGAAATAACTTTAATCAATCTAGCAGGAAGCTAGATGAAGGAAGGCATTAATGTCAACTAGCAGGATTTGGAAAGACTTGTTGGAGAAGAGTCTTTAAAGTAAAAATGTAACTGGAATTGTTCACACCATGTGTGCTGCATGCTAAGTCACTACGACTCTTTGCAACCCTACAGACCATAGCTCACCAGGCTCCTCTGTCCATGGGATTCTCCAGGCAAGAATACTGGAGTGGGTTGCCATACCCTCCTCCAGGGGATATTCCCGACCCAGGGATCAGACCGACATTTCTTACATCTCCTGCATTGGTGGTCAGGTTCTTTACCACAGGGAAGCCATGTTCACAAGTAGAACTACTATATTAGTAGTTCTAATAGCCAGGTCCTGGGAAATGTAGGTGCTGACAAGGTCGGGCACCCAGAATTTGAGGACAAGTTCACAAAATAATTTCCTCTTTAACTGAAGGAAATGGAATGAACAGCAATAACAAAAAGATTCTGCATTTGCAGAAGTTACCCACAATCTGTAGTTGCATCACTATAAATAAGGCATCTCCTAAATCCTATCTCAATTAGACTGTTTCTCAAATCAACTTTAAAAAACCATGGTCTATAAACATTAAGTCTGATGTCATAACAGGAAAGTGAAGGGTCTGCTTGGAATCCAGAAAAATTAGAGGACAGGAATTAATTAGAGCTTTTCAGGTTTTGTCTTGGGCAGTTATCCAAGAAAAGTTTCTAAAATAATGTATGTAACTTGTTTGGTTGTTTTTGTTCAGATGCTCAGTCATGTCTGACTCTTTGCGGCCCCATGGACTGCAGCACGCCAGACTTCCCTGTCCTTCACCATCTCCCGGAGCTTGCTCAAACTCATGTCCACTGAGTTGGTGATGCCCTCCAACCATCTGTCCTCTGTCATCCCCTTCTCTTCCTGCTTTCAATCTTTCCCAGCATCAGGCTCTTTTCTAATGAGTCAGCTCTTTGCATCAGGTGGCCAGAGTACTGGAACTTAAACTTCAGCATCAGTCCTTCCAATGAATATTCAGGATTGATTTCCTTTAGGATTGATTGGTTTGATCCCCTTGAAGTCCAAGGAACTCTCAAGAATCTTCTCCAATAGCATAGTTCAAGAGTATCAGTTCTTCTGTGCTCAGCCTTCTTTTTGGTCCAACTCGCACATCCATACATGACTACTGGAAAAACCATAGCTTTGACTATACAGACTTTTGTTGGCAAAGTAATGTCTCTGCTTTTTTTTTTCAAGGTTTATGGAGTTATTTTATTTTAAGTATAATAGTTTCACCTAGACACAACTTAGAATTTATTCATGTGTTTGGTTTAATCGTAGGATGTGAGAAATGGTTGTTCTAAAATGAAAACCTCACTGTATTGGCAGAAGATGCAGCTCCTGGTGATTTTTTTTTTAATTTATTTATTTTAGTTGGAGGCTAATTACTTTACAATATTGTAGTAGTTTTTGCCACACATTGACATGAATCAGCCATGGGTTTACATGTGTTCCCCATCCTGAACCTCCTCCCACCTCCCTCCCCATCCCATCCCTCTGGGTCATCCCATTGCCCCAGCCCTGAGCATTTGTCTCATGCATCGAACATGGAATGGTGTTCTGTTTCACATATGATAATATACATGTTTCAATACTATTGTCCCAGAACGTCCCACCCTCACCTTCTCCCTCAGAGTCCATAAGACTGTTCCATGCATCTGTGTCTCTTATTCTGTCTCACATATAGGGTTATCGTTACCATCTTTCAGATTCCATATATATGCATTAGTATACTGTATTGGTGTTTTTCTCTCTGGCTTACTTCACTCTGTATAATGGGCTCCAGTTTCATCCATCTCAATAGAACCGATTCAAATGTATTTTTTTTAATGGCTGAGTAATATTCTATTGTGTATATGTACCACAGCTTTTTAATATGTTGTCTAGGTTTGTCATGGCTTTTCTTTTAAGAAGCAAATATTTTGTTTAGCTCAATGAAAATAGTTCTTAAAAACTTCTAAGTCTCTTTGTTCTAATTGTTGTTTCAATTATATTATGTTTTACAGTCCTGTTTTCCTCAATTTCATAATTCTCTGGGATGAAATTGTGTGTGGGTCTTTGTTCTAATAAATCAAGGTGTGAGTTATCCAATACATACAAGTGTTATATCAAAGTATTACATATAGTATTTTCCAGATATTTTCATCTACAGATAAAGAAACCAAACCAAAGTTACCTATGAAGAGATCCTGAGCTACCTTAAAGGGGAAGCATTAATACACTGTATTAAATTTTCAGCTAAGTATAACATGGTTTTCCAGTGGAGTATAAATCTATATTTTCATGTATTTTTGTATCTGCCCAATGAATTGCCTCAGCTCAATTTCTTGTCTCACATTAGTTCTATATAACACAAGGGAGTTTCTATCTTTTTCAAACTCCTGAACAGGCAAAAAAAAAAAAAAAAATAGAATTGCCTAAAGAACATAAAATTGCCAACAGTTATACATATTGATGAATCAAGTAATTTGAGTGAAACTCACATAAGCAATGAAATTCAGAGTTAAGGTTAAAATTCATTACTTAACATCCAAAGTGCCCTACAGGAATCTCAAAACTGTGGGTGGCCTCTTATTCTGTATGTGCAGAAACTCTAGGCTGTGAGAGCGGATATTCAGAAGTTTTAGGTTTCATTTTGACTTTGTTCATTTGAGCTAGTGTAGTGCTTCAGGTCAATGCTGTGTTTAAAGAGTGTTGGTATGGAATGTGGTCCCTCCCCATCCTTCCTTTCTCCCTTCCTTCCTTCCTTCCATCCATCCATCCACCCTTCCATTCATATCTTAACTAGCTTTTTCATGCTGCTCCAGGGAAAACTAATGGAGTTGCCTTGGGGTCTTGAACAACACCCCTGTGTATGCTGCATAAATTTCTTTTAGCTGCAGGTAAACCAAAAGTTATGTTAAGTGAAAAAGAAAGGTAACAGCTGCTGAAATCTTTTTTGCTAGCCCACAGAGACTTCGTACCGCATATTACAAGCTGATGGGCAAAACCTTAACCTCCTCTCACCTGTAAAGAGGAAGAAAAATCCTCAACCTCTTTTTCAGGGGTACTATTTCCTTCATAGTTAAAAAAAATGTGGGAGATGATTTCTCCCTCTCTCTTTTTTTCTGTTATTTGTCAAGGAGAATGGTCTAGCAGTAAAAGAGTAAATTGAAAGGAACTCAGGTAGAAAAGGCCTGAGTGCTGGGAATGTAATTTTACAAGACTTGTTTCTTTTACTCTGTGTTTTTCTCCTTGAAGGAGATAACTCGATTTTATACTTTACTGTCTTATTAACAGAATGCATTTTGGAACCCTGCCACCGCTAACAGTATCAGAAGGATTTAAGGCTGCTGAAATACACTTGAAGATTTAATTCTGCTGACTTCAGCTTGGATCTGGAGTAAAATCTAACCATAGATTAAGTGTTTAGCACTGTATATTGCGAGTGGTGCTTCTGGTCATAAATACTCATGTCTATTTCTGTTTCAGACAGCTCTCCACAGGTTTCCCACTCTGCACGGCACACAATGCTTGCTTCCCAAATGAGGTTATTCTCTATAAGGCTACCCCTTCTATAACTCTTTTTATAGACTCAAGCCTCTGCTCTGTTGAGCAATTCATTACAAACTCCCTGGTGTGCTTTGCGATAACAAACACTGGGTTACTGAGAAGAGCCTTCTAGAGAGGGAAGTCTGCATTTCCTTCCAGACAATATTTAATCTCATAGCAGCACTGACTAATAAAAGGAGAAGATCAATATGAAGCTGTATTGCTAGGATGAAAATTTACTAACACAGTCATTCATATCACAAGAACATCTGGTTAAAGCTTCAGGGCTCCCTTACTTTCTTAGTTATGATTTTATGAGTCTCTCCAGACTCCTTTTTAGGATTTTAGCAGGCATTTATAGCGGGCTGGACATTTTAATCTTTTTAATGTGGTTATCTGATCTCGGCTTGGCTTTCTTACACTGACTGGTCATCTTCTCCACTTCTCGCTTATTGCACTTGAATCAAGTTATGATAAGCTCACCCTGTAACAGCTTCCAGTCCTAAGCGGGTCTAACTTCATGTAAGTGGCCTCCTGAGCTACTATTTATGGTCATTTCTGTGAGGCACTGTCTTTAAAACCTTGGCATTTAGTGCCTTCTTCCTCTCCCCATGACTTGGAATACATAAGGACTATTATAAATCATATGGCCAGGCCTGTAGATACACTCTTTGCTAGAAGAGATTTCTGAGGCCTGAGGGGCAAGCTGAGGAGTTCTGGTTTATGGCCCTGAACCAGACAGACACACGTGAGGCTGACTGAATGACGTTAGCCTGTGAGAGTCCGGCACAATCTTCCCATGGTCCTCCATGTGGTGGCTTGGTGAGATGCATGTCTGTGGTTGAATTTGCTTGTCTGCTGTGCATGAATCAGAATTTGGTCCCTTCAGGAGACATATTGATTTAAAAGTGGTAGATAGATGGAATACTAAAACCCACAGTGTAATTCAACAAAATGACCTAGAGTATAGAAGGTAAATGTAAGCATAGTCTGACATCTAACGTGGTAACAAACCTGGACACCATGATACTGGAGGCAGAGGAGGTGTAATATTTATGTTTATGCACCTACTATGTGTGGGGCCCTAACATACATTGGCATATTGAATTTTACAACAGTCTGAGGAAGATATTTGAGGTAGGATTTTTTCTTTAATTGAACACCCAGTATAAATCAGCCGCTGGAACAAGTGCTTAATACGTTTGTTGTTTCGTCTGCTTCTCATAACAATCCAAGGAAGCAGGTGCTATTATTACTCTCATTTGGTAAGTGAGGAAGTTGAGTCGTAGACTCAGTTACCTGCTTCTGCCAAATAGCCAGGCAACACAGGGATTCTAACCCGGAGTGTCTAACTGGACTGCCTTTCCCTGCCGTGAACAGCAAGCCCCTCAGTGACCAAGAAAATACACAAATAGATATAAGTTATCGTCCTAAAATCTCATAAAATGCCTTTGTCATTTTTCAGTAATGCCAGGTCATCTACCTCTGTTGAAACAAAGCACATCAGACCCATTTCAGGAGATATGAGTTACCGCAGATCTTCAGATCAGAGAAGGGACTTATCTATTCACTTAGTAATACATTCTTCGAGGAGGAAATTGAATTACAGTTTTAACTTGATTACTTTGCTTTTTCTTACCTGGGTAAAGGAAAGTAGTCATGCAGGTGCCCTCTCTCTCCTCCTTCAAGGATGACTTGAAAAGGCTGAGAACAAACCCCTCCCCCTTCCACTCCCACCCTATAGTCACCACAGGTCAGATAAAATGGAGCAAATATTTCCTGCAGATAGGGTAGCCTTGTCATGCATCCTTTCTCAGAATTGGCTGCCCTGGCAGAGAAGACAATCTAAGTGAAAATGAAGTAATTTTCAAAACTGTAACTTAAGCTCTTCGCAATGTGAGTCAGGCACACTGGACCCTCTCCACTTTCTTGGCACCCATTAGTAGCTCAACTGTTCTTCCATAACTTTAATTAGCTCAACCGTCCCGGACGGGAGGGCTGGCTGGAGGGCAGGGGCTCTGGCAACCCTGGCTGCAGCACTCCTCGAGTCCAGAGACATTTCTCAGCTGTGTTCTGAGGAACAGCGTGGCTCAGAAACACTCCAGGGGCTGACCTACACAGAGCAGTATTCCCCAGTAGGGTGGCAAAGCAGTCTGCTCTGACACAGAGAGTTTGGAGTCAGAAAGGGGAAGGAAAGCAGAGGAGAAGCCAAAGACAGGCAGAGCTCCTGGACAAAGAGACAAGAGCATTCAGAGAAAGAAGAGTACGTTAGAATGGGCTCCTCCGAGTTCTCACCTCGCCCATCCCCTGTCACTGCCCAGGCGGTCGGGTGATGACACATTCCCCTTGAAACAGAGCCCGATTGCCCTGACAGCTGTGTCCAGAAGGCCACCAGAGCCAGGTCCTGGCAGCTGGGGAGCCTCTGTTCTGCTAGCTCCCGCCTGGAGGCACCTTCAGTACCGAAGAGAGGAACGCGTGGATAGAGTTTCTAAGTGCTAGGACTTGACCACGGCTTCCAAAGACTGACTCATAAGGACACATATCACACAGAAGGATTTTCCTTTTCTCCAGCTAACACATCGCCCCATCCCTTTTGTGTCTGAAGGAAGAAAGAAGAAAAACCAGCTGTGAGTTTTTCTCTGAAGGGCATTCTTTCAGAACTGGAAGTGCTCCTGTTGTATTCCTTCCATGAAGCCATGCTGAGAAATTCCGTCAACATTACAAAAAAGTCCACATGGAAGGTTCTTTGTAATTGTTATTTTTCCTGGATTAGGGGTGGTCATTACAGTGGGTGGAAGGCACAAGATAACTGCCCTCAAGGGGTTCTACTGCTTTTAGCAACGAGACCACCGTCTGACACATCTCAGTAACAAGGAGACAGTCATCCTGGAGTTCTAAGTGTCTTTCTGTGACTTCTGTCATTGCAAGGTGGAATGGACCACAGGTCTGGAGTCAGGCGCCTGGGCTCCAATTTAGCTATAATATTTAACAGAGAACATATTTGGACAAATAAAGTAAGTTCTCTGCATAGATGAACTCACCTAATAATAAGGCTAACTTTGCAGGACGACCAAATCGGATAACATAGGTAAAGTCCCTAAGCACAAGGTAAATGCTCCCTCTGTGGGGGGTTTCATATAATAAGAGTAACGGGTTGCATTCACTATACTGGTGCCTACACAAATTTCTCATGTTTGCCTCTTAGAGGAAAGCACTTGATCTGGGTTCTTTCCAAGTGTTGGATACAAAAAGGCTCCTGTTCTGAGAAGTATGGAAACACTTCTTTCCCTTTCCCAGACACCGTTTGCTCCACATTGCCTGCTCAGAACATCTGGCCCCTCTTGTCCCATGGCTTTCCCCATCTATTAAGGCCAGCCCGCATCACGAGGCACTTCCTGTTGACCTAAACTTAACATTATTATTATTCACCTTAACACTTGAAGATGATTAGAGCTGAAAAGGTGAAAACAGAAATGGAAGTCGAGCTTTTCTTTCCAGCAGCTAATTTGATTCCTACAGCACTGGGAAAAAAAAATTTTTTTTTTAATTGAAGAATGAAGGAAGCATTGATTATTTTTAAGAATTCCCACCCTGGCTCAGGATTAAGAATTCAGTTAAAGAAGGTATAAGAATGTGGGCATGTAGCAAACTATTCTCAGTGGATGAATGGCGTCATTCCTTTATCTGGAATGTTCTTCTGACCAGGTGTTCACACACAATTACACAAACTCCAGTTTGTCTTCTGCTAGGAGAACACAGTTCGTCAGGAATTCAGGGACTTGGTGCAAAAGTGTATTGCGTGTTTCCCACACCCAACCTCAGTGGTTCCTCCAAGATAAATTGCTAGAAGTAAAACTCTCAGTAAAGAGGAGGTCTAAATGGGGAACCTAAGAAACTTCAGCGTTTGGTTGTTTTTTTTTTTTCAGTCTACCCTGACTATCCTTTGCTGTGGATTAGGCCACTGCTTATTACAAATTCAAATCCTATCTATATATTGTTCATGGTTCCTTTGTGTCATCAGGAAATTAAAGTTTGCAGCTGGCCCCTTCATCTTGGCTAATCATGCGGACATAAAGTCTTTAAAGACCCTCAGAGTGGCCCCTGCGGGGTCCCCACTCAACACTTCTCTCCAGCAGGACATTGTTCTTTGGCTGTGTTTTCATCCTCTGCCCCCTTTGGTATTAAGCTCCCGCTGCTTTGAGCCCCGACATCAGACTGCCATACGTCATTTTATCATGGCTGATCCAACACCCCACGGGAAGCTGTGTCCCCATGCTGAGCCGTGCGGCCAGTTGGAACTGTTTTAAGGGTAGCCAGGACCTCCTCCGGCTTCTGAGGGTGGCAGTTGCATCCTGAAGATCCACATGGGGAGCCGGGGTGGAGCAGAAAGGGGTCCCTCACTTCACTACCCTAGTGAAGGGTTTCAAGTCACACTTGCTCAGAGCCGAAAGACAGTAATTACGTGGACCTGAGAGGGGGGAAGCCGGGGCTACAGCAGGGCAGCTGCCAATTTGCCAGTTCCTTGCAAATTGATCTGACGCGCTACAAAACCCTAAGTCTCTTCTCAGGGATCATTTAATATCCGGCAGAGTTTACACCTGGTTTCTGAGATTCCCTGAATTAATTGAATTCTCATTAGAATACTTCCTGCCTTCCCCTTCCGCCCCGTAACTGCGTCTAACCCAGTTCACAGGGGGAGTGACTGGGCTAACCAAATCAGTGTCCCTGGCTGCTTCGATTTCAGTTCCCACACCATTGTGTTCTTGCCCCCTCCCCCAGGGACCCCAGCTCTGCCATCCTTACGCGGGGATGGAGAAGCCATCTGCTTGCCTCCTTTCTGGAAGTTGCAAGTTGTCATAAATTTATGACACTTTTACAGTTAGACTCAGTGTTGTGTGTGTGTGCTAATTGTATTATTTGTGTGGTCTTACACTGGGGCTTCCCAGGTGGCACTAGTGTTGAAGAACCCACCTGCCAAGGCAGGAGACAGGAGATGAGAATCCAACTCCTGGGAAGAGCCCCTGGAGGAGGAAATGGCCGCCACTCTAGTATTCCTGCCTGGGAAATTCCACAGACAGAGGAGCCTGGTAGGCTACAGTCCGCGGGGTAGGAAAGAGTCAGATATGACTGAAGCGACTTAGCAGGCACATACAACACTGAGACGCATGTCCTTACTTTCTTTTATATGTTCAGCAATGTTTTCTCTTTTCCAAAGACCATATTTTCTTTTGACGTATCACTGGTTTTAGATCCTCTGTTCCCTTTAGCTCACTGGAAATTGTGGGTGTGTTTGTCTGGCACATTATGATAAATATTTACTGCCCAGGAGGTCAAAAATGCTTCAAAGCTGATTCCACACATATGTACTGTGCACGTACTGTACATTTGTAACCAAATCCACCATACATCCATTTTCAGATACAATCTTGCCTTATGTTTACCATCTGGGAAAGTTCAGTGATGTAAACCATTTTACATATCTCCCACAAAGTTGTAACTATTTTATTATGTTGAGGCTAATTTGTTCTTCTTAAAGAGATCTCATTTCATTTCTGATTTGCCTTGGGATTATATCCCATTTACACCAGACATAGTCTCATGGTGACATCACCCTGGCTAGAAACTGGAAGGAAGAATGTTTATGGCAGGGGAATATTACACCATATAATCATCAGATTTCTAAGGCAGAAAGGCCCAGGAAGAGAAACCCCAAAGATGAACAGTAAGATTTCTTTTTGACTTGGTAAAAATACACTAATTTTTTAACATTCATCTCAAGGGTCACATCTTCTTTACCTTCTAACACACCTCTCCCCACTCCTTACAAATCCTGTGCTGCTGTCTTCTAGCAGAGCACCCTCACTGTTTTATGAACAAACTTATTTACGTATCTTCAACTCCAGTCAATGACAGCTGTCTGAGATCAGGGAGTGGGGGAAGCTCAGAATTATGCTCCCTTTGGTCTTCCCTGGTGGCTCAGATGGTAAAGAGTCTGCCTGCAATGCGGGAGACCTGGCTTCGATCCCTGGCTCAGGAAGATCCGCTGGAGAAGGAAATGGCAACCCACTCCAGTATTCTTGCTTGGGAAATCCCACGGACAGAGGAGCCTGGCAGGCTACAGTCCATGGGGTCACATAGTTGGACACAACTGAGCAACTAATACTGTACTATGCCTTACCTAGGACAGTGGTTCTAGATTGAATGAATGAGTGACTAAGCATATAAATGCCTCCTGTATCCCAGACTAAGATATGACCTTTTCTAACACCAGGTCAGAGGCCAGGAAGAAGATTGTAACTGCATGAATCATTTTTTCTCCCCATCCACCCTTCACAAGTGTTCTCCAAGCTCAAGACGCTGTTATCAATTAGACAGTCTCCCACACAAACTCACTCCTCTTCATTTTCCGGTCTCAAATTAAATGTCACTTCCTCAAGGAGGTTTTCTCTGATTCCCCAAAATAAATTTGGTTGTTTGGGCTATCCGCATCCGAGATTTAAAGTTGGAAGAAAAGTCAAAAGTAAGGGGAAAGGAGTTCTCAGCAGAGAATGACACGTACAAATACCCGGAAGGGAAAAGAAGACACATGTCATGGAGGGAAGTGGAAAGTAGCTCTGAGATGCTCAGGGGACCAGTCTGCCAGGGGATGGGACTGCTGCTTCCGCCTCTATACAGAAACAAAGCTGCATAGTTGATCTCATCCCAGCTCGGGATCCCTGTGGAAATTCGCTGAAAGGCTAAAGCAAGTCCTTCCTTTCCAGGAAGAAATTTGCATAAGATCTCTTTGACCTGGAACCAGAGAAGTGCTGCTGCCCTAGCAGTTAAAGGTATGGGCAAGTGGAGCAGACCTGGGACTTTTAGATAAATATATGTGACATGTAACAATCCTGCCTTTCAAGGACTCCTCCTGTGGGAGCCTGGCCTTTCAGCTATCTCCCACTCTTCTTTACTTCTAGCAATCATACTTCTTTTGAATCACACAACATTTGAGCACATACCATTGGCCTCCCAGCCAACAGCCATCCTCTACTTTCTCCTTTGGGACCAAACCTCCTTGGTGTTTACCGTTGTGGAGGTGGTCAGTCCTCATGGAAGGATGAGGCCAAGAGAGTGAATGTTAAATGATCCAAGACTTTGTGGGTCTACACCAAGTGACTGTGAAGCAGTCTTTCAATTAGATACAAAGGAGGTGGGGGTGGGGTGGGGGGACGGGTCTGCTGGGTTCTCTTGAGAAGGTATACAAGGCAGAGAAGTTCCTATTTTTTCTTCTGAAGTTGCCACTTGCATATGACACCTATGGCATTTGTATTGGTCCATGAGGGAAACTGGCCCAGGAGGAAAACATAATGCTCTAAAGATGACAAAGAAGAAAGAAGAGAGTGCCTTAGTTCTTTCTTGTTTTTCCCTTGTAGAATTTTTTAAATTGGAATATAGTTGACAGACAGCCTTAGTCCTTGAAGTTATAGCTGAACCAACCAGCCCTGGAACCATTTTAAAGAAAGAGAAACCAAGATCCCATGGGGTAAGAGATCTGTTGTTGGGTCCATAGATAGAGAACTGTGAACAGAAACCTTTAACTTCACATCTAGACTGTTTCTCACATCTTGCCACATCTAATTCTGTGGTGCATGGCTGCTGGTTTCCTGGGTCTCTAAGAAAGATTTCTGTAGGTACTGATGGAAACCCACTAACTTAACACCAAGAAAAAAGGATAGGGTCAGGCAGAAGATATTTTTAGATAACTTAGCCATTTGGTATCTCTATAATTGGGTGTATGGAAATATCCACTCCCCTTCTCCTTGGAAGATGTCCTGTGTGTCAATTCTATTTATTCATTGCACACCTACTTTGCTAAACACTGGAGATAATATGGTGGGTAAATCAGACTATCCTGTCTCATGATCCTCAGTTTAAAACATCACTATTTTCTTGCTGCTTCTGTAAAGTTGAACCTTCTTCCTAAACAGGGAGAGAGAACTCAAGGTCAGAAAGCAGAAATAAAGAAGGAAGGGATCTACAGCTAAAGGAAGAGAGAAAAGTCCATTTGGTCTGAGCCAAGCAGTAGGAGACTAGAAGGCTAAAGCATTGGTCCCCTCTGATGTGGCTTTGTCCCCAAGGACCCTGGGGAAAGGAGATTGAAAAGTCGTCTTTCCTTGCCAGGGTTTTGTTTGATCCTCTGGGACAGGGATAATTTGGCACTGTTTTAAAGATTTTGGGAAATAATGAAGACTTAAGCATAGCTGGAAGGAGACATGCCCCAATCCCTAGAAGATGAGGATAGATTGAGTGCCAATGGCAGAGTCCCAAAGGAACTATTGTAATAGGCTCCAAGTTTAAGGTAAACAAGTTAAAATTTATATTTGGGAACTGATTCCCTTGAGACTTCAGATTGCCCTGCAACTCCTTTCGTGGGTGGAATGTACCCTAAGGCATCTGGGAAACTCACATTCCCTTAATCTATGAGGCTAGAAGGACTGCGTCCTGGTAGCACATTGCTTAAGACCATCTCAGTGTTAAGACTGGTTTAAACAGAAAGATTGACTATGAATGTTCATTAAGTCTTCTTTTGGTTGAATCTGTTGTTGTTCAGTAACTAAGTCATGTCTGGCTCTGTGACCTCATGGACTGCAGCACACCAGACTCCCCTCAGTTCAGTTGTTACTCAGTGGTGTCTGACTCTTTGTGACCCCATGGACTGCAGCATGCCAGGCTCCCCTGTCCTTCACTATTTCCCTGAGTTTGCTCAAATTCGTGTCTACTGAGTCAGTGATGCTGTGTAACCGTCTCATCCTCTGTCACCCCTTCTCCTTTTGCCCTCTATCTTTCCCAGCATCAGGGTCTTTTCCAGTGAATTGGCTCTTCGCATTTGGTGGCCAAAGTACTGAAGCTTCAGCTTCAGCAACAGTCCTTCCAATGAATATTCAGGGTTTATTTCCTTTAAGGTTGTCTGGCTTGATCTCCTTGCAGTCCAAGGGATTCTCAAAAGTCTTCTCCAGCACCACAATTCAAAAGCATCAATTCTTCAGCACTCAGGTTGAATCTGGTCTCTTGATAATTCAGAAATTTACTACAGCCTTCTTGGGCCTCTCTACTGAGACATAAGAGCAGATGTTTACCTGGACCAAAATCTAGACAATGGTAAAATGTTGTTCCAGCCCTAGGATACTATAAAGCAGTACATATATGGTAACCTCTGTTCCTAAGCTAACATTTTAAAAGGGATTAAATTACATGAAAATAAACACTAAGAGCATCCTTAAAAAGGAATAGAAGTCTTTGAAGAGAAACCTGAGTACAGAAGTGGGAAAGACACCTTGCTTTGTAGGTCATGATAGAAGTATATGGGAGTGCATGATGGCATACTCACATGTTGTTGAGGTCAAGATGAAAGACTCTGGAACCAAGCTACTAGACCACTAGCTAGTTTTGTGATATGGACAGGTTCCTAGCATTTGTATCTTCTGGTTTCATTATCTCTAATGTGAAGGGATGACCATCTCTGTCTCCTAGACTTGTTGTGGGGATTGAATAGGTTAGTACATGGAAAGCACTTAAAACAATATCAGGTATATATCGGTTCGGTTCAGTTCAGTCGCTCAGTCATGTCCAACTCTTTGCGACCCTGTGGACTGCAGCACGCCAGGCCTCCCTGTCTATCGCCACCTCCCGGAGTCTACCCAAACTCATGTCCATTGAGTCAGTGATGCCATCCAACCATCTCATCCTCTGTCGTCTCCTTCTCCTCCTGCCCTCAATCTTTCCCAGCATCAGGGTCTTTTCAAATGAGTCAGTTCTTCGCATCAGGTGGCCAAAGTATTGGAGTTTCAGCTTCAGCATCAGTCTTTCCAATGAATATTCAGGACTGATTTTCTTTAGGATGGACTGCTTGGATCTCCTTGCATAAGCACATCGTAACTGTTAGTGTTAAGGAATAAGATCTTTACTTCGAGTCAGGTGAATATGATCTTCTTTTCCTCCCACAGTCTCTGTAAGTCACCCCTCTTCTGTGGCACTATGTCTTTTGTCAGAAGGGTGGAACCAAGAGATTCATCTCAATGTATTATTGGTCCTGTGACAGCTTTGGTCTTGGTATCTGGAGAAGATGAAGGCATCAGTCATGCTGGGAGCAGACATACTTCGTGACTCCAAGGAGGCACACAGTAAATACTTGTTGAATAGATCAAGGTACCATCCTGGTGGAACAAGGGTGGAAACTGCTGAAACCATAGCCAGGAAATAGAAATGACTCGATGCTCAAAGCTTGAAAGGCAAGATAATCAGGAATCCTCTTCAAATCTCTCATAATTACAGTTGTTATTTATTCACTGATGGAGGGGCTAAGAAGAGAGTAAGAGGGAGAGTAAGGGAGCAAAGCCATAGAAGTCTAGGGAGAATAAAGGACTGGGAGCTGACATACCTTGAGTACCTAATAGATGCCAGGCAATCAGCACATTATATATTTTACTTTAAATCTGATAGCAGTCCTCCCAGATAAACATTATCATCCACATTGTACACAGGCTAAGTATCTTGTCTAAGAACACCCTGTGGTGAGCTTCAGAGTCATGTATGTGTGACTTCAAAGCCCTTGAACTTTCTGTTTCACCTCACTAACAGAGTTTTCTCTCAATTCATCAGTGTGAACTGGAATATTGAGCTGAGGGCCTAGATGTTCTACAGTTAGACAGGATGGCAAGGGCACTGAGGTATTCTTCCCTTTTCCTTAAGGACTGAATCAGGACTTATTCAAACTTGGGCTCCACCCCACTTCCTCTCCCACCATCGCCCCACTTCCAGCCCATGCAGGTCCACATATTCCAATTCAACTGTTTGTGCCAGTAATTACTCATACTTCCTCAACCATAATTTTTTTTTCAAAGCTGTGAAAAACAAGCACCAAATGCATTTCTAACCTGCAGTGTTTCCTTGGGTTCCCAGACATGTTCAGGTTTACTCTGGATTCTGTTAACCCTGCCATGTACGTGCTTAGTCTCTCAGTCCTGTCCAACTCTTTGTGACTCCATGGACTGTAGCCTGCCAGGCTCCTCTGTGCGTGGGATTCTCCAAGCAAGAATACTGGAATGCGTTGCCATGCCCTCCTCCAGAGGATCTTCCCAAACCAGGGATTGAACCCAGGCCCCCCACATTGCAGGAGGATTCTTTACCATCTCAGCCACCAGAGAAACCGAAGAACGCTCGAGTGGGTAGCCTATCTCTTCTCCAGGGGAACTTCCTCATCCAGGAATTGAACCAGGGTCTCCTGCATTGCAGGTGGATCCTTTACCAGCTGAACTACCAGGGCAGGCCATTGATAAATAGCAACAACCACACCTGGTGCCTGACTGCCATCCTCCTCAATGCCATTGAGTGCGTAACTGGGGACAAATTCAAGGTTGAGCTCACATTCTTGTTTGCCAAGAGATGCCATGTCCAGTTGGGATGGACAAAGTTTCCTCAGAACACAAGTGGCTGGGCTGAGACCTCCCCTAGGACGCTTCAGCTCTCCCCTCATGGCGGCACTCCCTGGCCTTTGTCTTCTGGTCTAAAGCCAGGAACCTTGTTTACACCTGGTTCTCTTCTCCTCCTCCTGTCCCATCCTTTCAAAAGCCACTGGTCATTTGAGTCTTCCCCTTGGCGTTCCTTAACTACTGTAAAGACCCAAAGTCGCCTAACGTGAGATGATGACACCTGTCTTCAGGTATGCAAGCCCCTTATCCAGCAGGGCTGCCACCTCAAGCTTCAGGGAGCTTGGCGAAGGGAGTATCCCTACACTGAGCAGCAACATGACCTTGAAATAGCCCCATCACCAAGCATTTGACATTGGCTGTGTTAGTAGCATTCCTTCTCTTGCCTTCCAATTGTAATCCATTTATGTTACAAACACACAGAGAGGGTTATCATGATCCAGTGAAATATAATGCCTCACATTGAATGTTGATTAAGGGATAATTTGATAAATCAATCTTTTTTGGCTTTAATTGCTCTTCCTGTATGATTCCCATAGGAAAAAGGAATCATGAATAGTCAACCCCTGGTCTTTGTGGGCTTTTCTAATCTCATAACACAACATTGTACATGGTGCCCTGTCTCCTGCAGAGGGTCACGTTGAACACCCAGCCCTTGGGCTTGGCCCCCTCGCTCTGTATACCATTATCGGAACTCTAGCGGCCAGATTCCATATGCTGTTTACACTTAAGTTTTCACATCCAGTTTCCTCACCCCTTTAAGTTTGCCAAGCATACGCTTGGCTTGTCCTTGGGGGAATATTTTAGTGTAATATGTAGAAAGCTATAGTATCGAGAACTGTGTTGGCAACTCTACGTAGCGTTGAGAAAATTTACCCTATTACATCAAATTGTGGTTATTTTACAGGCTGTCAACACCAATGCTTGATTTCTAATGGATGCTTTTCTTCCTTCAAGCTGGGATAAACTCTCCCAAACTCTCACTGGGGCACCATTGCTCACTTTTCTTCCCTTTCTGCTTCTCTCCTGCTGTCACTATTGGGTTCAAACCAGACATGCAGTCTTGTCTACTCATTTTAGGACACTTCTTAATTCCTTCACACTGTATTTTTCTTTCACAACCTCCACCTATTATTTCCAAAGGGAGTCACCCTTCACTGAAGCCATGACAAGGTTCTTTTCCATTGCATTCCAAGGTAAGACTATTGACTGCAGCCTCACTTGGTATCTGTTAACTTTTGCCCTTGGCGTCCAGACAACTCTTTGATTCTCAGGATGCTTGCTGCTGAACTTCCTGTCTATAGTAATGCGCCTGGGGAGTCTCTTGCTCCCCTAGCCTGCTTTTTCCTCCTCCCAGAGCTTCCCTTTCCCTTTCCATGCCGAGCAATTATTCTTATTAATTATTCCAGCTAGCAGTAATTATCAGCAGTACATGCCCCAAGCCACATTAATAACAGAAATCTCTAGGACACTGAGGAGTCAGCTGGGAGGCCCCCTCCACCTTTTGATTTGCGTGGCACTGCAAGTTGTGCTCTCTGCTTCTCCCCACGCCCCTCCCATGTGCCCCTGCTTGCTCTTACCCATCCCCAGCTGCTGCATTCTCCAGCCCGGGTAGATGGGTTGATGGTGTGATAAACAAGCGCAGTGTGATCTCAACCTGTGTGGCTATAAGCTCCATGTAACTCCAGTGGCATGTGAGGCACCTGAACCTTGGCACAACTGAAAGGCATCCTTTAGTAGCATCTAAAGTTGGATCCTGAACACTCTGTAAATCCTTTGGCACTCATTTGCAACAGTTTTTCCTTTGTATGTATTCTTACCCTCTGTTCATTTGTCTTGGCCATCATTCGTTAATAGTTTAAAATCTCAACAGCCAGTCATTAGTGTATTTAAAGGAATGCTCTTGTTTTATCAGAAAATTGCAAAAAATCAATTTGCATAAAAGTTCAGGAACATTAGATAATTAAGGAAGTTCTTTTATGGTTACATAGGAAAGTGTATGAATGATGATGGTCTTTTGAAAGCTGCTGAACTAGCTCAGTTCACCAAAATATTTCAGAGGAAAAGGCAAATGACAAGGAACAGAGAAGTACAGATAGAATTAGTTTAGAACAGTGCGTATGTCTTCCCAAAGTAATTTTGTGTATTACAATGAATGTGTGTGCTTGAGAAGTGAGATGCTGTGTTTTGCTAGCTTAGCTCCTAACAGGGACTTGGAAACCATCTGCCTTTTGGAATCTTCTTTTTTTAGTCCAAAACAACAAAGTTTGAAACACTTGGATATAGTGTCAAGTTTGACTTACTACAATTGCAAACCATCAGCAAGTTTCCAGAGAGGTTGCAAGGCAAGGTGCTAATTTGCAGATGTTATAGCAAAGATCTTATTACTAAACCACTACAGACCACATGTGGCAATGGTGAAAATCAGGTGGAAAAGAAAATTTTCAGCATTGTCAAAACAGTGCTTCTATGAGTTGCTGCCAAGTGAATAACACAAAAGCTAAGCTAGATTTTTTTCCTGTTTTTCTTTCTTTCTTTTTTAAAGACACGGGTGGAATAAGGAGAAGTATGTGAAACAATCTGGAAAAGATAAACTTCTAAGAGTGACTTAATTTCTTTGAAAGACACTTTGAAGAACAAAAGTAATAGGAAGTATGTCTCATTCTGACACCATGCCTACCTGCTTCCAGCATGAAATACCGATACATAACTGTTGAGGCCAGTGGTAAAAATCCAGTCCTTTGCAAATTTATTTAATTTAAATAAGCTTCCCCAACATTGGGGGAATGTGTTCTCTCAGTGTGCTTCATTAGTGTAGCTTACACCACAAAACTGGCTGTATTGAGAAAGATTGCACCATTATCAAATAATTAGGAATGCCTTAGCAGGTGCATACACTTACCTTAGTAATTAAACCCTTGTTAAAACACCAAAATCCAGAGACTTTAAATGGTTACAGCATCCCATAGGAGGTAGCCCAGAAAGTGATTCTATAAGGTAGCGTCATTTGGGAACAGGGATATTGAGCAGAGTCTCTTTTCCTCTTGGGATGCTTACCAAGCACATCTGTGCACATCATGAGATGCAATAAAATTTGCAACGACAATGCTAAACAAACAGACACCGACATGCACAAGACAGACACCGGGCATACCCAGCACCACCCTGCTTGAAGCAGATACTGTGTAACTGGGCTTTTTGTTGCCATTGTTCCAAGGATGGCGCATGAGACAAAGAGGAAATAAAATGAGAATCTCCGAAATCCTCAGTCTTCTCTCCTCACTTTAGGGAAGAAGGGGCAACTGAAACAGTTTCTCAGGAAATACCTTCATAAAACTAAACTCTGAAGTTTTTGACAAAATGCAAATGTTGGTTAGCTTTTACTCCCCGTTGGTTTTGAGGAATAGGCCCATGTAAATATGACAAGCAGCCACCAAAAAGCCAACATTCCAAAGCAGTTCCCTAAAATCTTCCTGCCAGCAGTCTTAAAGTGATCCATATAATTACAAATTAGATCCATTTGCTGGGGTCTGGCTGCCTAGGCAAGAGCTTGCCTTCCGTATATAAATATAATTGTGATAAATCTGGACTCAGCAGCCATGGGGCATCCTGAAGATGATATCTAGGGGTTGCCATGACAACTACCTAGAATTCCTGCTGTCTTTTCAAGGTGGAGTTCCTAGGTAAAGCCTGGAAGGTATCCAAAATAAATCATCAGAAGGTAGGACAGCTGGAATTGGTCCATGGAAGAAATCCAAGTATGTGAGTCCATAAGTCCTGTGGTAAGGAGGTTGTCACTTGAGGACAAATTTCCATCACTTCGTGGAATTTAAGCTGAGTATCTAAAGTGATTGGATTTTTTTATGGATCTTGGTGTTCCTGGGGCTTGAATACTACGGTATTGACACTAATGACCTCTGTCAATCACTGATGTAATCACTCCCTAGGAGCAAAGCATCCTACACTCCTGGGGACACACGTGTCTCAGGAAATCTGTGGACCCAGCCATGTGGCAAAAGGTATTGTCCTTTTGTAAGTGGCAACTCTTGGGTAACTGTCTTCATTGCAGTGAACACTTTTGGTCTGGACAGCCTCCTGACAGTATCAGCAGGGTTAGGGTGATAACTCTTGCTCATTCTGGTTCTGAGGCTTATCAAGCTGAGTCCTAGTTACACCATTCATTTGTTCTGAGACCTTGGGGATAAGAGGGATAATACTCTGAGCCAAATTGGTAATTGTGAGAACTGAACAAAACAACAAATGTGAAACACTAAACACAATGCCTGGCATTTAATAAACAATAAATATCCTCTTCCTTTACTCCTCTCTGCAAAACATAAAATATGATATAAATACAAGACATATTGTATTAACTCAAGAATCTGTGGACCATCAAGCATTTTATTGAGATTCACTTATTTGGCCACATCAGTACTGGCAGTCCAATTTGCACATAACAGTAATATAAGTTTTCACAAAGTGAAAGGGAGTGGTAGTTGTTCTGTTAGAAAGATCAGAAAGATCAGCAGGCACATAGATGTCATGTGGTATTGTAAGTGATAAACAGCTGAGAAGATCAGAGTATTTAATCTTCAAGCCATTAATTTAGGAAGGTGAGGGCTATGCCCTTTTACCCAGAAGTGAAGGAAAGTTTGAAATAACAAAAAGAAGACTACAGTTCTTTGAAATAATGACATAACTCTGGACCTGCAGGGGATGTTTATAACATATTATTCAATCAACCAAAAAATTATTTTCACCTGTAAAATAGCACATCTACTAAAGCAAACTGTTTAAAATTTTAAACTATTCATTGAAGTGTAACACGCATGTAGAAAATATACTGTGACTTCTTTCTGGATTTTGTCTTTATTTTTGATTTTCTGTAGTTTGAAAATTCTGTGCCTAGGTGTAGGGTTTTGACATGTATCCTGCTTGATGTTCTCGGAGTTTCCTGGACCTGTGGTTTGGTGTCTGACATTAATTTGGTGGAAATTCTAAGCCATTATTGCTTCAAATATCCCTTCTACTCCATTCTCCTTTCTTCCTCTGATATTCCCATTATGTGTATGTTATACCTTTCATGGTTGTCCCACAGTTCCTGGATATTCTGTCTTAATTTTTTAATCTTTGTTCTCTTTGTTTTTTAGTTTTTTAGGATTCTATTGATATATCTTCTACCTCAGAGATTCTTTCCTTAACTGTATCCAGTCTACTAATAAGCCCTTCAAAGGTATTCTTTATTTCTGTTAGTGTTTATCATTTTTTGATTGTTTCTTAGACTCTCCATCTCTGCTTACATTTTCCATCTGTTCTTGCTGTCTACTTTATTCACTTGAACCATTAGTATATTAACCATACTTCTAAAAATTTTTATTGAAGTATAATTGATTTACAATGTTGTGTTATCTCAATTTCTGCTATGTAACAAAGTGACTCTGATAGTTTTCTCTTTCATATTCTTTTCCACTATGATTTATCACAGGAAGTTGAATACAGTTCACTGTGCTTTACAGTAGGATTTTGTTGTTTATCCATTCTAACTATGAAAGTGAAAATGTTAGTCACTCAGTTGTGTCTGATTCTTTGAGACCCATGGACTGTAGTCCAGCAGGCTCCTCTGTCCATAAAACTTTCCAGGCAAAAATACTGGAGTGGGTTGCCGTTTCCTTCTCCAGGGGATCTTCCCAAGCCTGAAATCAAATGCAGGTCTCTTGTAACTATAGCTGTTTTAAATTCCCAGTCTCAGATTATCAACATCCCTGCCATATCTGAGTTTGGCTCTGAATTTTGCTCTGTCTTCCAATTGTGCTCTTTTGCTTTTTATTAAGTCTTGTAAAAAATTTTTTGATAGCAGACATGATGTAATGACTAACTAGTTTCTCCTTTGGGCAGATCTTGTTAAGAAGAACAGAATGCTCTGATGTATTTCAAAATGGTTACTTTTATTCTCTCCCTGATGGAAGCAAGAAGGGATTTGTCTCTAATAGTCATCATGAGATCCTAGTTGAGCTCCTGGAAGTAAAACTCAAAAAGGTGTGGGGACTTCCTTATGACTGGCACTCCCTGAAGTTTTTGACTCTCATATTTGCCTACACTGAGCCTCCAGCAATTTGTAAGTTACAGTTCAGGTTTTCCTATCCTGGTACTGGTTCCTGCAGAGGTTCTGCTCACAGTTTTCCTGCTCTGTCTTGTATATTCTGATTCTCTGTGTCCACCTGTCTGCCTCTCCAACTTTGGGGTAGCAGTTTTCCCTGTGATCTCCCTTCATTTACAAATAAATGAAACTTGTTAATTTTTGTTTGTTTGGCTTTTCTCTTATTGTTAGGAATAAGCGGTAATTTCCAAGTTCCTTACATGCCAGACCAAATTTCCCCATTTATTTCAAAGTGACCTTTTATAGCCTTCAGAAATCTGGGATCCAGTTTAATTTCATTCCTAGTATTTGGTTGTCTCTTTAATTTTCTTTAAGCTAGAATAATCACCCTCCCTTTTTTGTTTTATTGTTTGGTCCTTAAAACATTGAAACTTTTGGAGTTCAGGACAATTGTGTTGTGAAGTAACCCATATTTTAGAATTATTTACTCATGTACAGACATAGGTTAAGTATATGGTAAGAGTATTTGTTGTTTTTGTTGTTCAGCTTCTAAGTCATGTCCAACTTTTTGTGACCCTATGGACCACAGCACATCAGGCTCTTCTGTCCCCCACTATCTCCCAGACTTTGCTCAAATTAATGTTTATTGAGTCAGTGATGCTATCTAGCCATCTCATCCTCTGCCATCCACTTTTTTTGTTGCCTTCAATCTTTCCAAGAATTAGAGTTTTTTCCCAGTGAGTCGGCTCTTCACATCAAGTGACCAAAGTTTGGAGGTTCAGCTTCAGCATCAATCCTTCCAATAAATATTCAGAATTGATTTCCTTTAGGGTTGACTGGTTTGATCTCCTTGCTGTTCAAGGGACTCTCAAGCACCACAATTCAAAAGCATCAATTCTTTGGACTTGGCCTTCATCATGGTCCAACTCTCACATCTGTACATAACTACTGGAAAAACCATAGCTTTGACTATACGGTTATTTGTTGGCAAGGTAATGTCTCTGCTTTGTAATACGCTGTCTAGATTTGTCACAGCTCTAGTATTCCCATCTCTTTAAGAATTTTTCACAGTTTTTTGTGATCCACACAAAGTCTTTAGCATAGTCAGTGAAGCAGAAGCAGATGTTTTTCTGGAATTCCCTTGCTTTCTCCATGATCCAACAAATGTTGGCAATTTGATCTCTGGTTCCTCTGCCTTTTCTAAACCCAATTCGTACATCTGAAAGTTCTTGGTTCACGTACTGCCAAATCCATATTATATAAGCAGTATTATATGTTTCCCATCTTTGCTAAATTTAATACTTGGTGTCCACAAGATCTGTCTATTATAAAAATACATTTTCAGTTATGTAATTAATAGACATTCTGTGGTAATACTTTAAGTCTGTGAATATTCTATTCCCCAACAACCATCTACCCTATGGTTTTCAGGAACCAGAGATCAAATTGTCAACATCCGATGAATCATCGAAAAAGCAAGAGTACCACAAAAACATCTATTTCTGCTTCATTGACTATGCCAAAGCCTTTGACTGTGTGAATCACAATAAACTGTGGAAAATTCTGAAAGAGATGGGAATACCAGACCACCTGACCTGCCTCTTGAGAAACCTGTATGCAGGTCAAGAAGCAACAGTTAGAACTGGACATGGAACAACAGACTGGTTCCAAGTAGGAAAAGGAGTACGTCAAGGCTGTATATTGTCACCCTGCTTCTTTAATTTATATGCAGAGTACATCATGAGAAATGCTGGGCTGGAGGAAGCACAAGCTGGAATCAAGATTGCCAGGAGAAATATCAATAACCTCAAATATGCAGATGACACCACCTTTATGGCAGAAAGTGAAGAAGAGCCTCTTGATGAAAGTGAAAGAAGAGAGTGAAAACGTTGGCTTAAAGCTCAACATTCAGAAAACTAAGATCATGGCATCTGGTCCTATCACTTCATGGCAGATAGATGGGGAAACAGTGGAAACAGTGGCTGACTTTATTTTTCTGGGCTCCAAAATTACTGCAGATGGTGACTGAAGCCATGAAATTAAAAGATGTTTACTCCTTGGAAGGAAAGCTGTGACCAACCTAGATAGCATATTAAAAAGCAGAGATATTAATTGCCAACAAAGATCCATCTAGTCAAGGCTATGGTTTTTTCAGTGGTCATGTATGGATGTGAGAGTTGGACTATAAAGAAAGCTGAGCGCCGAAGAATTGATGCTTTTGAACTGTGGTGTTGGAGAAGACTCTTGAAAGTCCCTTGGACTGCAAGGAGATCCAGCCAGTCCATCCTAAAGGAAATCAGTTCTGGGTGTTCATTGGAAGGACTGATGTTGAAGCTGAAGCTCCAGTACTTTGGCCACCTGATGCGAAGAGCTGACTCATTGGAAAAAACGCTGATGCTGGGAAAGATTGAGGGCAGGAGGAGAAGGGGACGAGAGGATGAGATGGCTGGATGGCATCACAGGCTCGATGGACATGGGTTTGCATGGACGCAGGGAATTAGTGATGGACAGGGAGGCCTGGCGTGCTGCAGTTCATGGGGTTGCAAAGAGTCGGACACAACTGAGTGACTGAACTGAACTGAAAATCACTTATTAAAGTTTGTAAAATGGTGATTTTCTAATTCTATCCTTCTTCTACATTTATTGTAAAGGATAACTGCCCCCCTTTATTGCTTTCCCCTTCTCCCTATATCATCATGGATTCAGAGACTTTTTTGTTCTGTTTATTCATTTTTTTTTTTTGCTCAAATTGTCTCCAGTTCAGCTACTGAATATCCTTTGAAGCTAGTTCTGTGGCTTCCTGTGTCCTTTTGACATGATCTCATTAATCTTTGAGCACTTTCTTTCTGGCACAATAAGACATCTCAGGTTCACCTTGTACTTTCTCTGCCCCAGCTTTGGAAACAGCCAAGCCTGGAATATTATTTAGAAACCAAGTTCTGGGACACAGATGATGCCACTTTTGGACACAGGCATCAAACAGTTTATCCTACAACTCTCCAAGCCGAAGTCCTGTGCATGCTACCAAAAGCATGCTTCCCCACACAGTTCCACCCATGTCTCCATATCACTGCCACCACCCGTTTATCCCCACAGGTCTGGTTTCTGCAAAAACCTCTGTACAAGTCTCCTTGCCTCCAGCCTCTTTATCTTCAAACCCACCCAGAACATGACTTTTACAACATGGTGAAGGGAAAAGTGGGCTTCCCAGGTGGTGCTAGTGGTAAAGAACCTGCCTGCTAATGCAGGAGACATAACAGATGTGGGTTCAATCCCCGGGTGGGGCAAGATCCCCTGGAGGAGGGCATGGCAACCCACTTCAGTATTCTTGCCTGGAGAATCCCATGGAAAGGAGAGCCTGGCAGGCTAAAGTTCATAGAGTCACAAAGAGTCAGATATGACTGAAGCCACTGAGCACGCATGCTCTCTTGCACAAAGGAAAAAGTAGGCTTTGGAGTCATACAGGCCAAAACACTGAGCCCAGCTCAACTTCACCACCAACTGCAAAACACTGGGTAAATTAGTAAGCTTTTCTGAGTCTCAGTTTCCTCATGTGAAAAGTAGAGGTAAGAGTACTTACCTTACAAGTGAAAATTAGACAAAAGAAATATACCCTAGCCACATCCATGAAAACCATCTCAGCACTCAGCCTCTTCTGCAAAACCTACTCCACCCATGGCCATTGAAAGGAGAAACTCCTCCAGTAGATTACAGCTGAGTGAGCTGGGAGGGGTTGCATGATGAGAAAGAGAGAGAAAACAGAAGTTAGTATTAGTCAATGAAGCTAAAATGAAATAAAAATTGGTGGCATCTAATCAAAGATTAGTGCATAGAAGAAGTTGCACAAAGGGGAGAAGACTGGAGAAGCATCATGTCTTGCCTCTCTGCCTGTGGTTGGTCACCGGCCCGCCCCTCCTTCTGGAGGACTTGCACTCTTCAATCACCTCCCTCCAGTATATTCAGTCTTTTCCTTTATATTAGCTCTAACTTAAAATCATAAAATCACATTTACCATTTCTGCCTCTTTGAAAAACATCTTTCCTGAATTCAGGGATTCTTCCCAGTAGAGCATTCAGAAAGTGTAGTCCATGGTCCCTAGCTACGCTTTCTATAACTCAATGAAACTCCTGTTAAGCTTACCACTTACTTCTATATTGTTCCAACTGGTTTGCATTTCTGTTTTATTTTACTGGACCACTACTTTTTGTTTTCCTCTTACCTCTCTGACAGCCCCCAATCTACCTCACAATTTATTCTTTCTCTGTTTGACCCACCTATGTCAGTATGTCCCCAGGGATGTACCCTTCAGTAACCTGGGTTTACTCTTCTCACCCTACCCCTGGATGAGCTTCCTCACACCAAGGCCTAAGGTTACCACCTTTAGATCCATTACTCCCACATCTTCATCTCTGATCCACAAGTCTGCTGAATTCTTGACCCCTATGTCCAGCCTACCTCCAGACTATCTCCACTTGGAGACCCTTAAATAAATCAGTCACTGTGTCCAAATTGAACTCACCATCTTTTGTCAAATTTTCTAATCACTATCATTAACTCAGTCAGTCATACCAGAAGGCCAAGAATCACCCTGAATTCCTGCTTACATCCACTGTTGACATCTTGAAGATCCTCCCATCCCGGTCTCTCTCAAATATTCTTCCTCTGGACTTCATCACTCCTGCCTTCTCAGGCTCCCATCACAGTCTGTCTGGCATACTGGTCTCTCAGCCCCTAGTTGGCACCTCTATTCTCTATTTACTTTTGAAAGGGAGGAGGGTCTCTAGAAAACAGATTTGATTATGTCACTACTCTGCTGAAAATTCTTCCGTTTCCACCATTGAGTAAATCTTAAAATTCTTAGCCAAGACCTTGCCAGACCCTGATTACCAGCCTCATCATTATCTCCTTCTAACTGTGCAGAATTCTTTTCAGTGTTGTGCCTTCCCCTGGGCTATTCCTTTTCATAGAATTCCCTCCTTGTTTCCATCCCTGTTTGTCTGCTGCTGCTGCTGCTGCTGCTGCTAAGTCACTTCAGTTGTGTCCGACTCTGTGTGATCCCATAGATGGCAGCCCACCAGGCTCCCCCGTCCCTGGGATTCTCCAGGCAAGAACACTGGAGTGGGTTGCTATTTCCTTCTCCAATGCATGAAAGTGAAAAGTGAAAGTGAAGTCATTCAGTTGTGTCTGACTCTTAGCGACCCCATGGACTGCAGCCTACCAGGCTCCTCTGTCCATGGGATTTTCTAGGCAAGAGTACTGGAGTGGGTTGCCATTGCCTTCTCCACCCTGTTTGTCTAAAAAACTCCTAATAGTAATCTTTTAAAATCACAAGTCAGATCATATCACAGAGACACGTCACTTTTTCAGATCTGCTGGTGGACTTCTGTGGTCAAGTTCAAACCCATTATCCAGTTTAGGTCTTCCAGGATCCAGCCTAGCCTTCTTCTATAACCTCATTTCCTTCCCTTGCTACTCCCACCACTGTGGTCTCCTTCCTAGTCTTTGACCACAAGCAGCTTTATTCACCTAATATTTGGACTAGCTGTTCCCAGTTCCCAGATTCCTCCTGCCAATCTTTACAAGGTCAGTTTCTTATTATCATTCAGGTTTCACTCAAATGTTAGCCTCAAAGGAATTTTATTTCCTGTAGCATTAAACAAAACAACACACACACACACACGTTTTAAAAAAAAAAACTCTAAAAGCCCAGCATTAAAAGACTTTCTTAGTTTGGCTCTAACATTTTCAGGTTTATCTTCAACTACTCTCCCTCACCGGCTACTTTCAGCCAATCTGGACTCTCTTCAGCTCTCGTGCCTCTGTCTTTGTTTGTGTGTAACATCTAGACCTGTAGCAATCCTGCTCCTTCTGTATTTTGTCTCCCTTTCTCTGTCTCCCAGATAAAACCTTATATGATCACCCCTGTTGGCCATATCGCTTCATGTTCTGAACTGTTGAATTCCTCATCTTGAGTGTCAGAGGAACCTCAAGTTCAGCGTCTCTAGGATGGAACATTTCATCTTTCCCAAGCAGTCCTATTCTTCATCGGTGTTATAACTCCCAGTGAAGATGCCACCACCCATTGTAACCTTTGTCAGAAACCTAAGCATGGATTGAGGTTTCTTTCAGTCACTTCCTAATTGTTCAGAGTCTTGATAAGTTCACTTCCAAAGTTACCTAAATAATCTCCTAAACATTTTGCTTCTCCAAATGCGTTTTTTCTGCCCTGTTACTATTGTTGATTCTCTCCAGGTTTTCTCCACCTCTTCCTTCACCGTGCTGAAGCCCTGACGCTCTGCTCCCTCCCAAGCCTTCCCTCAGCTGTCTGCCTGCAGAGTGCTTGTTCTGGAATGGAGCCCTGACCATCGCCCTCCACTGTTTTGCTCAACACCTATCAGTGGCTCATTATTAGTGTGGTGCACAAGGCCACTCTTACCTCTTTCACGTTTTCTGAAAAACAAATGCATTTATTTCTCCCACATCATAGGTACACACACCAAGTCATTCTGTTCAGACTGTTTCCTCTGCCTCGATGTCTTCCCTTGTTGTTGGTCAGTTGCTCAGTCTTGTCTGACTCTTTGGAATCCCACAGACTGCAGCCCACCAGACTTCCCTGTCCTTCACTATCTCCTGGAGTTTGCTCAAGTTCACATCCATTGAGTCAGTGATGCCGTCCGATCATTTCATCCTCTGTTTCCCTCTTTGCCTCTTGCCCTCAATCTTTCCTAGCATCAGGATCTTTTGCAATGAGTCAGCTCTTCACATCAGGTGGTGAAGTATTGAAGCTTCAGCATCAATCTCACATCTGTACATGACTACTGGAAAAATCATAGCTTTGACTATATGAATCTTTGTTGGCAAAGTGATGTCTCTGCTTTTTAATACACTGTCTATGTTTGTCATAGCTTTTCATCCAAGGAGCAAGTGTCCCAACTCTTCACAGCCCCATGGACTGTGGCCTGCCAGGCTCCTCTGTCCATGGCATTTTCCAGGCAGGAACACTGGAGTTCCCCACTCCAGTGGATCTTCCTAATCCAGGGATCGAAACTGCATGTTTTGTGTCTCCTACATTGTCAGGTGAATTATTTACCCTTAGAGCCACCTGGGAAGCCCCTCACCAAATAAATAACTCACCTCAAAACAGGAATTGTTTACTCATTTTGCCCTTATATTGCTAATAAAGGCAATATATTTTAATGAGGAAATTCAGATAAGCAAATGAAGAACATAAAAACCCCATTTGATAAACAATGCTTAGAGGTTTTCTACATTCAAATACAGGTTTTATAAAAGCGAAAACATGCTCTACATGTTACTTTATAACTTGATTGGCTTTGCTTAAATGTATATCATGCATAACTTCCTATACCATTTAATATCATGCTTCAATATCACATTTTGATGTCTACATGGACGTCTATTTTGTGGAAGTACTATGACTTACTTAATCAATCCCCTCTTGTTGGATATTCACATTACTTCCAATTTTATATAGTTATAAATGATACTGTGATAAATATTATCCTTATTGATGAAATTGTTTGAACATATGCTTAAATTTCCTTTATATAAATTTCTGAAGGTGTATTTGTTAAATCAAAACTATGCAACACTTTAAGGTTTTTATTCTTGGGGCTTCCCTGGTGGCTCAGTTGGTAAAGAATTTGCCCACAATACGGGAGACCCGGCTTTGATCCCTGGGTTGGGAAGATCCCATGAAAAAAGGAATGGCAACCCACTCTAGTACTCTTGCATGGAGAATTCCATGGACAGAGGAGCCTGATGGGCTACAGTCCATGGGGTCTCAAAGAGTTGGACATAACTGATCAGCTAACACTTTCACTTTCCCTTCTTAAGGCTTTTAATGCAAACCACCAACTTTTTCTCAAAAAGGCTGTGGCAATAATTAAATGAATCTTTCCAACTTGGCTTCCCTGATAGCTCAGCTGGTAAAGAATCCTCCTGCAATGCAGGAGACCCTGGTTCAATTCCTGGGTCAGGAAGATTCCCTGGAGAAGGGATAGGCTACCCACTCCAGTATTCTTGGGCTTCCTTTGTGGCTCAGCTGGTAAAGAATTTGCCTGCAATGCAGGAGACCTGGGTTCAATCCCTGGGTTGGGAAGATCCCCTGGACAAGGGAAAGGCTACCCACTCCAGTATTCTGGCCTAGAGAATTTCATGGACTGTATAGTCCATGGGGTCACAAAGAGTCAGACATGACTTTCACTTTCTTTCCGATTTAGTGGGTAATATAGGGATCCTGTTTTTGTGTTGTTTCAAACTTTTCCACGTATTTGGTAATCATTTGCGTCATTTGTGAGTTTCCTTTTAGTGTTCTTTCCCATTTTTCTATTGGAGCGTTTAACTTTTGAAAAGTAATCTGAAAATATTTTTATAGCACTAAATTATATCATGTGATGAAAAATTTTGCCAGATTCTTGTTTACCTTTGAATTTTTCATGTGGTATTTTTGAATGTTAGAATGTACCTAGCACAGTCACTAGACTTAAGAACTGAAATGCCTATGCTTGAATCCAAGCCCTAACATGTGTAAGCTATGTAACCTTGAACAAGTTGCTTAACCTCTCTGTGTTTCAGTCCTCTTATTGATATAATGGAAGTGATAACCGTGCCTATTTTTAGGATTGTGGTGAGGATTAAATGAGCTAACATATGAATGACATCTATGATAATGTTTGGCACATATTAAGTACTACATGGGAGAAGGCAATGGCACCCCACTCCAGTACTCTCACCTGGAAAATCCCATGGACGGAGGAGCCTGGTAGGCTGCAGTCCATGGGGTTTTGAAGAGTTGGACACAACTGAGCGACTTCACTTTCACGCATTGGAGAAGGAAATGGCAACCCACTCCAGTGTTCTTGCCTGGAGAATCCCAGGGACGGGGGAGCCTGGTGGACTGCCATCTATGGGGTCACACAGAGTTGGACACAACTGAAGTGACTTAGCAGCAGCAGCAGTAGCAGCAAGTACTACATGATAGCTAAGTTAAATTAACAGTGGATTTGCTCAGGAGTCATCCATTTAGCAAGCCATACCTGAATTTCCATTTGAGTAAAATGCTACATATCTGTCCTTCTAGAGCACTGTTTTTAATACTACTAATTTTATAATAACATTTTTATGCCAGTCTTAATAGACAGGAAACTAAAATGGTGGTAAGGGATTGCATTGTATTTATCATTATATTTCCAGTGCCCTTCATATGCCTTCTGTGAACTGAACAATAGCTCTTCAGAACTACTCTGATGACACATATCTCACCTTTCTTTGAGTTATTATAGTATTTGTACTTAATTAGTTCTCCAGCCAGATCATTCACATTTAGGGGCAAACACTCATACCATTTTCTCTATATGACCAAGTTCTGTGTCTGAAATATATTAGACAATCAACATATGGGGATCAAGAAAGAGAGGTTAGAAAGGAAGAAGGGAAAGGTTTAAAAAGGAAGAAAGGAAAGAAGAGAGGCTTTCATACAAGTACAATCACTTGCAGGTCCTTGTGATTCTCTCTTGGAAGATCATGCTTCTGATTACTGAGTCTGGTCTAGCAAGTCTGTGGTCCATCCTATGAGTCAAGTAGAGGGCCAGAAGCCCAAGCTCTAATAAACTGTGGGCATTTACTTAAGTCTGTGTCATTTTAGTCAACTATACCATTCTCAGGGCAAGTCCCCTCTCACTGCTTCCTTCCTTGTGCGGGTTTTCCCACTGAATCCCAGGGGAGTTCTGGGTCTGAGGGTGTGTGAATGGCTCATACACAACCCTGGTTTAAAGGCTTTCAGTTCACAGTGATCCAGAGTATTGATTACGCTTGGGGTCTCAAGCCTATTGCTGGCCTAAGTCAAAACAGGTGTGAATCAAAGCATCTGTGTTTCTTCTACTGAAAATATCAGGTCTATGTTCAAAGCAATTTCATCATTGTAACAGCCAAATTAATCAAAAACTGATTTAAGTGATGAAGACTATCCTGGTAGCCAAAGATTGTGCATACGATGGAAGCTCGTGGTTATTTCTATAGCCCATTTTTACATATTTGCTTACTTAACAAATGATTCAACAAATATGTACTTCAGTCCATGAGAGGCAATTGGGATGGGAATGCAAAGTTCCATGGAACAGGACATGCCTTCTCTTGGGTTGTCAAGACAAAGGTGGCAGATTGACAAGTAAATATAATTAGAATGTGCTTTCATAAGCAATTTGATAAGAGTTATGTTCTAGGTATTGGAACACAGGGAGAAGGTGTATACATAATTCAGAGCTGGGAAGGGGAAGTCGTGGAAAGTTTCATGGAGGAGATAAGGCTAGGCTGAATTTTGAGGAAATGTTCATTCATTCAATAAATATTTACCGGTGTGAAAAAAAAGGTATGATACATCTAGGCATGGGGTTCATTTGTCAGCATTGGACAAGGTAAGGTTCCTAAATACATGGAACTAATTATTAAATCATCAAAAGAGGATATGCAGGAAAATTAAATAGGATGATGTGATAAAGTAGGGAAACTGATCACTAAAGTCAGTGTGGAGCATAGCTGACTCAATTCCAAGCCAAACACTGAGCACACATTTGCAGTGGGCATTCTGCTCACCACCTAAGATCCTGGTAACTACGGGAAGGTAGGAGGAAGTAGAAGCCACAAGGACAGTGAAGAGAGTCTGTATGTGGAGGTGGTAGGGATGAAAGTGTGAATGGAAGAGTGTTGATGCTTCAAACAGGAACAGGAAAGATGGGAGAAGAGGTGAAGGTGTGAAGGAGGAAGTGTTGAATGCTGGAAGAAAACAGAGCCCCACACATAAGAGACCTTCAGTAAATGTCAAATGAACGAACAGATAGGCGTGTAGGTGGGTAGCTGTAAGGGTGAGTGAGTAGGTGGATGAATAGATGGGTGAGACGGTGGTAAGTGCTACATGGAATTCAAGGTACTCAACACTCCAATTCTATCTTACCCCAGTAATGAATGAAGCAAAAAAAAAAAAAACTATTTATTTCTTGACATTTTTATCTTTCACTAAACTATCTTAGCTCCTTAAGGGAAATAATTATGTTGTTCCCTTAGGGCTTGGCACTACGCCCGGCCCTCTGGCTCTATGAATGTATAGTTGTTGATTGCATCCTCTAGATGTCATTCCTCTCTATCAGCCACCATCTGACTGTCTGTAAGCCTGTTGGCTGTGACTCTCCATTGGTAAGGCCAGTGAAACATTCATGCTTCACCCATGATCTACCACCGATTTTTTCCTCCTTCCCTGACAAATCTTAGTGATCACTCACTGGTTTAATTTCCCAGGCATAGGGACCTGGCGGTTGAAACCAGGAATCTGAATTCATCAGACGACCTCCATTCAGGGTAGAAGGCACCCATTTAGAAACTGCCAACACATAGAATCCGAAGTGCACAAATTATTAGGTCAGGTTGAACATGAAGCTTATTGGAGATTGAAGCGGCCCCACGTAATTGGGGCAAATTGTGGTTTATTAAGCTAGCTTTTATCATAGTGATTCCTGTTAGTGCAACTCTAGTTAAGGGCCTGTCAGTTTTTCCATTATAAGACCCTGTTTCAGAAGCTTATAACTGCCACAGAAATTCACTGCTGCCTGAAGCTTGACACATTAGAGTGCTTTGCAGCCTTTGGGTATATTTTGAAAATAAGAGTAAAATAAAAATGACGGGGGTTATTTCCCTGAGATAATGTGGCCTCAGCCTGCTGGCCTGTGAGAGTGCTGTAACAAGCCAATCTTAGCCAGGTGGTGGACGGTGAGCCAACACGATAGATAGGAACATTTTAACATTTTCCTCGTTGTCATTACGCTCCATCTTGTCAGTAATCTTGTTAAAGAGTACGCGTTGACATGATGGATAATAATGGCCCTGTTGCAGATATCATTGCCCCACAGAGTAACTCAAGTTTCAGAAGTTCCTATACATTGTACATAAATTGTACAAAAGGTTGTAGAAATGTTTTTGATAGAGTAAAGACCCAATCAGACACCCCAGTAGTCATTTCTGTGGATGCCTATAGGATTTGTAGGTGTCATACTGCTGTCACTTTCTTGGGCTGGAGTTTGTATGGACAGTAATGAAGCAACTATTTTCTCATAAATTTGTTGCTTGCAATTACAGAACACTGCCGGCAGCTGATCGGTGGTACTCTAGTTAACACCCGTGTTCCAGACTACAGGTTTTCCCAAAGGAGAGGGAATCAAAACAAATAATCAGTACACCTTGCCACATTTATCCCACACCTGAAATAAGTATGTGCACAAGTAGAATAAGATATAAAGAAAAGGGCACTTAGTAAAACTTGGCAACTGTCAACCACTAACTATCATCAATCAACAGCTTGACTTAACCTTGGACCTTTCTGGGTTCTTAAGCATGTCCTTGTGAAGAGGTTATTCTAGTTCAGTATTGCTAGGCCCAAGCATAGGCTCCGACATCAGATGTTAGAGCTTAAAAATTTTCAATCAACCATCCACTAACTCGGTGACTATGGGCAAGGTCCTGAGTTACTGAAGGTCTCTGGTCCTCTTTCCTTATCCTTAAAATTGAAATGACAACAATAATTAGGAATATATATGTCAAGGACTTATGGAACCAGTCCCAATGCCCCTTGATATTGTCCCTCATCAGTAATATATATATATATATACAGAGCCATATACATGTGGGCTTCCCTGGTGGCTCAGTGGTAAAAAACCTGCCTGGCAATGCAGGAGATGTGGGTTTGATCCTACATGAATCAAGAAGATCCCCTGGAGAAGGAAATGGCAACCCTCTCCAGTATTCTTGCTTAGAAAATACCATGGACAAGGAGCCTGGTGGATTACAGTCCATGGTGTCATAAAAGAGTTGGACACAACTGAGCATGCATGCATATATATGAGCATGTGTATCTTAATATATGTATATTTCTATACTTATAAATCAAATTGTATACTACTAAACTGTTATATAGGTTGTAAAACACACAATATAGAAATTTTAAATGGTTGAAATAAACTATTTAAAAAATATTTTCATCTGTTTCATTAATACAAAACTCATTTTTTGCTTTCAGGGAAAAATTATTGCTATACTTAAATAACATTTTATTATATTAAACTTATGCTTTTATGAGAGCAAGTGATTAAAATGACTCATTTAAAAAATTTTTTGCTTTAACATAGTGTTATAACTAATTTGAAGGTCTGTTTCTACTTTGCTTTAGTGACCATCACAATTTAAAATATGCTTCATTAAAATGTGAATACCTAAATGAAAGACATAAATTTCTGGCTATACTTATTAAAATTTGCAACCCAAAACACCAATTATGGAAAGATTTTTGTTGGAATTCAGTTAGTAAATCTTTGGCTTGCCTGGTTTCAGTCAGTTATTTTTTAAAATAATCAGAATCACTGTATGTTACTCAATAGGTTCAAAACACTGTGAAACTCTTCATTTGGAAGGTTATAAATGAGTAAGATTTGTTTCTGAATTTGTTTCTAGGTTTAAAAGTTTTGGTAGGTAACAGAAAACATTTTCAGTAAAACAATCATAATGATGAAAACACTTCTAATATCCTTTTAAAAAATATTCTTTCCATGTGAGAAATTTCTTTCCCAAAACATCTATTTTCTCTCTGTTTAGTCACATTTATCTGCAAGCAACAGATGAAGTGGGTTGATTTAAAAAAGAAGACAAAAAACAAAAAACTTCTAGATAGCATGTTATTGACAAGCAACCACATTTTATCACAGAAAACAACCTAGCAAATTTGGGTATATCTTTTTTCTTAAAAGTGTGTAATTCATCCAGAAAATATGTAATTCATGTTTAAGCTCAGTAACTTTTGGATACATTTCTAGGAAATAATTGGAGAAACTGTCTGTGGTACCAAGCATTTTCACAGTCACACCCATGTCATAGCAAAGAATTATAAAAAGTCTGCTCTCAAAGACAGGCTTCCCAGGTGGCTCAGTGGTGAAAAATCCGCCTGCCAAGGCAGGAGATTCAGATTCGATTCCTGGGTCAGGAAGCTCCCCTGGCGAAGGAAATGCCAACCCACTCCAGTATCCTTGCCTGTGAAATCCCATGGACAGAGGAGCCTCGTGGGCTATTGTCCATGGGGTGGCAAAAGACTCGGGTACCACTTAGTGACTAAATGGCAACAATGACTCTTAAAGACAACCTAACAGAATGGAAAATAAACATTTGCAAACCATACAACTCAATAGAAAAATCCAAGTAACCCAATTAATAAATGGATAAAGAACTAAACAGACATTTCTCCAAAGAAGATATAAGAAAGGCCAATAGGTACAAGAAAAAAATGCTCAACATCACTAATCATTAGGCAAATGAAAATTTAAATCACAGTGAGATATCACACCACGCCTGTTAAAATAGCCATCACCAAAAAGACAAGAGATTATAAATAGTGGCCTGGATATGGAGAAAAGGGAACTCCTGTGCACTGTGGGATTGTAAATTAAGACAACCAGTACCAATGCAGGACCCTCATAAATTAAAAATAAAAACTACCATATGATCCAGAAGTTCCACTTCTGGGAATATATCCAAAGGAAATGACAACACTAGCTGAAAAAGATATCTGCACCCTTAGTATATAGCAGTATTATTTACAATAGCTAAGACAAGGAAACACAAAAGTGTACACTGGTGGATGAATATAGATATATATCTGTATATATATACACACATGCATGCTTAGTTAGTCAGTCATGTCCAACTCTTTGCAACTCCATGGACTGCAGCCCACCAGGCTCCTCTGTCTATGGGATTTTTCCAGGCAAGAATACTGGAGTGGGTTACCATTTCCTACTCCATATATATAATGGAATATTATTCAATCATAAAAATACAAGAAAAATCTATCATTTGGCACAGCATAGATGGACCTTCAAAGCATTATGCAAAGTGAAATGTCAGACAAAGAAAAACAAATACTGTGTGATCTCACTTATGTGTGGAATTACAAAAAAAAAACAAAAAACGTGTAGAAAAAGAGATCAGACTTGTGGTTGCCAGAGGTGGAGGGTGGGGAAGGGGAATTGAAGAAGGTGGTTACAAGGTCCAAACTTCCAGATATAAAGGTACATAAGTACTAGGGCTGTAAAGTACAACATGATGACTATAGCTAATACTATTGTATGATATATTGGAAAGTTGTTAAAAGAGTAGATTCTGAGAGTTTTCATTGCAAGGAGAAAACATTCAAATTTTTTCTTTTCTTCTTTTTAGTGTATCTATATGAGATGATAGATGTTAGCTTAACTTGCTGTGGTAATCATTTCACAATATGTGTAAATCAAGCCATCATGCCACATGCCTTAAGCTTATAGAGTGAAGTACATCAATTATTTCTCCATAAAACTTGAGGAGGAATGCTCCTCTTTCAAGAATTCAGCCTGTAAATCCACTTATCTTGTTTCACGTAAACTACACATCATGATAAACTAGAAAATAAACAAATAAGCCAAAGAACCCTGCACATAATGGAATTCCCGTTTCCCACAGGATCCCTAAGAATCCAACTTTGAGAGATCCAAAGTATGGATCCATATACTAAACACTGGTCATGCTCATTTTTATCTCTGTCACAGTAAGGATAAATATCCATACAAGTACAATGTTTTCTGTCCACATCTCAGTGGGTAGTCTTGCTGATCCCTGATGCCCAGCCCACCCAGTCCTTGGGGGCCTGCTGGGACACATGAGTAGCCAGTGATTGCCAGCGACCTCTATTACCTTTCTAATGTACCCCGATCTTTATCCTAAAGGAGTGTTCTCAATCTTTCAGGAGAGCTGTGACACCCCTTCAAGGATCTCATGGATGTTATGCGCTCTTCCTCCAAGCAAATTTCCTATCTATGTACACCCACAACTTCACACACATCTTTCAGAAGGTTTACATCTGAGCCTGCAAGGGCCTTACTTAGGGCATAATAAACTTGCTAAAACATGTGAAACTTGGGGGAATTTTAGTATTGCTGAATATTAAACCCCTTGCTGATCGTCTAAAGCCTCCCACCCTCCCTACTGTATATTTATATAGATACACCTGAGAGTCTAAATAAAGAGGATCCTACCACCCCTTCCTTTTCCTCTCTGTTCATGTATGGAAACGGATGGACAGACATCACTGTCACTCAGTATAAAATTCACTGGAGAGCAGCATTAACAGGTTAACTCTTTCCTTCAATCAGGTGATGGTTTCTCAGCTGTTTGAGGAAGTGTTTCCAAGCCCAACAGAGACCACTTTTTGCTTAATGAACTTAAATGCAAAGTTTAAGTTTATTCTTTAACCAAAGCAACACATATCTGATTCAGAAGTGGTGCTCTGGAAGTCTGTCTGCTAGGAGATGAGAGTCTTTTTCAGTGAAAAGTTTCATCCAAGGATTATATATGTATGTAAACTTTGGATAAGTTTTTGTACAATATTTAAATTAATAATAGTAATAATTTTAAATGGAAAGCTAAAGTTCCAGAGACTATAGAAAATGCCACCTGGAAAATCTTCCCAAATCATGAAGCTCTTTTCTTTCCTATATGTCTTACTGTCTCTTTAGCATGATTTCCTGCTTAGCTGGCACTAACCCTAAAATAAGGGGTGAGTGGTTTCCCTCATAGCTGTCAGTAAAGAATCCACCTGCTGTGCGGAGATCGACCCTGGGTTCGATCCCTGGGTTGGGAAGATCCCCTGTAGAAGGGAACAGCAATCCACTCCAGTATTTTTGCCTGGGAAATCCCCATGGGCTCAGGAGCCTGGCAAGCTACAGTCCATAGGGTCACAAAGAGTCGGACACGACTGATCAACTAACCACTGCCACATAGTAATGAGGCATAGCCATTTCCTATGTGTGTGTTTACATGTATTCAGCAGTTGTTGAAAAATGGTGTTTTTGTGTCTCTGTAAATTTACCTGGTGGCTCAGCAGTAAAGAACCTGCCTGCCAATGCATGAGACGCAGGTTTGATCCCTGGGTCAGAAAGATCCCCTGGAGAAAGAAATGGCAACCCACTCCAGTATTCTTGCCTGGGAAATCCCATGAACAGAGGAGCTTGGTGGACTACAGTCCATGAGGTGGCAAAAAGTCGGACACAACGTAGTAAATAAACAACACCAAGAAAAAAATTTACCAAATGTCTCTTGCATTCCAATCTTGCTTCTCTATAATGTCCCCCGACCTTTCTACCTATATAGAATGCCAGATACAGGTCATCAAAAATTCCCCTGAAAAAGAAGACATACTAATGATCTTTTCCCTGATTCATCTCAGCACCAAATCCCAGTACTATGTTGTGCATTTTTTAATGGAAGGTCACATGAGTCATCCTTTATCAATACATGTATAAAGAGGGTTAATTGGTTTTTTAATACTCTTGCTTTCCTTTTTACCTCTCCAAATGCAGGATTTTCCTCAATCAGACAACCATCTTCCTGGGGGTAGCTTATAACATTTGCTGGAGGAATATGAAAGTAGAGATCTAGGTAACATTCAGCTTTTGAAATTCAAAGTAAGTCTGACTAATGCCTTACAAGTCAGAATGTTGTCTTGAGAGCAGATTTTCTAAATTCCCTTATCTCCTGATGTCAGGTGAGCTATGCCTGGATTCACGGTAGTAAGAAAATATGACATAGGAAAAGACTAAGTAAAAGCCCACCTTTTTTTCTAGCTCAAGGTGTTGTAGGAAAGGAGGGTGAGAAGACCCAACCTCATCAGCACAGATATATTTTCCATGAACATATGACTTACAGTGTGAGCTAAACTTTACAGCCCTGCTGTATTGTCAGCGTCCCTAGTGGTGAAGTTGTAGAAGCTGTGGTACACGTGCCAGTCCATCTCAGTGTTACAAGTGTGCAGAAAAATGCTTCAGCAGCCATAGTAATTACTGATTTTGGAGACATATTACTGATTCGGAGAAAGTTTATTAATCTCATGAATGTAACTGACAGACCCAGATTGCATCTTGATTTTGATTCTATTTATGTAAACACTGACTCACTGAGGTGTCTCTTGGTTGATACCAAAAGGCTTGCGTTCAAGCTTGACTTACGAAGTGGAGGAGGAAATGGCAACCCACTCAAGTATTCTTGCCTGGAGAATCCCATGGACAGAGAAGCCTGGTGGGCTACAGTCCATGGAGCTGCAAAGGGCTGGACAAAACTGAAGCACCTAAGCATCCAAACGTGTTGTGAAGTCACTTTGGAAACCCCAGTGTCTTCTTATCTGTCCAGTGAGCCAATACAACTGGACTCCTCCTCCCTCACACAGACATTTTATAAATACAGTTGAGAGAGTACCATGAGTTACCGCATGACAGAGGGAGACGACACCCCACTATTGAGGGCAAGAAGCTGCAGAGAGCCAAGAAGAGGAGTGAACGGACAGTCACAGAGACTGGTCCCCATGCCTTCTGTCCCCGTCACTACTGAGATTCTGAAGCGCTTAATGTTTTAGCATTAATTATTCATTTGAATTAGACATAGTTATGGAGTCGTTTTTAATGAGCTTTAATGGCAAATAGCCAAAGCATCAGGCCTCTCCTCTTGCACGTTACCTGAGGGGATTCTCTCCGGATCCTTCCTGCCTTCATCTGTAATCAAAATACCGTTAACCCTTAACACCCCTGCCAGGGCTGTCAATGTTCTGTGGATACCTTAAATGCTTCGCAGAGAGGTAAAGAGGGGGAAAGGAGGGATGCAAAAGAAACCGAAGAGAAATACAAAATGCATAATCAGGGTTATATAGCAAGGTCTCTCTAGTCATAGTAAGAACTGCCTTGATACATTCTCTGTTGTGAAGGAACATCGTAAAATAAAACGCTGGGTATAAAACTCTAGAAACACAGCAAAGGTGAAGTCTAATTAGGGATTTCTTGTATCAGCTTCCAAAAATCAGAATTCTCCTTGTAAAATATGCGTACATGCTCAGTTGCTTCAGTCGTTTCTGACCCTGTGACCCCAGGGACTGTACCCCACCACACTCTTCTGTCCATGGGATTCTCCAGGCAAGAATACTGGAGTGGGTTGCCATGCCCTCTTCCAGGGGATCTTCCTGACCCGTGGTTCAAACCCATGTCTCTTGCGTTGCAGCTGGATTCTTTATTGCTGATCCACAGGGAAGCCCCTTGTAAAATATATCTATTGTTTAATCGTCACACATGCAACCTAGTGCAAATTTTTCAGAACACGTGTTCAAATGTACAGCCTATAAATGCTTGCTAAATGAGTGAATTTAATGCTTGCTAAATGAATGAATTTAAGGGAAAAAAGAGATACTTTTTGTGGGAGGCTATAGCATTCCATCAGTAACTAACACAGGTTGCAATTTTTTGGGTCCCACCATCACCCCACCATATTTCAGGCTATCAATTATCATTGAAAACATACGTCCATGATGTGTGTACCCTATCCTTTTTTGTCTCAGTCCCTCCCTAATGGGGCTTCCCAGGTGGCGCTAGTGGTAAAGAACCTGCCTGCCAATGCAGGAGACTTAAGAGATGTGTGTTCGATCCCTGGTTTGGGAAGATACCCTGGAGGAGGGCATGGCAACCCACTCCAGTATTCTTGCCTAGATAACCCCATGGACAGAGGAACCTAGCGGTCTACAGTCCATAGGGTCGCAAAGAGTCAGACACAACTGAAGCAACTTAGCACGCAC
Source organism: Okapia johnstoni (assembly GCA_024291935.2). NCBI lineage: Eukaryota > Metazoa > Chordata > Mammalia > Artiodactyla > Giraffidae > Okapia > Okapia johnstoni. The sequence continues at coordinate 101,539,406 of CM044309.1, forward strand.
ACACACGCTTCCTGATAAAAATGTGGAAGGTGGCAAAGCGCGTTAATTTCCAACGGTCTGTCGGGACTCTTTATGGTACATTGCCTATAAAGCTCTATTTGGTCCCCCGAAGTTTAAACAAATTTGAATGCTTCTCCAAATACTCAGATTACTTGCTGAAAATGACAGAGACACTGGCGAGAACTAGAACTAGGGCCTGTTTGATTGTATTTGGCCGGGTCGAGTAATGGGGGGAGTTGAGCAGAAGCAGCCACAGGAAGCCTGAAGTCTGGAAGTTCTTTCTGTATCTTGGTTTGACCGTAATCCTGGCAGAGAGAAAAAGTCACCAGAAGTTGCTGCTGCAACTCTGCTTCCAGAAATGAGGGAGATAGCCATTTAAAAATAACTCTCGCTTTCCCAGGATCAGCCTAGCATGTACAAATAGAACTTCAAGGGCTAGGCGGAGTGCTAAAGAGAGAGACACTCTTTCAGTTGCCAGATGTCTGGCTATATAACTTTTTGGCACTTTATGCAACACAGAAGCAGATCTATGGATTGGATCTATAAACATTACAGTTACCATCTGACAACTGTTCAGTGGCCTCTGTCCAGTTTCTAGCGGACAGGTGTTTGAGTTGCAAAATAAAAGAAAAAAATCCACCCTCACAATTGGAGCTACTAATTGATATGCCTGTTGGAAGGCCCAGAAACAAGGCCAAGAATTGACTGGGCATGAAGGCAGAAGCGTTTCCCTGTCCTGGTGGTCCCTCCGTCTAAATGGGAGGCATTTGGGGAGAGTTTAGCCTGGCTGCCATGTGGATCTGTGATTAGATGGCATCGGTTCTCCCATCTTTGAATCTGAGGCATTTCCCAAGCCCTTAATTAACTTTTAAAAATATTAAAGATTACAGAGCTCCCCTTTTTTCTCTTGGTTTAGCATTCACAGTTTCTGCGGTGGTTTGAGTTACTTGCAGACTTAAATGATACACAATTTAGGTTTTGTTTACAACTCAGAATAGAGGTTTAATGAATTGTTGCTGTTTCTCTAAGAACATTGGCATAAAGCGGAGTGCTAGCTATTAAGACCCACAAGAGCCTGGGCAGCCCCGAGGACATTTCTGTTCCTTCACAAACCAGAGACAGAACGCTGGGCCTAATGGGCCGTAGGTAGCACTAGAGGGCATGCATGAATGTGCCATACATTTAATGGTACACGACGCATTTGAATTTCTAAAACTCTATGCTTGCCCTTTTAAGAGCTTCTGAGTAAAACGGAGGATTATTTATTTCATCCTATAATCTGTGCTGCGTTTACTAATAGAGCTTTGAAGAACAAAGCAACCTCATCATTCTTTGAAATATAGGCCCTTAAAAGAGCAAGTCTTATTTTTAGTTATTTAATAAGTTCCTTCCTTCACAAGTTTCTAATTTAGTGTGCCTCTGAATCACAGTCAATAATGTATCTAATGCTGATAATAGCATTGGCATAAGAACACTTTTCACTTTGGTGGGGTTCCTGTTAGGTCCAACAATTTTGAAGGTGATGTTAGCAGTGTCAAATGAGGAAGAAAGCATCTCCTGTTAATTTTTTTTTTTTTTATAAGAGATACGCTGTGTTTGTACTAAAGTTTGCTTGAAGAGCTGTGACCTTGGGTCACAGAGTAAAAGACCTTCGGTACAGGAGTAAATGCAACGTTAAATGTAAAAGTCTTAAACTTGAGTACACTTGACCATTGAACACCATGGTTTGTACTGTGAGGGTCCACTTATATGTGGATGTTTTTCAATAAATGCAATTTGCAAATGCTGAACTGTGGATTGGAGGACCAACTGTAAAGTTATATGCAGACTGCCAGGTGGGTTAGTGCCCCTAACCTCCTTGTTGTTCAACAGTCAACTGTAATTTGTCATCAGCTTTCTATAAAGTGCAGTTTGAGATATATTGCTTTTATTCCTTCTTTTTATAAACCAATAATTTAAATTACTGACAATAACAATCTTTGCTTTAAAAAGAAATCTTCTCATCAGAGGACTGTCTCAGTAATCTGGAAACATTTCTAAATGCCTGAGTGATTACTAATGTATCTTTTTATACAATAGTAACTGGCCAGTCAATTCTGCCAAAACACCTATCTGAATAGATGTTATAGTTTACCAGATTGATGGATAGTATAATTGATTTCAACCAGTTACCCTACTGGAAGCTATTTAACTAGTCATGAGCAGAAGCTGAGCCCAAAGCTCAAACCACATGCTGAAGTTACTGATGTTTATTTCATTGCTTCTTTCCATGCTGACCATAGAGTCCAAGGACTTGAGAGGACAGTGGTGTGAGGTCCTGAGTCCTCAGCACTAATGGTACCCTGATACCATGTCACTAAGGCAGATGCTTATCCAAGTGCACTACTATCTAGTGTAAATAATATACATATATAAATACACATATCTTATATACAGATATATATGAAATATATTTAGCATGCTTGGTTGCTAAGTCATGTCCGACTCTTTGTGACCCCACTGACTGTAGCCCACCAAGCTCCTCTGTCCCTGGGATTTTCCAGGCACAAATATTGGAGTAGGTTGCCACTTTCTCCTCCAGAGGTATATATTAGATATATGTGGCAAAGACGATAAAGAGTCTGCCTGCAATGCAGCAGACCCAGGTTCAATCCCTGGGTAGGGAAGATCCCCTAGAGAAAAGAATGATTACCCACTCCAGTATTCTTGCCTGGAGAATTCCATGGACAGAGGAGCCTGGGGGGCTACAGTCCATGGGGCTGCAAAGAGTCAGACATAACTAAGACTTCCACTTTTTTCAATTATATTTGCAGGCCAAATTTTAAAAATCCAACATGAAATTGTTTTATTGAGCTTCAGGGAGGAATATATATTTTAAAAGTGTTTTTTATTATAAAAAAGTATCAAAATACACAAGTGAAATAATAATATGAGGGATCTTCCATGTACTCTTTCCCCAACTTCCACATTTATCAGTTCCTGCCTCATCCTGCTTTATCTATTTTAACACTGCTCTTGCCCTCCCAGATTATTTTGAAGAAAATTTCATATATCTCATCATTTCATCTGAAAATATTTCATTATATGCCTCTGAAAAAAAATGGACTCATAAAAAAAACTTAAAAAGAACGATCAAATGATCACACTTGGAGAAATTGACAATAATCCTTTAGTATTATCTAATTTCTGGCCAGTGGTCACATTACCCCAGCTGTTGAAATTTTTTTTTTAATTTTGTTTCTTTGATATGGGATCCAGATAAGGTCCACACACTGTCCTAGTTTGTCCCAGTTAATTTATAGGTTCTTATTCTACTTTCCCCTTTTCCTTAACCATTTTTTTGTTGTTGTTGTTGAGGAAGAAGCTGTGTTTTGTCCACAGAATTTCCCACAGTCTGGATTTTGCTAGAGTCATTTAACATGTAATTCCTATAAATTGATAGATCTGAGGCTTGGTCGGATCCACACTGACTTTCGTGGCAATGCTGCTCAATGGGTGGTGTGGTGTACCTCCACCGGGAGGGGCATAATATCTGGGTGTCTCATCTTGTGATGCTGGCAGTCACCACTGACACCTGCCTTTCTATTAGGATCTGATTTAGGTAATTCATGAAGGTTTGGAGCATGGACCTCTTCTACTGTATCATTCCTTGTTCATTTGGTTGGTAGATGAATTCTATAAAGAGGAGCTTCCCTTCATCAAATTCTGAGTTATGCTGAGCTATCACTCATATGCTTGAGGCAGGGTTCATGCTTGATTCTTTTCCTTTATTTCTCAGTTTTTACCGAAAATTACAGTTGTCAGTGACATCAACACAGTCAGTTAATTGCTGAATCCCAACAGTCTCAGATTAATAAAACCAGCATTACCACCAATATTTTTTTCTGTTTTTTTTTTTGGGGGGGTGATGCAGTTCTTGGTCTTTAGAGTATATTCCACTAAAGATGTACAGTAAAATCTATTTTAACATCACACAGAGAACTCTCTGTATATTTATGCCACCAACTGTTTATACATTTAGGTTCATTTATCTCATTTTTCTTTTACTTTTTAGGATTTTTTAAAATTTGACTGTTACATAAAATACTTACATGTTTTCAAAATCAAGTCTTCAAGATATATTCAAAGAACTCTAGCTACTATCCCTAATTCATCCGTGTCATTCACTCCCTCTCTTTAGGTAACTAGTTTGTGTTATGGTTTATGTTTATATTATTTATTTTAAAAAGAAAATACATACAGACATATAGACATGGATTTGCATCTCTCTTTCTTCGATAAAAGGAAGTAAAATAGACTCATTCTATTTATCATGTATTTTTCACTTAACACTACATCATAGAGGTAACTCCATAGTTGGATATGAATATATTTCCACTCCTTTTTACAGCTGCATAATACTTCATTGTGTAGCTTTTCTACGGTTCACTCAACCAGTTCCCTATTAATTACATTTGCATTGCTTCTAGTTTTTGTTCTTACTAAAATGCAATTTCTAGTTTTGTAACTATATCTTAGTGTGTTTGCCAGTGTATCTTTAAGATAGATTCCTGGAATTAGAATTGATGGGTCAAAGGGTAAATGCATACATAATTTTGCTAGATTCTTCCAAATTCTCTTTCACAGGGTTTGTACCATTTTTTATTCCTTCCAGCAGTATTTGAACATACTTGTTTCCCCACGGCCTTTCCAACAGAGTTTATTGTCTTGCTTGGATTTTATCCAATCTGATAGTGGAGAAACAGCATCTTGGTGTAGTTTTATTTTGCATTTATTTTATTGTTAGTAAAACTGAGTATATTTTCCTATGTTTAAGAACCACTTGACTTTCTTTTTCTGTGTACTGTTTTTTCATATCTCTAGCCACTTTGAGGTTGCTGCCTTTTTGTGTTCTATTTTTAGAACCTCTTTGTATGTCAGAGATAGTGCTAGAAACAATAACATCTTATCTGTAATAAGTGCAAATTATTTTTCCAAATGTCAATTGTCTTTTTCCCCAATCTGTTGTGTAGGCATGTGTCTATGTGCAGATATTTTATTGTGTATTATCAAATATTCCTTTTTTTATTGCCTTATTAATTCTGGATTGAGTCTTAGGAAGGTTCTCTTAGATCCCAGGTTGTATAGAAGTTTACTCGTGATTTTACTTGATTACTTGGCATTTAAATCTCTATTCATTTTGAATATATCCTGGCGTACACCTGAAGAATTGATGTAACTTCATCATTTTCTGTATGGCTATCCAGTTATCCCATTATTACTTCTTAAATAGCTTATCTTTTTCCCTGTGTGATTTGAAATGCTACCTTTTCTGAATGACATGATACATACTTTATTTATTCACTATGAATTTCACATGTGGGTGGATTTGATTCCAGACTTTCCCATTCTGTCTCATTGCTATTGTCAATATCAAACTATTTTGATCATGGAGGCCTTATTGTACGCTTTGATATCTGATATGCCTAGTCCCCTCCTAATTACTCTTCTTTCTCATGGTATTCCTGGTTGTTCTTTTTTGTTTGTTCTTCCAAACAACACATAAGCATTTTGCTTATATTCAGGGAAAAAACCTGATGGCATACTTGTTGTTAATGCTTTAAACTGTTTGTTAGGGAGAACTGACAACTTTGTGATGTTGAGTCTTTTTATTTCAATACATGGTGTGTCTTTTCACTGGTTCAAGTTTATTTAGTTTCTTACAAGAATGTCATAATTTTTATAATATAGGTTTGGTTTTGGATATATCTCACTAATTTCACACCTATATGTTTTGTTTTCATTTTTGCTATTTTATTAATAAATGGGGTCTTCTCTTGAATCATGTGCTTTTTAAATTATGTGCATAAAGGCTATTGGTTTCTATGTTAATTTTGTAACCTACTAAATTCTCATACTGTTTGTAGTGGTTTCACTGATTCTTTTCCATTTTTATTATAATCTTATTCTTTGCAACTAAAGATAATTTTTTCATTTTTTTATAATATAATCTTATTCTTTGTAACTAAAAATAATTTTACATATTTCTTTTCAATTCTTATGCTTCTTATTGCTTTCACTTGTCTAATTGCATTAGCCAGTACCTACAACACAGTGTTAAATAGTGGAGTTCATTCCTGTCTCTCTCTTCTCCCTTCTCCCTGTCTACATCTATGTCTATATCTGTATCTACTAGTGTTTTGTAATTTAGGTACATTTAAAATATCTAATCTTCTTGAAACTTTTCCTGGCTTATGCTATGAGGAATTCTAAGTTTGTCTTTTTCCATATGCCTATGCAGTTTTCCCAAAGTGGAAGATTTTAAATCATTTTGTCAGAGTAATGAGGTAAGAACAGCACACTCTTACTTTGAGCTCAGCGTGGCATGTTTTTGTATACCCTTGTTAGCACAGTGAGCCCAGGAGGTGGATTTGGAGCAATCCCCACACCTACCTCCCCTCTGCTCCCAGCACTCCTGCTCAGGGTGTTGTGGTTGCCATCTACACATCTCAGACTCCACGGTTGTCAGCTGCTAGGCCCTGAGTCTTGGACTCACAGTTCTGGAGTCAACAACTTGGTGAGTTGCTTGGCTTCATTCAGTCCAGCTGCCCAAGTTGAGATGGCTAGACTCCTGGAGAGAAGACAACTGTGGACAGAGACCACTGCTCTTCATCCCTGGAAGAGTTCCAAGTGATGGAAACTGGGTTGCAGACTGCCCACTTTGAGGTGGGAAAAGGTTAGAGGTTTGTTTCCTTAGTTTATAAGTACCTACCAACAACTTCCATTTTGCCTCTTGGTCTTCAAAGCCTAAAACATTCATTAACTATCTGGCTCTACCAGGAAAACTTCATTGACACCTGCTGTAGATTATATAACTGATTGAATAAAAAACAGTGAATTTATTCACAGTTGCATTTTATTCTTCAATATCCTTTTCCATCATCTGTTCCATGAATATAAAGTTCTGCCCTTATTTGCCTTCTTCCTCTTATGCCCAAAGTGAAAATGAAAAAAGGCTTCCCTGGTGGCTCAGATGATAAAGAATCTGCCTGCAGTGCAGGAGACCTGGGCTCGATCCCTGGGTCAGGAAGATCCCCTGGAGAAGGGAAAGGCTACCCCACTGCAGTATTCTTGCCTGGAGAATTCCATGGACAGAGTAGCCTGATGGTCTACAGTCTATAAGATTACAAGGAGTCAGACACGACTGAAGTGACTAAAAGTTTCAGTTTTATTTTTCAGAGCATAAACTCCTTGATGATGGCAATCTCTTCTTACTTCTTTTTATAATTTTCTTATAGGAATGCACATTTTCACATGAGGTGCTCAAATACATTTGTTAGATTAAATTGACACAAATTTTCATAAAACTATCCAGTTGAATACATTTTTTCTATTTTTTTCTATGTCCACAATAATTTCTCATTCTTCCCTTTTCTCACCCACTAATTGTTTTTTCTTTCCCTGGAGCAAAAGGCTCCCTCCTGTTGACCTCAAATGAGACTCATCCTGGTGCTGCCACTGTCACCTTTTATTGGTTAAGTGCTGTATCTCTAATGCTTGCTCCCACATTCCTCCTCCCATCACACTCATAATTATTTCACTCCCACCTACAGACTCAGGAGCTTTATAACCTGCCTTAATCTTTTTTTTTTTTAGTAAGATGTTGGTTAGAAATTGTAAACTTAGAAAAATGTAAATATAACATGGATATCTCCTTCCTTTTTACTTATTGAGAAATATCATTTCCTACCTGCCTGCCAATGCAGGAGACACAGGAGATGCTGGTTTGATCCCTGGGTTAGGAAGATTCCCTGAAAGAGAGCATGGCAACCCACTCCAGTACTCTTGCCTGGAAAATCCCATGAACAGAAGAGCCTGGTGGGCTATAGTCCATAGGGTCGCACAGAGTTGGACACGACTGAAGAGACTTAGCATGCACATACACAGTCTCCTAATAAATGAATTTCTAGGTCAAAAGAAAAGTGTATTTATTATTTTTTGTACTTGAACACAAAATAACTTTCTAATACTACTTCAAGTATAGTAATGCTTAAACAAATTACCTAAAACTTCTTGTCAGAGGTCAGAAGGCTGTTGTTGCAGGTGCTATTCTCAGCTTCCTAATTTGCTGAATTTCTGTAACGGGTTAAGAGTTTTGAGGAGAATTTAAGTTGCAGTGTGAGGCTAAGAAAGCCTTTCCAGGTTACCACAGTGACTCTGTTAGTTCAGAAACTGGACGTGAACCCAAGAAGGGCCGTCTTGAAACCAGTCAGGGCATCTGAATTACCCTGTTCATCTTCTTTGCAGAAGATGCTATGTTCACTGCCTCTCCTTGGTGCGGGTAGAGCATCTGACTTCTTGGGCTTTCTCTTGGGGCTCCGTGGGGCGGGACTGCTTTGTGATGCTGACTGATATGGTCAGAGCAAAAGCCCAAGGACCCCAGGTTAGAATTTGGGCTGGATTTTGCATATGGTATTATATTCTAATCCCCTATGGCTGTTGGAGTTTTACATGATTTCTTACCAAAAAGCACTGAAGACAATGACTAGTTCACAGTAGGCCTTTAGTAAATGTTAGCTCCTCCCACCCACCTGGTTCCCAACCTCCTGATCTTCCTTTCATGGTGGTGAATTTCCCTGGCCCTTTTGTAAACTCAACAGGATACATTGCCAACTCCCACCTACCCACCTTCCCAACTACCATCAAAAAGGCAGACAAATCAACATCTTTAGACGGCTTGGACACTTGTCGGTCAAGTGCTGCTCACCTGACATCGCTCACATGGGTCTAGGAACCATTTGCTGCAGTAATTTGATGCAGTTCCATCTGGGAGGCTGAGCAACCGAGGGCTGGAGAGACCTTGGAGATCATCTACTATAACCCGCTCATTTTTCACATGAGGCCCAGAGCAGCCACACGGATTGCCCAAGGTCGTAGAGTTAATTACGGCAGAACGGGGGCTGCTTTCCAGGTTTCTGCCTTCCCGGTGCAGTGCTATTCCACTGCACAATACTGTAGTTTTCTCCTGATTTAGCAGTTCTCCCTCTGGGTAATAGAAGCCTGGAAGCAAATGTCTAAATGCAGTACATTATCTCAAATTAAATTTGCACAATCACAGCCCATTCAATTCAAGAAGCTCTGAACTTTAATTCAGTTGAGTCATACTTTTGCAGACAGAATTTTGGCCAAAATAAGTTCTCAGTTCTGAAGACAAGCTTGACACGTAGACATGCTTTAGGATCTCTTTTCCAAAAAGAAACCAGTGAGACAAGCACCACTGTGGGTCATCAAATCTGGCTGGATGTATCTGTCTCCTTACCGAATGTCTCATGTTTTCAGTACTATTAATATCATCAGCCAGACAGACTTAAGCCTACAAACCCACTGATGGTGGTACAAGCGCATGTTACACTTTGGGGTTTCATCGTTCTTTCATCGTGATATTAGAATCTATATTAGCCATTTAAAAAAACCGAAGTAGATATTGTGTCCTCCAGACACACTGGCCTTTTCAGGAGTGAAGACTGCTAGGTTCCAGTATTTGAAAATACTTTCATGATTTTCTATGGCATTTACTAAAAGGTCAGTCGATCATGCTAATTTTTCCTCCATAGTTTTTTTCTAACAAACACTGCCTTTTATTTGCAGCAGCCGTATGGTTTTAATTCAATTTATTTAATCTAAAAAAACAGCTCGCCAATTTCTCTCACTTCCCACCCACCCCTTGCAACTATCAATCTGTTCTCTGTAACAATGAACTTGGGTTTTTGTTTTGTTTTTTTAGATCCCACATATACGAGAGATCATACAGTATTGTTCTTTATCTGTCTGCCTTAGTTCACTTAGCATAGTGCCTTCAAGTTCCATGCATGGTGTTACAGATGGAAAGATTTTGTCCTTCTTTATGGCCTAATCGTATTCCATTACACTATTGATAGCTAGATGGAGGTATATTAATACAACTATTTCTTTATCCATCCATTGATCAATACATTGTTTCCATCCCTGGGCTATTGTAAATAATGCTGCAAAGAACATGAAGGTGAATGTATTTTTTCAAGTTAGTATTTTCATTTTTTTTTTCTATAAATATTCAGAAGAGGAATTGCTGGATCATATGGTAATTCTATTTTTAATTTTTTAAAGAATCTCCATATGTTTTCCACAACTGCTGTGCTAATTTATACTCCCACCAATAGCCCACAAGGGTTCTCTTTCCTCCCTCCTTACCAATACTAGTTACTTCTTATCATTTTATTGTGGCCATTCTAATAGGTATGAGGTGATATTTCATTGTGGTTTTGATTTGCATTTCCCCGAAGTTAATTTGTTGAGCATTTTTTCATGTACCCTTTGGCCATTTGTATGTCTTCTTTGGGAAAATGTCTATTCATATCTTCTGCCCATTTTTAAATCAACATTTTTACTATTGAATTGTATAAGTTTTTTATATATTTTGGATATTAGTCTCTTAACAGATACATGATTTCCAATTATTTTTCTCCCATTTTGTAGTTTGCCTTTTTCATTTTGTTGATGATTTTCTGTGCTGCGCAGAAACTTTTTAGCTTAATGTAGTCCCACCTCTTTAGTTTTCTTGTTGCTTTCACTTTTGATGGTAGAGTCAAAAAATTACCAGCAAAACCTATGCCAAAGAGGTAATGACATTGTTTTCTTTCAGGAGTCTTATCATTTCAGGTCTTATGTCTAAGGCTCTAATCCCTTTTCAGTTATTCTTTGTGTATGGTATAAGATAGTAGTCCAGTTTCATTTTTTTGCATGTGGTTGTCCAATTTTGCCAACATTATTTATTTAAGAGATTGTCTTTGCCCCCACTGTATATTCTTGTACTTTTATAATATATGTGAGGATATTTTCCTGGGCTCTCTATTCTGTTCTATTGGTCTCTGTGTTTATTTTTATGCAAATATCATACTGCTTTAATTACTACAGCTTAATAATTTAGCTTGAACTTGGGGAATGTAATGCTTCCAGCTTTGTTCCTCTCTCTCAAGATTGCTTTGGCTATTCAGAGTCTTTTGTGGCTCCACACAAATTTTAGGATTGTTTATTCTATTTCTGTGAAAAATACCATTGGAATTTTGATAGGAATTGCACTGAATCTGTATATTACTTTGGGAGGTTCAGTTCAGTTCAGTTGCTCAGTTGTGTCTGACTCTTTGCAACCCCATGGACTGCAGCATGCCAGGCTCCCCTGTCCTTCACCAAGAGCTTACTCAAACTCAAGTTTGAGTCGGTAATACCATCCACCCATCTCATCCTCTGTCGTCCCCTTCTCCTCCTGCCTTCAATCTTCCCCAGAATCAGGGTCTTCTCCAGTGAGTCAGTACTTCACATCAGGTGGCCAAAGTATTGGAGTTTCAGCTTCAGCATCAGTCCTTCTAATGAATATTCAAGATTGATTTCCTTTGGGATTGACTGGTTGGATCACCTTGCAGTCCAAGGGACTCTCAAGAGTCTTCTCCATCACTAAAGTTCAAAAGCATCAGTTCTTCGCTGCTCAGCTTTCTTTACAGTCCAACTCTCACATCCACACATGACTACTAGAAAAACTGTAGCTTTGACTAGATGGACGTTTGTTGACAAAGTAATATCTCTGCTTTTTAGTAGGCTGTCTAGATTGGTCATAGCTTTTCTTCCAAGGAGCAAGCGTTTTTTAATTTCATGGCTGCAGTCACCATCTGCAGTGATTTTGGAGCTCCCAAAAATAAAGTCTGTCATGGTTTCCTTTGTTTCCCCATCTATTTGCCATGAAGTGATGGGACTGGAGGCCATTATCTTAGTTTTCTGAATGTTGAGCCTTAAACAAATTTTTTCACTCTCCTCTTTCACTTTCATCAAGAGGCTCTTTAGTTCTTCTTTGCTTCCTGCCATAATGGTGGTGTTATCTGCATATCTAAGGTTATTGATATTTCTCCAGGCAATCTTGATTCCAGCTGGTGTCTCTTCCAGCCCAGCGTTTCTCATGATGTAATCTGCATACAAGTTAAATAAGCAGGGTGACAATATACAGCCTTGATGTACTCCTTTCCCGATTTGAAATCAGTCTGTCATTCCATGTTCAGTTCTAACTGTTGCTTCCTGACCTGCATAGAGATTTCTCAGGAGGCAGGTCAGGTGGTCTGCTATTCCCATCTCTTGAAAAATTTTCCACAGTTTGTTGTGGTCCACGCAGTCAAAGGCTTTGGCGTAGTCGATAAAACAGAAGTAGATGTTTTTCTAGAACTCTCTTTCTTTTTTGATGATCCAGCAGATGTTGGCAATTTGATTTTTGGTTCCTCTACATTTTCTAAATCCAGCTTGAACATCTGGAAGTTTACAGTTCACATACTGTTAAAGCCTGGCTTGGAGAATTTTGAGCATTGCTTTGCTAGCGTGTGAGATGAGTGAAATTGTGCAGTAGTTTGAACATTCTTTGGCATTGCCTTTCTTTGGAATTGGAATGAAAACTGACCTGTGGCCACTGCTGAGTTTTCCAAATTTGCTGGCATATAGAGTGCAGCACTTTCACAGCATCATCTTTTAGGATTTGAAACAGCTCAACTGGAATTCCATCACCTCCACTAGCTTTGTTTGTAGTGATGCTTCCTAAGGCCCACTTGACTTCGCATTCCAGGATGTCTGGCTCTAGGTGAGTGCTCACAGCATTGTGGTTATCGTGCTTTAGGCAATAGGGACGTTTTAATAGCATGCATTCTTCAAATCCATGAACATGGAATATGTTTCCTTTTATTTGTGTCTTCTTAAATTTCTTTCATTAATGTCTTGTAGTTTCCAATATAAAGGTCTTCCACCTCCATGGTTAAATTTATTCCTAAGGAGTTTCTTGGTAGGGGAAGGGGATGCAATTGTAAATGGTATCATTTATTAAATTTCTCTTCTGATAGTTTGTTATTAGTGTAAATATGCAATAATTTTTTTGTGTATTGATTTTGTATCCTGCAACATTACTGAATTTGTTTATTAGTTGTAACAGTTTCTTTTTTTTGACAGAGCCTTTAAAGTTTTCTATATATAATAACATGCCATCTGCAAATAGTGACAGGCTATCTTCTTCCTTTTCAATTTTGATGACCTTTATTTCTTTTTCTTATTAATTGTTCTGGCCAGGACTCCCATTACTGTGTTGAATAAAAATGATAAGACTGGACATCCTCATCTTGTTCCTGATCTTAGAGGAAAATCTTTCAACTTTTTACTGTTGAATATGACATTATCTGTGTGGGCTTTTCAAATTTGAGCTTTATTATGTTGAGATATAGTCCCTCTGGGATTCCCAGGTGGCACTAATGGTAAAGAATCTGCCTGCCAATGCAGGAGACATCAGAGATATGGATTCAGTGTCTGGGTTGGGAAGATCCCCTGGAGTAGGAAATGGCAACCCACTTCAGTATTCTTGCCTAGAAAATTCCATTGACAGAGGAGCTTGGCAGCCTACAGTCCATGGTGTCGCCAAGAGTCAGACATGACTGAGCATGCATGTGTGGTCCCTCTATACTTACTTTATTGAGAGTTTTTATCACGAATGGATTCTAGATTTTGTCAGATGCTTTTAATGCATTTGTCAAGATGATCATATTACTTTTATTTTTCAATTTATTAATATGGTATATCACATTAACTAACTGGTGGATGTTTAACCATCTTTGCAGTTGCTGCACCCATTCTCTCAAGAACTGCCTGGGGCAAGTGGTGGATTGCAACTTAAATGAGACGGTAGGGCAGCATTTATGAGGATGGGAGAAGAGTAGCATTGGTTACATATGTTTTTTAGATATTGTTCATCTCTTATTTTTGTCACTCTTGCCTGAATATGTTAATTGGTGACAATGACAATGTTTCTAAAAGGGTCATTCATGAATTGCCTGCATCAGAAACACCTGGGCAGCTGTTACAAAGCAAAAATGCTTGGGTCCCACTCCAGACCTCCTGAATCAGAATCTTCGGGAATAGATATAGAATCTGTATCTTAATCAGATTTCCCAAATAAACATTTAGAATCTGAGAATCATGGGAGCTGTTCATTTGATGTGCCAGATAATTTTTCCTCTTTGCAATATCTTGTTGTTGCTTGGTCACTAAGTCCTGTCTGACTCTTTCACAACTCCTTGAACTACTGCAGCCCACCACATTCCTCTGTCCACAGGATTTCTCAGGCAAGAATACTGAGGTGGATTGTCATTTCCTTCTCTGGGGATCTTCCCGGACCAGGGATTGAACCGCATCTCTTGGATTGGCAGGCAGATTCTTTAACACTGAGCCACCAGGGACACCACTTTACAACATCTACTAAGAATTATATATCAATTCAACTTTATAAATCACATTTACATATATTGTCTCATCTTGTCTGCATAAAAATCCCATGGGATATTATTTTCCCAGTTTTACTTACAAGTAAATTAAGGCTCAAAACTCTTAAGTGACTTTTATAAGCCCAGACACAAGTAGTGTCTCTGGGACTTGAAGCTGGTTCTGTGAATTTCAATTTTATGCTATTTTCTGCACTGACTCCCTCTATCTGCTTATCTTGAGAACACGTAAAGGGTCATCAGGTGAATGTGTGTGTCTTTGTCCAGGTCTTGGGGTCGGGGTTTACCATAATTGCAGGCCAAGGATACAGGAGAAAATAAACAGCCTCAGAAGCACAGGGTCTTAAAAGTTCAAACCTATAAACCTTAAAGCAATGGGAAATATTACTCCTATGAGTGTTACAGTGGTTCTTTGTTCCATCAAAGCAAATTACACAGAGATACCACGAACCGATGCAAATTCCGTCCAGTCATCCATCAACCTTTCAAGGACCACGACTCAATAATATGGACTATCCTCTGTTTTTATTTATCCTTTTTATCTTTTGTTTCTGATGTTCTTCTCTGGGTTGTTTTGTGGATTATTTATGCTTCCATCCCTCCTAGTGTTAAGAGAGGGGTAAGAGAGGAAATAAAACTGAATGTATATTGGTGCTGGTGAGAAGCCTGGTGAAAAAGCAGTTGCAACTATCACTTTCTTATCAGGTCTTGGAATTATTTGTGTGTTTCAATTATCCATGTTGTCTGCATCCCCTATTATCCAAGATAAGGATTATATTACTTTATTGACATCGCCTCTTAGCAAGTGTATTGCTACTTTTTCAGTGCAATGGGCTGTGGCAATTCATGACTTTCTTTTAAGACAAACACAGCATGAATTATCTCAAACCAACTCTCAGTTATTCAAGGGTTAATGATCCAATGTGTGAGTTTTACAAGCACTTTGCTTCTTCTCTGTCTCCCTCCTGTTCTCTGGCTTTAGGTCATTTGGTTGCTTATTAGCATCTCCACCAGAGGATATTTAAGTTAAATTAAACTCAAACTAATCTTTTTCACTATGGTGGTGGCTTTCGATGTATCTTGAAATACGAGAAGGCGGTCCAAAAAGATAAAATTTTTTTTGTTCTTTTTACATTTAAATTTCCAATCCTACTCCTTTCCTCCATTAACGCAGAAAAATTAAGAGTTTTCTTTAGCTCTCTTACGGAAATTGGGTATGCAAGCCTTGTCATTTTCAAAATTCTCTCCTTGAGCTGCTAGGGAAATTGGACAAATATTCTTCAGTTCTTTGAAACAGTGTACGATACAAAATTCACTGATGAGACCAAAGGATTTAGGAAACCGGCTCAAAATTGTCCAATAACGTGTCCAAGCAATTTAGCCTGATGTGAAAGTCAGGAATTAGCACCTTGAATTCTTTGGTCTTCTCTCCCTCTCTCTGCCCACCCTCCATCTAGGTGCTAATGAACACTGAAATGGCCAAAAGGTAGCCAGTCACAGGCAAGAGAGAAAAAGATGGTGATCAACCTCCAAACAAACAAGAGAAGTAACAAAAAGTGCTTTTTCTTCCTTTTTCTCTAGATTCCAAGTAACCTCTCTTCCGCTCCATCTAAAAGCTTACTAAGGACTCGGCCTGGCTCACTATGTTGCCAGGAGGCTGGAGTCACCACAGAGCAAGGACAGCAACCTGCTGCTGTCCCCTCTAGGTCTTTACAGGCTAAAGGCCAATGCCCAACCCATTCCGAGGGGGACCTGAGCACCTGCGCATCCCCAAGTGTGTAGAACATGGTGTAGCATCTTATTCAGCCAGAACCCTGTATCATGTTATAGGAAGATATAAATTAGCAAGGATTTTGCTGGCAGGCAGAAGGAATCCATTTTCTAGCAGGGGGTTCTGGGATGAAAATCTCTCCATCCATTTTTGAATGCTTTTTCCTCTTTCTATGAATTATTCTAGAAAGAGACATTGGAGTTGTGCTGGCTCTGAAGAATCCAGAACAAGGCAGAGTTTTATAACCTGAAAAAGTATTCACAACTTCTGTCAAAGGAGTTCTGAGATAAATGGCAGAAATCCACCCTGGCTAATTTCTAAGAATGTATATTGTGTAA
Organism: Okapia johnstoni; assembly: GCA_024291935.2. Taxonomy (NCBI): domain Eukaryota; kingdom Metazoa; phylum Chordata; class Mammalia; order Artiodactyla; family Giraffidae; genus Okapia; species Okapia johnstoni. The sequence goes on from CM044309.1 coordinate 101,555,827, forward strand.
GAAAAAGGATCTATTGGAAGGAGGTCCTTATTATGTGGGAGGGTTTTATTCAGGTCCAGAGAAACCGGAAAGTCTGTGTAATCAGTAATATTTTAGACTTGTTCTAAGTCTATATATTAATCAGTGGCATTCTCAGCTACTTTGAATTTTTTGCACTTTTAAAAGTTCTTGATTGTGTCATATTCTATACAGATTCAAGACTTTCTACTTAAGCCAGAATGTAAGCCAGAAATTCTATCATTACTTTCAAAAAGATAAAATTAGAAATATATTAGAAAAATAAAACTGTCACTGCAAGACCTATAATTAATTTTGTATTAAGTGGGTTCACAGCTGTCTGGGAGAAAAAATGTATTTCTGTAAGATGATAAACTATATTTTTAAGACTTTAAGGATGACGTCTTAGGGGTGTGTGTGTATGTGTGTGTGTAAAATTGTTCCTCTTCCCATCAATAATGTACCTGTTTTGCCTCATTTTGTTAATCTATAGAATGGGGTAATAATTGCTGACATATCTGAGAAGTTCTTGGCCAACAGTGTAAATATTATAATACTGAAGCTTTCATATCTCAGGGGTAACTTGAGAGCAAATAATAATCAAAGCATCCAGCCCAGTGTAAGAAAAATAATATTGTGTGGACTTCACGCTGCATGATTTTATTAAACTTAGGCTTCATGTCTCCATGGCAAGTGGATCCCCAAAGCCCAGACAGCAAAAATGTTGGTGCTTCCTCTGAAAATAAAGTTAACAATATCTAAGAAACATGTGATGTAATCCATTGTCATTGTTTTGCAGAAGATTTTAGTTGTAGTGTGTTTGAGAGAAAAAGTTCATTTTCTTTCAGATGTGCTATCCATCTTCCTTGGGCCTAGAAATTACATCCTAAATAATTAAAATAACAGTGCACCTGCACTGAACTCTCTTAATAGTGAGAATATGGGCTGTCCGTGGCAGGGACGGATAGCAGCCAGGGATAGAATTAACCTTTCTTTCACACAGAAGACTGCTGAGTTTAGAATCATTTTCTTTATGACTTTTCCTAAGGATCCTAGAGGAAAAAAGTCCACAACACCCTATCCCAAAATAGTCATCCGGGCACTATGTGTGATAAGATAAGGTGGTGATAAACCAGGCTGACCTCTGCATTAACTCCTGGCGGTTAAAATTCTGTTCTTATAACAGGAATTCTAATTTACTCTTCACATCACAGATGCAAAGGCGTCAGATATTAACTGAGTGAGGATTACCCTGATGCCCTGCTTTGCAGGCTTCCTTTGAAGACTCCAGGGGATATAAAGGCATTTAGCTGTTTCCTTTTCTTTCCCTCTAGAGGCATCTGGCTAAGTCAGGTGGAACACATTCCCCAGGCTCCCATTTATTACACACTCTCTTCCTGCACTGGCTTCCCCCACTTCCCACCACTCTATCTTTCTTGGCCTCCCCCAAACATCTTTATCCAGAAACAAGGATTATGCTTGTTTCTGGAATTTCCATCAGGATAAAGAGAAGGAACAGACTCATGTCAGGGACACTCCCTGAAAACCAGAAAGTCTATGATTGCACAAACACACACCCGTGTGTAGCAGCCCGTGACCCCCTCTCACCACACTCTCCTGCTTTCTACATCCAATGCTGATAAAGGCCTTCTTTAGCTCAAGGAGTGTAATTTATTTAGCCATCCCCCAGATATAAATCACATTTACCTCTCTCCAGAAGACAGGCACCTTGCTTTTCAAGGCTGTCATAAAGAGGAAAATAGAGCTTGGCTCAAAAGTGGCAAAATACTTGCTATTCTTATAAGTTCAGATTGTCAACATAACTCTCCAGTGGACGCACAAAGCAGAACCCCAGGCAAGTCTGTGAAAGTTCTCTTCAGAATGTTGTTTTCGTTTTCTTGGTCACTTACGTGGGTTCTCAGCCAACCGATAGAAATGACATAAGGAGCATATTTTCTCTGTGCGTTGTGGGGGACAGTTAGACCCAGTGAGGCAAGATCAGATGGCTGAGGGTCAAGTGCTTCCAGCTTAGACCTTCCGTGGTACACATCTGTAGGCTCTCTGTTCACCACTGCAATTTGCATTCTAATCAGCATCCCATGCCCCCCCCCCCCCCCACCCCCCCGCACCGGTAGGCTTTCTGCCTGTGTCTGCGTCGGTAACCCATGGTGACCAGGAGCAGAGAGGAAGGGGAGACAGTCTGATCTCTGAAAAGCCCAGTGGCAGGCCCTCTTCTTGCAAACAGAAGCAACAGGAGCACGATGAGACCGTAGGTGGCTATTGGGAAATAGGATGTTTTTCTCTTCTTTCTGCACAGGTTTTTCTTCCTATTCATCCTCTCTAGAGAGCAAGGAGAAGTTCTAGGTACCAATATCCAGCTCTCACCATGAAAAATTATGCACATTTTTCTCCACTGGAAACATGGCTTATTTGAATTGTTTTCCCCTCTGTAATGATCTTTTCAGGGGAAAAAAAAATACATACATGAGGTTAAAAAAGATCAAAAAGGACGAGAAGATGAATGCAATGAAAAGGACCCCAGGCCCAGAAACGGCTACTCTTGTCAATTTTTGTTATCCTTCCGGAAATAGTCTGTGTGTGTGTATTTATATCCAACATACTATGTGTGTGTCTAAATTCACAGGTCTTTACTTGGATCAGCAAACGAGTGGTTGAGGGAGTAGGGAACCAGGAGTCCAGACCCTTATCAAGTTTTCTCGTAGGAGAGCCCACGGGCACTGGCTACAGGCACTACCCTGGGCCCGCACCCTTCTAGGGAAAGGCCTGCTCTCATTGTTCTTGTGTTACAAAGAAACCAAAACTGTATATGTGTGTGTGTGTGTATATGTGTGTGTGTGTATGTGTGTGTGTGTATAAACTTTGTTTTAGTAACAAAAATGAAAGCCTGCACTTACACTACTCATTTTGCTTTTGAAAAACAGTTTATTTATTTTATTATTGGAAACCCACTCCAGTATTCTTGCCTGGAGAGTTCCATGGGCAGAGGAGCCTGGTGGGCTACAGTCCATGGGGTCACAAAGAATCGGAAACAACTGAGCGAATAACACAAACATTATTTATGTACTTTTGGCTGTGCTGGGTCTTCTTTGCTGCATGCGGGCTTTCTCTAGTTGCAGGGAACGGAGGCTACTCTGTAGGCGTGATACATGGGCGCAGTAGTTGTGCCTCATGGACTTAGTTGCCCCTCAGCCTGTGGGATCTTCCTGGACCAGGGATCGAACCCTGTCCCTGGCATCAACCATTTGACTACTGGGGAAGTCCTCATTTTGCTTTTTCTCCCCCACATAACAAAAGAACTTCAAGTTCATTTGATATCAGTGTATAAAGAAATACCACATAAAATGGATATTATAATGATAGTTTTTCAAATGGCAAGAATAGGAAGAAGGGAAGGAAGGGAGGAAAGTGGGGATGGAGGAAAGAAGGAGGGGAGGGAAGAAAAGAGAAAATAAGCACCCCAGCTATTTCAGGTTGCTATTTGTCAACGTGTCTTTCCTTGGGAAGCCGCATCTATCATTTCTCTCTTGCACACAAAGAGGGCAGGAACGGTGGGTTCATCTTTGGTTGTTGTTATAAGATCTAAATTTATACTTTCCAAACCTAGTTTCATCTGCTACTTTCCGTAATAAGGACATATGAGGTCCAGGTGTCCTTTAGCACCCTTTCAAAGGAGAAATGGGACCTCTTCTCCCCAATTGCCTAAGTAAGAAGGGCACATGGCAGGGGTGCCTTGGGGCTGGCCATGGTAGTCCCTGAGGACCCGTGTCCTGGCTTCTCTCTGGGCTGGCAGAGCGGGCAGCACTGAGCTAAGGGCGGAGCAGGAGGTGCAAATTGCTTCCCTTCCACCTTCCATCACGGAAGTAGGCTTTCTGTCCATTTTTCCTTCCTGTCGAGCAAAGTCCAATGGGAAACAAGAGTCCACTGGACTGAGAGTGCAGCTTGTTCTGCTTTCCTGCCTGTGAGTGTTAGGCACGGTCATAGGGGACAGAGAAGAGAGTATAGTGCATCTTTGTCCTGAAGATGCTCACGGAGAAGGAAAAGGTGGAACCCAGGTCCACTGGGCCCAGCTCTCTGCTTCCATCCCAACTGTAAGATGTAACTTTCACAGGAAGATGCACACAGATATCTAGAGCCACAGCTGAGCATTTCATAGTCCCAGACATTTCATCAAGGACCCCTTATTTTGTCTGAGACATGACAAGGAGGATCTCTGTCTGGAGGTCATGGACACAGAAGCCCTATTGCACCGCCATGAGCATTTTCCCTGGTGTTGAGCCTCCCCCGACCCAACAGTGTGAAGCCAACCATCAGCCATCAAAACTGATGGGCGGGTGGCTGAGGGCAGAGGCTGAGTACAGGACTAGGGGCAGAAATGGGACCAGAGCCCCGTCTCTCCACCATCCACTAGTCTGGACAGGTTTCACCTCCGTGCCTCAGGGGACTCGTCTATAAAATTCTGATAGTCTTACAGTCTTGCGTGAGGATTAAATTAGGTGATATGGAGAGAAAGCTTTCTAGGGCTTAATAAGCACTTTATCAGGTAATCTCTGTTTCAGTGAGGAGGCTAACTAAATTATTATTGTTTGACTGAGATAAATATTCTAAACACAGTTGTTATTGTTCAGTCTCTAAGTCATGTCCAACTCTTTGTGACCTCATGGACTGTAGCATGCCAGGCTCCTCTATCCTCCAGTATCTCCTGGAGCTTGCTCATACTCATGTCCATTGAGTCAGTGATGTCATCTAACTATCTCATCCTCTGCCACTCCTTCTCCTTTTACCTTCAATCTTTCCCAGCATCAGGGTCTTTTCCAATGAGTTGACTCTTCACATTAGTTGGCCAAAGTATTGGAGCTTCAGCATCAGTCCTTCCAGTGAATATTCAGGGTTGTTTTCTTTTAGGACTGACTGGTTTGATCTCCTAGTTACTACCTTTAATTATTTCTGAGCCTCTGTTCCTGTTTTGAGACCACTGTGGTGCATTCCTGACTCAACTCATGGGGCCAAATGGGCCTGGCTCAGCAGGCCAGGGTGGAGTAGAGCGGAGTGGGTCAGATACAGACAAGGATGGTGTAGACCCCCCCTGTACCACCAGCTGTGGTCCCAGGGGCAATTTACTATTGCCCTCTGCCTCAGTTTCATCTCTTACTAGGAATAGCAACAATTTCTGCTTTATAGAGTTGTGTTTAATTCAGTGAGTGAGTGAGTGAGTGAAGTTGCTCAGTCGTGTCCGACTCTTTGTGACCCCATGGACTGTAGCCTACCAGGCTCCTCTGTCCATGGGATTTTCCAGGCAAGGGTAATGGAGTGGGTTGCCATTTCCTTCTCCGGGAAGTCTTCCCAACTCAAGGATTGAACCTGGGTCTCCTGCATTGCAGGCAGATGCTTTACCATCTGAGCCATATGAAAACTATTGGTATATAGTATGCGTTCAGCAAATTGATAGGGATTATGCAGCTATTGTTCTCAGGTGGCGCTAGTGGTAAAGAAATTTCCTGCCTATGGCAGGAGACATAAGACTTGGGTTCAGTTGCTGGGTTGGGAAGATCCCCTGGAGGAGGGCATGGTAACCCACTCAAGTATTCTTGCCTGGAGAATCCCATGGACAGAGGAGCCTGGAGGGCTATAGTCCATAGGGTTCCACAGAGTTGGACATGATTGAAGTGACTTAGCACACACACATGCAGCTATTCACTTAGCCATTGACTCACAGAATTTCAGAACTTGAAAGATATATAGATATTATCTAGTAAGGGCCACCCCCCACCATTGGACCCATCCTTCATTCTGTAGATGGGAAATTGGGTCGTAGAAAAACTAACAGTTTTAACGAATGTTATGTGGCCGAGAAACTGCAGAATCAGGACTGGAATTCTTTTACTTCCTGCAGTTTTCTTGCTACAGGGCTAAGAGTAGATGCTCTATCCTGTTTAGGTAATCGTGCTCCAAATTTGTTTCAAATCTTGGACAACCAATAGATTGCATGAAAAGTTGTAATACTCAAGGCCAGGCATTGAATTCTGTTATACGTCCCAAGGTTTTAGCTGATCTTTTTTTTTAATCTATTTTTTGGAAAATATTGCAAGTTGCTATCAGCCTCTCCCTCTCTCTATCCCCTTCTTTGCCTCAGAAAACTAATATGCCCTTCCTCCCTACTGCCGTTATTTTTTTTTAACTACATCTGTGGTGAAAACCCTCTTCTCTCAAATGAAATGAAGCAGCTGGCACCTTTAGGGCTCTCATATTATCATTATTATCATTTAACATTTATAAGTGCTCACAGTATGCTAGACACTATAACATACAGTAGTAAGGAACTTGCCATCTAAATTAGACACAGATAGATCCACATAAAAGAGAAAAATAGAGGCAGGGGGTGAGTGGGAAGTGGAGGAGGCAAGGGAAAAACTCAGGGTCACTGCCACAACACTTCAAACTCTTGCTGAGCCAATGGCTGTGGAAGACTTAGGGAGACATATCCAATTTTTAGCAAAGTGATATAAAATTGCCCCTAAAGGGATTGTGTGAAATACCAAGGATTTTTTTCATTTCTTCCAGAGAATTTCAGGAAAGCACCTTCTCATGAACAGAATTGTTCTAAATCTGCTCTCTGCTGCCTCTTTCCATCAGCTTTCCCCAGGCCCCTGGTGGCCTCCTCCCTGTGCACTTTCGGTTTGAACTCAGAGAGCAGCAGGGAGGCAAGGGAATCAAGCGTGGGGCAGCCGGCATGTCTAATTCCATGACAGACATGTGGGGAATCTAAAGGCCACCCCTGGAAGTGTCTTTGATCTCTGGAGCCCTCCATGCATTCTCTCTCCCCTCCATGGGGTCAGTGCCCAGTGGTTCCCCCCAGTCGTCTGGAGCCCCCTCCCCCATAGGTAAGCCTCCCTTTTTGTAAGTACAGTTTTGTTCCCAAATAACATTTGTTCTTGCAACTCATCCTTGGTCTCAAAAACTGTCACTCTTCCTCCTGTTAATTATTTTTGCTGTATATGTTTACCCCTTACAACTTGAGAATGGGAGGTGGCACTAATCATAGCTACAGGGAAATATTTAAGCACTAGGTCAAATAGACCCATCATAATTGGAGCAGAAGCAATAACTGAACAGTTTAATGAACTAAGGCAAAAAAATAATTTAAATGCCAATGCTTCTAATAACCTCTAACTCCTGAAGGTTGTCTGTGGGCTGCCCAGAGGGACCCTCCCAAAAGAGGAGAGAAGCCCAATCAGTGCCCCAGAGTTCTTGTACCCTCAGTTTTAAGGAAGGGGTCACTTGGCTTTCTCTGTGTGTGTATGGTCTGTGCTCAGTCACGTCTGACTCTCTACAGCCCCATGGACTGTAGCCTGCTAGGCTCCTTTGTCGATGGGATTTCCCAGGCAAGAATGCTGGAGTGGTTGCCATTTCCTTCTCCAAGGGATCTTCCCAACCCAGGGATTGAACCTGTGTCTCCTGCATTACCAGGCAGATTCTTTACCACTGTGACACCTGAGAAGCCCTTTCTCTCTTTTGCAAACAGGAAATAAAAGCCAGAATCCCCTCTGATAGGAGCGAAGTCATGAAAACAGCAAAAATGTATTCCTATCCTGCGTGAAACTCAAATCAAACCCAGGATCTTTTCCACATGAAAAAACAAGCTGTAGTTTCTTCCCAGGGCTAAGTAAGCGGCAAAACTAACAAAGGAGGCTAGAGGCCAGAATGAAGGGTATCCTGCTGGGGCATCTGCACCTGGCATTTCCAGGCACCAGGGAAGTGGGGAAAACACCAAAATTAAGGCAAGGAGAAATGCTCACCTCATCTTACTTCTTCCTCTCTTTCTTTGACTAGGTACATGTCCTTCCAATTCTCTCAAAATTTTTCCTTCATTCTAGGACCTAAAGTGGTTTAATATGGAACATTTATTGGACTTCTTAAAAATTGAACCCTAAATTTACAAGTCTTTGGAAACCAGGTGTGGGCTGCTGCGTGAGTTCATGTCTGCTGAGAAAGAGGCACCAAAGTGGGACTGGATGTGAAAAGTACTGGGAAAGAAAGCAGGAGTAGGTGGGAGGAGCTTGCAGACAACAGTGCAGGTCTGACCCCAGTGGGAGGAGAGGGGGAAGGAAGGAGGATCAGGGAAGAGAAGGTCTCAAATGAGCAGAGCTTTAAAGAGGTTCAGCCAGGTTACTGTGGGGTCCTCTTGCCAAGTTGCCCAAGGGAGGAGATGTGCCTTTTGCAGGAAAGGGCCTGTCTTGGATCCCTGCTGCTCAGTTGCTGACTAGTCACAGCCAGTAAAAGGTGTGTAGACTCACTGGTGGATCTAGAAGGGAGCAGCTTGGGTCATCCATCAGTTATGCTCCCCGCAAAAGGAGTTCTGAGATGCACAGTTTGGTTACTACTTCCTTATTTACTTCATTCCAGAGAGACAATTAAAAGAGAGGAGAGCAAATAAGGTCTTGACCTGTAAACCAGGCATAGCATTTAACATTCTCTGGTGACTCAGATAGTAAAAGAATCTGCCTGCAATGCCAGAGACCTGGGTTCGATTCCTGGGTCAAGAAGATCTCCTGGAGAAGGGAATGTCTACCCATTCCAGAATTCTTGCCTGGAGAATCCCATGGACAGAGGAGCCTGGTGGGCTGCAGTCTGTGGGGCTACAAAGAGTTGGACATGACTGAGGGACTAACATTTTCATTTTTTTTCATTATAAGAGCTTCCACTTATGCATGTGCCAAGAACTAAATATAGTTACCATGGTAAGCATCACACAGACCATATAAGTTCACTATTATAAACCTATTTCACAGATGGAAAAGTGAGTCTTAGAAAGATTGTGGTTATGCAGTAACTGTTAGAAGAGCGAGGATTCCACCCTAATGTCTAATTCCAGAGCCACTTTCTACATTACCTCTGAAGTCACTTCTCAACTGAGCAATTTATAAGATATTTAACTTCTGATAAATATTAAAATACTGTCGTTATAGTCTCATAATGCACAACTAGAGGAGAAACCTCTGGTAAAATCACATAAGGCTTTGCAATCACCCCAGAAATTTGCCTGGGGGCAGACACCCCCCACCCTCACCATGTCCCTCCATTTTATGAAGAACCAAGGTAAAATATTCATTTAAATAAATGAAGTGCTTTAGCAGTACAGTGGCTCCAATGACACGTCCTTCTTGTCTGTATGGAGACAATTTCTCAAAAGTGCACATGCTCTATAGTAATTGATACTTTCCAACCATGACCTGGCAGCAAAGCCCCAGCTCACAGTCACTTGCTGAGCTAAGAAACAAAAGCAGCCAAAAAACTCCTGCAGAGATTCCCAAAGCTTGTACTAATAAACGGCATCAGGTGCACCTACACGGCTATGAGACACATTAAACATTGATTCTCACAGAAGAGTTAAAGTCCAGTTTGATGCTGCTCAAATTTCACTTTAAAAAAAGGTATTAAAACAACAAGCTTCTAAAAAGCTGGCTTAATTATGAAGAAGAAAGTACAACCAAATCTGAATCCTAACATGTAGTAGTCTGTCAGAGCTCACAGAAAATGTGGCTCTGATGCTATGAGGTTTTTCTCTTGAAAAGCGTAAAAGGACGCTGTCAAGTTTGACAGGCCTAAAATGCAAACACCCCCACACACCCCTGCATGCAAATATTACATTTTCTGTTTTAAAAATGGCCTCCTGATGGATATTTAACTCTCAGTCTTCAGAAATTATCTCAAGTGAAAAATAAATACATAAAAAATATAAAGCTTTTCAGCTTTGATCCCCTGCTAGTTTGTAAGAATAGATTTGGCAAGAGTGCACCCATAATCACAATAAGCCCAAGGAGCTTGGTTGGTTTTATCCACAGCCAGCTAAGGATAGGGATTTTTAATACCATTACCACCCTCATTTTAGAGGGCTTCTGGTTTTTCACTGTTAGGAAGCATTCTCGGAAAAATAATTAATTTATACAACAGACATATCTTCGACTTGTCACCCTCTAGCTATGTGTGCTTAGTCACTCATTTGTGTCTGACTGTTTGCAAGTCCACAGACTGTAGCCCACCAGGTTCCTCTGTCCATGGGATTCTCCAGGCAAGAATACTGGAGTGGGTTGCCATTTCCTTCTCCAGGGAATCTTCCCGACCCAGGGATCGAACCTGGGTCTTCTGCATTGCAAACAGATTCTTTATCGTTTGAGCTACAGGGAAGTTCCCATCCTTTCAGAAAACCATTTCATTTCTTTATGTAGCAATTGTAATGGGTAAATAGACCCATTCCCGAAGGCTACCAAAAATGTCCTAGCACAAGGCTGTCCCATTCACACTCCAACACAATAAAGGACAAAGCACCAGAAATGAATGTACTACATGAAACAGCTAGTGTTTTAGACAGTAATTGCCCTCACATCTAGGGCAAAAGAGAAAGCATCCAGTTCATATCAAAAAGCTTCTATGTCATGTGGTTTAAATAAAAGAACCGAGGCATTAGCATCCCTATTTTTTGATTCCACCTTTGTGTAAATATGATCAGTTGATCTACATAGAGCGTTGCTCTGATGGTACAACAATCACTCAGCACACATGTACTAACCCCCTATCTGAGACATGACAGTGAAGGGAAGGAGCACTGTGGTAGCGGGAGTCATTTACTTGCTCACAAGTGGCAGTGTTTAGCCAATGCTTGTAGAATAAAGTTCAAACTCAAGCTGAGAACTGTTTCCCCATAATCTGGACCCAACCTACCTTTGTAGTCTTACTCTTGCTGCTGGCCTCCCCGAACTTCTCCCGTCCAGTATGGTAGCCACAATTTATACATGGCTATTATGCAACTGAAATGTGTTGGCTCCTGTAACACCTGCTGTAAGTGTAATCTATATACCAGATTTTGAAGACTTCGTACACAATAAAAGGTTGTAAAATTTCTCATCTCAATATTTTAAAACTGGTTACATATTAAAATGAGGATGTTTTGGATACAGTAGTTACAGAAAATAAATTATACATTCATTTCAAATGTTTCTTTTTTGATATATAAATTTTTAAATTACATATGTGGCTTTTGATTGAATTTCTATTAGATAGTGTTGTTAGACTTTGCACTGTGGCAACAAGCATACCTCATGCAGACCTTTTTTCAGTAAGAGGAACCAGAGACCCAGGAAATGTCTGATTCTGGAACTGAGGGCAGGAAATATACATGATGAGACTGGAGGATCATGTAGGGTCAGGAAGTAAGAAAGTGCTCAAATGACGAACACCCCAGAATAAGAGCAAGTGAAAGGAACACAGAAATCAATCAAAGGAGCTACCAAAAACCAAAGTTGGAACATTTTGAGCAACAAAATAAATAAAATCATATTGAATAATAACCCAAAATATAAAAATAAATACCCGTGAGTCCAGATGGATCGAAATGAATGACTGAACAAATAAATAAGTGGGTCAGAATAGATAAATTTCCTGTGCTACAGAGTTCCAAATAGTTTATGTAGATACTCAGCCTTCAAGAATGTGGAATATAAATACCCATTTCTTAAGTACGGACTGCACGTTATGACTTCTTTCAAAAAGAGTACAGAATGGAAGAGGAGATAAAAGGGTAACTTCCCAGGTGGCTTTCCTGGTAGCTCAGCTGCTAAAGAATCTGTCAGCAATGCAGGAGACCCTGGTTTGATTTGCGGGTCAAAAGATCCCCTGGAGAAGGGATAGGCTACCCACTCCAGTATTCTTGGGCTTCCCTGGTGGCTCAACTGGTTAAGACTCTGCCTGCAATGCAGGAGACCTGGGTTCAATCCCTGGGTTGGGAAGATCCCCTGGAGAAGGGAATGGCTAACCACTCCAGTATTCTGGTCTGGAGAATACCATGGACTGTATAGTCCAGCGGTCGCAAAGAGTCGGACACGATTGAGCAACTTTCACTCACTCTTCCAAGGTGGCGCTAGTGGTAAAGAACCTGCCTGCCTTTGCAGGAAACATAAGAGATACAGGTTTGATTCCTGGGTCAGGGAGATCCCCTGGAGGAGGGCATGGCAACCCACTCCAGTATTCATCCATGGAGAATCCCATGGACAGAGGAGCCTGGTGGGCTACAGTCCATGGTGTAGCAAAGAGTAGGACACAACTGAAGCAAATTAGCACACACACATGCAACACTGAAGAAACCTCACAAATACCACCTCAGCCAGGTGATCAAAGCTAATCACCACATTAACAAGGCTGACATCATGTCAGGATGTGATGTGCTAAGAATAGCATTTTACTTTTGTGGTCTTCCCTTCTCCAATATCATCATAAGAAAACATTAGATAAACTCAAATTGAGGGACATTTTATAAAATGTCTAACTAGTATGGCTCAAAACTGTCAGGGTCATCCAAAACAAGGAAAGTGTGAAAGACTATTATTGTCAAGAGGAGCTGAGGGAGACGTGACAACTAAATATGACATGGTGCCCTGGATGGGCTTCTGGAATAGAAAAGGGACATCAAGTAAAACTAAGAAAATTTGAAGAAAATATGTACTTTTATTACTAATAACGTATCAACATTAGTTCACTAATTGTTACAAAAATACCATCCGAATGTAAGCTGTTAATAACAAGGGACATTGGATGTGAGGAATATGAGAACTCTCTATTCTCTTTGCAACTTTTATTTAAATATAAAATTATTCTAAAACTAGAAGTTTATTTAAAATAAGAAGCATGGTTTATGGACACCTTCTAAGCCTTTGAATAAGCTGGCAAAATTGAATTTTCAGTGGCATATGAAACAGTTAAATCTTTCAGACTCTCCTCCTTCCCATCACTGCTTTTTGTCTTAGAAAAGATGGTTCCCTAACAATCACATTTCTTTTTACAATTATGAGTTGATCTATATCTACTCCTATACCTACCATCAGGGAGAATTAAAACTTCATCATCATCACTGTCTGTTTTCCTTAGTTACACTTTCCTCTTCCTCGGTCCCACACCCTGCAAACTTTTTCTGTTAAACCTTACCCTTAAGATTCCCAGAACAATACTTATGCTTCTTCTTTTTTGATAAACAAATATTAATAATATTTAAAATACCAGGGGAAAACCCAAAATCCACACACAGGACAATTCTATTGGCTTCTGGAATGAAAGGATAACCCAGAACTCAAATGTTCGAAAAACATCAGTAAGATTTTCTGTAACAACATGTCCATTTACCACATTCTTCAGGAAATACCAGAGTAAAATTTTACAAACTAAAGCTAAAACAAAAGTGAACAAAAGCATTTAATAATTGAGAAAACCAGTTAGAAATGTACCTTATGGAATATTTAAAAATATTATATAAAGAAAGATGTAATTGGTTGAGTACTTGGGAATAAGCAGACCCAGAGACCATCATTAAAACTAGTTATGCCTCTAATTTTTACCTGAAGCCAGTTAAGCCAAGGGTTACCTCTGAAATGTCAAACAGCCAATGTGAAGGAATTTATTGCAAGAGATATAATTTCCAATTCTGGCTGGTAAAACAAAGTTTACGGAGGACTTCTGGACTTTTATAATGATGGAATACAACCTGAGGCAGTGTAAATTCATAATCTCGTAGGACAAATAGCCTTTAAAAATTCAATCTAGTATCCAGTTCACCCTTGAAATGAGTGGAATTTTCTGTAGAAGTCACATGACATATTCATTGTATGGTATGAATCCTCCTGTTAACATGGTCTCAGGCCTACCTACCCCTTTGCTCTAATTTTGCAGTGTCAGTTTTAATATCACTGAACACATAAATTTTTGTATGATTTGTGCTTTAACTGAGGTATGCTTTAGATAATAGCCACCTAGTAGAAATCTGTTATGGTCTACCAGTGTCCATAGTACTGTCGCTTTGATATTATACAAAAGGGACCTGCCTATAATAGTCAAATTGTCATTGTCACTAAACAAATTTCTTTAAATAAAGGCCTATAAAAATCCAATTCAATTGTGCATGGAGCACCATTAAGTTGAAATGCTGCAATAGTAAAAGTCAAGATTAACTTAACCTTTTAAAAAGATTCTATTACAGGCTAAGCCACACTGGCATGGGGAGGACTTTGTGTTAATTCTGTGTCCTGAAAATATTAGAAAATGGCACATGTAGTCTATCTTGAAAGCCCGTGGGTGTCCAGGAGTCTGGTTACCATTTCCCCCTCCCTAGAGCTGATCGTTCCAGCCACGGAGGCCCCAGGACACAGCACAGCTCTGCAACCTACAGTTTCGATGGCCTGGGCAGCTACATTACCTCCCCCTGCCCCCAAGGCTTTTGAAGTGGCGACAGGAAACAGCAGCTTTGTTGGCCCTTCTCCCTCCAAGGCAGTTTTCTTGGTCTCAGAGTGTGTTAAACACTACCAGATCCAAAAGGTATCAGGTTTATGGTGATATAATATCACCTTAGATTTTGGTGACATTGGGAAGAAAAGGAAAAGACACAAAAAAAACATTCAGGCCCTTTTCATAGCATCACAAGATTATTCATCAGAAGAGAGTCTTGGTCACCTAGTTCAAATTCCCATCTATTGTCTCCTGTTCTCCTCTGTCTCCAATCAGACAATTCAAATGGTAGAGAAGCCTACCACCACCTAGAGAAGCATCTGTCTTGTTATGGGATAGATAGTTCTAATTGCTGGAAATATCTGCCTTCTGTGGAGCCAAATTCTGCCTTCCAATGACTTACATCAATTGTATCTATTGAGTCACACATGCTGCATGCTTAGTCACTAAGTCATGCCTGACTCTTTGTGATCCCATGGGCTATAGCCCACCAGGTTGCTCTGTCCATGGGGTATCCCAGGCAAGAGCACTGGAGTGAGTTGCACTCCTCCGTGGGATCTTCCCAACCCAGGACTTGAACACAGGTCTCCTGTGTCTCCTGCATTAGCAGATGGAATTTTTACTACTGAGCCACCTGGGAAGCCTATTGGGTCATTGGAACCAATAGAAAATATGTCTCCACATTCAACTGCCACACAGCTTTTCAAATATTTAAAGACAGTCATGATAATAATAACAAAAGCTCTTATCATTTCCTGAGCATCTACTGAGTGACAGTACTGTACCAGATATTTTACGTCTGTAAGTGGATGGAGAGAATGTCCTTCAGCTGAACCCCTCAGGGGATGAGCAATAGATGTGTTTGCAAGGGAAACTGGATAGCACGTGGGGTGGGGAGCCAACGATGAGATTCTGAGATCCCAAAGGCCACACTCCAGACAGAAATATGTTTGCTATGGAGAGTGGATTCACTGCATGAGTGGATCTGTTTCAAGGAGTCCAAGTTTGATTTTTTCAAGTTAAGAATAGGAACTGGGAGAGGATGGCTCGTTCTCTTAGAAGGAGGGAAAGAAATGTGAAGACCCAGTGTCCTGATTGTTGTTCTTGTTCAGTCGCTCAGTCGTGTCTGATTCTTTGCGACCCCGTGGACTGCAGTACACTAGGCTTCCCTGTCCTTCACTATCTCCCAGACTTTGCTCTAACTCATGTCCATTGAATAGATAATACCATCCAACCATCTCATCCTCTGTCACCCCCTTCTCCTCCTGCCCTCAATCTTTCCCAGCATCAGGATCTTTTCCAATGAGTCAGCTCTTCACGTCGGATGACCAAAGTATGGGAGGTTCAGCTTCAGCATCAGTCCTTCCAGTGAATATACACGAATATTTAGGATTGAATATCCTAATATCCAGCGAATATTTAGGATTGACTGGAGTCAATGGTCCTGGAGTCTAAGTGTCTGGAGGGATGGAGAAAAGCCAGTCTGCTTGGGGGAAGAATTACCCACCCCCATGCCCCACCCACTACGTTCCCACTCATCCCTCTGTCGGCACAGTGGTAAAGTCTTTGCAGAGAACATCAGTGTAGGGAGGAGGCTTACAACAGTTTTCTCTAGGAGATGCGCAGTGTGAATTTCTTCATTCATCTTTGCTGTCGTTGTTTAGTCACTTAGTTATGTCCAACTTTTTTGTGACCCCGTGAACTGTAGCCCGCCAGTCTCCTCTGTCCAAGGGATTTCCCAGCAAGAATACTGGAGTGTGTTGCCATTTCCTCCTCCAGGGCATTCCCCACCCAGGGGCTGCAGGTGGATTCTTTACCAAGGAAAGCCCAGTCCTCATTCATCTATTAGATCAAAACTCCAGTGAAATCTACTTAACCCACCAATGCTTCCACGTGAGTAGATTTTGTGGGGAATTCGAAGAGAGGCTCATGAAATCTGCATTTAGAGGTATTTAGACCAGACCCTGGAGAGACTGTAATGGGAGCCAGAAGAGAGGGTAACACAATCACTGTATTATTCAAGAGATGATATTGCTACTTTATCTGTGAGGATCCTGGGAGTCAGAAAACTTGAGTGACTTGCCCAGGATGGGACTGAGTCTACGTGATGCTTTTCCCTACACACCACCTCATCACATGTCTGTTGGCTTACCTTTTCTAACGTTCACTTTCTAGTGACATTTTCCTCAACTTTTTCCCATGACATACTTTCCAGATCTCTTCTCTATGTACTTTCTGGCAAGAAAACTGCTCAGTTTTTCCACTTCCAGTGGCAGTAATGCAGCAATGCATTTTACACATTTATTAATGTAGCCCAAGATCTTTTTCAACATGTTTGGAGACTTTTTTTTTTTTTTTGCATAAAACAGGTTTTTCGCATCCTTCCTTATTTATACACAATTGATACTTTATAACATATTGTATTTTTCCGACTACTTAAGTAATGCATATTTGGAAATTCCCTGGCAGTCCAGTGGTTTAGAACGCCACACTTTCACTGCTGAGGGTGAGGGTTCAATCCTTGGTCGGAGAACTAAGACCCCACAAGCCAGGTGGCATGGACAAAAAATTTAAAAATATTAAAAATTAAATAAAATGAAGTCATGTATATTTCTTACAGACAGAATTTTGAAATTATGAAAACATTAAGAAAAACTAGTGTCATTTTTAGCTCCAACAATTATGGATTAATAGTTAATTAATTAACAATTGATAACTGTTGATGTTTAGGGACACATTCTTTCAGTCTTTTGAATGCATGTATGTACAATTTTTCTAGTCTTAATCTAAATGCTGGACCTAACATTTACCATGTTTAAGTTGTTTTGATTATTTAGACTTGTCACTACAATTTATCAAAATAAATTTGAATCCTTATGTTTCCATTTATTTTCTTTGCTAAACTGCAGCAGAAGCCTATAGCACTGAATTCCTTCGCCATCTCTTTTCCAGAGGTTGCTTCTCCCTCTCTCTCGTCGTGTGACCACATCATTTCTCAGCTCTCACCTGAACCAGCTTATACATTTGACATAGTTTGTCGCTGTTGCCTTGGTCTCGGATCTCTTGATCATGATTCTTTTTTTACGGCATCGGCCACAACTTCTCACTCTCCTTCCCTCCCTTTCTCATCTTCACAAATGCCTCCCAGTTCAATTTATGATCTCCTCTGTCTTCTTTCGATTCCTTCTCCCTAGGTGAGCTCCTCAAGCCACATTTCTTGAAATACCATCTATGTACCCGTGAATCCTCCATTTATATCTCTACCACCCATCTACCTGGAACCCTCCCATAATACTCCTCTGCCTGGTTGACATCTCTTGGATGTTGTAGGACATCTCAAATGCCTTGTTGAAATCTAGCTGCCTTGTCACCATAGTATTCTCTTGATGTATGTCTCATAATCCTATGTAGAAAGAAAATAATGTTTATTTGACCTAGCTTGTTCCATAGGAACCCACCTTAGAAATGTTTCTAGACATCAGACTTCCCATTCAGTTCTCAGTAGTGTCCGTTTGTTTCCTCTTCCTGAAATTAAGAATAGTGACCTGTGTTCAGTTTTATGACACCTGCGTCATTGTCTGTAATTTCTCAGAGCAAACGGTAAGAACACATCCTCAATTTATTTTAGTAATTCAGTATATAAGTCTTCTGAGCTCATTGAAGGTGACGAGTAGATCATCTCTAACTCCTCGCCTGCTAGAACATCTGTTGCCAGGGATTTGGATGGGGGGACAGTGGAGGGTGCAGAAGAGGAGAAAGGGTATTTTCCTTGGCAAATAATACAAGGCAGAAGGAAAGTTCAGTAGCTGTCTTCTGTCATCTGTCCACTTTATACCATCTTCCCTGTGTTGTGGGCCAATACTGTCCCTGTTTTTCTTGAGCTTTAAAGAGTTTGTTCTTGTCTTTAGTTTGTTTTGTGAGCCTTAGCTCAACGTGGGTTTTAGCTTTCCTCATAAAATTCCTTCAAGTTGAGCCATTTTGCTTTAAAAATCAATCCCTTCATATTTTTCATCTTCTGTTCATAGTTTTTTACAAAAACTTAAGGTCCTCAGAGAGTTTCCTATATAATCACATTGATAAGTTTGCTGGATAGAAACCAAGATGTCCAGTTAAATTTGAATTTCAGATAAGCAGCAGATGATTTTCAGTATAAATATATCCTATGCAATATTTGGGATGTACTTGTACTAAAAATCATTGTTTATCTTAAATATCAAATTTAACTCAGCATTCTGTAATTTATTTGCTAAATCTGACAAGTTTGCATGTTGATCTGTTCTGTTTGGTTTGCTTCAGTTTTAAATAGTTTCAGCCTTACTTATTGACTTGAATTGCAATAATAGTAAAAATTTTAGCTTTGGAAAATTTCCATTCTCTTGAGTTGGGTTTGTACTTTGCTTTGTATCATTTAAGGTACCTTATTGTATTAGTCTGCTCAGGCTGCCATAACAAAACATCACAAACTCAGTGACTCAACAACATTTATTACTCACAGTTCTGGAGACTGGAAGTCCATGATCAAGCTGCCAGCAAATTCATTCCTGGTGAGAGCTTACTCCCTGGCTTGGAGATAGCCATCTTTCTATGGCCTTTACTTTGTGCTCTCAAGAAAATTATCCACTTTTTTCCTGGATTGTTTCTATTTTGCTTTTATAAATTCTCAGGTACATGTCTTCCCCCATGAACTCAATATTAGCATGGTCACTATCTGGTCACTTTCAGGTCTCTGAAAGAAAGAGTATTAAAACAGGAACAACTCACCAGGCAGTAGGCAAAGCACTTTATATGTCGTATTTAATCCCTACAAGATCCACAAGAGATAATGTATTAGTCAGAGTTCTTCAGAAAGAAGGGTACCAATAGAATGTAGATAGATATATATTATGAGGGATTGCCTCACAGAATTATGGAGGCAGAGAGGTCACACATCTGCAGTCAGCAAACTGGAAGCCCAAGTAAGTTGGTAGTATAATTCCAGTCCAAACCCCAAAGCCTGAGAACAAGGGCAGCCAATGCTGGAAGTCCTAGTCTGAGTCTGAAGGTCTGAGAACCAGGATTGCCATATCCAAGCACAAGAGAAAATGGATTTACCAGCCCAACCAGAGTGGAAGGTCACCCATTCCTCTGCCTTTTTGTTCTGTTTGGGGCCACATCAATCTACTGATTCAAAGCAAATCTAAAGAAAATCTCTTCAGACTACCTTTCACAGACACACCCAGAAATAATGTTTTACCAGCTATCTGGGCATCCCTTCACTCAGTCAAATTGACACATAAAATTCACCAACACAAAGTGTCTTCACTTGAGTCCTCCTATAGACAGACTCTAATTTTGCCTTAGATGTAGATGTAGGAAGTTCATATAGGAAGTCATCCAGGATGCACAAGTGAAGTACTGGAAAAGTAATTCAAGGAAAGGAGAAAAGCTAGTGAAGGGTATGGAGTGAGTGGGGCCCCACTGTGGGCATCTGGGCTCAGTCCCAGTGGGGACTCTCTGAGGAACAGTGTGGAATAGGCTTCAGAATTGTTCCCTTGGAAAGCCTGCAGGTTGGGGCATTTATACTCTGCCTCCTACCTTCCTTAATTGCTTAACGGCGGCCCTCAGGCACTAACTTCCCTTGAGGCCAAGATGCTCCAGTGGCTCCTGAGAAAGTCTTCAGTTACAGCTGACCTCTGTGCATGCTGTCAGAGCCCCTCTTGAGAGTACTGTTTCCCTACCTAGGGTGCCTTCCTGGTGCTTTAGGTAGGAAGCGTGCCATTTCCAGAAGCAAAAGTAGAATTGGGACAACAGGATATGAAAGTAGGGTGGAGCACAATAGTCCCTGCTACAAGTTGTTGTTGTTCTGTTGTGTCCAACTCTTGTGGTCCCATGGACAGCAGCATGCCAGGCTTACCTGTCCTTCACTATATCCAGTCAGTAATGCTATCCAACCATCTCATTGTCTGCTGCCCCCTTCTCATTTTACTTTCAATCTTTCCCATCATCCGGGTCTTTACAGCTCTTTGTATCAGGTGGCCAAAGCGTTGGAGCTTCAGCAACAGTCCTTTCAATGAATGTTCAGAGTTAATTTCCTTTAGGATTGACTAGTGTGATTTCCTTGCCACCCAAGGGATTCTCAAGAGTCTTCTCCAATAAATGTCTGCACCAGGCTCTGGGTTTCCTCGTGGAACTTACTCTCTAACAGTTTAGAAGTGTTGAATAATTAATCTTAGGTCACGCAAGTAATGAGTGATAAAGCTGAAATTCTAACACAGGTAAGTCTGATTCCACTTCACCATTCAGCCTTCCTTCTATTAACTTTTATCTGTTATTAGATTTGGGAGTTATAAGGACACTAGAGATCACTAAATTGGCTATCTGACTTTATAAATAGGAATTGAGACCAAGAGAATGTATGTGCCTATATAGCAAGTTTACTTGACACATGTGAAAGAGAACAGGGACAAAAACTCAGATCTTCTGATCTCCATTCTAGTATCAAGTTTAAGTATAATCCTTTATTATGTCCCCTAGAAACTTTCCTTATAATTTCCATTTTTTAACAGCTTTATTGAAGCTAAATTGTATACAATAAACTACATAAGTACAGTTTGATATTTCCAACATACTTGTATACCCATGATTAATAAACAACAATCAACATAATGAACATATTATACACCCGCTAAAGTTTCCTCCTGTTATCTCTTTCCTGCCAAATATCCCTAATCATCTTCAATTTCCAACAAATAGCAATATGCTTTCTGTCACTAGAGATTAACCTAAATAGATGAAATCATACAGTATAATATTGTCTGGTCTCCTTCAATCAGTATAATTATTTTGATATTGAGCAGATTATTCATCAAATAATGACATACAACATGAATAAATGTGTAATTTTTGTTGAATAGTCTGTTCAATATTTTTGCCCATTTTAAAAATTGAAAACCAATTACATAACTGACACAATCATTTTGCTATTTGTTTTTTGTTGATTCTACTTCATTTTGTTGATCTTTACTCTTTTTCTGGATTCATTTGTAGTAAATGATTTTTTTATGATTCCATTATATCTCATTTGGTGGCATATTTGTTATACTTACGTTCATTATTTTAACTGGCACTTTAGGGTTTGTTATATATGTCATCTCCTTCTAAGTGATATTCTGCCGCTGATGTAAAAAACTTAAAATAGCATTTTTCTATTTCTCTCCTCCTGACATTTATGTTATAAATGTTATGCATTTTATTTTTATATTTATCTTAAAACCCAACATTCAATTACCTTGTAAAGAGTTTCAAATAAGTAAAAATCATGTATGTTTAACAAGCAGTCATCATTTCTAGTGTTCTTTATTTCATTATATAGGTTCATATTTCTATATAGCAACATTTCCTTCTACCTCAAAGACTTTTAAAGTATTTCTTATGATGTAGGTGTGCTGTTTATATGTTTCTGAAAATTTCAGTTTACGTTTGCTTTTTGAAGATGTTTTTGCTGGCTATAGAATTCTAGGTTGGCAGCTTTATCTTTCATGAATTAGAATTATTGCTCCAATATAAGTATATACTATCTTCTCACTTCTCTTTAATGTGAGATATGCTTTCATCCATATTTGTTCCTCTGTACAATTTTTGTTTTATTACTAGATTTGAGCAATTTTATTATGAAGTACCTTGCTGTATTTAACATGGTGTTTCTTGTCTTTAGGATTCATGGAGCTTCGTAAACCTGTGGGTTTATGGGTTTTGTAAAATTTGGAAAACTTTCAACCATTATTTCTTCAAATATTTTTCTGTAGTCCCCACTCTCTTCTCTCCTCTGAAGGTTCGAATGTCATGAAGCTGCTTGAAGTTTTCCCACAACCCAGTGATGCTCTGTTCACTTTTTAAAATGTTCTTTTCCTCTGTTTTTATTACTATGTCATCAAATTTGCTAATATTTTCTTCTCTGATGTCTGCCGCAAACCCCACCCACTGCAGTTTTAAATCTTATACTTTATAATAGTCATCTTTGGAAGTTTGAGTTGGGTTTTTTATTTTTATATCTTCCTGTCTCTACTTAACTTTTTAATCATATAGAATAAAAATGTAATAACTATTTTAATATTCCTATCTACTAATTATAAATATCTGTGTCAGTTCTGAGTTAGTTTTAATTGAGTGACTGATTTCCTCATTTTTCATAGACTATATTTTTCTGCTTCTTTGCATGCCTGGTAATTTTTCACTTGATTCCAGACAATAAATTTTGGTTTTTGGATTCTTGATATTTTGCATTCCTAAAATATTCTCAAGTTTTGTTCTGGAATGCAGCTAAATTGCTTGACAACAGCTTCAAACTGTTAGTTCTTGCAGTTAAGATTTTGTTAGGTGGGACTGGAATAGTGTTCAGTCTAGAGTTTATTATTCCTCACTACTGAGATAAGACCTTTCTTTGTACTCAACTCAATATTTTGTGAACCTTGAGGTTTTCCAGCCTGACTGGTGAGAACAATCTCTGTTTCCACCCTGTATGCGCACAGGGCTCTGTTTCCTTTAATCCAACAGTTCTCAATTAGGGAAATTTTGCCTTACATGGGACATTTGTCTTGCAAGGTCTAGAGACATTTTTGGTTGTCACAAGAAACTGGAGGGGAGGTGGGTGCTATTAGATCTAGTGAGTAGAGGCCAAGGGTGCTGCTAAACACTCTGCAATACACAGGATGCATCCACAACAAAGACTTATTATGCAACCAAAAATGTCCGTGGCACTGGAATTGAGAAACCATGCTCTAATCCTTTCAGGTGACTCACACCAGTCTCCTAGAATTCCTTCACATGCCTGTGCTAATCACTGTTCTAAAGGGGACCCTCTGTAGACTCTGGAGTTCTCTGCAAAGCTCTCTCCTTTCCTATACACTGTGTGTGGGCCTACATGCTCAGCTGTGTCCAACTCTTTGTAACCCTATGGAATGTAGCCCACCAGGCTCTTCTGTCCACAGGATTTTCCAGGCAAGAATACTGGAGTGGGTTACCATTTCCTCCTCCAAGAGAATTTCCCGACACAGGGATCAAACATGTGACTCCTGTGTCTCCTGCATTGCAGGTGGATTCTTTACCACTGAGCGATCAGGGAAGTCTATACACTATAACTACCTTATTCTGCCTGGGTAGCTTTAGTTTATAGGAGACTTGGTTTGTCTCTTCAATGCAGGAAGCCTTCTGGATCTGCCTGGGTCCCTTCTCCCTGGACCAAGGCTTAGAAACTTGCTCAAGGCAGTAAGATGGGGAGAACTTAGGCTCACTTTATTGATTTCTCATCTGTCAGGATCACTGTCCTTTGTTGCCTGATGGCCAGTGTCTCACAAACTGTTGTTTCATATATTTTGTTCATTTTTGTTGTTGTTTCTTGGGGGAAAGTAAATCCCTATTACTTCTTCTTGGCCATAAGCTCAAGTCCTCTTTAAATGTAGTTCACCTTGCCTTCCCTTACCTGTTGGCTTACCAGTATGCTATAGAGGATTGGTAACTGTGGAAGTACATAGTAATCTGCCTATATGTGTGCCCAAGAGCACCTGTGTGTGCACCATATACTGATACACAGACCCTGCACTAATAAGATATGAGCTCACCTTCCTCTGCACTGTTCTTTCTGCTTCTGGGATTCTTTGACGGGTCCTGAATTTTTAAAGTAGTTTACCCAACAAGTACTTTAAAATTTCAAAAAGTAAAATGCCCTTGGCCTAAGAATTCATATTCCAGTTGTAAGTTTTATTTGATGGTAAATGGCTGAAATAGATGCCCTGGAGAGAACTGGTCCTTTTGGCAGCACTGGCCTTAGGCAAAATTGTTAAGTAGGTGAAATATATCTTCAGGGAGCTCCCAAATTCTCCTGCTTACCCTCCCCTATTCCAGAGCCCTTGAGTTCTCTCCTCTAATGCCAGAGCATGTGCTGATTTCAATTTTTTAAAACATTTGGTTGTCAGGGATTGATAACTTACATTTTCACTCGTCTACAGATATTTGCATTTCATAGACAGCAAAGCTTTAAGGCAGCTAGCTAAAATTGATTGTAACTCCTTTGATTGGAAACAGCTCCTATAGATAACACTGTGTTGAGAAGGTGACTCAGCGGAAAAGAACAAAGATTGATTAGTGATGTCTGCACATACAAACATAGGAGGTAAGAAATTTCCCATCCCTTCCCTAATGTAGAAGTGTTCATTCTATTGGAAAATTTTCAAACACTAGAAATCGAGTATAAAAAAGACTTCAGGGAACAAAGGAAACTCATTAATGACCTTGCAATCAACCCAAATAGGGCTGTTGTATGGCATTACATAAAAAGTTGAGGTTGCTTTTTCTAAGTGTAACAAGAATCTAGTGAAATATCATAAATAGAATATAATGCCATGGAGATCTTTTATACTGATCCTTCAGACCTTAGAGACTATTCCTTTTTGTTCCCACTTTACCTTTTAACCATCTTCTTTAGGGTTAATAGAGTAACCCATGTAAAGTAAGCATTTCCAGAACTAGTAAAGTATTTCTCTCATACATTACTGCCTTAATGAACTGAAAGATCCTCTAAAGTCTCAAATGTTTCACTTATTTATTTCTAAGCTATTTGGTGCCATATAAAATAGCAAACACCTTCTAAAGTAGAGAGGAATTCACTTATTTCTGTTTATCTTTCCATAACATGAAAAAATGAGGTACATACTGTCATCAATGATACAGAGTTATGGAAAAAATAAATATACTAGATTAATCTTTTTAAAAGTTTCTTGTGAAGGTAAAGCTTGGAAAGGAAATTAGCAGAGGGCTTACTATTACATACCAGGCACTGTGCTCCATTCTTACATATGTTGTTTCATTAATCCTTGTGGCTCAGTGGTAAAGAATCCGTCTGCAAATGCAGGAGACAGAGGTTCGATCCCTGGTTCAGGAAGACCCCCCGGAGAAGGAAATGGCAACCACTCCAATATTCTTGCCTGGGCAATCCCATGAACAGAGAGACCTGGTGGGCTGTAGTTTATGGGGTTGCAAAAGAGTCGGACACGACTTAGTGACTAAACAACAAGACAGAATCATAGTATCATCCTACCACTACATGCCATCTGAATGTCTCAACATCCCACTGACCTACAAGTGTGTGAATAAGACCATGATGATATTAATACCTATATGGTGTTGGTTCAGAGGCTCCATCTGCAATTTGAGGTCCTCAGTGCTCTTTTAAACTGGTCTGTGGGGGTTTCTGGAGGCATCTCTTCACCATGGTCATGATTAGGCACCTCAAGTACTCTTGCTTCAGCATCCAGAGAGGTACCCTCTGCCAGCCAGCCCCCTGGGGATGGCCTTGTGCCACTGTTCTGTTATCATAGCCTTTCTTAGGAATGTGGTTTCTCTGCCTAAAATGCCTTTCCTGGTGCTCTCACATCACATACCCCCAGTCACTAAATGATACCAGGCTTCCTTCAGTCTTCCACTCTGCTGAAGATCCATTGCACCCTTGCAGGAATGGAAAAAATATTTTTTTCCTCAACTTCCAATAGGCATTTTGTGCTTCACTCTCTGAACTACACGGCTTGTTCTCCAAGTGCAAAAAAAATAAGTTCCCCTTTGAAAACAACTCCCTCAGCTTCTTCCTACAGTTGCTCAGGGGCCCCTGTCACTCTTTCTTTAAATCCTGTCACTCAAGGCAATTCAGAGTTCCCAGGGTTAGGCTTCATGGCATCTTATGCAATACATACCTCAGCAAGATCTGAGCTGTTAGGAGTTGAGGCTGGAAAGAAGCTTCCGTGAAGACGGCAACTGTTGCTCTTTTAGAGGCTGCAACCTTCCCATTAGTCAGCTGGGTTGTCTCCTGTGAATATAGCATTGGAGTCGTGGCATTGTCCTTCACTGAGGTGGTGGTGGTTGTTGTTTAGTTGCTAAGTCATATCCAACTGTTTGCAACCCCATGGACTGCAGCACACCAGGCTTCCCTGTCCTTCACTGTCTCCTGGAATTTGCTCAAACTCATCCACTGAGTTGATGATGCCATCCAATCATCTCATCCTCTGTCACCCTCTTCTCCTCCTGCCCTCAACTGATCACGCTTCTGGAAGCTCTATACACTGCCAACAAGATGGGCTTTCATGATCTCCTTTCTGAAAAACCAATGCCCATGCACCACACCCACGGAGCTCCTGTCTTCCCAGGACACAGATTTCTTCTCACCCAGAACTGTCATGAATCTGTGTTCACAGACATGTTCACACTGGATGTCAGCAGCCAGTGAGCTTGACTTTTGCATTCAACACACAGAGAGAGAAGAAAGCTCAGAGAGAATGTTTTATATCCCAAAATAAAAAAAAATCTGATTCAATAGAGTTGGAAAAAATCCACACATCCATTGCATGATTTTCTAAAACTTCATAGTGGATATGTCAAGAGTTTGATAATTTTTAGGATATCTTGGTGGAACTCTTTGAATATACTCTTCAAGGTAATAATTAATTCCCTACAGAGAACACTCATTTAAAAAAGTCATGTTACCAAAGAGGAAAGAAAGTACTAAAAAGCCAGGAAATCACCACATAAGCTAGTGACAGTTAAATCTTTTGGAAGTTTATATAAGAAAATGAGGGCTTTGTGTGTAGGTCACTGATTAAGAATTTGATCTGCTAGATATGAGTCAGATAGCATGTATTATTCCTCACTTGAAGTCCCACTGAAATATGTCTCGGGCAGTTATCATGCAGTGCCTATGGTAGAAAGAGATCTGTTCCCCTCATCTGTAGAGAAACAATCTCACACAAACAGGAGTACAAAATGGCCGTCGAGGTTGTCAAGCGTAACATGAGGAACCATCAGAATCTCTGGGACCATCAGACTCTTCTTCTTCCTCCTCTCCACCTCCTCAGACTCTTCATACTCGTGGCTTGAAAAAATATGATATCCTGATGTTCCTGCTAATATGCTTGTAAAGACACGCTGCAAGTGTGATTCTCAGGGAGCAGCTTGTGGGAGAGTAACAGATACCCCTTCTCTTCTCCGCCCAGATGATACTCCTTCCTGCATTCTCAGAGTGAGAGAGATGTGCTTTTTTTCTGCTGCAGTTTCACTTTACAGAGAAATAAAAAGAGCCAATTCTGTCTTGGCTCTTAAAGAGTGAATGGCCCTGTAATTTTGAAGTTGGTGACTTTTTTCCTTTGGCTCTACCAGCCATTATTGGAGCAGGATAAGTTCTTTTCATTTTTCATTCTTCCTACTTTAGAAGTTAGGGGCTTCCTCAGTCACTAATATAGCCAACTCTGTCTTCTCTTTTAGCTTCATTCCTAGCTCTGTTGAAACTTCAGGATTTATACCAATATTGCAGACAGAGAGGATAACTGTGTGAAGGATTAAGGACCTGCCTTCCTCCTTGAAAGGATGGAAGGAAGTGTGTATGGGTGAATATATGGATGTTTGAACCCCAGAGCAAGGATAGGTTCTCAGTTGCTACAGTTTGTGCCAATGAAGATTTTTAAAATATTTTTGTCTTGTCTTTTACATCTTGGTTTCCGCTTTTATCTTGTAGTGATTAATTGGATTTTTTGCCCCTTTATTTTGATCATATATCATTTCAAATCCATGGAGTGGGGGTAAGGCAAGTGGCTCAGATGGTGGAGAATCTGCCTGCAATGCAGGATATCTGGGTTTGATCCCTGGGTCGGGAAGATCCCCTGGAAAAGGGAATGGCAACCCACTCCAGTATTCTTGCCTGGAGAATTCCATGGACAAAGGAGCCTGGTAGGCTACAGTCTGTGGGGTCACAAAGAGTCGGACATGACTGGGCAACTGACACTTTCACTTTTCATAAAAGAATTAATTTAGAGAAGTGGGAATTGGGCGGCAGGAAGTGGAAAGAGCTTAGATTTCCAGCCCATGTCCTTCTCTCCATCTTGGATGAATCCATCTTGGAGTCATCTCCATGGTTGCAGGTACTGCAGTCACCAGTTCCTCCTGCCAGGGTTCCTGTCTACCCCTCCAAGTTCTTACTCCATGGGTTGTACCCTTGAGATATCAATTCCTTGAAAACACCATATCAAATAAGATAACTGATTCTAGATGGTGATGACCCTAGCTCAACTGTTTAAACAATAATAATATTTACCATCTCTCATGGGTCTTCCCAGGTGGTGCTAGTGGTAAAGAACCCACCTGCAATGCAGGAGATGTGGGTTCGATCCCTGGGTTAGGAAGATCCGCTGAAGGAGGGCATTCTTGCCACTCCAATATTCTTGCCTAGAGAATCCCATGGACAGAGGAGTCTGGTGGGCTACCATCGACCGAGAAGCACATAGTTGGACACAACTGAAGCGACTTAGCGTGGCACCATCTCTTGTAGTAAGAAGTCTGGCCAGAAAAGGGCTCCATGGTTGGCATAATTGGAAGCTCAACAAATTCAGTGATACAGGTTCTTCTCTCTGATAAAGTTCTTCCCTATCATATCCTCAGCTTTGAATTGACTTTAAAACTAATTTCCCACATTGTCATCAAATAGCTGTAGCAGCCTGGAGACAGGAAAAGGACCAAAGTCTTCTGATGCCTTCTTACGAGTGAGGCAAGCTCTCCCTGGGGTTCCCAGGAAATCTCACCTTCCATCTCATGGGTGAGACTTGGGTCATGGTCCACCCTCAAAGTGAGATTACCTTGAGATCCTGGAACTATGCATAATTCACCCTAAGCTGAGGATTGGGCCACCAGTGCTGAAATGTGGTAGCTAAAATCTGTCAGGCTTCCACTAACAATGCTGATGTGAGAAATGGACAGAGGAAAGGCAACAAAGTACATCTGCTATGCATGAACATTAGAAAAGAAATCAAGCCAAACAAAATCTAAGTACAATTCTCCCATCTATCACCAGTGGTTCCTCTCCCCAAAGGTAGCCAACTTAGCAGTTTCTGGAGCCTATTATACAGAGTGAAGTAAGCCAGAAAGAAAAACACCAATACAGTATACTAACACATATATATGGTATTTAGTCAATCAGTAAAGATAACCCTGTATGCGAGACATCAAAAGAGACACAGATAAATAGAACAGTATTATGGACTCTATGGGAGAGGGCGAGGGCAGGATGATATGGAAGAATGGCATGGAACCATGTAAATTATCATATGTGAAACAAATCACCAGTCCAGGTTCAATGCATGATACAAGGTGCTCGGGGCTGGTGCACCGGGATAACCTGGAGGGATGGGATGGGGAGGGAGGTGGAAGAGGGGTTCTAGAAGGGGAAAACATGTACACCCATGGTGGATTCATGTCAATGTATGGCAAAACAAATAAAAATAATAATAATAATTAAAAAAAAATCTTAACTTATATAATGTGCTCAGTCTCTCACTTGTGTTTGACTCTTTGCGACCCTATTGAGTGTAGCCAGCCAGACTCCTCTGTTCATGGAATTTCCCAGGAAAGAATACTGTGGTGGGTTTCCATTTCCTTTTCCAAAGGATCTTTCCGACCCAGGGATCAAACACGCCTCTCTTGTGTCTCCTGCATTGACAGGCAGATTCTTTACCATTAGTGCCACCTGGGAAACCCCAGTTTATACAATAAATTTATATAATAAAATTGCTTATATAATAAGGAAACTCTTTATAATCCCCATACATATGCAACTGCCATTAAGTATGTACATAAGTGAAATCCTACTACACAGGTTTAAATATCTCTAAGATCTTTCATGTTAGTCCACACAGATTTGCAATATATTATTAAATGTGTTGTAATATTTTATCATATGATTTAATACTGATTTACTTAGCCAATTCCCGGTAATGGATACTTAGATCGTTTCCAGGTTTTGTTGCTAAAACTTTTAATATTAAAGAAGATGCTTTATTGGGCCTTGCTAGACAATTAACTAGTTTTATTTTGAGAATATAATCACTGTGTGAATTTCTTATGGTGGAACTGCTTGGTCATTTAAATTTTTAATCTATATTTCTAAATTGCTCTTCAAAAAGGGGGCATCAGTTTATACTCACTCCAACAGTGCAGGAAGGTGTTTATTTGCCACAGTCTCATCAACCCTGGATATGATCATATTGTTTAGTTCTTCTCAGTATTTTAGATGAAAATTGTATCTTCCTAGAACTGTACTCATTTTAAGTAATTTCATGTCTGCTCCTCTCGCTTCTCTCTACTGACTTCGATAGTTTTCCTTTGCTCCTGTGCCGTGGTTTGCAGTTTTAACGTTGTCTGCGTGCAGTTGCATGACTGGCCCCTGCTTAGAGCTCCGAGGTCATTCCATCTGCTTTCTCACAAGCTCTCCACGTTCCAACCCACGGGCCTCCTCTATGTGAGTTGGAGGACATGATCCTTTTACCCTTTGAGGTCTCGTCTCATGGTGGTTTCTTTGCCTGGAACACTAACCTCTCCTCCTGACCCCACTCACACCTATTCAGTCCTAGCTATCTATATCTGTGCCACATGCTCACTCATGTCTGATTCTTTGTGACCTCATCAACTGTAGCCTGTCAGGCTACTCTGTCTATGGGGTTCTCTGAGGCAAGAATACGGGAGAGGGTTGCCATTTTGCTGCCTACCTTCAACTCATTCTTAACATTTCACCCCTGATGCCACCTCTTCAGGGAGGGCTTATCCAGATACCTGGTCTAATTAGGTTCTCCCTGTTATATGTTCTCTTTGTACTTAACAGTGCATAGTCATTGCCCTAAATAACTATACAGTATAATGTTCATGTGGTTATCTTTTAAAATATCTGTTTCTGTCACTAGACCATAATCTCCAAGAAGCACATCTGTCCTGTGGGGTTGCTGCACTCTCCGTGCCCAGCACAGTACCAGGCATACACACATCCTGAAACATGGACCATCAAGTGAGACCAGTGAGAGGACGAGGATTGAAGGAAGCTCAAAAGACTTGGGGGAAAATCTGCTAGAATCTATATTCTAACATTTCTAAGGAAATGTTTCCATCAGAAACTACTCTTGAAGCTTTCTGTGAGCTAGACCTTTATTGAGTGCCTGTGGGTCTATAGTGACTCTGGATGAGGAATACTGCTAGCTGCTTGGTCATGTCCAGCTCTTTGGGACCCCGCAGACTGTAGCCTGCCAGGCTTCCCTGTCCATGGGATTTCCCAGGCAGGAGTGCTGGAGTAGCTAGCCATTTCCTTCTCCAGGGGTTCTTTCCAATCCAGGGATCGAAGTCAGATCTCCTGCATGGCAGGCAGATTCTTTACCATCTGAGCCAGCAGGGATGAGGAACAATCTGAACACAGAAGAACTACCCAGTGCTAGGAGACTACAGCATAAAGTAGGTGTTAATTGTTGTTTACCAGCAAGTTGAAAAGAGGCGTCATTTTATTGTATAATTCAAATTAGCTTCCAGAGTTTCAACTCCATTCTGCAGGAGGAAGCAGAAGCTTCTTTTTGCCCAACTTGGGTTCTCACCTCCTATCAGGTGTTTGCTGAGCTCCAAGAGGGCTTCCCTCGTAGTTCAGTTGGTAAAGAATCTGCCTGCAATGCAGGAGACCCGGCTTTGATTCCTGGGTCAGGAAGATCCCCTGGAGAAGGAACTGGCAACCCACACCAGTATTCTTGCCTAGAGAATCCCCATGGACAGAGGAGCTGGGCAGGCTACAGTCCATAGGGTCGCAAGAGTTGGACACGGCTTAGCGATTAAACCACCAAGAGGGTATGGGGATGGACTCATGGGGTTCTTGAGAGATCTGCCCCCTTTCTCATTTGATTATGAGCACCATAGTGATCATCACTGTCATATCCCATTACCACTCGCAGCCCCTCTTCTGGCTGGGCAGCTTCTACCAAGGATTTCTTGCTTAATGGCAGAGCGCAGGAATGCCCTCAGGGCTCTTTATGGCCCCAACCAACCTGGAGCTGGCAGGCAGCCACTCACTCTCTGGGGTCTTGCAGTGTCCAATGGGGGGTGCAGTCTGCCAGGAAGGAGGGTGTGGAGTTTCTCTGCCCTCCTGGCGCCCACACTTGCCAAGCCCCTCTCTCTGACATCCATCGAGCTCTCTGTTCCCCTCCAGCTTTCCTCCTTTCCACAGACTTAGAAAGTCTTTTTCTCAACCCAAATGAAAATACCTGTTTTTCTGAATCTTATGCTTTCCCTCTGTCTCAATCTTCTAAATTCTCCAAGAGTTTTGGCTTTTTGAATTAAAAAAAAAAAGCCAGCAACTCGGTGTCTTCTTTCTGCTTTATACCCTGTCATACCCTTCCTCTGAGACCATGATCTCAGGCCAATAACCTGCTGGACAGTGGTGTGAGGGCAGTCTGGGGAGGAAAAGGGGGAGCTTGGAGGAAAAAGGAAATAAAACAACACTGGCTACTCTTTCAAAAATATTATCCTGTCCTCCATTTCCAGGAGGGGGCAATTAACACACTAAATGCAGCAGAGAGGCTGAGAAGAGCATTCTTAAAGATCCTCAGGTTTCTTTCCGTTAGTGAATGACAGCAATAACAAGAAAACACCTCTCATGGTGGATGGATAAACGTGGAAGCCAGATTGATGGAGATTAAAGGGGTCAAAGAGATTCTGCTTGCACATACCCTAACTCTCCTTTGTAATCTATTTCATTTGGTTTCACTTCCATGAAGATGAAAAAGGCAGTGTAAAGCAGTGTTTCTTTGCTTGTTTCTGCCAATTTTCTGTAGAATAAAAGATAACAACATTCAAATAATATCAAGGCCAAAAAAGAGGATACAAGTCCTGCATGGAAAAGAGTATAAATTATTCAGAGTGGTGACTCAGTGGTAAAGAAGCTACCTGCCAATGCAGAAGACCAGGGTTCGATCCCTGGGTCAGGAAGATTCCCTGGAGAAGAAAATGGCAAGCCACTCCAGTTTCCTTGCCTGAAGAATCCCATCAAGAGAGGAGCCTGGTGGCTACAGTCCACAGGGTTGCAAAGAGTTAGACATGACCAAGCAAGTGAAGAACAGCAATTGTTCAGTACATTCACATTCACATATAAAAATATACTTAGCAATTTAAAAAAATACAGTTAATTGACCCAGTGACAACTATGGTTCTTCTGAAGTCATTAAAAATGCATCACATAAATGAGCGTTTAATCAGATTTTTTAAAAAGGCATCTTTCACCACATAGCCCAAGAAATCACTGAAAGTTTTTGTTTCTAAACTACACACCAAGCATGTGTAGCATTTTAATTTGAATTTAGCAAACATTTATTAAGCTTCTACTACATACTCTGTATAATATTTTCACATGGTTGTCTCATTTAATCTCTACCATAATCCAGTAAAGATGGTATTATTATTCCCCCTTTTCAGGGGGAGACATTGAGGCTTAGAGAGTTTAAGGAATTTGCCCAAATCGCATAGATAAAAAGCAGTGAATCACTATTCAACGCTGGATTTTCTATCTCCAATTCCAGAGTACATTCCACCGCATCATTCATACAATAATAGTAATGTGGTGGTCTGTGAAAGCAGGATTTCAGGTGAGTCTATTTAAAAAAAAATCAAAAGTAAGAAAAGAGTAGGTGACGACTGCTTGATAAAGACCTTTGAGAGTTCAAGGAGAAAGAGAATTTGAGCGTAGCTTCAGAGTGAAAGGACTTGAGGAGGCCTTTATGAAAGGCAGTGGTTCTCAAATCACCCACCAGAACCACCTGGGGGGCTGGTAATAAATAGGACTGCAGGACTCCACCCATGAATTCTGAGCCAAGATCTTGGGGTGAAATCAAGAATTTGCATCTCTAAGCAGTTCCCAAATGATGCAATGCTTCTGGTTAAGAGACTAGAGAAACACTGTTTTGAAAAATGGAACATTTACCTGTTTGAAAAGAAGAATGAAGCAGTGAGTCAATATAGAGAAATGGACTATAGATGCTGAGGAGTATCCTAGAGAGCAGAGGTGATGGGAGAGGACAGAACAGTTTCAGTTGATGACACCAGCTTAAAACTGAGGACTAAGACCCATTCATCTGAGAAAGAAGAGAAAAGCAAAGATGCATGTTGAGTCAGAAGAAGGGCTGAAGAGGAGAGGGAATGTAGATGCTCACTCAAGTTGTATTATGGGTTCACTGGTTGTTTTTAAGTGCTGCTATCAGGAAGGGTAGGACTTCCCAGGTGACACTAGTGGTAAAGAACCTGCCTGCCAATGCAGGGGACCCAATCCCTGGGTCGGGAAGATCCCCTGGAGGAGGGCATGGCAACCCACTCCAGTAATCTTGCCTGGAGAATCCCATGGACAGAGGAGCCTGGCGGGCTACAGTCCATAGGGTTGCACAGAGTCAGACACAACTGAAGTGACTTAGCACATAGCAGGAAAGGTAAAATTGTCTCTCTAGGTGGGTAGAATTCCTCCAAAGAGTGGGGAAGGCTCAGAAATCAAAAGAGTGGATGTGTGCTGGGAATATGCACAGGTTGAAGTTTAAGGAAACATCCTAGGTGCCTGCCTCCTTCATGAGCTCACATGGGCCTGGCTGCAGCCTGAGAGAATAGGATGCATTATTTACTACACTTATTTGACCATAGGGTGTGAATGGTTCATTTTGTGAATCAACGTGACTGCCTAAGAGGTAGCTGATAAAAACGATTTATAAGTGTGTCTGTGATGGTGTTTCCGAAAGAGAGCAGCATTTGATTCAGTAGACTGAGTAGAGAGAAGCACCCTCAGTAATGTGGGTGGGCATCATCCAATCCATTGAGGGCCTGAATGGAGCAAAAAAGCAAAGGAAGAGCAAATTCTCTCTTGCTTCTTGAGCTAGAGCATCTGCCTTTTCCTGTCCTCTGTGATTGGAGCTTCTGGTTCTCTGGTGTTTGAACTAGGACTGAATTATATCATAGGCTTTCCTGGTTCTCCAGCCTGCAGATGCCAGATCATGGTACTTCTTGTCCTCCGTAACTGCCTCAGCCTGTTCCTATAATTAAAATATCCCACTGGGTCTGTGTGTCTGGAGAACCCTGACTAATATATAGAAATCATCTTTACTGACACTGATTTCAGGTATATGTTCGGCCATTTCTTTTTCACTCACCCATTAAAAATGAGATCAGGGAACATCACTTACAAATGAGATTAACTCACTTTAAACAGTAGACATAGGAACAAGGGAACATCTAAACCAATGCTTTTTATCATCACTTACACATGTGCATCTGCAAACACAAGACTCAGGCTCACAGCCCAGTCTGACATAGAAGCTGGGTGTGCAGTGATCATCAACGTGTGAGAGGTCAGGCTCCCTGGGGTGGGAAGGTGAAGGGTGGAGGAGTGATGTTGGTTAAGCAGCTTCATCTCTATGACAATGCACTTACCTTTGGAAATTTCCTGTAGTCCTCAGTCACCCACTGTTTGGACCTATTACAGAGATGCTTCTACATGGGTGCTCAGTAAACATTGGTGAGTGTTATCATTCTACTAGTATTTGGTGAACAACTGCTCAGTTTCAGGAAGAGTTATAAGTACTGGGAGAAAGTAGAAGTAAAGTATTGTCCCTATTTTGGAACAGCCCAATGTCATGGAGGGGACAATACATAAAAGAAATATGTGTAAAACAACACGTGCCTGGCAGGGGAAGGTGACATTTGATTTTGAGGGGAGACTTGAAGAAAGATCAGAAGTTCTGCAGATACATAAAGGGAGAAAGAACAGCCTTAGCCATGGGCAAGGAGTTAATGGAATGTTTGAGGGTCCGACACTGTTATTTCTTGGGGGAGATGGAAGAATCAACCTTTCTTGACCATCTTTGATTCATCTAGAATGGTACTGGAAGTCTTGTGTATGTGACCTCACTTATTAAGCACAACAACCTTGTGAATCCATCTTAAAGAAGGGGAGATTCTGTGTTTAGTCACTCAGTCATGTCTGACTCTGTGAGCCCATGGATTGTAGCCCACTAGGCTCCTCTGTCTATGGAATTCTCCAGGTGAGAACACTGAAGTGGGTTACTATGCCCTCCTCCAGGGGATCTTTCCCACCTAGAGATCGAACTTGGGTCTCCTGCATTGTGGGTGGATACTTTACTGCCTGAGTCACCAAGAAAGCCCAGAGATTCTAAGATGTTCCAAATGTATAGGAAGTCAGAGGAGCCCAGACCTGGAACAGAAGCCTCTAACAGCTTCTCTGGAAGAAAAGCTAAGAAATATACCCGAGTGTCTTATCTTTCTGTATTTCATTTCTTCATCTGACGATTGAGAAACCAAAATTTGCCTTGAAGTGTTGTTGTGATTCTGGCTCCCCAATAAAGTATCTCATCCCTTCTCTGGTACCCTGTTTATGCTCAGGGAATGGGAGCTATGTCTTCTCTTTCTTCTCTTCTCTTCCTTCTCCTTCCTCTTATTCCTCCCCCTCTCCCACTTCCTCTCCTTCTTCTTCCTCCTCCTCTTCCTTTCTCTCCTCCTCCTCCTCCTTCTTCTCCTTCTCCCTCTTCTATTGCTGTAAACTTGCCAAAGGTGATGCAGTTAAGATGAGAGCTGTGATTCAGACCAAAGTTCCTTTAGACTCTAGATATCCTGCCTGCCCAAAGCCTGTGTTTGTTCCTGCTTTGCTCTTCAGCTGTCTGGTTAAAGAATAAATGAGTATAACACTTGTCACCGACCTCATCCCCTGGTGGGAGGCAGCATGATTTACTAGAAAGGGAATGAGTTTGGGAATGTGACAGATCTAGAGTCGAGTCACCATTTCATCACTTACAAGTTGTGAAGTTGTGTGACCTTGGGCAAATGTTGACCAACACCCCCCCACTCCACCCCCAGCTTTTTGCTTATCTGCAGAATGGCAGGTAGCCTGGCAGACTTGGGGCAAAAACAACTGAGGTCATACCCATGCAGAATCTGGCTCAGCAAATGAAAGATTCCTCTTGCCTTCACGAGGTTCATCCAGAAACTTCTACTCTGGCTTTTTCTGAACCCTCCCTACAAGAGGTGGACTGTACTCCGAGGGAAGGTTCCAGTCCAATCACAGTTAGAAATGGCACTAAACCATTTGGAGAATGGTTACATGTTCATTCCTGTGGGATTCTTTGTGTATGTGTGTCAAGGTAGTTGATGAAACAAAGGAGACCCTCCTGCATCCTTTCTTATGCCTACTGTCAATATTGTTCTAAGATTCAAAAGGGACTAGAGAAGCTTCTAGATAGTTGACTTTCATGAACATTATGCTAGTGGCATCATTTCTAAAGGACTGATTCGGATTGGGCTGCATGTTAAGAGTGGTAAACATTACACCCAGATGGGTATTAGTAATGCTGCTGCTGCTAAGTCGCTTCAGTCGTGTCTGACTCTTCGTGACCCCATGGACTGCAGCCTACGAGGCTCCTCCGTCCATGGGATTTTCCAGGCAAGAGTACTGGAGTGGGGTGCCATTGCCTTCTCTGGGGTATTAGTAATGCCTGCTGGTTATTCCAAGGACTCTATAGTCAGTTTCTCCGGTACTCAATAACTTGACTTTATATTCAGACAAGCTGTACATTTACTGATCCTTAGGTAATAGAAATTGAAGAAGATTCAGCACAGCACTATTTTGTCTACTGGACAATTAATGTGTGCTTATAGCATCAGTCCCATGAAAGCTGGGGAAGTGTGGAAAGCTTTTGCCCAATAAGAAGCAAAGGGTATCCAATTATATGTTTCTGAATGTGCCCAAATGCTTCAAGGAAATGTCCTGACAGGCCATGTACTTCAAGGCTTGAGATCATTTGAAATTCTTTAAACTTTCCTCCTTTTC
Source organism: Okapia johnstoni (assembly GCA_024291935.2). Classification (NCBI taxonomy): domain Eukaryota; kingdom Metazoa; phylum Chordata; class Mammalia; order Artiodactyla; family Giraffidae; genus Okapia; species Okapia johnstoni. Next base: position 101,593,790 of record CM044309.1, read on the forward strand.
AAGTGAAAATTTTCACATATTTATCACCTTGTATCTTCTGATAAGTTGTTATGTTCAAATACCAAAACTGAGTTTTATTTTTTATTCTTAGATAAGAAACTATAGGAAAAAAACATAGATATCTTTAGCAATCGGAAATATACATAATAACACGATGCAGGCTATGTTTCTTTTACTGTAAAATATATTTTAGAAATAGGAAAAAAAATACCATGCAAATCTCAGAAATATTGTTTATGGGGTAAATTAGTCCTCGACTCTGGTATGATTTGTTGACTGAATGAGGTAACTGTGACAAGTGTATATTAACTTGCATACTTAATTTTTCAAAAAACAACAGAGAAACCAGGGAGGTAAGATGATTTAAATCCCTTTAAGTAATGAAAAAAAAAAAAAGCTTTTATTCTTCTTGTGTTCTCTCTTATTATACAAATGCTCCAAATAATTTCCTGGATAATGTTTATCTGAGCATCTGTCTACATAATAATTTTAATAAATTTCTAAAGACCGAGCCCCAAGCCAGTAGAAGACGGGTTGTAATGCCGGGTCCACACTGACAGCTCATCAGAACAGGCCAACCTCCGTTTTCTGCTTGGATGTCATCGTTCTGTGACTATGAAAGCATAAAACTGGAGACTGTTCCAGCAGGTCATTGTCGCTACAACTTGCTCAAACAGAAATAAAACAGCTTTTCATGCTTATTGATCTTGGACTTTTTGCCATTTTTATGCTCTGTTGACCTGAAGCTCGGTAAGGATGTATTTTGTAAAAAGAGCTGAAAGTTTTCTTTCTCAGTAGATGAGATATTTCACATTTTGGCTGCAGGTGAAAAAAGCAACTTCTTTTTTTTTTTTTTTCAGATGCATTCTCTGTGACTTTACAAGAATAGTTGATCTTTAAGTAACACATGCGATATTAGTTTTTCCATTTTACAATAATCACATTATTGCAGACATTTTAATAGCTGTAGAGGTTGCTATGTTTTAACATGATTCATGGTCCCTGACAGCACTGTGTCTGAAAATCCCCCAGGAATGCAAAATACAAAACTCCACACACGTTCAAATTTTACTGCCTGCAGCTAAAAGAAGGGAAAGAACTTAAAACTGTTGAAACCCTTCAACTTTAAAAGCATTAATAGACGGTCCCAGGGGATTAAATCTAAATCTTAATGTGTAAAAATCAAGTTAATAACCAAAGAGATTAATATGGCTGCATTTGATTATTGTGATAATGCAAACAATTAGTACTGCTAAAGTGAAATGTATTAGTCTCCCCCAGACCCTCACTTCAACAAGGCACTGGAAACAAATGGAAATAAAACATTTGACTTGAAGGTCTTCTGTTGGATTTTTGTGGAGCATTTTTTTTTCTCCTTTGTCTTCCCTTTACTGTAGCAGACTCATTTTTGAAATTTTATTTCAGATTATAATCATCCGATCTTTTCACTTTGAAATTATATTTTCTATCAACAAATGGCAATGATCACACATGATTGATTTCACACTGTCAGAAAATTATTCACGTGCACTTCCTAAATATCAATTACTTTATAAATCGTCAAGATAAATGAAAACAGAAGGCTGTTTTCTGAGGGGAGGGGGTGGTCTGAGGAGGAAGGGGTGTGAATAAGGGAAAGGTACCACGTGAGACATATACCATTCAGTTTTCAATTCTTACCGTTTTTCAGGAGGTGATAACTGGCACCTTTATAATTGTTTCAGCTCCACATGGCGTTTTTCTTTATGGCAGTTTCCCGAGGAAGCAGGAGATAACAAGCATACTTGCCTGAGAGTAGACTGCGCCCTCTTTTCAGACAGATTCCTACCCTTTCCTTCATCTCCTACCAGACAGAAAAATGGGTTGCAGGTTGGTGGACTGTGGGAAAAAAATCTCTGTAAACAAAGGAGTCAGCTTAAAAGGAGTAAGTCTGGCCCTGTGAATAAATGGATCAGATGGTTTGACAACAATTAACAGATGCTAGACAGATACTGGTCCTTCAACTGAAACTGAAGGAAAGAAATATAAGCCTTATTTTGAAATGCAGGATATAAAACCTTGTGAAGCCTCAGCAATAAGCAGGCATTATAATAAGTGCAAGTCCATCTGAAACAGAATCATATGTGTGTATATATACATATGTATATGTATATGTATATATATATATAGGGGGACTGGGTATGTTTTAGATCTCGAATTTTAAAATATTATTTTGGTCTTTAAAGATGAAATAAAGGTAAAATGAATGAAGAGTTAATACGATGTATTTCGAAGTAAACGAAACAAAGGCAGCGCAAAGAACGGGCATTTTAGTGATTTATTTGGGGGAGGGGCTCAGACGTGTTCTGGCCTGTGTCACTTGAAACCTTTTATTTGGCTTCTCGGTTCAGATCTGTGTTGTGCATCAAATTGGTGTCCCATTCGTTACTTCTGTCTAAGCAGTGTCTGCAGGGAATTCCAAGGGACCATTTAATAAACTGCAACAACAATGGGATATTTGTTCACGTTTCTTCAGCAAAGTATCTGAGAAAAAGTGTGTTCAGAGGTAGGGAGTGCGTAGCTGTCAGTAGCTGCTGCTCCCTAAGCCTGGCAGCCTCGTGACAGTTACTAATATCAGCAGATTTAATGTGTTTAGTCTACTTGTAGGGTTTGTGATGTGTTTTTGATTTCCTGCTTCAGAAATGCATTTTGGCTAGAAAACAGTAAGGCACACAATTCTTGTTTTAACCATACCACCGTCAGGAAATTGTTACCTTTGTACCCTATTTATATTACATAATAAGTTACCTACATGCTGTCCAAGATTCTTACTTCTTGGTTATTCAATCAGTGTGTGAAGCCCACCAAAAGGTAATGAGTGAGGCACGTGAGCTTAGCAGATGCCTTTCCCCACACCTAGGCTGTGTTCGGATTCACAAAATGCATTTTCCTGTTATGTCTTATTGATGCTCAGTTTGTCTTGATTCTCTAGGGACTGTGAAATTGCCTCATTGTCTTTTAAAATCTTTAACACTCTCCCTTGTTTTAGAACCAATTTGGAAAAGAATATACAAACCACTGGCAAAACCTGAACAGGGTACTTTTGATGTTCCTCTATATAGCAATGAGTGGTTTATGCATGTTTCTTTTCCTTGCTATTGTAAAAGATTCTGTCCCTTTCTTTTAAAAGTATCAATTTAAAGACTTCAAAGAGACAGGAAAAAATGCGCCTCTTATTGGGCTCTTGCACTCTTCAGGGCTTTCACTTTTGTCTTAACTTTGGCTTATTTTTCTGTTTCATGCCTTGTGATCATCAAATTCCATTTCTAACATAGAGTTTTACTTTATGGTGCATTGTGTAAGGAAAGCTTGAGATGCAGGATGGAATTACTATTATTTTGAAGTTTAGAAGTCAGATTTCTTTGAACTAATGTTGTTCAGCAGCCATACATGGATAATTCTACTTGTTCTTAATTTGGTGCTGGAAAAATAGATTAAAGAGAGATATTTCAGAAGAATTTTGTTAGGGTATAGTTGTACTATTTTTGTCTTTGCTTTTAAATTTTGTTTTACTCTCAAAAATTTTAAATGAATATACTTATGTCCACTTTTCATAAATCAGTATATAAGTAAACAGAAATTCCAGAAAATATGTTGAAAATGGTTAATGCCAAGAGAAAATTTTGCCTCCTCCTCTCAAGAACATCCCCTGAACTAGCAAACACTCAAAAGTGTAAATGGATACAGAATAATTACATATTATTAAAGCAAAGACAAATAACTTTTGTTAAATTTGGAACTATAAGAATATTTTATAGCAAGTACTGAAAATGGGGGGAAATGCATAAATTCACTGTAATTCAGAGACAATTGACATCACTATGTATTTCCTTCATCCTACTCAAAAGAGCATCAGTTTTCACATTAGAAACATACTTTGTATTTTGTTATCACAGAGTTCAGAACGAAGAGATCTTGTTTCTTTAAAACAGAGGTCCTAAAATTAAGCATGCCTGAAGGGAAACTGGGGGCACCACGGGTCCGTCTCCCAGTCGCCAGGTCAGTGGGCCGCTGGGATACACCCATGTTTCCAGGCGCAAGAGGGTTTCCTGCTGTTTTTCCAGGAGTGACCTAGAAGGAGGTTAATGATTCCAAAGAAGGACTCTCCCCTCAGGGAAAATTTAATCTTGCGACCTGTTTCTCTCTCTGTCCATTTCTTTTAGGTCATAGATTCCCTTCATTTAACTTACATCAAGCTGTTTCATTTTCTTCAAAAACATGGTTGAAATGACTGCTTTGCTTCCATTTAACCCTTGAACTGGATGCATTTCCAAACAAAATTTCTGTGCAGTGGACAGGCTGAAAGTTCTCCTTTCCAGTCTCTATATTTCTTTCAAAAAAAAAATCATCAGTCACTGTGATAGAGGAGTCCAAAACCAAATGCTCTTTGCATTCCACTTATTCTTATGATATTCTTTCCTCGTGTCTGCACTCAGCTGGGAAAGATTCAAAATAAAACATGCTTGATTAATGAATAAATTCTTTAAAAAAAATTGCTTGAGATTTGTCTCTGTGTGTGACAGTTGGATGTATTATTGGTGTGCTCAGATCATTGACAAGGAAATTTTTAGTAAGAAATACGTAAATGATGACAAAAGTCTCTTCAGAGAAAATCTCAGATCCTGAAAAATATCAGCTTGATCTAGCCAGTTTCTTTTTTTCCCCCTTTACCTGAAATATGCAGACATTAGTGGATCAAATTCAGTGTCAGAATACAGTAAACTAAAACTATAATTATTTTATTATTCTCGTGGGTTCAGACTCATGGGTGCAATGAGTTCTTGAGGGTGAAGTGAAAACAGAAAGTGCCTTGTGCTCAAAGTTGTTAGTTTTTAAAAAACAACTTTTTATTCTCCAACAGACCCAGGACATTTTCTGCATGATCATGTTACTCAGTTTTACTGCCAACATAAATTAAAATGAATATTTCTTAATTTTTAGCATTATAATGTTCCATTTTGGCAACACAGGAAATTTTTATTTCTGCAAATGTATAACACAACCTACGCATAGATTCTCTAGTATTTAATGTACTATATTGCTCAGGAAATTCTATTTTTCTCCCTAGGGGTAAACACCATCCAGGGGCAGCTGAAGATAGAAAAAAAACTACCAAAGAAAGCTCCAGTTTCTCAGCTAGTCAATTTCTGTAGGCTCACGCCTCATAAGCACGGATTGAGAATGCACCATGTTCTTAGCACTCTGTATAAATGATAGCCAAGACCAGTCTTAGTCCTCCGCCTATCATGAAACTGTGAAAACTGTTATCCTCACAAGACAATTAAAGGTCAATTATATGTGAATTGTTGTAGTTCTGACTATGAGTACTACAACAAAAAACAACAACAGCAAATAATATCATTTTACAAAGTGTTTCTACATACACCATTAGAATTTCTGCAAGTTATTTGGGGCTTCAATTTCTTGAGACTAATACCTTTTCCATACCTTACAGGGTTATTGAGGACATATGATAATATGGAAATATTTTTGCCAGGCACTGTGCCGATAGCTTTACCAATCAGGAAACCAAAATCCAGAAATCTTATATAATTTGCCTAGGGTAAGCTAAGTAATTAAGTGGCAAAGCTGGGATTGTTTAACCTTCTATCCATGTCCAGATATTGGTCAAATTAGCAAGTCCAAGACAAAGCTTACTGTCTCTTTGACAGCACATGTCCTGCCTTAGCTCCTTTCTAATTTGGCTGATGACATTTCCATTCCCTGATCTACCCAAGCCAGAGATCAGGGAGTCCTCACCTCTTCCCTCACTCCTCATCTAACCAATTACCAAGGCTTCAGTTCAACCCCCCGATTACACATGAATGATCTACAACTTTTATTCCTACTGGAAGTGCCCGTAATTCAAGTTCTTACCCTCACATGCCTGGCTCACTGTGATGGCCCCTAACCGATCTCATTGCCTTTCTCTCGCCTCCTTCCCTGGTCTCCACCACAGTGATCTTTCTGAAGCACAAATCAAATCCTATTGTTGTTGTTCAGTCGGTAAGTCATTTCTCACTCTTTGTGTCCCCATGGACTCCAGCACACCAGACCCCTGTTCTTCACTCTCTCCAGGAGTTTGCTCAAATTCATGTCCATTAAGCCAGTGAAGCCATCTCATCCTCTGTCGCCCCCTTCTCCTTTTGCATTCAGTCTTTCCCAACATGAGGGTCTTTTCCAATGAGTTGGCTCTTCACATCAGGTGGCCAAATTGGGGGAGCTTCAGTTTCAGCTGTCAGTCCTTCCAATGAATACTCAGGGTTGATACTCTAGGATTGACTTATTCCTCTGCTTAAAGCCTTCATGGGCTCTGGGCTCCATCTTTCATCTGGACTCCCAGTGTAGCCTTACCACCTGCTCTGCCTCCCTTTATACTTTTCACCCTAGCAATTCAGGCTATTGGCAGTTCTCTGTTTGATCATGTTTCCATCCTTTATACATTGTCTCTCCTCTGTTGGGAATGCCCAGTCTCCCACATTACCTGGTGAGCAAACTTTCAACCTTTAAACTCATCCTTTAAACTCGGGTTCTCTCTGAAGGAAGAAATCCCTGCTTCTCTTCCTCTAACTGGTTGGTGTTCATCATTCCATTCTCTCTGCTTCTTAAAGGTCCAGATGATAGACCTCCTTTGCACTCATCACACTCCAGGGTAATTACTAATATACATGCATGCCTCCCCAATAAAGTACGAACTCCTCAAGGGAAAAGATTTTTATTTCCTTGTGATTTTACACAGTGTCTGGCACATAATAAGCCCTCTATAAAATGTTTGTTTAATTTCAAGGAGTGGATGGTCATCAGAGCTGATTGTCACAGACAAAATCAAGGAAGGAGAAAGCAGAGAAAAACTGATGATTCTGGAAACATAGGGGTCATTGATAACCTCCCAAGAACCGAGTCCTAGAGAGGCAGTCAAGGGCATGAGATAGAAATGGATCATCGGAATTCTGGAATGTAGGTTTAAGATCATGCAGATCTGAATTTTAAAATATTAAATTATTTTTAAATGGTGAATTATTTCAATCCATATTTGTCTACTAGAACTTTTCTTTAAAATTATATATGTAAGTTTGTTATTTAGGAGTATAAATTTTAGATGCTTATTTGTAACAAGTAATTCTTGCTTAGAATTATTTTTTGGTTATAGCACTGTAGATTTAAATTGTGCTCCTGCATCTAGTGTTCCAAAGTTGACAAACTCTTCCTCTAGTCTCCTCTCTCTCCCTCTCAATCTTTCTCTGTATAATTTAAATCTAAAGATATATTTCACCATATACTTCACAATTTTATAAAATTTTATCATGTGACTAGTTGCCCACCACTTAGGCTACTGAAGAATATGAATCATTGTAACCACTTGCAGAAACACTGGGCCACCACCTTATGGTTTTGCAGACTGGCCCTGGAGAGTGCTGGTTCAAATTCAGCTGGTGCTCTCCTCCCCAAGGAAGGAGCCAAGGGCAGGGGGCTGTGTCCACCAGAGAGGACACTCCATCCCCCACCTAATTCACATCAAGGCAGACAGGCTAATGCTGCCCCATAGAAACCCTTCCATCATTATTTTATTTTATTCGCCTTTCCCCTGACCTGTCTCTGCTATGTTAGGTTTTTATTAAAGTGGAGTAACCAGAATTACAGCAATATTTCAGCTGTAGACACTCTATGATTTCCTATAAGGGTCTGCTGATATTTTCCAGCATTTTGTTGACTTCTTGGGTGAAGCCACACAAAACATACTTGTGTCTCACTAGCTACATTTCAAGTGCTTAATAGCCACATGTAACTGCTGGTGACCATGTTGGGCAGCATAGATAACTTTTCCATTATTGCAGAAAGTTCCCCTGGACAGGTGCTATTCTAGAGGGAGGAAACCAACAATAACAAACAAACAAATAAATGAACAAGGTAATTTCAGACAGTGGCAAGTGCAATGAAGAAAACAGAGCAGAAGTGATGGAGTGGAAAGTCAGTGCAGATGGAGTGGAAAGTCAGTGCTGAATGTTAGCAAGCAGCAGCCAGACAAAGCTCTGGGGGCTGATTCTTCCTGGCAGAGATCACAGTGAGTGCAAAGGCCCTGGGGTGAGAAGGAGCTTGGCATGTTTGAGAAATGAAAAGGTCAGCGTGGCATGGACTCAGTGAGATAGGAGAGGCAGAGGAAAGGCAGGAAGTCAGAGAGGTACAGGGGCCATTTCCTGCAGGGCCAAATGTGCTATAGTAAGATGCCTGGATTTTGGTCTAATTGCAGTGGGAAAGCAGTGGAGAATTTTAAACAAGAAGTGACATGACCTGAATTGTATTTTTGAAAGACTGCTCTGGCCACTTGAAGCAGATCTTATAAAACTGAAGTTCTCAGACTGGAGAGATAAAGGGATAAATATAAAAATGTTATTATGATAAAGGCATTTATGGATATGTTTTCAGTTGTATATTCATTAGTGCTATATTTATATGCTATCTTGCAAATCATTTCTAAAAACTAAAACTTTGTGGAGACCTGTGTAAAAAGATGGATATAGATTCTAAGAAAGAAGAGCAGGGCTAAAGTTAAGGGAGTGCTGTCCTGTTCTCACTGCAGCGAGAAGGTGGTCAGGATGCCAGCAAGTGGATGAATGACGGAACGTGGGGACCTCAGCCCAGACAGAAGAGCAGGGTCACTCTGGAGGAGCCCTAGAAAGTTTTCAACATGGCATTGATAAAAACACCAGGGAGCAGATCATAAGCCATCATAAAAAGAGAGGGCCAGGGGTAGGTATGGAAGACTGGTAGTAGAGATGTGTAATATTTGAAAGGGAAAATGCAAAAAAAGGGCAACTTGTTGGAATGCGTACTCATTCCCTACATCTGCAAAGGTTCCCAAATTTTAAAAGTTAGCAAGGAAAAATGTATCCTGTGTTAATTTTCTGTTATGAAGAATACTCAGTGCTCATCAACAAATATGAAAACACCAATAATGGCCCCAGTTGGAACTACATGATACACATCTTTTGAAAAATAATGGGAAATGAGTCTTCTGTTAACTAACTCCATGAGTTGAAGCAAATCCCTTACCAGCTGAGATTTTGTCTCTGTATCAGTAAGTGAGAGGCATAAGGTTAGTTCTCATGCCTCTAGATGTCCGTCAGGTATGTAATGATAGTTGGTTTATTAACATTCCAGAAAGTCTGGATGCGTGTGTATCTGTGTTTGTGTGTGTGTTTTAGCAGTGGGCCACTTTTCCAAAATGTTCTTGTGGAAGAACAATACAGAAAGTAAGAAAAGAAGAAAAAGATAGAACTTGAGACTGAATTTTGTTCTGCTAGCTTTCATCAAGTCAAGGGCAATCAACATTTGTTTGGGAACAGTAGCTGAAGATAAAATATTTGCCTGGCTAAGGAGATACTGTGCCATTATGTGTATTGAGAACTATAAAAGGGAGAAGGAAGAGAAAGGAATAACCTGTTTGTCTGAAAGCGCTGCAGGTTCTGAGGTCGGTTACCCATGTACTATGTATATCGATCTAAGAGGAATTTAAATTTGGCAAAGCTCATGATTAGCGGTTTCAAGTGTGGAGAATGGGAGTTAAAGGGCAAAAACAACAAGCTGCATAGCATCCATGCCACCAGCCCACGTGGTGTCTTTGTGCTTTTTCCTCTGGGCTGATACAGCCCTGCGCCCAGCCAGGTACCAGTAGTAACAAGCACAACGTGGCTGAATTTCAGCGCCCAGCATCCTCTAGTGAGCAGCCCGCAAAATCTCTCTGGCTTCACTGAGCTATGTGCCTGAAATAGTGTTCCCCATTTCTGTCTGGAAAAACCCCACTGACCCTTCTTGAACCAAGGTTGATGATCACCTTTTCTGTGAAGACTCAATCTTCTCAAGCAGAATCAATCTCTCCATTTATTGTTTCTCCAGCATTTTGATTATCCTCCTAGGATGCTGCTTATGATATTGCATTAAGGTTTTTTTTTGTTTTTGTTTTTAAGTTTTCCTTCTTTGCTGGGTCTTGAGCCCCTGGGGGCAAAATTTTGGTTTGTTCTTTTTGGCCTCCTTGGCACTTCATGCAGTTATAGTCACAGAATAAATACATAATAATTGAGTGTTGAATTAATAATTCATGGCTAGAATTATAGTTGATGGAAAGTAAAATAGGCAGAAAAAGAGGGAAAAAAAGAAAAAATAATTTTAGAGAGTTCTTCAATAAAGACAGAGGTGCAAATATGAGATTCAGTAGGAGAAGATCTAGAGAAAGAATATTTAAGATGGATGGGCAGAAGGAATAAAGCAGGCCCAAAGAGAGAGAGACAGTGAAGAAGGAAAGAAAAACAGAGAAAATCAACAGCTTGAAAGACAGAGACATTCAGAACACAAGCAAAGATGGGGTTTAGAGGGCGGAGCTAAAGAAAAATCCTAGAAAACAAACCAAAGAGGTTGTTAACGGGATGTTCTGCCTCTACTACAAGGTTGGAGAAATATGAGAAATAAGAAAGAAGTGAGGCCCAGGACACCTGCAAGTGATAATATAAATTTAAAAATACAGATGATGAGGATTAGGAACAGTTGGTGAGTTTTTGTTGGGGCTGAAAATAAACAACTAAAGAATAATGTGTAAAGCAGATAGCTAGTGGGAAGCTGCTGTATGGCACAGGGAGCTCAGCTCTGTGCTCCGTAATGACCTAGCGGGGGAGATGGGGGTGAATGAGAGGGAGGCTCAAGAGGGAGGGGAAATAGGTTCACACCTGATTCACATTGTTGTACAGCAGAAAGTAACACAGCACGGTAAAGCAATTATCCTCCAGATAAAAAAATATCCTATGATAAACCATTATGAAAAAGAATATTAAAAAAGAATATACGTACGTGAAAACAGAATTCCTTTGCTGTACAATAGGAATTAACAACATTGTAAATCAGCTATACTTCAACAAAAATAAACAAGAAAAAATAAAGAATGTAAGAGCAGAGGAAAAATTATTCACAATAGTTAGTTCCACAAGTTTAGAGGTACAATTTATAAAACCTCCTAGGAGGAAAAGCTCAAATTACTCTTGGAAAACACATGTGACAGAAAGGGAAGTGCTATTCATTGGCTTTAGTGGGTACCAGGTTTAGCACTGGGTGCTTTGTAAATTTATTTCTTTAGACTAAAAGCATTAATCTAGGCCTTTTCATACCTGAGAAAAGAAAACATATAAACATGCTCTTTCACTTCTTCACACATCTGTCTAGAAAATAGACTATAATAGATGTCAAGTGGTGGGCAGCAAAGGAACAGGGTTAACATTTATGCATGGGCTATTATTTTACAGGATTTGTGCTAAAAAAGGAGTCCATATGGCAAGAAACTTTAAAAAGAAAAACAAAATTACCTAGGAGAGAATACTGAAGCTTCTAAGGGAAGAGCTGTTCCTCTAATGGATGTGTTTCCTACCGAATTTAGAAAGAATTGATTTGTTTGAGAGGCTTCCCAGGTGGCGCTAGTGGTAAAGAACCCATCTGCCAATGCAGAAGATGTAAGAGACATGGGTTCAATCTGTGGGTCAGGAAGATCCGCTGGAGGAGGGCATGGCAACCCACTCCAGTATTCTTGCCTGGAAAAATACCACAGACAGAGGAGCCTGGCAGGCTACAGTCTGTGGGTTTGCAAAGAGTGGGACACAACTGAAGTGACTTTAGCACACACACAGTTTGCTCAATGGTGTGACCATTTGTCATTTTTGCACTCCCTCCTGACCGCATCTGATTCCCTCCCTCTTTGGAGAAAAACCACTTTGGTGATTTGGGAGGGAGGAAGAAATTCACCTTCATCTACCAACAGGTGGGCAGACAGTCCATTCCTTTGCAACCTGGCAGGGGGCATGGCTCAGCCAGCTGACACCCCTGAATTTGAGATCTTTAAGGAAGGACATACAAATGCACAGAAGCAGCAGTGGACTCTCAAGTGCAACAGAGACCAAGGACCTGGAACATCACATTCCAACCAGCGTCCCCAAGGGCTTTAACCAATTTCAGCCTCTCCTGGTGCTTGTTCTTCTCTAAACATCCTTCCTCGGATCTCCAAACTATCTGTTACCCTTTCAAAAGATTGCTTTCCTGCTTAACTTGGTCCAAATTAGTTACCAAGAAACCTGCCATGGACTAAATGCTTGTGTCTTCCCACCCTGATGGCCCAGTGGTAAAGAATCGGCCTGCCAATGCAGGAGACACAGGAGACTCAGGTTCGATCCCTGGGTCAGGGAGATCCCCTGGATGAGGAAATGGCAACCCACTCCAGTATCCTTGCCTGGAGAATCCCGTTGTCAGAGTAGCCTGACGGGCTATAGTGCATAGGGTCACAAAGAATTGGATACGACTGAGCACAAGACCCACCTCAAATTCATATGTTAAATCTTACTGCCCAGAATGACGGTGTTTGAAGGTCAGGCCTCTGGAAGGTGATTAGGTCATGATGGTGGCTCCCTCATGAGTGATGTTTGTACCCTTATAAAAGAGGTCCCAGGTAGATCCTTGGCCCTTTAACCCTGTGAGGACACAGGAAGACGATGGCTACTATGTACTTGGAAGCAGCCCGCACTAGAGGCTGAATATACCTGCACCTTGATCTTAGACTTCAGCCCATAGAACCGTGATAAATAAATTTCTGTGGTTTTTTAGTCACCCAGTCCATGGTATTCTGTTACATTACAGAAGCCTGAACAGACTAAGACAGAGCACAACTGATACAGCAGCTTACTGGTGGTGCTGATTAAAGAAGTTTAAGAGAAATGAGAAGCTCTCATTAGATCATTTATTCAGTAAGTTTCTTGAGCAAGTTTTAAGGTTTAGACATTTTATTATTATGCGTACATGCTAAGTCACTTCAGCTGTGTCCGACTCTTTGCGACCCCATGGATCATAGGCCACGAGGCTCTTCTGTCCATGGGATTCTCCAGGCAAGAATACTGGAGCAGGTATTCCCTTCTCCAGGGGATCTTCACGACCCAGGGATGGAACTTGGGTCTCTTACATCTCTTGCATTGGCAGGTGGGTTCATTACCACTAGTGCCACACGGGAAGCATTATTGTATTGTGTTGTTGTTTAGTCACTCAGCCGTGTCCAGCTCTTTTGCAGCCCCATGGACTGTAGTCCACCAGGCTCCTCTGTCCATGGAGTTTTTCAGGCAAGAATACTGGAGTGAGTTGCCATTCCATTATTACACTATATTATATTACGGTTCTGAGGAAATAGAGCTGAGTACTTCATTAGAACCCTGTCATTACTACACAGGCTAATGAGTCAAATATAAAAATCATATTTATAATACCATGTGTATTAGTTATCTCTTGATGTGTAACAAATTTCCCCAAAACTGAGTGACACAAACAGCAAACATCTAGTATCTCACAGTTTCTGTGAGCTAAGATCTCAGCTGGGTCTTCTGGGTCAGCGAGGTTGCAGCGAAGGTGTGGGCAATCTCAGGTAAAGGCCTGTCTGGAGAAGAAGCTAAGTTCACTCGTGTGGTTTTGGGCCATGCTCAATCTTTCATGGGCTAGTGGCCTAAGGGCCCCAGTTTCTTGCTGACCTTTGGTCAGAAGCTTCCCTTATTTTCTTGTTTTGTGAGCCTCTGCACAGAGCAGCTCACAATATGGCAGGTGGCTTCTCTTAAACTGAGCAAGCAGGAAAAGCCAGAGATGGGGCACTTTTGTAAACTGAACTCAGAAGTTGCATCCCAACATGTTTGCCATATTGTATTTGTTTAAAGCAGTTCACTAGGTGCAGCTCACCCTCAGGGTTTGGGACAACAACTATGAATACAAAAGGCAGGGTAGCTGGGAGCTGTCTTGTAAGCTGCCCCCCACCCACATACCACTTCAACACACAGTATCTCTATGGGTACTTCAGGCACCTGAAGGCTAATGGTGGGACCCAGTAAGATCAGGAAGCAGGTAAAAGGGGGTTAGGAATCAAGGAAGGCTTTCAGGGAAAAGTAAAACTTTAATGGAGTCCATGCAAAATGGGTTATTGAACATGTGTCTCAAGAATAAACGGCACAGGATGTGAGAAATTCGAATTCCTTGGGCCAACAAGTTATATCCTGTATAATCTTCTGCCAAGATTTACACTGAGAGATTGCAACACTCAACCTGTAATAAACAGGAGAAAGGGGAAGATATGTATTCCACTCACCAGAAGGGGGATAGATACAGAGTTTCTAGAGAACATGCAAAAGAAGGCAGTCCCTATAACAGGGCATGGTTTAGTGTCAAACCATGAAAGTAAAGGAAATCAGTCCTGAATAGTCATTGGAAGGACTGATGCTGAAGCTGAAACTCCAGTACTTTGGCCACCTGATGAGAAGAACTGACTCGCTGGAAAAGACGTGATGCTGGGAAGGACTGAAGGCGGGAGGAGAAGGGGACCACAGAGGATGAGATGGTTGGATGGCATCACTGACTCAATACATGGGTTTGAGTAAACTCTGAGAGTTAGTGATGGACAGGGAGGCCTGGTGAGCTGCGGTTCATGGGGTTGCAAAGAGTTGGACATGACTGAGTGACTGAACTGCACTGATGAAATTATAGGGTTTAGCATTCAAATGCATGAGATGGAGATTAAGAAATGTGATTGGAGGAACTGGCCGATTTGAAGGCAGGTAAAAGGTGGCGCTAGTGGTAAGGAACCTGCATGCTAGTGCAGGAGACATAAGAGACCCAGGTTCAATCCCTGAATCGGGAAGATTCTCTGGAGGAGAGCATGGCAACCCACTCCGGTACTCCTGCCTGAAGAATCCCACGGACAAAGGAGCCTGGCGGGCTACAGTCCATGCGGTTGCAAAGAATAGGACACGACTGAAACGACTTAGCAAGCACGCAAAAATCATTAAAGAGGAAAGATAAGATTGATGATGTAGGCATGTTTCTTTACCAGCGATATAAATTCATTTCGAAAACCTCGCAGTGAATCTAAAACCAGTCTGTATATCTGGTCAATAAGAAAAAGGAAATAATCTTGCAGAACTTAGTTCATGTGCTGTTGATGCATCAGAAGAGAAGATAGATTGAGGCTTTCAACTATAATGAATATTTGTAGAGGGTGAGAGTATAGAGTCAATAGAAAATAAATGCAGAAGTGTGCTGGTAAGAAAGAAATAAAAATGGGGAAATTAGGGAAGGAGTCTCCTTTAAGATCCTAAGGGTGTGTTTGGGAGAAAGAATCATGCAAGACAAAATTAAGACAGACTAGAGGAAGGCAAGGAGAAAATAAAAAACCTGGGAAATCTGGGGTTGGGGTCACTATGAAACTGATTCTACCTCTTCAAATGTTTTTAATTCCATTTTTTATACACAAGTTATAACTGGCGACCTCTGTTGAGACTGTTTTTTTTATTGCCTTATGGAAAAGCAAGGCCAACATGATTAAAAGGTGATGTATTCTCTTTCCAGGGAAGGGGAGCTGGGAATGATGAACCCAAGGCTTTTCTTCAGAGTGACATTTTTATGTTACAATTTTAATAAAAAAATAAGGAAGAGGAGGAAGAAGATGAGGGAAAACATTTTAGGTTTCATGTTGTTTGCTTTGAATGATACTGGGAGGGTTCAGTGCCCTTTAAAAGGAACAGAAAAGGGATCTCTTAGAAGAGGGCAGGATATGAAAACAACACAATAGCAGTACCAACATTGTCAAGTGGGGCATAAAGAGGAGGAATTTGGATGCCCCAACTGGATACTACTACCCAGGTGGCTGTTCAAGTAATGTAATGATTGAATGTTACAGGAAAAAATGATGTGAGATAGAAACTGATGTATTTTGTAAATATATGGAGCTTCTAGGGTTTGACTGTTCTGATAATATCAGTCAAAAAAGAACAAATGTGGGTTTGGAAACCCATTGGTGAAAGGAAGTAACATATCTATTTTTAAAGAGGGGACAATCCATGAATAAGGACCAAAGAACTATACATAGATGCATGATACAGGGTGCTCGGGGCTGGTGCACCGGGATGACCCAGAGGGATGGGATGGGGAGGGAGGTGGGAGGGGGGTTCTGGAAGGGGAACACATGTACACCTATGGTGGATTCATGTCAATGTATGGCAAAACAAATACAATATTGTAAAGTTAAAAAATAGATAAATAAACTAATTTAAAAGAAAAAAAAGCAAGAGAGTTACAGAAAAAAAAAAGACTGAAAACTCAGATAGGGACTGTATGGTTAGAATTTTTCTTTTGAAAGAATATGGACTCTTAACCATTATGAATTGAGCTATGAGGGTCCCAGTATTGAGAGTCAAATCACATCAGTGACAGATGTCTACATGGTATCCAAGGTGAGACAAAGAAAGGTCACTTCTTCTGTTTTATATTAGTATCCACTAACTCCTCTATTTATGTTTTTATCAGTCTGATGAATTTCTTTATAAATTACCAAGAATGGAGTTGTAACTATGAACACTGAGAGGACCTCATATGGTCTAATAAAAAAAATAAACAGGGAAAAACAGAGGCTAGGAAAACTTATATTCAAAGAAATTTCCTTTTAAATTTGGGGATTTTGTATTTACAAGAATGAAGTTATCAAAACAAAAAATAGTAATATTGACACTATAGGCAGATGAGAATGAAGTGTCTATCTATACACAGTTAAAGCTTGGTTAATATGACATTCTGTTATCAGACTCCTGTTAATTGATACTTCTGCATGTCTTAAATATTGTGGTAATGAAGGTTTATAAATGTTAATTCAAAGATACCAAAAATTGATGAAGTACCTTCCAAATCATCAAAGACAGTGTAGGTGCTATTTGGTAGAACTTCATAGATATGTGAATTTATTGTGTTCTAATTCTTTGAAAAGGGTTAACCCATATAATATAGAACATCCATGTCCAACCCACAGGATAGTACACAGTTTATTCTGTTTAACTCCAAACAATTTTCAAACATGCCTGAGAAAAATCCTTACACCTAAAATTCTGTTTTTATATCATCCCACTAGTGTACAATATATCTCTCTATATAATTTTAAAAGTCTACAACAGGAATATCTCCCTTTATCTGAAACTTACGCTTTATAAGAACCCCTGTTGTATTTTTATAGAATTCTAAAGAAACAAATTCTCAAAAATTATTTGAGATCAAATGAGATTATGGTGTTTGCCTTCTCTGAAAAGAAGAGGTAAAAAAGGGATGATGTAGATCACTTCTTTTAAAGGAGAAGAACTTTATTCATCTGTTTATTCTGCTGGCATTATATCACAGCAAAGGGGTATCTACATAACTTAAAAAATTAACTTCCAATACCTAGTGCTCACAGATGGTTACATTTTCCTTTTGCTATGTATAGCTTTTAACTTTTAAATTTGAATTTTCTTTTTATTAACTGTAGTTAGCACTAATTGATATAGGGTTTCTTTTAATTATCTTCAAATTTTAATGACTAATATTTCAGTTTTTGGGAACCACAGCATTAACCAGATAGTCTGGTATTTTAATAATAATTAAAATTTAATGATAACTGTTAAATTATGCCAACTAAAGAAATCTATTTGTATTCAATTTTACAAAAAATATAAAATTTTTAGGTATAAACATGCTCCATTTCAAATATGTAAAATTAATTCACTTGTGTGTAACATTTAAGACTTTAAAAATATTTATCCATAGGCATCATTATCTAGATTCATTTATCATAAAAATTTTGTGTATTATACATTTTTAAATGGAAGAAACATAATTTGCTATTATAAGAAGTGTTATTATTCCTTCTTTATTTCATTATATATAAATCTTATAGCACTGATTACAGTGATAATTTCAGCTTGTGCATTCAATACGTTCTATTGGCATACTTAGAAACACAAAGATGGATTCCATTTCTATCAACTGTTTTTTTTTTTTTTCTTTTTTGGTCTCTATCAATGGTACATGCTCATTTTTTTGTTACTAGATCGCTTACCTACAATATCCTTAAACTGCTTAGAATATTCAAGTGAATACCATATGGTTTTCCTAATATGCTGTGATCTATTTTCTTAAGATGCTGCCTCACCTTTTAGAGATATCTTTAAAAGTACCTTTTGTTACTTGTAAATATCATTCTAGTGTGAGCTCTCTCTCTCTCTTTTTTCATATCTTCTATAGTAAAGAAAGGATCTTTCCAAGATTTTTATTGTTTCAGTGGATCAACAAGGACCTCTGAGGTCCTTGAATGAATGAAAAGCCTCAGAATGAAAAGATGGGAAATAGGAGGGAAGTTCAAGAGGGAGCGGGCATATGTATATCTGTGGCTGATTCATGTTGGTGTATGGCAGAAACCAGCACAATATTGTAAAGTGATTATCCTCCAATAATTTTTTTTTAAAATTAGGCAAAGAAACAATGCAACATAAAAATAAACAATTAAGAACATGCATAAAAAAAAAGATGACTGACACTGAGCTTTAAATATTTCTATACATGTAATTAAATGTTAAAAGTTTTGCTGAATTACATTAGTGTAGTACAACACAGATGATGTGTATGTGCATTTTGAAAGCATTTCTTTCTTGATATAGTTCACCACAAATTACAAAAGTATGTGTGCATGTATATCAATCCCTAATTTTAAAAAGGGATTTTAATGAAAGAAAAAAAGTCAAATTGATGAGAGTGAAAAAGAAACAGATTGGAAACAATTTATTATTCATAATGGCAAAATACATTTGCTGTGTTTGTATGTTTAGTATAAACTATTCTATGTGAACTTCTTAAATGATTTTGTAGTCAAATATTATTACCTGTTTCACAGATTAAGAAAAGAGGTAGGGGTTGGTTACGAGTATGTGGAAGGGATACCAAGTGACTTACTGAGGATTACACAGTGGACAAGTAAAGGAACTGGGAACAGGTAATAGTTTCTATGTGATATAAAGCCACTGCCTCCCTATATGGTTAGTGACATTTTACACAAATGCTGATGAACATAAATCTGTCAAAAAACGTCAATCTAAAAGCCTCTTATATATTGTTCTAACTTTAATATGTTAAAATGCGTGCATGTGTTTATATAACACATGTATATTTTGTTTTATATATAAAATCATTGATATTTTAAACATACACACATATATACATACCCTTACACACTAGATTCAGATGGCTTTTGATGGAACTTCACCCTTCATATATCTTTAAAAGGTCCTTCTAAATGATCTTCCTTAAAAGAAAGCTTCTGGGAAATAATACAGCATATTATTCAGGCAGATACTACACTTAGATATGAAGTGAATTTGTAATACTTAAAAAAATCTGGAACCAGTCTGTAAAACAATCTCAAAAATGTTAACATGAAATTGTTACATAATATAGAAAAGTAAAAGAAAGTAAAACATAAGAATAGTCATATAAAATCCTGAATATTTTCTTTATAATCTGTTTAGACGCCAATTGCAACTTTGACACTATGACTTAAAACTTATCAGAGATTTATGTTTTGCAACTGACATTTTAAATTGAAGATTTACTTGTACTTGTACCTAGTATGTTTTCTGTAATTAATTCCTTTGAGGTCAGGTTTCATAGACAACAGAGTTCCTTTAACATTAATCTCTCTTTTAGCAATATCTTTATTGTTGGAATTAGCAGCTGGAAAAAAAAAGTTAATCTTTTTTAAATGAGGTTCTCAGTTCTAGGCATTATTTGTTTCGCCAATGAAAGACTTTCTTAAAAGTGAAAAATTTGAAAAAGTGGATGCTATGAAGCAAGTGTAAGAAAAAAAAATCTGAAAGTTAAGTAAGTCATGCATTAATAAGAAATGGAAAGTTTAATTATATATATGCTCAAGGTCTTAATGAAGGGACTGAATAATGGAAGATCTTTATAGCATTATTCAGGTTATCTGTATATAATAATCACAATTTATAAGCCTTAGTTTTATCTTCCTTATTTATTCACAAAATGTTACATAGATTACTTGGTGGACAGCACAGTTTGATGGATAATGGTGTTCGATAAATTGATGAATGTATAACATTTTGACTGTAGCTTACTTTCTAGTTTTGATTTAAGACTGAGAACAATACATCTAAAAGTTGAGACATAAGTAGCTAAGCATATAGTGGTTCACTGTACCCCAAATAAATTTTCTTATGCAAGGAAAGTGTTTATTAATTAGGCTTGTTTACATATTTGCAGTTGCTAATTATATTCTCTTGACAAAAGACAGCCTTCCTTCTTTAACATCTGTGTTGCTTTCATCATATGTATAGAATAGTTTGTATGTTTTGGATGTCTGTCTATTTATGAAGCATGGAAAGTAATTGTGAGCCTACACAGCAGTGCTTAATGAAAGCCAAGTGCTCACCAATTCCACGTAATTGATTAATTCACATGGAATATAACGGTAAGGGATGTTGAGATCAGTGGGAGTTCTATCAGGTCTAGTGATACTAGACCTTCCAAAAGGTGGGATGGATGTGTCTGTCTTCAGTTGCCAGACACCTTAATGAGTCCTAGAAAAACAACTGCCCTATTTCTAGTAAAATTCCTTCTGCATGTTCCTTTGCATATTGTTCCATCACCAACAATGATATTCAGGTATTTACAAAGTTCATGCTTTTTACTCAGAGTTTTGAGATGTTGGCTTTGGATTTATGGATGGATTCTGGAGTTTAAATTAAGAGATGTAATCAGTAATCCCCCCACCCCAACCTCTATCCCTGCAATTTGATACTGAACTTTAAGTATTTAAATAAATGTTTCAAAAACATTTCTCACTATTGTGTAGGTTAATATGTGAGATTTACAACTATTTTGTCTTTTGGGGGGTTGGCACTTTAACTCCCCCTGAAAATACTATGCAGCACTATTCCAAATTGCAATCTGAGATTCTTGAAAGATCTGTATTCTCTGATCAAAGGGCTTTAGTCCATTTTTGATAGAGGATGGCAACAGAAACATTGACACTAGGATATGAAAGAACCATCACAGACAAAGTAGTATACAGAGGAAGAACAAAAAGTATCAACTCACACAGGAGACAACTTTAGCAAATTAGACTACGCTTTAGTAACATGTTGACAGTTTTTCACATTTTAGTAAAAACAGGTATAGATACCAATATTTTAGATAGCTTCACTCATAACTTGGGATCACACATACCTGGCATCATAGCCTCCTACATACATGTGGTTACCACATGAAGGGAAAACACTGTAGACACTTGGAGTCATACATTTTTTCCTTTCTGAAGGATTTCTGTGAAACTGAATGTTTATAAAATTATGTATAAAATCTAGAATGCTGAACATAGATTCTGCAACTCAAGCTGTATGCTTTATTATTTCACAGCCATGCAAAATTACATTTATCCGACTGCAATTATGATTTTACTTTAGAAATTATTGTAGATGAACTGAAAACTTATCTAGTTATAAAGAAGATACTGGGGAAAACATATACTGTATCTACTTCAGGGTCAAAGCAGTTTAAAGGCTGGATTGGGAAAAAAGACAACTTCCATAAAGCTTTTGATGTCTTTGGGTGGTCTCTTAATAGATACTGTGTCTTAATTTTACAGAACGGATAATCTTTTATCTGATTAAGAACAGCCCTTGTACTGAATTCTGCCCATTTGTGTAATTAATTAACTCTATTCTGAATCTCTTAATTTCCACAAAGACTTGTGAACCTAAGCTCTATTTCGGGAGTCCTGTCTAGAATTTATGACTTGACAAGCGGCCAATCAATAAACAGTAAATAAATAAATGAATTAAAATATTTTTCCTAGGACAAGGTAGAAGAAGTTAACACGCGATGGTTTCTTGTTTTGGGATGGGAACAGGTGAAAAGTTAGAAAGCAAAACTCTGAAAACAAAAATCCCACCAACCTGCAAACGTTCCAATATGTTTTAAAAACTATCATCTTGCTCACATATTCTTACGTGCATATATTCTTACCTCTTGCTTTTTTTTTTTTTTTAACCAAGAGGAAGCTTAATTTTCCAGCCAGAGATCTATGTCAACGTAAGAATATTATTCAAACGAGTGGAAAGAAAGCTGTCTCGCATTAAAATCACCTTATGACGTTCTCCAGCGTCACTTTCGCAAATTGAAATGAAAAAAAAAAAAAAAGAGTCCAAACAACTTGCCTTCAAAAAGCTCCCAATAAGAGAGACTTGGCAGGTCTTTGGTTGCCCTAGAAAGGATTTCCCGAATGTGGGCAGGGAGACAGCACAGCCACACTTTTTATTTTAAAAGTCCGGAGCAGCACAGCTAGGCAGGGAGTGTTCCTTCCCCTTTTTGCCCCCTCAGGAACAAATTGTTGCCTCCTTTTACTTCCATCCTACCAGAAGGGGGACCTTTCCACTTTCAGATGCTCCTCTGCTTTAATTTCAGGAGAGGAAAAAAAAAAGCGAGGAGAAGAGCCCCGCGATCCGCCGTGGAGCTCTAATAACATCTCGGCGGCGGCGGCGGCGGCGCGGGTGTGTGCGAGCGGGCGGCGGGCGGCCGGGCGCGAGGGGCGGCGGCGGCGGCTCGGGCAGGCGGGGCGGGGGGGCGGCGGCGGCGGCGGCGGCGGCGGGCGGGCGGGGCGCGGGGCGCTCGGCCGCGCCGCCAGGCTCCGGATCCGCGCGCCGCGGCCGGCGCCTCCAGTCCGGGTCTTGGCGGGGGGCCCCTCCTCCCTCCCGCTCCCCGCGCTCTCGCCTTTTAATCATGCCCCTCTGTCTGTGTGTGAGTGCAGGCAGGCTGACAATGATTTCCTCAGTGATTACGTACAGAGCGAGTCCCTGCGGGTTAGGGGCCCCCTCTGGAGCCATCCTGATGGCTTTGGGGGCCTTGCTTCCATTTTCCATTATTATGTGGACTACCGGAGCGACAGCGCAGTCCAAGACCTTGCAGGTTTTTGTGATGAGGAGGGAGCACACAGCACACTCCTTCTCCTCCTCCTGCTCCCGGCTCTCCTCCTCCTCCTCCTCCCGCTCTCGCCGCCGCTGCCGCCGCTGCTCTCGCCGCCGCCGCTGCCGAGGCAGCCGTAGACTTTAGAGCCCCCGGTCCAGCGCCCGGAGCCCGCGCCCCCGCCCAGAGAGGGGCGCCCCCGAGCCGCGGGCCCCGCACACACCCCTCCGCACACAAGCAGACCCGCACACCACCTGAGGGCCACCGGCTCGGGGCGGAGGTGTTTTGATCTTTTATTTTTTTTAAAAAAATTACTTTAGTGTGGGTAAAAAAAAGGGGGGGGAGGGAGAAAAAAAGTATTTTTTTTTTCCCTTTGCTGCTTTTCGTTGCCCATTGGCATCTGCTTTGGACGGTGGGAGATTTTTCTTTTCAAGACCTTTTCACCGCCGGGCAGGATTGATCCCCCCCTTCACACCCCCCGAGCCCCCCAAACTACAAAAGAGCACGACTCGCTTTGTAAACAAACCGGTGTTATTTGTTTGTTTGTTTTTTTCCGGGGGGAGGGGAGGATTTTGCTGAGAAGGAAGAGCGATTTAAGAAAAAAAATGCTTTTCTTTTTATTAGTTTTTTTTTTTCTCTTGGAATGAAGTATGCGAATTTTGATTGAGGTGGAAATAGTAACGGGCTTTTTTCTCTTTAGTTTATCTGACGGCTCTTCAAACGTTGTCCTGCAAACCCCGCTTTTTTTTTTTTTTAGCTGTTTTTTCTTTTTTCTTTCTTTCTCCCCCCCCCCTTTTTTTGAGGTTGGGGGTGGGGGGTCGAAGGCTGGGAAAGTTTGGTGCAGCCGTCGCCGCCGCCGTGCAGAGCGCGGAGCCCGGGCAGCCGCGAGCCCCGCGCGCGAGCGCGAGCAGGACCGGAGCGAGGAGCGGAGCGCGGAGCGAGGGCGCGAGGGAGGCCGAGCCGAGGGCGCGAGGCGCCGCGGCGCGAGGGGGCGCGCGGCCACGAGGAAGTGTAGTTTCTTACAGGGCTGAATTGAAACAACTTCAGCTGTTTGCTTTTAGGATGTCTCGCCGCAAGCAAGCGAAACCGAGATCCCTCAAAGGTAAGGAGGACCCCCCACCCCTCCCCGCCCCGCTTTCCTCCCCCCAGCCGCGGGTGTCACTGTGGGTAGCGGAGCTAGGACTGCGTGGCCGCGAGGCGTGTGCGCGCGTGAGTGTGAGTGAGTGCGGGGACGCGCGCGCTCCCCTCCCCTGTTTAGCCCCCAGGTGGAGTGAGGGTGATGGATCGGGGTTGTGGGGTGGGGGGAGACGGGAAGCCGGGAGGAGGATCCCCAAATGGGGTGGCGGTACAAAGTGGGCAAGAAAAGATAACCAAAAAAAAAAAAAAAACGAGGAGAGAAAGAAAAGATCATCCGGAGAGGGAGGAAAAAAAACAGATCCTCTGTCTGAGTCTACATCTGGGCTGCAGGAAAAAAGTTTCTGTTGTGTGTTTTCGCGAAGAATAAATATGCAAAACTGTGCGGTGCTTCTTTTTTCCTTTCTTTGGAAGAAGAAAAAAAAAGTCTTCCCGGAGAGGGGGTGAGCAGCCTCTGCTCACTACAAACGTGGCCCGGGGTCCCGGCCGCGCCAGGGCCAGGACACAGCCGCCGCCGCCGCCTCCCCGCCCGCGTCCCGCTCGGGTTAGCCTAGGCGCGCAGCCCGTGTAAACAGTCGCGGGGAGTCGGCCCGCGGGTGCACGGGGCCCGGCCCCCGCTTCAGCCCCAGAGCACCCTTGTCGGCCGTTCAGAGAAAGTTGACCACGTCCTGGCCCCTGCTCGTCCGGCTGACCCCTTCGGTCTTTTGCTCGGCGTGATGGGGTCCAGCACTCCGTGGTCCCCGATAGAGAGGGAAGTTTGCGGGTTGCGCGTGGAGGGGGGAGGATTTCGGGGGGGGGTGCACCGGCTGGCTGCAGCGGCGTGGTTGGGGGCGGGGGACACAGAAGTTATCGATCTGGTGGCTGTGGTGGAATGTGGCGAGGAGAGTCACGTGGCGGCCCCCTCCCCCTCCTTCTCTACCTTCCCGAGCCTCCTCCCCGGGAAACCGGGGGCGGCTGGCCGCTGGAAGCCGGGAGATCGGGCGCTCCGAGGCCGGAGGGTGGGGAGGGCGCGCGGCGGAGCGCGCGAGGACCGGAGGAGGTGCGGGCAGGCCGGGCGTGGAAACGGACCGAGCGCACTGGGGGGGAGGCGACGGCTGTCGGCGACCGAGGGCCCCGCGACCCCAGAGGCGGAGGACAAAGGGCGGCTTGTGCGCCCGCCGGGGCCCGAGGGGTCCAGCCGAGGTCCGCGCGGCCCGGCCCCGCCCTCGGGTCCCCGGCGGCGGCGCAGCATCCTCTTCCTCCTCGGCGGCCCGGGCCACCGGCGCCCAAGTCAGCCTTGCTTCTGCCGCCCGGGGCTCCCGACTCTGCCGCTGGTGGCGGAGGGGGTGGGCAGAGCCGCGCGCCCCACGCGCTCCCGGCCCCTGCCGATGTGTATTTATGAACTCGACGAACCGAGCCCTCACCGCACACACAAAGCCCTTTCTTCTCCAGGGAAGGGCCGGGGTGGGGGAGGGCCTCGCAGATTGGAACGCTTTCTCTGTCTCTCTTTCTGTCTTTTTTTTCTTGAAGCAGAGAAGTTTGAGTTTGAAAACGAGATGAATCCCTGACGTGTGTCTTCACACAGTTTTTGTGGTCATTTCCACTCGTGTGGGCCACACATTTTCTGGGAAAACCTGGACCGAGGGCCTGAAAGATGCAGGCATGGAGGGTGAAAAAAACAAACGCCCCGGGCGTGCGCGGGTGTCAGGGTAACGGCGGACGACGCTCGCGTTGGGGGAACTTGCTGGGAGACGCTCAGCTTCCTTCGGAGTCACTCTGAGCCAAGTACCGGGGACGAACCTCTTCCTCGTCACTTGGAAAGAACTTTCCGAGTTTGAGAGGAGAGTTTGGTGTCAGGCCGGGTTTAAGGGCTGCTGGAGGCTTCAGAAACCTCAGCGATGGGGAGGAGAGGCTTTTTATTTATTTTTTTAAGTTTATTGAAGTTTGCACGATCGGTAGTTTTGCTCATCTGCAGTTTCTGGGCAGTCGGCTCGCCTGTCTTTGGAGTGAATTCCGGGTGAAAGTTCTGTTGATTGTGGTGCGTGTGTTCCCCGGGCTTCCTAAAGAAGATTTATTCTCCTGCACAGAGGATTTTATGGGCGGTCAGTGAAGCTGTCAGTTGGCCGTATTCGCAAGGCAGTCTTTGACAAGTCGAATTGCAAGATAACTGGGACCGAGACCTGTGCAGTCCTTAAATTAATAAGCAAAAGGAAAGAAAAATGGTAAGGGAAAATGAGTTAGAGGGCATTTTATTCTTTTGTTGAAATGTCATATCGCAAAAATATTCCCGGTATCTTCTCCATGAAGAAGCAGCATCTGTGTTTCAACTGCCAAGTTCTAAATAAAATATTTACATTAAAAACAAAGATTTAGCTTCCATTTTCTGTGTGGGCACGGAACACAGTGGTGTTCTCCTCTGTCAGCTGCTTGGGAGGCTCCCAGAAGAGGGAATGGCCTCAGGTGGGCTGGCTGCGCTTTGGGGTGAGAAGCTGAAGACAGGCATAAAAATAGTACAGTCGTCACTGAAGAGTGGGTTTGTTTTTCTTCAGGGTATGCATTTACCTGGAAAAACACACATTGAGATGAGCAATGTCAGATGAGCCATTGTGATATTAGTATCGAGTTTGGAGCAGTAGAATGGCTTTCTAGGTGGCTCCTGTTAAATACCTGGTCTTTTCTTCACTATTTTCCTTTCCCTGTGTCTTCCAGGAAGGGTCTCCATGTTTTCAAAATGCATTTGAGGAGTGTTCGGTCCGTTAGATTGCCAGGAAGTTCACACTTGGATCATAGAAAAGCCAGGGAGGTATTATTATGACAAATATTCTGGCATAATAATAAGCAGTGAGCAGCACTTTACTGTCAGCAGGCATAGAAAGACAGCTTTGATTTTAAGTTTCTATTATGAAGAACTGATTAGTAGTTTTGCAACTAAGAGATAAAAATGGTGATTTTGTTAGCCGAGTGACAGTGTTTCAAAACCTTGCAGATTATACCAATTTGAAGGAGACAGTGGAAACCATGAAAGTGCAATGTGCCCTTCTAAATAAAACATGAACTTCTGCATTCAGTCTCCAACTTGTCTCCGTCGATACTATTTCTTTAACAAACAAGGTTTAAAAGATATTCCTGATATGTCTGTCACTTCTGATATCACAATTTGAAACCACTATCTCAGGGGAGTAGTTTACATAAGGCAGGTACAAACATTAAAAAAAAAAAATTGACAGTCAAGTTGAAAGTTTTTGTTTTCAACCAAATGCTTAAAAATAATTCTACCAAATAATATCAATACTACCAAAAATTCTATTAATAGTTGAATTCATTTTGTGTATTCTCAGAAATTTAGTATTTTGAAAGAATGATTATGTTTACTTTAAAATTATACAGGGTTTTTTTATTTGCAGCAAACTTTTGTGTCATTGTCCTAATAACCCACCTCCTGGGAGTGGGTACCACGTTTCTGGCTGCAGTGGAGCATACCCTGCTGGGTCTCCTTAACTCCTCCAAAGTGCATTAAAACTGTTGTACACCAGAAAGATTCATTTTTCTATTTGTGAAAACTGCAAACTGTATTTTGAAACATGGAGCTCTTTCATCCCTTCTGCCTCTCAAAGCCCTAGCATCAAAATTCTCTCAGTCCACACACAAAGTCAAGAAACTTATTCTGTCCTTGTGCTACGAATCTTCAGAATAACCCTTTCTGTCTAATGACAGAGTCTCAAAGCCAGCATGTAGAGGCATGGATGGTCAGGCAATGAAATGAGTCAGCCTCTACCCCGTTTGTATTAGTTGGATATTTATCTCCATTTCTGCGAGTAGATATGAGATGTGAGTAGATTACCTGCCTGAAAATAATTCTGCTGTCAGCTTGTTTTCTGAGATAGCAAATCAGTGGCATCAAATTGGTCCATTGTGACCTATTTCTATTTTTCCTTGATGGCTCTTTATTCTGTTTCTTGTGGTGCTTCTCTGATGGAAGTTTCTCAAGTCTTTTACCTGCTAAAAACATTGTTTTTTGGAAATTTACTCCAAAAAAGCACTCATGAGAAGGAAAAAGTGGTCTACTTCATCAAGGTGTGAGATATTCAGTAAGAGCCAAGTTATAAAGCTGGGCAGGAGAGAGGGGAGCACTTAGACATTTAAATGGCCAAGTTAAACACAAAACACAATTAGGATATCTGGACCCTCAGGTGTTCATAAACCCATACCAGGGGTCTCTAAAGAGAAATGGTGGGAACCAGGCAGAAAGACAGCCCCAAAATGCCTTGTTTAACTTGGCTGTCACAGTAGCTAACCCTTTGTAACTTGGCACATTTCGAAGTTATCACACTTAGAATTGACCTTTTTCCTTTTTTCCCATTTACCTTCTTTTGTACTTATAAAGTGGCTCTTTTTTTCTTTTAAGGAGAAGTAATTTATTTGGAAATATAATGAGGTGGCAAAAATTCAGCTCACAATTTAAAGAAGAAATGTAAACTATAGAATTTGAAAGAAAAGGCAATGGGTTTTAAATCCATAACCTTTTGAAAGTCAGAAAACCTATCTATTAGGCTGTATTCTCTGGTGGAAAAGCTCTCAAAATTGTAGGTGTTAAAAGAGCCACTGCAGGGAGCTTGTACTAGCTCCTAAATTTAATAGAAACATTAAACTCTCCAGTCCTTATTTAAACACATTTTTTTTCAAAGTCAAAAATACATTTTCTTACAGGTAGACAGGTGAAGTATAACTAAAAACACGAAAGAAAGTGATTCTCTTATACACTGTATGTTCTGTTTCTTGTCTCAAAAAAACTTTATCACTAGAGATTCACTTTTGGTTTTGGAAATGATGCCATAGTAAGAAAAAAAGACTTTTAATTAAAGCCTGCAATATAGATTTTTGCTGAGAACTATTTTTAAACAAATGAAGCATGACTCCCTTTTTTAGTAACTAGATTTAACCTAAGGTAAGTTTTTTTTAATATTTAGGAAAGATATATATATATATATATATATATATATATATATATATATATATATACACACACACACATATGTTCTTTTTCATAATTGTGAGGGCAGATTACTAATTCTGCAGCACACAGCCACATGTGCGTTTACTTTTGAATGTAGATGCTGAAAAGCCTGGTTATTGGAAACTCTTCAGAAGCTGAGTGCTTGTACCCTTTTCCAACAGTTGTAGTTGGACTTCTCTGCATCTGTCAAGCAGGCACTGTTCCTTCCCTCTTCCACCTCTAAATTATACTGACTAGATGTTGAAGTCGTTAAATTGATTATAGTCCAATCAGTAGACAATCCGACATAAACAAAAACAGCAATTACTGTTGGCACACATCCCATGAGTGCTAGTCAAACTTGCAGAACTGATGGTCCAATGAGTGTTTTCCAAAATGCTAGTTTCACAATTTCAGCAGTTCTGGCATCATCTTCTTAAAGGGAGGGGACAAAAATTCATAAGATTCCACTTGGCCTTAAAAACAAAAACATCTGTTTGATGCGTGAATGGATTGTTGGCTTTTATTCATCCAGTCCAAAAAGGGAGAAACATAGGATATGGAACGTAAAAGCATACATGTAAAAATGAAATTACAAAGGAATTCGAGATTAGCAGCTTTTTATAAAGCAAGCTGTTAATAATTCTTCTTTTTTGTTTTGCCAGAGTATTTCCATATCTCTTAAAATCCATTGTAGTTATTGACAGCAGTGATGCCTAATAGTGAAGACAGAATTTTTCAACTTTTTGCTTCTAGTAATTATACTTAGTTCTTTCTGCTTGCTTGTTTGGGTCATTGCCAGTCTTACAGCATATTTGTAGGGTATTTCTTTTCATTTTATAGGAACATTTTTGCTCCCTTTTATTTTTAGAGAAAATCTGTTTTTGAGAATTGGCTAATCAGGTAAATTCTAGTGAAATACTTGTTGACACACATGGAAACATCAAAATACTTTCTTGAGTTTTCATTTTGATGTAAAATCAGGCAATCAGGAGAAAGAGGTTTTGATAGTAGAAAAAAGCAATTCTACCAAGATCAATTAAAAATTTTATGAAAGATCTGGTTTTCCTATTACTCTGCTTTATTAATTCCTCTGACAGAATTCACATTGCTGGTTTAATGTCACTAATTCTCTTGCCATAGAATACATTCCTCATGGCTGGATTTAATGGATACCATGTTGAACTTTTAGTTATTTTTTAGAGAAAATGATTTTGAGACTTGCAACACTTGAAACATATTTTAGAAGCCTATGGATTGTTTAAAATGTAAATGTTGCCATTAAGTAATATGTTGTAGACTGCTCTTGAATTGAATGAGATTTTGATACAAAGCCTGATATTCTGGCTAAGTATTTTCCCAGAAGTATTTAATTTTTTTCTCCATTGACTCCTGTTGTGCTGTCAAAGGTTAAAGTTAGTTCTGTGGGGAGGTGGGGATGGGGAGGGGGGAATGCACGCAAGTTTCTAATCCAATTTCAATTAAATCTGAAATACGTTCCTGTTTTTTGTTTGGGGATTACATGGTACACTAGCTGGGATTGCATATACCTTGTTTGCTATAATGAAAGTGTACTTGTCTGATTTAAAATACGCTCTGCAACAATGTTATTACAAAGCAATTAAAACTTAAACATTAAAGTTAACATTAGTAAATTTAAATAGCTCTGTTATAGTATTAATCAAATAGTGTAAGGAAAGCTTTTAAATGGTTTAAATAATTATGCAACTCTTGGCATAAAAGCCTGACACAAGATAAATCTTTGAAAACTAAGAGTCGTTGCTTTTTTTTTTTTTTAAAACTTTAATTTTAGGCAGCTTGGGCTTTTAGCATGCATCACATTCCACCTCTAGTATAAGTAATTATGCCAGTTTAGTAATTATTAGAGATGAAAGAAATTCAGTAAGATACGAATTCTTTAAAACTTCAGTAGCTTCAGTTTTAGCGGGGATAATGATCAAGCAGCAGTCATTCGGCTGTCTGGGGACCCTGCCACAGCTACAGGCACTGAGCTGATCTTGGGGGTATCATTGTAATGGCAGCACACACTACAGTTGGCATTTCTACTCTCAATGCCTGATTGCAGACGTTTATAATTTGCTCATTAAAAAAAAAAAACAGATTCAAATATGAATGTCTAGAAATTCTGCTTTCTTGGAATACTGAAAGAAAAAAAGGATAAATGCATACCTTTAAAAATTATTATTGTTGGACACCATATATTTTAATTTTATGGGATAGTAAATGCTTTGAAAAATTCTGAAATGAAAAATACATGTGTAAATTTGTCAACTGTATGATGTGTTGAACACGTGTCGGGCATTTAAAGTCTTGTTTTCAAACAAAGGTGATTTGGTTTGGAAAACATATACTCTTCATGCAAAAGCATAGCTGTCTCCCACTAAATATGCTCCAGTGATGGACATTCAGAATATTAATTTTCATAATTCTGCAGGAGTTATGTTTTGGTCTTTCGCTTTCAACGTTTTTATATATGTGAAATCAAAAGGTTTCAGTTATCACAACTCAATAGGAAATATACGCATAAGGAATACGTACACATACACAAACATACTCTGATGTTCTATTTAAAATACAGTTTGGTCAGTAAATTCATATGTGTTAATCACTTTGTGAGGAAAAAAATGGATTGAATTGGATTTGGCCTAATACAAATTGGCATTGCTGTAAAGAATAGAGTTTCTTTTCAGGAATTAAAATCAGTGTACCATTGAAATTCATTATTTCACTGAAGCTATTTCTCCACTCTTCCTCAAGATTGGCTTTTCCCCAGATTTCTTGTCCCATCAGTGCATTATGATGGAAAATTATTTACTTGACCAGAATGAAGGTGATAAGGGTTCTCATTCTCAAGTATAGACAGCCCCATATATTCATATGGAGTACAATTGTGAAAACCCATGAAGAGCTGAAGGGTCCATAAGTTGAATGATAAATTGCAGTACTATAGGGAGTGCTGTGACCAGGACTCTAAAAAGTTACAACTTTTTAAACAATATATTGACTTTTAGAAACCAATTCTAGCATTTCAGACATGTTCCTTAATACTATTCTTTTCTTTCACGATAGAACCAGATCAGGTCTAGTACATGTGTGAGTGTGTGTGTGTGTGTGCGCACTCAGTTGTGTCTGATTCTTTGCAACCCCATGGACTGTACCCCGACAGACTCCTCTGTCCATGGAATTTTCCAGGCAAGCATACTGAAGTGGGTTGCACTCCAAGGGATCTTCCCAACCCAGGGGTCAAACCTGAGCCTTTTGTGTCTCCTATACTGGCAGGCAGATTCTTTGCCACTGGACCACCTGGGAAGCCTGTGTGAATATGACTAAACAGTAATTGCTTTCAGCACTTCTATTGATTTAGTGTGTCTCAAACTGTTAGAAGTTTATTAGGTATACCCTTTCTCTCAGTAGTATTCACAATTTAGTCTTTTCTTATTTTTTATACAGTTAAAAAAGGCAATTAAGTATTCACAAACATCAGTCTACCTACCAAGTATCAGTAAAGCTGAGGGAGAATTATTGGTTGGAAAGGTGATGCCATCATGAGTTTGAGTGAGTGTTTTGTTCATTAACTGATGTACAGAGTCTGAAATTGCCATGTGGAGGCTGGTTTGGGGCTGTCAGTGTGCAAAAGGAAAAGTTGGATGCACTTTTTTGCGGACATTAGGCAGGAATGAAAAAGAACTGTGGCCTCAAGGGAATGCATATTAATTCCTGGAAAGAGTTGAGAATAAAAACAGAAACAATTAGTTATGGTCATAAGTATCGTGACTTGGATATTAGTGTACTTGTAAGGAGATGGCTGTGCAGTGGAAAGGGCACAGAGGGTGAGCTCTTATTTGTTGTCTGCACTTTTTGGCAAATCACTTACCCTCTGTTCTCTAGATTCAGATTTCTTCTCTGTAGACCAAAGGGGCTCATTTACTGATTCAACAAGTTCCTTTTTGTTTGTTTTTTCTGGTGTTTATTTGTCCGTGCACATTGCTAGTTCCAAATATTCAGTTGTGAACTAGACATAAGCTTGGCTTTTATGAAGCATTATAGTCTAGAAAATTGGATGAGGTTTTAAATGCTTTCCATTGCTTTTTAATTTAGGAGAAGGCAACCGTGCAGGTAGTGGGAGATATGTGTGTATGGTATATATACTCTTTAGCATGTATGGTATTGACTCTTCAGCAGGTTGGGTCAGTTTAAAAAGTTAGATGAAATGATTGTCAAAAACATTTTTGAAACTAAAAGTTTGGTGAGTTATGCTTTTTGAGAAAAGTGAGCTTTATTTTCTCTTATGATTAAGAGTTAGATATACGCTTGAGTTGAAACCAGTAAACATAATATATAGAATATTTGTTTCCAACTCTTTTTGGATTTTTCAAAATCTTTTAGCCCTCCTAAAAGATCTAGGTGATTATTTCTAATAATAATGTTTCTAATAATAATCTAGATAACGTTTCTAAAAGTTAATAATGAGATACTGAAGGCAAGTTTGTAAAATTTTCAGAGAATTTATGGCATTTTTGAAATAATTGGAGGCTCTTGGAGAATGTGTGTATTATTCAAAAACAGTGAAACAAAGCCTCAGTTAGGAGTCCCTCCTCTACAAAATTGAGGTGAAACAAGTCAAGAGGAATTCATTCCATTAAATATTCAGGAACAGAACACTAAAGAATGAAACAAGTTGGTATTGAAATGTCCACAATGTAGGTTTAATTATTTTTCCCCAGGAAAATAGGTGAATGCCTTGAAACAAACTTTTACAGAGTCATAGATCTTAAGCATAGGACAATTTAGGGATAATGATAGTGAATGTCTTGATGGTCTTGATGTTCATAGACGTGAGTGCACAATCAGTGGTGATGGGGGGGTGTAACTGACCGGAGAAAAAAATGATTCATAGAAGTCCCTTTTGCCTCCTCCAAAATCACATAGGTCATTTATGTAAGTGTTGCATCATTATATCAAATTTTTAATCTTCAAAATAAAACCATTACAAGATAATAACACCATTTTATAGCTCCTGTTAAATGTTTTTCATATTTTCTGACTTGCATACATTGAAATCCAATATGAGTGCAATGGGCTGGCCCACCCTGGGATGGCTTCCCAGCTCTGTCTTTGCTTCTGGGTCCCTCAGGCCAAGAGGGGGTCAGTCAGGTGCCTGACTCATACTAAGTGCTCGGTAAATGTCCATGGAAACAAAATCATTTATAATTTTTTTAACCAAAGAAATGTGTTGATGACTTTTGATTTCCCTTCTCTCTCTAGCATCATAGAATTCTCATATTGAGAAATTGTAATTCTTGCAAGTTGATCAATAATTCATATTAATGGGGCAGGCATGCTTTTAAAATTGTGAACTTGATTGAGTTGTAGCTGATGGAAAAAAAAAATCAAACAGCAGAGGTTAGATGATCTTAACTTCTCACTGTGATTTCTTGTCCAGACTCTCTATTTAAGGAACTAACGTAGAAAGACACACGTGTTACACACGAAACCATTCTCAGGGCCTTTATAAGGAAGCTGACTCGATTCAAACTCGGTTCAAATTCTGCAGTTTCCATAGAGCAGTTTGCAGGTTCTAGAGAAGAACCTTGGGCCAGTGACCAATTCACCCCACTGGGGGTTTGTCATATCTCACTAGGAGCAGCCCTAACAGCAGCAGCTTCTTTGGCCTAGAATTTGTGTGTACGTGTGAGTGAGTGACCAACTCTATGTTTGCCTGGATCTCACGTGGATTTTTGCAGTGGGAATAGCTATGAACCTGCAGCTGTACAAGGTCAAAGTGCGTTGCTTTAAATATAGCATTTTAATTTGGTTTGACTTACATGGGCTCCTCATCTTCAATTCATGTCCATCCACTTACCCAAATGCTAGTACCATTTTCATAAAGCAACATTTCCCAAACCTTTGATGATTTTCCTAGCTTCATTCCTCTAGGCTTAGATTATGGATTCTCAGGTTGGTTTTGTACCATGATAAGGGTTTGCATATTGTTTTCATTTCTTAAGGTTCATCTCACATCTTCTGTGGGGCTTTTTCTGACCCACCGGAGTTAAAATGCCTCCTCTCTTTATCATCTCTTCCATGGCTCATATACTGTAGAAACTATGACACTAACTTGGTTTTCTGGTTTGTTGATAAGCCCTTTGAGAGCAGCATTCAGTGTTTTATTCTCTTTGAATCCCCATATCCTAAAACTAGATACTAAGCAAACAAACTTACAAAGGCATTCATGCGCTCATGTGTTTAATCAACAAATACTTACTGCACATTCATCATTTTCCAGTCCTAGAGTGCTAGAAGTTGGGGATGCTGTGAAGGAGACAGACAGGGTCTGTGTTCTTGTGAAGTCACAATCAAGCAATGGAAACACATTAAATGCACGATTCAACAGATACTAGTAATTTATAATTAGATGAAGGGAAAGCCCTGAGTGTTATGCAAACATTTCAGAAAGATATGAGTGAGGTCAGGAAAGGATCCTGAAGGAAGCACTTTCAAACCAAATCTGAGGTTTAATGTGTTTTTAAATGCAAACTATTGAGCGTGCTCATGATTCTACAGGAATTCTTATTGAGCACCAGTTATGTGTCAGATGCTAAGGATACAGTCAGGAACAAGTCAGACTCAGTTGTTCGTGGTTTTCACAGATCTAACAGTCTATGAAGACATGTTTAGATGACTCTGTGTCCCTCTTAGAATAGAATAGAATTTAATTACTTAACTGTGTCCGACTGAGTAACTTTCCAACCGTATGAAGTGTAGCCCACCAGGCTCCTCTGTCCATGGAATTGTCCAGGCAAGAATACTAAAGGGTAGACATTCCCTTCTCCGGGGGATCTTTCCAACCCAGTGATTGAACCCAGGTCACCTTCATTACAGGCAGATTCTTTACTTTCGGAGCCCATGTGTCCTTCTTAAGGTTGTGTAACTCCGAACTATACTTAGTTTTGCAACAGTATACTTGCAATTCATACAAATGGTGTCTGTTATATTATTTGCACATGACTAGCTTGTATACACGGAGAAGGCAATGGCACCCCACTCCAGTACTCTTGCCTGGAAAATCCCATGGATGGAGGAGCCTGGTAGGCTACAGTCCATGGGTTCGCTAAGAGTCGGACACGACTGAGCGACTTCACTTTCACTTTTCCCTTTCATGCACTGGAGAAGGAAATGGCAACCCACTCCAGTATTCTTGCCTGGAGAATCCTGGGGGTGGCGGAGCCTGGTGAGCTGCCATCTATGGGGTCGCACAGAGTCAGACACGACTGAAGCGACTTAGCAGCAGCAGCTTGTATACAAGTTCTGGCCATCCTTTGTGCTTGGGCTGATTTTTCCACTCTATGTAAACTACCCTAACTCTATTCGTTGAGTTTTTCATCACTTAGATCTATTTATTCTTCCAAATATCTGGATTTCTTATAATTCTTATAATGCTGTCTAAATATGGGATGTTGTTGTTGTTCAGTCGCTAAGTTGTGTTTGACTCTTTGTGACCCCATGGACTGCAACATGCCAGGTTCCCTGTCCTTCACTTTCTCCTGGAGTTTCCTCAGACTCATGTCCATTGAGTTGGTGATGCCATACAACCATTTCATCCTCTGCTGCCCCCTTCTCCTTTTGCCATCAGTCTTTCCCAGCATCAGTGTCTTTTCCAATGAGTCAGCTCTTCACATTGGTGGCTAAAGTATTAGAGCTTCAGCTTTGGCATCAGTCCTTCCAGTGAATATTCAGGGTTGATTTTCTTTAGGAATGACTGGTTTGATCTTCTTGCTGTCCAAGGGACTCGGAAGAGTCTTCTCCAGCACCACAATTAAAAAGCATCAATTTTTCAACGCTCAGCCTTCTTTATGGGATAAACTCCCTCATTTGGCATCATTAGCCAATTTAAAACTCTTTTCTCCATTTCACCTTGATATATACGAATCATGTAATATATTTCTGCTTATGATCTTTGCAAATTCTTAGCACAATTTCCACATCAAGGAACTTGGTAAATATTAGAATATGACAATGCATCAACAATTCATGAGTGTATTCTCTGATTGAAAAATTACATAGAAAAACTGTAGAAAGATGACAAAAACCAGTAATCTACCTACCAACAGTTTTTTTTTTTTCACTTTCAGGTCACATTTTTTTGACAGTTCTGTTGTCTCTATTCATGATGGTATTATTCATGAAGTCCCAACAGACAGTCTGTGAGAGGATGTTTGAATCTGCGTATATCCAACCCTTATCGCCATCCACATAATTCTCCAAGCCAGGTCGTAGTGAGAGGCCTCTATATTCTGGACAGGCTAATAGAGTCCCCCACCCCCAAGCTGTCTGGAAATAGAGCATTCCTATGAAACCTTTTGTATAGGGACTGGTGTATAGTGAAGAAGCAATTACCTTAGGACACATCTTGCTAACAGATGCACAAAATAAATCGAGATAAAGCCCAGATGCTCACAGACACAGTTCAAAGCTCTGGCGGCCTGATGCAGAGATGCCCAGTGTGGTTCCTGGGAACGGAGTGTGCTGGTGCCCTTCTTGCTCTGGGAGTGTGCACGGCCTTTATAACAGCTGGACTCGCTGCAAAACAATGTGCTGAATGCTATTTTTGCACTGCACCTTCTTTTCTAAAATCAAAAATGCTCTTTGGATTTCTTTCAGTTGGAGAAAGCAGGTACCTATGTAGATCTTTCATAAAATCCAAGTGGCAGAAAGTGAACTTTCAAAAAGCCAGATGTTGGTGATGTGTTGCCCTTTAATGCAACTCACTAAGACTTCTTGAAATATCTGTCCCACTGTTATTTAGAGAGGAGGAGGATTTTAATGATAAAGACCTTTGGCAGTGAAGTGAACCGTTCTTAGATGGCAGTTCATTTATGTGGGTACCTTGGATACCTTTTATTCCCAAATGAAAGGTTGTACTCTCTGTGTTGTCCTCCCTAAGCGTACTTCCTAAA
Source organism: Okapia johnstoni (assembly GCA_024291935.2). Lineage (NCBI taxonomy): Eukaryota > Metazoa > Chordata > Mammalia > Artiodactyla > Giraffidae > Okapia > Okapia johnstoni. Next base: position 101,631,743 of record CM044309.1, read on the forward strand.
AATTCCTTCATATCAACACTTAGCACCTTTGTTCTAACAACTCTATCCATTGTACAGTGTTGTGTCATTTAAAGATTGAAGGTTAGAGGAGAAGGGGACGACAGAGGATAAATTGGTTGGATGGCATCACTGACTCAATGGACATGAGTTTGAGTAAGCTCTGGGAGTTGTTGATGGATAAGGAAGCCTGGTATGCTGCAGTCCATGGGGTTGCAAAGAGTCAGATAGGACTGAGCAACTGAACTGATTTTATTTATTTTACTATTTACACATGTTGCTTCAATGAGCACACACCCAGCCTTGCTAATATGTGTGATTATGTACATGTTGTAAATGCCTAACAATGGAATTGTTGGATAGAGAGAACACACATTTAAAGTTTTGATAGGTACTGCAAATGTGCCCTCCACAGAGGTGACGCCAGTTCACACTGCTGTTAGCAGCAGGATTAGAGAGTGCCTATGTTTAAATACTTTATCTTTACTGATGTGGCTTGTGAAATAAACAAACTGGTATTTCATTGACATTTTCATTAACATTTGTATAATTATAAGCATTTTTTCATATGTTTATATAACATTTGTATTTATTTTTCTGTGAATTGCCTTTTTTATTTCCTTTGCCCTTTTGTCTTTTCGTTTGAAAAAGCAGCTCATAGTAATAAGAAAATTAGTCCTTTTTTCTGACATACATGCTGCAAATAATTTCCCTAGTTTGGATTTTGACTTTGTGGGTGGGTATTTTTTTTTCCTTTTGCCATTGAGAAATTTAAATATTTTAATTTTCAGTTTTGTCAGGCTTTTCCTTGTAACTCATAGAGATTGTGTGTGACGTAGAAAGGTTTTTTTCTTTTTCCTGATCTTTTATTTAGTTTCATCTTCTTATTACACTGGCTTCAGAGCCTACCTACCCCTCTTCACCTTTTTGGATCCAGCACCTAAGCATATTTTTGGGAATAAAATAGATGCTTAGCAAACATTTAATAAAGTATGGTAGTTAAAAGCATGAGTGTTAAGTCAGACTTCCTGAGTTGAAATTTCTATCTTGTTTACCCTGCGCAAATTATGAAATAACATGGAACTACAGTTTCTGTGTCTGTAATTGAGGGATTGTGTGTGCATGGTCAGTTGCTTTAAACGTGTCTGACTCTTTGCAACCTCATGGTCCTGCCAGCTTCCTCTGTCCGTGGGATTTTCAAGGCAAGAATACTGGAGTGGGTTGTCATGCTCTTCTCCAGGGGATCTTCCCAACCCAGGGATCAAATCCACGTCTCCTGTACTGCAGGCAGATTCTTTACCGCTGAGCTACCTGGGAAACCCCAGGTGAGGGTATTACCCTAATTCATAGGGTTGTGAGAATTCAGTTAATCCATATAAGTTCTTAGAATAGTGTCTGTTGGATAAGAAATAGCTAGTCCATGTTTCTTACTCTCATTCTCAAAAGTTTTCTCGCTTTTGGGGGAAACCCTTCATCCTATGGGTACATGTCTTTTCTGTGGATTTCCAGGTACCTGTCTGGCTAGACACAGTTTTCAGAGACCTGACTTGGGTGGGTCCCTTGTGGATGTCTTTGCTGGTTCAGTCCTTCATGACCCATCCTTTCCCATTGGCCAAAGCAGCTCTTGATTCCAAGCTCCACTTTGCTCTGCCAGTGTAGAGAGAGTTCTGAAGGAAAAATTCCTGCAGAAATTCCAATTAAAAGATAATGGAAACATAAAGTGGAGCTAATTAATTTTAGAGCCTCTGCCATCTTCTCCGTACGTCAGGCCTTTGTCTTTGTGGTTCTTTGCGAAAGGGCCGATGCTAAATGCTCATTTGCAAAGGTAGGCTAATTGTTCTTGGGAGAGGAGCTAGAGACAAATAATTCACATATCATTATGAAGGTTTAATCATAGTAGATTTATTAATAATCCTTAAATTAAAAAGGTAAATCTGGGCTTGGGTTTGCAAAGGAATTAGTTGAACAAGGGGATGATTTTCTGTATCACCGTACCCATCAGTAAATTGATCTAGAAGCATCTTCTTCTGGGCTTCAGCTGTGTTGTCTAGGAGCAGAGTGAGTAGAGGATGTGAAGACAGAATGTGTCTGCTGTCTGGCTGTTACCTACCAGTCTGTGTCTGGCTGTGTCTAGCTGCTGCTTTAATTTTATGTGAAACCTTATTTGGGAGCCGATTGTCTGAGTTTTCTTTCCTCTTCATTTCTTTTCTATTCTTTGCTGCAGTAAGTCCTAATGGTTAAGTTTGCTTTCTTTTTATTTCCCCTTGCCTTCCCTTGCTCATTCAGTCACCAGTCCTCTCTGTGCTTAGTTCATGAAATCACCCAGTTCCCACTCCCAGATTGCTGGGCTTCAACTGTCCCTTTGGGCTTTAGAAACCCAGCCTGTGCTTTGCCCGCTGGTTGACCTCAGCACTCATTTGTCTGATACTCTGGGTAGACACGACCATGTCTTTTTATTTTAACTAAATGATAACTGTCATAAAGTTGTCTTTCTGTACAGACAGAGCCAAAAACCTTAATACATCCGATCAGATGACTTTCAAATATCCATTTATACTTTTTTTCCTTCAACCTTAGTGCTAAATGAAGTGAAAGAAATAGTAATTGAAAATCGGGGTGGAGAGAGTCAAGAGGATTGTGTGAGGCCACTTTTAATGAGTGGGATATCCTTAAATAATAGTAAGTGATGAAAGAAATTCCACTTCAAGATAATTTAAAATAGATATTCTAGAAGACACTTTTGAAAGGGCTGGGGTGGCTATTCAGTTTCCTGACAGGTCGGTGCTGTCTGGAGCTGGAGGTCTTGTTAGAGAAGAGGTTAGAGCCTGGAAGATGCAGTGGTCCAAGCAGGGCAAGGATGCTGGATTTTCCCTGATGTCTCGAAGACTGGAGAAGCCTCTGTGGCCTGTCCCAATCACACCAGGGCTTTGTGACAGAACAGGAAAGAGTCTCAGTCTCTTGACTTCTGATTCTAGGAATGGCCTCTCATGGCTGTACACATTCTAGACTGTGGATGCTGAAGTGACTTTCCCCATCCTTCTCAGCTGCTTAACACAAGCCAGAGTCGGGGCCCCCTGAGCTGAGAGTCGCCTTCCTTAGTCTAGTGTTAGCTGTTCTCAGACTTGTGTCATCTAAGCACCACTAGTGTGTCCCGGTGAGTTGATCTGAGGGATGCCATGCCTGATGACCTGTGTTTGAATTCTGCATGTTATGAAACCTCTAAGCCTCCTTTTGGGCTTCCCTGGTGGCTCAGATGGTAAAGAATCCGCCTGAAAGCAGTATACACAGGGGATGCAGGTTCGATCCCTGGGTCAGGAAGATCCCCTGGAGAAGGAAATTGCTACCCACTCCAGTATTCTTGCCTGGAAAATCCCATGGAGGGAGGAGCCTGATAGGCTGCCGTCCATGGAGTCGCTAGGAGTCAGACACTACTGAGCGACTTCACTTTCACTTTTCATTTTCATGCATTGGAGAAGGAAATGGCAACCCACTCCAGTATTCTTGCCTGGAGAATCTCAGGGATGGGGGAGCCTGTTGGGCTGCCGTCTATGGGGTCGCACAGAGTTGGACACGACTGAAGCGACTTAGCAGCAGCAGCAGCCAGTATTCTTGCCTGGAGAATTCCATGGACAGAGGAGCCTGGTGGGCTACAGTCCATGGGGTTGCAAAGAGTTGGACATGACTGAGCAACTAACATTGGCCACCACAGTCCCCCTTTGGTGTTTTTTTTTTTGCTTTAAGCATTTCGATCTCAGTTCCTTCTACTATTTCACCCCCACCCCCCAAAAGTTACTTCTACAAGATAAAAAAGATATGATATTAGTCAGTTACATCTGGGAGAAAATTGAAAGCAGTGGATACCTGACCAATCCCTAACTGTGTGATTAAAGGCTTTGTTGTTGTTCAGTCGCTCAGTCGTTTCAAGGCTTTAGCTTCTGATAAAAAAAAAAATCGCATGCCTCAGAAAGCTGATCTGCGAGGTATTTTTGAGGAGGTGGGCATGGGGTGCTGGAGTGAGGGATCCCGTTGCTGGTGAAATCTCAGCAGAAATACCCCCTTGTAGAGGTTCAGTGGCCTTTCAAAGGCGTTCTTCTGGATGCTCTCCCTCAAAGGCGAAGGTGGAACCCTCCCCCAGTCTGAGTGACAGGAGAAAGTGAGTGATGGCAGTGCCTGTACAGTTAGAGCAGTGCATCTGACTTTGGGCTGAATATCTTCCTGTAATGTCATACTGGATGTTGTTATTTAGTTGCTACGTTGTGTCTGACTCTGCAACCCCCTGGACTGTAGCCCAGCAGGCTCCTCTGTCCAAGGAATTCTCCAGGCAAGAATACTGGAGTGGGTTGCCATTTTCTCCTCCAGGGGATCTTCCCGACCCAGGGATGAAACTCTTGTCTCCTGCATTGGCAGGTGGATTCTTTACCACTGAGCCACCAGGGAAGACCCAATGTCACATTAGCTGTTTTAAATCCACTGTGTGGAGAAGCTAGGGGAAAAAGAAATTCATATTTCCCACTGGCAGCTTACCATCCTGAAGCAGTGTCTGTGTTCTGTTTGAAATATGCCACTTTTTCATGCAAATTTTCTTTGTTTTTATGACAAGATGGACACACGTGTTGGGGATGCTCTGTTCCAGGAGCTGGTGGGACATTGATGCCATCTGTGGAGGGAACTGGGCATGACCCATCACCATCCCTGAAGAAATGATGCCAGTTCTGATGTCTTAGAGATGGCACATATTTTTAAAAAATGTTGGTTAAATATAAACTTTCAAAATTGCAAGCAGCAAGTGGTAGAATTGACAAGATTAGTGATTAGTGTCCTTATTATTCTTTTAAGAAAATAGGGTGCGATTGCCTGGCTCACCATCTGAGAGCATGTTCCTTTTCCAGTGAAATCTATTTATTAATATATTATATATGTGTGTGTGTGTGTGTATTCTGCTTATTAAAGCATATGGTAAAAAAAATGATTAACTATGGGTATTTGTCAGCCATTCTGCCCTATGTTTGATTGATTTAGTTGATTTTACTTTATGCATATTTGGAGATTGTCTGATAAATCATCATTTGAAACATGTCTCTATATATGTATATATATTTATTTCTTGACAAATCAGGATTGAAACAATGTAAGTGGGAATATATTTCCACAAGCGACTATTAATTTATAGTTACTAAGATAATGGCATACACGTTCACTTTCAGTTCTATCTGGGTAGCTCTGTAAATTGTGTATTGATTATGCTAATGACACTGGTGTCTTTATTACTTGTCTGCAGATCCATGCAGATGGAATGCACATTTGGCAAGGTTGTCATTCTGTAAGAAAAGGTACATTATTAAAATCTGCTTTTTGGAGAGATTGCATTAGAACTAAAGGAAAACATTGATTAAACTCATATGGAAATGTAAGTAGTTGTGTTCTAGGAAATAAAAAGTGCAGTTAAGAAGTTTTTTAAAAGGATGCTCATTATTTCCTTTGTTTCAAATTCCTTAAAGAAAATGTTTCAGAAATGGTACTTAATCAATAATGATCTATTTTTATAGTTTATTTTTGGTTATGTGGCTTTTCTTGTTTTGTTTGTCAGGCTGAAGGAAACTTAGACATTTAGGTTTGCCTATATTTTTAAATTTATTAGCCCAACTAGAGGGGAACAAAATGAATTTCTTTTCTTCCAATTGCATATAAATTTTCTTGTATTTTGTAATAGCTCATAAGCCATAAATCACAGCCTCACTTTTTTCTCTGATCTTTCATTGTACAAACAGGTACCTTATTTTATAGGGTCTTTCTCGTTCCTTCTTTCTTTGTTGCTGAACCATTAAGTTACCGAAGAAGTTACTTGGAGACTGCTTTCTTATCTTCCTGAATGGGATCATTTCTTAGAAATGTAGGCTGTCCACTTACTTGTGAGCCAGCTTGAAAGGAAAAAAAAATCTTTTAAAATGTTGTTTTAAAATCATTTTCCACTCTATATTTTAATGACAGTTTGATCCCCAGTTTGAGAACCAGTTGGCCCTTCGGAAGGAGAAAAAGGAAAAAAAAATAGGCAAGATTTTTTCATGTTCCTGGGTGATATGATTCCATTTAGTGGGATAATAATGCCCCAAATGTTTTGTTTAACTCACAACCTTTAGACAAAATCGATTTTCCCTGTCTTTCAAATATATCATTGCAATTAAGAAGAGAAACTTCCTCAATTAAAACAAAAGCGAAAGCAAAGTCACTAATAAAGAGAAAGGAGTGGTAATATTGAATTGATTTTTGTGAATGAGATTGGAGTTTATCATCTCAAAATTTAGACATGAGTCTTGTTACATTGCAGCAAACTAATGTTTCTTGTTCAAAACAAAACTTTCTCCCTAAGCTAGTGTGCTTCAGTAATTGTTGAGATAGTTAACTTTAAGTGTCCAATTAAGAAATATTGTTACAATTGGATTGGCATTATAGAAAAGAGCTGAAGTCATAAGAACAGTTGGGAGAAGTATCAGAAAGTATGATGTCTGGAATATAAAGCTTTTCTTCCCAGATTTTCTTTGCCTGGGTGGGGTAATACTTCCTCGCTGTACTATTAATCCTATACCTGAGGCTTACTGATGACATTTAAAGAAAAAATAAGTAGACTCTTCCCCATATATCCGCATGTCTGAATCCTAGGTTCAGAAACATGTTTCATTTATCGTTGTAGTTGCCCTAGGAAGCATTTTTCAGGGTATGTGGTCATTACGTGCTTAAAAACTACACATAAATGTTTTAAAATAATTTGTTTTCCTCCAGAGTAGGTTTTTAGCAGTTTTAAAATCACTTGGCTGTAGAAAATTAGACCAGTGTATCTGGATATTAACAATAACTTTATGTAATATTTTTCTAACATAAAATGGAACAAAGGGTCCATGGACTTGGTTGAAGATTGAGCTTAGGGATGTAGAAGTTGGTTTTGTTGGTTGGTTTTTGTAGGGAGTTAGGGACTATACTCAGATGTGTTACCAGCCCCTTCCCAGTGAGCCAGTGATGTTGAACATGAAGGCACCAGGCTAAGTGGAAGAATGAAGGGACTCAAATCTGGTGAGAAGAAAAGTGTTTGCCAAGAAGCCCCACCAAACAAAACAGCAACAACAGTAAAAAGACATGGGAGAGCTCACCGAAAACCCTTCATCCAGGGGAAAAACAGAACAAAACCTTTCCAGGGTGATGTTTTTCTCTATTAGGTTAGATGATTTTGGTTTTGTGTGCCCGCTGTAAGTGTTTCCATCTCATGCTTGTCAGGTTGACTTGTCATTTTTGTGGTTTCTTGCTCTATTTTCTTCCACAGGAAGCCTAAGCCTTTTGTTTCTTTTTTAAAAAAATATTCATTTATTTATTTTATTATTTATGTGTCTATTTTGGGTCTTAGTTGCGACATCCTAGGTTTTTCTTGCGTCAGGCAGGATGGTTCCTTTCGGGGCAAGGACTCTCTAGCTGTGGTGCATGGACTCAGTAGTTGTGGCACGTGGGCTTACTTGCTCTTTTCCTTGGCATGTGGGATCCTAGTTCCCTGACCAGGAATTGAATCCATGTCCCCTGCTTTGCCGGGCGGATTCTTAACCAGTGGACCACCAGGGAAAGTCCCAAGGCTGAGCCTTTTAATGTGAATGTTTCAATGTATTCATTTGGTTTTATAGTGTTGACAGTAGTGGTCTAGTGTATCACGTTGCCTTTCAGAAAGGATCATGAACTACATGCGGAATCAGGGTGACTTAAACTAAGAGTTAATTTTTTTTTCCCTAAAAGAGAATAAAAGAGAGCTATTAGAATCAATATCTGTTTTTGTTTTTAGTCAAATTGTGGATTTATTTTTCCTTGGCTTTATGTGTGTTTGAAACAAGACCAAAGTAAAAGGAATCTCACCAAAGACCTTTTAAGTCCCAGGAAGTGTCAGCGGGCCTTTGCAAATCTCTCCCATTAGATTAAAAAGTTAGCTGGTGTGATTGCGGTATTTCTGTCCAATCTCTCTCCAGCTTTGGCTTTATTGGGATTACAGATAAAAGCTGAAATCTGGGTATGAAGATAGTGAAAAAAGCCATGGTTCATACACCTGTTTAATTAGCCTTGGTTAATGCGCTTGTCTTAAAGCTAAGACAGCAAGTTCATCTCTAGGGCTGGCTCCACCAAGCCTGATGCCTGGCTGTCACTGAGCCGGCTCCCCCTTTTCTTAGGCCCACAGTCCATCTGAAGTCTCCAGATCCTGTTTCTGGGGCGCCTCCCGTTCACCCTTTCTGGTACTGATTTAGCTTGCTCTCTCTGCACTTCTTCCCTGCATTGTGTCAGAATTTCCATACTGGTCTCTTTGCTTCCAGTTCTGGTCTCTTTCCAAACCTTCTTCTTAATCACCAGTGGGGCATCTCTCTAAAATGTACATGAAATCAGTCACTTTCCTTAAAGTCCTCCAGTGATTTCTCATAGCACCAGGTTAACATCTGACTATTTAGCCCATGTAGTTCCTCCGTGAGCCGCTCGCTTTCCCATCCTCATCTCTGCCACTGCTCCCACTTCCTTCCATTCTATCCAGAGCCCCTCATTTGAGTAGCACAGAAGAGCTTGCGGTTCTTGGAAAGCGTCATGTTTTTCATCTCTGCCTTTACATATGTTCCCTCTTTAAAAAAAAAAAAAAGAAAGAAAGCGTATGTATTTATTTGGCTGCATCAGGTCTTAGTTGTATCATGTGGGATATTTCATTACATTGCATGGACTCACTAATTAAGGCATGGGCTCAGTTGCACCAAGCCATGTGGGGTCTTAGTTCTCCCACCAGGGACTGAACCTATGTCTCCGACATTGCAAGGCAGATTCTTAACCTCTGGACCACCAGGGGAGTCCCCTGTTTCCTCTTTTTGGAGTGCCGTCTATCACTTGTCCTCAGTGCTGTGCTGTGCTTAGTCATTCAGTCCTGTCCGACTCTTTGCGACCCCATGGACTATAGCCTGCCAGGCTCCTCTGTCCATGGGGATTCTCTAGGCAAGAATCTTGGAGTGGGTTGCCATGCCCTCCTCTAGGGGATCTTCCAACCCAGGGGTCAAATCCAGATCACCCACATTGCAGGTGGATTCTTTACCAGCTGAGCTACCAGGGAAGCCCATCCTGAGTGCCACTCATCCTTTAAAACAGCCCAGTGCTGCTCCTCTTTAGCTAACATTTTTCTGCGTTGCCCTATCTGACTGAAAAGCCCCTCCAGCTGAGCACCACCTTCTGCAGTTATCGGTTTATTCATCTCTCCCTTTCTCTGCCCCAGTGCTTCCCAGCCCTTCTCATGCCATGGCACACACACAGAAAAATGAAACGTTTTGAAGGAAACACTTGGATAAATGGATAAGCAATTGGTGTGTCCAATTATCTCTAGCTGTAACCTGGCCACTTGGAGGGTGGAGTCAGTATCCTCGAACACCGGAACCCCCTTTTGACCCACTGGTTGAGAAGCTCTGCAGAAGATTTTAAGCTCCTTAGGACAAGGACCAGGTCTTAGACATTGTTTTTCCTGTGTGTTTGTGAGCTGAGTCGCTTCAGTTGTGTCTGACTCTTTGCTACCCTATGGACCACTCCTCTTTCCATGGGATTTTCCATCAAGAACCCTGGAGTGGGTTTCTGTGCCTTCCTCCAGGGCACCTTCCCCACCCAGGAATTGAACCCACGTCTCTTATGTCTCCTGCATTGGCAGGCAGGTTCTTTACCACTAGGGCCACCTGGGAAGCCCAGGGCTTTAGCCAAATGCCTCTTACTATGTGGATGCTCAGTAAATGTTTGTTTGCTGAAGGTGCAACAAGATAACCACAGTCACTCAAATGGAAGGTTAAATGATTAGGGCAGGAATCTATTTATAAATACTCTTTATGAAAGTTAGAGTGGTACGATTGCTTTCTTCTAAATTTCATGTTAAAGATAAAGATGGATGAAGTCGAGGAAGGAAATTTGAGTAGGATTCTGATTGGAAGAAGAGAAACTTTATCTGGTTCCAAAGGGTGAGTGTGTATTGTTTGGTGTGTATGTGTCTGTTTGTGTGTGTTTTAACCTCTCCCAAGGCTAATTTCCTCCCACTCAGCATCCTCCTATGAGGAATTTCATTGTATAAAGAAGAGGGGCGATACGTTCATGTTTGGCATGTGTCCCATCCTAATAGAGCATCTGTGATAGTTCTCTTTGGTCTTCAAGGACCGTGATAGACCTGTAGAACAATCAAGCCAACCCACTGAAATTCTAAACTCCAACTGTGTGATTTTGTTTAGCATAGAGATATGTCTGTCTCTCTATATTTCTTTCTAGCTGAGATTTTAGAGGCAGAAAAGAAAAGTACATGAAAAGGTTTTCTCTCTCTTTCCCCCCCTTTTTTCTTTAAAACAGTTTAACAACTTTCAGAGAATAGAGTGGTTAGAACATAAACATTGTAGGAAAAGTAAAAAGAGCCCATGTGTATCCATGATTCCTTGAGCTCCCTGGACCTGTTGGCATCACCAGGTCTCAACCTCGATGGCTGTCCCTGTCCTGCCAGCTGAGGCTACAGTTTGGACATGTGCATCCTTGACAACCTCAGAGTGCTTTTGCTTTTGTTTTGTTTGTTTACTTTTTCTTGACAGTAGAAAAAGGGGAGGCAGCAGAGTAGCAGGCAGGTGGGGTCCAGACAGCCCTGTTCCTTCATCAGAGCCTGCTTGTGATTTTATAACAATGGATGATTTATTTTCCCCAAGTCTGTTCTCATCTTATGGGATTTCCAGTTAGAATGCATATGTAGAGCCCGGAAAGCACAAAATAATGATCCCACCCTTTGGTTTTTTTACCCTTTGGTAAAGGAGGAAGGCTCCTCCTTAACTCTTTGTAGCCCAAAGGTAACTTTTCCTCTCTCCTTAGCATCAGGATACACCCGTTGATCGAATTTGAGCACATTTCTAGAGGCTTCCCAGGTGGCAGAGTGGTAAAGAATCTGCTTGCCAGTGCGTGGGACGCATTAGACATGTGTTCGATCCCTGGGTGGGGAAGATCCCCTGGAGAAGGAAACAGCAACCCATTCCAGTACTCTGGCCTGGAGAATCCCACGGACAGAGGAGCCTGGTGGGCTACAGTCCGTGGGATCGCAAAGAGTCGGACACGACTGAAGCAACTGAGTACACAGGCGTGCTAGGGCAGGAGTGCTTTCAGACATGGTTTGCTCTAAATAAGAGTAGTCTCGGGCTTACTTTTTCAGGTGTGGGACTTCAGTAAACCTTAGAAGACAAGTCATTGTGACTATATGTGAACTTTAAAAGCAACGTCAGACAATTCATTATTTGGGGCACAAGCTTAATGTTCACTTGAGGTGCATCATTCGTAGCAATCTGGGGACGTTTGAGTGTGGAATGCATGTGTTTAAATTATCTGTTGACTTATTCATCATAGAGTTTCTGAAAATAAGACACTAGGGTTATAATGTGTTTTTTTTTCATTTTCAGAAGATATTCTTGGAAGAAGGAACTTAGGCAGCTTTCCAAAATAACAAAAACATACTTTTACTAGTCCACTAATAATGTCGTGTTGAGCTCACTTTTTGCTGAACATCTAGTGTTTTGTAGTTTTAGGTAATTCAGATCCAGGAGGTCATGTTATTCACATGAAGCCAAGACTTGTTCTTTTTTTAAGGCAGTGTGCATATTTTAGCTGATATTTTCTTGAACTTACTGGCACTGTGTGGGTTGCTTTAAGATTGAGTAATTCATGCCATGGTTGTTTAATCTGGTGAAAAGCTGGCTATGACCAGAGAACAAACTGTTAGGAAATGGTCCAGTTTTTAAGTTTGCGTGTGTGTAAGTAGAGTATTTTGGGTTCATTCATCTCTTGCCAATCTTAGTTGTTAAGTAGTCTTCTTGCATTCATATTTACATCATCCTCTGAATCCTGTGTTTCTGCCACTCTCATAAAAACAGACTGGTTTGTAAGGTAGGGCCTCAGGCTTAGAATCCACCAGGAAAAAGCCTCATTTATATCTCCGGCAAGAAGGACAGAGGGCCTGCACTGTGTACTCGCTGCCAGAAGTTTTTATAGTAATACTTTGTATCTAGGCTCTGGCTCTTACCATTAAATGTGCTTTTTATAGAGTACCAAGTTATAAATGTAGTGCGGCTACGGCATATTAATCTTACTGCAGAGATTTAATGAGGCAGTTGTTTTGCGATGGACACTATTGGGAGCAGAAAGCGACAGAGTTTTACTTTACCACTGAGCTGCAGAAATATTCCTTGCCTGGTAATAATTATAACCACATGATCTCTTAGTTTTTCTTACTTTTGCCAGTGCTTTTCCATGCAAAAGTGGCTTGGAAGGAGGTCCATTTCTAGGCAGTGAGATGGATTGGAAATTGGGCTGTTTTCTCAGTGGTTTGACATTTTTTCAACTTTGATCAGGCCTGGGATCCTTGTTGCACAGAGAGAAATATGTAGGATGAGTTTCAAGAATACAGATAGTCTTTGCCAGTCCACTGAGATGGCTTTTAGATATTCATTACTTTTACTTGACTTTTATATAGGTTATAAAAAGTAAATGTGGTGAAACCTCATTTTTACATGGACAGAATAGAATTTCTGCTGGTTGGCCTAAACTGATCCCACACTTGAAATTAATTGAAGTCCATGGGTTTATTGCCTCCAACACTTTTAAGCCAGCGCAATTTTTCATTTTCCCCGAAGTTGTAATTTTATTAAACCAAGTTGTAGCAATAACAACCCTTATGAAGAGGAGGATGAGAAGAAGGAAGGAACCACCTGCCAGGGAACATAATAGGGGGAAAAAATCACACTTCTTTTAAATTTCCATTTGTAAGTAATGTTAACACAATTGAAAACAGAGCGCCGCCATTTACTTTTATAATAATAATCGTGTCTTTGTTCCAAAATTAAGCCTTTATCCAAGTTCAAACATTGTTGAGTCCAGTGCTTCATAGGGCCCTTTCAGAAGGGATGAGCCAGAAAGTTGGCTGGGCGTGTGTGATGGATGAAACACGTTTGGGTGGCCTCCTTCAGGGCAGCGGACAGAATGGTGCCTGCAGCTGCAATGGAGTTTGTAGTCGCAGTGCAGGGAGGGGAGATGTGCAGGTACTTTAAAATATTGCCCTTTGGGAGAGTTTGTAGTACAACAAGAGAGCTGGAATAACAGCTGTCTGTCCTGCAGTGGTGTTGGGGGTGGGGCAGTGCTCACAGGCACGGACCCTGTATTTATAACCCCTTAGGTTGAAGTCAGAGGTTTGAATGGCTAGCAGAGTAATACAATTATTTTTTATGATTGACTCTCAAAGGACTTTATAAAAACTACCTAACTAAGGCCATGTGCAATTATTGAAGTGTAGCCACCTGTGGGAAAGAAATGGTTGACAATGTAAGCTTTCTGGAATCTTCCAGCGCCACTAGGAATGGAAACCCCTAACACAAATAAACGCATCTTTTGAATGGGTGAGAGTGAATTCTTCATGGACATGGAGGTTGGCAAAAAAAAAAACAAAAAACCCAACAATCTACTTGTTAGGAGAGAGCTGAGATTCCGGAGCTCATTATACTACACTAAGGCATCAGAGGCTGTAATCGCACCCACCCCCCAGAGGGTCCCTCTTAAGTGATGACCTAAAAACAAATTCGCCAGTTGGCTGGAGCTTGCATCCTAAAGTTGCAGCAGAAGTGAATAAGCTTGACTGACTTCAGTCCCTGAAGGATTCTATCTGTAAATGCAGAAGTGGAAGCAAAACCATTTTTTATTAGTCTTAAAATGACCTTCATTTTAATAACTAGCCACAGTGTCAGAAGCATGGGCCGGGGTCATTCCTTAGCTGTTAAGACCTAAAGCATCATGCAGGCGTTCCTATTTGTTTGATATTTTTGATTTGGATTCATGTAAAGTGCCCATATTCTTGAATAATAAGGAAGGCAAGTTCTTATCATTTTCTCTGCATACTACTTAAAGTATTCAGAGTGTCTTCTTATTTAAAAACAAACAGGCCTACAGACTTGATGCGTAGCATTTAAATAATCATATTAAAATTCAGACCCAGCCCCCACATTTCCCTGAGTGTTGTCAGTTTTATGAGAAACTGGAAACTCATGCTAAACAACCAAGAGTGTTCAGTATGCGGCTGCTGCCTTCCACCAAGGGTTGAATGGGTGCGGAGGCCAGTTTGCCATAGTGGGGACACTTACTTATTTTCCTGAATGGCTCTAATTTGGCAGTATTTTACCACTTGGTTTTAGCTTGTTGGAGCTCTTTGTACCATTACCCATTTGTTGCGTCTGTAGCACTAGATGAAACATTTGAAACCAGCAAAGGCGAATGTGATGCTTTGACATAGTGTCAGCTTTCGAAGATGTAGGCATGTAGATGCTTTTGAATTTGGAGGTAACTGGTCTGTTCCCATTCACAGGAAAAATACTGGGAAAGGACTTTTTAATGTACTCCATTTTTCCTCTTTCCTCTCCCTTCTCGTCATCACTAAATGCTATTTACTAAGTACTCACCCAGACATAGTGCTGTGCTGGGCAAAGGACAGGGCAAATGAAAAAGGTCCTGTGATTACTCCCCCAGGGATGAGCAGTGTATAACTCAGTGTATTGAAACAGACACTGCATAGAGTATGGAGATAATAATTTTCCAGATGACAAATCAACCCGAATTATCGATTTACTTTAACCCAGTGTTCTTGTTTGAAAACAAACAAACAAAAACTACTTGCTCTTTGAATTGGGGATTCTGCTTTTGTCTCATGAACTCAAGAGATCATTAGAGAATGTTGAAATGGAGGTTGATTTGGGCATATGGGAATGGTTTGAAGGGTGATGATATAGTTAAGTTTATTACAGATGTGAAGAAAGGCTTTGGAGCAACTGCCAGCCAAAGGGCAGCACTGTGAGTTGTAGAAGCAGGTTTGCAGAAGCACCTGGCATGCGGAGTGGCAGAAATTTCGACAGCCGGATGGGGGGTTGATGGCATTCGTTGACTTCCCAATGAAGTCTGGGCTCATTTGATTCTGTGAATTCTGCATTGCAACATTTCAAATATTTATCCTCCATATTAAAAAAAAATGACTACAGATAACATATTACACATTTCTTAGGTACCTTGATACAATTCTTTTGTAACTATTTCACTGAAAACTCTGTTTTGAGACATAATTTATTTCTGACTTTGGAGGACTTTTTGCTACTCGAAATGAATGTTCTGTAAAGGAAGTCACAGATTTTATTATCCGAATTTTCCCTGAAGAGGCATTCTCTCTCTTCCTCTGCTTTCCTGCAAAAAGGAGCAGTGGCACTAAAATATTTGGGGGTACTTCTCTAAAACGAGGCAAAAGACAGCATAAGAAATCACGAAGTATTTATTGAGCTCTAAGGGAAAGCATCACATGTGTTTTGCTGTCTTGGTCCCTCTTGCTATTTGTGTATCATTCTTAGGGTTAGAATAGAACTATTTTTAGTTTTCCCACTATTTAGCTCTTTGAGGCTGGTAATGTCAATTGAAGTTGTTGACTCAATTATAATCTGTAATTGCTCTTTGTATATTGTGTTGTTTTTTGATGATTTTGAAACCAAGAGACATACCAGTGTATTCACACTTGAATTTGTGCTTGCAAGAATGTTTTGCTGTGTGGCGGAGCTTATTTTGCTATTGCTGTCTAACAAATAATGGGGTAACTGTGTGTTTTGACAAGTTTATAAGTAAAGGTCAATTTCATGCCTATGGTAATTAGCTTAGCTTATTCTAGACTTTTGGCTAATTCTGGTAATTTCCTGTGAAAGAGTATGTTTAGCAGAAAAGGAATTCATTCTCAAGCACGGTGGTTTTTCCCCTCTGCATTAGAGACTGTTTAATTTCAAAAGTGATTTATCTCTCTCGTAAGCAAAAAAAAAAAAAAAAGGCTGTGAAAAAAATGTCAAAGTTAACCTTAAGGGTGGCAAATTATTTTAAAGGGGTTGGGAAAACGGCTACATATTGGAGGAGAGATGCTCCAGTCATCAGGAACTGACAGATTTTAGGGGGAGACTCATTTTTTGATGCTTCTGAAATAAAATCTGCAATAAAGCCCTCCTTTTGCAGCTTCAAGGGAGAAGGTGTTTCTGGTTTTGGTAGCAAGATTAAACGTGACTTGAAAAAAACCTGTCTTTCAACCCCATACTTACAGTCTTGATTGTTTTTTTTCAGACCCCAACTGTAAACTTGAAGACAAGACTGAAGATGGAGAGGCAATAGACTGTAAGAAGAGGCCGGAAGACGGGGAGGAGCTAGAGGACGAAGCTGTGCACAGCTGTGACAGCTGCCTCCAGGTGTTCGAGTCACTGAGCGATATCACAGAACACAAGATTAATCAATGTCAGCTGACAGGTAAACAATACTTATCACGTCTTGTCTCCTCACACTGTTCTATTTCTGATTTTTTTTTCCGGTTTGTTCCTTTCTCTTCTGTTGTCTTCCAGCTGTTTTATTCTTACACTTGAGTACCTAGGTAAGTCTGGAAGTGCTTTAGAAAGACTTCTAAGATAATGGTTTATGGCAAATTCAGTGTCACAGTCATCCTTAGATTTTGAGGTGTACCTAGATTTTGATAGCTAATGGATATGTTTTCATTTCCTTTTTAAAAAGCTACAGTGATGTAGTCTTTTAAACTATGTAGATGGAGAACCTAACATGGGGTGGCTAAGATAACATTTAAAAATGCCTTCTGAATATGTTTTCCAAGAAGTTTAGCATGCACGAATTTCATTTAGTTTAAACATCTTAAGAAAACTTTTCCTCATCGGTCACTCTTTGCAGAGTTTAGCGCCTTTTTTGCCCTGTAAAGCCTGATGCTTATTTGTGAATGTCACAGTGTTCAGTGCATGAGTTAACTTTTCCATCTCCCTCATTAGACTGGAAGCTCATGGGTGGCAGGAACTCTGTCTTATTCATCACTGTATTCTCTAAGCCTTGCACGGTGCCTGGCCCACAGAAGGTGCTCACTTAAGTCATGGAAACTATTCTCCTATATGTTTCATGGTAAAAATCATATTTAAAATGGCAGGAAACAGGACGTGTTCAAGTTAATGGTTGGATAAAAGTAAAACTCGGTTACCAAAGTTATACTCTCTTTAAAAATATATCCTGCAGGAACATACTATATAAGGTTGGAGAGACATTTTATATAGACATCTCTTTTTATATTCATGTCATTTTTGTCTTATTATTTGATACTGACATTGCCCCGGTGTGTGTATGTGTTTGTAGATCTCTTTCTCTTATTTTCTTAGCACAAATCTTTCTTCAACTAACCATGTGTAGGAAATGTATTTATTAGACAAGTGGTTCTCCAACTGTTTTCCACAGAATGTTGATAATTTTGCAAGATTTTAATAGGTGTTCCATTTTAACCAGGTTTCCTGAACAGATTATTATGGAAATATTGGATTAAATCCAATTAAATAACCTTCTTTATTGAAGTGCACTGTTGCTTTTCAAAAAGGGATTGCAGTGAGCATGTTTATTAGACTCTTCTTTCTTTCAGAAAACCTATTATCATCCTTTTTGGAATGTAAGTTTGAAAATCTATGAAGCTTATATAAACATTGACTGTGTACATATTTTTTAGGGTTTCGATAACTTTTATTTTTATATCATTCCAAACTTAGAGAAAAATTGCAAAGATATTATATATATGTGACTCTCATTTACTGCTTATCTGATTCACACATTGTTTGTATTTTACCCTCTTTGCTCTGTCATTGTCTCATTAATTTTTTTCTTAGTCATTTGAGAGAAGGTTGGAGACTTCACACCCTTCTAAATATATCCTGTGTACTTCCTAAGAATAAATACATTCTCTAACGTGACTACAGCACACTTAAATCAAAATGAGGGAAGTTCACACTTAACACACAATACTGTTATCTAATATACAACCAATATTTAAATTTCAACAGTTGTCCCAATAATGTCTTTTAGAGGTTTTTGTTTGTTGTTTGCTTTTTCTCCTCTGGGATTCAGGATCATGCATAACTTTTAATTGTCATGTCTCTCTTTTCTCCTTTCACCTGAAATGATCTCATTTTTTGAGAGTAACTCCCAGCATTTTATAAAATGCCTATTTATAATTGGGTTTGTTTGATGTTTCCTTATGGTTATATTCAGCTTCTATACTTCCATGGGGCTTTCCTGGTTGCTCAGACAGTAAAGAATCTGCCTGCAATGCAGGAGACCCAGGTTCGATCCCTGGAGAAGGCAATGACTATCCACTCCAATATTCTTGCTTGGAAAATTGCTAGACAGAGGAGCCTGGTGAAATACAGTCCATGGGGTTACAGAGTCAGACAGGACTGAGCAATTAAGATTCAGACATACTTCCATGGCAGGAATACCACCAAAGTGATGTTGGGCCCTTCTCAGTACATCAGGTCAGGAAGTATCTGATGTTGATTTTTACCAGTGTTGATGGGGTTAACACTGAATACTTGTTTTAAGTGGTGGCCACCAACTTTCTCCAGTATTCAAAAGATGTTTTCCCTTGGTAAATACAATAAGTAATTTGTGGGAAGATACTTTGGGGCTTCCCAGGTAGCTAAGCTGGTAAAGAATTCACCTGCAATGCAGGAGACCCTGGTTCGATTCCTGGGTCAGGAAGATCCCCTGGAGAAGAGAATGGCTACCCACTCCAGTATTCTGGCCTGTAGAATTCCATGGACAGAGGAGCCTGGCAGGCTACAGTCCATGGGGTTGCAAAGAGTCAGACATGACTGAGCAACTTTCACCTTGACACTATATAAATATTTTCATTCTCATGAAATATCCACTTTAGCTTTATAATTTTTGTATTTATATGTTGGCCTTTGACTACAATTTCTTATTCATTCATTGATTTTTGTGTTCATATCACCATGGGCATGTGGATTTTTATTTTATTTCATTGGTCATAATTCATTACTATCATTACTTGCTCAGATTCACTAAGATTTGGCCAGTAGTAGTCCCTTCAAACTGGATCCTGTGCTTAATATGTCTCTGTCTTTATTTGAGGATAGATTCAGTTTCTCCTTCAAACAGATGCTCCAGGCTCCTCATGTTCTAGTCCTAATCAATATTCCGTCCAAGGAGCCCTGGTTCCTTTAAGAGGACTGAGGGATTTAGAAATCAAGATATGGGCACTATGTGTGCTCATTGATAAGATGTATCATTGGTTATAAGCCATCTCAGCAGATAGAATTAGGAAATATATATGTGTGTTTATTATAATGGGCTTCCCAAGTGGTGCTAATGTTAAAGAACCCGCTTGCCAAAGCAGGAGACAACAAGAGATGTGGTTTCAATCCCTGGGTCAGGAAGATCCCCTGAAGGAAGGCATGACCACTCACTCCAATATTCTTGCTTGGAGGATCCCATGAATAAGAGGAGCCTGGTTGGCCACAGTCCATATGGTTGCAAAGAGTCAGACATGACTGAAGTGACTTAGCATTTAGTATAATACCTGTATAATATAGCTTATAAAAATGCACATGTATACAAATATATACACATATTTGTATTTTTCTCTCTCTAATAAGAACCACATGTTTCTACTGATACCCATCATTTTAATCTAGCACTTGTGGAACATCCCAATCTTTTTTCTCACCATGTTTGTTACTACCTTCTCGAGTAGTGAGTCACCTAGCTTCCATTATCCTCAATATATGTGCAAACTGCTGAGTCTAGAACACACAGTAAGTAGTTTCAAAATTGCTTACTCATATCATCAGGATAAGCAGGCCAACTGACTAGAGTTTAATAGTTATTAATGCTGTAATTTATAGTGTAACATTTATATAGGGGGAAATTTATAAGTCCTCAGGGTACCATTTGATGAATTTTGATAAAATACATACAGCCATGTGACCCATATCCCTCTTAAGATAATTTCCTGGAAATTTCTCTTCTCTTGACCCTTTTCCAATCAGTAATGCTCCAGCAAAAGTAACTACCTTTTAAGCTTTTAACTGCAGGTTGGTTTTGCCTATTCTAGAACTGCTAATAAGTACACAGAGTATGTACTCTCATTCTGTGTCTGGCTTCTTTTGTTCAGCATACTATCTGCAGGATTCATTCTTGTTGCGTGTATAAGAAGTCTGTTCTTTTTAATTGCTGTGTAGTATTCCATCACATGAATGTATCACTTGTTTTCCATTCTCCTATTGGGAGATGTTTTGGTTATTTTGGTTTTTGGTTATCATAAATAAAGTTGTTGTGAACCTTCCTATACAGGTCTTTTTGGTGGACATATGTCTTATTTCTCTTGAGTTAAGTAGGAGTAGAACTGCTGGGTCACAGGGTAGGGTATATTTAACTGTATGAAAAACTTGTAAATCTTTATCACAAGTGGTTGCACCGTTTTACACTTTTCACTGGCAGTGTCTGAGAGTTCAAGTTGTGTGTCCTTGATAACATTTGTTTTGCTTGCCTTTTCAAGTTAAGCTTTCTGTTGGGTGTGTGTAGGTGTTCTTTGTGGATTTATTTGCATTTTCTAACTCATGTACACTCAATTGACTTCATTCAGTGCCTTTTCTCCTCAGAATGCATAATTTTGGGAAAATCCCATCAAGTGCACAGCTAATATGATTCTATTTTCAGTGGAATAGCTTTAAAGGGAAGCTCTCCTTATGTGGAATCAACACTAACATTAGGGTGAAGACATGGGAATTCAACTGATGTGGCCAATTTAAACTATGCCAGCAAGAAATCTTACCTTAGGTGAGAATAGTGTCTCTCTCGTGTGAAAGATTAAATTTAAAATTCAATATTAAAAAAGAAAAGCCTTCAGATTCTATTTAGTGTTTACCTTTTATTGAGTTCCTACCGTGGAATTATCTTTATGTCCAGCTCTATGATATAGAATAGAAGCAAAAAAATTATTCCTGAATAACTTTATATATTATATACACATAATATATTCCTTTATATATTATACAACTTTAATGTCAGTGCAGAAAATGCTGATTTTTCAGCACATGGTATGGTGAAGATAACACCTATGGGTTAAAAATTCTTATTCTTCAAAAATCTCAAACCCTAATAAAATATTTGGTTTGTTTTAATCTTAAGCTTTCTAAAATCTTAGAATCCTAGTCTATGCTCACATCATTTTATCCCACAACATTTTAAACAAAGGAAGGAAAACAGAGGTGTATTTGTGGTTTAATGAAATATTTCAGAAGAGGTAAAGCTGATGGGCCTTGGTCCTGTTTATTGATGTTCAGGGTGATTTCTTAGGGAGGGTGGAAAAAGCAGTAATGGAAGATCAGGGAGAGAACAAAAGGGTGAGGAACAAAATTAGGAATGATTTACATTTGTTTAAAGTGTTAGAGTTCAAACTTGAGTTGACTAAGGGTACCCTTCAGTCTGTTCTCAACTCAAGTTTGAACTCTTAACACTTTCAGTTCAGTTCATTTGGGGTCGCAAAGAGTAGGACACGACTGAGCGACTGAACCAAACTGAACTGAAAGTGTTAGAGTTCAAACTTGCGTTGAGCTGACTAAGGGTACCCTTCAGTCTGGGCTTCCCAAGTGACACTAATAGTAAAGAATCCGCCTGTCAATGCAGGAGACATAAAAGATGCGGGTTTGATCCCTGGGTTGGGAAGAGTCCCTGGAGGAGGGCGTGGCTCTCTACTGCAGTATTCTCACCTGGAGAATTCCATGGACAGCGGAGCCTGGCAGGCAACCGTCCGTGGGGTCACCAAGAGTCAGACACAACTGAAGGAACTCAGCATGCACGCCCTTCAGTCTAACCTGGAAGAGATTAAAGACACTGGCAGCATTTAATTAAAGAGTAATATGGTGCTTTTACCTTCTTCCTTGATGAAAACCTTTTACTCTAAGTTAGGAAGTCCTACTCTTCTAATGTAGTTTCCTGCTGCTTGAGTTAACTCTTGGTGCTTCTTCTTTTTTCTAGAGAACAAAATGTTAGTCTAGTATTTGGGGTTTTTTTTTCCCTTTAATTTTACTCTTTTCTTTTTCACTTTTTTTTTTTCTTTTAATGTCGTGTAGTCTCATTTGTATCTTTGTTAGTTTGCCTTTGATTCCTATCCTTATTTCAAGACTCTTCATTTCCTTGTTGTCTTTGTACATCCCCTCTGTTTTTCTCTCTGGCTGTGTTCTAGTCTCTTGCTGTTTTCTCAGCTTTCTTCTTTACTACTTTTGGCTTCCCTTCTATTAATCTTGAAGTCTTTACTTACGTGTGTGGTCACATCCATCTAGATCAGAGCCTGAAAACTTTTTGGTGAACAGTTTGTAGGAAGAAGGAGAGGACATCTGAAGTGTATAGGAGAGTTAGCTATGGAGTAGTATTGGGAGAGAAAAGCCTTAAAACCTGCTGATTTGCACAATAACAGAAAGCAGAGGTGTTCTATGGTCTGACACCTATGGGAGTCAGTCAGGGTAGTTTCACCCTGAACTGGGAGAAACCCTGCCATGAGGTTCCCATCCTGAACTGAGTGCTTGTGGTAACTTGAGATCAGTTCTTTGGTGACTCTCCTCCCCAAGGGGGAGCCTGCCAAGGTGAAAACTGACTCACTCCAAACTGAAAGTTTTGAAAGCCTGGTACAGTCTTGCCAAGTGAGCCTGGATTAGACCTGGCCTTGGGAGACGAAGGTCAGATATGGACCAGGATGATCCTTTTTAGACTCAGGTTTGAAAGTCAGCTCAGGGATCAGTTATGCCCCAGGTCAGTTCATGAGTAGGCACCCGTGGCCTGGACTGAACTCACAGACAGTAGACCAGCAAGGGCGCAGAGATCTCGGGGATCACACACACAGTTCATGCGGTTCATCATTGAGGGGGATTCTGGAAGGTGAGTGCCGTTCTGGACAAGCATCTGACCCAGGAAGCAGCAGAGCGGTCCCTTAGGATAATGAGGGACAGGATGGCCTTCTTTTTTGTCTCCCAAGGCAATTGCCCTCTAGTCTGCCATCCAAGATGTGCAAATAAATCTTATCTCACCCCTGCTTGAAGGTAAAGGGGGAAAGGTGGAAAAATTAAATCCTGCTCTTCAGCTGTAGCAGTAGTTGGAAACCAGCTGTCTCGCCCCAGCCATGCTCTGTTTTTCCTGGAGGCTGGGAAGGGAGGGGAATCAACACTAATGCTGTTGGGACTCTCTGATGCAGAAGACAGATTATCAAAATATATATTTAAAGAAGGAAAAGCACAGAGAACCTCTCATTTTCCTAATCCACAAACCCTATCATTTCTTGCCAATTCCCTCAGGGGGTAGGGAGGGCTTGAAGCCAGAGGGGTCTCATCACACTTCTCAACAAAGATTTAATAGCAGGGTGCTGGGGAGGGGGGAAGGCTGAGATTATGGAGACTTTATTCTGCTTACAAAACTGAGTAAGAACCAGCATTGTAAATCGTCAGAACTAAGCTACACTTAACAGGATAAATGTGTAAAGTGCATTTGGTAATACTGTACGCTTGTTGTTCTGAGTCATTTTTCTCTCCTCTCCTACTAATTGGCAAACTTGAGTTGTCTGTGAAGTGTTCTTTCACATCATTAATGTGAATGGCCTGGGTGCAAATGCAGAAAAGCTAAACAGCGCTGTGTTAGTTCAGAACCCTCTGGCCCCCCATGCTGTTGGCGAGCGGGGTAGGTGGAGGTTTGTGCGGCTGCAAGGTTGTTGTAGTTTTGGAGAACATATTTGTAGATTACATTTATTAACCCTAAACAGACTTGTGAGTCCTTTACCAGTTGGTATTGCACGGTTCACAGTTTTGAGGGAAAGTAACTCAACCAATGATTGGACACCACGTCTGTATAAAAGAGCACGTTCACTTAATTTGATTTTACGAGTTATGAGGCTTCTTGGAAGCTTCACATCGATTTTGTGAACTGAAGACTTTTAGACATCTGGGTTATTTTTTGTTTCTTTTTTAACTAAAGGATTTAAAGAAAAAGTGAAAGTGATTGAACATGTATTATATAGTTGTGGGAAATTAAATACCGGTTGGTTTCACTTGACAATCAAGTACTCTTACAGCAAGTTCGGTTGACACTGGAAATAAGGAAAAGGAACGTTTTATGGAATGAAACATAGCTTTCACAGAAGCATATTGAAACTGCTTTTAGAACTTCTTTGTTTTGCTGTTTTCCTTTTCAAAACATTAGTTGAAATAAATTACATGAAATAAATGTGATATTTTAACACTTTATCTTATATTAATTAGGCTTAAGGCATTATACCTTTGGTTTGCATATTTCTACATTGATTTCTTTATTAATTCATTATTCATGCTTTGCTGTTGTTCATTATATATTAATTATCTATTTATGTATTAATTAGGCTTAAGGCATTGTATATTTTATTTTCCTATTATCCTCTGTTTTGATCAATTTCTTGTTTCCTACCCAAAATATTTCCTTAGTGATTTTTAGGCTACTTCATTCTTCAGATCCTCCTAAGTCCCCCAAATGCAATTCGTGGCCTCTACAGATTGGGTTTCCATGGTGGTTCAGATGGTAAAGAATCTGCCTGCAATGCAGAAGACACGGGTTTGATTCTTGGGTTGGGAAGATACCCTGGAGAAGGGAATGGCAACCCACTCCAGTATTCTTGCCTGGAGAATCCCATGGACAGAGGAGTCTGGCAGGCTATAGTCCATGAGGTGGCAAAGAGTCAGACATGACTCAGCAATTAACACTTTTCACATTCCCCAACCCCTTCTCCACATGCTTCTTATTTTTCAGACCAGAAGTTTCTGATATTTTTTGATTAAACATATATAGGATACAGCTTCAAAATATGTATTTAGCAATATATTACATAGATACATGTAAGATACAACACTCAAAAAATAGAAATTGAAAAATAAGGTGAAGATGAAATAGATTTTAAAAATAAATGTCTGTTGTTTTGAAGTTCTGATATAGATTCATTTATTTTAATGGTTGTGAGCGCTAATAGAGCTATCTCAGAAAACTACAAAGAGAAAACATGTTATTACACTTCTCGCTGAGGTTCATAATTATCAATGGTGTCTATCAGCCCATATTTCAGATAGCTTTTCTGATCATCTCAATTTTGTTTTGCCAACTTTTGGCCACATCTGATTAAATTGTTTCTATTAATATCTTCTCCCTCTTCATTCAGTGGCTGACAAAGAGCTTTTACTGGGAGTGGAAAGGCTAGACTCGCCATTTTCTTGTTGATGACTTGTGCTCACCTATTAACATCCTGCAGTTTCCTTGCAGAAAACTTTAAGTATCACGTGTCATAATTTGAGGATCCTGTGTGAATTAGATGAGTTCACACTAAACGAGGTGATCAGCAAGCCTGTTTCCCTGGGCACAGGACCTTGTGCTATTTTGAGATGTGGGGACGGAGTGGAAGAGCAAGGGCACCTAGGCTGGCAGGAGCACTGTCTGTCTTCTCACTCTCAGGATGTTGTTCCTGGGTGGCTATTTATGGCCCATGTCTCTTCTGATTGTTGCTAAATATTCAGGCTATCTCTTCTGTCCTAGGATGTATACCCTGTATTTGAGAGACCACTGTTCTTGACTGCCATTGACCTCATCATGTGAAAAACAACTCACCAAATCTCTTCTCCTCTCAGTTTCAGAGACAGTGATGTGGCTGAGTATGTCAGTTTCTTGGTCTAGCAAGACCATGACCTAAGTTCCTCTACGCATTTATCAGAAATAAAGCAATTGTCCACAATTGGTTCCAACCTCGAACTATTGGTTGAGTGAGCTCCTTTATCTGGTTTTGGAGGAGTCGGTTGCTATAAAACCTTTGTTATTTCCACATTGGTTGTGCTGCAGCAAAACTTTGATATTAGTACGTCATCTATTGTCCTTTTCTTGATATATTTGTGAAATTCTCTACCAAAACATGGATGTAAAATAATCATTTTCAGATCCATTATTGTCTCAATGCTTTTGAATACTTTGGGGCATTGTAATTGAGGTTTATGAAAGGCCTGTACGGATGAGGTATATTTTTCCACTGTGAGTGATGAGTTATTATATGTATTAAAACTAAATAGCTGGAATGTTGAATGGGTAGTATCAGAAATATTTCTCCCTATTTTTGATGTGCATTTTAAAATTAGGTGCTTTTCTTGTCAGCCTGTTTTAATAATTTGTGAATCACCAGAAAGCTACTGATTATCAATGGAAAGTTCCTAAAGGATGAAATCTCCTAGAAATAGAAAATAAATGGGTGAATTCACTGTATTTTTTTCAAGTAAGACCTAAGTGGAGAGTATTCTGTATTAGCTGTAACTGTATTTGCAAATTACCTGCTCCTTGATTAATCTGAGGTTTTTGAAATTAGCATTTTGAAATGAGTAGAACTCAAGAAGTGAATTAGCATTATTTGTCTGTGTATTAAAAATGTTACGTTTGGATGTCTTGTGGAACCACAGCTGTTTTAGAGAAATGGTCTGGCCTTAGTTGTATAATTGATAATGAACATATTATCATCCAATTCTGTGTTCAGGATTTATTTGCCAAAAAATATAAATAAAATGTTAAGAACACAAGCCATGGGAGAATATCTTCAAGAATTTCCACCGTGTCCTTGATGGTCATTGATGGTAATTAAAGCTGTCAGTTTGTCCCTGTGGAGAAGGGTAAAGATTATAAATGAAGGGCTGTATTTGGGATGTGGAAACAGTGGGGCCTCTTTTGTGGGGAAGATGAATTAAAAGAGACCAACTATTTGCTCGGCCCCTGTGCAGCCATTCAGTCTGTCTTGTAAGCAGGGCTGTGTTTAGCTATTCGGCTACAGTCATGTGCACATAAGAGCTCTGCCACATGTAGCCTGTTCTCAAACGTGAAGTTCAACATGATAAAACCCGGAGGTTGAATTTTTACAGTTTTGCATGACTGCAATTTTTTTTTAACATTACTGTACTTAAGATGCTTGTGACCAATATCTACTTCCTTTATAAGATAGTGAATTGATAAGAAAAGTAGACTGTTTCCCCATCCTTTCTCTGTGTGTGAAGTCTATGTCTGGGTCTCCCGTCTTTGGGGAATGGCAGGGATGTCACGGAAATCTGTGACCTCTTAATAGGGCCTTGGGAGAGTAAGGCAGGAATCATGGTACACTGTGCCTCAGGGCTTACTTAGTTCCTTTAAACTTCAAGGAATTGGATGGAACTCTTCACTCCTCCTTTCTTTCAGCTGTACCTTCAGGGGAAATTGATCGATTAGAGGTGATTATTCCACAAACTCTGAACCCTTTTCCCCTCTTTGTTCCAACTGGAGCTCCTCGAAGTTTAAAGGGATTGTGTCTCAGGGTGAATTGTAGAATGAATTTAAGTAGATTATTGGGTAGAACTCTTTGAACACACATTAAAAGTGCTAAAACATATATTTGGAACAGAAGGAAATACGTGGAGAAAAAGGATAAAGTAACATTTGTTTCAAAATAATTATAATGTAATTATATGGGATATTTTTGAGCAAATGATTAGTTGTTAGAATGTAGAATCATAATAGTGCCTCAAACCAAGAAAATAATAGAGTCAACAAATGGACAGTTGTGTAAAATCTGGATGGTAAGACCCTAAGAGGACCAAAGACAACCATAAGTGCCTAGGTTTATATATGTCCTCCATTAAGCACAGCAAGCTTCTACTAACTGATGACTTTTAGTTTTTTCTATTAACTAATAACTTCTTTGTTTAACAAAAAAAAAAATGATCTATGTCTTTTTTGCTTTTTGCATATGTTATATGTTTACCTTATCAGCACTGTGGACCTTATTTGAGTTATGGGTAATACCACATCAATTTAATTTTTCCCCCTTTAACACAATCTAATTTCTAGACTCTTACCTACCCACAGAGCAGTATTAGCTCCCCCTGGTGACTAAATAAAAATGTAGACAAGGATGATTGCGGTGACGAGCTTCATTAACTTTAAATTGCATAATTAGTATTAGGATGTATACAGTTGGCAAGTACACTGAACTTTTTTCAAAAAAAAAATTCCAGTTAGTCTTGAGAAATGTCCATTTTCATGGAAGTTTATTTACATGATGAAGGCTGGTCTGTCTGATGAGGCTTTCCTGGAGTTCTGTCCATTTTAATGACACCACCGCTCATGGTTTCTGATGTGGGAGATGTTAGAACACAGAGCAGATGTTCAGATCGTCTGTAAACAGGGAACTGAATAGAGACACAAACAATGCAAGTAAGAGCAGCTACCAGTTTGCCTGTCTCCCCCATTCTTACAAAATAACCTCTCTATAGAAAAGTTTGTCATTGTTAAATTTAAAAGTTGCGTCCCACTGATGGACCTAGAGAATGTTGTATAGAGTGAAGTAAATCAGAGAGAGAAAAACAAATATCATATATTAACACACATATGTGGAATCTAGAACAATGGTAGAGATGATCTCATTTGCAAAGCAGCAGTAGAGACCCAGATATAGAGAACAAGTGTATGGATACCAAGGTGGGATGGAGAGGGTGGGATGAATTGGCAGATTGGGATTGACATGTACACACTACTCATACTATATATAAAAGCGGTAACTAATGACAACCTACTATACAGCACAGGAAACTCTACCCAGTGCTCTGTGGTGACTTAAATGGGAAGGAAATCCAAAAAAGAGGGAATATATGTATATGTATGGCTGATTCATTTTTCTGTACAGAAGCAAGTAACGCAACATTGTGAAGCAACTATACTCCAATAAAAATTAATTTAAAAAATTTTTTTAAATAAAGAGTAAATTAAAGCTGTCTCTATTAAAAAAAAAAATTGTTTCCATATCTTGGCTATTGTGGATAACTCTGCAAGGAACATAGAAGGGTATTTCTGCAAGCTCCCGATATCAGATCCTTTGGTTGTAAACTCACATATAAGCTGAGTAACTTCTGGGGTTCTTATGCACAGCATTGTAGTTATAGATAATTATGTTCTAATGTATACTTGACGGTTACTGATAGAGTAGATCTTAAGTGTTCTCATCACAACAAAGAAATGGTAATTATGTGAGGTGATAGGAATGTTAACCAGACCTACCATGGTAATCGTTTTGCAATATGTAAGTGTGTCAAGTCATCACAGACTTATACACTGCTATATATCAATTCTATCTCAGTAAAGCTGGAAAAAATAAAACTTTGGGGGCTAAAAGCACTGTTACGCATTCAAATGCTAAGGTGTAATTTTTTGTTGCCAACTCAAGAAAACATGTTTCCAATTTAATTTATCAGTTATTTAAAGTGTATATTTGTATTACTTGGATTGCTTTCCAACTTAATTCTTATAGTTTAATTTCTCAAAAATTCCTCCTCATAATTACCAGTTTGACAGACTTTTGAGAATGCTTTTGTGATCTCTTTGAAAAGAAACTTGTCAAGTCTGTCATATACTTACCACAGTCCACCCTCTGTGTCCTCAGGTTCTGCATCTTTAATTCAACCACCGTCTTCAGATTCAACCAATCCATAGATCGAAAATATTCAGTAGAAAAAACTCCAGAAAGTTACAAAGAGCAAAACTTGAATTTGCCTTGTACTCTGGCAACTATTTACATATAATTTAGATTATTTACATAGAATTTACATGGTATCACATATTATAAATTATCTAGAGATGATTTAAAGTATAAACATGATAAGCTGAGATTATGTGCAAATATTAGGGACTCAAGCATACATGGATTTTGGTATCTTCTGGGGTGTTCTAGAATCAATCCCCCAAGGATACCCAGGGATGATTGTATTTCTTACATGTAATTTTATTTACTATGAAAAAGTATTTGCTTTACACCAGTGTTTTATGTTGATTTTCAGAAAGCAGTGTCTGTGACTGTTAACTTCTGGTTTAATATTTTATGTTAAATATTATATATTATTATGCATTAGGAAGGGAAGACTTAAAATTTTATCTGAGAGCTAATATTTGACTTGTTCTCTTGCTCCTCCTGTTCTTCGTCTCCCTGTAATTTAGCACTTCCCCCTCCTCCATCATATTTTTTTGTTTCTTTCTTTCTTTTTCTTTTCTTCCTTTTCCAAGGCCTTATTTTTAGGGTGGGAGCCACATCTATCTATTACGAGAAAGGGTATAATCTTCTAAACTCAATCACTTCTTAGTATCACCTTCTTCGGCATGTGGAAACCTAAGTGAAACTTCTTTTGGAGTTACTGATATCATTTTGTCATTTGGCCTAAAGTGATGGTCTGGTTATCAAGTAGCACAGCTGAACACAGCCCCTCTTCCTTACCTTGGCTTTTTTCTCCCTCCTTCCATTATTTCTGTTACTTCCTTCCTCAAGCAGATGGTCTGCCCTTTGCAGTTCATTTGTCGCCATGCCTTGCAAAAAAGCAAAGGGCCACGCTTTGCCTAAACTTGTGCTGGTGGTCACTCAGAGGTGACCTCATGATGAAACAGTGATAACTGTCCTCTTGTGAATATCAGCTTAAAACTGACATGTGTTTATTAATACAGATGTTATTACATTGATTAGATAGTGCAATTGGGCTTAGTACATTGAAAAGTATATGTCTCCATTCCTTTTTACACTAAAGATACCATGCAGAGATAGTGAAATGACTAGCACCTCACTATAGTTTTTTTTCCCTACACACTACTGTGCATTTGGGACTTGCCAGGTGGCATTAATGGTAAAGAACCCGCCTGCCAATGTAGGAGACATTAAGAGACATGGGTTTAATCTCTGAGTCCAGAAGATCACCTGGAGGAGGGCATGGCAACCCACTTCGGTATTCTTATCTGGAGAATTCCAAGGACAGAGGAGCCTGGCAAGCTAAAGTCCATAGCTATTGCAAAGAGTTGG
Organism: Okapia johnstoni; assembly: GCA_024291935.2. Classification (NCBI taxonomy): domain Eukaryota; kingdom Metazoa; phylum Chordata; class Mammalia; order Artiodactyla; family Giraffidae; genus Okapia; species Okapia johnstoni. Next base: position 101,662,527 of record CM044309.1, read on the forward strand.
ACACTATTGAAGCAACTTAGCATGCAACATGCTATGCATTTATCAGCAGTTCAATTCAATAAACATTTATCAAGTTTCCACTATTTGTCAAATACCTACGGGATATTCAAGGCCCAGAATATTCTGGGAGAAAAAAATGGTTGAGGGTGGGTCTCTGAGTGTAACCTGGACTCAGGTATGGCTTCCTGAAGTATGTGATGCCTTCAGTGGTGAGAGAGTTCTCTAGTGAAGACAGGTGGGAAGGGGCATTGCGGGCAGACAAAAGGGAAAGAAAAGTAGGAAAGAGAGGCAAAACAGCATAGAATCTTCTGGGGCAATGTCAAGGTAGAGGCAAGTACAAGATTGGGAAGCAGTGAAAGAATATGAATGTATTAGCTAGAGGATTCACTTCTAATTCCAACCATGGGGCTACTGACTAGAGACGTGGGCCTAGTCACCACACCACATGGGCCTCTGTAGGGTTGCCTCCTTCCTGGCAGCTAACTTTCTCCAGAAAAGTAAGGGGAAGAAGGAGAGGTAAGAGGAAAAGGTATGGAAAACAGGAGGCAGGGTGACGGAAGTTGCAATGTCTCTTATGGCCTAATCTTGAAAGTGACATTTCTTCTGCTGTATTCTATTACTGGTCACACAGACCACCCTGGTATGATATGAAAAGGAATTACACAAAAGCCTGAATGCCAGGAGGTGGCGTTTACTGGAGGCCATTTTGAAAGCTGGTTAGTACAATGAACCAGAAAGGGAAGGTGGGTCTGGCCATGGCAGGGCCACACTAGGAAGTTAAATTTGATCCTTTGCTTTGTGCTTTTCCAAGTGCTCTGAGGAACCTCACAGGTATATATCATCCAGGGAGGCATGGAGGTAGGGAGTAGAGTTATCAGGGCTCTTCCATTGCTTGAAACCAGAACAGCTCAGGCAGGAATTGTTTTATATAAGGGAGGTTTTATATAATGGAGATTCAAGTAAGGTTTCATTTTTGTGTTGAGATTAGAAGCTTAAGAATATTTGATAATTACTGTTTTAGGCAGTGAATAGCCATCGAAGGTTTTACGTGGTGCGGGGAGGGCGGGAAATACACGCTCAGATTGGACTGCCTGCAGGCCTATAGATTAAACAGGGAAAATAGGGGGCCAGCCGAGGGTTTCCAAACAGGCGGCTCTTGCAATGGCACTAGTCTAGTAAGAGCAGATGGGGCCAAAACCAGTGCCGTGGTCATAGGAGTAGAGTGGAGGACCAAATTCATATACCCTATTTAGAGGGTAAAATCATTCAAATGTAGAGATTGATGCATTTTGCTGCATAAGAGGAATGAAAAGATTAGAATAAGCCCTAGGTCTCTGGTGCATTGAGTGGCCATCACCTGATACCAGGAATGAGAAGGAAGCAGGATTGGAAGTTAGGATAGTAAATTCACTTTTGTTCCTGTTAAATTTGAGATACTCTCCTGGCTTAAATTGAAACAGCAGTTTTTTACATAGGCCAGAACTCAGAGGTAGACTTTAGGCCACTTACGCTTTCTGTTTCCTTGAGTCCTGGTTTAGTTTTCCCTTTGTCAGTTACCTAAGTTTCTCCCTCAGCTTGCTCCCATTTTTGAAACACTGTTTCTGATCTGGAATTTCCCCCTTGGTTCCAATAATGGACAACTCTCTTCCTCAGGTTGGTTATTTCATACATGTTGGCTGCAGAGTGTAAGACCCTCTTGTAGCTGGGGGTGTTACAGCAGATGGAAATGACCCCTTGAAAAAACAAAGGTGCTTCCCTGGTGGCTCAGATGGTAAAGCATCTGCCTGCAATGCAGGTTCGAACCCTGGATCAGGAAGGTCCCCTGGAGAAGGGAATGGCTACCCACTCCAGTATTCTTGCCTGGGAAATCCCATGGACAGAGGAGCCTGGTGGGCTAGAAACGTCTGAAAAGTGGAAGGTTGTCTAGTGTTCTTTTCTCTCTAGATGAGGAGTTTTGACATCTGAGGTTTTGTGGAATCCACCAAATGGATGCTAAGAAGGATGCTCTGTTCTTACAGGATTAGAGCAGTGAGTTTTCCTTTTTAAAAATGTATACTAAGTGATAGTCATTCAGTCGTGTCAAAGTCTTTGTGACCCCATGAACTGTAGCCTGCCAGGCTCCTCTGCCCATGGAATTCTCCAGGCAAGAATACTGAAGTTGGTAGCCATTCCCTTCTCCAGGGGATCTTCCTGACCTAGGAACTGAACGCTTGTCTCCTGCATTGCAAGCAGATTCTTTACCATCTGAGAAGTCAGGGAAGCCCAGCATGTATATACTAAGGTCCATCTCTATAGGAAATATTATTCCTTAGGAATTATTTGTTATGCCCACCAGCACCCACCTCATACCCCGCCTCCCGAAAGCAATTTCCAAATAGATTTAAGTTTACTCTTTTTTTTTTTTCTTGGAATCTGTGACCATCCTGTGAATCTTAACAGGTTGCTTTATGGCTGATTTTCAGAGTTATAGTTCCCATCACCTTCCTTAATATTATTTTCATTAACAAACTCCATTAACTTAAAAAAAATCAATGTAATCATTTGGTAGTAATTAATTCTTACCAAACTTTGAAAGGAAAAATGAATTAACAAAACTTCTGAACTCTTAAAATAGGTAAAAAGAGCTGTGTCAATATCAGTGTATAATGTGCAGAGTGCTGGTCTCTGGCAATTGGCTGCCCCACATGCCCTTCCCAGTTCTCCCCAAACTAGCTGTGTGGTCTTAGGTAGATGACTTAAATGTCTAATCTAAAATGCCCTTATGTGTAAAGTAGGGCGATCATAATAAGGTAATAATATTGCCAGTCTTGTAGGATTGTGGTGACTAAATGAGATGATAGGTGTGTCATTCTAGTAAGGTGCTTGGTACACAGTGGATGCTTAAAGAGGGTAATGATTCCTTTAAAGATATGTCACATGATTCAGATTCCAGATTTGAATATCTTCCAAAAACCTGAGAGGTTTCAGAAGAGTTAGTGTGACTTAATCCCTGGTAACATCTTAAATTCTACCCCTTTTAAAATTCAAAAGAGACTCATGTATGATTGATGCTAGAGACAATGAGGTGAGGGGGTAAATAAGGATTAATTTAATTAAACATGCTCATCACCATTCTAGTAAGACCTTAATGTTCGGATTTGTATGAAAGAGAGATCATCCCTGATGGCTCAACAGATCAAGAATCCACCTGTAATGCAAGAGATGTGGGTTCGATCCCTGGGTCGGGAAGATCTCCTGGAGGAGGGCATGGCAACCCACTCCAGTATTCTTGCCTGGTAAATCCCGTGGACAGAGAAGCCTGGTGGGCTACAGTCCACAGGGTTGCAAAGAGCCAGACACAACTGAAGCGACTCAGCATGCTCGCACACATTCTAACTTCATTATATATAAAATACTAAAAATTAAGACCCTGACATAAGTTTTTGGCCTGAACTCTGGTGTGTGTAAGTATAACAAAGATAGTTGTATTCATGCAGTGGATATCATGTTATCTTCATAGTTTATTTAGTCAGTGTCACAGAATTTTCCCCTTCATTTTTTAGAATGTTTTAAAAAATTCTCCCTGGTTTTGTGGATTAGCTCAAAACTTGTAAAATATTAATATTAGCTTAGTGCAATTAAAAATATTCATACCTCCCTGTTATCAGGCATGCATAAGCACCATGAAATTGGTCTGGCAGTAATAGAGGCTCCGATGATAAATGGTTTGGCAAATCATCTGGTCTAAGTGAATTCATTTAAATGTGGGAGATTTATACTTTTGTTTTCTAGGGGAAAAGAGCCTAGAGAAATGCATTTGTGCAACAAGTGACCATAAAGACAATTGGATATTTTTGGAGGGCTGCTGCTGCTGCTGCTGCTAAGTCGCGTCAGTCATGTCCGACTCTGTGCGACCCCATAGATGGCAGCCTACCAGGCTCCGCCATCCCTGGGATTCTCCAAGCAAGAACACTGGAGTGGGTTACCATTTCCTTCTCCAGTGCATGAAAGTGAAAAGTGAAAGTGAAGTCACTCAGTCGTGTCCGACTCTTCGTGAACCCATGGACTGCAGCCCACCAGGCTCCTCCGTCCATGGGATTCTCCAGGCAAAAGTACTGGAGTGGGTTGCAAGGCATCAGCCATTAAAGATAGGGGTTGGGCTTCCCAGGTGGTAAAGAACTTGGCTGCCAAGCAGGAGATGCCGGTTTGATCCCTGGGTCAGGAAGACCTTCTGGAGAAGGAAATGGCAACCCACTCCAGTATTCTTGCTTGGAAATCCCATGGACAGAGGAGCCTAGCCTGATGGGTACAGTCCATGGAGTCACAAAGAGTCAGATATGACTTCGTGACTAAACAACACAACAAACCATTAAAGCAACATACTTAGCGTGGACACATTTGTATTAGTGAGTCTTTACTGTGTTCCCATTTTCTGCTGCGTGTTGTGAGGACATAAAGAAATGTGAATCTGTATTTGCAAAGGGTCCTACCGGGCACTTGGTGAACAAAACACACATACCTAAAAATGTAATCTTGTTGTGGCACTGTATTGTAAAATGGCTAATATAAGTGATAAGCTCTATGAATGTCCAAAAAAGGGAATGGAAAGTGTGTAGAGGAGCTGGCAGGGGAGGCCTTGTGGAAAATGCCCGAGGTGACCTCCACCTGAGAGACCATGATGAAGTGAACAGAATGATGTGGGGGAGAGAAACTAAGGCAAGATGGTGCATCCTAGGTAGAGAATTGCTGATGGAGAAAAAAAGACTCTGAGTTAAAATTTTGATATCTCATCCAGAAAATAATTTCACTGGACAGAGGAGCCTGATGGGCTACAGTCCAGTGGGTGGCAAAGACTCGGACACGACTGAGCAACTAAGCGCGTGCACACACACACAGACACACACACACACACAAGCACTGTGTCACAGGAAGTCACACAGTCAAGAGTATTCAAGAGTTCAAAGCAAGGCCCAGTGCCTGTAAAAGTGCTGTGCTCTGCTTAGTCGCTCAGTCCTGTCCCACTCTTTGTGACCCCATGGACTGTAGACTGCCAGGCTCCTCTGTCCGTAGGGGTTCTCCAGGCAAGAATACTGGAGTGGGTTGCCCTGCCCTCCTCCAGGGGATCTTCCCAACCCAAGGATCAAACCCAGGTCTCCTGCATTGCAGGTGGATTTTTTTACCATCTGAGCCACTAGAAATACCCGAGAACACTGGAGTGGATAGCCTGTCATTTCTCCAGGGGGACTTCCTGACCCAGGATTGAACCACGGTCTCCTCCCTTGCAGCAGGATTCTTTACCAGCTGAGCTATCCGGGAAGCCCAAAATTGCTGTGAAATGAAAGTTTCTCAGTTGTGTCCGACTCTTTGCTACTCCACGGACTGTACAGTCCATGGAATTCTCCAGGCCAGTATACTGGAGTGGGTAGTCATTCCCTTCTCCAGGGGATCTTTCCAACCCAGGGATTAAACCCAGATTTCCAGCATTGCAGGCAGATTCTTTACCAGCTGAGCCACCAGGGAAGCCCAAAACTGCTGTCAGTCAGTTCGGTTCAGTCGCTCAGTCGTGCCGACTCTTTGTGACCCCATGGACTGCAGCATGCCAGGCCTCCCTGTCCACCACCAACTCCCAGAGTTTACCCATATTCATGTCCATCGAGTCGGTGATGCCATCCAACCATCTCATCCTCTGTCATCCCCTTCTCCTCCTGCCCTCAGTTTTTCCCAGCATCAGGGTCTTTTCCAATGAATCAGTTCTTTGCATCAGGTGGCCAAAGTATTGGAGTTTCAGCTTCAACATCAGTCCTCCCAATGAACACCCAGGACTGATCTCCCTTAGGATGGACTGGTTGGATCTCCTTACACTCCAAGGGTCTCTCAAAAGTCTCATCCAACACCACAGTTCAAAAGCATCAATTCTTCAGTGCTCAGCTTTATAGTCCAACTCTCACATCCATACATGACTACTGGAAAAACCATAGCCTTGATTAGACGGACCTTTGTTGGCAAAATAATGTCTCTGCTTTTTAATATGCTATCTAGGTTGGTCATAACCTTCCTTCCAAGGAGCAAGCGTCTTTTAATTTCATGGCTGCAGTCACCATCTGCAGTGATTTTGGAGCCCCCCAAAATAAAGTCAGCCACTGTTTCCACTGTTTCCCCATCTATTTGCCATGAAGTGATGGGACCAGATGCCATGATCTTAACTTTCTGAATGTAGGTATGCACAAAATAAGGAACCAGAAGGGTAGTTACTAACAAGGAAAAAAAAAATCCATGTCCACATTAGGTTGTTTTATGAGTAGCTTGAACAGAATCAAGTAGGTAGAATCCGTGAATACCTGAAAAGTGAGTACTCCTCTGAAAGAAACTAACCCACATGGACTACCATGGAAAGTTTCTTTATTCATTAGAAATATATTGGGCCTGTCTCCACAACCCTACATTTGATAGTAGTATCTTTTGCCCAGTGCTTTTGTTGAAAGGTCGTGAAGTGTCTTCAGACTTAATTTTCTTTTAAGTTTTATTCTTATTATGCTATGAGCCTTTGGTGCTTATCGAATGTAAATTTTCTCCAGTGAAGGAAGAAATTACTATCACAGCTATTAATAGTTTAATGAAAAGTCTTATTGCTTCTTTAAATTTGTATTTTCATGGTGATTGACAATCACTAATTAGTTAATCCTCTGCCTGTGCTCATGAGGCAGGTCAATATTATCTCCTCTAGAAAATGAGAAGATTGAGAAATCAGGATCTTCAGTGATTTTCTCAACCACCGATTTCTGTATTGACATGGCAAAAAGAAACTGAGCTTACTTCTAAACATTTTTATTTTACTTAACAAAATATACAGAATGATTGACCACCCAAGGTATCCTTTTTCTCTTTAGTGTGCAATTAACAAGCCGTTTATATCAAGTAGGAGTTTGGGTCCCAAATGTAGATTGGGTCACGAGGCTTAGGTGTCTAAAATTGAAAGTGGAGTTCCGATAAATTTGTAAGTTTTATAAATATGTGGGCTTCCCAGGTGGCTCAAATGGTAAAGAATCTGCCTGCAATGCAGGAGACCTGGTTTGATTCCTGGCTTGAGAAAATCCATCCCCTGGAGAAACGAATGGTTACCCACTCCAGTATTCTTGCCTGGGAAATCCCATGGACACAGGAGCCTGGCAGGCTACAGTTCATGGGGTTGCAGACAGTTGGACACGACTAAAGTGACTAACACTATAAATATGTACAACAGAAGAACCTTAAAGAACAGCAGCCTAAATTAGAAAAAAGTTTATTTTTTGCTTATATGGAGAATTCTAGAGATGAGCTGGTTTTCCTTCTTGGTGCTCTGCTTCTCATCGTGGTGCTGACATTGTGAAGCGGGCCAGGCTGGCTGCTGGTGTCCATGTCATCATGTCCAGATGGAGAGTAGGAAAAGAAGACGAAAGAGATGAGAGCTTCCAGTCTGGGGGCTCCTCTTAAACATTCTTTCCATCAACCCCATACAGTAATGCCATCTTACATCTCATTGGAATGGAAAATTGGATTTTGAGGTAGGCAGCTGACATCGTCTCTTCCACAATTAACATACTTGAATATTTGGATTGTGTGTTCTTTCATATGATTGGTGATATTTCTCGCTTCCAGTATCATGTATAATTTAGAATACCTGCTAAAACGTAAGAGCCTTTTAAACTCCCAACATGGACACACCGTTTTCTCTGGTTGATAACCTATATTCTTTAATTATTTAGCAAATAGCACATCAGATTTTCCAATGGAGAAACTGTTTTTGAATCCAGGGTAGAACTACAATCTAGGACTCTCTGCTTTGTTCATCTTGATTGTTTCGAATGTTAGTATTCCTACAGAGAAAGATAAAACATATCTTTATTAGAGTAGAAGTCCTTAATACAGCCAAGTCATGCTTATTTTGGATACAGGACTCCAGGGAACATTTTCCAAAACACAGTGCAGCACATGGAACTTCTGTGCACCCAACAAACCTCAACACCATCCTGCTTAACCCCAGAAACTATATTTTCTAAGAAAACATTGTAAAATATTCTCCATTCTGTGTGTGTCTTGGGACGGAGAAGTCAGTTGAATGAGAGTACATCGCTCACCTGGATTTTGGATGTGACATATCATCAAGGTGCCACTAGCCTACCATTGCTAGCTTGCAACATGGACCTGCCCAGGCCATCTGCCATTGCTGAACAGTCAGCATGTGACATCCCTGCTTCTTCACCTCATGCATGTCACATGCCTCTAACAACTGCCATGCATCCTTCTTTCTTCTCTCATCTCCCTTCTTCCTGCCACCTGCCCCCTGGCATCCACAAACAGGGGATATTCAAAAGTACACTAGATAATCTACACACATGGAGGGCTGTAGAAAACAGCAGTTTTCCACTTGGTTTTGAAGAGTAGAGTAATGCAAGGTTAGTGCTAAGAAGACTAACCTTAGAGTTCATCTGGTCCCACTTGCTTTTTATGGAACAGAAAAATCCAGACTCAATGTCACTTAGCAATCCACTGGCCCTACCAAGACTCGGACGTGGAACTTCTGACTCCAAGTCCAGTGGTGGTTTTGCTTTCCCAGTTGTTTCATCAAGGTGAGATGAATAATGGATCACACCACAAGCCATTACTTTGAAGCACATTCCAGGTTGAATAACAGCTTTTTAGAGGGTGATGTCCTTACCTTATTCAAGTGGGCACATTTCTTTTGGTCCAGAAGTTGTACCAGATATTTATCTGTAAGTAGATGTACTCTGGGCTTCCGTGATGGCTCAGCAGTGATGAATCTGCCTGCAATGCAAGAGACCCAGGTTCAATCCCTGGGTCAGGAAGATCCCCTGGAGAAGGGCATGGCAACCCACTCCAGCATTCTTCCCCAGAGAATCCCATGGATAGAGTAGCTTGGTAGGCTACAGTCCATGTGGTCGCAAAGAGTCGGACGTGACCAGGGATTGAACCTGGGCTCCAGCAGTGAAAGTGCTGAGTCCTAACCACTGGATTGCCAGGGAATCCCCCAGAGAGTTTCCAATATAAGGAGCATATGCCTTTTTAATCTTTGCCGAGATTAAATATTTGTAAATGTTTTTGAGGAACTTTAATATTTTTATTATAACTTTCAAAATTTGCAGTAGCTCCTTCACTTAAGTTTGCTTTGGGACATTTTATGATCTTTCTAATACCTCCAAAACTTTTAATAATAAGAGATGTAAAGAAAACCAAACTGAGAATATTCTCTTATTTATACACTCTGAGATCAAAACATTTATTTTCAAAATAACCATTCTTATTGTATTGCCATATTATGTGTCTGTGTGTATAAGTCAGTGTATTATAATGTTGCTTTAATAAAGTATTACTGATATTTTGGGGGCTTCCCAGGCGGTGCTAGTGGTAAAGAACCTGCCTGCAGTCAGACACGACTGATGCGACTTAGCACACACGGCACATTGATATTTTTAGTTTGTTTTTGGGTAATGGACCACCATAAAAGTTAGTGGCTTAAAAACAATAATGACTTATTACTTTTCAAGGTTGGGTTTGCTGATTGGGTCTCCCGGTTTTCATGAGGTTGACTTGGAGGTCCCCATAGCTGGTCCTGGCTGCCACTGGGTGCTTAGCTAGGGCTGTGCAAGGGGTTGTGAGCCGTGGCTCTCCCTCTCTCTGGCTTCTCACATCAGGGGCCTGAGTTCCAAGAAGTGCTCCAAGGTCTCAATTTCCATATCTCGACACCCAGGCTCGGAAATAACACAGTGTTACGTCCATCTTATTCTGTTGGTTAACAGAAGTTCCGGGTCCAGCTCAAATTCAAGAGGAAGGGAAACCAACTCCACTTTCTGATGATGAAATAAAAAGGTCATGGGGGCTGGGGGTTGTCGTCATGTCCTTGGGAAACACAACTTACTACAGAAACCCAAGTCTTTCTTATGATCACTTCTTTTCTTCCAAGCCTGCCATGTAATTTTAATTAATCTTCTGTATCAAACTGAGAAACTGGAAACAAGAGTTTATATACAGTACTTTCTTAAACTGTATCCCCTTCCCTTCTGTATCATGGTGTCCTTAATGTTTTAATCCTATTGTCATGGTACTTCCCTGGTGACTCAGTAGTAAAGAATCTGCCTGCCAACTCAGGAGACATGGTTTTGATCCCTGGATTGGGACGATCCCCTGGAGAAGGAAATGGCAACTCACTCCAGTATTCTTGCCTGGGAAATCCCATGGACAGAGGAGCCTGACAGGCTACAGTCCCTGGGGTTGCAAAAGAGTTGGACAAGACTTAGTGACTATACAACAACAGCCTATTGTCATATGTCATTGGGAATCTTTACTGATAAAGAACCATTGGTCAAATATTGAGGTTTTTTTCACCTGGACGATTTTATGAAAGACCTTACAATGTTTTCCCCTCTAACCTTCTAAATTCTATTAGAAGTAGAAGACGGTGCAATAATTGAGTGGTGTCTGAAGTATTTGTCTCCCAATCAAAGTACTACAGTTTTCATAATTTTGAAGTTCATCATTTTATCTGTATTCAGGATTCCTCACAGTTACTTTTTTTCACCTTCCCCCTTGGCTCATAGAAAATTTCTATTTTAAATAAATCTCTGCTTGTTATTTGGTTTCACCTTATTCGTTTTCTCCATAAATCCTTCCTTGGGCTTTGTAGCATGAACATGTTTGAAGCAGTTGAGCTTGTGCTTTGTAAAGTTACAAGTGCGTGTCCTGTAGGGCTTCCTACCCAGACCTCACGTGGGCCAAGTCCTGGTAGATGCTAGGCAGAGGAAAACGGACTTTTCCTGACAGTGATGAGTCAGTTTCCTTCTGCATTGAGATGTTTACACATGGAGACAGATGCAGAGGATGACAAACCTGGATCACGTGACTGCTAGATTGTTTTTCTTTGCTGGATTTCCACGTGGGAAGTGGTGGGAGCTGGAACTTTGCTGCTGCTGCGCCCAGGATGTCCGCTGTCCAAGGTGTATCCACGTTTGTGGTCTGGTCATTTGGCCGGGAGCCAGGGCTGCATTGTTTCAGGGCAGGCTCACTGTTCAGAAGAGCGATGCGATCTTGCATCTAGAGTGAAACTTTAGAATGTTTTAATTTCTCTCAGTGAAGCCACACGTGTGTTCCAGTTACTACTACCTGTGAATTATGAGTTATTCCTTCTCCAGTGCTCTTTATTTTTTCTTTTAAACCAGCTAAGTCTAATATCTTATGCTTCATAGTGATTATTGTTCCTAAAAATATAATAGGCCAGTGCAATCACTGCAGTGGAACCAGGCCAAGGAAAATCATATGAAGTACCACTCTGAGCACCTAGCTGTTCATTTTAAAAATGTAAAAATCTGAGGGGAAACTGAATTCCAAAGACATCTTTAAAGGGGTGTAAAGGTCCTAGGACTGTAGTTGCTTGAGATATGACAGCAGGAGATGAGGAAGGGTGTGTAGTGTAATTGCATCTCTTCATTCAAGCCTTAGATTTGATATAACAACACCTTAGATTTGATTTAACCTTAGATTTGATTTAACAGGAGAGAGAGGTGCCCTAAGAAGCCTAAAGCCTAATCTGAAATTTACACTGACCTGTCCATGTGGCAAAACACAGGCAGTATGTGTCTGAGAGATGTTCTGGCTGTATGACTTTGTCCCAGATTCATTAATGGGTAGAGACCTTTGATTATGATGTCATTTGGAAGAACAGGCAGGCAGAGTTGGTAGTCCAAAGGTTTTGGTATATTTTGTGTTTCTTTGTGTGATTATACACATTTTTTTCCTTGGTGACCTAAATGAAACTCAGGACTAACCTGTGCTTTCTGAGCAGAATAACTCTACAGTAGTTAAGGGATTTTTTTCAAAACAAAGGAAAGACTCTGTTTAACAAAACCCTGGCATCAATAATTGAATTTGTTGTACGTTGCCCGGGTTCTTGGTACATAGTGGGTCTTCAGTAAATGTTAAGTGAATGAATGAATATCGTTATCTATGAACAACTCAGTCGGGAAGTCTAAGAGTGGGAAGGACTTCTATTTGAGGACTTTTACCAAAGATTTATGGAGATTCTTATAATAAAAATGGACAGAAATGTCTGACACATCTAACTCTGACTTCCTGCAAACAAAAGCATCTATATAGGTATTCCTTAAAAATAGAGTGTTAATATCAGAACAGGTGGAGGAATTGTTGATTTCTCTCTATTTGCAGTTTCCCTCAAGGCCCTGTGGTCTGTGTCCACTTTTTGACATAGTACAGTGGGGTAGGTATTCCATTTGGGCAGAACTTTCATGGTATTGCAATACTATTATTTTCTGAAGCCATACTGTGTTCGGTAGTGCTTACATTCATCTTTTTTGTTTTCTAGTAGTAAATTGTATGTAGTCTTGCACTTTCAAAGCACTTCAGCAATGACTGCTTTTAATATCTTGATGACACTAAACAAATCAGGAAGGATTTGATAAGAATTTTTCATGGATTTGCTGTAGCTTGAATCTTATCAATTGATTTTGTGCAAGCTATCACAGACTCTGATTATGACTAGCACCTACTTACTCTAGTATCTGTTAGAAAAACTGGATTATAAAGTATAAAAGCCAGATATTTGTCCTTATTTTATTTAATATATTCTCTAGTTTCTTAACTTCAATTTTATATTATAGATTTTTTGAAGGAGTGCCAATCTTAAGGATTGTGGGTCTTATTTTGTGTCCATTTCAATATATTATACATCTGTCACCTTTAATGATGTAGGGGAAACCAAGAGATACAAAGAAATGATTACTTTTTTTGAATCTTTAACATCCATAAGGTGACCACATGTACATATCAAACAAGTACAGAAAAGAATAAATTGTTGTTCATTTATTCATTTAGTACTTATTTTTTGAGCATCAACTATGTTCCAGGCACAATTTCTTGAGGATGCAGCATTTACAAAATAGGAAAGGTTTCTGTTTTCTAGGAACTTAATGTCCAATGATTATAAGTATGATTAAACACAAGGAGATACATCTTAGAGAATATAGTTAAGCACCAAAGTGTATAGTCAAGTCGTGAGAGGTTATTAAGGTTCATCCTGTTCCAGGAAAGCCTACTTCATGGCAGGGGAGACTTGAACTTGACCTTGAGGAAAAGACGGTATTTGCAGAGACGGAGAGGAAGTTAGACAGGTTCTTCAATGTAAACATCCCCCAGTGTGATCTGAGAAGGTCAAAACACTAAGGAAGAGTGTTTGTTCAAGGAAAATTCTCTGATCTTTTTTCCCATTCCATATACACCCCACCAACTTCCTGAGGTTTAAGTCTCAAGATTGTCAACAATAGACTTCTATTTAGAATGAGGTATGATCGTTTTTGGAGACAGAATTTCAAGTCCCAAATTTGTAGCAAGTCTAGGCAAGTAGGAAATGTGCGACTTGCATATTTGAAATTGATGCTCAAAATGTGAAATTTCTGTACATGGAAGAATTCAAGTGTAACTTATTGTATTACCGAATAAAATAGTATCTACAGATGAGGGTAGTGGCACTTAGCAGTAATTTCTCTTTGAGGAATTACGCTTTTTGTACCTAGTGGTCCTATCAAATGGGATAGTATTACCAGGGATCATAGATCTACACAATCTATTTTGTAAAGTTATAGGAGATAAAAGGAAATGAAAATAGTAAGAAGGTAGTTTTTAAATCACAAGGTCTAAAACTGACTAGGGCCAGTGAGAAACAAAGATAGACATGAAACAGAAAAAAAGGACTTACCTTCACCTGTTTCCATGCTGTCTGTGCTTATGCAGTGCTTCTGACCAAGGTAACAGGAATGTGACAAAAGCAAAATTTCTTAGGCCACATACCCACCAAATTGGCAAAAAGTGTGACAGTTCTAAGTGTTGACAAAGATCTGGGGTTATGGGGAATTTCAGACACTGCAGGTGGGAATGCAAATTGGTAGAACCACTTTGGGAAAAAGGTTTGATGTTATCCATGTAAACTTAAAGATATGAAAACTGACTCAGCAATCCCACTTTGCGATACCCTAGAGAAACATGTGTATGGGGGACCCGTAACAGAATATTCAAAACAGCAGTGTCTGTAATAATCAAAACTGGAAACAACTCAGATGTCCAACCAGGAGATAAATTGTGGGCATTCGGATAATGGAATATTATCAGCAAGGAAAATGAAAGAACTATAGCTACAGTCAAGAAGATGAATAACCCCGACACATGTAGAGCTGACTTAAGCAGGACAACAGAGGATATATTCAAAATGAATCCATTCACATAGAGTTCAAAACCAGGTAAAACTAGACTATGTGGTTTAAGGTTGTGTACAAAGGTGGGATAACAAGAAGAAAGAAAGGAAATCATTACCACAAAAGTCAGTTACTAGCTGCCTCTAGGGTAGATAGAATAGATGGAATGGGGAGGAGCTGACGAGAAGTTCTAGGTGCTAGCAGTATTCTCATTCTTGTCTAGTGTAGTTGTTTCATGCATACAAATTAATGGCTCAGCGGTTAAGAATACACCTGTTAAGAATACACCTACAATGCAGGAGACACAGGAGAGGTGGATTTAATCCCTAGATCAGGAAGATCCCCTGGAAGAGGAAATGGCAACCCACTCTAGTATTCTTGCCTGAAAAAATCCCATGGACAAAGGAGCTTGGCGGGTTACAGCCCAAAGGGTCACAAAGAGTTGGACACAGCTGTGCATGCACACACATTTGTTATAATTATTTAAGGTGTCCATTTGTTTTCCTGTACTTTCTTGTAAATATGTACACTAAATCAGTTTTTGTAAAAAAAAAAGGAACTTTATGTGAAAGAGAAAAAGATGCCAGTGATAGCTGTACAAAAAGATTTATGCCCAAACCTGCTTCTCAATGAGCTTCCAGGTGGCACTAGTGATAAAGAATCCACCGGATACAAAAGAGACATGGGTTTGATCCCAGGGCATGGCTTAACCTACTCCAGTATTCTCGGCCTGGAGAATCCCACGGGCAGAGGAGCCTGGCGGGCTACAGTCCATAGCAGTGTCAAGAGTCGGACACAACTGAAGTGACTTAACCCAGCAACACAGCACTGCTCCTAAAGATGGAAGGCAATTGTAAGAGGTTGAGATAAATTTGCTACCAAATGTCCTTTTTTGCACTTGCAAGTGTGATTTACACATGGTGAGAAATAACACTTGCTACCAGTCTAATAATTAAAAAATAATAAATGAAGGCCTGCTTTTTCAGAGTATGGAGGAAGAGATCCAGGCCTTTAGAATCAAATTTGATAATTAATTTGTAGCATAATTATTTTCCCATGCTCTAAGCATCTTTATTGATTAATGCAGTCTCTTGGATCATACCTAGGTGCAAATTGACCAGAGGATCAGCAGCAAATGAAAGCAGGGATAAAATGAAAATGCTCATCTTATCTAGAGAAACCAAGACATTTTTATTACTCTTATTATTTTTAAATCATCGTGAATTCCTCTTTCAGGGAAACCCTTAATAGTTCCCCAGTAGTAACAGCATTGCAGAGTATTATCCAGTAATGAAAGAGAATGTTAATAAAATCATTTCTTTTTTATGTTGATATGGATCAAAGTTGCAACTTCAAAATACCAATGATAAAGATGAACATTTTAAGATTCTAGGTTACTGCTTACCAAGGATAATATTCATTAACTCAAGTTCACTTCTCATGCTCTGGATTGGAGAAATTATTTGCAGGCAAACAAAAAAAAACCTCATCTTTAATTTGCTAATGATAAGACATTACTTTTTCGAAAAAATGTTGTGCTTTCAAAATGGATCTTTAATTTAAATCATGTGGCAGTCATAAAATATCCTCTGGTGGAGGCTGGAAGGGGGATGGCTTGCTTGAAGGTTGTATCGTGTTCAAGAAACTATGGAATCACCGTTTGCTAAAAGCAAATTGCCAAATTGATTTATTTTCCAGATAAAGTCACATAATACTATTTAAATACCTGAAATATAAAAAGTGAAGACTAATAAAACAACGAAATATTCCACTGTAGAGCATAAAACCTCCAAGTGTTTTGAAGAGTATCATAAATACCTATCTTAAGAAGCTCAATTAAAGTTTGGAAATAATAATTTTGTTGTTAAATCTCTAAAGAGCTGCAATAGTGTGATCACCTTGAGGAAGAATCCAGAAAAGCTAGTTTTAAATATTGTACTCCTGGAGCAATGATTGATTGATTCTCTAGTGTAAATTTCTTGGTAATGTCTGTTTAGAGACCTCTAAGAAATTGCGGAGTGAGTTGAGTGAGTGTGTGTGTGTGTGTGTGTGTGTGTGTGTGTGTGTGTGTGTACACGGGCACAAGAAAATCTGTTAGTGCAGCAACAACTCTTTTTGGAGCCCTCATCTGGGCAGAAGGTGAAGGAGTGTCTAGTGATAAACTCTAGAATGTAAGATAGCTTACGAGGGAGGCCATTATGTAGATGATTTTTGTTTAATTATTGATTAAAATAATTACTAAGCAGCAGTGTATCCAGAGCTTTTCACTGTATTTTATATTCTATTTCCCCCTCCCAGTTTATTACCTTGAATTAAGAAAATTAAAATTTCAACTTAGAATTAAAAGTAAAATACACAAAAAAGAAACCACTAGGCAAGTATACTTCGAAATGACCTTGGAGATCATTTAATACAATGGCTTCGGGCTGTGCTTTGGGAAGTCTAGGAATTCCGATAGTCTGAGAAGGAGAAAAGGGTGGAGCTGGGGGCCGAGTATGGGGGTTGGACTTGGAGCATCCCACCTTGGATTCAAATTATGTGGTTTTTTTTAAAAGCACGTTTATTTGTCTTGGATCTTCCGCTTAATATTTTGTTTTGAGAACAAGTAGGCAAAAATAGTTTGAAGGCCTCTGCTTTAGTTCCTGATCCCCTCACCCCCGGCTTTCATGTTTGAGTAATCTGGGGTAAAGCTGTAGCTCTTTCAAGGTTTCATGGCTGGTAGTGGCGGAAACCAGAAGAGAAGCCGTGTGTTCCTGTCTGATGGGATCATTCCCTTGACAATGTTGATAACATTTTTCCTCTTGTCCCTGAAATATTATAGTGTGTTAATGAAAATACATTACTTAACACTTTTCCTGTTAACTTCCCTGTACCTGTGCACAGGTAGTCATATAAAGGACACAAGAGGAGACACAGCTAGCCATGATACCAGGAGGCTGTGGAGAGATTTTAAAATACCACTGTTGGGGAGAGTCATTTCTGTAGAGATGCTCCCTTATTGTTCCCTGATGTTAAGACATTTTGTGTCGAGTATAAGTACCATGACATGGTACCGACGGTAACTAAGAGGCCCAGAGCTTGAAAAACTATGAAGATGGGAATATTCTCACAGTAAATATATAAGATTCACCGGATTATAGGGTCTGACATCTGAGTCAGCATCATAGTTTTAGGAGATACAGCAAAAAGTGGTAAAGGGGCAAGTGTCATACATAGATGTCAGTAGCCATGCTTATCTCACTGAGTTCAAGCCAAAGACATGTTATTGATTTTTCCAGGGAAAATTATATGTGGCCATTTAAAAAAATTTGCCTTAAGGGAAAATTATATGTGGCCATTTAAAAAAATTTGCCTTAATGGCACTACTTTTCCTCCTGTATTTCTTTTGTTTTTCCCTCCTCTTTTTCTTTTCTTCCTCTTGATAGGTATTAAGCAAGTGTGTATTGTGTGCCAATACTATCAGGTACTAAAATCTTTTTGTGCCGAAAGAAGTAGAAACAATTTTTGTTGGTGTTGTTTGTTTTCTTGGTGAAGTGATTGGAACTTCCAAATCACTGGGATAAAAATGTCTTTAGCCTCAAACACTTTTCAAGCACAATTGTAACTAGAGAGGGTACTGATGATCGTATTCTGGAAACTCAAAAATTCTACATCTTCTCCAAGTTTCCTCAGTGGAAAAACGGAAATAACACCTATAGAGGTGTGTGTTGTTTAACTAAGTGCTAAGGTGGCATGCCAAGGGCTTGGTGAGAAGGGTGGTGGTCATCGATTGACAGTGAAATTATCTGTAGGGGTTGTGGTGTTTATCGACTCAGGGATCTTTGGATGTTGAAAGGCAGTTTCCACCTGTATTTCTCCTGGTAGAAGACGAGACTTCTAGCTGAACTAATTGCTTACTGGGAAAATCAGCTTTCTCTGAATTAACTCTAAATTATTGTGATCCCAAGTCTGAAGCTCAAAATCATAATTTACTCTTATGAGGTTGTGTTTAATCCCACTACTTCTGAATGACCCATACCAAGGGATACTATCAAATAAGATGATCCCATTCAAACATTCCCTATGAGAACTTAGGGAGGTTTTCATCAACCGAAATGCTGATATGGAACATTTATTCATTTTGTTACACTTAATTGATACCTTTTTTCAAATAAGTGTGGAAGCACTCATTTCAATGAAATGCTTGACTTGTGTCTGTTTTCACTTTAGATAGAGGGTAAAAATGGAGAATTTGGTGTTGACCACGGACAATTTTCAATGAGAAAAATTTCTTTGGGGCATTATTTATGGCTGAATGTGAAAGAAAGAGCCTACATTTCTGATCATTCAATTATATCTTGGTAGGATTCCATTCTGGAGCCTCAACATTTTGGCAAGGCTATTAATAGTTGTAGTAAAGTGACTAATGCCTTTTTTCTAACAGTGGTTTCATGACTGGCCTTTTCTCAGGCACCCCACAAAGCTTTGTGTTTCATCTAAATCAAATGTACGTGCTGTAAACAAAATGGACTGTAGTGCAGAAATGAATTCATTTATGTATTCATTCATTCATTAATTCATCGTTCCATTCAAAAAGATGGCCTACTGTGCGTAAGATACCAAACTTAGTAGAAAGTGCTCTGGCTAAAATTTGGTAGCAAACAGTGGTATTTGCACATTTCTGTCTACTTGCTCATTTTCAGTCTGTATGCTGGGATCCCAGTGAGGGGCCTGGGAAGAAGAGCAAAGAATACCTATTTCACAGGTGTTAGTGCTTGAAATGATTGATGAAATTTAGATTTGGAATCAAACACCAGCCTTCTAAGGTGTTCGTAATCACCCAGATTAGGTGACATTAACTCTTGGGTCAGGCAAGGGGAGCAGAGAATAGAATTGTCCTTTCCAAAGACTAGAAGGTTCTGAATTTCCAACTGCAGTTCATCTTGGTATTATTACTAATCAGAATACCTCCTTCAGTTAGTGTGGCTGCTTATAAACTGCAGCCTACTTGCAGTTCATGAATTTGCCTGCTTTTCTGTAGCAGCTATGAACATTGCAAACAAAATTGCTTTTCATTTTGCTTTGACAGGCAGTTTTAATTTTATTCATCATTTTACCAAATTGTATAACATTTCAGTTGTGTGTGGCATTGCCTTTGTCTTTTTTTGCACCGTATTTATACTGAAAATATGAAAACAACAATAAAGAAGACACCAATAATAGCGTCTTGTAGTAAAAAGGGCTTATTAAAAGGATATTTTCTGCCTGGGTGAAAAACTTCCTTGAACATGTCATAAATAGTTTATAACACACAGAGCTACACTTTTATGGTCTGTAGAAGTTGACTGTCTGGCTGGCCACATTTTTAAAATTAAAAAGTAATTTCCTGTCCCTTTTTGAATTTATATTTTGTTTACCCAGACATTGTTCCAGCCTAATTAGACAATGACCATCTTTTTGAAGTCATCAGAAAGACTGAATACAGCATAGACCGCACAGGAGAGTTGGGGGTGAGGGGGAGAATGGGGAGTGGGCTGGCTAGGGAAAGATGGGGGTCAGGAGCATGTAAAGATTTATCTGATAACAAAGTATACACATTTCATTTTGTAGAAAAATTACAAATGCCATAAGAGCCAATGGGTTGGTTTTATATTATGTACTTCTCAAGCTCTTCATTGTAGTTTTGGCAATATGAGGAGCCCTGAAAGCAGGCAATAAAAACAGAGCCGACTTCATGCTCCCTTTTTTCATTGATGTCTCCTGCACAAGGCAAGTTTTGTTCAAATCATCACTGAGGGCTGGTGGCATACTCTCTAACCTCGGATGCAAAGGGCTCGAAGAGGGAGGAGAACTCTTTCTGCCAGGGGTTTAAAAGAAAATAATGTTTATTCACAATACTTTTCAGGACATAAAGACTTTTATTTAAGATTTACAAGATTGCTGGTAAGGATGATTCATAACTGAAGTCCAGTTTTCCTTAGGGATTAACCACCATGGTTTGTTTTTTTGTTTTTCTAGCATAGCAACTGAATTTCATCATTCATTTTGTCATTTAGCAATAGAAGACAACTTCACCAAAGAAGCTCACAGTACGAGTAAAATTGGAAGTAAATGGAAGCCATATGTTGTTGCTGTAATTCCAAGGTTAAAAAAAACCATAGTTTTGGCTATTGCCTTTTCTTCTAAACAGGAGGAAGGTAAAGAATGCTTTTATTATCAATAGCTGTAAGTTAAAAAAAAAGACATACTTATTTATTTTGTTAATGGCAGCACGAAGAGCACATGACCAGAGTGTTTGGAGCAAGGCTGATGTCTGGCAGTAATCCATTTCTTAACTTATGTACAACTGTGGAGTTATTAATGCTAGTCAGGTTATGTGCAAGGATTCAAGAAAATTCTTTATTCCTCATTGACTCCTGACAGTTATTGTACCTAGGAACTGGGTAACGTGTTCTGAAGTGAGCAATTATGGAAATGTTTACTTCACTGGCTGCATGTAAATGTGTGCAGAGAATGTACCAGAATTTTTCCTTGGGGGTATTTAATTCTCTCCAGGGCAATGAAAATCAAATGATTTCTCTCTCTCTCTTTTTTTTTTTTCAAAGCTGTTTTTTTTTTTTAAGTGTTATAATGCAGCTGAATAATGATGAATGCAGTAGAGGAAAAAGAGAGAGGGAGAAAAAAGAAAAGAGAAAGAGTGAGCGACCAGTGGATCTGGAAATCAGATTTCACTATGGAAGCCAAGACCCACAAGGGAAGAGTTGAGGGTAGTTGTGGACCAAAGACTGGCCTTGGGGGAGACCAAAGTTTGCTGGGGAAATTGATAGCAAATGACTACTCTAATATTCTGTGGTGGTACGGTGATGCTTGTAATACATTTATCTTTGTAAGAACTTAAGCAATCTGCTCAGTATTGTTCACATCGAAGGGTATCACATTTGCTTGTTAATTAAATGCAGTATCAGTGCTTACTGTCCCTGAACAGTTGGGGGAAAAATCCAAATATGTATGCAGAGTTATGAAATTTCTGTGCATGCAAATGGATTTGGTACAAATCACAACCAGATTATTAATGTTACACAGTCGTGGTTTCTTATTCTTTTATTTTTTTCCCCCTCCTGTCATCTACCAGGTTTGCAAGTCCTCTTATTGAGATGATGAAGAAGCATTTTTGGGATTCTTTTCTTTCCTGGGAGGGAAAAAGAAAATCATGGGAATTAAGAGATTTAACGTGAATCAGAATGAGATGTTTCCAGCACTGTGACATTTCTAAAGCAAATGAGTTCTGCGAAAGTCCATTATAGAGAGATTCGGGCGGGCAGACTCTTAATGCCTGAGCCGCCAACAAGAAGTTGGATACCTGTGTGCGCGTCTGAAGTCACATGGCACTTAGTCAGAGGAAACTGGCTGCAGTCTACTGCTCTTTCCAAAGTACTTGTTGTCCCAAAAAGTCATGTTTAAAAATTGTTCTGCAGATATCTCTTTACAGTAGTGAAAGTAAATATTAGTCTAAATTGGCCTCTGTGGTCATCTGCCTGTCCTTAGAATAGACTTACGTTACATTAATAAGTAGTAGTCACTGACCTTTACACACCTTTTTTCTTTCTTTCTTCTTTCCTTCTTCCTGAATTTCTCCTGAATTTCTTAAGGAGGGGTTTCATAAAAAGGGTTTTTATGTCTTGCAGAAAATTGAGTTTTGTAGACATTACCTAACTCTTGATTTGTCACACTGGGATCAATAACATTTCGCTGCTCTTAAACACACAGAATCACAGGGGACACATAATGTTTTTTATAAGTGCAGTAAAGTTAACGTGTTGTTGAAACAAAAACTCCTCTGACAGTCCTGTAATAAGTACACTCTGAAACTAGCAAATTATCTGTAATACTAGGAAAGGCAGGAAGCGCGCTTAAGAGTAAAATGCGTACGTTGTTGGCATCGGGCGCTGCGAGAATCAGATATTAGGAATCGCCACTCTGTCTCACTGCGTGTCAGAGTGATTACCCGGAGTCCGTTTCCTCAGAAGAGAAGCTGACCCCCCCACACACACCCCCAGGAGTATTTCTCGAGGCCACATTTTTACCAACTTTGCTGGCTATGTTTGGTCTCTTTGTTCTTTCTGGGATATTCTGTATTAGCAACAGAGACAGCCCTTTCCCTCGTAGCAGAGAAGGTATTTTAGTCCAGATAAGAAGAATGGGCCATTTTCTCCTCCTCTCCCTAAAGTAACATGCCTGGGTCCATCAATTTTCTTTTGGAATATTCACCGATATTCTAAAGATGTCTTCAGCAAATGTAAGTCCCATATGATGTAATTTGCAAAAGATATTTGGAATTGAAACCACCCTTGTACGTGCTTTCATTTCCTCACTCCCAGGAAGCAGAGGGGTCTCCTGTCACAGGAGGCTAGGTGGGCACCGTGCTTAACCCCTGAGATGCCAGGCTCCTGCTGCTGCATCTTCACCCCACCCCCCTCCTGCTTAATTAAATCCCCTACTCCCCTTTCTCTATCTTTCCCAAATGGTGTTGAGCCATCGCTCAGATTATGTTTAAGGATAGGAATAGTACACATTGGTTTTCATAGCAGCGAAAGATGCGAGCTCCAAGAAGTGACCGATTCGCGTCTGACCTTTGTTTTGTCTTCAGATGGCTTTTTTTTTTCCCTCTCTAGGAATAAAATGGTAGCCACAACGGGGGATCTGTTTAGACTGAGAAGAATGGGTGTTTGTTGGTGGCAGACACTGGCCCCCCTCCGTGTTCCCTGGTAGGTAGAGCCGGGGACCGGGTGGAGGCTACCATGCAAATCCTGCCATTTGACGCAAGCTGGTGCTCTTCCTCCTTCGGCACTTGGCTGAGAATGTAGTTTTATGTTCATTTAATAATTATCCATTTTGGTTGTACTTGTCGGGGAGAGCTGCTCGAGTCCCATCAGTTTCCCAGAGAAGCACCACTCAAGCTCCTCTGCAGAAAATGTTTTTCCTTCCCTCCGTTCACTTCATTCCACTCTTCCCCTTATCGACGCTCTCATCAGTGCCAGAGCTCTTCAGTATTCCACTCCTGTCCTTTGTGAAGTGATTTTGCCCAGACACGTCTGGCTCAGGGTGAAGTGCCCTCCCCTGAGAGCGCGCACTCAGCCCCAGGTCGCCAGCACCATGAATACATTATTATCCCAATTTCCATCCTGTTGCCACGGCAGCACTTTTGGAGCTGCTGGGTTATTAAGTCGTACATCACTAATACCCTGATATGAGCAGAAGTTGGATTTAATATCGGCCTTTGATCAGATTACCTCCCAACAGTCAGCTGTCATTAGAAAATTCCTTTGCTCATTATACCCTCCGAGCTCTGGCCTGTGTAGCAGAAGGGTGATACATGGAGGCAATTTCAAGGCCGGGCCTTGCACTGTACACTTAATTTATTTTCTGACCTTTTTGTGTTTTGGGGGAGATTCTGTACAGCCGTGTGTGAGCCTGTGTGCATGCGTGCGCGTGCATGCGGGTGAGTATAAGTGGGACCATGGAATCTACCTATAGTTTTGTAGGTGGTGGAGAGAGGTGTGTGTACGGGGTGGTTGTCTTTTGCCAAGTGATACTATACTTTGTTGGAAAGTGTCTGTTTTCTGCCTGTCCTCGGGTAATGTATAAAACATGGTGCTTCAGGTAGAGATGAAGGGTAAACTGATGTCCCCCTAAATGGCCAGCCTGTGTATGCACCTAACACTTCACTGAGCAATCTGTCAACATGTCAGCAACACATGTTTTATAAAAAGCCTCCAGTGGGAGCAAAGGCTCCTGCCAGGGCTTAGGAAATGCTTTGAATTCAGCAGATTTCTATTGCTGGAGTCCCCCGAGGTTCCTTTTACAATGCCTACATTTCAGAAATTTGAACTTGGGACCCTTAGGGGGTTCTCTCCGAATGCCTGAAAATGTAGAGTTATATTGTTGCATGTCCCCAAGCGGTCTTTACTAATACCTGAATTCGGAGAAGCTGGAAATTACAGAGCTCCCCAGGGGGAGCTTTATCCACACCAGGAAGAAGAGAATAACTCTGCAGGGAGATTGCTTAATGCATTGCTGAAATAAAAGAATTTGAGAGAGATGGGTTGAAGTGTGGTTTTTTTGTGTGTGTTTTTTTTTTCTTCCTTTTTCTGGCCACTCCTTCAGCTTAGCTAAGTCCTTAAAGACAAAGTCAGGGTAAGGAAGCAGCTGGGCTCTTTTTTAATGAAATTTTAGATGTTGCTTTTGAAATGGTCAGATGCCTGATGCCTCTGTGTGTGTGTGTGTGTGTGTTTGTCTATAAGAAAGAGCATAGGTGTGTGTGTGTGTGTGTCTGTGTATTCCTTCTCACTAGAAACCTCTTTTGTTTACATGCAAAAAGTTGTTTTCATTTTCAGGTGCATCAACAGTTTTGTGGTTTCTTCGCAACCTTAGCTGTTTTTTTTTTTTTTTTTTTTTTTAATACTCCCACTGTACCTGTCTTGGTTACTTGGAAATATTTCTTCATCTCTTTCTCTTTTTTATGGTGCTTTTCTTTTATTACATCTGCCTGTCATGCTTTGTGCTCTACCCACTTCAAAACTGGTGGTGTGGCCACTTTGCTGTCCAACTCTCACTATTGAAGACTTTCTTCATCCCTAGAGTTCTCTCTTTCCCTTTTATTTTTCC
This sequence comes from Okapia johnstoni, assembly GCA_024291935.2. Classification (NCBI taxonomy): domain Eukaryota; kingdom Metazoa; phylum Chordata; class Mammalia; order Artiodactyla; family Giraffidae; genus Okapia; species Okapia johnstoni. The sequence continues at coordinate 101,687,402 of CM044309.1, forward strand.
ACCAGCCCTCAGCAGCCTGTCTTCTGAACTCAGATTTTGGAAGCACTCAGGCATTTTGGGTGAAAGGATTTCCCTGATTCTGATGGGTAGCGTAGTGTTATTTTGCTGCTGTTGAATTGCATTGGAAAACTCAGGGTGCTTTGACAGTTTAGCAGTAGATGCACAAGTTCTAAAATCAAGTGTGCATTGATTCAGGAAGTAGTCTAGCTCCAGCAGCAGATCTGGGGAGGGGGTGTGTGTGTATGTATTACACACATCTATACCTGTCTCAGTCTGTAGTGAACGTGGGCATATGTACCTACGTAGAGCTGGAGAGGGTGGGAGTCTCTTTCTTACACGTTCAAGTGAATAAGAAAATTTGAAGTCCGTTTCTGCTCTTCATTATCTCTGGTCAGGAGAAAGAAAAATATCCTCCTTGTGTGTGCACTTTTCTAGCTTTCTCCTTGGCTGTCTTTTGACACCGTGTCACCTGACCTTATCAGGAGGGGGCTGGGGGCTTGGGCTCATGTTTACCCAGGCCCCTCCGGGGACTGAACGCTACCTTTGAGTCCAGCTTCTTTTAGCCTCACAGACAAAAGACAAGGAGAGCGTTCTCACAGAACCCAGCCATCCAGCGTAAAACAGTTCCAGCTGTGGCTGCTCGTGAATTTTTTTGGGGGGGGGAGGGGAGAAAGTATTGGTTTGTGTTTTAGGTGTGGCTACAGTTATAGAGCTGTCTCAGGGCATTGATTTTTCACTGATTCAGTTTCAAAGTGAGGGAGTAAAACACCAACTGTTTTGGAATTTGGCAAATTATAAGTGTTTTAAACTCTAGTCATGATGGCAAGGAGAGATTGTGGTCCTCGGTCATGAAAGGCAGAGAGGGTCCAATGTTTCCAGATTTATCCCAATTTATAGTATCCTTAGGTTATTACAGCAGTACAACGTTATTGTACGTTGAAATTGAAGGCCATGTTTAACTCTTAAATGATTTTCCTGACTGCCTTCAGCAAAGTTTCAATTGAAACATCAAGACAATGAAATTAATTATACTAAATGCAGACACATAAACTTGGAAAGGGGTATGATTCCTGTCTTTAAATGAATGTTCTGGCTGATGCAACCACCACCCACCCTGTGAGGGTTTTACAGGGGTATTTATTGTGACCCAGAAGTTGGAGCCGGACCTCAACTTTTAATTAGCCAGTATGGGACCCGAGACCAGGGAAGAGCCCTCAAATTCCACTCATATTGTGACCCTTGCTGAGGACTGGCTTCTTCAAGGGTTAAGGTTAAAACAGAGCCACCTCAAGAAGAGAAGGACGAGGGGCAAAATGGGGCGACTGAGGTGAAATTCCACCTCAGAGAGAAAGCGGCAACTTTTCAATGTTCCATGAGTGGTGGAGGCTCTTTTCTGAGGGAAAAAAAAAATCCCACATGGAGATGATTTTTGATACGTGTGAGAGGCCTGGGCGGCCTTCTCGTCAGAGGTTGGTTGTTCTCTCCTTGGAGAAAAGCCTTGCTCTGCTCATTATACAAACAGAGGTGCCAGCTGCCTTCTGGACAAAGCCGGCACACTGTGGCTAAAGTCCTTCTTGGAGCCCTTAATGCATCTAAGGAAAGGGTTTTGTGCTGAAGCACGTTTAAGTATCCACTGGAACACTTGAATCTGGCGCCCTAAAAATTTTAAAAGCTCTTTCATCTGGGCTCCACGTGGTGCCTTTCACTTAGCCATCTTCTGTGTTCTTTGCTGTCCTTGTCAATCAGAAAGTGCTTTATTCTTGCGGGATTTTTTTTTTTTTATCCTGTATTTCTTATTTGCAGGTGTCCCTGGTAAAGGCCTAAAGGGGAAGAAAAGCAACAGAATTTCTTACTTGAATACTATTTCCATTTGAGGTGTGGAGTTATGTATATAATTTCTTTTTTTTTTTCAAGCTTCTGACCAGTCCTTTCAAAAGGATTCCTATGCAAGCCTGTCACATTTGTCCTGAGATACTGACTTTTTGGCACCACCACATTGCCTGTCGCCATGTTCCCATCACCACCCCCACCCCACCCCTGTATTAGTTCTGCGCTTGGCCAGTTGGTAGGTGGGCAGCTCTGCTGACTTCTTCCTTGCAGACACTGACCTGTATTATTCCTGAAGCAGGCCCTGCTCCCCTAAGGCCTGGGTTTGAAACACCAGCCTTAACTTCACTCCTGGTTCAGTGGCTGCTGTGCTGGGTGCACAGTGCCGGCTCCCATGCTTTATACGTGCCTGCTGCCCCCCATGCTCCTCTCCCAGCCAACCAGCTCCACTCGGACTCTCCTCTTGTCTTCCTTCTTTGCACCCATCTTCTTTTTCTCTTCTGCACTCTCATCTCCCTTCACCTGGTTCCAGAGGCACTTGATGCCACCAATGAAAAAGTTGTTGAAAGTTTTAGCTGGAAGAAATGTTAATGAAACTATTCAACAGTTCTCTGTGTTCTCATTTTTACCTTCCATACTTAAGGACTTAACCAGGTGGCTCAGATGGTAAAGAATCTGCCTGCAATGCAGGCAGACTTAGGTTCCATCCTTGGTACGGGAAGATCCCCTGGAGAAGGAAATGGCAACCCACTCCAGTAGTCTTGCCTGGGAAATCCCATGGACAGAGAAGCCTGGCGGGCTACAGTCCATGGGGTGGCAAAGAGTCAGACACAACTGAGCATCTAACACTTCCACACATACTTTAGAATGGAGCTGAGGAGTTACTTTTTTCCCCCCAAATCCTCAGATTCGTAAACAGAATTAAATTGTCTGAAAGCAGGAGTGTGTTAGTTGCTCAGTCTTGTCTGACTCTTTGCGACCCCGTGGACTCCTATATCCCGCCAGGCTCCTCTGTCCATGGGATTCTCCAGGCAAGAATACTGGAGTGGGTTGCCATTTCCTTCTCCAGGGGTTCTTCCAGACCCAGGGTTCAAACCTGGGTCTCCCATGTTGCAGGCAGATTCTTTACCGTCTGAGCCACCGGACAGCAGGAAGGATTTCCTCAAAACCTACTTATTCTCTCAGGAAGGGTGCAAGGGCTATTTTCAGGAGTCTTAAAAGTGAGATCCCAGTTTGAACAAAAGATAAAAACCTTTGCCTAGGATGTGAGAGGATTTTTTTCTGCTAGTTTTAGGCCAGCAGGATTCTAATAAATGCTGATTAAGTACCGCCTGTGATTCCTTCTGTTATTTTTGACCACATGCTTTATTATAGCCACCTGCCTGATAAGATACTTCACACTGCACTGGGCCATCACAAGCCCTCTTAGAGTGGGCCACACAGAGTTTTTTTTTTTTTTTTCTTGTTGTTAAAACTGTATATCATAGTGTTTATTTTTGAGAAAAGTCAGATTGCTTGAGCAAAATTTCTAGCTCTGCCTTTTAATAGCTGTGTGATTTGGGGAAGTTTCTTAACCCCTCTGTGCTTCCATATCTGCAAACCCGTGTAATAATAGTACCTTCCTCATAAGATTCCCTTAAGAAGTGACAGAGGTTATGCATGCCAAACACAGCATCAGTTTAAAGCACATACTAAGTGTTCAGTAAATGTTAGCCATTATTAACACCACACAGAGTCATTAGTCAGTAGTAAGTTTTCTGTCTCCCACATTTCGCATTTCCATAAATTAATCCTTGGGAGCAAACCTTGTGCGTCATGGTTTGAATCAGCTAAGTTGATTTGGGCCAGTGTTGTGCTCTGAGAAAGTACCCTGTGTGCACAGGAATGATCCCATCCCCTCTCTTGACAGACTGCTTAGTGTTTGTGTTGAAGAATGGGAACAGAATCAAAGTCGGTTTCCAGGAAGAATAATTTCCTCACATGTGTTTTAGGTGCTTCTTGCTTTTCTCATTATTCTCTATTCCTGTCTGGCTATGAAAACTTGCTGCAGATCCAACACCACACAAACCAGTGGATGCCACCAGAGCCTGGGGCAGCCAGGGGTCATTTTTTATGTCACTTGATGCTTCATCCCTAAGTCTGTTGTTTGTTGAGATGACATAAAACGAATTTCTTAACCAGGAAGTAGAAAATGAGGGTCTTGTAGGTGTAAGGAATGATTTGCTCAGAATGTATGTACGTGAGGGTGTGAGGAATTGAGAGTATGGGCGAGAGTGGATTTGGGTGATGGGATATTGCTTCAGAAGCCATTTTAGAGGTGATTGGATCTGCGGTTTATAATATCCCTGATCACTCTTCGAAACTACTACATTTGAAACAAGTATTCCGAATGGACTGGGAGAACTCCATTCTTCTCAGTGGGTCGATTCAATTTATTATTGTTTTTAATGCCAGAAGATCGTATGGAAAAACCCGAATGAACTTTTTGGTCAACTCAGTATTATACTGAGTTGGAAAGGAACTGGTCAGACACAGGTGAGGCTTGTCTCAGTGTTTACTTGTTATTCTTCTAGTTGGCAGGAAACCTCAGACCTACCGGCGGTGAGCTTCGCTGTGTCTTCAGCGTCTGTTTCTCACTTTGAAGGCAGCCTGTGGTCCTTCGGGATCTGGTCGTGTGTGTGGTTCTAGATCTGACTTTCATGTGTGTGTCTGGGAGTGAAGGAGAGTGTGGAATCCCATGATCCTGCACGGTGAGTGTACCTGAAACAGACAAAAGGAGGAGATACAAAGAGGTAGTAGAAAGGACTCTTGCTCCTCTTCCTACGTCCCTTGTCACTCGTAAAAAAAAAAAAAGAGAGAGAATCTGTTTGTACAAGTGTGTGTAATGTGGACTGTTACAGTATGGTGGTGTACACTCAGCTAGAGTGTGGGCATTTAACCTTTACATTTGCTACTTAATGATGTGTCTTTATTGCATGTATACGTTTGAGGCATTTCTCTGACACTTCCCCTATTATTTTCAGTGCTGGGAGTTTTGAAGGCAGGACGGCCATCTGTCAGGGCCACGGAGGAGGAGGGCCCGGGGAGGCCTGCCTTTGGTTGGTGGTTGTGGGGGCGCTCTGAGCCTAACTTCCTCCAAGGATCCTTCTAGCTCCGAGCCTGTGATTCTATGAAATAATTTGGCTCTAATGTAGTGCCAGGGACATTTTTTTTTGAAACTTAATGTGATATCATATTCTTTATCAATATATCGTATCACTGCAGTTTGTGACATTGTGCTGTAAAATGCTAGACCATAAAAGCCTATAATTTATAAGGCTATATTAGCTACTTACTTTATGTATTATAGCCTGATAGCCTTGTAATTCAACATTGCCTATCATTTATTCTATATATAATTCCATGGAGGGTTCTGGTGACATTATAAACCACAAAAGCAGAGCTCAAGTGGTTAGTCATTAGAACCCCAAGATAGAAATACCTTGTATTACATTATTCAGTATTTATTATTTCCCATAATGTGAAGGTAAAACACTTGGATTTGAAACATTTTCTATTTATGCTCTACATCACGGTGTTCATATACATGTCAATCAAAAGTGCTCTGGTTGAATACCACATCACAACCATATGTGACCTTGTTTTTGTTTAAAATATATGTTTGTTATACACGGATATGTTGTCCGTTCCTCTGCATAACAAGTTTTTCCCCTGGCTGGTTATCAAAGAGGAAATTCTGTTGCCCATCCGTTGTGAAGTTTGTTGCCTATTAAGTTCAAGAGATGCAAAAGGCATTTGTTTTTGAATGACTTCTAAGTCATTCATACAGAGCTCAGTCAAAAATAAATACTCGACATGGTTCTTCTACACAAAAACCACTGTAGTATTGGTAATGGGCCAAAGTCTGTAGTTATGCTAACATGTGTTGAAATGCATTAGATCATTATTGTAGAATGCTGTAGTATATTTTTATAAGTTGTCTGTGTGTCCAAACTAATTACATAACAACTTTGATTGATGTAATCCTCTTACATAAAGTTGGTTCTTGTTTTATAAACAATGCTGCTCTCTCTTCCGTTCTTCACTCCCTCACTACTCCTCTTTACCTTTACAGGGACGTTTTGATTATAGAAGCCATGGGTGGTATGGCTGATTATGGTAATGGCAACAGCTGGTATATTTCATTTGATTTCAAAATGAGAATTAAGCACCCCCCCCTCAGTTTCCCATCAATGTAGGTAGTTTTTCCTTGAGATTTGTAAAGAGACTAAAAGTTCAGAAAGAGAGAAAGAGGACTAAAAGTTATTAAAACAACTGAGTTATAACATAACTGAAGCCAGCCTACTGTAGAAAATGACCTGTTTTATGACATCACCTTATAATAACTATTCACAGCGGTGAGCGAGTCTATTGAGGTTCCATGGTGATAGTCATTTATTATTTGTTAAAAGTGGAGGAAAAGAGAAAGAGATTTAAAAGGAAGAAGAGGAGGAGGAAGAATTAGGAGCAGCCAGTGGACGGCTTTCACTTTAAATCACAGTGCCATTTCTCTTCTAGCCGGTAAGTGACTTGGAAGTACTGAAAGATAAACAACCTGAGCAGAGGCCTTGGATTCTTGCCATATGTTAGGATCTCAATTAAGGGATGAAGTTGCAAGACACTCAAGTTTCATCACCAGTGATGCTGGGCTCTGTGGGTCAGTAAAGCAAGCAAGTGGTCTGTTCTAGTCACGGGCAGTAGTGCTTTGGGGACATCACCACCTGCGTTGACATTAATGGGACTTGGTAGCACAAATCTCGTCAAATTGAAAAGAGAATAGACCCCTAAAGGAGAAACATGAATAGAAGAGTGGGGGTTTAAATTTACTTGAATCTCCTCTTTGTTAGAAATACATATCTCTCTTTTTTGTCATTTGCTGAAGCATTTACTGATGAATAAGTAACACGGAATATCACAAATGCAAGAATTTGGATTCTCCGTAGAGGACGGATTTTTTTTTTTTTTCAAGTGCTATTCAAAAGCCAAGTTGTAGAGAATGTTGGAAATACCCCATTTCTGGGTACATGAATAGCAATGCTCTCCATTTTAGCTCTAATTTGCATCGCCTGTGCTGTCATATTTTGCTATGGCACCATTTTCTCTAAGTATTGCATTATTGACTTAAAAGGTGTCATTTTCCAAATGATGGAGGCAAGGAAGTACATTTTCCTTATTTTGTAATTTGCACACAGATTGAAGAAGACTTAACCATTGTCACAAAATTTGGATGTGATGGATCTTGTATTTTAACTGGATTGTGGGTGTAGAGAAATGTACCAGCACATTAATTTTAATGGAAGATTGTGGCATCCTTGAGAAATATTTTGAAAGTTAAGTCATGCTAATTTTCTTCCTCATTTCTTTCCTCCTATTTCTTAAGTCCTGATCATCTTTCACTCTTTACTGTTCTGTGTCATCATGGGTGATCGTTAATTCAGGATAATTGTGGCTTTGGTGATATTATATTTAGTGTGATGTTTTTCTCCCATAAGTATAGTGCAGATATTAACTTTGTTATTCTGCACTGAACAGAAACAAAATAATTTGATAAGACACTAATTCCTTTCACCTGTGCTTCCCACAAAAAGATAAAATAACCATAACCATGCACATCCATTCTTCCACTAAGCCTTTTGGCACCCAGGTGTTTGTGAGCACAAAGATTTTTGCACAGTTTCCTTAAAAGTGGAGGCTCTGAGTTCCACTTTGACATGACCCACTAATAGTTTTGAAATCCAAGTTAGATATAGCAAGTTTTATTGGCCTTTTTATTTTGCCTGAAACCAACTTTTTTTTTTACTTGCTACAGATGAAAAACTAGCTGGGAGCGTGTTGGAAAGCAAAAACATTGTGTTACATACAACCAGCATATCCAATGATGGCACAAACAGGGAAGGTGGAAAGATGATAATATTTGATGGACTTTTGCTTAGAATAAGCATATAATTTTTATACTGACATATTTAATTTTTATATTTAATTTTTGTTTGACATTCTGATGCAGTATTACATAAGATTACATATTAGTGATGCTATATCATTATTATATTATACCTTATATTAATGATAATCTCCAAATCCATTTACTTTTTAGTTTAGGATTAATAATCATTGTGTTTTTCTGGATATAAAATTAATGTGAGATAAATGTGTCTGAGTTGATAGGACTTCACTAACTTCTTAAATATAAAAGAAAGTGATGTATATACCCGTATTAATGAACCTTTGGAAGAGGCAGTGTAAAAGTGAAGCGTAAGATATGTATGAAACACATTTAGGTTTCAATGGGCTGTCTTCTCCTTGAACTCGGCTGGCAGCTTTAATGCCTTATGCTCATGCATAGAGGGAAATGAGACCTGTAAGTACTTCCTTCGCTATCCAAGTATCCATTCTAAGTGGAGCTGTCTCTCTCTCTCTCTCTGTCTCCATGCAGTCAACCTTAAAGTGATATTTTACATTGCTCAAAAATTATGTGAGTGTTTGTTGCTGTTGTGTAGGAAGGAAATAAATCAAGGGCTTTTGTGGGATTTTAAAGTCTTCCCAAGAGGAAAGAGCTAATATTAAGGCCTTCACAAGTGGGATTAATTTTGTATATCTCTCAGGAGTCTATTGGGTATTATATTTATACATTATAAAATGTGTTTTGATATGCCTTAAATTAATATTTTTCTATCAGCTGCGTGAACGTGAAGGTAGGTAGCAGATTCCATCTGGGGTTGGGGGAGGAGAGGAGAGGGAGGCAGCGGCGCGCGGTCTCTGGTGTCAGGTGAGGATCCAGTCTTTGGTGTGATATTCAGATGGTTTCCTCGGGTGCCCGGCATTAGCCTCGGAGGCAAAGTTTACCTGGACGGTGGGACTCAAAGGAAAAATGCTCTCCTCTGTCCACTACTACTTTTTCAATTTTGCTTTAAAAATTTACGCCCTTAAAAAATAAGCTCTTTTTGCACGTGGTGGTGCCGGTGGCCGATTGCCAAACCTTGAGCTTCTCTGCCGTCAATAGCAGCTTCCCTGGATGTCTTTTAGCGGATGCTGTCAACTCATCACCTTTCTCTCACTCCCCTCACACTGCCTTCATGGATCACTGCGTGTGCTGGCGCTCGTGTGTCAGGGGGAAGGGCACAGCTGCAAAGGGGTCACCCCCAGGGACCCATGCTTCCTTTGTTTTGAATGAAAGCCCAGGTTAAGATTTGTAAGTTTTTCTCTTTTTCGTCTTTATTTCTGATTTTTTTTTTTCCTTTGGGGTTGGAACATTTTTTTTTTCTCTGTGCTCTGATGCTTGGTTGAACAATGGGAGACTGAAGTGCTTGCTGTGCCTGACAGACGTAAAGTTAAATATACAACTATGAGGAGGGATTCGAGGGGACAAGCTTTAAGTCCCACAACAGACTTTTAAGATGCTGTAAATATATTCAAATGACAACTCTCCCATCCACTAGACACAACATCTTATTTCATTTTGAAAACAAGTCTGAAGAATGCCCCAAGAATTTTACATTGAATGTCTGGTGGTATGCAAGTATTTCTTCATTATTCCGAAGTACCTGCCTGCAACTGGATCATAAACATGAGTAGATTCAGCTCCTTTGAACTGTTACATTTCCTGTCCAATGAGACTGCTTCTCCCATTTTGTTGTGATAGTAGATCCTCTGATTTTCAATCATGTGTAATCTTTGAGAAATATTTTGTCCATGAAATTCTACTTCATATACCATTGTGTGTGTGTGTGTGTGTGTGTGTGTGTGTGTGTGTGTGTGTGTTAAGTAGCTTCAGTGTGTCTGACTCTTTGCGACCCCATGGACTGTAGCCTTCCAGGCACCTCTGTCCATGGGATTCTCTGGACAAGAATACTGGAGTGGGTTGCCATTCCCTTCTCCAGGGGATCTTCCTGACCCAGGGATCGAATTCATATCTAACTTGCATTGACAGGTAGGTTCTTTACCACTAACGCCACCTGGAAAGCCCATATACTATTAGCCATTAATAAATGCCATGTGTTTAATTGTGTTCAATGGTATGGTAATCATTTCCATTTTATATAGTTAGATGACAACCTACTCGAATCAGCTGACTGCAGGAGTATTTGGGCCACAGACTTAAGAAGGCAAGAGAGACTGCTAGGTGGTCATGCAAAATCTACATAGGAAAGTTTTCTCAGTTTCTCTTAAACCAAGCTGGAATCACCACGACTGCTGACTCTACTGAGAGATTTCTTGTGGAATTGCTGGTTGCTCAGTATTCCACACACAAAGGAATCCCCTAACAGCAAAGGATTCTCTACACCGTGGGACTGATAACTCTTACAGTAGAGACCCAAGAAGCCAGAGCATCAAGGTGTCTGCATCATAGCTGAAGGCTCTCTCTGAAAGTGAAAGAAGGCAGAGGGTACGAAGGTTGGATTCTGCATTTGGCTGTTCCATCTCTGCCTCTGAACTTGCATGAGTTTTTTAATCTGTTGAACTTCAAATTAGTATTTGTAGGCTGATACCTTTGAAATAGTAGAGCCCTTTCTGCTCTTAAGTTCTATGATTCTACCTAATAATTTTTATTGCCTTTATTAGTAATAAAAGGAAACTATAGTCAGCTCAACTCCATAATAGCCATTATGGACAGGTAGCGGATATCTTGTACTAATGTCTCTACACAATGTACCAGGCTTTCCAGGTAGTTGTAGTGGTAAAGAATCCACCTGCCAATGCAGAAGACATGGGTTCAATCTGTGGGCTGGGAAGATCCCCTGGAGGAGGACATGGCAACCCACTCCAGTATTCTTGCCTGGAGAATCCCATGAACTGAGGAGCCTGGTGGGCTACAGTCCATGGGTCACAAAGAGTTGGACACGACTAAAGTGACTGAGCACAGCACAGCTGATTTAAAATGTTTATGACTTGGGGAACTACCTTCCTGGCGATCCAGTCATTCAGATTTTGCCTTCCAATGAAGGGTTTTGGGTTTGATCTGTGGCTGGGGAGCTAGGATCCCACTTGCTTCACAGCCAAAAAACCAAAGCATCAAACAGAAGCAATATTGTAAAAAACTCAATAAAGACTAAAAATCGTCCACTTCAAAAAATCTTTAAAAAATTTATGGCTTGTGAGCAATCTATGTGTATTAACAGTTGCAACTAATCTTTCTATGTTTCATGCTCTAAGTACTATGTTGTTATTGTTGTTTAGTTGCTCAGTCCTGTCTGACTCTTTGTGACCCCCATGGACTCTAGCCCACCAGGCTCCTCTGCCCATGGGATTCTCCAGGCAAGAATACTGGGGTGGGTTGCCTGGATCAAACCCGTGTCCCCTGCATTGACAGGCGGATTCTTCACCACTTCACTGCCAGAGAAGCCCTCTAAGTACTATATATACCTTTATAACAGTCAGGTTTAGGTAATGATATTATTATTATCTCCCTTTTACAGAAGGGGAAACTGGAACACAGAGGCTAGGTGACTTTTCCAGAGTCACATAAATGGTGCATGGTGGTGGAGCTGGAATTTGAACTCAAGCAATCTCCCTTGGGATTCCATGCTCTTAACTCCTATACCAGGCTACTTCTCAAGTACCCACATTTGTCCTTTTCACTACGTACAAATCACAGATGCCCTCCCATTTCTACTGCTTACATTCACTATTGTAAACAAAAGTTTGACCTTTCAAACATCTGAGCATGTAGAACTGGAGTAAGAGAAGCTTCCCAGTAGGCTGGGCTGCTTGTATTGTGGCTACCTATCAAAATTTCTTTTCTAACTCTTTAATCTTTAAAACATTTTATAGGGAATTAAACTTTATTAAGATTCAAGCTATTTTTAAAGTGCTGTTGAGAGTGCTAAATTGCGGTTAGTTGTTTACAAATAAGTGGAAAATGATTTAATTGGATTGATTTCTGTTCAGAGCTGGGGATCAGTTGTATTGAGGGGACTGAACATTGAGTGGGAAGGGCTGATGGGTGGGAAGCGTTGATACCTACACCTCTAGATGTCTGAATAATCCAGATAGAGTGTCCTTGAAGTTGGGGGGAGGTTGTCTCTGGGTAGAATTAGGCCTCTGATGTCATGGGGAAAGAGAAACTAGGCAACAATAAGTAAGTTCAGGAAGAAAACTGGGGAAGTATAATGCACTTTTATCTTCCTCATAAAATCTACTTAGAGTGAGTGAAGTCAGTCAGACAGAGAAAGAAAAATATCATATGATATCACTTATATGCAGAATCTTTTTTAAAAAAAGGCTACAAATGAACTTATTTACAAAACAGAAGTGGAGTCACAGATGTATGAAATAAACCTATAGTTCCCAGAGATTAAGAGGGGGGATAAATTGGGATAATGAGATTGATACATATGCACTACTATATATATAAAATAGATCACTAATAAGGATCTGCTGTATAGCACAGGGAACTCTACTCAATACTCTGTAATGGCCTATATGAGAAAAGAATCTTAAAAAAAAGCATGGCTATATGTTTATGTATAACTGATTCACTTTGCTGTACACCTGAAACTAACACAACATTGTAAGTCAACTGCACTCTGACAAAAATTTAAAAAACAAAGAAAAAACCTACTTAGGGCCAGTCCTGAGTCCAAAAAAGGGAGAGGTGTATATCTAATTACCCTCTTCTTGGTTTTTGGCTTCTCCTCCTCCCCCCACATTGCTGTTCTCAAAAGTTAGCACCAGTACAAGTATTTTGAACAGGATAGTGAAGCATAACAGGAGTGAAACATTTGGGGGGGGTGTGTGTGTATGAGAGAGAGAAAGAGAGAGATGGTGGGATGGGAATGGTGCTGGAAGCTGACTGAAGTTCAGAATTTTGTTTTATGTATTTTTTAAAAAAAAAATGTGTTATTAACAGTTGGATGACCAACACAGTTGGATGTCTTATGGTTTTGGAAGACAACCTATGAAAACCTTATAATAATAGTAACAATAAGAACAACTTAATACTGTAAAACCTACTTATACTGTTTCATTTCATGAAACTGTTTATTTTGGTCCCTGATGACACGTGGCCTCTGTTATTTCAGTCTTTAGGAATATGCTTTGACTTTCCTACAGACTTTTTCTCTTTTTCAATCATCTATCGATCGCTCAATCTAGTTGTTTATTTTAGTACAGTTTTGGGTTCACAGCAAAGTTGAGGTGAAAGTACTGCCTACAGACGTCTGTTTGCTCTCCTTTCTGCTACTCTGTTTCCTCCCTCTGCACTTTCTTCTTTTTCACGGTGTCAGTATTTTTGTCCCCCTCCTCTCCTCCTTCTTTCCCTCAGCTTCTTCTTTTTTTCCCTTTTCTTGTCTGATGCTCTGTCTCACAAAATATCTGATGATATTTTCTTGATTTAGCTAACAGACAAGCAGACCGTCCAGGTTTTTGTTTAATTAATAATGAAAATTGCTAGAAGAAATAATCAACACAAAAATAAAACCTGATGATGTAAATTACACTCCCCCAAATTTGATTTTGAATAAAATTGACAGAAGAGTGACAAAACATAAATCTTCAACATTTGAACCAGAGAAATTGAACTTGGTAGGAATGTTCATCTTAAAACTCACAAGGTGTTTGAAATAGGCAAAAACTGATGAATGAATCAAATTGTGGTAATTTTAATAAAAATGGGTTGATCCTAGTGAAAATAATTTCAGTGAAATAAGAATGAACATAGGAAACATAGAATAGTTTGTGCTGTGTAAGAAATTGATTAAGAAATGTAATCATCTCAGTTGGGTTCACTTCTCAAAATTCTTTAATGATAAAAATTCATCAGTAGTGGCAAAATTCTGTTTAAAAATGCTTGTTTTCAACATTGTTTTATTCAAAATATTGGAACAAAATGATAGAGTAAAAACAGCAGGGATAAATGTCCTAACCCTCTCCTTTAATCCTCATAGCTCTACAAATTAGGTGGATTAATTTATATCATGGATAAATAGTTGAAGCCCAAGGACTTTAGAAAGTTGGAAACTACTTGGGTGGGGTGTCTGACTCATATACATCATAATGATGAGGATACCAGTACCGTTTTATGGTACCTATTTGAAAAGAATAAAACAGCTTGGATATAAAAATATTTTACTACATGGAAAAATTTGGCTCTGTTAAATTTTAAATAGTTACAGTATCAGAGTCATACGTTTGACATTCTAATGAAAATTCTAATGACCTATTCAATCAGTTTTGTAGATAGGTTAAGAAAATTATGAACCTAAAAATTTTCTCATCAATCAGAGTTAACTAAGATTATGTAATTATGTAATTTGATCATGGTAAGAATCAGTAGTTTGAAGGATGGAAGAAATTTGTATCTCCCACGTGTTAGGTACTGGGAAGTGAGTTTAAATATCAAGTGTGTGTCAGTTGCTCAGTCGTATCTAACTCTTTATGACCCCATGAACTGTAGCCTGTCAGGTTCTTTTGTCCATGAGATTCTCTAGGCAAGAATACTGGAGTAGGTTGCCATTGCCTTCTCTAAGCGATCTTCCCGACCTAGTGATTGAACCCAGGTCTCCTGCATTACAGGCAGATTCTTTATAGTCTGAGCCACCAGGGAGGCCTTAAATATCAAAGTTACCTTACAATTCTGGATGCATTTATACACTTTTGACCTGGGGTTCAATGAGACTCATTCTTACTTTGGTTTTAAGAGATCTGAGATTTGTAATAAAATATTCTCGTAGCTCATTCGGTAAAGAATCTGCCTGCAGTGCAGGAGACCCAGGTTCCATCCCTGGGTTCGGAAGGTCCCCTGGAGAAGGAAATGGCAACCCACTCCAGTATTCTTGCCTGGAGAATCCCATACACAGAGGAGACTGGCAGGCTACAGTCTGTGGGGTCACAAGAGTTGGACATGTCTTATCACCATCATTCTTGTAATTGAAAAGGGTGTCTGAATTGTGGTTTGTTTAGGATTGTCCAAGCCAATAATTACAAAACAGAAGAGGAGCTATCTTGCTGGTCACTTCTAACTCTGCTCAGCCCCTGCATTGCCCCTCTTCTTCCCCACTTCCCAATTACCCACCAAGAGCATCTTGGTTGATGTTCAGAGAAAGTTTGATATAAACAAGCCGCCTCCTTGGAAGTCTCTTTGTTTCCCTCCTCAGCCCATTTGCGCCTCCTAATTCTTTCTATAGGTCTCCTGGCATATCAGGTGCTTCAGCCACTCCAAACCCACTCTGGGATATCCTTTATATTATTCCCTATCCTAGTGGTTCAGGGACTCTCTTCTTATACTTAACTTCTGCCATAGGCAGACTGCCTGTTCTTCGACATGATCTGTTTAGCTAAGTATTAACAGTGTGATTTTATTTTGCCTTATATTTACTTACTAGCTGAGAAAACTTAATTATTTTGATTACTTGTTTAATTGCTTTTCTGAACCATGGGCTTCATAAAGGCAGAGATTCTATTTTTCTTTGATCATAGTAAATATTCAGTAAATATTTGTTGAACAGCAAATGAACTGCTAATTGGAGCAAACTTATGCTAAGGTGTGAATAAGCAACTGATACGGTCTTAATCTTTCTAGACTTTTTTTTTTAATTAAGACTTTTTTAAATGCAATTTTAGGCTTACAGAAAAGTTGAGGGAAAGGTAAAGTTATTTCCCATGTACCCCAGCCCCACACAACCTCCCTCATTATCAACATCACTCAGCAGTGTGTTGGTAATTGTAATTGATGAACCTCCATTGACACCATAATCACCTGAAGTCCATTGCTTACATTCAGGTTCAGTTTTGCTGTTGTAAATTCTGTAGGGTTGGACAAATGTGTAATAACATGTATCCATCATTATGGTATCACACAGAGTAGTGTCACTGTCCTAAAATCCTCTGTGCTCCGCTTATTCTTCACTGCCTCCCTGCTACCCTTGGCAACCACTGATGTTTTTACTAGTTTTACCATTTCAAGAATATCATATCGATTGACTCAAACAGTAGAGCCTTTTCAGATTGGCTTCTTTTACTTAGTAATATACATTTAGGTTCCTCAATGTCTTTCAATGACTTGATAGCTCATTTTAGTGCTGATAGCATTCCATTGGATATATCACGGTGTATCCATTCACCTAGTTGAGGACATCTTGATTGTTTCCAAATTTGGCAGTTATGAATAAAACTGCTGTAAATATCCATGTGCAGGTTTTTGTATGGATATATGGTTTCAACTCCTTGGGGTCAATACCAAGGAGCATGATTGCTGGATTGTACAGTAAGAATATCTTTGTTTTTGTAAGAAACTGCCAAATTGTCTTCCACAGTGGCTGGATTATTTTGCCACCAGCAGTGAATGAGCGTTCCTGTTGCTCCTCATCATCTTCAACGTTTGGTGTTGTCAGTGTCCCTTATGTTGGTCATTCTAATATCTCTTCATGGTTTTAACCCAGATGTTTTTGTATTTTATAAAGGAAAGGTCTGTTATTTCACTAAACTAATTGGTGGCCCTTGGGTAGTGTCACAAAGTGGGATAAGATCACTGGGGTCTAGGGAAGGAAGTCATTTGGGGAGACAGGAGTTCCTAGAAAGGGGTACACTATTTCAGGAATGAGCAACCCCAGGGGAAGGTGTCTGCCTTAAGCTGTTATTCTTTTTGTTTAAAAAAATAGTAATTCATTCTATTTCTGAGCTCACAGATTACCTATAATTTCTACCTATGTTTTCAGAGCAGGTCAGGAGCATGGAAGACTCTGCTGATGTGGGGGTGGAGAAGGACAGAAGTGGCTGTTTACACGTACTATATAGGGACTTCTTGTCCAGTCTGTTCTTTATAAGGCAAACCCTATTGTCCATTGTGCTACTATCTCTTCATTGTTTGTTGACCTAACTAAGGGTTTTATAACCCTAGTAAAAGCTTTAAAAAGTTTTAGGAAGTTTGGTCTGTTGCTCTGTTTGTTTGAAAAAGTCTGCCTCCCTTTCTTTAGTGCTGTTGAGGTCAAATGCTGGAGTCTTTCAGCCTAGCAGGAGGTGGGTAATAAGTTATGGTCAGGGTCAGCCACTCTGGGCATGGCTTGTAGACGTAGAACTTTCAGCAGAACTGATTTGCTGTCAGTTCGTTCTACTGAGACAAGCTTATAGAGCCCCGCCTGTTCAGAAGGCCACCCATATCAAGACTGGACAACATCAGCTCAATCTATTTGTTGATTGTTTTTTTTTTTAAAAAAAATTATATGTGTTTATTTCTGGCTGTGCTGGGTCTTCACTACTGCATGGGTTTTTCTGTAGTTGTGGGACACAGGATTCTCATTGTGGTGGGTTCTCTTGTTGTGGAGCACATTCTCTAGGGCACCTGGGCTTCAGTAGTTATATCCCCCAGGCTCTAGAGTCCAGGCTTAATAGTTGTGGCTCATGGGCTTAGTTGCTACGTGGCACGTGGGATCTTCCCGAACTAGGGATTGAAACTGTGTCTCCTGTATTGGCAGGTGTGTTCTTTACTACTGAGACACTAGGGAAGCCCTGATTGGTTTTAAAGTTAAAATTTTTTAAAGAATTGTAAAGAAAATACACATGTATGTATGTTTGTGTAAATACATGAATATATATAGAAAGAAAGAAAGAAAAGAGAAAGGAGAGATGGAAGGGGAAACGGGGAGATGGGAAGAAACGGGGAGAAGGTGGGAGGGCAGAGGGGCTGCATTAAAGAAGAAGCAGATCATACATATTCTCTAGGCTTTTTGTTTTTCCTCCTACCTGTTTATAAGTACAGGAAAAGTGAAATATAGGTTGTGACTAGACAATTTGGGATGATGCAGTCATGCACTGAATAGGCAAAGCCTTATTAGGCCCTGTCCATGTACTGCATACACTGCCTGATGAGGATGCCAAAAGCAGAAAACTATAAAATTAAGTGGGGAGGGAATTCTGCTCAATATTCTGTAACAACCTAAATGGGAAAAGAATTTGAAAAAGAATTGACACATGTATATGTATAAGTGAATCACTTTGCTGTACACCTGGAACTAACACAGCATGGTTAATCAGCTATGAAAAAAAATGAAAGCGTTAGTCGCTCAGTCATGTACAACTCTTTGTGACCCCGTGGACTGGAGCTCGCCAGGCTCTTCTGTCCGTGGGATTCTCCAGGCAAGAATACTGGAGTGGGTAGCCATTCCCTTCTCCAGGGGATCTTCCCGACCCAGGGATTGAACCCTGGTCTCCTGTGTTGCAGGCAGATTCTTTATATCCAAGCCACCAGGGAAGCCCACCGTACACCTAAAACGATCACAAGTGGTTAATCAATTATACTCCAACAATGGACAAAAAGTTAAAACAGTTTAAAATAGGGAAAAAAAAAATTAGCAGGAATCAGTCTCATTTATGCTGAGGTGTGGGATACTCTTGGAACATGAAAGAGGATGCCCTTCAGAATAGAGTTTGATTTTTTTTTTTTTCCAATTGGAGTATAGTTGCTTTACAATGTTGTGTTAGTTGCTGCTGTAGAGCAAAAGTGAGTCAGCTACATAAATACATATCTCCCCTCTTCCATGGATTTCCTTCCCATTTAGGTCACCACAGAGCACTGAGTAGAGTCCCTGTGCTGTACGGTGCTCATGCTCAGTCGTTTAGCCGTATCCAACTCTGTGACCCCATGGACTGTCACCCACCAGGCTCCTGTGTCCATAGCATTTCCCAAGCAAGAATACTGGAGTGGGTTGTTGCTTCCTTCTCCGGGGGAATCTTCCCGACCCAGGGGTTGAACATGCATCTCTTGTATCTCCTGTATTGACAGGCAAATTTTTTTACCACTGAGACACCTGGGAAACCTGTGCTAGACAATACGTTCTCACTAGTTATCTATCTGAGCTTTAAAGCTCATCCTTGAGCTTCTGCTTACAAATAGGCAAAGTATTTAGTTAGTTACAAAAGGTATTAACTCACTTGCCCCAAGTCTCTGTCTTGCTAGTAATCGGAAGCCCAGTGATGCAACTAACCCTGGACCAAACTCCATATGACTCTGGAGATGAATCCCCAGAGATCCAAACTTCTCTCGGACCCCCACATTCACACCGCAACAACTGCACTCACCCTTTAGAAGGCTAGAAGCTCAGAGACAAAAACAGAAGAATCTTGCTTAATAATGTATTCTGGATAAAAGGTTTCCAGGTTTCGGTATTTCACTCTGTTGAAATTGTGCCTTAATAATAAAAATGGTATCTATTATTTATAAAGGAGCGGTTATGTCTTAGCTGAACTCTTGTGACCTGTATTTTCTTCTTCGACTCCTTGTGTGGTTTCACTGTCTGGGTGCTTCAGTATTTTTATCTGTAGCTATGAATCTCCAATTTGAAGATTGGAGAGATAACATAGCATTGGTAAAGGATTCTAAGGATTGAGGAGTTGCAGTAAATATATATCTGATGCAGGAGTAGTGATAATTGTAGGCAACCCAGTTCTTTGAAAAACATGCCAAAAAGTATAAAATTTTGTGATAGAGTTTTAGCAATAGTAATAATGGTTATAATTTATTGAGAAGTTACTATGTGCTAGACACACTACATTGTATTTTCTCAATATATTTTTTAAAAGAAATCTGGGAGTTTTTGGAATGAAGATGCTGAGGCTCTGAAGAAAAGATTGAGTAATCTAAGGCTCTCTTCCTCCACATGCCATGCTCTTAACTTCCATATGGGTCTTCCCTGGTGGCTCAGACAGTAAAGAATCTGCCAGCAATGTGGGAGACCGAGGTTCCATCCCTGGCTTGGGAAGATCCCCTGGAGAAGGAAATGGCAACCCACTCCAGTATTCTTGCCTAGGAAATCCTATGGACAGAGGAGCCTGGCGGGCCCCAGTCCATGGAATTGCAAAGAGTCGGACATGACTGAGCAACTAACACACAGCTTCCGTAATGGTGGCTTCCCAGGTGATGCTAGTGATAAAGAACCTGCCTGCCAGTGTAGGAGACTTAAGAGATGTGGGTTTGATCCCTGGGTCTGAAAAACCCCTGGAGCAATCTACTCCATATTCTTGCCTGGAGAATCCCATGGACAGAGGAGCCTGTTGGGCTACAGTCCATAGGGTCGCAAAGAGTCAGACACGACTGAATGGACTTGGCACGCAAACACAGCTTCCATATTGCATGGCCGCTCCCCCCATGATGCTGCCTGTCCTTCTGAATGCTGACTGTGTGCCATGATGGGTGCTAATCACTTTGCTAACATCAGCTAAGTTAATCTTCCAAACAAGCCTTAGGAGAGGTATGCATAAATTTTGTTTTATTCCCATTTTATCTATGAGCGTATTTATCTCATATGGTCACACAGTAAATAAGTGACAGAACTCAGATTTGAACCTAGGCTGCGTCTGACCTGAAGATTAGCATTTACTGTTGCATTTTATTGTCTCTGAACCAAATCAGTTCATGCTCAGAAGCTTTTCGTGATTTCCCAAGACTCTTAGAATAAATTTCAGTGCCTTCTTTCCATTTCATATTTGTATCTGTTCTTTATTGGGATCTTAGGCAGGATCTGCATTGCAGCAAACTCAGTAGTTAAAACCCTCAAGCTTAGTTGCAGCCTGCAGGCTTAGAGGCTCACAGCATGTGGAATCTTAGTTCCCAAACCAGGGATTGAACCCATGTCCTCTACATTGCAAGGCGGGTATCTTAACCACTGGACCACCAGGGAAGCCCCCAGAACTGAAGTGCTTTCTGTGTCCTGTGCTTCCTTGTAATTTGCCTGAGTCGAGCTCTGCAGCCCCCACCACTGGCTCCAGCAGTGCTTGTGCACAGTTCCTTGAATTGACCAAGCACTTTTCCTCCCCAGCCTATTCCTCGCCCTGTGCTTTGTGTTTGGGGACAACCCCTCCCTCTCACCTCTTCTCCCTCCTCGTTTAAGGGACTTTCCTTTCAGGGCGACTTCCCAGAGCCCCCATCTAGGTGTGTCCATGATCACATCCTCTCAGAACATCTTGTTGTGTGATATCTGTCATCCGACTACCCTATAAGCTCCATCAAATCTGAAATCCTGCTGTATTGACAGCTGTGTTCCTAGTCCCTGGTACGTGGCAGGCACTCAGCAAAGTGCTATCGTGCACGTATGGCAGGAATGAATGGTCTTTATCTTATTTGGCCTGGACCCCTGGCTTTGTTACATTTCTGCATCTTTGTTTTCCGCTCCACTCCCATCAGCCCTATTCTTATCTCTGCTTCTAGAAGTTTGTGCTTGGAGTGTCCTCCTCAGCTACTTTGGGCATGACCTAATCTGATCTCCTGCTAGAGATGAGCCCCTGGGGTACGTAAGAGTGTACATATTTGTTGGATTGAAGCAAATTGATATCATAACTCAGTCTTAAGAAGGTTTATTTCACAAAGGTCGCAAGAATTGAATCAAAGAGCTGCTTCAAAACTTTCTTTTCTGCTCAATTACAAATCCAAACTTGGTTGAGACCTTAGCTACAAAGGGCCATTTAAAGTCAGCTCAAGGTTTGATCTGACCCCCCAAGGAGGAGTAACCTGCCTTTCAGGCTTTCCTCACTATACCCCCAGGCCTGGGAGGAAGATCAAGGAATAGACTGGCTCTCCTTTCAGTGTGGGCTCTGCAGGTAGCCCTGTTGTTGATAATAGCTCAGGAACGGGGAGCTGAGAGCTGAACTTGAACTGCATGGGTTTGAATCTTCCATGGACATATATGGAGCCTGAGTTTCCTCATCTGTGAAACCTCACGGATTTTTGTGAAGCATAAACGACTTGACATATGGAAAGCACCTAGCAGGGTGCCTGGAACATTGTATTAATAATTACCCAGTAAATGATAGCTATTCTTTCTGTTATAATATTTTATAGCTAAATAGTGCTTGATGACTGCAGAGCATTTTCATATATTGTATTGTAGTAGAGGGACAGGAAGTCCCTGGGAAGCCCACATGGATGGTCATCTTTTGTAGATAAAGAGAGGACCTATCTCCAGGATCATTTTTGTAATTCTCAGTCTTAAATCTCATTTTTCTTCAGAAGAATCCATAGGGCTATAGAAACAGAAGGTAGATAAGCTGATGGGTCAACAGGCTCTCCTCTGGCTAGCATGGGATTCCTCCGTATGCTCTATTCCCAGAGTCGTTGCACTTACGCTTAGAATTTTCTCCAGCATTGAGGCTTCCCACGCATTTCTCCGGAAGCTGTTCTTTTAACATATTGCCATTAGGATTTTTTTTTTTCTTGAGATAAAACCTGAATTTTCCTTTGCTTAATTTAATCCCTCTCCACATACACCTCGGACCTCTTTAAATAATTCTTTTCCCTCCTTGCCTTTTGCACCTTTCAGTTGCTTGTAGAGAGTTGTCATAGCTCCCTTTGGGCCTAATCCTATCACTGTAATTCATGTTGGGCAAGCTGTACATTCTGTATTAGTCTATGGGCATATTCTGAGAATTCTCAATTGCTGGAATAAAGGCAATTCTCCTGTGGTATTATCCAAACCTTATCATCAATAACAGCTACTGAACGTGAAACAAAGCAAGTGCCTTCTTGAGAAAACAGGGAAGGTGACAAACGGAAAGGTGTTGTTTACCTCTTTTTATTATTATTCATATAAATTATGAGAGTGCCTTTGATATAAATAATTAAATATGTAGCTGTCTTTATTTAATCTGTAATCTGTACATATAGAGGGGAATACTACACAGAGAGCCCCAAATAATACAGAGACTGAAAGACATTTAATTTTTAAATGTGAAGGAGTACGTGTGTGTGTGTCTATGTATTTAATGTTCTGAGAGTTTATCTAACATATTGAAGAAAAAACTAAATTTAAGAGAAACTAGAAAGTTGGGTGGCTGTTCCCATCATAACGGGGTCTGAATTTCTTTAAAGTCTCTCAGTTCTTCAGAAGCATGGGCCAACCTTTCTGATTAAAAGAGATACAGAGAATTTTGAAATATACATTTGATCATCCACAAGCATCTCTGACATCTTGGAAAGTGTTTTCCAGGGAAGAGAAGGTTCCATAACCAATCTTGCTAGATCAGAATGTATCAATTTCTAGGAAGCCTTCTCACTGACTTCAGGGACTCAGCATAGTCAATGGCAGGACAAAGAGAGAAGAAAATATCACCTGTGAATGAATTTCTGACTCTCAGGCAGTGGGCCCTCCCCTTTGAGACTGTCATAGAGTTTTAGAACTTTCCAGCCAGAAAACAGTATAGGAATATAGTCCCTCCTGATTTTACCAAGAATAGAAAACTAAGGTTTGAAGCATAAGTGATATATTTAAAATCATGAAGGTAGTTGCAGGCAGATGTGTTGTTTGAACCCTGACACCCGTCTCTAGTTGTGCAGTGGGCTCTTTACTAAAACTCAATCCTAACTTGATATTCACATTCAAATTAAAAGTCCGTCCTGACTAATCAGTTGAGCAATGGGCTGAAATGGATATCAACTAAATGTTCTTTTCTAAAATAGCCCTTCCTAAACATTATAAAGTCTGAGCTAAATGAAAGAACTTAGATTTACTTTAGTTAATTATCATTTCTGTTTTCCTCAAGGCAACAGAAGTTCCTAAAACAATGAGTCCAGTGTTTATCCTCCAATTTCCCCCATGGATGATAGCCTGTAACCTCCCTCTCTAGCCTTGTTCTGTATTAGTCTTTTCTCATCACTGTCTTTTCTTGTGCTTTTTAATACTTCACCCAAAAAGTTCCTTTAAATATATTTTATATATACATATATATTCACACACATATATATATAAAGGTAGCTTCCTGCATGTCTGTATGTCCCACCCAACACTACTTTCCTTCCCACCTCTGCTCTTGCTGCTACCTTAGGTTGCCCTAATTTCTCACAAAGGACTCTGGAGCAAGAGCTTTTTCTGCATCATCTGCCCTCTGGGATCCTCTTCCTGCACTTTGCCCCACTGGGGAGCCTCTATTCAGCCTTCCAGTCTCAAGAGTAGATTCAGAAACTCTACTTCTTTTGGACGCCCGTCTGATACACTCCACTCTGAAAGCAGCTGCACACTCACACTCCAACCTGACATAGTCTCTCCCATCTTTGAATCTCCACTGGGCTCCTCTTAAAGCACATGTGTTTTTCTTTGCATCACACTTCCATATGTTTTTGAAGTCAGCTAAATTTAAAAAATTATGGTTAAGTATATATAACATAAGATGTTGCTGTCTTAACCCATTTTTAAGTGTACAGGTCAGTAGTGTACTTTCACATCGCTGTGCAACCAATTTCTAGGACTCTTCATCTTGCAAAAACTGAACCTCAGTGGCCATTAAACAACAGCTCCCCATTCCCCCCACCCCAGCCCCTGGCAACCACCCTTCTCCTTTCTGTGTCCATGAACTTGATTTCTCTGGGTACCTTATATTCATCATAAATTCTGCTTATAAGAGATACAAAGAATTTTGAAATACACATTTGACCATCTATAAGTATCTCTGACAACTTGGAAAGTGTTTTCAAGTAAGGTTATAAAATATTTGTCCTTTTGTGACCAGCTTATTTCACTTAGCATGATGTGAAATGTGTGTGTGTACATTTAGTCACTAAGTCATGTCCAATTCTTTGCAACCCTGTGGACTGTAGCCCTACAGGGACCTCTGGCCATGGGACTCTCCAGGCAAGAATACTGAAGTGGGTTGCCATTTTCTTCTCCAGGGATCAATTCTTTTACTGCTAAGCCACTGGGGAACCCCATATAATGTGAAATATTATCATATTATTGTAGCATATTGCAGGATTTTCTCCTTTTTAAAGGCTGAATAATATTCCATTGATATGAATGCCATATTTTCTTTATCTACTCATTTGCTGATGAACATTTAGGTTTCTCCCACCTCTTGGCTATTGTGAATAACATTGCAATGAACATGAGTATGCAATGAACATGCACATATTTTTTCCAGATCCTGATTTCTTTTGAGTCTGTGCCCAGGAGGGGAATTGCTGGAACATAAGGTTAACTTTATTTAATTTTGAGCTCATTGTGTATTGTGATCCTTGAGAATGAGGACAGAGTCACTATCATTTTTATATCTTCTGCTCATCTCACAGTGTCTTGTAGGTAACTGGCATTCAACAGGGGTTTGTTGAATGAGTCAGTGAGTGAAGGAAGCAAATGTTTCCTAGTATTGCATATGAATGACATGTAGATTGAAATATTTACTTGGTTTGTATAAGAAGTCAAATGACAGGGAAAGGTATATATAAATAACTGTTTCTTTATCTTCAGAAATAAGAACCTATGAGCGCTGTATATATTCTGGGGTAGTGCTTATATTGGTAGTTTTATGATGGGGGTTGTAGCTTTATACAGATTTGAAGAAAAATTGCTAAACTCTCCACCTCCTTTTTACTCTGTGTATAAAGAGCTATAACACATTAACTACTAAAAGTCACAGTTGTTCCCAGAATAGTGAAAGTAGCTGTTATGAAAATGATTGTAAAATGTAAAGTAATGACAAACAGGTTGATGCTCTATGTAAGGATCAGATAACTGGAGTGAAAGCAGCAATTATGTGTTCCCGGATCACACTGGGGCTGGAAGCAAGAAAAGCAGATGCAGTGGCTGCATATTATGAAAAAGGCAGCACTTTATATTTACTTTGCCCTTAAAAGTTTGAATGATCTGGCTAACATAAATAGACAATACCCATGGTTTGGAATATATTTAAAGGCACATATGGTAAGACAAATTGCTATTTTATAGGCTTGCCACAGTGTAGTAAATCTGTACTTCTGGCTTGATTCATAATAAATTTGCAAAACATTTGCTGGGTTTTTTCATTGTTGGAGTTCAGTCCTTTCAGCCTCTTTCTTAGGGGCGGCACCATCCGTTATATAGGTCCACGGGTCTCTATATGAATAGAAAAGGTGGGGGTGGGGCAGAAAGCTGAGGACAAAGGTCTGTAACCAAACAAGCTACAAACCTCCCCCCCTTCCCCCCACTGCCCCCACACAGAAAACAGCTGGTATCAATTAAGATTTAGAGAAAGCCCATTTTTACAATGGGATACTGGTATGTAGAATGGGCCCATTCCCATTTCTTATTTTGCTTCTTTCTTTAGTGTCTCCGTGCTCCAAGCTCAGTCCACTGCTTGGGGGTGTATGGAAAGTTGGGGGACTGGAATACCATATTAATTCAGATTGGACTTCTAGAGTATACTTTGATCCAAATGTAAATTATCAGGGAGAAAAACCTATAAAATTATCCATAACCAAAAATCCATCAGCCTCTGCCAAGAAGAAGAAGTCTTATTTGTTTTATAAGAATTAGGCTATCGGTAAGTGAGAATTTGATTAAAAATCAGAACTGTGGACAGCTATCTGGGTGATAGCTGGTGGATATATTGCTATTTTATTACTAGGGAATGTTTTTCTACCTGATTGATCTCGTTCAGCCTTATCAAAATAGGATTGAATCACATTAATTTAGACTGTATGCATTTTTTATCTTTAAGACAAAATGAGTATGTATCAGCACTGAATTATTATTGTTGCATTTACATTGCTTTATTGCTTTTGTTGCATGGTACAGACAGCCCTTTGAGTCTCACAATTACGCACCACTGTCCAGGTCTGCTGGTGATGTGGACATAGAATCTAGAACCCAAAATGAAAAGTGACAATTACTTTTATGGGACTTGAGACAACCAAATTCCTCTGGGCTGAAAAACAGTGTGCCCCCATAGGCTGATTTCTGATGCTGCTTCTCTGAGATAGTGTCATACCATATAAATAGATCTCTGTACCACCACGTGGTCAAAGTAACACAAGAGTCAAAGTGAGACTGGAGAAGGAAATGGCAACCCACTCCAGTGTTCTTGCCTGGAGAATCCCAGGGACGGCAGAGCCTGGTGGGCTGCCGTCTATGGGGTCGCACAAAGTCGGACACGACTGAAGCGACTTAGCAGCAGCAGCAGCAGCAAAGCGAGGACTTGAGTTCATATTATGAGTGAAAATTATTGGAAAAGAAGCGAAAGGTGCTTGAAAATAGCTCCCTTATACATCTGCTCTTGAACTCTTTGGAGGTATAATCTAAGCCACATATCATGCCCTGTGGTGCCCTCAATAGTGATTCCTGACTTGTAACTGTATTTCTCTAGAGGATCTGAGCAAATTATATCCTGATCATTCCTTATTAACACATTGTTTCAGTATCCAAAATGCTGAATCTATTTAACTTTGACTTATGACAGCTCTGTTGTATTTTAGCAAATGTGATATTTTGGAAGCACAAAATCTAAACAGAAACATGCCTTTCTCCCATGACATGTGGTGTCTTTTCATTTTTCAGAAAGTTAAAAGCTCAAACACTATATATAGGCATTTTTGAGCATCCTAACTTTTTTAAAATTGATGAGGAAGAGTAAAGATACTCAATTTTGCTACACCGAAAATAAAAGGAGTGTGTGACAAAGGTTGTAAGTCTACTGCTTTTAAATCCTAATTGTTTCCCCAAATTCTCCTGACATGAAATCCTCCCTTCAAGATCAGTAATGTCTCAAGAATTTGGTAGTGTTAAGAAATGGAAAAAGAGTAGTAATTTATACTTTAGCTGTGAGAGGCCCCCTCAGAAAGAACCAGTGCCAGGGACCAGCATAGTAATGTGTAGAAATACAGCTTCTTGAAATTATTGGGTTTGAAAGGACAATTCTCTCCTGACTTTTTGTGTCCTCTTATTATCATAAGAGGTATATGGATTTGATTTATGAGCAAGTACTGCTGTAAATAATAAAATAATAAAATAGCATGTCAGCAAGGGATAAAGACTTACTTACGGAAGTTTAAGTGAAATAACTCCCAAGTCCACTTACAAAGGTGCCTGTTGTTCTCAGTTCAGGAATAGTCGAATGGCAATAAATACTGTGCTACGAAAGTTGGTTTGTCTTATGGATCAGGTTTTCATAAATGCTTAAAATGGAATGAGCGCACCGCCTTTTCCCCACGCTGATTTTTGTTTACCCTTGCAACGTATTTTGAAAGCTCTGCTCTGCTGTTTAAGTTGGTAGGAAGAACAGGAACTTGCACAGCATTTAAAACTCAGATGTAAAGCATTTCCAGTGCATTATGGATGTGCTATGGGGTTTGCAGTTAATGTGAATGTCAGGCCAAAGTGGGGAGAACTTTATAAGATACTGAAAAAGAAACTCCTATGCCATTTGCTATGAGATGAGAATAAAGAAAAGAGAACATAGAAAAGAAGCAATTTTGTCTTCTACAAATGTATCTGGGGAACATACCTGAAAGACAGAAATGACTGGAAGGTGTCTCACTGATTTTTCTAGCATGTGGTACTTTTTGATCTAGGTTGCTGTGTTCAAGAAAAAAATACATTGGTAAATAAGCTGCAGTGTAGTCCTCTGTATTTTTCCATGAAGCATTAGGCCTTTGTATAATACATGCATAATTTTTATGAATCAGAACCTGAATCATAAATAAAATGTTAATTTGTAGACACATTTTAACTATGGAGCAGATGGAAAAATAGGAATGTGTTAGAAAACTAGGTATTTGCAGAAGCTAATGAAGTTAATTGGTCTCATTTGACTACCTTATTTTCCCAAACCCCCTAAAGACTGGGCTTTTTTATTTCTTTAATTAAAAATGAGTTTGGTATGTTAATATTATAACCTTTCATTTTTTTCCTAGTTTTTTATATAAATGTCTTATTTATAGAACCACCCTTAGGAGTCCAGTATTAGTAAGAACATTAGTAAGCGGGGAGCAGTAAGACGGGTAGTACTGATGCTATACAAAAGCTATTAGCCACATACGTTGGGATAATATGTGCTTTTACACCTTATTATTACTTCCATGTCCTGTTTTCTTTTGATTACATAGAGAAAGACCTATTTTCCTCTAGCCTGAAAATGGTACAAGTAAAAATACATAAAATAATGACTGTTGAGCAGAATTTAATTTTTAAATATCAGTACTTGAATATGTTTTGATTGGTTAAATTACATGGTAAACTCCCATGGAAATATCAACAGTGTGAAATCAGAGAAATCACAGCCCTGAGCTAATCAATACCATGTGTGTAGATAATTTTCCCCCAATTATTCCTTGTATAAGGAAAAGTTAAAAAGCAAAATATTTAGCTGTTCACCAACGAGTGCTTTTTAATTAGAGCTTTATGTTTTGGCTGCCACTTTGTACCAGATAGTGAATATTCAATGTTCTGTTGCATGCTGCAAAGAATTCTGGGACATCGTTTCTCTAATGTCATCACTAACATATTGCGTTTGTATTGATTGCCTATGATTTCTGTATGCGGATGATTGAGTTTGCACAAACTACTTAGGGTTTCAAAGGATTTGGATAATGTTACACTATAGGATTGAAAAAAATCTCTGAATATTGTATCGCAAAGGGACAAAGACATAGTTTCGGTGCATTTATTAGGCCCTTGCTGTAGAAATAGGGACAATACAACATCTTTTTTAAGTTAAGAGATCTTGGAAAGGGTGACTCTAATAAATCCTGGGTTAAGAAGAGTTGTACGTGCTGCAGTTCTGAAGTTGTTTATTCATCTGGAATGTATTAGAATCTTGATTAATAAGACATCTGAAGTTTTACATAAAAAGCAGATCGGGCATTTGGCAAATAGAAATGGAAAGGGAGAATGAAAAGCCAGTTCCATCGAATGCTATTGTTTCCTTTTGACCAAGCATTGCTCTTCCAAATAGTACAGAGCAAACCGACATTTTTCCCCTCTGTGAAACTGCAATATGGAATTAAAATCTGTAGCTTTGAGAACAGTTCTTTTGAAAGTCCTACATTTAAAATAATTTTATATTTATCATCCTACCATTAAATTACCAATAAATGGTAATTTACCATTATATTTACCAAAGAAACTCAGTTATTTGATTTACATGACATGAAACATATGAAATTTGCAAATTTAACATTTCATAGAGAATATTTTAATATTTAATATATTTTTAAACTTTTCACTTAAGAATTCTTTATTTTCATAGCCACTCTTAACCAAATGGAAATACAAAGATCTCTGCCTAAGACACCGTCAGTTTCAAGATGGCCAAACAATTGCTATTGGAATAGGGCATGGAAATTATGGTGTTTGAGGGAAATCAAAGTCTATAGTATTTGTATAATTCACATATCAACAGCATGGTTTCCTGAATGCCAGGGCATTTTACAAAAGGGAATATGATCAGAGCTCAGTATTTAGAAGGTAACACATTTGGCAGCTAGTTTCTGAAGGATCTGGCACCCACACAGACATTGATTTCTAAGGCCAGTAGGTGAAAGATTGTTACAGTCTTTGCTGAAGGCAGAAATTCATGCATATAGCAATCATTCTTATGGGAGTGAAAGGAACAAATTCTAACAAATTTTAAAATACCACAGTTTTAAAGAAGCAGGGCCCCAAACAAGGAAAAATAGTTTACTTCAGATTCATTCCACAGTAGAATTTGACCAACAAATTTCCAATGATAGTTTATGTATCTGGTATTGGACACTTGCTGAAAGCTGAGGGGTAACTATTTTTGGCTATCTAGTCATAGACAGCTAAATAATACACGATAGATTCTAAAAGTTTGCTTCTAGAAAAAACTTGCTTAGTAGGGAGAAATATTAATGGAATGTATAACTAAAAGAGCAATGGACAAATGGAAACTGAAGGATGAAATTCGTTAACAGTCATCAGCAAAGTTAAATTTATGTAGAGTTAGAATATAGTTTGTTTCAGAATGTAATCACGAGCCTTTACACCCTCTCCCACCGCACAGTGTGATATTTCAGTTAGTTTTAGGCAGACTCTAATTCTTTTATTTCAGCAAAGACAGCAGATATCAAAAGCAAAGAAATATGATATCATAAATATTTGTTAGTATATGGGAGAGGGTGGTTAATACATGTTAGGATAATGCTATACTATAGGGGCTCACAAACTTCTACTGTAAAAGTCAAGATAGTCGATGTTTTAGGTTCTATAGGCCATTATGACTAATGTCACAAGTAGTCACTATATTGAGTGACACATTCTCTTATATAAGTGAATGAACAAGTATTCCAATAAAACTTTAGTTACAAAAACAAATGCATTTAGCTTGTAGGCCTAGTTTGCCAAACTCTCCTAAAGTATATCGATTAAGCATTTAGTAGGTGCTCAATAATTGTTAGGTGATTATAATTTGGAGTTTAAGAAAGCACACACTTGCTACATTATCCGTATAAAACACAGGAAAATTTGTGGCCATATGCCAGTGCCCACAGGAACTTAGACCTTGGTTCAACTTGTTGTTGCTGTTGACCTTGCATCAGTAGGACATAAATGTAAAGCTCATTTTTATAGAGATGACTACTTTGTTCTAATCTAACCAGCTAGAGTCTGATTTTGACTTCTCTTTGACACGTATGTGTGTGTGTGCACACAGTTTCAAGATGGGCAGCTTTCATTAGAAGAGCATTTGTGCCACTGGAATGAAGAACAGTTGTTTCTTACACATGGGGTTAAAAACTATGACCTTATCCTTCTTGCAAACAGTTGCACTAACTGGTCAGGTAGTGAAAACAGCAGGATAAAAGACAGAGAATTAGGAGGAATGGACACCAGAGGGATTTCTCCCTCGCTACTCATGTATGATCAGTCACTGAATCTTTTGGATCTCTTTTTCTAAACAAGTAAGTTCATCCCCCTCCACTCTATCACCACCACTACTTTTTTTGGACTGCGGTGCCAGAGAAGGCTCTGAGAGTCCCTTGGACAACAAGGAGATCAAACCAGTCAATCCTAAAGGTAATCAACCCTGAATAGTCACTGGAAGAACTAGTGCTGAAGCTGAAGCTCCAACACTTCGAACACCTGATATGAAGAACTGACTCAATGGAAAAAACCCTGATGATGGGAAAGATTGAAGGCAGGAGGAGAAGGGGATGACAGTGGATGAGATGGTTGGAGATGGCATCACCAACTCAATGGACATGAATTTGAGCAAACTCTGGGAGATAGTGAAGGACAGGGAACCCTGATGTGCTGCAGTCCATGGGGGTCATAAAGAATCGAACATGACTGAATGACTGAACAACAACTGAACAGAGATCATAGAATTCTTTTATAAAGTTCATGTTGTAAACATAACTAAATAAATATTGGCAAATAAGTAAGGGAGATGGAATAACTCTCTGTACAGAGTAAGTCCAATTAGTAAGTGGAGGAATGATGGAAATACAAAGTCACCATTAGGCAAACTCCACAGAAATAAGTGTTGAAGACAAGATTCACAGATGGATGCTGAAATCAGTGGGTGACAGAGTAGTATGTGACTGAGTGACTAACACAGTTACAAGGCCTATTGGTTACCGGTGACCAAGAGTGGGTAGAGAACGCATTTTGTATACCTTTATAGCTCAGTGCCTAGCAAAATGTCCTTTTTGATATCCATTTCATTTGATGGTGAAAATATGGATGAGTAGACTTGAATGAGTTAAAAGAACAATTGAGACTGTTTTGCTTCAACTAAACCACCTCTCCTACTTATCCCATCTGCAGAGCGAATGTAGAAGCTTAGGACAATAAAAAGCACATTAACTCAAAGATAAATCCTCAAAGAATTTTGCATTATAAAAAGTATTCATGGAATGTCCATGGTGGCTCAGTGGTAAAGAATCCATTTGCCAGTGCAGGAGACATTGGTTCAATACCTGATCACGGAAGATCCCACATGCTACAGAGCAACTAAGCCCATGCACCACAGCTGTTGAGCCTGTGCTCTAGAGGCCAGGACCCGCAATTACTGAGCCCACATGCCACAATGATTGAAGCCTGTACTCCCTAGAGCCGCAACTAGAGAAGATACCACAATGAGAAGCCCAGGTACCACAGCTAAAGAGTAGTCCCTGATCTCCGATGTCTGCAACTAGAGAAAAGCCTGCAAAGCAATGAAGACCCAGCAAAGAAAAAAAGAAATGAAATTATATATAAAAAAGTATTCACTAATGACCCACAATAAAATTAATGGAATTAAAAAAAATCTCTTTTCAGAAGAGACATGCTGAGAACAACTTTACATCCTTGAGATAATGAGATCAGTGAAGATTGGCTAGAGCAATGGGCACTCATCTGCCTTCTGCAGTTTTCAGAATCACCGAAAGTGTATTTTATAAGTTGTTCACAATGGAATTAGACACCTGTTTTCCAGTAGAACATGCAGTAAATGGGGATTCGGTTTTTCAGTTCAGTTCAGTTGCTCAGTCATATCTGACTCTTCGTGACCCCATTGACTGCAGCACACCAGGCTTCCCTGTCCATCACCAACTTCCAGAGCTTGCTCAAACTCATGTCCATTGAGTCAGTGATGCCATCCAACCGTCTCATCCTCTGTCATCCCGTTCTCCTCCTGCATTCAATCTTTCCCAGCATCAGGGTCTTTTCAAATGAGTCAGTTCTTTGAATCAGGTGGACAAAATATTGGAGCTTCAGCATCAGTCTTTCCAATGAATATTCAGGGTTGATTTCCTTTAGGATTGACTGGTTTGATCTCCTTGCAGTCCAATGAACTCTAAAGAGTCTTCTCCAACACCACAATTCAAAAGCATCAATTCTTTGGTGCTCGTTTTTCGGTTAGTTCATTTTTTTTTTTCAACATATGAGGTTTACAGTAAAGAATCACACATACAGCTATGTATTTGTGGATATTACAAAGGTCCCCAAAACAGAGTGAAGGGACAGAAATCCAGCAGTGCTTGCAGCCAACCAGTGGAAGGGACACATTTTGTAGTTCTTCTCTAAGGAGGGTGCCTTTTGGAATTTATCATCTTGGGGGAATTGCCTTTTGCAATTCTCTTAAAAGTATCTTGGGCTTCCCAGGTGGCACTAGTGGCAAAGAATCCACCTGCCATTGCAGGAGACATAGAGATGTGGTTTTGATGCCTGGTTCAGGAAGATTTCCTGGAGAAGGAAATGGCAACCCACTCCAGTATTCTTGCCTGGAGAATTCCATGGACAGAGAAGCCTGGTGGGCTGCAGTCCATGGGGTCGCAAAAGAGTCAGACATGACTGAGCGACTGACCCCAGCTAAAGCTGTCTCTGGTTTGTGCTAGAGGCTGCTTATAACCAAATAGAGTCAAACAATAAGCCGAAGCATCGTTTAGATGGGAATCTGGATTCTGAGTCTTCATTGATGAAGTCAGACTCATGTTTCTCCAGGACTCACTGCAGGAGCAGGGACCCCTGATCCCTCTCCCTGTGTTTCATGAGCTTTGGGGGTAGAGCATCCCCTAGGTCGGTCTTCTGGAACAGGAGGGCACGAGAGGCTGGGGACTCTGATGAAGGCCAGGAATTTGAGCTCCAGCGGCTTCTTTCCCAAAGGGTGACTGAGCAGAAGCTGTGAAGGTCAGAGTCTCTATGAGGGCTTCAGCTTCTGGAAATGACCAGCTTGGCATAGAAGGAGTAGCCATGGGCACACAGGAAGTAGAGCAGATAGAAGAGTGAGTATGTGTGTGTGTGTGCACACTTACGTGTTTGAACTTCTCTGGGGAACTTGAGGGGCTTCCCTGGTAGCTCAGCTGATAAAGAATCTGCCTGCAATGCAAAAGACCCCGGTTTAATTCCTGGGTCAGAAGATCCCCTGGAGAAGGGAACAGCTACCCACTCCAGTATTCTTGGGCGTCTCTCTGGTGTCTCAGCTGGTAAAGAATCCGCCTGAGGGAGATCTGGGTTCGATCCCTGGGTTGGGAAGATCCCCCAGAGAAGGAAAGAACTACCTACTCCAGTATTCTAGCAGAAAGGCTTCTGCACTGACAGGGTGAGTGCGATGCTGGAGTGCCCAGTGGGTGTTGCTGGAGGGCAAATGGATGGAATTCCCTCTGTTCACTGCCGTTGGGAGGAAAGGAGACTTGTGTCATAGTGGACTCTGGTGAGGACTCCCACCACTAATGGAGCATGAGAAGACGTGGTTCACTCACTGACAACATTTATAAGTTCAGCATTTCAAAGTCAAGACATTTCTTTAGATGAACAATAGATTCTTACCATCCTAGGCTCGAGTGTTGAAATGTTATGTGTCAATATGTTTTGTTTTCACTTATTCTTTCTTAGTTCTTTGGTATCAAGAAGTCCAAAAAGGACAGATACACCCTCAATTTCACATTATGATGAAGCTTTCCAAACTTAAGAAGACCAAGTCACATTAATTAGAAGCCATTTCAATACTTTTTTAAAAAATTGGAAAATAAGACACTTAGCGCTCACTTGGAGGTGGGCTATAGTAACAGTATTAATCAGTTGCATAATCCACACTAATCAGTCCTGCCTCAAAGTTAAATTATTAATCAGCTTGATGATCTAAGCAATTGTCTGAGGAAATGAGTTTGTCTTAGAATTGAAAAAGTGATAATGGAAAAGTTAAAAAAAGAGAAAGCAAGCAAAGATATTCCTGTGTTTTACTTCATTTATTTCAACACCAGATCTTTTGCTCATAGAGAGTGACTGAGTTCTTTTCCCCCCATGGCTTGATGTTTTTATTTTCTTTATTTTTTTTAATTAATTTTTATTGCAGTATAGTTGCTTTACAGTGTGTTCGTTTCTATAGCAAAGTGAATCAGCCATATATATATATATATATATATATATATATATATATATATATATATATGGAAAATCTCAGGCAGTGCTAGTGGTGAAGAATCTGTCTGTCAATGCACAAGATGTAAGAGACTCAGGTTCAATTCCTGGGTCAAGAAGATCCCCTGGAGACAGAAATGACAACCCATTCCAGTATTCTTGCCTGGGAAATCCCGTGGACAAGAGGAGCCTGGCGGGCTAGTCCATGGGGTCACAAAGAGTCAGACACAACTGAGCGACTGAATACACAACATACACACACATATATAGCCTATTTTCTACCTTTTTAGGTCACTACAGTGCATTAAGTAGAGTTCCCTGTGCTAAACAGTATTTTCTCATTAGTTATCTATTTTATGTATAGGACCAATAGTGTATTTGTATAGAATGACTGAGTGTTGATGTGTATGTCTGAACAAATAATTACTCCTTTTGATTGTGTCCTCTTATCTCCATCTAGAGAGAAAGCTGTGTGTAACTGTGTCAGTGCAGAAGGAGTTTCCCGGAATTTTCTCCTTTGCTTTGTCCTTGGAAGCGGGAGGGAA
Organism: Okapia johnstoni; assembly: GCA_024291935.2. Classification (NCBI taxonomy): domain Eukaryota; kingdom Metazoa; phylum Chordata; class Mammalia; order Artiodactyla; family Giraffidae; genus Okapia; species Okapia johnstoni. The sequence goes on from CM044309.1 coordinate 101,723,337, forward strand.
GAAGGTTGGCAAGGTTAATATCCCCTGGAGACTAGTGAATAACATCTAGGCTGAGGCCACATGTGGCCTTAAGTAGGCTTAAGCTGAGGCAAGGCTATTATTTCATTGGGCTATTTCAGCCAAGCAGGAGGCCAGCAGGAAGAAATTCAGACTAGTCATTGGCCACTGTGAAGCTCAAAAAATGGTTAGGTTGATGAAAGTGGTCAGGTCATTTTTTATTGATGATGTGGAAACTCAACCATATAAGAAAACTGAGGCTATCCCATCATGACGAAGCAGTCCCAAATCTACACGGAATCTCCCTATAATCAGTGGAAACTCTACTGGAAAAGGTGGATTTGGGAGTTGAAGGTGGCAGTTGGGGGTGTTACCAAAGAAATGTTTTCTGCAATTCTCTTATATCAAGTAATGATTATTTCAACAGTGGATTTAGGGTCCTTTTGTTGAAGAAAGCAAAAATCTCCTGAGAGCATATTGTAAGACAATAGTATAGAATATTGGAAGTAGAACCTCAGCAGATTGGGTCACCTTGTACTTGAAGCCTAATTAGAGGTCTTCCTGTCTCTTACGGGCTGGGGTTCTGATAACTTTTTCTGCTTTTTTAGTATGTCCCCTCCCATCTTCTTCATTTAGACACATTATTTGCATCTAGAGAATAGAGAATCTCTAAACTCTGCCTGAGTTTGGGTAAGCTCCGGGAGTTGGTGATGGACAGGGAGGCCTGGCATGCTGTGATTCATGGGGTCGCAAAGAGTCAGACACGACTGAGCAACTGAACTGAACTGACTGAACCACTGCCTAGGGTCAAGCTGGGGCTTCCCTGGTAGCTCAGCTAGTAAAGAATCCGTCTGCAATGCAGGAGACCCCGGTTCAATGCCTGGGTTGGGAAGATCCCATGAAGAAGGGTTCAACTACCCACTGCAGTATTCTTGGGTTTCCCTCGTGGCTCAAGTTCGTAAAGAATCCACCTGCAATGCTGGAGACCTGGGTTCGATCCTTGTGTTGGGAAGATCCCCTGGAGGAGGGCATGGCAACCCACTCCAGTATTCTTTGCCTGGAGAATCTCCATGGACAGACAGAGGAGCCTGGCAGGCTATAGTCCATGGGGTTGCAAAGAGTCAGACATGACTAAGCAACTCAGCACAGCACAGGGTCAAACCTATAATTAAGCAATGAGAAAAAACAAGCATAACGAAAATTGTTTGTAAAGTAGGTCTCATTCCAGTCCTAGCATTCATTGCTACAAACTAAATCTTAGGCATCCCCATCACTGAATCCACCTCAGTAAGAAAGAAAATTATGGATTAAATTTATTTTGCAAGAAAAAGCCCTAGAGAATATATTTGTAGATAAAATCAAATGAAAAATAGGATGGGGCATATATACTAGCTATGAGGGTGGGGGTTAAGTATTTTAGGCTGGGGCTGGGATTGTGGTGTCAACAACAAAATATTTGAAACTTCGGTTCCTTTTCTCAAAGGTCGAACATTGTTAGGATACAATTTTCGGTTTTTCCTAAAATTTCTTCAGTGTGGCTTGGCAGACATGAAAGTTTGAGAACCTCGGAAAAACCATGTCGAAAGGACCTGCTTTGGAGAGATCACGGGGGTGTGGATTTGGTTGATGACACAGACTATTGAGTCCTTACAGAGAATTGTTTGTCTTCCGTTTTTAGATGGCTTTAATTCCTCCAAATTGCTCCTTGAATAATAGGAAAAAGGCAATTTGAATTTCAGTGACAGATTGGACATAATAACTTAAAAAAGAAGAAATCTGGTTCATTGCATTTGACACAAAGTATGCAGAAACTTAGCCCTGTGCTGGCCTGCCTCTCCTGGTGGAGGGGAGCCCAGACAATGAAGGGGTTTGTTTGTGTGGAGTCTGGCTCTTAGACTCCCTTCCATGGGGCTTTGCAAAATGGCTCGTGATAGTCCAGAGGCAGTGATTGTCAACCTTGACTGCATTCCCCAGGGGCCCCGACCCTAAGAGGGTCTGATTTAATTGGTCTGGGCAGGGACCCAGTATTTTAAAAGCTCCTCAGATGATTCTAAGGTGTACCCAAGTTGTAGGCTATTGCTACAAGGTTTGTAACAGAAGGATCAAGTCCCTCCATACTTGGATTCCCTAGCAGACTGTCTGGTTTTGTAAGAGATTTGAACGATGTGTGTGCTGGTAGTAGAGAAGCTGTGTACTGATGTATTTCTAACAACCATCTAGTGTTTATGTGGGCCCCATAGTGAGCGCTCAGGTGCCTCTGGAGAGAAGTCCCTCCTCTCTCAAATGCTGTTTCTCACTTACACTCACTGTCTTTTAGTTTCTGTTTTTTCTTTTTTTTTCCTAGTAGATTATTGGAGCTTCCTGGCTTCCCAGGTAGCACTAATGGCAAAGAACCTCCCTGCCAACGCAGGAGACAAGAGACATGGGCTCGATCCCTGGGAAGAACCCCTGCAGGAGGAAATGGCAACCCACTCCAGTATTCTTGCCTGGAGAATCCCATGGACAGAGGAGCCTAGTGGACTACAGTCCATGGGGTCACAAAGAATTGGACACGACTGAAGGGACTTAGCATGCACTGGTGCTTCCTCTTCCTGAGATAGCATGGATAAATGATCCTAGGCAGAGAGTGAGTAGCCTGCTGAAGGCAGACTTGCAGCTACATTATTCAGGGTCATTGTGCAATTTAGTACCGGCTATTTTGTAGCTGCTGCTGCTGCTGCTGCTGCTAAGTCGCTTCAGTCGTGTCTGACTTTGTGCGACCCCACAGACAGAAGCCCACCAGGCCCTTCAATCCCTGGGATTCTCCAGGCAAGATCACTGGAGTGGGTTGCCATTTCCTTCTCCATTGCATGAAAGTGAAAAGTGAAAGTGAAGTCGCTCAGTCGTGTCCGACTCTTCTCGACCCCATGGACTGCAGCCTACCAGGCTCCTCTGTCCATGGGATTTTCCAGGCAAGAGTACTGGAGTGGGGTTCCATTGCCTTCTCCGAACTTTGTACCTGCTCTTCTTAATCTGATGGGGTAGCTGCTCTGCGTGCATGTAAATTACACTGGAACGCTCCTGGTACCATTCAGAACTTGCAAAAGTGAGACAGCCCCGAGTATTTCCAAACCAAGTGGGGAAGAGGTTAACTGATTTTCTTTTGACTTAAACTTTCATTTGTCTGGAAGAGCCCCAAACGACAATAGAGCACACTTGCTTCTGATAAGTATGGGTTCTCCTCAGCCTGAAGAGATGTGTGTGATAAGATAAGATGGCTTGAAAAAAAAAAAAAGAGCTTGAGGGAAAGGAATAGGAGGGGAGGGAGAGAGAAGTATGTTAACTGCTCTGACTGCAAAATACCCCCTGGTAGTCAGAGATAAGACACCTTGAGCTACTCAGAAGACCTTAAACAGGATGTAAATGAAGCCAATAAAAGTCATTTGAGATCAAGCTACTTTTCTACTGCCCTCCTATTTCTAGCTTTGACAGCAGAAGGCTTAATTTACTGTATGACATTCCACACTTACGTGCAGAACCCAGGAAGTTGCCTTAGACTGATAGGAGCCAGTGCAAAGAAAAAAAAAAAAAGCCAGAAGATATCTATGGTTTCTCAAGAGGGCCAGACTTAAGGCATGCAATCAGCAGTTCTAGTCATGTCTTCCTGAGTGCAAAAAGAGAGTATTGCTGATCATCACAAGCCCCTGCCCCCTTCCCTTCTCCCTCCTTAGTCATTTGCCTCGTTTTCTGTTTTATGACAACCTTCATTCTTTGAAATGGTTCATGGGGTGAGCAGCATTTCATAGCCTATTGATATTTCTCATCAAGCTAATGCAGCTTAAAAGTAATTATCCACCAAACTTTAAGAGGTAGATTTTTCCATGGTCACATTTGAAACGAGCTGTTTACTCACAAGTCTGTAGCCGAATCAGGTAACATCCCGCCTTTATGTACTTGGAACTTTATAACTTTTCAAAATGGTTACTGTCTGTTTCTAGAAATTTGCAGGCTGCTGCCAACAACACTTCTACAGAGAGGAAGTAATTTCTGGGAGCTAGTTGAATGTTACACTGGAAAGACTGGAAACTTGCAGTCCTATCCATAGTAGGAGGGGGCAATGTTAAGGGTTGGGAAAGCAAAGGATAATGATGTCCCTTTCTTTCTGAAAAAGTTGCCTCTTGGAAGAGATGGGATTTAATTTGGTCTTTGGGTGAGGGAGAGAAAGATTTCCATCACCCCTGCTCTAGTGTGAAGTGGCCAATGTGGAAAAGACACAGCCAGGCGGAGCGAACTTGAAGCAGAGGATTTAAATGATTCAGAGGGCATAGAAGTGGTTCAATAGTGGTTTTCAAACTCAGAAATACAGGGGAAGCACCCTAAAAGCTCCCTAAAATTGAGGATTTCAGAGCCCATCCCCTAGAAGTTCACTGTCCGTAGACCTGGGGAGGGGTGTGTGGAGGAGTTTGTAACTGCTGTTCAACTGACTGGGGTGCAGATTGGTGGATTATGCTAAGGAACGCCGCTCTTGGTCACCTGGTTGGGCAGAGGATCAGCCTTCGGTTTCCTTGTGTGGAGTCATGATAGCTGCAGTGATGACAGAGGAAAGGGAACACGGAGGAAGGTGAGGAGGCCCCTTCATTGTATCCCTCACTGGGTGAGCGGTAGAAAATGTGGTTCCAGAGGCAAGAGCACAAGAAAGATGAAGCTGACCACAGCGCTAATCTGATGGAACCTTTTCTTCTGCTTTTATTTGCCAATACCTGACCCAAAGGAATGGCTCCCCCCAGAGGAGAGGACGGAAAGAAGAGAGGGAGGGAGGGCACGTGCCTGGTGCTAAGCCGCTTCAGTTACATCCGACTCTTTACAACCCCATGGACCGTAGCCCAACAGGCTCCTCTGCCCATGGGACTCTCCAGGCAAAAATACTGGAGTGGTTTGCCATGCCCTCCTCCAGGGGATCTTCCCGACCCAGGGATCACACACACATCTCTTATGTCTTCTTCATTGGCAGGTGGGTTCTTTACTACTAGTGCCACCTGGGAAACCCTAGGGAGGGAGAGAAGCATTATCAAAAAAAAACTGGAGGGGTGTGTATGTGTGTGTGTGTGATTTTTATAGGCAGTAGCTGGAAGTAAAATTAAGAAATAGGCTGTCCTGACTTGTCAACTGCAGGTTACAGTTTCAAAGAATTGATTGTTAGGTTTTTGTTTTTCTCTATACAATTAAAGGCTTCCTTGGTGGCTCAGAGGGTAAAGAATCTGCCTGCAATGCTGGAGACACAGTTCAATCCCTGGGTCAGGAAGATCCCCTGGAGAAGGGAATGGCTAGCCATTCCAGTATTCTTGCCTGGAAAATTACATGGACAAAAGAGCCTGGTTGGCTACCGTCCATGGAGTCACAAAGAGTCAGACTCGACTGAGCGCCTAACATTTTATACAATTAAATGATGTTGCTTCTTGGAAAGAAAGCTATAACAAGCCTAGACAGCATGTTAAAACGCAGAGACATCACTTTACCGACAATAATCTGTATACAAAGCTATGGTTTTCCCAGTGGTCATGTACAGATGTGAAAGTTGGATCATAAAGAAGCCTGAGTACCAAAGAACTGATGCTTTTGAATTGTGGTGCTGGAGAAGACTCTTGAGACTCCCTTGGACAGCAAGGAGATCAAACCAGTCAATCCTAAAGGAAGTCAGCCCTGAATATTCATTGGAAGACAGATGCTGAAGCTGAAACTCCCATACTGGCCACCTGATGGGAAGAGCCGACTCATTGGAAAAGACCCTGATGCTGGGAAAGGTTGATGGCAAAAGAAGAAGGGGTGTGGGGCAGAGGATGAGATGGTTAGATAGTATCAGCGACTCAATGGATATGAATTTGAGCCGATTCCAGGAGATAGTGGAGGACAGAGGAGCCAGGCTTGCTGCAGTCCATGGGATCACAAAGAGTTGGGCACGACTTAGCGACTGGACAACAACAATAATACATGTGTGTAGACTTGTGCCAATTAGCATAAACTGGTTTTATAAAAGAAAGAAAACACAATGGAATCTTTAACAACAAAGAGAGAACAATGTGAAACACTATTTTAAGTTCATTCATTTATCCATAAAAACTGGATGACTAGGTGGCATTTGAAGCAGTTGTTGTTTTAGGGGGAGGTGGGGAAGGATGGACTGGAAGAATTACCTGACACTTAGATCAAGCTGCTTGCCTGAACAGGAGGGAATAGGGCTTGGGTTTTAACAACCCCATGAGCTGCTATTGTTAGTACAAATTGTAACCTGTTACTCATTCTTGCTGATCTGTTTTCACCTGTAAAATTAGTGCTTTTTTTCCTCTAAAGGCTAAGACTTCTCACAGATCTTAAATCTAACACTTCATATATATGAAAAGTTAAGAATGACAGCCTTGACTTCCTTTTCTCTGTGTAGGCTTCAATCAAATTCATTTATTTTCTTTCCTTTGATCCCTCAAGTCAGACCCAGAGGTATGCATAACCCATGCCAAACCACATCAGGTCATCTTAAGAGAAAAGAGTGGAGCTCAGATATAGGAGGAGGCTTCATAAAGGTTCAGAAACCAGCACTTTCTTGCAGACAACTTTGAGTCAGTCAAGATCCCAGAATTGTGCCAGTTGGTTTTATGTCTTTGGGTACTAGAAACATGCTTCTGCGAGGGTCATACCCATAACTTTTGAACATATACAGATGTATGCTATCCATATTTCTCTTTTCAAAAACAAATTTAAAAACGCCAAAACAAAAGCACAGAAATACTGCTATCAATTTCTCGGTGAAAATTATTCAGAATTGGTGCATTTCACATGTGAGCTAAGCAGTTACGTATTATCTGAGTAGAGTTTCTTAATTTGCTGAGTCTATTTGGTTTTCAGTGGAATTTTGTACACTCTGTGTCCTGTATGTTGGAGAAACTTCATCTTAGTTACATATATAAACAAGCCTATATATATTATACATATATATACACACATATATTTTAATACAATTATATACATATATATATACACATATGTGTTAAGTATATAATTGAGCATACAGTACATATAATTTAATAAAAGTAATATATGTAATATATAAATATATAATCTTAGTTACATGTATAAACAAGGCAATATTACACACATCTATATACACACATGTATTTTAATACAATTCAGTTCAGTTCAGTCATTCAGTCATGTCCGAATCTTGAAGACCTCATGGACTGCAGTACGCCAGGCTTCCCTGTCCATCACCAACTCCCAGAGCTTACTCAAACTCATGTCCATTGAGTCGGTGATACCATCCAACCATCTCATCCTCTGTCATCCCCTTCTCCTCCCACCTTCAACCTTTCCCAGCATCAGGGTCTTTTCGAATGAGTCAGTTCTTTGCATCAGGTGGCCAAAGTATTGGAGTTTCAGCTTCAACATCAGTCCTTCAATGAACACTCAGAACTGATATCCTTTACGATGGACTGGTTGGATCTCTTTGCAGTCCAAGGGACTCTCAGGAGTCTTCTCCAACTCCTCAAAAGCATCAATTCTTCAGTGCTCAGCTTTCTTTATAGTCCAGCTCTCACATCCATACATGACTTCTGGAAAAAACATAGCCTTAACTAGATGGACCTTTGTTGGCAAAGTAATGTCTCTGCTTTTTAATATGCTGTCTAGTTTGGTCATAACTTTTCTTCCAAGGAGTAAGCATCTTTTAATTTCATGACTTCAGTCACCATCTGCAGTGATTTTGGAGCCCCCCCCAAAACAAAGTCTGTCACTGTTTCCATTGCTTCTCCATCTATGTGCCATGAATTGATGGGACCAGATACCACGATCTTAGTTTTCTGAATGTTGACTTTTAAGCCAGCTTTTTCACTCTCCTCTTTCACTTTGATCAAGAGGCTCTTTAGTTCTTCTTCACTTTCTGCCATAAGGGTGGTGTCATCTGCATGTCTAAGGTTATTGATATTTATCCCAGCAATCTTGGTTCCAGCTTGTGCTTCATCATGCATTCAGTTCAGTAGCTCAGTCATGTCCGACTCTTTGCGACCCCATAAACTGCAGCACCCCAGGCCTCCCTGTCCATCACCAACTCCCGGAGTCTGCCCAAACCCATGTTCATCGAGTCAGTGATGCCATCCAACCATCTCATCATCTGTCGTCCCCTTCTCCTCCTGCCCCCAATCCTAACCAGCATTAGGGTCTTTTCCAATGAGTCAACTCTTCACATGAGGTGGCCAAAGTATTGGAGTTTCAGCTTCAACATCAGTCCTTCCAATGAACACCCAGGATTGATCTCCTTTAGGATGGATTGATTGGATCTCCTTGCAGTCCAAGGGACTTTCAAGAGTCTTCTCCAACACCACAGTTCAAAAGCATCAATTCTGCGGTGCTCAGCTTTCTTCACCGTCCAACTCTCACATCCATACATGACCACTGGAAAAACCATAGCTTTGACTAGATGGACTTTTGTTGGCAAAGTAATGTCTCTGCTTTTAAATATGCTACCTAGGTTGGCCATAACCTTCCTTCCAAGGAGTAAGCGTCTTTTAATTTCATGGCTGCAGTCACCATCAGCAGTGATCTTGGAGCCCCAAAAAATAAAGTCTGACACTGTTTCCCCATCTATTTCCCATGAAGTGATGGGACCAGATGCCATGATCTTAGTTTTCTGAACATTGAGCTTTAAGCCAACTTTTTCACTCTCCTCTTTCACTTTCATGAAGAGGCTCTTTAGTTCTTCACTTTCTGCCATAAGGTGGTGTCATCTGCATATCTGAGGTTATTGATATTTCTCCCAGCAATCTTGATTCCAGCTTGTGTTTCTTCCAGCCCAGCATTTCTCATGATGTACTCTGCATATAAGTTAAATAAGCAGGGTGACACTATACAGCCATATATAAGTATATGCATATGTGTTAAATATATAATTGAGTATACAACATATATAATTTAATAAAAATAATATATGTGATATATATTAATAAGTAAAAAAAATTGCATCATAGACTTCCCTTAATGAAGTGCACTTCATTAAGGCGTGATTGTGCATTTACGCATATTAAGTGCCAAATTACTTAACACAAAGCCATTAACACTTTGTAACAAGAAATAGAAAAGATATTTAAAAAATGTATGCCATGATTGAGCATTAATCATTAAATCTTTTCTGAACATTCAGTCCTGCATAAAACCATACATGCATGCCTTCCCTGTGCTATACTTTTGACTAGTTTGGTTCCCATAAATGCATTACCAGGACTGTTAACAAGAAACAAATGATAGAATGAGCCAGATTGAATTTTATTTTTAGATTCATTCTAGGGAAGAATAAACTGAACCTAAAATGAGAAATAGAAAACAAAGGGAGAATGAGGTACCTGGAAAATCCATCAAATTGATAATCAGCATTTTTTCAGGATTGCGTCTTTCAAATATTGACTAATTAGGTAAATGGGAAAAAAAAACCTACACAAATAAGGTCATTGATATTAACGATCTGTGTAGAAATATTTTGTTGTGCCATAATTAGAGTTATTTTAAGAACATACTTTTGTCCTTTGCCGTTTATAAGCATTATTCCATTTAAAATAAATGACTCCTTGTATCACTGGGGTTACTTGGGATCCAACATCACTTTTCAATTTTAGTTTTACTATGTAAGTGTTAATGTGAAAGTTCATGATGATTCTTTTGAAACACCATAGAAATTCTATCCTGTGAGGATGTATTGGCGATTTGGTTCTGTAGATCTCAACATATGCATAGAATCTCAAGATAGTCCAGCATCCACCAATTTTAAAATACCACCAATAGTATATAAGGTCTTCCCTGGTGGCTCAGAGGGTTAAGAATCTGCCTACAATGCAGGAGACCTGGGTTCAATCCCTGGATCAGGAAGATCCCCTGGAGAAGGGAATGGCAATCCCCTCCAGTATTCTTGCCTGGAGAAGCCCATGGAGAGAGGAGCCTGGCGGGCTACAGTCCATGGGGTCTCAAAGAGTCAGATACGACTGAGCGACTAACATAGCTATAACTTCCCTATGAAGTGCATGAACACTGATTGGGTAGGAGGCTACACAAACTAGTCTGAGTTGCAGCTGCTGGGTGTTTAGCTGGGTGCATTGACTAGCTGTCTGACTGGCTTTTCTAGTAATACTTCAGCCTGACAACCTGTGTGAGTCTTAACCTCTGTACCTTAAAATAAAAAGAAAATAATAATTTTGCCTTAGATCTTAATTCCTATCATGTTTAGACAGAGGAACCTCAAAATCAAGAATACCGATGACCACTGAATTATAATACCAAATGGATAATTCTAGTAGTTTTTCCTCCCTAATCTTTGTAACAGCTTTTTCTATATTAGCACACCGTATTTATCACTTTACTGCACAATGAACCCACAGGGGGTGCTAATTGGTCATTAATTAAATTTTAGCCTTTCAACACTTTTGTATTCTCCAGTGGCTTTATCTGCAGTGAAGTATACAATGCGGCCTCTTTAAACTGCCAAAAATTCATGTCAGCTTTGCTGCTGCCGTGGGTATGATACAGGTGGAATTCAGCTCGAGTGAACATCACTTCAGGACTGTTATAATTCCTTGTGACCCAAAGTTTGCCAACCTTGAATCAAAGCCTACATGCTGGAAAAATATTCAGAAGAGTTTTACATGACAAAACATTCTCATACACCAGTTTTCTCTTTGAAATAGAATTTGATCGCTTTGTCTAAACATTCTAGTGTGTTAGGGCAGTTCTTCACAAAAGTCATTATTAACATGTTGGAATGATTTTTCTGAGGTCCATCATTCACCAATAAAACCATTTTCAAATTTAGCTTTCTTAGTGGAAGAATCCCTTTTACTTTACCTCAGTGAAGAGATTAACTTACAGGTACAATGATTAACATGGTAACTGAGAAATTTGTTGAGTATATTTCAAAAGATGTGGCTACATCTTCAAAGCTTTATGGGTATATTTCACCCTAGAGGAAAGGATTTTGAAGCAAAATAGAATTTGCCCTCAAGAAATTTCTCAACAAGTAAAATAGTGAGATATTGGGCTGGTGTCAGAACTGTGGAATGTGGTTTCAGAATTTTGAATGCAAGCTATCCCATCATGGGAATTTTACTCCACTAATGAATTAATCACAGCTTGCCTGTGTGGAGCTATTAAAGAATGAGCTAAAGCACATTGATTTTCTAGGTAATTATTATTAGCATTCAGAAGATTTTGTTTTGGTATTTTTGTTTATTTTTTTTATTTTTAAACAAAGACGTCCCTTAAGTCCTTTAAAATTCTTAGAATCTCAATATGAAAAAAAGTAACAACTAAATTAGTTAATTTTTATTCCTTTATAATATTTTCACATTTTTCAGTTATAACGTAAAGGTAGCTATGGCTTTTAGAGTAGTAGCAGTGATATTACTACATTTTTATATCGCAGTAGTTTAGAAAGCTCTTTCATACAATGTCATGTTTGATTCTTAGGATATTAACTATGAGGAAGGCTAGAATTTTATAATTTATTTTGTTATAGACAAGCAAGTAAAAACTTTAAAAAAATAGTGATTTCTAGAGTTCATATGCTGGTTAGCAGATCTAAACACATAGTAAGTGCTTCATAAATGTTGGCTAAATTAATGAGTAAATGAAATAAGCAATGAAGAAGTGCTTCAAATTCTTTGTGGTATAAGATCATAAATATAAGGCTTCTAAGTAATGAAAACATGCCTGCTAACTCAAAATAGTTGAGATAAAAAGAAAACAGATTTGGGAAATTCACTGTGATGATGGCTGTCATTATTAAAGGAGAGATAAATACGTTAAATGATGTAGAACGCTCACAGTCACAGCACTGTAAGCAGATGTGCAGCACGCGATTGCCAATTATTGAGCGCCAAGAGCTTGGTGCTTATCATTAGTTATCTATATCTTTAAGTGAGCCAAAAGATGGGAACAGCAAAGCCGTGCTCACTCCCTGCCCCCCATCACTGGAAACCGCTTTTCCTTCTGTCTGGCTTCAGAAACATGTCTTGGTTTCCGTGAGAGAGATGATGAGTGTTCTTTAACTGGTTTCACGTCAGCTTTTTCCTCTGATTTGAGAGGTGGAGTTAAGTGTGAACTGCTTAAGAATGCACTGTTTTCTGTTTAATTTGGCGGTAGAAGATGGAATTCATTGAGCGGTAGAAGATGGAATTCATTGAGCTCCGTCTGTTCAAGTGAACTTTAAGCAACAGCAAGCAAAACATTTGTACTTCTCTGCACACGTAATAGAAATGTGTCTGGTGAACGAGCCAGCTTGGCTCTAAAAACCAGGATTACCTAAGGAGGGGCTGAGGCGGGGTGATAACAACTCCTTATCTCTTCTATTGGCTCATCTGAAGCAGTGAACCTCTTTTTTTTTTTTTTTTAAGGGAGTATTGAAAGGAAAAATAAATAGCCTCTGAGCTCTGATATCTGGAATTCATCTTGACTGTGTTAAAAAAAATGTGTTCCTTCATTGCCTGCTCCCGCAGCTTGCTATCATTAATAACTGACCACCCTTTTCCCTCATAGCCTGTTAATGCATGTAATTGGTCCTTCCAGAACAATGTGTGATATTACAGAATTATAAAGCATCTGTGAACTATACATAATTGTAAGGTTCACTTTTCTCTTTTGAACACCCAGTAAAGAGTATTCCTTTTTCAAGTGGATAAATAAGTTGCATGACAAAGGAGTGAATTTAATGTAGGACTGTGGGGTTTTTTTCAAAAGTATGATAGTTATATTATTAAAGTGGCAGCTTTTCTAAAGCTGTTGACATTTCTGTTGAGAATGAAAGGAAACAATTATGTAATAATGCATAATGGTTTATTTACAGTGACCATATCCTTCATCAATTTAGATCATTGCTTTAAAAATGTGTTGTGCAATTTGGTTAGGTGATTTTAAATATGATGATGCAGAGCTGTTACTGTGATGACTCTGGGTTAACAGGACAAATATCCTCGTTACCTGGGTCTATTAAACACACATTTCAAAATTGTTCTCTCTTGATAGCACCTAACTTCTCTCAGCTTTTGTGTAACCAGTATATTTTCCTCAAGGTTCTCAGTTTAATTGTCTTAAGGTGTCTCAAGGAGTGGAAAAAGGACTATGAACTCTGTTATAAAAGTTTGTTCCCTCTAGCATGCTGGAGAAAGAAAGAACCATTTTCCAGTCAGTGGAAGAATTAACCTGGAAATTTGTTTCAATCTCATGTTTTTACCTATTGTCCTACACTTAAAAAAAAATCATCCACTGAATGAACTTATTTTGATGTTAAATAATGCAATGATTGGGACTTTGCTGTTGGCTTTGACAGTAGAGAATCTGCCTGCAATGCAGGAGACCTGGGTTCAAACCCTGGGTGGGAAAGGCCTCCTGGAGAAGACGGGAATGGCTATCCACTCTAGTATTCTTGCCCGGAGAATTCCAAGGACAGACGAGCCTGGTGGGCTCCAGTCTTCGGGGTTCGCAAAGAGTCTGACGCGAGTGAGTAACGAACACCAGGTACTAACAGTGCAATGATTGTACTGCTAGTGTTTTAAGGATAAAAGAGGTGATTACAAAAGTCCATACTTGGCTTCAGAATTACCTAGCAAAATGCTCATTTCAAGGTTATCTGTCTGTAAAGATGCAAGATTATATCATATATATGATAATTTAATACTTGGAACACAATCAGCTTGGATTTATGGTTCACTAACTTTTAGATATCACCAACTATTTATATTTTATTTTCTTGATGACTGGGTATACAACTGTGAATGCTTAAGACACTCTTTGGGCCAATCCTTAAAGCTGATATTCCAGTGGTTCCATTAAAGAAAAGAAAATGCTAAAATATGTTTATACTGCACATATAAGAAGCTTACATGTGAAAATGTTAATACATGCAACACATACAAGTCTTTTTGTTTACATATGCACCTTTTCTTCCAGCAGTGATAGGTGCCCTAGAAATGTTCACTAATCTTTGTAACACCCCAGAGGGTAAGTAGCAAGAATTATTATCTTCATATTGGAGGTGAAATACCTTGGTAGGGGCAGATTAAATGACTTGGCTAGGTCACTCTCTAAGTCCATTATGTAGCTAGAAATAAAACTCCAGACTCTTGACTTTTAGTTTTCATTCTGAGTCATTGACCTCCAAAAACAGAGGTACCAGAGCTGTCAGTGTTTGGTCTTCTTTTCCACACTTGAAAAGTAACCAGTGATCTAAATCTTGTTCCTGTTAAGGAAATCTTGCACACACATGATATTTAGTCCCCGAAGGGTGATTTAGCGAGAACCCTGCAGTTACAGAGAATGAACTCAGGTAGCAAAGGACATCAGTAAGCCAGCTTCTCGTGGGCCCAACCCTACAAAGAACTAAAAGTATTGGAAGTTTCCATAACTTCAGAGACTCGGATCACTTCTTTAACACGTTGAGTCAATCCACTTTGTTATTTGACTTTCTCCTTAATAATTGATTTCAGTATTGCCCATACTGTTGGAGTCAACGTTCTAAAAGACTTGGTCCCTGCCCTCCAGAAGCATGTACCTTACCCTTTCCTACATTGCAGGCAGATTCTTTACCTTTTGAGCCACCAGGGAAGCCCAACTAAAACCTGCTTGATAGTGCAAAAAATTAAAAAAAAAAAAAAGAAAGCTTTAGCATCACCCCAGACCTTCCCGAGCATCTTCTCTTCCTCTTTCTTTGATCCATTTTTATTGACTACTTGAGTTGGACTTGAAAGTGAAAGAAAAGCCGGACCCTCAGCAGCATTTTTCTTCCACAGTGTCAGGCTGTAGATGGACATTATCAGCCCCCCATTTGGCTACCAGGCAGCCCCTCCTGGGGTGTATTTGTCTGTCTGTCCCCCAGCAGCCAGGATAAAATCACAGCCAATCTTTGCTCTCTTCTCCCAGGCTGGTCTGTGAGGGGCGATGGCGCATGTCAGAGAGGTAGTACTTTATGCTCTGGTGTCTTTTTCCCTGTGCAATCCCTCCTTCTAGCATGACTTCACTTTTTCTGTTAGGGAGCACTTTCCCCCATAAATATGACTGAACAGGTGTGGCTCTGCCGCTAACTGAGTTTCCAGCTGTCCTCCTCCGATGCAGACCCAGCAAAATCTGTTGTTCGTCCTTTCAGGCAGACTAGAGAACCATCAAGCCCGAGATGGAGGTCTTCCTTGCAGGATATGGCAGTTTTGTTGCCAGAAGATGGTCGGGAAAGCCTGGCTGGCTAACAAAGACAGGCCTTCAGCGGCTGGGTGTAGTTCCAGTTCTGTATCCCCTTTGGCAGGAGCACAGAGGCTGCTGCAGTGTGGCCAGCCAGCAAAATTAGGAAATAAGGACCTCTTTTATTTACTCAGGCTGCTGAATCATGGGCATTCCTGTCTGCTTGGAGAAAAGTCAGGCGGCTCTCCTTTCCACTGCAAATCTCAGGAGTGTTCGAGACTTTCATCTCCGAGTGTTCACACACTTGTTTTAATGTGCTTTATGGAAATGCTGAAATTCAGCAAGTACAGTTGCTGTAGAAAAACATCTGCACTAACTGTGCACACATATTTGCATCTTTAAATAGACTTTTAGGCCATGGAGTTGCTTTCCAGCAAAGTTGTATCTGTGTATTTTTATTTTTTTCCCCTTTCCTTCTTCCCGTTGTAAGAGGTATAGCTCTCCGAGAGTCAGCTAGTGTGAAGTGATTGATTCCAAAAATTAACATTTAACGTGGACATGTTAAGTACTTCACATTGAAATGCAGAAAACTTGCCATAACACAAAAAGACATTCCTGTTAGTAGCACTTAGTGAGTGCTGAAGGAAAAAAAAGTTCAAGTTGAAAGAATCCTCCATAGTTTCTTCCAGATGAAAAAAACAACTTGAAATCGTTTAGGTCCGTAGTAGCCATGTAAGCATCGTTTGAGCTGTGCATGCCAAAAAACTTAAGGTGATGGGAACAGGTAGCTTGCAGAGACTAAGGCAGACCTCAGAGAATATTGGCAACACCACCACTAACACAAAAGTCTGGGGCAACACTGATAGCCTTAGAGCATGAACTAATACCCCTGGGAGGTCCTCAGTGAGTTCCTTGTGCACCCCAAGAACAGGCTCAGTTATAGTCCTAGCAAACGAGCATTTTAGAATTTTGACTTTAAAACAGGAATCAACTTTTTGTGGAACCTTTGCTTATTCTTCTAAAAGTAGCATTCCCTACTCAAACTTTCTACTTCTGCTCAATGTCCTCCATTCTGTACCTGTGAATCCAGTAGGGCAGTTTCCGTGTATCTCAGTTACAGAGATACATCATCTGTAATGATCACATCTTTTTGCCAAGACCAAGTAATAGGGACAGGAGAGAGAGTGAAGAGAAGGTTTCTAGCTCCCTTGAATCTTGGTTTGAGTAAAAACTTGACTCACCTCACTTGACTGTATTTGAAATTTACAAGCTGAGGAGAACGGTTAGGTAATAGGTATAATCAGGCATGGCCACAGACAAGAACCTGATTTAAGCATGGTGTCAAGGATGGCACCGAATGTGTAACAGTTTATTGCTTTATAATTCTCGGTGTGTTGTTATACTAATATATCATGCCTAGGCACAATCTGCAATTTAATAATAGATTCACTTGCTAAATTATCAAGCTTAAATTCTATTCTTTCAGTCTAGATGCATGACTAATTTCTGATTCACTGTTTTCCCCAGCTCTACACAGATGATGTGTTTGAAAATATTTTTAAGTGAAACAACAGGATATAAGCCAAAATGATAGATGTGTGAAAAGTGATAGATTTTCTTTCTAGAATGCTGAGCCAAATTTAATAAAATATTATAATTTTTATAATATACATATTAATATAAATATTATAATTTTATAATATAAAATTTTTTGTAAAATATTAGAACATTTTAAATAGGAAAAAATATTTCAAGACTGGTTTGTTTTAGGGCTACTAGCTATAGATGGCTTATTTTCTTTAAGGGAAAAGCTAAATCATCATTGAGGTTGTTTTTGTTTTTAATTTTTCAAAATTGTTTCTCTGTATGTTGGCTGATGAGTTTACTTGCATATATTCTTTATAGGTATTTACCTTTAAGTTGAAATCACACCAACAATTCTCAAACTCTTTCTCATGCTGGAAACATGTTGGCTTATAGACGGATATAAATGAGGATGCAAAATCATGTGGCTTTCAACTTGTATTGCGAAGCTTTGTTGCAGTGGGCAGGAATCCAGGAATGGTGTTTGGTTGTTTTCTCAGAGTTAGATGGTTGCCATCTGGCATTGATAGTGAGATGGTGTTGTCATCAGTTTCTAGATGCAGGAAAGGAATGATCCTCATCTGTTTCCTGTGGATAAGCAAGAGGTTGATAATCTAGTAAAATCTTGTTACCTTAAAGAAAGCAGACGTGGAATTTGTTTACATAATGCTTGCCAGTTTCTCCTTTTATGTTAATAATATAGCTTGCTAGTGAACTTCAGCTTTGAAGGATTTTGAAATGAATTTGATCGCATTCAAATTGCATCTTATTAGAATACCTCAATACTATTCTTAACCAGAACTATTCTAATAGAATTGCTATCTCCACCAACCCTACTCCATGGTCCTTACTTGTTGGCATTTATGAAAAATCTTGCTCCTTTGGAGAATGAAAAGCTTTTGCGATGTCTTCTAATTGTGAATGATAGACTAGAATTGTTTTGAAAAGTCAGAAAGAGGTTTCACAGTCTATTTAAGAGGTCTCATTTTCCACTTGGATGTTAAGAAAGTGACAGAAGTAAAAGTGTACACTTGCTGCCACCAAGGTTAAAAAAACCACCTAATAGAAGGTAGAGTTACTTTATGGATAGCTCGCTAAGGTTATATCTGGCTTTCAGGCTTGTTTGTCTTCTCTTTGTTACTCATAAATCTTTCAGCATTTACCATAATCATTTATCACTTTTCCTGTTTCCAGTTTTTCACAAGTTGCTTTGTCTCCGCTCACCTCAAAGTGCAGGTCCTGTTTGGCTAAGGAAGTTCATGCTGCTGAAGCTTTAGCAAAAGGAAGAAATGGCGGGCCACCTCTTGAACTTTCCAAACAAAATACACTATTACATTCTGACCCTGTGAAACTCTCATTTTTTTTCTTGATCCTGGCTGATCCTAGCTACATGTAATATCTAGTCGTACCCTTCTAACATCTAATAATCCATTTTCTGGTCTATGCTATTCGAATCTTACAGTTATTGAAGAAATCCTGGTTGTCTTTTATTACACAAGACATAATTATTATTGTGTTTTCTGTCTTATTTCATGTGCTTACTTTTTAATATTTTTTTGCTGAATGCAATAAGGTCTGTATCAATAAGAACCCCATAAAAGATTTTGGCCTGCAGAATTGCCTTTTCCTATAAAAACAAGCAAAATGCAGAGGGAATTTTTTATTAAATATTAGACATCTGGGTTGACTGCATTAATTTTAAATCATTCTTGTAATATTTCCTCTTTTCATTTGGTCCTTCAGATGCTCACATAATATGCAAATCATTTTAGAATGAATACAAAAGAAACATTAAACATATTAAAATCTGCATTTTAATAAAATTGTCAATGCATAATATATACCTTGCTCCTAAGGAAGAATGATAAAAAGTAATAAAGGGGTAATTTAGACATCGAACTATTTAATATCATTTTATATTTTACAAGCCAGCGAAAAGTCAACATAGAAGAAAAGCTTTGGGCTCAGATTTGAAAATGTTCCATCCAAATAGTCTCTCCTTTTTCTTCCCCTCACAAGGTTCGAGCTGGCCCCACCCTGTGTACTTGTTGAAACAGTACAGTAAACGCGTTCTTGAACTCTCAACCAGGAAAGTGAAAAGTTCCCATCTTGTCGTTGCAGATGGAGTGGATATAGAGGATGACCCCACATGCTCCTGGCCAGCTTCCTCACCTTCGAGCAAGGACCAGACTTCCCCCAGCCACGGAGAAGGTTGCGATTTCGGAGAGGAAGAAGGTGGCCCCGGACTCCCGTATCCGTGCCAGTTCTGTGACAAGTCATTCAGCCGTCTCAGCTACCTAAAGCACCATGAGCAGAGTCACAGTGACAAGCTGCCTTTCAAGTGCACCTACTGCAGCCGGCTGTTCAAACACAAGCGGAGCCGAGACCGCCACATCAAACTCCACACCGGGGATAAGAAGTACCACTGCAGTGAGTGCGATGCCGCCTTCTCCAGAAGTGATCACCTGAAGATCCACTTGAAGACTCACACGTCCAACAAGCCATATAAATGTGCCATTTGTCGCCGTGGGTTCCTGTCGTCTAGTTCCTTACACGGGCACATGCAGGTCCACGAGAGGAACAAGGACGGCTCCCAGTCAGGTTCCAGGATGGAGGACTGGAAGATGAAGGACACTCAGAAGTGCAGTCAGTGTGAGGAAGGCTTTGACTTCCCGGAAGACCTCCAAAAGCACATCGCCGAGTGCCACCCCGAGTGCTCCCCGAACGAGGACCGGGCGGCCCTCCAGTGCGTCTACTGCCACGAGCTGTTCGTGGAGGAGACCTCCCTGATGAACCACATGGAGCAGATGCATGGCGGGGAGAAGAAGAACTCCTGCAGCATCTGTTCCGAGAGCTTCCACAGCGTCGAGGAGCTGTACAGCCACATGGACAGTCACCAGCAACCGGAGTCATGCAACCACAGCAACAGCCCTTCCCTGGTCACGGTGGGCTACACCTCCGTGTCCAGCACGACCCCGGACTCCAACCTCTCAGTGGACAGCTCAACCATGGTGGAAGCCGCCCCACCCATCCCAAAGAGTCGGGGGAGGAAGCGGGCTGCTCAGCAGACCCCAGACATGACCGTCCCCTCGAGTAAACAGGCAAAGGTCACCTACAGCTGTATTTACTGCAACAAGCAGTTGTTTTCCAGTCTGGCGGTTCTGCAGATTCACCTGAAAACTATGCATTTAGATAAGCCAGAGCAGGCCCACATCTGTCAGTACTGCTTGGAGGTACTGCCCTCCCTCTATAACCTCAATGAACATCTTAAGCAGGTGCATGAAGCTCAGGACCCAGGTCTGATCGTTTCTGCCTTGCCCGCCATAGTCTACCAGTGCAACTTCTGCTCTGAAGTTGTCAACGACCTCAACACCCTTCAGGAACACATCCGATGTTCTCACGGATTTGCGAACCCCGCGGCAAAGGACAGCAATGCTTTCTTCTGTCCCCATTGCTACATGGGGTTCCTCACTGACTCTTCGCTGGAAGAGCATATAAGACAGGTCCATTGTGACCTCAGTGGCTCCCGATTTGGGTCCCCAGTGCTCGGGACTCCGAAAGAGCCAGTCGTAGAAGTCTATTCTTGTTCCTATTGTACAAATTCCCCCATATTCAACAGTGTTCTTAAACTGAACAAGCACATCAAAGAGAATCATAAAAACATTCCCTTGGCCCTGAATTATATCCACAATGGGAAGAAATCCAGGGCCTTGAGTCCCCTGTCACCTGTGGCCATAGAGCAGACATCTCTGAAGATGATGCAGGCGGTAGGAGGGGCACCTGCAAGGCAGGCTGGAGAATATATCTGTAATCAGTGTGGTGCTAAGTACACGTCCCTGGACGGCTTTCAGACTCACCTGAAGACCCACCTGGACACCGTGCTCCCGAAACTGACCTGTCCTCAGTGCAACAAGGAGTTCCCCAACCAAGAGTCCCTGCTGAAGCACGTGACCATTCATTTCATGATCACCTCCACGTACTACATCTGCGAGAGCTGTGACAAGCAGTTCACGTCGGTGGACGACCTGCAGAAACACCTGCTGGACATGCACACCTTCGTCTTCTTCCGCTGCACCCTCTGCCAGGAGGTGTTCGACTCCAAGGTCTCCATCCAGCTCCACCTGGCCGTGAAGCACAGTAACGAGAAGAAAGTGTATCGCTGCACCTCCTGCAACTGGGACTTCCGCAACGAGACGGACCTGCAGCTGCACGTGAAGCACAACCACCTGGAGAACCAGGGCAAAGTGCACAAGTGCATCTTCTGCGGCGAGTCCTTCGGCACCGAGGTGGAGCTGCAGTGTCACATCACCACGCACAGCAAGAAGTACAACTGCCAGTTCTGCAGCAAGGCCTTCCACGCCATCATCCTGCTGGAGAAGCACCTGCGGGAGAAGCACTGCGTGTTCGACACCAAGACGCCCAACTGCGGTGCCAATGGGGCCTCGGAGCCGGGCCAGAAGGAGGAGGTGGAGCTGCAGACCCTGCTGACCAACAGCCAGGAGTCCCACAACAGCCACGACGGCAGCGAGGAGGACGTGGACACCTCGGAGCCCATGTACGGCTGCGACATCTGCGGGGCAGCCTACACCATGGAGACACTCCTGCAGAACCATCAGCTCCGGGACCACAACATCCGGCCAGGGGAGAGCGCCATCGTCAAGAAGAAAGCGGAGCTCATCAAAGGGAACTACAAGTGCAACGTGTGCTCGCGGACCTTCTTTTCTGAGAACGGGCTCCGGGAGCACATGCAGACTCACCTGGGCCCCGTGAAACATTACATGTGCCCCATCTGTGGGGAGCGCTTCCCCTCGCTCTTAACCTTGACCGAACACAAGGTCACGCACAGTAAGAGCCTGGATACGGGAAACTGTCGCATCTGCAAGATGCCATTGCAGAGCGAGGAGGAGTTCCTGGAGCATTGCCAGATGCATCCCGACCTGCGGAACTCCCTGACGGGGTTCCGCTGCGTGGTCTGCATGCAGACGGTGACCTCCACCTTGGAGCTCAAAATCCACGGGACGTTCCACATGCAGAAGACGGGCAACGGGGCCGCGGTCCAGGCCACGGGCCGCAGCCCGCATGTCCCCAAACTGTACAAGTGCGCATCCTGCCTCAAAGAATTCCGTTCCAAGCAAGATCTGGTGAAACTGGACATCAACGGCCTGCCCTACGGTCTTTGCGCCGGCTGTGTGAACCTCAGTAAGAGCGCCAGTCCCGGGGTCAACATCGCTCCCGGCTCCAGTCGACCGGGCCTGGGCCAGACCGAGAACCTGGGGGCCGTGGAGGGCAAGGGCAAGGCCGGCGCCCCCAAGACGCGCTGCTCCAGCTGCAACGTGAAATTTGAGTCCGAAAGTGAACTCCAGAACCACATCCAAACGGTCCACCGAGAGCTGGTGCCAGACAGCAACAGCACGCAATTGAAAACGCCGCAAGTCTCGCCCATGCCCAGAATCAGCCCCTCGCAATCGGATGAGGTAACTCACCTTTTTCTGATGCTTGCCCTTTAACCTCCCCAAACATCCTTTTCCACTGTAGCTTTACCCTTTCCTCAGCTTTATTCATTGTCCTGTGCAGAGAGATGCTTTAGATCGAAGGGCAGTGGTTTTCCGCCGTGGCCATTAACAAGGATGGCTTGCTTCTTGGGAAGCAGCAGTTTGGGCTTGAATGGTGCAAAGTAGGACTAATTCCAGACTCCCTAGGATACTGTCTTCTCTGTGACTGAAGAGACCGGCTCTCATGCCAACACCACCTGAGATCTGGAATCTCAGTGTAGTTTCACTGCTAGGTGAAATCCCCAGATCCGACTTGTGTGTATGGCTGAGAGATAATGACATAAAAGCGAGATGTTATGAGCCGACATGCTGGCTTAGAGTAAGTTTAAAAGAATATATATATTTGTGGATAACAAAGTGGGTAAGGATGGCTTTTTAATATGGCGTTGTCAACCCTCACTGTTTGTCTTTGTCTTCTGGGTGGTGAGGAAGATATTTTCTCACAACAGGAATTTTTAAGAGCTCCTCCATTTATTAAGCTCCACGTGCTCCATGTTGGTTTTGAAGGCTCTCTTCCCAAGTCTTCACTCTCTGGATCTGGGTTTCAAAAGGAACATTTTCTTAGCTGAAGAGTCCTTTTGTGTTCCTTCCCTCCACAATTGAAAAACAAGTTCATTTACAGTGAAATAGTTTTGTAAATCATCCTTCCTTGAAGCTGAGCTGAGGTGGAGGGCTTGTTTTATTATAATTTCTTTCTGCTTTATCACCTGGTTTCTAATAGCTCTCTCCCGGTTCCTACCTGCCCCTATATGGAGATCCAGCCAAAATGAAAACCCCAGGGAGACCTGTCTCCCTTCAGTCTGGGGTCACCGCCTTTTCCTTATCTTGTCTCTGCACTCACCCCCTCTCCGAGGCCCCCTGCAGCTCCCTGCAGATAGCCATCAGTCAGCTGGTAGGGGGGAGCCCAGAAGGCAAACACAGAGCCCCTCTTCCCCAGATGTGGGCTCTGTGTGAACAGGCAGACTCCCCAACTTTGAAGTCGCTTTCCCCTCTCTCCTCCGCAAGTAAATCCTCACCTTTCTGTCCTCTAAAGAAACGAAATCTTTTCAAACTGGAAGGAGGTCGTTTTGATAATGGTTCATGATGCGTGTGTTGGATCAAATCATTTCTTTGGAAGCAAATATTGCTAGCTGTCATCATCCGAACTGAAATGTTTCCCAACTTTTTATATCCATGATGTTTAAATCTAGAGAAAAGTTAAAGGAATAACACAAAGAACAGGTGTGTGTGTGTTCATGTATCCATGTCACAAATCTGCCAGATAGGAACATTTTGTCAGATTTTTCTCTGTCTTTGCAACCATTTTTTTTTAATTAATCTGAGCTACATGGAAGTAAATTGTAGATAACATATCTCCTAAGAATAAGGGCATTTTCTTACTTAACCACAGTATCGTTAGCCCAGAAATTATTGAAATCAGATAAAGGTGAAAGTCACTCAGTCGTGTCTGACTCTTTGCAACCCCATGGACTGACATCTACCAGGCTCCTCCATCCATGGAATCATCTAAAGAGATGAAAGAAATCTGTAC
This sequence comes from Okapia johnstoni, assembly GCA_024291935.2. Taxonomy (NCBI): domain Eukaryota; kingdom Metazoa; phylum Chordata; class Mammalia; order Artiodactyla; family Giraffidae; genus Okapia; species Okapia johnstoni. The sequence continues at coordinate 101,747,172 of CM044309.1, forward strand.
TATCTTATATAAGTCCATATTCAGATTTCCCCAAATGTTTTATTTTTAAATGCTTTTGAACAAGAATTCTTTAAAAAAAAAAAAAAAAAGAGCGTGTTTTCGGAAAATTATTCCTCTCTTCTGTTTTGTTATGCTTTACGTATGTAGAAGGGTTTTTATATTCAGGTTTAATTTAAATAGTGCCTAAAAGGGGTTTAAAATTAATTAATATGTGTGTGTGTATGATTGTGGTGGTATGTATGCATTTAAAATCAAGCAAAATTCAGTTCTTGTTTCTTAGTAGATTGTTTTTGGAAAGGAATTTGCCTGTTTCTTCTTATCTGTTCATGGTTTAAATTTTCTGATATTTCTAAATTGCTCTGTATTGTACCATTTAGGGAAATTCCCTGGTGGCTTAGACAATAAAGAATCTACCTGCAGTGCAGGAGACCCGGGTTCAATCCCTGGGTCAGGAAGATCTCCTGGAGAAGGGAATGGCTACCTACTCCAGTATTCTTGCCTGGAAAATTCCATAGACAGAGGACCTGGTGGGCTACAGTCCATGGAATCACAAAGAGTCAAACATGACTTATCAACTGAACAACAACAACAACACAATACCATTTGAGGTGAAATATTTTAAAAATGAAGGAGGGCATATTAATAGTCTTTACCTGTTAAGTTGGTTAGAGTTGATCTGGGAAATTTGCCTTTTTTAATAGTATTTTTAAAATATCTTGGCCCAATTTATTTATTTATATTTGTTTATTTATTTTTACTCTTTGGCCAAAAGGCTTGTGGGATCTTAGGTTCCCCAACCAATGTTGAACCTGTACCCCCTGCAGAGGAAGGTGAAGTCTTAACTACTGGACTGCTAGGGAATTCCAAGGGAAATTTATCTTTAAGGGATGGTCAAGTCTTCAGTTATACCTAAAACCTTAATGATAATTATAAAGCTTAACTATATCCTTCACTTACATAGAATAATACTTTTTAAAGTACTTTTTAATTTTAATTCTTACAATACTGTTTTTTAAGCACCTAGCTACTGAGGGTTAAAAAATGACTCCATGCAAAAGAATACCTTCTTATTAAATCTGATTAATAATAACTTGTAGCAGTGTCCTTAACTGACTTGATATTAAGATTCAGTTGTACATTTTTTCTTTGTGCCTCAACAGTACACTAATCTATTCAACACTTTCACCCTTGTTACTGTTTTTCTTTATTATGCTATTTGTCATAAAAATTTTATGTGCCTACTTCCTTTCTGATACTCTCCACCATAAAAAAAATTGTAAGTAGACCATACTATTTGGATTTGACATAGAAAATTATCTAAACATATGTAAAGTTTTACATAAATGAGCCTAAAAAGCGCATTGATGAGAAAGACATATAGTTTTACTTTGTTCTCATTCTTTGTTAGTCAAATTAAGCCTCTATGACTTCTCATTGTGGATATTGTGGAAATTTTTATCAGCAGAAATAAAGGTGAAGCTATTACATAAGAGTTTGGCAAAAAGCAGGCAGGCCATGTAGGACTAAATTTTATCACAAAAAGAAGTATCATGTGTATGTTCATTGACTTAGATGTCTTAGGTGGGAATTAAAGGACTTAGCAATGTAGGTGGTATTTTCTTCTCTTCTTCTTGCTGAGGATTGAGGCTTCAGAAGAGAAAAGAAGACCTTGGGAGATAATAAAACCTGAATACCAGGTATTGTCAAGAACCAGGTTAGATTTTTCTGGACTCTGACTTACAGCCACAAAAGGGTAATGATAGAAACTGGAGTGCATCTTCCAAAGACTGAAAAAGACAGTTATTTGGTCCAGACTAGAGTGCCTATTTAGAAGGGATTTAGATATAGTCTATAGAAGGATAAATACTATATAAACCCATATAATCCAAGAAATAGATGAAAAAACATGGTATGTGACAGTTAAAGAAGGATAATAGTCAGTAGCTGTTATGAGATGAAGAAATTTGGAATTAAAGACAGAAGACTTGAATTTGAATTCCCACTTCTTCTGTGTGATGACTTCTAAGTTTGTGAAAAATGTTCTCTTTGTACCAAAATTCTATGAGTAGTAACCTACATTTGCTGTGGAGACTTTGTTTTGAATAAAAAACGGGAGATGGGGGAAACCTATTCATTTCCATTTGCTCCTCAAAGATTGACTATCATATGAATTTGTACCTGCGATGATTCCATAAATGGCAGAGAGAGTTTGAGGCAGGAAGAACTCTGGACATCTAGCGTTTTCCACACATGAAGCGCCTTGCAGACTCACTGACCTTTACTACGTGTTGAGTAAATGTTAGTTCTTCTTTTGGAATTCGTTGACACTAGCCTGGCACCCTGGTCAGGTGCTGCCCCATATGAACCTCAGAATGTTGTCTCCTGATGATCTTGAAAGCATGTGTCCATCTGCCTTCGTTTCCTTAAGATCTTTCATAGCCAGGTTTCTCTGAGGGCTTATATATTCACATTTCAGTTCACATCATCGCCACTATTCCATTGAAATTGCTCTTGGAAGGGTTACCAATTCCATATTCCTAGATGCCTGTACGATGCCACAGAATCAAAGCTAGAAGTGACAGTGGTCATCATCTGGCTAAACTGCCTTGTTTTACAGACAGTGAAACAGACTCAGATAAATGGAGATCTAAGGTCACACAGTTAATAAGTGGTAGACAAGAGGCCCAGAGAATCCAGGCCTCCCAATTCCAAACTCAACGCCGGGCCCATCATAGGCAGACGCCTCTGGGCCGTGTCTGGCTGGTGGTTGTCCCAGAACCTTTCCCCACCCAGCGCAGTGTGGCAAGACAGCTGGCTCATGCAGAAACCCACCTGACTCAGTGACTGGAACCTCGGAGGTGTTAAATAAATTTGTGTTGTCTTCTGCATTCGTACACTATAGGGTTGCTGCTCCTATTTTGACCGCATTTGGACTCAAGTCTTGTTTTGTTATTGAAGTTCTGTCCTCGATATTCTGAGTGTGTGGGGGCCTATTGTTGTTATCCCACTCCACTTCAAGGTCTGTGTTCTCAAGAAAATTGTTACTGTCCTGCCAAGATTGCCACTGGTCTCCAGGTTCACCTCCGCAGCACTCTACAGAGTGGATGGCCCTCCCCTTGCTGCACCTCTCTCTGACTTCATGGTGTTCCCTCTCCAAGTCTTCTTCCTTCTTCTGCCTTTAGCAATTTCTCATTCTCTGCCTGTTCCAAAAGTGTAAGAATTCTTCAATCCTTTTTCTCTTCTGTATCTATTCTCTCCATAGCATCTCATCCATTCATGCTGCAGTAACTGTTTCTTTACTGCTGCTGCTAAGTCGCTTCAGTCTTGTCCAACTCTGTGCGACCCCATAGACAGCAGCCCACCAGGCTCCCCTCGTCCCCGGAATTCTCCAGACAAGAATACTGGAGTGGGTTGCCATTTCCTTCTCCAATGCATGAAAGTGAAAAGTGAAAGTGAAGTCGCTCAGTCATGTCCCACTCTTAGCGACCCCATGGACTGCAGCCTACCAGGCTCATCTCTCCGTGGGATTTTCCAGGCAAGAGTACTGGAGTGTTTACTAACATTTCCCAAATGTGTTTCTAGCCTAGTTCTCCTCTTAATTCCAGATTATTGTGTTCAACTGACAGTTTAACTTTGCCATTTGTATCGCTTTTAGCCTTCTGAAGTTTATTGTGTACTTTCTGAACCCTCGATTCTCTCACCTGAAGCCTATCCTTTCCCAAACTTGCATCATTTTTGGTAGAGGGATCCATCCTACACCCAATTATCAGGCAAGAAACCCAGGAATCCCTCCTGGCCCCTAGCTTTCCCTCTTTCCCCACATCTAATCTGTTAGTTCTGTGGATTCTACCTGCAGTGAGCATCCCATCCTCTTCTTTCCGTCTCCAAAGCCATCATCGTGGGCCAGGCTGCCGTCATTTCAGGATACCTCAGTAGCCTTCTGAGAAATTCCTCTTCTGCCTGCTTCTCGTCCAGTCTTCCTGCTGAAGTGGGAAGGCATCTTGTGGACATGTCCATCAATCTCAGGCTGTCACATCGAATTCTTCAGTGCCTTCCCATTTCTCTCAAATAAAACTCCAACCTCTCACCAGTTCATGAGGCCATGCACACCCTGGCCAGCTTGGCTGCCCTCATCTGATTCCGGTGCTGCCTCCTCCTGCTTTGTACCTAGCCTTCCAGCCTCTGGCGGGGTGGGGTGAGGGGCATCTGCTTTGGAGTCTTCGCCTGTCTTGCTTCCTCACCTGACCTGCACTTCTGAATCTGCTTCTCTGTACCACTGGCTCTTTCTAAGCTGTCAGGTGGGCCTTCCCTGAAAAGTCTTATCAAAGCTGGTCTCTTCCTAAAGATTTTCTTTTAAAATAGTCATTTTTCTTTACTCATTTATTTCCATCTTCCCTTTTCTCACCTGTGAACATCCAACAGCTTATCCCAAGAGCTTGATAAATATTAGTTGAATAAATCAACATAGTCTCAGTACTTCAAAGGGACAAAATAGTATATACTCCATCTTTGGATGTATATGCAGGTATTGTTTTTGTTGTTGAGTCTCTAGGTCGTATCTGACTCTTTGTGACCCCATGGGACTGTAGCCCACCAAGCTTCTCTGTCTATGGGATTTCCTAGGCAAGAATACTGGAGTGGGTTGCCATTTCCTTCTTCAGGGGATCTTCCTGACCCAGGAATCAAACCCACATCTCTTGAGTCTCCTGCATTGTCAGGCAGATTCTTTACCACTGAGCCACCTGGGAAGCTCAGGTGTAGGTATATCTAGTAACTAATACCCACAAAGATAAGTAAGTTTACCCATAACTAATGAGATGCTTTAAAATTAGGTGTAATCAAAAAATATTAAATAGGCTAAAAGACTTGAAATTTCCAACAATTCAACATCATCTTCAGTGTGATGGTCTGTTTTAAGTGTCTCAAATTCAGTATTCTTCCTTTATAGTTCCTACACTGAAAATAGAAGTGTACATGTAGACCATTCAGAGCCTACTTAAGCTCCAGAATTCTTTTTTGATTTGTTTTGTATAATAAAAATTTCCATATGAGGTTGAAAGAAAAATGTCAAAGTTTTTGTATTTCAAATGGCTGGTGCTAAGTTTTGCTAAGCTAAAGGAGCGAAAATAAATGAGTTAAGTTTCCTCTAAAATTAGATAGAAAAATTACATGACCAAATAGACATGTAGAATTCAAAATGCTCTTGGAATAGCCTTAGTTGCTTTGCCAAGTTTAATCTGCTTTCAGATTTATTGTTGTTGTGTTCAGTATTTGTTTGGCATCTACAGTGCACTGGAACTGGGAGTTAATGACCCCTGGCATAAGCATTGGGTGTGGAACATGGAAGTGACTGCCTGCCATCCGCTGTGATGCATTGATCATTGCACCTCATGTTGAGTTTGCTTCCACTGTCACCCCTAGATTTTCCCCGTATTTACTTCCAGTTCTGGATTTTTTTTTTTTTTTGCTGAGGCTTCCATGTGCATACAGTGTCTTGTAGAAGTTCTGGAATTCAAAAAGAAGAATGTTTTTGTATACCGCCTTGAATCTTGAATTTCACATCTTTATTCCTTGAGTACTAGGCAAAAGAGTCTGAAATCACCCTTTTAGTGGTAGAATTCTGTTAAGCAGGAACATTTTACGTTTTGGCTGAAATTATATCGAAGTAGAGATTAGTGAGTATACAAGATGCTTTTGAGTAATGAAACAAAATTGAAAGCTACATTCTGGATTTCTTATTATTATATGGCACCCCCTTCTACATAATACAGATGCAGTTTTCTATTGTACTTTCTGTTTCTAGAAATTTAGCAGCCTTTGGCTTTTAAAAAACCTAAATAGCCAGTTCTCTTATTTATATATATATTTTTCACCGTTTAAGTGTGAATGTTTCCAAGGGCTCTACTTTTAATATGTTTGTCTCTTCCCTTGCCGTTGTTTCCTATTACTGACTTGTTATCCCATACAGATGACTAACATATCAAATTTCAGCTTGCAACCTCTTGTTAAGTACCATCTTAGATTTTCAGCTACCTATTTGCCATTACCAGTTGAACATTGTGCTAGCCATTTGATCAAATCATAATTTCTCTTTTCTCTCCAGTTTTTGTCTGTGTTCCATCATTCCCCTAATTATCCTCATTTGAACCATTGTGTGCATCTCTTAAATCTTGTGTGGTCTCCTGATCTTTTGAGTCAGTCACTCTCCAGGTGCTATGTTTTCTCTTCTATTTGCATCTCCCACGTTCTCTCTCCAGTCCAAGTCTTATCCTTGTAAACTAACTGGTCTCTTTCACTCCCTTCCTATCATAATTCTCAACATATAACAAATACATGTTAAATGAAAAAGATATCTTTAAAACCCCATAAATTTTAAAATTAAACCACCCATGGAACAAAGAGAAAATAGCAATTAAAAACACTTCAAACAGAAAAATAGCTACCCCTTAAAATTTGTAAGATACAAATTAAAGTAGTATTGACAGGGAAAGTTATTAGAACATAAAAATATATATTAGAAATTTTTTAAAAACTTAATATCAATGAGGTAAACATCAAACTTGAGACATTAGAACCAGAGCAAGAGAATAACCCCATAAAAAAGTAGAAATGAAGGAAATAATAAAACTAAGAGCAAAAAGTAATGAAATATAAAACGACAAGGAGGCAAACAAAGTAAAACATAAAGTTTTTTCAAAGACTAACAAAGTTTACAGACTTCTGGCAAGCTTAATCAGGTTAAACCAACAATAAATAAATAATATGAATACCATAACTTTACATGTGTAGAAGTTAAAAAGATAGTTTGGAAACCATTACACATATCAAAATAACTGAAATAAAAAATGCATGAATTATTGTTTTCAAGAGAGAAGACCAATTGCAACTCTCTTACTTTACTGGTGGGAGTATAATTTTGCTTTAAAAAACTGTTGGGCAGTATATACCAAAGCTGATTACTGGTTTACTCGGTGATTCAGTATATACCAAAGCTGATTACTAGCTTACTCGGTGATTCATCAATTTCTAGGCTTATGTCTAAGAGAAATAAATACATACATTTAACAAGTAATGAAGAAGAATATTCTTAATAGCTTTTGCATATAAGCTTTAATCTGGAATCAGTTGAAGTGTCAAAATAGAATAAATAAATACACTGACATGTATTTATTTCATTCATACAATGAAATACTATGTGGAAATAAAGAAGAGTGAGCTACTGCTGTGTAACAACTTGGATGACCCTTGTAAGAATGATGAAAAAGAAAAAGGAATCAGACACATTCTACTGCCGAACTCTACTCATATAAAATTTAAGAATGGACAAAACTAATTTGATGATCGAAGTCAGAATAGTTACCTTTGGCATAATATCAACTGGGAAAGGGAAGAAAGGAGTCTTTTGGTTGCTAAAAATATTCCATATCTAGATCTATGTGGTGGTTACACACCATTGTAAAATTTCATAAATCAGGCAGTACACTTCATTAGGCAATATACTTAACGTTAAATAACATATACATATTTAATGTGTGTGTTATTTCTTGATAAATATTTTACAGAATGTACTAAAAACACATAAAGAATAAAGTGATACTGTGTAGAACTTTATGCTAATAACTGGATAATTTTGATTATATGGGAACAGTTTTAGGATAATATGTTACCGAAGCTGGCTCAAAAAAAAAATAATAAGAGAAATAGAATGATTGCATAAATACTAAAGAGTTAATAAACTGTTGAAAACCTTCCCACAAAGAAACTCCCAGATCATACACATAATTCAAAAGCTGTACCAGAAAGTACGAAAAGAGGGAACAGTTCAGTTCATTTAATGAATCTAGTACAATCTTGTCAAAACCAGGCAAAGATAGAAAAAGGAAGTTTTAGGGAAGTTTTACTCATGATTTTGTATTTTAAATTTTTAAATAATATAAACAAATTAAATTCATTATGTTAAAAATTTTATACAAAAACTAAAGTGATTTTAAAGAAATATTTTTGTTTTCAGTACATTCCGTAAACAATAGTGAAAGACCCAGTTTCCCCCTCAGTCAGCCTCCCCCATCAGGAAGCTTCCATAAGGCTCTTATCCTTCTCCATCAGAGGGCAGACAGACAGAAATCCACAATCACAGAAAACTACCCATTCTAATCACATGGACCACAGCCTTGTCTAACTCAGTGAAACTATGAGCCATGCCATGTAGGGCCACCCAAGACAAATGGGTCATGATAGAGAGTTGTGACAAAATGTCCACTAGAGAAGGGAGTGGCAAATCACTTCAGTATTCTTGCCTTGAGAACCTCATGAACAATATGAAAAGGCAAAAAGATAGGACACTGAAAGATGAACTCCCCAGGTCGGTAGGTGCCCAATATGCTACTGGAGATCAGTGGAGAAATAACTCCAGAAAGAATGGACAGAGCCAAAGCAAAAACAACACCCAGTTGTGGATGTGACTGGTGATGAAGCAAGGTCCAATGCTATAAACAGCAATATTGCATAGGAACCTGGAATATTGGGTCCATGAATCAAGGCAAATTGGAAGTGGTCAAACAGGAGATGGCAAGAGTGAACACCGACATTCTAGGAATCAGCGAATTAAAATGGACTGGAATGGGTGAATTTAACTCAGATGACCATTATATCTACTACTGTGGGCAAGAATCCCTTAGAAGAAATGGAGTAGCCATCATATTCAACAAGAGTACAAAATGCAGTACTTAGATGCAATCTCAAAAACGACAGAATGATCTCTGTTCATTTCCAAGGCAAACCATTCAATATCATGGTAATCCAAGCCTATACCCCAACCAGTAATGCTGAAGAAGCTGAAGTTGAACAGTTCTATAAAGATCTACAAGACCTTTTAGAACTAAAACCCAAAAAAAGATGTCCTTTTCATTATAGGGGACTGGAATGCAAAAGTAGGAAGTCAAGAAACTGGAGTAACAGGCAAATTTGGCATTGGAGTGTAGAATGAAGCAGGGCAAAGGCTAATAGAGTTTTAAAAGAGAATGCACTGGTCATAGCAAACACCCTTTTCCAACAACACAAGAAAAGACTCGATAGATGGACATAACCAGATGGTCAATACTGAAACCAGATTGATTATATTTTTTGCAGACAAAGATGGAGACGCTCTATACAGTCAGCAAAAACAAGACTGGGAGCTGACTGTGGCTCAGATCATGAACTCCTTACTGCCAAATTCAGACTTAAATTGAAGAAAGTAGGGAAAACCACTAGACTATTCAGGTATGATCTAAATCAAATCCCTTGTGATTATACAGTGGAAGTGAGAAATAGATTTAAGAGACTAGATCTGATAGACAGAATGCCTGATGGACTATGGACAGAGGTTTGTGACATTGTACAGGAGACAGGGATCAAGACCATCCCCAAGGAAAAGAAATGCAAAAAAGCAAAATGGCTGTCTGAGGAGGCCTTACAAATAGCTGATAAGAGAAGTAAAAAGCAAAGGAGAAAAGGAAAGATACTCCCATTTGAATGCAGAGTTCCAAAGAATAGCAAGGAGAGATAAGAAAGCCTTCCTCAGTGATCAATGCAAAGAAATAGAGGAAAGCAATAGAATGGGAAAGAGTAGAGATCTCTTCAAGAAAATCAGAGATACCAAGGGAACATTTCATGCAAACATGGGCTCAATAAAGGACAGAAATGGTATGGACCTAATAGAAGCAGAAGATATTAAGAAGAGGTGGCAGGAATACATAGAAGAACTGTACAAAAAAGGTCTTCATGACCCAGATAATCACAATGGTGTGATCACTAACCTAGAGCCAGACATTCTGGAATGTGAAGTCAAGTGGGCCTTAGAAAGCATCACTACGAACAAAGCTAGTGGAGGTGATGGAATTCCAGTTGAGCTATTTCAAATTCTAAAAGATGATGCTGTGAAAGTGCTGCACTCAATATGCCAGAAATTTTGGAAAACTCAGCGATGGCCACAGGACTGGAAAAGGTCAGTTTTCATTCCAGTCCCTAAGAAAGGCAATGCCAAAGAATGCTCAAACTACCGCACAGTTGCACTCATCTCACACGCTAGTAAAGTAATGCTCAAAATTCTCCAAGCCAGGCTTCAACAATACGTGAATCATGAACTTCCAGATGTTCAAGCTGGTTTTAGAAAAGGCAGAGGACCCAGAGAACAAATTGCCAACATCTGCTGGATCATCGAAAAAGCAAGAGAGTTCCAGAAAAACATCTATTTCTGCGTTGTTAACTATGTCAAAGCCTTTGACTGTATGGATCACAATAAACTGTGGAAAATTCTTTAAGAGATGGGAACACCAGACTATCTGACCTGCCTCTTGAGAAATCTGTATGCAAGTCAGGAAGCAACAGTTAGAACTGGACATGGAACAACAGACTGGTTCCAAATAGAAAAAGGAGTATGTCAAGGCTGTATATTGTCACCCTGCTTATTGAACTTATATCCAGAGTACATCATGAGAAACGCTGGGCTGGATGAAGCACAAGCTGGAATCAAGATTGCCAGGAGAAATATCAATAACCTCAGATGTGCAGATGACACCACACTTATGGCAGAAAGTGAAGAACAACTAAAGAGTCTCTTGATGAAAGTGAAAGAAGAGAGTGAAAAAGTTGGCTTAATGTTCAACATTCAGAAAACGAAGATTATGGCATCCGGTCCTATCACTTCACGGCAAATAGATGGGGAAACAGTGGCAGACTTTATTGTTTTGGGCTCCAAAATCACTGCAGATGATGACTGTAGCCATGAAGTTAAAAGACGCTTACTCCTTGGAAGGAAAGTTATGACCAACCTAGACAGCATATTAAAAAGAAGAGACATTACTTTGTCAACAAAGGTCCATCTAGTCAAGGCTATTATTTTTCCGGTAGTCATGTATGGATGTGAGAGTTGGAATGTAAAGGAAGCTGAGCATGGAAGAATTGATGCTTTTGAACTGTGGTGTTGGAGAAGACTCTTGAGAGTCCTTTGAACTCCAAGGAGATCCAACCAGTCCATCCTAAAGGAGATCAGTCCGGAGTGTTCATTGGAAGGACTGATGTTGAAGCTGAAACTCCAAAACTTTGGCCACCTGATGCGAAGAGCTGACTCATTTGAAAAGACCCTGATGCTGGGAAAGGTTGAAGGTGGGAGGAGAAGGGGATGACAGAGGATGAGATTGTTGGATGGCATCACCAACTCAATGGACATGAGTTTGGATAAGTTCTGGGAGTTGGTGATGGACAGGGAGGCCTGGTGTGCTGCAGTCCATAGGGTCGCAAAGATTCGAACATGACTGAGCAACTGAACTGAACTGACTGAAAGTGATTTTGGCTTCCCAGGTGGCACCAGTGATAAATAATCTGCCTGCCAATGCAGGAGATCCAAGAGACATGAGTTCGATCCCTGGGTTGGGACCATCCCTTGGAGATGGGAATGGCTACCCACTCTAGTATTCTTTCCTGGAGAATTCTATGGACAGAGGAGCCTGGAGGGCTATAATCCATGGGGTTGCAAAGAGTCAGACATGACTGAGTATACATGCAAAAATCATTTGATCACAAGATGGGTTCAATCTCAGGAAATCAATTAATTAAATTTACCACATTAACAGTTTAAAGGAGATAAATTATATGTTTACCCCAAGAGTTGCAGAAAAAAACTAAATTTAATGTCCTTTTATGATTTAAAAAGAACACTTAATTAGGAATAGACAGTAATATCCTCGCCCTAATAAAAACTGTTCAAAATATCGTATTCAGCAAGCATTGTAATTAGTGAAGAAATTTTAATGCAATAATTGTTTTATAATAAAGCCATTAGTGAGGCTTCCTGGGTGATTAGTCCAACAATATATAAGATAAAATAAAAATGAATTTACTAATAAAAAACCCAGGTAGCACTAAAATTGAAAAGAACCAAATTAAACTATTATTTGAAGGTCATATGTTTGTGTGTAAAGCAAAATTCAAGAATCTAAAGATAAATTATTATAACAAAACTTTAGCACAGTTGCTGGGTACCAAGTCAAATCATACAAGTTAATCAGATTTTTATTCATCACCAAAAAAGTTAGAAAATATGAAATTTAAAATAATTCCTTTTAAATTAAGCACAAAAAATAGGTACTTAGAAATAAATCTTATAAGATGTGTAAGACTAGGGAGAAAATGATAAAATTATTAAAAGATATTTAAAAGACGTAAATGATCAGATTTAGCTTGTTCAAACTAGGAGACTCAATATTCTTACTATCAATTATTCCTAATTTGATATATCAACTTATAGCTATTCCAGTGAAAATTTCAACAGGTTTTAAAATGTATTTTTATACATATTTTAATTTTTTGGAACTTTCTCACAGATTAAAAAATATTTACAGAATAACAAAAGGTCAAGAATAGCCAATATGCTCTTGAAGAAAAGGAACAGGCAGGGTCGGATTTGTAATCAACTTATAATTAATCTGTAGTATTTAGGATGACATGATATTTGTTTTTGCTTGTATTTCCAAGTGGCCTTGGAACTTTCCTGGTGGCTCATATGGTAAAGAAATGCCTGCAATGCAGGAGACCAGATTCAATCCTTGGGTCAGGAAGATCCCTTGGAGAAGGGAATGGCTACCCACTGCAGTAATTTTGCCTGGAGAATTCCATGGGCAGAAGAGCCTGGTGGGCTGTACAGCCCATGGGATCACAAAGAGTCGGACACGACTGAGCAACAAACACCAATTAGGATGACATGATATTTGTCCACAGAACAAAATATTCTCCAAAGGGGGTATCGGACAGTATAGAAGAGAGGTATTTATAACACATATAGCTGGAAAAAGTATTACTTTCCTAAATATGTAAGAAATAGCCACAAATTAACAAGAGAACTCAAATCACCAAATAAGAAAAGGTGAAATTAATAGAAATGAACTGACATTTTACAGATAGGAAACATGAAGTTCCAGTAAACGTGTGAAAGTACTGATCCTCATCAGTAATATGGGAAATGCAAATTCAGACAGAATAATAGTTTGAGAAGACCACGCAGGAAGCTAATTGGGCACACAAGTGTTTAATAGGTACTATTTCTGTATTACAATACGTATGTTATAAACACTCTTTGTAAGCATTTAATATTTAACTTAAAAAGCAAAATTATCAGAACCATAAGTAAGCAATCAGTATGACTTGTCATAAATATAAGATAAATATAAAAGTAATACAATTAATACAAAATAATATTTAAACAATTCTAACTAAATACTCAGACCTGCAAAGGTTTGGGAGCCTGAAACCCGTTCTTTCATTGTTACAAGTAAGTTTATCAAGGTTTGTAAAGGTATACATACTACTATCTGAGACTTTTTTCTCTTGTATAATTAGAAAGAGCAGTATCCAGACTTTAGAAGTTTGTATAGTGCATATCTCACACTTTGGGAAACATTAACCTGGGGTGTTAACTTTTTATTCCTCGTCTGATCCTTCAATTTAAGATAACAAATTTATTCATTTCCTGCTATGTACGAGGCATTAGGCTATCAGTTTGTAAAGAAGATGAGCATTATCCGAATATGGTTATTTGAATACATGCCTTTCTTTCCAGTATAGCCCCCTAAGGGCTTGTAGTTTACTAGTGAAAATTAATGTATAGCAATAAATATAGTATAAAGTAGAATGGATTATGCGCCTTAGTAGAAGTACTAGTGAAGTGCTAAAACAGTTCATAGCAAATAAGCAGGCATCAGGTAGCTTTGCAAGGATCTGTGTCAGGAGCAAAGTGGAAAGAACTTCCAAGCAAAGTCTTAAGGCAGCAGCGTGCCTGGCAGCCTTAGGAACAGCATAGCGTAATCAAGGCTGCAGCAAACAGAGCCAAAGTGAGGGGTGGATGTGAGGCTTGCGTGGCATCCCCTGTGTTTCTCAGGAGAGTTTCTTACACATCATAGGTTCTACATCAACAGTTGTAAATAATTGGAACCTGGTGATTAAAACCAATAGAAAAGAAATAAAAAAGGAAACATTTCTGAGAACTAAGCGGTGACACAGTCTGTTAGAATCACACCTAAATAGAACATAAGATTTCTCTTAAGTATGTCATAGACTGTGTAATTCCTATCATAAAGTGATTGAGTGGCAGGTGAAATCCTGTAAAAAAGATCCTCATATCAAGACAAAAGGTTAATTTTGTCCCATTAGCCATATTGCTCAAGCAAGCCTTCAACTGAGTCTGAACATGTTTTGTTATTCCGAGATTGCCTCTGTGGGTATGGAGAGTTTTAGCATATGCCATATAATGCAGTAGAAGAAAATATTGTACTTAGGAAAAAAACCAAGTTCAAATAACAGTTGACAGAACCATCTGTGTAATCTTCCTTGCTAACATGGGCATAATCCATATTTTGCTTGCTTTGTAGGGTTATTGTGAAGAGCAGATCATGTTTGTATGAAAGTTCTTGGTAAACATGAAGCGCCTGACAAATGTCGCATATGGTACATCATTTAAATAATATCTGTGTATAAGTCTGCACATATCCCCAAGGATGTATGCACACATTCATATAATTTATATATAAAATGTTAATTATTATAATTAATTTATTTATTATTCAGTTAATTTATTATTATAATCTAGAATAATTTCATCTAATGCTAATGAATTAGTACTATGAATTATTGGGTCAGAATGCATTGAAACCAGGTATCCTATGTCCACAAAGTTGATTATATAGAAAAGCAGAATCAAATATTAGAACAAACTTAGTACAATGAAATCTAAGAAACAAAGAGAGTGTAAAAACCACAAAGATAAAATACTATTCCGAGACAGCATCAGGCAACAATAAATATAAAAGCTAGAAAAACATGTAAATAGATGAATGTATAAATGGAAAAAGTAATTATAAGTAAGAAATAAAAATGTCCAATAATATTATTGGATTGAAACATATTATGGAGAGCAGGAGAGCAAAACAAAAATCTTGGGGAAATAATCTCTAAGAAAATTAAAGATTGTAAATGAAATTCATAATAAGTAAATACCAACTAAGACACTTTCTCCTAAGCTAAAGAAACAAGTGAAACTATCACAGCGTTGTTAACTGGCTATCCTCCAATGTAAAATAAAAAGTTTAATTTAAGAAAAAGCAAGTGAATAGTTTGAGAGGCAGTTAATTTTTAAAAAATTGTTATTTGTTTGCCTAAAACCCACTTGCCATGTTCTGCAAGGATCAAATATATTTAATACATTCTGGGGGAAAAAAAGTGATGAAATTTTTGCTTCTATTTTTGGACAAGATTTGTTAAGTTAGATGCATAACCTCTTGATTTATTTTTGTAGTAGAGTACTATATTTTAAAAATTACTAGTAAGTAAGTGATTGAGAGATATTTGAAGGAAAGGTACACTATACTTTAGAAACCAGAGTGGCATTGATAAACCTAGCTTGACAAAGTCTGATATTAACATGCTCCCCTTAAGATGAATCTAAGGATTATTTTGTGTATTTTGTAAGTGTGGCTTATAGTAAGGAAGCAAAAAATGAGCCTCCTGATTTCATGATAAAGAAATGCCCAGATATGCAAATTTGATTATGAAAAGTGACCACAGGTTTAATAAAGATCATTTTTTAAGAAAGAGGAAGAAGAGAACAATGGAAAGAAGGAGGGTTCATGGAAAGAAGAATGCAAGGAAAGGTAGAAGGAAGAAGTAAATGACCAAATAAGACAGCTGAAGAACTGGCAGGAAGCCCTCTAAACTTAATGTCTATACCCACTAGGATTGAAATCATTTTGGTGGAAGACAGATCCTTTTAGCACCATAATTGGATCTGGATTGATTTCATTTTGTTATACAAATTTAAATTATTCCAAAACAGCCATTCCCAAACTGCTGATATTAATTTGCTTCTAGTTCATTCACTCATTCATTCGTTCATCAGTGACTGAGTTTCAGACACATGACCAGCCTTGTGCATAGGCACTGAGCTCACAGTGGCAAACATCACTGATGGTGTTTCGTGTTTCTCTTGGCAAAGAATGAAAGTGGGGCTTCCCTGGTAGCTCAGTGGTAAAGAATCTGCCTGCCAGTGCAGCAAACGGATTCAATCCCTGATCCTGGAAGATCTTACATGTGGCAAGCAACTAAGCCTGTGTGCCACAACTGAGATAGCAGAGCTGTGCCACAACTATTGTGCTAAAGAGCTTGGGAGATGCAACTACTGAAGCCCACACGCTGTAGGGTCCCTGCTCTGGAACACGAGAAGCCACCACAATGAGAAGCCCACCCAGTAATGAAGACCCAGCACAGCCAAAAATAAATCAATAAAATGTATAAAGAATTAAACCTTCAAAAAGCAAATATACCTTCATATAGTGAATTATATATGTATTAAGATGGTGAGAAGTTGACAGGATAGGAAAGAGGAATATTCCCAAATACCTAGTAAGGATGTTCACAATGAAGTTACAAAATGTCTTTTAAAAGAATGACTGAATATCACCTAGACTTTCAAAGAATATCTAAAACAAAAAAATTACAATGCTTGCCTTGCATAGATTCCATAAAAAATGTTGAATTTCGTATTACTATCTTTTCTTAATGTTTCTGCTCGTATTCTAAGCTGTGCAGTAAGGTTCTCAAGGAGCAGAAGCCCTATTGGCAAAGGGCTCCCATACTTTCTCAGCTTATATTTTAGAACATTTCTTATATGGAAAATGTCTAGGTTTATAAGATATTATCAGGAAGGCTATGACAAACCTAGACAGCATATTAAAAAGCAGAACCCATCACTTTGCCAACAAAGGTCGAAATAGTCAAAGCTATGGTTCTTCTAGTAGTTATGTATGAATGTGAGAGTTGGACCATAAAAAAGTCTGAATGCTGAAGAACTAATGCTTTCAAACTATGGTATTGGAGAAGAATCTTGAGAGTCCCTTGGACAGCAAGGTGATAAAACAGTCAATCCTAAAGGAAATCAACCCTGAATATACATTTCAAGGACTGATGCTGAAGCTGAAGCTCCAATACTTTGGCCACCTGATGCAAAGAGCCAGCTCACTGGAAAAGACCCTGATGCAGGAGGAGAAGGGGGCAACAGAGGATGAGATGTTTAGATGGCATCACTGACTCAATGGACATGAGTTTGAGCAAACTCCAAGAGACAGTGGAGGACAGAAGAGCCTGGCGTGCTGTAGTCCATGGGGTCACAAAGTGTCGGACACTACTTAGTGACTGAACAAACAAATCAATAATAATTATACAGAGGTTTTTCAAGTCCACAGTTTAATTTTCTGGGATAATCTGTGGGAAGGCTGGGTCTTTCCTGGTTGTACGATGCAGAATGTAGGTATTTTTGTGGCAGCAATCTGGTTCCCTCCAGTAAATTTCTGCGAAAACATTTACTCTTGGGTGTACTTATAAAAAGCCCAAATCAGTTCACTTCTGTGTGGTTCAGACATTCCTTGATAAATGCTCCCTGCCAGGCAGTATGCTGGGTGATAGAGTCATGGAGGGGAAATAAGACATTATTCTTTACGTGACAGGAAACCTTAGAATGTAAAGTGAATAGTTGCTTTGAATATGATATAGTAAATTCTAAGCTAAAAGTAGACACTGAAAAATAAGAACCTCTGAAGAAGGAAGCAGGCAGTAGAAAAAACTAATGATGGAGAGGTGGGTATGGAACCCATCCTGTAGCCAGGAGGAGACAGCGAGTTTCAAGCAGAATGGAGAACCAGCATGGCAATAGTTACTAATTCCTTTTTGTAAATGTGCACCCCACCGTATAAATGTGGGTGTATTCTTGGTGCCCTGGAGTTCCAGGCTTACTGGAGTTTTCTGTGAGTCACAAACAGGGACACTTCATCCCTCTCGGGACCTCACTTTGATTGTCTGATGAGGAAGTTGACACAGTCATTCACTTGTCCCTTTCAGTTCTCAAAATCCCCAATAGATACAGATAAGTTTGTGCTGGTATCTTTGAAAAGATGAATAATATTGGGGACATTTTATTCTACTTTTTAAAAGATATTTTTGGAATGATGAATGAGGAGTTATTTAAGAAATCCAGATGATTTCAGTTAAAGCAAAGGGTTAAAAGAACCCCACCACTTAAACAGTTACAGCCATTGTAACAGCACAGTGTGTTTTATAATAGGTAAAGGCAAGGAAGCAGGCCTCTAGCCTCAAAAACTTACTATTGAAGAGTACAAACAACAAAAGTAAAACGGTAAACACCCACAGTGCTGTGTGGGTGTGATTGCCAACAAGCTTTATGGAGCAGGTGGGATTTTAGAAGCAATCTGAAGGAGAAGAGAAGGGTGGTGTAACACGCTTCAGTAGGAAATCTATTCAAGTAGAAGGGATAGACAGGAGAAGGCAGAACCAAAAATGAAAGTACAGAGGAAGAGAGGAGCAGGAAAAATGGCTGGAGCAGAAGGACAGGAGGTGAGGGATGTCAGTTAAGAATGATGAAGGATCAGGTGACGTGGGCACGTACAGAGTAATCCAAATGACCCAAAAAAGAGGGAGCGTGTTCTTTAGACAAAACACGAATTGCCAAAATGAGCAGTATTCCTTTCACAGTCGAATAGCTGGAAGGAGAGATTAGGAATGTAAACAAAAGAGAATCACTCTGACTCCACGGGAGCCTTCATCTAAAGAGGAGTGGAAGGAAGCAAAGATTTTGGTTTTTTAATTTTACAATGAACAAGTATCCATCATTCACACGTTAATTAACTGTGTGTAAATATTTGTATTATGTCTTGCATAGATACAGGATGGGTAATACAGAGCCCTCTTCCTACCCCCACAGCCCTTTGGAGATAAATCAATTTTATTGAAACAATTTTGATACAGCATGTAACGAATTCTAAGAGAATCAAGAGGAAACTTTTATGATTTAATATGAAATAAAACTCCTGTGACAGCCTTTTGATATTTATGATGAATCTCTAGTAAACGGTACTAGTCCTCGTGAAGACTTCACAAGCCTGTCTACATTCTCAACTTGACTTTAGGGCAGAAGTTGTATACTTAAGAAAATATGTCTTAATGAATACTAACATATTTTTTTCTCGCTCACAAAACTTGGTGGGTTTTTAAACTGTATTTGCCAGCCTTTGGGATTGGATCTCCATGGATATATGGTGCAATTCAATGGTCCTGCAATATAGTACTTAATGTTCCTACTTCTCCGTCTCTCCAACTGTATATCCCTAGTGTTTACCAGCCGCATGTCTTCATTTTGACAATGGTGGGACAGAAGGGGTGTTTCGGATGTTTTAAGGTGAACACAAACAGTGTATGGTTGGAATAACTGACAAGAAAAATAGACGCTAATGTGGTATAAGGCAAGAATTTTGGCTTCTTCCTCAGATTTATGTTTATAAAAGACATTATTTAAACTACTATTTCCCCACTCCCCATTTCATAGCTTTCTTGAATGATATGAATGATTACAAAACAGTCAGTACAGGAAGTTAATTACTGTGAATCATAAATCCCTTTGTACTAGGAACTAGCAAAATATTACAGTCATGGGTGATTGTTTTTTAGTTGCTAAGTCGTGTCTGACTCTGTGACCCCATAAACTGCAGCATGCCAAGCTTCCCTGTCCTTCACTATCTCCCAGAGTTTGCTCAAACTCATGTCCATTGAGTCAGTAATGCTATCTAACCATCTCATCTAGAGGCAAATTCCTTAACTCAAAAACATCCAGCACAAACAGTGTTTTGTTCTGTTTTGTTTTTCTAACCTTTACTGCAGCAATAATTTAGTTTATGTTATTTCAACTTCTTCCACTTCACTGATTTCTGGTGCTGTGTAAGGTAGAAGAGAGATTTGCTAGCAGAAACAGACAAGTCCTAAGTAGGACCTTAGGAACGAAGGTCATGAATGTGCGAAACCTCATAAGATTGTCCATTGAACAGTCAGCGAACAAAATTTATTGAGTGTTCACTTTATGGATAACATTATAGGAGACTAATCCAGGTCAGTTTACAATGGCATAGAAATAAACTGCAGCTGAATCTGTAACATTAAATAAGATCATTTAGATGAAGATCTTTTAGTAGAGGAGATAAGCTAGGTCCCTTGGAACAGACTTCAGTTATCTGAATCAGGAGAAATCTGAGAACTAGAGAGAATAAGTAAGTCTAATAAAGCATCCCTCTCCAAGGGAAATTTAGGCTTAAATTCAGTTTTTAATGTTAGAATCAAGTTCAAGAGCATAAAAAAGCAAATCTCTGAGGAAATTTGTTAGGAAGGAGACAGTTTGTTTCAAACAAGAAAATAAAATAATTCTTCATGAACTTCAAGGTAATAAATTCCTTCCATGAAATTTAGTATAATTCATAGAACATAAGAAAAAACAGTTGGATTTTTTTTTTGCAGATTTAATTATTTCCTGTTTTTTTGACTATTGATGATACCTTTCAAAGTATTTTAATGTTATTTAATTTTCAGAGATAATCCAAGAAGAGCTGAAAAAATGGTTCTTCTTTTTTACCCCTTGATTTTGGAGTTGGTAGTAGCTTAGACATGTCTTTATGGAGTTTTGGGTTTTATTTGTAAAGTAAATATTCTTAAATATATTTTTCTTATACCACATGTGCCTGTGCAAAATTTCTCTATAATTTTTTTTAAATTGCGTTTTTCTGAGTCATTTAAAACAGAAATCTTTCTCCAGATTCTTTCTGACTAAATTGTTGTCTCTATAATTTTCCTGTCCAGAGAAGTCTTCTTTAGTCCTTATTCTGTTCTGAATTACCTTTCTTATTCCACCAAATACCCCCAACAGACTGTGAGCAACTTGCTTGGCATGTAGTAGACATTTTTGTACCAGTTTTGAATTCAAGGAAGTTATTTCCATTTTAGACCTCAAGTCAAATCTTTTATTTCTTAGGGAGCTTTTTCTAAAGCTTGTAGACCATATTAACCCATTCCTATCTGGTATGTTTCCACTGTCTTCTCTTTGCCAACATTGACTGGTACTTGGTCCTGAACTGCTTTATCATGTTAGGTGAGCAAAATCCTTATAACAGTTTAATCTTTGTGTGTGTTCTTTTCTCCTTGAGTTTAGGAATCAAGTTTCATATCTCTTGGTTATTAAGCTCTTAGCATATGTCAGACATTGTATAAAGTTTTATACAGTCTTTAATATCTGGACATTAACTACATCTGTAAGACTATAATGTCTTCCTTTAAACCACCATAAAAACACACAATAGAAAATTGATACTGGCATTTTAAAATTAATTATTTGGGTGAACTTTTCATCATTAGTAGCTTTCATTTCACTTTACCCATTTTCCCCCTCTCTGTTCAGTGACATATTTTCACACAAATTCAGAATTACTTGGAAAATGACCAAACTAAATTAGTAAAATGTGTGAAGTATTAAGTATTTGTGGAAAGCTGTAGGTACATTATTTTCCCTCACATATAATATCCATTTGCTTGCCAACAAAATACTGCCAAATAAAAGTGCCACTCATCTTAAATATATGTCTCATGTGTAATATATCTGTTCTTAGAATGGTAATGCATATTGCTATAGTCCTTGAAAACAGCTTTTTTTTTTCACAAGTGAGGTTGAGTCTTTTTTACATGGTCTACATGTTTCATATGTCCTCCTCTTCCTTCCCACCCCACAATCCTGTCACCAACTTGTGACATTCTTCATGCTATTAATTTCTAAAATTTTATTTTATAAACATTTGTTTGACCCTTGGTAATTGCCATACAATCTAAATTACTGCATTCTAGTTTAAGGAAAAATTTTTAAATTTTCGTTTGTTTGGCTGTGCTGGGTCTTCGTTGCGGCAAGTGGGGGCTAGTCTCTAGTTGCAGGGGTGGGCGTTTCACTGCAGTGGCTTCTCTTGTTGCTGAGCACGGGCTCTAGGGCCTGCAGGCTTCAGTAGTTGCAGTTTGAGGGCTCAGTAGTTGTGGCTTTCAGGCTCTGGAGCACGGGTTCAATAGTTGTGGCACCCAGGCTTACTTGCTCTGTGGCATGTGGGTTCTTCCTGACCCAGGGATTGAACCCATGTCTCCTGCGTTGACAGGTGGATTCTTTACCAATGAGCCAGCAGGTAAGCCCTAAAGAAATTTCAGTGCAGTTTTCTAGTCCACATAAAAGAGTGAGAAATAATCTTTGACAAGCAACTTTGTTGTGCCACACAGCTCATCAGGTATTCCATTCCATCCCCATAATAACCTGTCAAGTAAAGAGTAATAAAGGTAGTTCTATTTAATGCAGACATGCTACATGGTAGGCATGGTACTAAGCACTTTTATATAGTTCTTACTTGCTTCTCACATCAACTCTAAATGTGAGTTTTATTATTTTTAATTTACAGGGAAGGAAACTAAGACTCGGGGCCATTAAATGATTTGTCACACAGCTAAATGATGAAGGCACTGCATAGTAACTAATTGCAGAAAGAGGATCCTAAAGTTGCTTTCCTACCAAGACTGCTGGGTTTATTTGGAATGAGTATTTTATAGCATCATTGGGCACATCTTAATTTGAGGGGGTTCCGACTGAGTTTGAGACTAATTCTTCCATGAGAGCCACCACCAAAGTTTGGAATGGTGACATAGAGGGGCTGTGAAATGTCCGTGAGAGATGGTTCTGGTAACTTCATGCTTTGATGCTCAGACCATATACAATGATAGACAAAATATAAAGCGAGAAAACCAAATGGATTTAGTCAAGTTCAAAACAATTATCTATCTTTGAGATCTGAGAGCCAAATTTCAAAACCAAGTGGTTAGCAGGGTTAAAGCCAGAGGGTCTGCTGAACTCCATTCCTGAAATGAGAAGGTTAATTAGGGTTCTTGTTACCTATGGGACAAAGCCAGACCTGCTACTTTTTAGAGCAGGGCTTGGGGAGAAAATTCATTGTTCATGACAGGAAACTAGAACTGTTCTGTTGTTGATCAGTATGTGAATCTTAGGCTTCTGAGCTGGAGAATTAAAGGGGTAGAAAGAGAGAAACAGTTTGTGACTTAAAACTGAATTAGCCATATGCTGGCCCTGTCACACCCCTGTAGCACAACAGATACACAGGAAATGCCCCTGTGTGACCTAGCCTGGTCTGGTAGCCTGGGTGGCCAAGTAGAAGCAATGGCAAAACTACTAGAAAGGGAGGAATGAGCACATAAAAAAATCTTTCACTGCAAATGGGCTTCAAACCAAGATTCTAAAATATGTGAGTGATTCATTAGATTCATGTAGTAAAGCAGACAAACAAATAAAACCCAACTGCTATGAGACCAAGATTCTACTCCAGATGAAATTAATTATATGGAACAGTCTGACAAAGACTTTGAAATAAGTATGTTTAGGAGCTCAGAAAGATAAATGAAAGTATGATTTTCACTCAAAAGAATGACAAATTTTGAGCAAATCCAAGTAGAATTTTTTTTTTAAAGAACACTTGTGTTTAAAATTAGAAATGTTAGAAATGACAAATGTTAATTGAAATAAAAGCTCTGGCAGATAGGATAAACTCGAGACTGAGTCCCAGTGAAGAGAGAACCAATGGTTAGAGAAAGTACAGAGAAAATCACGTTGATCAGAACAAGAGGACAGCTGATATGCATGAAAAAATAGTTGAGATACTTGCAGGATAGACTGGAAGGCTGCAGATCTATGTCAACCAGGATTGCAGTGGAAGTGAAAGGAGAATGTGTGAGAGATACGTAAGAACTGAAGAAATGATCAATAAAAAACTTTAGGATTGGAGACACACCTGAACACTCAGGTTGAAATTGTTCTTTCAGTACTGAGAAGGACAGATAAGTGTACAGCTGAAAAGTGAAGTGAAGTCGCTCAGTCGTGTCCGACTCTTTGCGACCCCATAAACTGTAGCCCACCAGGCTCCTCGGTCCATGGAATTCTCCAGGCAAGAATACTGGAGTGGGTTGCCATGCTCTTCTCCAGGGGATCTTCCCAACCCAGGGATCGAACCTGGGTCTCCTGCATTGTAGGCAGACGCTTTACCATCTGAGCTACCAGGGAAGCCCATACAGTTGAAAATATGACAATAAAACTTTAAGACAATGAACACAAAAGAAAATCTTGGGAGCTTTGAGAAGCCAGTTCTGTTCCATCGACCTTGGTCAAGAGTCTGGGACTAGTAAAAAGTGGCTAGAAATGGTTCACTGAGTGTCATCAGCATGTCTCATGCCATCACTGGCATTGTCAGGGACCAAAGCACTAAGCTCAGCTGGTAAAGAATCCACCTGCAATGCAGGAGACCACGGTTGGATTCCTGGGTTGGGAAGATCTGCTGGAGAAGGGATAGGCTACCCTCTCCAGTATTCTTGGGCTTCCCTGGTGGCTCAGCTGGTAAAGAATCTGTCTGCAGTGTGAGAGACCTGGGTTTGATCCCTGGGTTGGGAAGATCCCCTGGAGAAGGGAAAGGCTACCCACTCCAGTATTCTGGCCTCGAGAACCCCATGGACTGTATAGTCCATGGGGTCGCAGAGTCTGACACGACTGAGGCACTTTCACTTTCAAAGCACTAAACAATTCTAAGGAGAGCCTTCTTTCAAAATGTGTCTAAAATGCAATTGTAAAACTGCCTGCAAATGATCAGAGTTTCAGTTCAGTTCAGTCCCTCAGTCATGTCCAACTCTTTGTGACCCCATGGACTGCAGTATGCCAGGCTTCCCTGTCCATCACCAACTCCTGAAGCCTACTCAAACTCATGTCCATCGTGTCGGTGATGCCATCCAACCGTCTCATCCTCTGTCGTCCCCTTCTCCTCCCACCTTCATTCTTTCCCAGAATTGAGGTTTTTTCAAATGAGTCAGTTCTTCACATCAGGTGGCCAAAGTATTGGAGTTTCAGCTTCAATATCAGTCCTTCCAATGAATATTCAGGACTGATTTCCTTTAGGATGGACTGGTTGGATCTCCTTGCAGAGATCCAGTCTTCTCCAACACCACAGTTCAAAAGCATCAATTCTTTGGTGCTCAGCTTTCTTTACAGTCCAACTCTCACATCCATACATGACTACTGGAAAAACCATAGCCTGGACTAGACAGACCTTTTTTGGCAAAGTAATGTCTTTACTTTTAAATACTCTGTCTAGGTTGGTCATAATTTTTCTTCCAAGGAGCAAGCGTCTTTTAATTTCATGGCTGCAGTTACCATCTGCAGTGATTTTGGAGCCCCCCAAAATAAAGTCTGCAATTGTTCCCACTGTTTTCCCATCTATTTGCCATGAAGTGATGGGACCAGATGCCATTATCTTAGTTTTATTCAGGGATCATGATGATCATGCCATGATCATGTTCGGAGTTTAAACTGTGTTAAAACCCAGTGAGTGGGGGACAGGGTAAGAATTTTGTCCTTGGTTATGGTATTCACAGTCTTCATGAGTTGTCATTTAATTAATCTGTGAATGAGGATAATAATCTCTCCTTTATTTTCACCATTTTGTTACAAGTGATTTTCACCCTTAAAAGTTTTTACAGATTGTAAAACGTGACTCAATTGTGAATGCATGCACACTAAGTCACTTCAGTTGTGTCTGACTCTTTGAGACCCTGTGGACCATAGCCCGCCAGGCTCCTCTGTCCATGGTATTCTGCAGGCAAAAATATTGGAGTGGGTTGCCATACCCTCCTCCAGGGGTCTTCCCAACCCAGAGATTGAACCCATGTCCCTTATGTCTCCTGCATTGGAGGCTGGTTCTTTACCACTAGCACCACCTGGAAAGCTTATGATTCAGTTGTAAGAAATTGTTACTTTACTACAGAAA
Source organism: Okapia johnstoni (assembly GCA_024291935.2). NCBI lineage: Eukaryota > Metazoa > Chordata > Mammalia > Artiodactyla > Giraffidae > Okapia > Okapia johnstoni. Next base: position 101,772,932 of record CM044309.1, read on the forward strand.
TGATTATTAACAATGGTTCCTGCCTTTTAGCATTTATATGTTAGATTTGTTAAAAAAAAAAAATCAGAAAAATCCCTCCAAACAATACAAAAATGTTTGCAAAGCTATTTGTAACAACTAAGCACAAATTATTTTTAGCATGTGCCAAGCATAGGAATGTAAAGTGAACAGTGGGGATGGGGTTTAATGTTGATAAAACTACATATTATGAATTACCCTATCCATTTATTCCCACATGTTATTATGAAAATGCTCACACATGCACCTAGACTTAATAATTATTGACATTTAGCCATATTTATCAATATGTAACTATATATGTTTTTCTTCTGGATCTATTGAAAGTAAATTGCAAACATCATGCCATTTCATGTCTAAAGATTCAGTTTGCATCTCTTAATAAAAAGAACATTTACCCATGTAATCATAATATCATTATAGTACATTGAGAAAGTTAACATAGTAATCTCCCAATATTGTTTAATAACCAGCTGAGATTCACATTTTCTCAATTTCCCCCCAAATCTTTCTATATCTGTTTTCTCCCTAAATCAGAAACCACACATTGCATTTGCTTCAGACTACATTTATTGCTGTCTCTTTTCTCTGTTTTATTTGAGAACAGTCTCTCCAGTTGTGTTCTCCCTTACAGAGTAACTTTTTTAAGATAACTGGCCTAGTGTATTTTTTGTTTTGAAGACTGTTCTGGATTTGTGTAAATTTTTTTCCTGCAAAGAAACACTTGTTCCTCTCTCCCTGCATTTTCTGAAAATTGGATGTTTCATCTAATGGCTTAATTAGATTTATGTAAGGGCTTCCCAGGTGGCGCTAGTGGTACAGAACCTACCTGCCAATGCACGAGATGTGAGAGATGCGGGTTTGATCCCTGGATCAGGAAGATCCCCTAGAGGAGGACATGGCAACCCACTCCAGTATTCTTGCCTGGGGAATCCCATGCACAGAGGAGCCTGGCGGGCTATGATCAATAGGGCCTCAAAGAGCTAGACAGGACTGAAGTGATTTAGCACTCACACATATATTTTAGATAGGAATACTTTGTTATGATGTATTATACTTCATACTGCATCACACTGAGAGAGATATAATGTCCACTATTGATAGTTGTAAGCTAACTAGTTTGATTATAGTGAGTACCACCAGATAAGTCACTGTGAAGGGACATACACCTTTCTGTTTGTTGTTGTCAAAGGATGAGAACTGTGTCTCTCAGAAAACCCTTTCTCCTCACGGTTTTAGCATCCATTAATGAGCTTCCCTGGTTGCTCAGACAGTAAAGAATCTGCCTGCAATGCAGAAGACCTGGGTTTGATCCCTGGTTCGGAAAGATTCCCTAGAGAAGGGAATGGCAGCCCACTCCAATATTCTTGCCTGGGGAAATCCCATGGATGGGGGAGCCTGGTGGGCTATAGTCCATGGGGTCGCCAAGAGTCGGATACGACTGAGCCACTAACACTCTAATAATTATCCTGGACCATTTTATTAGCATTGCAAAATGGTGAATGTCTAATATTGTCATCTCTTACTATCAGCCTTCGATAAAGAAAAGCTTTCCCTCATCAAAAAAGCATGAACTACACTCCCTCCTAAAAATCATGATGCTTCTGTGACTTTATTATCAATTTTCAGAACAAGAGATTTGTGTAATTGTCTCTTCGATGGCAGCAGCTGAGATTTTTTTTTCCTTTTTTGTTTTGGAGGATTACTATGGACTCATTGATTTTTTTTATACTTAGTGTTTTGTTTTAAAAAAAAATCAAAGCAATTACAACTACAAAGTATCATTTTTTTTTAAATTTGATGAGGCTAAATGTGAAGCCTAAGTCCTAATGGAATATAGATTGAATGGGGAAGGAGGTTAATCAGAATAATGTAGTTTTTTTAAGTATACATTATTAGAGATCCTAATCATTTTTTTTAATTTATGAGATGCTCTTTTCTCAAAGTCTCTGAGTACCTTAACCAGAGTATCACTGAAAACAAGAATGTCAAAAAGGCACATTTAAATTGTTCTCAAAATCAATCAAAAATAATGAGGTGCTGGGAAAAAGTTGTATCCTTGATAATTACATCTATCAGTATCAGAAAACAAAAGAGAACAATCAGGAGATGACAACTCCACTCCCAAGCAGCACATTAAAAAAAGGCTAATGAAAAAAAAAAGTCTCTTTTAAAAATTGTACTGAATTAGCATTTCAAGTAAATTGACAACTTAAGCGTTGATAAAGGCCAATCTGGAGCCCAAACAATGGAAGTTCTGTTTCTACTTGTATCTGCTTTTAAAAGAAATGATCTCACTTGACTTTCTTTGGTTGTTGTCCTCTATATAGATGGAAGTGTTAGTCACTCAGTAATGTCCGACTGTTTTGCGACCCCATGGACTACAGCCCACCAGGCTTCTGTATCCATGGAATTCTCCAGGCAAGAATACTGGAGTGGGATTCTATTTTCTTCTTCCCAACCCAGGAATTGAACCCAGGTCTCCCGCATTGCAGGCAGATTCTTTACCATCTGAGCCACCAGGGAAGCCCATATAGATGGAAGCATTTGTCCTACTGGAGGGGACACAGTCCTTCTTTACTCTGCAGGGGTCAGGGTGTCCCTGGAGTATTGTGCTTGATTTAGAGCTCTATTTATTGAAAACTGACGTGGAAGAAAGGAACAAGGCTGGTGAAAGTTGCTTAAAGCATTTCTTAAACCAAACCTCCATTTTCAGTCTGCAAAGGGGTTCCTGTAACTGTCACTGCTGCTACTGCTGCTGCTAAGTCACTTCAGTCGTGTCCGACTCCGTGTGACCCCATAGAGAGCAGCCCACCAGGCTCCGCTGTCCCTGGGATTCTCCAGGCAAGAATACTGGAGTGGGTTGCCATTTCCTTCTCCAATGCACGAAAGTGAAAAGTGAAAGTGAAGTCGCTCAGTCGTGTCCAACTCTTCAAGACCCTGTGGACTGCAGCCTACCAGGCTCCTCCGTCCATGGGATTTTCCAGGCTAGAGTACTGGAGTGGGGTGCCATTGTCTTCTCCGGTAACTGTCACTATCGACAAGAAGTTCAACTTGTTCTTTATAGCTGCAGAGCCTGAACTTAGGACCATCAAGTGAAAGTAGCAGAAAAGTTAATTTGGGCTGAGAATGAGGAAGAATTCCTTCATAAACTCAGCTGTGCAGAGCTGCAATGGCTTTACCTACAAGGGCATGAGCCCCCAAGGCCAACACTTTAAGAGGTTACAGTCACTTTACTTAAAGATGGTGTATGTCACTTTACTTAAAGATGGTATAAAGGCAGGGGTCTCTCAAATTTTGCTATAATTATAATAGGTAATTATTTTGTAATTATAATAAGGAATAAGAGTCTATAATTATAAAAAGGAATAAGAGTCTATAACTATAATAAGGAATGTTTTAAAGGTCATTTTAAAATTAGTTTAAAAAATTTGAGGGTAAAAATGAATTTTATTCTTTAGTGGTCTGTATGGGCTATTTTTTATGTCTGTTATTTTTAAATAGATTTTATTATTTTTTTAACTTCTTATTTTTATTGGAGTATAGGTGATTAACACTGGTGTGTTAGTTTCAGGTGTACAGCAAAGTAATTCAGTTATTCATATACACATATCTATTCTTTTTTAAATTCTTTTCCAGTTTAGCTTGTTGCATTCTATCGAGCAGAGTTACCTGTGCTGTCCAGTAGGTCTTATTAGTTATATATTTTAAACACAGCACTGTGTGCACGTCAATCCCAAACCAAGGGAAAAAAAAAGAATTTTATACCATGGCTTTAAAAAGAAAACCACAGCACATCCAATTTTGTGTATCAGTGCTTTTTATTTAGGAGATCTGAGATGTATGACGAGATGAAGTTTAAGTTATAGCATTTTAAGACCATGGTATACTGTTTTTGATCACATTAAATTCTTACTTCATCTAGTCCCAAATTTAGGAGCTTGTACATCAGAATATGACTCTCTTAATAAGAATAGAAAGTAACATTTTAGATATTGTCTTCAGAGTAGAATTAGTATTTGAATTATCAGTAGAAGTGACAAAAGCGTTTTCTTTCAATGATAAAGAAAACTGATATACATAGATCTTCCAATGTGTCAGTTCATTTTGAAGGCAGTAGTAAGTGCTGATATTTTATTATTTTGGCTTGTCAAGTGATTTTATTCTTTATTATTAGACGAAGAAAAAAAAATCCCTAGTATATTCCGCCAACATATTCATCAGTCATCATTTTTGGAGACAGTTTTCGACATATTGTATGTTTTACTGTGCTAACAAGAGAAAAGACTAGCCATTAAGTTTATGTTTCTTTGTTTTTCAGCAAGGTCACATATCAGGAATGATGCTGGAAGTATGCTAATAAACAATATATAATGTAGGTCATCTGGGAGTAAGAAATATTTTCTAACTAGTTCTAAAGGGAAATATTGTTAAAAAAAGGGAGCGATGTTATTTACGCAACACATGTTGCTCTATATGTCACCATCAAAAGCATCTTGTAAACAGCTCAGCACAGTAAATCTTCCTTGGTGATTGTCAGGGTTTTTCAAGTCCATGTTAAATTTAGACCCAGAACACTCAATTCACAACATGCCTAATGTATAAAGCCTGTTAGATTATGTAGAAAGCTTTTGCTGGAAATCAGCCTGCATTTCTGTGCTGTTCAAGGAATACCATCTTCTGACGCAGAAGCAAATACTATGTTAAGAGAAAATAATTAAGGAAACTTTACTTTAAAAGCATTTATCATTTTAACTGCTAATAAAAGGATGCCACATGTTTTTTTTTTTTTGCTTAATGTTGATTTTATTGAGTTCTTTAAAATTAATTGCAGTTGACAGACTGATATTTTCTATTGCTACCATTAGCAAAGCAATTTTATATGACTGCCAATGAAGTGGTAATTCTGCGAGAACGCCTTAACAAACTGCCATTGATGTGATTTTACAAATGTCATCTGCTCACTTTCGGGAGAGTTTCAAATGGATTATTTCATAATGCTTTATTTTGTTTTCCAAGGTGGCTTTTAATTGTAACTATCAAGTTTCATCATAAAGGCAATTATGTAACTGTGTTCTGGAAAACTTAAAAGCAATACTTTACTTATTGAGTTCATCTAATATGTACTAAGCCATATAGGGGACACAGAGATAAAGATGAGAAATCATAAAGGCTGCTTTATCAGAGAGCCCTACTTTTAGAATTGAGAATTTATTTCCTGAAGAGTGTCATACTGAATGAAGTAAGTCAGATAGAGAAGGAGAAATATCGTATGACATCCCTTTTAGGTGGAATCTAAAAAGAAATTATACAAACCAACTTACAAAACAGAAAGAGACTCACATTTACAGCTCAGTGCAGTAAATCCTCCTTGGTAATTGTCAGGGTTTTTCTTAATTCAGAAACAAACTTATGGTTGTCAGGAGAAAAAGATAGTTAGGGACTTTGGGAAGGTCATGTACACATTGCTATATTTAAAATGGATAACCAACAAAGACCTACTGTATAGCACATGGAACTCTGTTCAATGTTATGTGCCAGCCTAGATGGGAGGGGGGATTTGGGGGAGAATGGATGCATGTATATGTATGACTGAGTCCCTTCACTGATGACCTGAAACCACCACAACATTGTTAATCAGCTGTACCCCAATACAAAATAGAAAGTTTAAAGTTGGGGGGAAAAAAAGAGAGAGAACTTATTTCTCTTCCCAGCAGTAAGGCACTGTGACATTAGGCACAGTATTCTACTTCCCTGGACCTCAGTTTCTTTATTTATGATACAAGAATTATAATAAATCCTGTTCTGTCTATTCACAAGACTTTTGTGTAATGATGAAACAGTGTTAGAATGTTCGATATGACATGATTTCTTTATAGGAGATATGTATTTAAATGCTAGTGTTCAGCAACTTCTGAAACATCCTCTAAATCTCATACTTCAGCTAAAAATTATCATCTCTGAATCTCCTAGCTAGATTTTGTGAATCTTCACTTACTGGCTGTTTTGTATGGGTATCTCGAAGCAACCCTGCAGTTATATTGTTCAGAATGAAAGTGTGCCTGATCCTCAAAGACACAGGTTTGTGAAACTCAGCCGCGCTTTACATATATTTTCAATACCAACTTCGGTTTTTATAATATAGGAATCTTTAAACATGTATTGTAGTATAAATATGTGTCTTCATTTCTTCCAACTGTTTGCAATGAAAAACGTAATGTTTGGATCAAGCCATGGGTCATAGAAGGGAACTCACAGAATTTTTCCCAAGTAGCCCTACAGACGTTTACTTAATAACATGGATAAGACCATGGTCTCAGGAAAATTCTGTGACCAGGTAGGGTTGGTTTTTTTGTTTTTTTTTTTTAAAGGAAAAAATAAAAGTAAAAAGACACATGTGTCTAAGTAATTCTGTTTATACTTGTTTTCTCAGAAGAAGACCTATCAGTGCATCAAGTGTCAGATGGTTTTCTACAATGAATGGGATATTCAGGTGCATGTTGCGAATCACATGATTGGTAAGTGACACTCCGAACCTTCTTACAGACAGATTTTCCTCTTCCTTGTGTACATCAATGCCTATGTAATTAAACAGAGTTAAAGATGAATTAATTGTTCAGCCATCAATGATTTACCTAGGCATGATTGATTTTTTTATTACTATTATTAGGCCTGATAAAGCATTAGCACATTTTATTTTCTGCAAGGGCTAGTTTAGACTTCTGCAGAGGATTATATATCTACTGCCAGTCAAAACACAGGTGATTAACAAATTAAACTTCTAATCATTTTTGCATTATTGAAAACTAACAGGAATGGTTAATGAACTGGATGTTAGCTTTCCATAGAGTTTTAGACAGGTTTTAATTTCAGAAGTTATTATGGTAATGGCACTGCTGTGTGTTGCTTAAGCATCTTTGTATCCAAATCTAAAGTGGTGAGTTTTTGTGATAGGGAAACATAAATAATTTAAATTGCCGTAAAATAATTTTACATGTATGGTTTCAACAGCCTGGAAGTAATCATGATCATAAAGATCATGTAAAGAATTCAGTCGTCATTTTTTATTCCCCACCAAATTTTATGCAGATTTTTATAAAAGCAGTTCGGGTAAAGATCTCTGAGGTTACTCTAAGCCTGTGTTTTCAGGGATTTTGCATTTTTCACATGGGCTAGAGCTAAAAGGATAATTTTTTCACTTACTCTTATTGTCCCATTATCCCTTAATTCCTCTGGGGTTACCTCCTATGTTTTAATTTGATAAGCACTTAGTAATAACACTAAGAATTTTACCAGCCAATTAAACTTTGTCAAGCAGATCGTTTTCTACTAGTAAAATGACAATTGCTGTTACTTTGTACTATTTTTGTCACTCATTTGTGTTTTTACATGATGTGATTTTTTTTATTTCATACTGCTTTCATGGTATTTTATAATATCAAATTATTGTGATATGATATTTAAAAAGTCTGATCAACCTCATGCTCTCTATCAAACTGTAAAAAAGGAAAGAAAATTCAGCATTACAGACTCTGAACTCCTTTTCAGGGGTAAACAAGTTTCATCATACACTTAATCAGCTGCATTCTAAGAGGGTGCAGTAGAAGGGTTGCTCCAATTATTATTACTGATCCTTACAACCAGCTATATAACAAAATTTCTAATGACTTTGTAGCTATTAATGAAGATGAAGTAAAAAGTATGTTGGAAACTTTATTAATAGGTTTTCAGTAGGATTTGCTTTATAGTTTTCAAATGATGATCTTTAGGAGGATTACAGTTTACAAAAGACTAAGCATTTAATTATACAATATGCAGCTCATACCTAACAGCTAAAATATTGGTTACTTTTTCTCTATATTTTCCAGATATAAGTACTAATATTATTAGTGATTTTCCTCCACATTAAATGGAAATACTCTTAAATGTGCCAGAATAACATTGACAGTTTTACTGAGTGTTCAGAAGATAATGAGAACATGTAAGAGAGACTGAAATGTTTCTTATGTTTTCCTTTCTATTTTGGATTCCAAAAAATACTCTATGTAAACTTTCAAAATGGACTGGCTTGGGGGGAAACACATGGCTTTGAAAAAATGAATTCTTCTTTCCAAATATGAGTGTTAATATTTTCCATCTCTTTATTTCTTGAGTAGAGCTTACTGGTGGCAGTCAGTCATGATTCTTCATTAGGCCACAGTTTTACAAGGGTGTTAGTGAAAATATTTCTTGGAAGTTTGCAGCTTATGGAAAATTTAGTGAAACATTGTGCTCTGATTAGTTTTATTCTTTGTAAACTTGTTTTTGGTTCTGGATTTATTATTTATCCCAGGGCCCAGCTGAACAAATGGAATATATTTTCAACACGTTATTAATGTTCTTTTGCCAAGTAGAATCTGAATGGAATGCTGAGCATGAGAAGAATTTTTTATTTTAGTATCATTTGTCCAAAATGTTCATTGGTTTGGCCTGGGCCTTTTTTAAAATTGCTTTATACCTTTCATTTGGTATTTCTCTTAATATTCCTTGCATCATTAGTGCTTCCCCAAAGCTTCCCCGCCTCTACCTTATGGTGGATTAATATGACACTCACCTCCTCTTGGGATCTGAACGTTTAACAATTCACCTTCCATCAGAGAAGAAAATTCTATTCCTTTTCACAGAGGGCCTAGGTAGTTAATATTCATGCTATTTTTTAATAATAAAATATGTAATTCTCTTACACTTGAGGCCTAAACAAAAGAATAGTAGCCATTTAATTGTTATATCTGTTGACCATGTATCCAAGTCCTTACATTTCTTCCCCTCTGCATTGTTAGTATCTAGAGAGAGAGAATGTGTACCCCGGAGGATGCCACAAAGGCTAAGATATCCCTTTTTAAAATCCCAGTGTGATGCTTAGTTTTTCAAATGAGGCAGGCAGCATGATTCTGTTGGCTAAAATACCTCCATTGAGGGTAGGTATTTTTAGGTTGTGTATCTGTATATGTTTTTTTGTCTAATCAAAAAATAATCTCAACCGGACTTTTAGCAAGGAAGAGGGATTAGAGGCTATCTGAAAAGCCTCTTACTCTTTTTGTTAAGAGGGCCTATGGTGTTTTTACAGATTTTGTTTTCCATTTCAATCGGTCTGGAGGAGAGATTATGTCACCTGATGGAAAACAGGGTGTGCAGATGACCCAATGAGGTGTGACTTTAAACTCCTTCTTTGACCAAGTCATTTGCATTTGCTTCTACGCAGCACACATGTTTTAATGCAGTTTCAATGTCAGGGAACCTCCACGCTTCTTTCTGGATGCGCTGGTCTCAGACTATTGGCCAGGGACATTTGTGAAAGGAAACACATCAGTGTTTCTACCAGGTATACACTGGAGATGCTGTGCCGAAGTGCCATTTTGCAGTGAGGTGTGGACACGTGCTTTGAGTTGCAGGAATAATTACTCAATAAACATGCATTTGGGATTTGACTTATGTCTATTAAGGAAAAAAGAAAACCTCCCTCTCGATTGCATTTTGACACAGTTTCAGTAAGAACAGTAGGCGACTATTTAGAGGTTTCTCTTCTTTACACACACACATACACACACACACCCCGCAAGAGCTACAAAACACTTTAACAGCTTTCCTGGGGGAAAGATTTCCCTCTTTTAAAGTCTGCACGGATGAAAAATTTTTTCTTGTCTTCCTTTGTTTCTTTCCCATAGTTTACACTGGCTTTTGACCTGAGAATGCAGAAAGAAGCCATTGTGCATTGTGTCCTTTAATTCATTATTCACTCGTCTCTTTCTATCAGCACAGTAAATATTTATTGTTTTTCCCCCGTTTGATATTTCTATTATTATTATTATTTGGTATGGATTAGCACAGATAGTGATGAGACCAGAGAATGTAAATGTGTTTCACCCAGCAAAGGGATTGCCTCATATAAAATTATGAGGCTCAACAGCAGTAGAGTAAATTTGTAAGTGCTCTGAATAAAGGGCTGTTAGGCATGCGATAATATAAAGAGATGACATTGCCAAGAACTATTTATGAGAAGCTTAATTTTTTTCACTCTGATAATTCTTGACCAATAATTACCAGCCTCTAATTATCTATTTTAGTTCGAAAGAAATTTCTATCACTACGGAGGCTGGCATTGCAACTAGCGCATAAATCCCCAAAGAGACCAATGTGTTCCAAACAGCCACAAACAACTGTCTCATGAAACAGAGTGAGCAAATTGCGAGCGGCTGGTGGTAGACAACCAGCAGTAGGCTCACCATCGAAGGCCAGTCAGCTTGACAAAGAAATGATCAAAGGGGAGAAATACCATTATCCTTGGAATTGATTGCTGCGGTCATAGCCTTTGGAGGACAAGTGGCCAGGGTATAGCATAGCCATTTCCAGCCCTTGCTTTCAAAGTTCTTGGATGGAGAATATGAAGGGAATGAGTATAAACCATTTACCTAAGAACTGTTTGAAATTGGCTTAGAAATGATTACTTATTAAGTTTATTTTTCATATGATCGGAAAGACCAGTTAGAATAGCAAAATTGTAGCTAAGGTGGCAGAGTATACTCTTTTGTGAAAAAAAAAAGGGGGGAAATCAACAAATAGTCAGTAACAGATGTGTCCCAGATGGATCAGGGTGACATTTAGTGCATTGGAAGCAGTAAATGTATTTATCTCTTAGTGAAGCAAAACTAGAATTTGGGACTATAAGGGACAACTAATATAAAAACATGGATGCATAGATATTGAATATTTTTATTCAGATCTCTAATACTCCATGCTTTATGGATAGTTACAGTTTTTAAAATATCTAGGAAAGGATTCAAGCTTTCCACAGTGCACGCAGGACAATATCTACCCTATGTATTTTGTTCCATGTGATATAAATCACTGATTTTAAGACAGAAAGAATGCATAGATCAGTTTTGTACAGTGTGCTGAGATTTCTGTCTGTGCTTGTGGCAAGTGCCATTCATATATTCTGAAATTTGCTTGATGCCCAAGGTCACAAATGGCATCCTTTTCCTTCTGTTTCTTTAGTCGATGGTGTGCTATGCAACTAATCTTCATTAGTTTTGTGATATTCAGCATCACTTCTGAAACATTCCAGCTTGAGTGCTCTTGCTTTAGAATAGACTAAAACCAATATTTTGAGGTTTGTAGTGGTTTGGGATTTTATGTGTCTGAAGGGGAAATATCCAAAGATATGTATCTCTGCATAGGAAGATATAGAGCCATGTTGCTCTTTAAATGCTCAGCTCTCATTGGCTGCTTTTTAAAAAACATGATTATGGTGGATCTACAACAATGCATATATGGGTCGGTATTTATATATGTGTGTCTACCTGCTCTGTCCTAAGAAGTTCAACGTCCATAAGTTCTCTAGAGTTTACATGAGTTCTAAATGAGAAGACTATTGAATTTTTTTAAGTCATCTTCAGTTGATTGCTTACAAAACACAGGGAATTAAGAAATAAGCATTTGGTGTTAAATATGTTGAAATACTGGCTAATTTCATCAAGAGCTGGATTAAAAAAGATGAAATCTGGGCAGTTTAATGGTAACAGAAAGCTACCCTCATGTGGGCAATGCTGGCTTATTTGAAAAGCCCATAAAGGGTTTCTACATGGACCATACAAAAGGGATACTTTCTCTTTAATAGCCATCTGTACAGGAGAGATGAGAAGTGGGCCAGGTCATCTCTCCTCAGCTGTCATGATATTAACGTAGGTAATGGAGCAAGCTCGGCATTCTGCTGGGTGTTGTTTTTCATAGATGTTCATCGATTTACACAGATAATTCTATTTATTTCTTCGAGTTGGTCCAAGTGAGCCCGGCAGAATAACAAACACCAAAGCATTTCAAATGACTTTATCTTTGTTTGCCACGTAACTTTTGTCTAAAAAAATGGTGTCACACCTACTGTGCAGATGGCGGCATGATTTGTAAACCAGCCAAAACATTTAAACAAATGTGTGATCTGGGGATAGATTTAAATAAAGGATAAAATGGAGTGTGGGCCACAAATTCTAATAATCAGATGATTTTAAGTTGTGTGCAGTGTGGAGTGATGGTCACAGCGATGGCAAAGAAAGCTTGCCAGTGACAGCAAGGTGCCTCACAGCTCTCCGCATGGCGCCTGTGGCCCGGCAGGCCTCAGTTTGAGAACCACACATTTGCCGTACAGCTGGCAGCTCTGTATGGGGACATCAGATAAAACTTATGTAAAATGAAGTGTTATTGCTTCGTATGAAATCGTTCAGAGAGGGAATCCGCAGACAGTAACTGAAAACAGAATTCATGGTACCAATGAAGCAGACTGTAAATATGAAGAGGGTTTAATTATCTGCGCAATTTAACAAAAATTCAAGATATATTCAGAAAGGACATACGCAGGCATAAATAGAACGCGGCTACACCGTTGAACGAGTGCAAAGGGAGGACACAGGAAACGACCAGGCTCCTCTATACCATCAGCCTTCCTAAAAACAAAGACAGTTTAATATAAAAGCAAAAAGAGCTTAAAAAAAAATCTTTTTGAAATAAGATCCAGTTGTCAAGAGCTCATCTTGATTCTTTGGATTCTTATTTCTGAAGCCACTTTTCAAGAAATCTTTGAGGCCTCTCTCTTATGTCAGTGTTAAGCTATTAAAAGACACATCAGAATGTCAACACTTGTTTTGTGTTTTAGCCTGCATCTAGCAGCTTTAATTTACAAGAGTGAAAAATACTGGTGGTGAGTGGAGTTTCTACCTTACAAGCCCTTAAGAAAGCTTCTCAGACATTTCTCGTCACGTTCATTTTCCCTGAGGCTGGGGGTTTTCACTGAGGCCACGGACAGATGGAAGATCCAGTTTCTTGTTCCTTTTTAGAACACACGGTCCTAAAAGAGACCTCATAAGAAAGTTGTTACCAGCAGAATTATGGAGATGCCAGCCTGCCTTCCTAGGCTCTGTACAGAGATACTGGGCAGGATCTGTGCCAGATAGAAAGTTCCATGTGACTGTCTGAGACACGCTGGTGGGGCTTCTGGCTCTGGTTTTGTCCTCTCCTTTGACTTCCCTGGAGGCTCAAGTGGTAAAAAATCTGCCTGCAATGCAGAAGTCCCAGGTTCGATCCCTGGGTAGGGAAGATCCCCTGGAGAAGAGAATGGCAACCCGCTCCAGTATTCTTGCCTGGGAAATCCCATGGACAGAGGAGCCTGGCAGGCTACAGTCCATGCGGCCACAAAGAGTCAGACACGACTGAGTGACTAACACACTTTGACTTGCTGGAGAATATGCCACAGGGCATATCCGTCCACTCACCATTAGATATGTTGATTATCAAATGGGGGTGATTGTCTGCTTCTGCATGAAGTTTGCAAAACATTTCTGAATGGAGGGCGGGTCAAGTCATCCACCAAAGATAAATAGAGGGATCCTACATACACACACACACACACACACACACACACACACACACACACAGGCCCAGATACGCATAGGCATTGTGACCTAATTCCTCAGGATCAGTTCAGACGCATAAAGAGAAAAGGTGGCTGATGACCTATTTCCATAGGTGATTTCCTGGTGGTGAGGCCATTCCTAGCAAGTAAACAAAGGAATGTGGAGAGTGGGTGTTGAACTTCAGCGGCTCATATTGTTGCATTTGGTGAGCTGATGAGCTTCCTAGGTCACCTTTAGAATTATGCCTATGACAGCAGCAGCTACCTGCCAAGATTGCAAGGTATCTCACAGCTCTCAGAATGGCGCCTGTGGCCCGGTAGGCCTCAGTTGGAGGGTACACATTTGCTGTACAGCTGGCAGCTCTGTATGGGGCAGCCGTGTGGGCTGTTAGGGAGCTGGAAAGGAGACAAGCATGAAATTTCTTCTAACCCCAACTCTGTTTTTCTGTACTGTTGGCTGCTTCTCAGTTCCTTGACAAAAAAAAAAAAAAAGAAAAGCAATCAGGCACCCTTTAATCCGCCTGTGATTACCACTGGTATAAAAAGAGAAGCATAATGAGGAAAAATGCCTCGTTTTGTTGCCTTCAAAAGCCAACAAATTGGAGTTAACTTGACAGGAAGTGGCTTAATAATTAGATTATTTATTTATTCCTGACACATATCCCCCTGTTACTAGTCTCAGGAGACCCTGTAGATGGTACGATTTTCAAGCTGCCATTACTTCGCTGTCTTCTGTGAACAAAGAAGCTACTGTCTATCAGTCAATTAAATGCACTCTTTAAGCGGAGGCTGCGAAGTCCTCAATGGAGAGAGCCCTGGGACGCTGTGGCTGATGATTCTTTTCTCTGTACTGTACATCACACTCTCAACTACAATCCCCACAGAGATGGAATAAAGTCAGGCATTAAAATATCACTTGTTGATTTGTTTGCTAATGAAGAGCCATTGAAATGTTTGTGTATTTATATGGCAAAATTGTTGATAAAAGGGCCGACTTGCCTGTGTATCTTAGTTCATCTGCCGTGAGTGCTTATTTAAGAACTATTAAAATTAAATTCAACCCACAACGGAAGTAAAAAGAAAACTCTGAGATAACAGGAGTTTTCTTATGACGTTCATCACGTCAAGTGACTTAAGGCAGGGAAAATGGAGACGTGGCATTATTTCAGTCCCTGACTTATGTTGCATTCAGCCAAACACCTTGTTTTCTCTGATGTAAAAATGTGTAAATCTCTTTTTCAGGGAATCTGGGAGCCACAGTTTTATGTAGGAAAAGATACGAGAATCTGTTTGTGAGAATAATGTCCTGAGAAATTTTATAAAGCTGAATGGCGTTTTGGTAGCCATTTCTCTAATTCAGTGAAATAGGTGCAGAAGTTTTTATGAGAAGCTTAGTAGCGGGTTTTATAACCACTGACTTCCCATCTCTCTATGTTCCTCCTCCTGTTTTCTTTTTTTTTTTTTCTGTTTTCTTTTCTCAGCATTACTTTATTTCCATCTACGCGGTGGTGACTTTTTGATCCCTGCTTAGTCAAGGTTTTTAATCCTGCAATATATTCATCACCTTCTTACTACTTCCTGTTTACTATGTACAAAGCATGCCTTTGCTAGACCTCTCAGGCTCCCATTAATTGGTTTTAAGAGTACATCTGTTGTTAGCTTGGAGGGCTCAAGGTCTGCCTAGGCTGAACGACTCAGACAATATTATGACAGCTCTCTGCTGAAATATTTAGCCATGGCTCTGCCATTGAAAGGAATAAATTTGGAATTGAAACCAAAGCCACTGAACACTGGAAATTGTCCCCACTTCTTCCCATCAGGCTTCATAACTGTAATCAAGGCTTGAACTGTAGTTTTCATGATTACCTGACAACAGGCTGTGAAGAATTAATTCAAGCTACCATCAGATGGCCGTATTCCTTATTTCTACCTTGTTATTCCAAGTCATTTTGTTAGAAAAAGCTTAGATACTCGGAGGTGTTCTGTAATAGAAAATGAATTCGAAACCCTTTCATTAATTGGTGATTAATATATTTCAGGATTAGTTTAAGCAGGGCCCTACCTCCTGCCCAGTCAAGTATGTTCTGGTTAATATCCAATTATCTGCACCTTCGTAGTTATTATGTCTTAATATTTCGGATATGATAACCAGAAACTTGAGAGTCATGCTAATGAGGAGCATAGAACAAGAATTAACCAATGACATACTCAATGATCCTTGGTGAGGAAAGAATCTCTTTTTTCCCCCTTAACACATTACTTCAGCATCTTCTGAGCACTGGCTGAAAACTAAGACCTTCAGCTGCAGCAGGCCAGAATGGGAAAAGCCAGTCATGTTCTCCTTTTAAATAATAATAACCTGAATGCACAGTGCTTAAGTTCACCTAAGAGCATGGTTTAAGTTCATTTCATGGAGAATCAGAATAGGAAACAGAGGGCTGGTTTCTCTTTCCCAAACAGGAAGCATCACATCCTTTATCTTTTCCTTTTAACAGAGCCACAAGTTGTTACCTCTTCAAAGGATGTTTTAATTCAGATTAATTTGAAATGCCTTTAATAGTTCACAAAGGAAACACCTTTCCCTGCTAACCTTTTATCCTCTTACCCTGCCCTCCCCCCATAAATCACCATGCTGTACACATGTTGCATCTCTATTTAATTTTTTTTGCAGGGAATTTCACTTTTGCCCAATCTGACCTAGCTCCCCGAGCAGCGCCTGCTAGGGTGGCGTGTGCTGCTTCAAACCACACAGCTTTCAAAGAGTCCACATGGTACGTTGCCCCTTTATATGCTGTATTGTAATGAAGCCACATCAGTAAATTGCAGTGAAGGGTGATTGTTGCACGGGGATCACTACTACACCTTAGGGTCCATTTGCACCAGATTATTCTTTTTATTGTTATTATTACTTCCCATCTCCTTTACTCTCTTGCCGGTGAACTTGCTCTTGGCCACCAGTGCAACACAGAGGGGATCTTAAGGAAGACTGCAGGCAGCGTGTTTTTTCTCTTAGCCCATACCAATCACCATTCAGTTCCAAACCTGGGTATCCTGGGTGGCTTGGTGGGACCTTATTGATGCTGCTTTACCCTGTGGACCCTGTTCATAATGTTCCTCATCTTCATCTTCTTAGAAGAACAAATTTACTGTGAATAAAAGTGACCCATTTCTTTTCATATGTCTCATCTAGATGTTATAAATTTACCCTCAGGATGATCAATTCATTTGACCCTTCCCCCAGAAAGATTTAATAATTTACCCAGGGGGCTTAAGCAGGATCACTGTTTAGGGAAAGATTTGTATTTTCTGTATCTTCTTGAGCTTCCTTAAAACACAGAATAAAGTTATTATGAGTATTGTACATGTTAGTATTATCTCTTTACAAAATAGGGGCTTCCCAGGTACCTTAGTGGTAAAGAATCTGCCTGCCAATGCTGGAGACACAGGTTCGATCCTTGGGTCAGGAAGATCCCCTGGAGGGCTGCAGTACATGGGGTTGCAAGAGTCAGACATGACTGAGTAACTAAAGCACACACACTCTTTTCAAAATAGCCTATTTCCTGACCCTGACCAACCACTGTCGCTCAGTAACTGATAAAAAATAGTGTGGATTTAAGTCAAGGATCCTGTGTTCTTATTAAACAGAGCTATGAACAAGGTTTTAGCTTGAGTTATTCTTTGTAAATTTGGGGTGACAGTTTAACCCCTCTGCTGTCATAATTTTAGTATCTGTGTCCATTTGTTTTTCCAAATGGTTAGGGCAACTCTTGTTCTGTGTTTTTTTTTTTTTTTTTTTTTTTTATAAGGCTGGGCTGCTGTGCAGCATTCAAACTAAAATGTAGAATTAGAGCTGACACACCTTCAATTGAACTATCAAGTCTTTCAAAATGGCTCAGCCAGTGACGCCAGGCCCGCGCTGTTCAAGTATACACCCTTCCGATTGCGGGCCAAGGGGCATTGATTTTGAGCTGTCATTTCTCATGCACATACTGTAGAATTGAAATTTAAACCTTAATCCACTCAGTAATGCAATTAATTTTTAATGTGCAGTAATACTAATTGAAATAGCCTGAATTTAGTAAGTCACCGCAAGACATTCTCCAAAGCAAGACTCTCCACTGAGAACAGGGGAGGACAGACGATCACTGTTCCAGTGTTTACAGGATAAATGCTCACTCTGCAGACCTCCAGTGGCAAGGGGAGTTCTTTAGGCTAGAGCATATCTCAATGTGAATAGAAATATCTTTTCGGAGAGAATTCTTACTTTCTACCCACTGCAACAGGCCATAAGATTTCTGATCAACTATTTTCTTTTTTTTAAAAAAGCATAGTTTTAGTTTAAAATATCTTAACAAGCTAAAGGCAAAAAATGTATTAACCTGTTTTTTAATGCAATTATGAATAGTTGCAAATGAAATTACCTGCCAACAATGTCATAGTCAAAAGCATCGTTTCAGTGGACAATCTCATTATATGATGTGCATTTGAGATACTGTTTCCAGACTGGATGAATATATGTATTTGATCAGCTGTTTGTAAATCTATTGCCTTGTTTTGGTGTATGTATATTCCTGTGAATTGAAAATACCCCCTACTTTCTTTTATTTCCAACTGTGTTGCTTTGCATGCTCTTTCAAAATAGGCTTTTAAATGTTTTGTGAGGTTTCTTTTTTGCTAGGCCAGAGCAAAGCAAATTTTGTACAGTAAAACCAAATAGGTTTCCAGTTATTTCTCCTCTAAAAAGGCTCTCTAACCACATTTATCTGCTAGTAAATGAGGACTTTTTAAAATGCATCAGTTCTGCTGATGAATGTGCTTGCAGAGTGTTCAAAATGAGCAGAAGCATTAAGTTTTAGAAAAAAGGCAAGCACTGTATATCATGCTTTCATGGCTCTCACATTATAGTATTTAATAAGCCAATAGTGCTGTTAAATATTTAGTAAAGTTTCCCTCATAGCCCTGCCATCTATTCAAATGGGATTTGAAGACATTTTTGCAGCACATAAGTAAAAATGATGTTACAGAACTTGAAGCAGTTGTAGCGTGGCATATTATCTAAATAAAGTGTGGGTAACATGGTAAAAATGAGTTCAAGAGATTCACACCTACCAAAAATACCTAAATCAGTTCACATTCTTTGGATTAAGGGTTCGACCTGGCTTTCATTTTGTCACTGTTAAGTCAAAGTGCTGTAGGGATTATTTACATAGAATCTTAAAATGATATTATAACATGTTTTTGAAAAAGGAGGCTCTTATATTGTAATGATTTTGAGCCATTCCTAGTATCTCAGTTGAGCTTTATAGTAGACATTTTTTCTTTTTCACTGAATAGAGGGAGAGAAAGAAAAAGAGATGAGGCAAAACCAATTTATAGTTTGTTCAGAACATATTTTCAAATCAGATTGGGGTATATAGTAAGTGAAGTCTTCATAGCATCTGTTTTGGGTATGCTATGGCAAATACCAAACATTAGACAGATACTGTTGTACAACACTGATAAAATGCATAATGGATCATCTTTTTCAATTTTTCCTTATAATATTTGATGGTTATTATCCAAATAACAATAATTGCTCTTTTAATCTGGAATGGAAATTGGTTTCTAAGATCCTTAGTGAACATATTGCCAATAAATGCGCTGCTGACATCATGACTGTCATTGTGTTAGTGACTTAGAATTTACACGTAAACCTTTCAGTGCTTAAGAGTACTATTAGTTTTGAAAGTATAAAGATAAAGGCTGGTCGTTTGTCTTATGTGTAACACATCTCGTTCTTCTAGGAGCCTATTTGCTCAATTCTGATTTTCACCCTGTTTTATATGCAGCCAGTGACCACAGTATTCATTCAAACTGCACAGAGACTCATGTCATCTGTAAAGCATGGCTTACTGATCTTATTTGCTATTTGTATTCTCATAAGAAGAAACCTAGGATTCATGCGATTGGGGGAAATATATTTCTTTGTCGAATTATGTATATCACATGTACGTTCGTTGCAGGAATTTCATAATGAAGGATGGATAAAGGAGACAGCTTTAGGTATACATGAAGCAGAAGGGAAGGAAAGTGATGCAGGGTTCATATATAGGTGTGTTTAATATGCAGTGCTTGATGTATGTTGACCCCAGGTTACAAGACTAGAAAATCCCATTTTCCAGCTTGTTTCAAATGTGGTAAAAATGCTGCTTCAGTTGCTTTATGCTACTCACATTGGGAAAGGTGCTTATCCTGTGATAATTATCATCAAGGAATATTAATGCGTTCAGCATTTGTAACCCAAAAACTCATTATAGCTTAAGCTGTGCATCATCTGTGAAGAGAGAACTTTGCCAGAATTCGCTCTTCACAGGGGTTGCCTCCTGCTTGCTGCGGAGTGGTCAGACTACTGCAAGAGGTCACTTAGGCTATTTTTGAAAGCTGAAGTTTTGCAGTTTTTGAATCACTGCCTTCTGTCTAAAAAGCTTGATCGTTCTTGCCGCAAAATACCCTGCTTCTAAAGGAATGCATACAGAAGTGCAATTAATAATAAAAAAATAAAGAGATAACCGTGTCTTGTTACGTCGAATCCAAGGGGTGAGCACATGGATTCCATAACAACAGAACTGAAGTGTTGGTGCCTTGTCTTCTGAGGCTGAGCAAAGGGATTCATTTACACCAGTTTCCTTAATGTGGGTGCCTGTGAGTTTTGGATAGAATGCCCCCACTGGGGCTCCACTTCACAGCCCTCTGGCTGGAAATTGTGTAAATAAGACTGCAGGGTCAGCCTTCCGTTTTCAGCAGCACTGTCCTTAATTAGTCTGTGACACTCTTTCACATGAGCCTGCCCTGTTCCCGGGATCGTGTCTCACCCATCTAAGAGATCTATCTGATGCATACCTAGATCTTTCTGTATATGCCTTTAAAATCATTCTGGGGGTGTGCATACTGACATGCTGAGAAGGAGCATCTCTGGGTGTGTTGAGAATCCTGTAACTTAATCTGATCAAAAGATCTGGCTCGGTGGCTCCCTTTTAAATGACAAGTGGTTAGTTTCAGAAGCACACTGGAGCCTCAGCTGAGTTGGGCAGCTTGCTGAAAAGGAGCTGTTTGCCTGGGATATTTTTATATGATTAAATCCCATTCTTTTTCTCCCACTGATCCATTGCTTGTCGTTTCCCACAAGCAACACTGCTCGGTGCCGCATGGTATGGTTTGTGCTGGGCCAGGCAGAGAACACTAATACTCAGTGCTGTCTGGTTTTGCAGGACTGCTGGGTTTCTGAGGTCAAATTGTAAACCTGGCCTTGCTCCTTGGAGGACTAGAAAAATACGTTTCATAACTTTCCATAGACCGATGAAGAGAGTGAGAGAGAAAACCGTGAAGCCCATAGGCTCAGTTTAGATGAGCTGTGAGGTTGGAATTCATCAAGCAGGAAAGCTTGCTGTTGTTTAGGAAGCTTCCTTACCGTGAGGGGTCATGGCCGTGGGTGCCCAGTCGGTCATAGCTGAGGGCACTGAGGGACAAGGTAATCATTCAAATAGCCCAGCAGGCACAAACACACGAGTTGATCATCTAGAGTAAACTTGCTGAAATAAAAACTTCCTTGTTAAAAATTACTTCCATGGAGGGTTACTGATAGAATGAGTGCCTGAGTTCAGTGATGATATTGTATCCTTGTTCCCCTGGAGACCGTTTGTTTGTTTCTTGTTTTTGTTTGTTTGAGTTTTGAATGGGACAGAATCTTCATCTTATACACTGGAGCCCTAATGCCACAAAATGAATGAATGTCCTGAACCAGAGACTTATTCTCAGTAGAGTTGGGCAGGGAGGCTGTCAGTCTAGCTGAGAGAAGCAGTGGTGGCCGATCTTCCATGAGGATGTAAACTTAATAATCTTTATGAATTTTGAGCAACTCATAACTCTACTTCCTCACCCAAAGAAGCATTATGAAAAGATTGCTTCTAAATCCTTTAGACATTCTCTGCACTTGTGATAGATGTCATTCTCTTTACCTTGAGGCGTTGGAAATGAATGTGGTGTGGTTTTTTTTATTTTTTTAAGAGATAAAAATGTATACTTTAGAAGGAGAAAATTGCATTTTCATGTTCAAGTTCACTCTTTGCACTTGATGTGGTCTGATCCAAATGTGAAGAATTGTTTTTGACGTTATTTCTGTGTCTGCTGCATCCTAGGATGCTCGCATTATTATGCTGAAGTGCACTATCGCATGGGATAAATGGGGTGTTGGAAACCTGGCAATAGCATGAGGTTGCATTCTTTGGCCAGGCTCTTCCGGCTAGCTGTAACTTCTTCAGTTATTGAAACAGCTTTAATTTAACTTAGTAACAACACAGTAAAATTGTGTACAAGTATGTGTGTCTTTTATGAAAAAATGACCATCTTCCAAGTTGAATCGGTTTGTTTAGAGGCAAAAATAGCTTGTTATCTCTTGGAAAAAAGGTTATTTTAACATTCTTTAAAGGCCTGTTTTACCTAATCTGTGTCTTGAACTATAACATGTTATGTTACAAATTAAAATTTAAAGCATGTTCATTGCAAAGTTCTTAAATTGTAGGGCTGATTTCTGAATTCTAATTCAAATTTTCTGTCAGTAACTAGAGTTTCCTAATTCTTAGTGGCTTTTCTTTAAAAGAAATTTGTGTACTTTGTGTATTTAAGTTTATGTGTGTGTGCACGCATGCACGTGTACACATGCATATATATCTGTATGTAGAATCTCTGCCAACCCTCTTCACCAAAGACCTACGGGTGCACCACTCCCTGTCTTGTGTTTAACATGTTTCCAGCAGCTTAGAGAGATGGTATAAAAGTGAAATGAAAACCATGGAGCTTATATTGGAGTCTGATGTTTGAAAGAGAGATATTGGAAAAGGATGTTTTTTGGCTTGGCTCCCTTTTTAGATGTAATTGCTGCTTCATTAGGACTTGGAAGAGTTTCCTGTGGTTAAATTTAATCAAATGGCTCAGAATAACAAACTTGTACGCTCAAAATTCCAAAATAGCTCTATGCGCGAAACAGGACTTGCCTAAATTTAACACACATACACACACACACACAAACACATGAACATGAACACACACACATATCACTACCAACATCAGCAACTAGTTTGTGAAGTGCTGTGTGGTATAATCTCAAACAAAATTCCTACTGCCTTTGGGTAGAGGATTAACAAATGATCACATACAGAGGTATAAATCATAACAAATACACTTCAGAGGGTCTGGGGTTTGTTTGTTTGGGGCAAAAAACAAAGCTTAAACATACATGTTATGTCTTTAACTGCACTAAATATTGCTCTTGAATAGATTTTGATCATTTTTTCTTCAGGCTGTGATGTGAGATTGTATCATGCTTCCCATTATACAGATGAGGGCATCAAAGCTTGAGCATCAGACCCCGAAACACAGGGCCAGCTAGTGTGCACAGTATGAGACAGACTCACACGTTCTTGATGTCACTACGTCACTTTCAGGCAATGCAATAGTAATCTCTCCCCACATTCACAAGTTGTCCAACTTGGGAGCCTTGGCTGAAGCGTTCTTAGTGATTTCTTTGCAATCATTGCATCAAAGTCTGACACTGATGCCATTTTCTAGGCAGTAAGTTTGTTTTCGACGAAATTTTAAGTTATAAGCAGTAACTTAGGAATTAGCCTGGTTATTCCTTTTTTTTTTTTTTTTTTAGTTCCTTAATCTAAACTGCTTTGAAAGAGCTAAGTATATTTCTGCTTCATAATTCTTTGGAAACTATGGGAAATAGGTAATGAAATGACAAGAGTGGATAAGTTCAGTGCAAAGCAACATGAGTACAGGACATGGTAACCGAGGAAAGTGCAGCCTAGGAATGCTTGTGGTTCTGCAGAATAGCAAGTGGTTATGTTCATATCTCTTCCAACAGTGAGTGAGTCTGTAGATTTAAATAATGATGGCTCTGCAGAGGACATGGCGACCCACTCCAGTACTCTTGCCTGGAAAATCCCATGGACAGAGGCGCCTGATAGGCTACAGTCCATGGGGTCGAGAAGAGTCGGACACGACTGAGCAACTTCACTTTCACTTTTCCCTTTCATGCACTGGAGGAGGAAATGGCAACCCACTCCAGTGTTCTTGCCTGGAGAATCCCAGGGACGGCGGAGCCTGGTAAGCTGCTGTCTGTGGGGTCGCACAGAGTCGGACACGACTGAAGTGACTTAGAAACAGCAACAGCAGCTTTGCTCTGAATGATGTTTGG